>BSBN01000063.1:2500000-5000000 GCA_027924645.1 Cunninghamia lanceolata
AGGTAAATCTAGAAAAGCAAGATGACAGGGCACCATATGAAGAATTCGACGAGGAAGCTCTTCCTACATTTCAAGAAAATCAAGTTCAAGAAGAAGATCAAGAGGATTTATCCGAACTGTCGGAATGGCTAAGAGATAGAGTCAAGGAGAAATCCATTGTGGAGAGGGAGCCTACTTTGAGTTTGGAATATTTGCTGAATCGAGCCCGGAATGACAAAGGAAAATAAAAGGCTACCAAACTTTCTAAGATTACAAGAGATAGCTCTAGATCAAGACAAGTACATGTTGCAATTCCAAGAGTAAACAAAGATGAAGATGAGATCGTTCCAGGAGACTATGATGTTACTACCTTTGACTTGGGTCCAACTACAATAGAGCAAGAGATAGACGAGTTGGATGATTTAGTTGCAACCATCAAGGAAAGGTTGAAGAAGGAATGAGAGGAGAGAATTCGGTTGGAGAAGGATAATTTGGCATTTCAGCACTACATACAACAATTGATGCAACCAGCGAATCAAGCAGAAAGGATGTCTCCATCACCTGCCCTGCTTTCATATGAGTCCATTGTGCATTTGGAAGAAATGAGGTCATCATTTCAAGTATTGCAGGAATGGATAACAAATTTCAGGATCAAGGCTGATGGATTTGTGGATGAAATAATGAAGTTATATAAGGGAGTTTCCTCACTCTTGGACAAAATCCAACCGTTTTGGTTGCTTGTTCAGAATTTGAAGTCATCAAAGGAGAGACCATGCCGCAATTGAAGAAGTTGATGTATGTTCCAAAAGCAACCTTGATAGAAGGGAAGGTGATTGAGCAGGGTTCATGTGATTTCTCCTCATGGTATTGTACTTTGATCATTAAGGAGCAGACTTTTGTAAAAATTGAAAGTGAAAGCATCCGAGCAAAAGAAGTACTTCAAGAGGTTCAAGGCAAAATAGTCATCTCAATGAACCAAATATTTGATCTTACTGGAGAGATTAGTGAAAGTAACTTGAAGGATCAAATGCATACACTCTATTTTCGAAGTACTCATGCTGCTTTGAAAGAGCTCATGGATGACGTTCATACACTTTCCACTCTCATCGGCTCATCTCAAGCATTCATGGCAGAATGGGAAAAGACACTTGTCAAATGCTCAGAAGATTTGGAAGTCGCGGAATGCACCATTCAGAAGTTACAAAGTGTACCAATGGAAAACATTGCACGGATAGTGTCCAGATTCGTCGAATTTGCTTCAAAGAGGGATGAGCACAAGGGGGGCGTCCCACAAGGATATTCCTCATAGATACCTTTTCATGTCTATCATCTTGGGAAACATGCCTTTGTTCCCTCTTTCATGTTCTAAAAATAGTGAATTTTTGTAACAAACTACCTATGTGGCATAATCTTGGTCATTCATTCTTGGGTTGATCCTAGCCGTTCATTGTACTTTGAAGGCTATAAAAGCCTCACTTCATTCTCATTTGAAAGGGGAAGACTTTAAGAAATTGTTGCCAAAACTCTGCTGGAATAAATACAAGTTCATTGTTGAGTTCTTCATGGTGACCTTATGTTGTTTTGGAAAGTTGCATGGTTTCTAAGTGTTCACTCATTGTATAAGTTTAACTTAGTTTATTTTCAGCAAGTTTGTTTCATGTTCATGGAAGTGGTTATTGTTAATTCATGATTGAAATCCTTATGTGTTCATTCCATTTTTTATTTGTCAATGGCAAAGTTGTAGTGCATGGTTAGTCTGAACTAAATCAAAGCCTAACTTCGATTATCTTATGTCATTCACCTTTCATGCTTGTGGAAGTTCATGCGCGTAAGTAATTTGAAAACTTTTCGCTTTCCTTAGAAGATTGCATCACCTTTGCATAGTTGTTTCATGGCAAAGCAAAGTGTGGTTGGGATTTCAATGAACTGATGATAGTTGCTTGCATTTAGATTAGAATTTCTTGAACCCTTTCTTCTTTTGCACTTTTTTCATATATTTTGTTAGGATTAGGATCAAGCGCTTCATTGCCATATCATAAGCTATCAAGTTGTAGAACCTTTGAAGGAGCATTATTACCTTTTGTCCGAGAGAACAAATTTCCTAATTGTTGAACATTTGTGTAAGTCCCTTTGTGAGAACAGCAAACATCACATCAATACCACTCAGCTATCCAAAGTTGCAAATCAAAGAACTGATACCATAGAACCTTGGAATCTATTCATTTGATCACCTGGTTTAGCATTTGAGTGATTTTGTTCAAGAGAGGATATTCGGCATTGCATGTGCAAGGAAAACACATCAACAGGTACAAGGCAGCATTTACTAGACTCTTCCTTGATCTAGATGTAGAGGACATAGTTGTGGGTGAGTTTAGGAATTTTATAGCTTCAACGCATCATATCATTAGCACTCTTTGAGACAAGTACAAGGACCCTCATACATGGTGGTAACTTCATGGCCAAGGATCTTTACCTACAACCTCCTATCATCAAAGTTCTATCACAAGTATGCAATTTTTGTATTTTAATTTTCTTAATTTTCTTTGGTAGATATAATTGTCAATGTTGTATTGACTTTGTCTCAAATCTCAATAGGTTGAGTTCCATTTCAGCTAAGTGGAACTAGAGTAAATACTCCTTTATCGACTTAGCGAAGAACAACCTCCTCTCATATAAGCAAGTCAAGTACGAGGGGGCAAAGAGGCATTGGGTGTAGTTGTTGTGTAGGCCGACTTGGATGCTTTTGCTACACAACTTTCCTCATTCTCAATCAAGGAAGAGGGACATGAGGCTGCTACACAAGATTTCGTAGAGCTAGTGGGAGTCACAATAGGGCTGGTTTTGGTTTCGAATGAAAGAACTAATGACATTGATGCTCTCAATGAAGAGCAATATGATGATTATTGATTTAACACAACATTGAATTATCAATTATTACTATAAGTTGTGCTATCAATTCTTTATTTTTTGTGCAATTTATGGTTGTCATGTGTGTGCATGTGTGTGTATGTGGCCGAACCTAGGCATATCGAACCTGGGGGAACAAATTGGCACATTGATGACATAGCGATAAATTGATTTCGATGTAATATTTTAATTGCATAATAATAATACAATCATTATTCTCATGTAGCTTAAGCCATATTGTAGGATGAGCGCATGTTTCTCTCTTTTTGTTTCTTGTACAATTGGTGGATAGTTGCATTTATTGTTGTAAGATATATTGGTCGAACCTAGGCATACCAAACTTGGGGATGTTGGGTCCCAAAACAGCTAATCCCAATCCCTACAATCATTATTCTCATGTAGCTTAAGCCTTATTGTAGGATGAGTGCATGTTTCTCTCTTTTTGTTTCTTGTACAATTGGAGGATAGTTGCATTTATTGTTGTAAGATATATTGGTCGAACCTAGGCATACCGAACTTGGGGATGTTGGGTCCCAAAATAGCTAATCCCAATCCCTAGAACACTTATTCAATCTCTGAGGCCAGGGATGTTGTTAAGGAGGTGAAAAGGAGGTTCAACAAGGTGAAGATGATTAAGGGCCAACTGATAGGATTGGGTAATCTCCTCTTCGCTTTTGGTTCAACTAGACCAAGGAGGGTATTCCTAGAGGTATCCCTTAGCAAGGATTAACTATCGTGCAAGATGTATGTTGGACAAAAAACAAGGGCAGTGATACCTAGAATGTTGCTCTAGACCTTATAACTGTCACAAGTCCAAACGGAAGTTCACTGCATTAAATAACCTCTTCTTAAGTTGAAAATGGCATAATTCCTGTAGTGCAAGATGCAGTTATACATGCATATTCTAAAAAGGATAAAACACAACTACTTTCCCAAAAGATATACCTTGACTTCAACACAGAACAAGGATGCATACAGATTTGTAACTACACTTTACACTTGATGTATTGTTTTTATTTTTTGAGTGGGTGTGGGTGATCATAGACCTCTCAAACCAATGGGCTGCAGAGTCTCACATTTATCAAAGAAGAACAATTTCAAAGGGGTGTATGATTGCCTATCTAATGGATTCAGATGCATAGAAATCAATATCAAACCATGAGAATACTTATTAATCCAATACCATACTGCATTCATCCCTATGCAACACTAAAATGACCATGAAATGAATTAAGAACTATCACATTCATTCAAATCAAAGGTTACAATCATACCACAAAATGTGGCAAGAGAAAATCCTAACTGCACTTAAGAGGTTTTCTTGAAAGAACACTTATAGCAGTGGAGAAAAACTATGATTAATATCAAAATCACAACATATTCCACATACACTTTTGACAACTGCTTCCTGAAGAACCAAAATTGATCACTGGTAGAAGCCCTAATTGCCTTGGATGCCTGGCACCTGAAGAGAGAAATTTGCCCAAAAATGACCAACCCTTTGAATGAGTTTCAATCATGTATTTATAGCTTTTACAATTCGTATTTGATGAAGGAATGGGCGGGAAAACCCTAAAAAGCCCACCAACTGCAATAAATCCACCAACTTCAACTACCCATTTTGCATTAATGGTGACCTACATGGGTTTGGTGTCCATCTAGACGTCGTATGAAGTTATCGCTTTTCATTTTTACACCTTTTTTGAAAGTTGCGGAAATTCGAGGGGGTACTGGATGCGGAGGTTTTGGGGTGTCCTAAATATATCCAATTCTCTACTTAAACTCTGCCTAGAGAGACAAGAAGAGGAGGGCGGAACATTTGGGGACTTCAGGACATGGCGAGGATCCAATGAATGTCTAGATGGGCGCTGGGAAAGAGGTATGAAGGCGGAGCAATTTGACAAGAAAGGATGAGGAACTTTGGAGCAGGACAGGATGCATCCTATTCCTTAGAGAATCTATGCAGAGAGGAGGACAGGGAAAGTGGCAGAGGAATAGAAGGGTAGAGGATGTAGAAGTTTGAAGGAGTCAAGACATATCCACATCCAAGATGAAGTTCCGTTGGGAGAACCATGAATGAAACTGAGACACAAAGGGTTAAGACTGGCCCAAAAATGAGGGTGAAAAGGAAATTGTTGGAAACGAAGTAGATAACTGAGAGGGGGGGGGGGTGAATCAGTTATCTTAAATATTTTAACTTTCTTTCCTCATTAACAATTAGTGCAGCATCGAAACATATAAGCATATATAACCATGAGCGCAGAAGTAAAATCAACACACATAACACAGTAATTTTTAAGTGGAAAACCCTGTTAAGGGAAAAACCACGGGGTGACTAACCCAAGATTGTATTCTCTATTAAAAGAATAAGAAGTACAAAATGGCACTTGCCAATTAGGGCTCATTGCCCGAGCACACTGCTCACAAGAGGCACACTGCCTACAAGAGACTCACTGTCTACAATGTTTATAGAAGGTAACCAAGTGTTTGAACTGAAGAGAGGCATCCACACATGTTGAGGTTTAGTTCCGGTTAGGCTCAATATACAGATCTAATGCACTTTATTCTTCCTCTGCTTTAGTGTTGCTGTTCTATCACATACCGGACTTGTATTACTGCTTCCACACTTCTTTCTGCCTTTCTTTGCACAATATATCACCACACACACCTTCATACCGAAATCCATTTGGTATATATATCCGCATCAAGGATTTCAACATCTATCTTAATCGGCAACCGGAATACTCAAGATATTTCCAAGACACTGATCTGTCGGCTGAATCCATGCTTAATATGTGATGCGTATCAAAGACATAGACATAGAAGTCATCAATCATGTCGGCCAACCATGTATGATCCCTCAAATAGCTTGATCACCATCAATTTCTCATCCGGATTAAAGTCTGATGTTCTGCCGATCAGTTCTTCCTCAGTCTACTCTGTTTGTCAAGAACCCAGCACTTAGATGCTCATATCTTTTTACTCATTCATCACTGGAGGCTCAATCTCTAGAATATAGTAGTCATGATACTCCTCTTGACTTGCCCAAGTCCGCACTTTGCTGAGTTACACCCTCTGAGAGATCTGAACCTGATTGTCGGACCTTGCTGCATGCTCTGTTCTTACTCACCGGACCAAGCACTCTTCAATCTGTCTTCCGATAGAGACATACTATGTGCTGCGGATGTGTGGGAAAGACTTTGTTGCCATCAATGACAACATTCATGAAGCCACATAGTGTCTCTTGCCAACAATCTCCCCTTTTGGCATTGATGGCAACACTTAGTGAAAAATGACTAAGTGTCGAAGCAAACTCCCCCTTGGCTGATGCTCTGTCTTATGTACACTTTTTACCGGAGCTCCCCCTTGGCTGGATTCCACATTTTTCACTACTCCTCACTCCCCCTTTGACATCAATGGCAAAGGATGGAATCCACAAACCAAAATTTGCAAAAATCCACCTATACATAGCCGCATAAGTATATAAACATGTTATATTTACATTACTTAAGTATATCTGCAAAGGTGGTTTTCAACTGTACAAATTCTGTCGCCCAACTCTACTTCATCCTATCCAAAATTGAAATGTGACCACTCAACAAGAATGCATAAGCTTCTACCCTTCTTAAGTCTACCGGATCACTGGTCTGGGCTGTGGTCTGAACATCAGTTAAGGCCTCATGCATGGCCTCTAACTTAGGGATAATTATCCCTCTAAGTTCACTCATCCTACTTATTATATTCTTCCTCTCCTTTTCAAGCCTCTTTATTTCATTTATAATGGCGATGGCCTGGCACTCTTGATTCATATAGAAGTGGTGAGAGGATCAAAATTTTGAGATAAGCTTGACAGTTTATCTTCTTGTTCTTTCACCTTCTTTTCAATATCCTCTGTCACTTTAGACCAAGATAGACAAAATTTATACATTTCTCCACCATCTTTAAGAGCATTTTCTAAGCTCTTTATCCCAATATCTAGGGTCCTCTTGTCATTGGTTATGAGTCCCTGTATTTTAGTGAATCTCTTCCCCAAAAATTCTTTCTAGACTTTCTCTTCTGTCGATTTCTCCAAAGAATCAAAATGGGTGCTAACAGAGTTAACCAAAGATTTCAGGTTACCAGATGGAGAGGCTGAAGGATCCCTTTGGAAGGATGGCATGATCTTCTCCAGCATCCCAGATGCAATCTCTATTAGCTCACAGTCTTCCATGTGAGACTTGAGAAGCTTCTCTTTTGCTTTAGCTTGTGCAAAAGATGTTATCTTCATTGTCTGGACCGGAGAAAGGGAATCAAATTTAGTGGTACTTGAAATAATTCTGGTTCATCTATCTCTATCATTTCTTTGTTCAAGAAGCTCTTCACTGCTTCTACAGTGTCTCTTGCCGAAGACTGAGTCTTCTTTCCTTTAGTTGCCTCAGAGTTGTCATCAGAGATCTTTTCTATTTGTTCTTCTTCTCTTCCCTTTACCTCCTCTTCTTGACTCAATTTCTCCTATTCTCTTCTTTCTCCTTCAGCAACTGAGTCTGCAGGGGGATCCAGAGGACCGGTGTTGACTTCTTCATGGACTTCCTCTACCAGAACAGAGGAATCCAAGTCCTTAGACTTCTCCTCATCTACCTCTTTTGACTCTTCTAAATTTTTCTTAGTAGATTCTTCTTTTGATGCACTTAATCCTTCGACATCCATGGTAGAAGGTTCTTCATCTATTTCCTCTATAACAGGAAGATTGAATCTTTGAAAGGCATTCTGGAGGATGTCTTCTGTTTCTTTTGCTACTTGATCAGTCTCTCCAAGCATAAGTTTGTTCATTCTTGCTTTGCTCCGGAACTCATCCTTGCAGTCCTTAAAGATCATGTTCATTTGTTTTGGGGTAATAGAAGGATAGAGTTGAATAGCAATCTGCTCTCGGATCTCTAGGTCCTTAGCCTTAGCATTCTCCTTTCTCAGTTCAAGTTCCTTCTCTAGACTTTTGGGAATTAGAGAGATGATTTCAATGAATGCTTTATTATAAATGTTTAGGTACCTGACTGTAGCATCTTCCAAGATCTTCTTGTCAGCGTCACTATATTCATCATAAAATTTAGTCATTGGTTGCAAATTCCCATCCACAGTGACCGCCTTGATGACATCATGAATAGAGAGAGTAGGCTAGGCCTTTCAACAAATTCTTCTGCCTCTTCTTTGTTTTTACCGGTAGAGGATTCCTCGAATGTTTTCTTCTTCTTCATTTTCTTTATTTCCTCATCAGACTCTGTTTCTTCATCATCCTTTTGGCTTATGTATGACCTTGTGGCCTTTGTTTTTGTTCTCTTTTCTCCCTTTTCGGATGTCCTGGCTTCCGGTTTTGAGGCTCTTGAGCTCTTAGAGGTGGCAGGTGCAGAGCTCTTTGAGGATCTAGTCCGGGAGGAGGCTTGCACCGGAACACTTTCTTTTCCTGTTTCTTGTTTCTCTTTCTCAGCTCTTTCTATTTTCTCTCTGTTTGCATCAACTGCCTCTTTTGATATGCCATATCTCTTGGCGATTTCCTCTACTTCCTTTCTAACTTTTCTTTTTATTTCCGGTTGCCTTAGTTCAACATGGATCTTTACACTCAATTCTTCAAAGGTTCCAAACCTTTCTGCCTCAGGGTCCTTAGGCTGACTCAGCAAGTGTTGGATATACAGCTCCAAGATTTTCTCATCAACCTCATATCCCATTGGCATAATCCAAACTGTTCTGGGCTCAACTGCCTCCATTAGGCATTGATCAGTATCTACCATGAAGCATACTATATCCTTGTATTTTTCAACTATTGTTTGAGGAATTCTTTCTCTGGCCTGCATCATATCTTGGAAGTTCTTAAAATATCCCCAGAGTGCTATGCTTTGAGCCTTGGCATCACCAAGCCCATACATGTAGTCTCTGATTTGTATGGCAACCGGTCTGTTATTTTGCCATACCAAACCACTTGATCCAGGTAGCTCATTCATGTAGTAAAAGAATAGACACAATATTAGCCCACCATACTTGAATGAGTTCTTCTTATCCTTCTTAATTTTCTGCAAGTTTTCTAATAGTTGATTCAGAAGATCACATAGGTCCTAATCAGCATTTTCCCTTAGCATCTGATATGCTGTATAAATTGTAGTTCCGGATACAGAATTCTCCCTACTGGAATGATAGATTTTATAACAAATTATCATAGAGACAAATTTTATATCCGGATCTATGATATCCTCTATTGTCATTGCTCGTTTGTCAAACTTAGATCCGGTAGCCTCACTTACTGTCTGGTTCTTGACAGATTTGAGTGCAGGCAACCCACCGGATGAGTGCAATCCGGTTACTGCCCTAATGGCATCTTTTGCTATCTTGAAGGGCTTCATCAACCACATGAAGTTGTCATGTATTCTGCTAAGAACATACCGGACCCATTCATCTTCTGCAAAACAGGGGAAGTGGATGCAATGTCCAAAATGCTTATCCCGGAGGGCCTTGTATTGAGGTTTAAGTTCAAACGTTTCATCTATTAATTGTTTATGATAGATATCCATCAGCTTGGATTCCCCAAATTCCTCAAGATTGGCATGTATGTACACTCTAACATCTTCTACGTGCAGAACCCCATGCAGAATGCTAGAGAAGGCGCCTAAGGAATCAACTTCTAGGGATTTGTAAGGGTGTTTCTTGAACTTTGGGTGCGGCCTATCAATGATCTTAACAACATTTGGAGTAGCCATCTTTGCAAAAGATTCAAAGAGAGATATTCAAAAGTGGAAATACTTTTTTACACTTCTAGGGTTCACAATGTGAGCCAGAAAAGATCGCTGATTGAGTCGGTTTTGCGGATGATCTTTGAGAGGGTTGAAACAATCTTAATGCAGAGCTCTTCCTTTCTTCTCGAATGCAAATGATGAATAAAAGAACCCTTATATCTCTGCGCAAACCCTAATTTCCTATTGCAATATATGCACAACTTAAGTCATTCTGGTTGCCTTGTTCCGACCTTGTTCTGAGAGAGATCTTTCCGAATCACTGAGATGCACTTAGAATTATTTTTAATAATAATTGACAATGTATCTCCTTTCCCCCCAATCATGCCATTTATCCGCAAATCAAGATATTTCAATTTTGAATCATACCGAATCTAACTGTGAAAATCCTACTTTTACCGAATGGCTGTCAAACCGGATCAATCTTGGATGATTAAACTTTTCAAAACTCCTTGCGGATCTTTCATATTTTTACGGAGGGTTATTTGGATATTTCTCTGAGAACCCTTTAATCCGCAACATTCCATGTGCCAAATTTAAGCACCAATTGACTGGCTGAGGAAATTTATTTTCCTTTGTGACTCCCCCTGAGCCAGAGCTCATCTATTTAGTTTCCGAAAGGAATATCAGCACCAGATTTTGGAGCGGATCCATCCCCAACATTTTCTGTACTTCTCTTCACCCAAATCTTGTTCATCTCCCTTTGAACTTCATCCGCATTCACTTTTCTTTTTCTTTTGTCTTGATTTTAATTATGATGCACCGAACCCTTTTTATCCTGATTCTTACTTCTGCAGAATTTGGCAATATGACCGGATCTATTGCAATAGTAGCAAACAACATTTATTTGCATATTTGACTGATATCCCCTTGATCTGCATTGATTGGCCATATGTCCCATTCTATTGCATGCAAAGCATCTACCATTGAATGAATTGTTTATATTTCTGCATTCATGAGATTTGTGACCATACCTTTTGCAGTTGAAACACTGTCCGGAGAAGGATGAATTAGTCTGATTCATTTTTCTTCTGCACTGAGTTGCTTTATGGCCGAAGTTGTTGCAATTGTAGCAGTATCCATTGAAGGATGGATGTCTTTGAGCATTTGGTTGCCTTACCGGAGGTCTTCTAGGCTTGTTTCTTTGATTTTTTGATCCAGAGCTTTCACCTTTTTCATAACCCAAACCACGCTTGTCATCTACCCTCTTTTGGCTTTCAAGAAGAACTTCAAGTTGGGCTGAGCTTATCTTGAATTTTTCTTTGTATTCATTTGTTGTTTGAAGATCTTGTTTAAGAGTGTTTATCTGATTCTCAAGTTGTTCTTCATTATCTCTAGCTTCTTCAAGATCAGATTCTAGATGCTTGATTATTCTGTCCATTTTGTGGTAGTCCTCTGACTTCTCCTTGAGAGATTGTTTAAAATTGTCTTCAATTTTTCTTTTCTCTTCAATTTCTTGGGTGAATCTCATAATCCCTGATTCCATTTCATGTCTTACCATAATGACCTCTTTTGATAGCTTCTCACATAGCTTGTTTTTCTCATTCAGATCTTCATTAATATCATTGGCTTCACCATGACTTGCTAATTGTTGAAGAAGTTCCTTTCTCTTTTTCACAGAGATACTCAGTTTTTCTTTTAGCTCATTTATGAAATCATCAGCTTGTTTGAGTCTTTCTCTCAAGTTATTGACTTCAGAGTGAGATTGCTCAAGATCATCTAGGGCAGACTGAAGTTGTTCCTTCATACCATATATCCATTGAGATTCCCAGATATTCCTCAAGCTGTTAGGCTCTGTTTGGAGGAACTTAGCTCTTATACCAATTGTTGGAAACAAAGTAGATAACTGAGAGGGGGGGTGAATCAGTTATCTTAAATATTTTAACTTTCTTTCCTCGTTAACAATTAGTGCAGCATCAAAACATATAAGCATATATAACCATGAGAGCAGAAGTAAAATCAACACACATAACACAATAATTTTTACGTGGAAAACCCTGTTAAGGGAAAAACCACGGAGTGACTAAACCAAGATTGTATTCTCTGTTAAAAGAATAAGAAGTACAAAATGGCACTTGCCAATTAGGGCTCACTGCCCGAGCACACTGCTCACAAGAGGCACACTCACTGTCTACAATGTTTATAGAAGGTAACCAGGTGTTTGAACTAAAGAGAGGCATCCAAACATGCTGAGGTTCAGTTCCGATTAGGCTCAATATACAGATCTAATGCACTTCATTCTTCCTCTGCTTTAGTGCTGTTGTTCTATCACATACCGGACTTGTATTACTGCTTCCACACTTCTTTCTGCCTTTCCTTGCACAATATATCACCACACACACACCTTCATACCGAAATCCATTTGGTATATATATCCGCATCAAGGATTTCAACATCTATCTTAGTCGGCAACCGGAATACTCAAGATATTTCCAAGACATTGATCTGTTGGCTGAATCCATGCTTAATATGTGATGCGTATCAAAGACATAGACATAGAAGTCATCAATCATGTCGGCCAACCATGTATGATCCCTCAAATAACTTGATCACCATCAATTTCTCATCCGGATTAAAGTCTGATGTTCTGCTGGTCAGTTCTTCCTCAGTCTACTCTGCCTGTCAGGAACCCGACACTTAGATGCTCATATCTTTTTACTCATTCATCACTGGAGGCTCAATCTCTGGAATATAGTAGTCATGATACTCCTCTTGACTTGCCCAAGTCCGCACTTTGCTGAGTTACACCCTCTGAGAGATCCGGACCTGATTGTTGGACCTTGCTGCATGCTCTATTCTTACTCACCAGAGCAAGCACTCTTCAATCTGTCTTCCGATAGAGACATACTATGTGCTGCGGATGTGTGGGAAAGACTTTGTTGCCATCAATGACAACATTCATAAAGCCACAAAGTGTCTCTTGCCAACAAAGCGGGCATGGAAGGGTGATGAGGATGTGGTGCTAGGAGGGGGTTCAAGATACATCTTGATCCAGGTAGGAACTCCACCAAGAAAAGGAAAAGGAAGAAAGTGAAACTTTTGGGGGGACAGGGATATATCCTAAATACCCAAGAAAGTTTGCCAGATCTAGTAGGAGCCTAAAGTTCCGCCCCAAACCAGAAACACACAAAAACTCAAGATTTTTTAAAACTTTCACAAGGTTTTCACAGATCTCTAGTGCCTCCCAAGGAACGCAAAACAAGACAAAATTATTAGGAAAATTTTGATAAATTTGACAAGATTTTGCAATTATGGCTTGGAAAATAGAGGTCCCAACAGGGGAAAAAGTTGACGAACTGTCAAACCCCAACCCAAACTTGAACCAACAACATAGCAATAAATTGATTCAATATAATTGCATAATAATAATACAATCATTCTTCTCATTTAGTGCATGTTTCTCTCTTTTTGTTTCTTGTATAGTTGGTGGATAGTTGCAATTATTGTTGTAGGATATATTGGCCAAGCTTAGGCATACCAAATCAAGGGGGAAAAATCGGCCAACTGGCAAACCCCAACCTGACCTTGAACCGACAACATAGTGATAAATTGACCCAATGTAATATTTTAATTGCATAATAATAATACAATTATTCTTTTCATTTAGTTTAAAACATGCTGTACGGTGAGTGCATGTTTCTCTCTTTTTGTTTCTTGTACAGTTGGTGGATAGTTGCATTTATTGTTGTAGGATATATTGTTGCTCTTATTCTTAACGTTTTATTGGGTTTAAACTTGAAGTAAAACCTTCTAGTGTATAGATTGGTTTTGTAGACAGTGCCCATTAGTCATTCTATGACTTGCTTTGTACTACCACCCTGCCTGTAGGATGAAAAATGGATGCATGGATGGAGAAGATTTTAAATGCAAACATAGGAAGCGTCTGTGAGGGACAGCCAAGACTGCAAAGAAAGCAGAAGAACAAAAACATCAGCAAAGGCCATAGAGAAGGCCACATTCTTAGAAAACCATATGCAGTTGGGCAGGATCACAGTTCTAAACAAGGACAAAATAAACAACTATTCTTGAAATAACAACATATAAGAAATTACAAAACAGATTGTTGCTAGAAAATTAGAAGTTTGGAACTAAACATTTCTCCTGTCAAGACATGCTTAATTTGTTATCTAAAATCAAAGGCTAAACAAGAAACTAGCGTATAAATACAAAACATTCATTAGGCACAAATGAAATTGCCCAACATTTTAGGTGCAATTCTTATCAGAAGTTACTTCCTTCTATAAACATCTACTTCCCAGAATGTTTGATATAAGTTAAAGAAATATATTATAGTGAAACAAGAGACAGCATAGGTAAAATGTAGATCACAAAACTATGCAAAAAACAAATGGAAAACAATTATCAAAATACTCTCTTGTTGAAAGACATTGAAAGCCTGCATGACCATTAAAACCACATGCAAAGACTACATACTTGATATCACTCCTGATTATCTGATTTGAGTTTGAAAAGCATAGGGAATTTTACAAATAAGTTAGGATTTTACTTCCCACAATAATTTTTTTCTCTAATTTACAGGCATGTTATGGTTTTCATTCAATCTAAAAAGGAGGGCACCCAAAACAGTGATTCTAAAGAACTACAAAAATGCAGTCTTTTGCAGATGTAGAGAGTCAAGACATTCATGTAATATGTATAGACAATGAAATGCTTTGGTTACAGTATTTTCCAAGACTAGAAATTGTCAACTCTTCAGAAACTTGTAGTAAAAGGATAGATCTCTTACATACTATATTCAGAAGCAATCACTATTGCACATATCTGCAGATTATTTATCTAGATACACACATAAATATTATCATATCATCATTTTTCTATAGTTCAAGGATAAATCACTGAATAGAGACAAATATTAGACAAAAAATAACATTTTCACTATGAACAATGCATCACACATATAATATACCTGCACTCTCATCCTGTACTGCACATGTCCCTTCTTTTATCAATCTAGCTTGAATGACATTCTGACAAGTAACAATATGAGATCAGTTTGCAAATTGATTTTATCCATAATAATTAAAATACTAATTAAAGGATGTTAAAATATAATGAACTTTCAGTTGCCATCAACCATCCCTACAATTATTTGTCAATTCCATGTAGAATATAGACAACTATTAGTTTTGATAGACATCCTTGCAGCAAACCTAAGGTTCTTAAATAAATTCACGTATCAAACAACAATTGACTTCTGCTAAGCAGCACACTACTGTCTAAAGGAATTTTAAAGCCACAATGGAGAACCAAATAGCTTCTTCGTCAGAGAATATAACTCTTTACTTTGGAAAAACATCAACATACAGAGAAAGCATTCAGAACCCATCTATTATCTAATCTTAAACTATATGGATGGGGAAAGCAATTTGTTTTTCCTGTGCTTTGGTGATTCAGTGTAGTTCCTTGCACTTGATCATCAAATCATCATTTTTGTATGCACAAATGTTCATTCTGTATCCAACATATGGACGAGCACTCCTCTTTGGTTTAATAAGATTGGCTGGGATTGGGATGGCCCCCAGAAAATGGTAAAATACTAAAATACTTAGGAATCCCATTTGCCCTATCTCCTCTTGGTGATATGTGGACCTGGGTGTTTTAGAAAGTTGATAAAACAGTTATTAAATGGCAAGGGCACTTATTATCCCTAGATGGCAAATTTCAGATATGCTAAAAAGTCATCTTCTTTCACTAACATTATGCTTTTGCATGGCTATTTGGCAATCCCCAAATTGAAAAACTATGTAAGTTGTTATGAGACTTCCTCTAGTTTGATGGAAAAGGCAACAAGAAGAGACATGCAGTTGCCTAGAAATGGTGTTGTCTACCTAGAAAATACAAAGGTATGGGTCTAAAAGATTTGAAAATCCAAGGGACAACTCTAGCAATTAAATGGATTCTAAAAGCATTGGATGGAGGTGAACCTTAACAGGTTTTGATAAGATACAATATTAGTAACATAATTCCCAAAAACAAAAGTGACTGGAAAGCATCCACCCTCATGATTTGTTGTTTGGAAAATCTATTGTAAAGCCTGAACAATCTATTCTCTTTCGTAGCATCTAGAGAGCTTGGGAATATGTCAAACATCTTCTCACAAGGCATGAAATTATTTCCAAAAAGAATGGCAACCTTCAGAATTTCAGATCTTTGTGGTGAAATTTGTATTATAATAATAAACCTATTTCTCTCTCTAGAGGTTGTTCATCCAAGGCCTGGTTTGCTAAAGGGATAAGATTCTTTGCAGGCTTGTTAAAAAATGGAGCCATGTTATCCTAGGATAAAGTCAGAATTGAATTTTTTATTCCAAACTCTCAAAGAACATTTTCTATGGTGATCAGGGCATTGGAAAATTTACATAAACAGAACAAGTTCTCATTCAATATTGAGAAATGGGATGATTAAAAAAAATCTCCACCAAGATCTTGTATGATACGCTGTCCTCTAGGGAGTTTATGAATATCTCAACCTCCAATGGGAAGTTAATTTTTCCTCCAAATTTTGGGAGTCTAGAGTGAACACTTTATTGTCCTCATGGACTGACATGTCCCCGTTTCCGACATGAGCACCCAACGGAAGACTAAGTTGGCCCATCTCATTCCCATAGGCTAACCCATCAGGGTGTAATGTCCCCATTTTTCAAGTAACTTAAAAGGGTTCTAATTGTAAATTAATTTTATAAAGTATTTTTAATTGCTTTATAAAATTAATATTTTATTAAGTTACTTGAGTCAATTTAAAATACTTTATAAAATAAAGTGTTATTGTGTACACAAAAACAATCATTTAATAAAGTTAAGTGATTGTGTACTCAAATCTCATTCCCATAGGCTAACCCATCAGGGCAAGGGAATATTCTGGCGAAGGTGGCAAATGAATTAATGCACTTGGCATTACTTATCAATTAAAGACAATTAAATAATAAAAATTTATTATTATTATTTAATTATAGCGCCAATGGAGAAAAAATAAATTAAATAATATTAGTTTAATATTATTTAAAGTGAGAAAAAAAAATATTATTGAATTGGAGCGCTCAATTTTGGTATTGGAAAATAAAATATTCAAAATAAATAAATAAATGGGTCTTGGCTAAGGCGCTCACTTTTGAATTGCAAAATGTTGATACTTGCAATAGCACTCACCTTTGGAGGAATAAAATAATGCATTGGACAATACTATTCAAATAAAATAATATCATATTGCATTCTATCAAGCGCCACATTGGAGATATCGAATTGGAGGGAAAATTTACAAATTCAAGTCTTTAATTTGAATTGGATATAAAAGAAGGATTGGTGTCTCAAATTCGACATCACGATTATCTTGAATCTTTGTATGCTTGGCATTTGCTTGTCATTTCTACAGTGGAATTGGACGAAAACCCAAATTTCACCATTGGAGGCGAATTCATGTGGGATTTGCATTTGCACTTCATTGTTGGAGCTTTCATCGAAGATCTTGTTGAAGAATTGTCTGAAGATCTTGATCGGGGGTTTGTTTGATAGAATTGAAAACCATTTTTTATCTCCTCAAAGATCTTTGTTGGCCTCATAGGGAGCCGTGTAATGTCCTCTTTTTGTGAGAACACTTCAACCTGAATCTGCATTCAAAATGATTCTCAAGGAGACATTAGTAACAGTAGAGATCAATAAACTTCAGTGATAAGATCAAGGATAATATAAGAATTACATTTGTATCAAGGATTCTTCTTACCATTCATAACTATTATATAATACATTCCATAAGTACATTAGGATGAATATTGAACATAACTCAGATCCATACTCTCCCCTCTTACTATTCACCAAGGAATTAGGATCTTACATGCTAGGGCGCGCTGAAACCACCCCTGGACCCGGTTTCGGAACTTAGTCCTAGCCTTTGGGGTCTATAAACGGAGCCTCGGATCCGGCCACGAGACTATGTCCCGACCTTTGGGATCAATTACAAGACCTCCGGACCCAGCCATGGGAACTAATTCCTAGCCTTTGGGGTCTACACAGAAGATGGGATTACTCCGCCTTTCCCTACAATACCTACTTGATGAAATAATAAGGGCTACGGAGACATGATCTTCATTTCAATATTCCCTTATACTTATTATCACTATAATGCATATATTAAAGTCATTTATCTTGCAATCGAAATACCGATTTTGGTATCCTCTTAATATGTTTGTTCATCATTCTTAGATATCAAGACTATATATATTACTTCAATATAGATTGATATGATTAATATGAACATGGGTCTTACTTCTAGATTTTGTATACATAATATAGTTCCATTTCACTATATGGATACATAGTGGATTTTCACTATTTTTACATATAAATTTATTTACCTTACTTAACCCATATCTGAATCATATGCATACAGATTTCTATTGTAATTGAGATTAATCTTACACATCTATATCTACATTGGTGCCTATACCTATATTACTCTTGTTACCTGATTTCCTTTAACCATAATTATATATAATCCAACTTACCTGATCGCTGCTAATAATATCTCTGCACCTGATTTTTTTATTGATTCGCTGATGTACTCTATTCCAATCTTTTTCCCGTACCCTCCTTTCCTTCATCGATGTCTATTATTTCTTTTCATTCGATCTGCTTCTTTCCCCCCATTGTGTGGAGAAAGCGATCTTTTTAAACTTAATGAAAGGTCTCTTATCAATGAAGAGACACAGCATTTCACTTGGAAACAGCCGCTGCTTGGAACGGCATATCCTTTGACCCACGTAACTTACTTTATTCTTTCTTCATATGGGATCGGGTCTCTTTAAGAGGCCTGATCACCCCTTAAATTCATTTTTATATATTAAATTATATTATTATTATATATATATACACTAATTATTATTATATTGATAACACATATATACATACAAGATTTGTATATTATAATAATAATAAATAATAATATATATATTATCTCATATATATATATATATGATAATAATATATTATTTGTTATTTATAAATATAATATGGATATATTATATTTTAATTATATAAAAGTATTCATATAATAATATTATTTATTAAATAAAATATAGTGAATGTAATTATTTCTATCATCCGAAATGATATTTTACGAAATCGTCTTTATCAGGATGTTTAAATCTTTAATTTAAACAATGCCTTAATATCAGGACATGACAAGCCGATTGTCATAGCCACCACATCCTTGGTCTGAGCACATCACTCTAGTGTTACAGCGAACTCACTGTATACAGTCCGGCGGCCATCATAAGGGGTATTCGCAGTATTCTAAGGTTGGTGAATAACATCATAAGGGATGGCGATTATCATCTGAGCAATAGCGATCTGTATAGAGAGAAGACGTCAGTTTGAAGACATCTCTGGCGGCGGTTAGAATCCTATGTTCATCATTTGCCACCTTGATAGTAGCGCAGAGCATTAGATAAGGTGTGATCCTTCATTGGAGGTTGGCCTTGCTTCATCATTCGTTTGGCATCTTCCTTGGCAGCGAATTCATTATCAGGGAGCATCGATCAGTCTCAAGGGAGTCGACTACACCTGATAGCTAGCGATTGCACTCAAGTTGATACAGCATCATTCATTATTGCGGAGAAGCGATTGGCACCTTGGAGATAGTGATCCTCATTTCCAGCCACTTAACATAGGAGGTCATTCGATTCACATTGGAAGCAGCGATTAAGGACTCAGCGATCAGTTTGAAGAACCGAATGCACTGCATTGAATTACAAAGTGGTATGTTGTCCATTCATTTCACATCTATGAATTTGTAACAGCATCATACATTTGATTGTGGCTAGCATAGAGCCAGATTTGTAGAAGTGAAGATTTGTAAGACTGATTTGTAACAGTCAGATCTGAGACAATTTCTTGTTCATTGTAATCATTGAAACTTGCAATTCCATATTGTAAACCAAATTGAAAGAGATCTATATCTGTGCTATCATAGATTTGCATCTTGTTAGTTTATAGATTTTGTGTCGAAGACATCTGTAATTTGAAAAAAGTTAGACCAGTTTATTTGTATAATTGAAAAGAACCAAAATATCACATCACATCGTAGAACGGCACATGTCATGGACAGAGCCTAAAAAAGCTTGTTTTCGATGGTTACTTCTCTTGAATAAGCTAGTTGTGGGTTCTGTTCTTAAAAATTCTAGCTTTTCTATGCTTTTGTGTTCCATTTGTAATGTTGAAGAAACTTGTTTTCACCTTTTTCTTATTGTCCTTTTGCTAAAGTACTTGGCCTATGTTCCTTGTTGGGTGTGACAGTTGAGCTAAGAAAGAATCCATTGAGTGGCTTGATATTTTGTAAGGTCATATTGATGGATTGAGTAAGGATAATTCTAAATTGTGGCAGGATAATTCTAAATTGTGGCTTGTTCTATCTACTAAAGTTCTTTGTGTATTTGGAAAGCTAAGGAATAGTGAGTTGTTTAAGGTATTGGGAGACTCCTTACTGACTCATGCCATGAAGTCATCTTCTCCTCTGTTTGTTTGCAGGTTACAATGTTTTTGAATATCCCAAAGGATAAATTTTATAAGTTGATGAATGAAGGATCTGTCACATTGCACAAGAAATACTTGACGCATGCAGAATGGTGGCTGAATTTTGAAGACCAAGACAACCCTCCAAATACTACAAACTATGGAAACAATATCCTTTCTAATACAGATACTCAGAATTTAAATGAGGAAAAACAGACTGTTCCAGAAGAAGAATTGCTGAAAAACATTGCTGATGATCCAGGAAACATGAAGAAACAAGATGAATCTATGCCCAAATTGGAATTGAACTCTAGTTTGTCTTGTTTTGATAAGGATGTTGGTATCCCATTGGCTGAACACCTATGTCGTGCAAGGAATGATCTTCAAGAAAAGAGGACTACCAAAGAAATAGATAAAGATAATATCTATGCTCAAGAGTACATTAAAAAGTTCTTAAATTAGTATTCTTTCAAGTTCATTTGTATTAGGGATGGTCTTCATGCATGACCTGCTGATGGTTTTGATTATCAAACTTTAGTGAGATTACTTCATTGTTTCACCCCAAGATTTGAAACTCTTTTTCTGGAATTTGGAGGGATTAGTTTTGGGCTATATATATTAAGATGCAAGTACTACAACAGCTTGACCTTTGGGACTATTATATTCTAACTGCTTGTTAGCTATTATGCAATATAAAAAAAGCAAAAATTGTATATTATTTTAATAACCACCACACTGTTGTCCCCAAAATCTGGGAAAAAATTGCCATCCCTAAAATGTAATGTCCCCTTTTTCCAAGTGATCACCCATTGGAGTCGACTAGCCTATTTTATTCCCATAGGCTAAGTCGGGATTGTAAGGGCATTATATAATTAAATAAATACTAAATAATCTTGAGTCAATTCGGATGATTTATATTTAATTAATAAAATTGGACCTAATCTGTAAAGTGAAATGACTTCACTATTTTTGGGCGCCACTTGGTATAAAGAAAAGAAAAAATAAAATAAAATAAATTACCCAAGGGTTCGGCCAAGAGGGAAGAGAGAAAAAAATAAAATAAAATAAATATTGCTAGAGGGAGGTCAATCATGATGAAGTTGTGATGTCCCCATTTTTGGAATGGTCGCCATGGGAGAGTCACACATATGGAGATTTGTCATCGGACATGCGGAGACTTGTCATTATCCTATGTTTGACACCACATTGATGATGAGGCATGGATCCTATGCATGCGCCAACATTGAGTAGATTATCCTTGCATCTTAATTTGGCACGACTTGTGAGGAAGAAATGAATAATAGCTAACAGCTTACCTTGGCGCTTGGAGATAACATGACGAAAGAATAAATTATAATAAATTCATATCTTTAATTTGGATTTATTATGGCGCTCATGAGTCTTGAGGATGGTCGGCCCTCTTGGAGGGAAAAAGTGCATTCAAAAATCAGTATCACTCTACCTAGGTTGGTCCTATTGAAGGAAGATAAGTTGGGTATAAATACAAGGATGATTTGGCATTTGGAGATCATCATTCATTCACACATTCAATCAACTTTTGGAGTATATCTCTTAAAGAAGGATTTGAGGCGAAAACCTCAAGTCTTAGGAGGAGTTGGACGAAACCCTAGCTTCTTCTTTTTGAGGATTCCGTGACAGGACTTCACTTGCACTTTGTGGATTTTGGAGCAGAATTATATATTTGATTTGGAGATCATTTTCAGGCATTTCTTGGCATGCTATTGTTCATCTTTGTGGAGAAGTAGGCCCTAGTCTTGGAGCGCCCTTCATTGGAGGAGAGCGCCTATATTTTGTGGTTGCCTTTTGAAGTTTACTTGCTGAATTAGGGTTTGAGCAGAGCAGAATTTATAACAGCAGCAAAGCAGACTTGAGCAAACTCATTTGAGGAGGTATTTCTAGTGCTTTGTATTTAGAAGAGCTAGGGTTTATGCCCTAATTGGAGCAGCAGCATTAGAGCCTATCTTCTATCATTTTGTAAGATCAAATTGCTTTGTAATTGACATTATATATTCAGTTTTATAGCAGCAAACACCTGATTTACATTTCAGTCCATTATGATTACAAATTAAAGTGGTTCTCTTGCATGATTCATTGTGGATTTCAAGTTTATTGTTGGAAAGTATATTGGTGATGATTTTGCAATGTATTGGACATGTTTTTGGGCTGTTACAAGCATGTGTTTAAGTCTGATTTTAAGCGCAGCAGTTAAGTTTAAACCAGAAAATTAAAAGAGCAGAAAACTAGGGCAGAAGTTAGGGTTAGGGCAGAAATCTAAAGTGCAGAAATATTAGGGCAGAATTCAAATAAATCATTGGGAAAGCCCATAAATCCGAACTTCTCCATAATATCCCCATTTGGGATATTACAAAGGTCTTAATGGATGACTATAAAAAAAGGAAGATACAAGTCATTTCAATCATTCACATTCACATTTTTTCATTGGAGATTTTCTCTTTTGGCTGCAACTTTGTTTCAGCATATTCGAAGGACGAAAACCCTTAGGAATATTGGTGGATTGGACGAAAACCCAATTCCATCTTGGAGGTGAATTCATACAGAGTTCACATTTGCACTTCATTGGAGATTTGGAAGGAAAGAAGGAGCTTCAAAGACATATTTGTTTCTGCAGAAACACTAGGGCCAAATATTGTGATTTGTGCCAATACAATTTGGAGGAATGAAAGATATATTCAGATTTTCAGATCAGACTTGGAGTGCCATCTTTTGGAGGGTTTTGAGCATTGTTTATTGCTAGGGTTTCACCCTAGATTGAGCGCCAAGAAGGACGATTTCACTATGAAGTGTTGAAGCCAAGCCCTAGCTGCTGCCCTCATTTTGCATGCCATTTGTCATTTCCAAGGGAGTGCCACCTAGTTGGAGGAATTCGCCCATCTAGGGTTTACCGAGTGACATCATTATTCGCCATTTTGGTATGTATAAACCTATGTTTAGGTCTGATTTGTAAGAGCAGAAATCTGAGCTATGTTTGGGCATGTTTGAGCTTATACATTTGATGTAAATTCAATTCACAATATTCTGATTTGTAGCAGCAGACTTTAATATTCAGAAATCAGAATTATAGATCATTTGTTTACATTTTGGATGGTCATATCTTGTGGTAGAATTCATGGTTGATATTTCATCATAAGGATACATTTTTGGCATGTTTATTTGAGCATTCGGCACATGTATATTTGCTGTCCACAATTATTTGTACTTCAGAGATAAAAATCAGAATTGTGGTAGAATTCATGGTTGATATTTCATCATAAGGGTACATTTTTGGCATGTTTATTTGAGCATTCGGCCCATGTATATTTGCTGTCCACAATTATTTGTACTTCAGAAATAAAAATCAGAATTCAGATTTAGGGTTTAAGAAGAACAAAAATCAGAAATTTAGGGCAGATCTGGTTAGGGATCTTACATAAAACCCATCCCCCTATCTCCACATCCCCCCATCCCCAAAACTCAGAGAAGCCTTGGATATTTCCAAGATTCTTAAAAACAATGTGAAACAGGTTGGGAATAGTAGTCATATACAAAAAAGACAGGGTGACATGGAGTTAAGCATGGCCATTCAATGATGAGTGGGTGTGAACTTCTCAGATTGAGAAGCATGGGTGTGACATGTTGGCTCATATTTCCTAAATTGGAATAGCATATCGATTTTACTTAGATATTTTCTGTACTAGTCTTATGCAATCTTATTGCTTTTAAAATATAATATCAGATGCATAAATTTTGAAAAAAAACGCACCTGCAATCCAGTTGTGAGATGAACAAACTCTTTTAGGTAAGGAGACAACGTGTATGGGACCTGGCATGCACAAAATAAATAAATACACCAACATAAATTTACCCTACCAAAATAAATTAATTCGAAAGATTTTCGGTTCACAAAGGAAATGCATAGTTTTTGCCTTGTTTAAAATTGTCTAAATGTGATGTCATTACTTTATAGTTATTTTATTCACTTACTATATGTTTGAGGTTCTATTTTCTTATAGAGAAAATGATACAAATTACGAGGGCTGAGATAAGAAGTAAAATGTCTTGAGATTGTCAATGAAAAACACTAACCAACAAAAAATATTTTGGGTGGGACTGCTTCTGTTATTGACTAATTCTTGTGCTTTACTAAAGAAACAATTAAAACTGCATAACTAATAAAATTGATATTTACGATAGATGACCTCTATATGATGGCAAATATGGCATGTCATGACTAACAAGTACCCAACATAGTAGCACAACATGTGACAATGAATACTTGTAACATATATCACATGACAAGTAAAATCAGAAAATGTGCAACATGTGATTTAGCATCCTCCCTTCTTAGGAAGAAACTGCAACCAATTTCTGTTCTAAACTGAAAATAGTTTCTCAAGCATAAATAAATTATAGAAGATCCATGTAGCTTGCAAAGATAAACTGTCCTTCATACTAAACAGGTATCTGGTGATCTGCTTTCTCCGGGCAATTTGAGCTCTTCTCTCAAGAAATTTATTTTCTGGAATTGGAAGCTGCAACTTGGAAATTTGTATCCACAGGGTGTATGACCTTCACCTCTTCTGCCAAATGTGATAGCTCATAAAATTCAGAATTGCTAGCATTGACAGCAAATAACCAGCTGAAGTGGCCAGTCAAAGCAGAAAACATTTGGCCCAAAAGGCCCATAGAATAGCATAAGCACAAAAGTTATTAGATTTGAGCCTCTAGTCTTCTAGTTCTTGAACCATTCTATAAGTACACTGAGAGACTAACTTGAATCTGAAAATCGTATTGGACCCTATTCCTATCATACAGAACTTTATGTCCATACCAAAGTTTGTAAGGAGTGTGTTCTTGACTTCTGTATGCATCTATTCAAAAGGTTAAAAAGGTCGTAGATTTTACTTGCTCCTTTTGTTCCTGTGCTATGGATGGAAATGAAACACAAAACAACTTGTATTATGCAGAAGAATGGAAGCCATAGAGTATTGTTATACTTCTGTCAAGGAGAGATAAGGAGGTATTATTTGCAAGTATGTTGTAGCATGGAACTTCAAATAGAAAACCTAACAGGCCTCCTAGATTGATTTGGGATCCTGGAGCTACATGGTTTGTTCAGAGTTGTGATGTTGGTTGAGCTGGCAATCGCTTGTGAACAAGCAATTCTGGGGAGGGAGGACTGTAATGTCCCCATTTTTTAGCTATACTGATTTGCAAGCTTTTGTTCGGCTCAAGTTTTGATCGAAGCAACTTGGTGTTTGATGAGAGGATCTCCAAGGTTCTTGGAGCATGCAGGTTGTGTTTTGCAGAGATGTTTGTTATTGGCAATAAGCTCAGTGGGTCTTATGAACCCTTAGTGTGTCAAAAGTGATTTTCGGCTTTCGATGTGTTCTCCAATATTTTTGGGGAGAGCGTCTATTTATAGTAAGTCACCCAGTTGGCTCCGATTATCATTTTTCATCATCAGTGTCATTCCGGTATAGTCAAATGTTGATTTCGATACTATTTAGTGGTTTCTGCAACTTGGGTGAATTAATGAGCATTAATTTAATTATTCCACTAAGGTTGCTTAATTATATGAAATAATTTAAAAGCAACTTAGTGTAATAGCTTGTTGGAAAGGTAATCAAAAGTTTTAAATCGTGAATGCTTAAAAAAGGGACCTTGCACATCAAATATTATTATTATTTCTTTAAAAGGGTCTTTGGAGCAAAAAGGGGTTATTTTATTAAAGTGAATTTAAAAATAAAGTTGTTGGAAAGCTCTTCGGGAAAGTTATAAAAAGATGTTGAAGGGATCATTTGTGATAGGCAGATTATTATTATTTCCTCTTATAAAACTCTTCTGGTTTTGTGGGATTGAACTATGTTCATCTCAGCCTTCTTGAGGACGAAAACCCTCTTGGAGAAGATTAGCTACAATGGTGAAAGATCCACCCTGGTTAATACTGTGTGATTTATCCAGAGTCACAGATTGTGCAGAAAGGTTTGCTGGTAGATTTATCTAGAGTCTACGCTTGTGCCTCATTGCAGATTTTCGAGGTTTAGAAGTTCTTGTGATGGAAAGAGAGATTATTCGTAGGATTCAGTTATTGTTTTTGGCCAGAGTTCATCTTTGATAAACTTGTGACATTTGCTATGCAAATACAGATTAATATCTTGTGCATAGATTTCATGTATTACTTGATGAAGATTTAATGGATTTTATGAGGGTTTCCATACCCTAGTCTAGCTACCTTTGGAAGTGAAGTTTATAACTTTATATACTTAGCACTGAAGATAGAGGGGTTTCCTCAACCCAATATCCATGATTCAGAATAGCCGTAGCTATTGCAAAACCGTAGCATAAAGGAGCAGCTCCAAATGCTAGGCGCTATCTCATAAGAGGCGTGGGAAGTCAAGACAAGCCATAGCAAGTAAAGAGTTCCATATTGTCAAAAGGGAGTCAACGTGGGTTGAAAGGAAGAGCCGCCACTCATAGAAGATTCGCATCATCCTTGGGAGGTAATTCGTGAGACATGGGCAGTTCGTGGGGGCATTATATATGAGCAAATAATATATGATATTTTGTGTATGCTAGCCGCCAAGTAGTGTTGTCTAAGGGGTCAGTTTGGACATCATAATTGGTATGTTATATGATCCATATTGTTGCTAATGTATTCTGTAATTTCTGAGATAAAAAATCAGCTTCTGGGTATTGTGGTATTTCAATGGTTTTCTACATATATGCATGCCAATTGTTTGTCTAAATGTCCCTTTGATTTCAAGCTCATTATGATGCAAAATTTGAGTGATCTATGATACCAAACTACATATGAACTGTTCTAAATATTCATATTGAAAATTACCATTGAATATGACAAGAATGCAAAATGTTTGACAAAATAACTGCACAATAGAAGTCAGAAGTTGTAATGAGCTGCTCTGTTTATAAATTTTTTTTATCCTTATTGTTTTATTTTTATTAAAAAGTGGTCTTTCAGAACTAGACAGAAGTTGTAGAAGGGGTTTTTTGGTTTTGCATGTTTTTTTTTGCACAAATACAATGAAATATGAACATGCAACAAATACCCAGAAAAACTAAAACCCTAATGCATAAATGAACCAAGACCCAGATGTCAGAATGGCATAATATGAATTATAAACACATACCCAGATGGCAAACTTCAACTTCATGTTTTGGCTGTAGCTGAACCAGCAATATAGGCTTCATGAATCATTACATATCACCATCAAATGTTAAATAAAACTCATAACAACTGCTGCAGTGGGTAACAAATCCCTAGGCGCCCATGTTGGGGAGTATTTGAAGCCACTAAATGAAGTTTTTTCTTGTCCTAGCAACCCCACATCAGCATCCAGCCATGGTACGGCCTGCTCCAATGAATATCAGCAATATAAACCCAGAAAAAAGTCTTCAATTCAGTCACATTTAACACTGTCCAGGTCTGCAGCAATAATGATAATCATAATACCCTGTACCAGCATGAGAAAGCCACCAAAAAAACCCTTGCAAGTTTGCTGAAAATGTACGGCTTGTTTAGGGTGTACGGCCCAGCTTGGAGAGTGCAATAACAGCCATCAAAAATTCACCAAATGCAACGAAAACTGATCAATAAACTCTTATTTTCAGCTGCTACCAAAATAAGAAATACTCCATACTGAAAATTTTAACAAATAATAACATGATGAACAAGCGAAGCCTATGAATAAAGCTTCCAGCAACCCTTCTTGATGTTGTCTCTCAAGCACGAAGAAGGCAGTCTCACAGAGGGCTACATCCCTGCAAAACTCCAATCAAACCCTAAGCCAATGCTCAGAAATCTACTCAGACAAATATATTTTCCAAAAGTCAGAGAGAGCAAAATGAAGTCTCAAAAACCTTTTTATAACTCTCTAGAACCCAACGCCCAAAAAGGAGGGAGTTTTATTTTATTTTAAATTTAAAATGACCCCTTATCCCTCCATGGAGCACTCCCCCTTCCTAGCACCACAACTTTAAGTTATAACTTAAAGTTTATTTTAGAAAGTTACTTTATTAACATAAAGTAACCATAGATCAAATTTATAATATACGTTAAATATTTAGTTTAACTTATATTTTTGAAATATAATCTCCTGGTTGTTCTTCTAAGTCCAACTGCAGGTGCTAGGTGCTCCAACTGACAGCCTATAAATAGTAAGTTGGCCAACGCCATCTGATACCCCCTATCCAACTTACTATAAATAGTAAGTCCTGGAATAACGACCAAGATAGGTTCCCAGAAACCCAAGAGTAGGCTAATCACATCAACTCTCTGAATAGCTAAGGAGGGAACATTACAGAAGTCTATGTGGGGTTTGGAAAAAGTCTAGTTTAAAAATTGGGGTTGGTCATTACAATTGTTGAATAAAGGATTGATCAAGGAGAGTTGGATCCAATGTGCGATACCAGTGGTATTAGCACCAAAGAAGGATAGTGAATGGAGGATGTGTATAGACTCCAAAGCAATCAATTAGATCACAATCAAATATAGATTCTCATTTCCAAGGATGGACAACATAATGGGTTGTTTGAGTGGAGTGAAGTACTATACCAAGATTGATTTGAGTGGCTACCATCAAATCAAAATCAAAGGAGATGAATGGAAAACAAAATTTAAGACAAACGAGGGATTGTATGAGTGGTTGCTTATGCTTTTTGGGTTAACTAACGCACCCAACACATTTATGAGGTTGATGAATAAGGTTTTGAAGCAATTCTTGGGGCAACTTTATGATTGTTTACTTGGATGACATTTTGAGTCTTAGTAAGACTACGAACACCTAGAGCATATCAAACTAGTGTTGCAGAGGCTAAGAGAAGGGAAAATGTTGATCAATTGAAGAAGTGTACTTTCATGAAGATCGAATTGGTATATTTGAGATTTATAATCTTAGTTGAAGGATTGAAGATGGATCTAGAGAAAGTCAAAGCAAGTGTTGAGTGGCCTACACCAATAAATCTGTAATGTCCCTTTCTGGATTTTTATAAGATATGCAACGTCTTTTATATTTTTTGACTTATATAAACTAGACAATTATATGGAGCAGCAATTAAGAAACTACAATTATTTTGGATGAGATTCATGGTAAATAGATAGAAGAATGAAAAACATCATGCAAAACAAGCCACTATTCTGTCAAATCCAGTTGTACCATATATATAGACTACTATTAAATTAATTGCCATGAATTTGATGTACATTGTTATACCAGTTTTTTATTTATAGGATGAAAAATCAGTTTAAAATTTTATGTTTCTTTTTTGGTCTATATTGAAGAATTAAACTTTCTTTTTTGGCAGGTTTTAATTCCATTTTGTGAAAAGAATATGGCATCCACGACTACGGCAACTAGGAAAGGTAGCAAGCCTAAGGACTCGTGTTGAAAACATGGGAAAGAAGGTCTAGAAAAGGGAATGGTTATTTGCAACCATTGTACCAAGGATATGAGAGGAGGTATAAATTGACTTAAATACCACCTTGCATGAGTCCCTTGCTAAGAAGTTACACCATGTACTATAGCAACTTTGGAGGTTCAGAATGAGGCAAGAGCTCTCCTTGAAGAATATGAGTAGAAAAAAACAGCAAAAAAGAGGACAGCAAAGGCAATGGGAGCCATTGGAGGAGATATAGGGGAGTCTTTTTCTCTTGGGTCACGAATGCAAGGATTAAGCAATATGGGTAGCACTGCATCTAGCTTTTTTGTTCCTCATAGCACACCTGGTGAACAACCTTCATTGGAAGGTACTTTGTGGAATAAGGAGTTACATCATGAGGCAAAGTTGGCATGTGCCAAATTTTGGTCCTACAATAGCATTCCATTCAATGTTGCTTCGAGTCCTTATTGGAACGAGTTGGTTACTGCATTGATCATGGCAGGTAAGGGGTTCAAAGTCTCAAGTAGTTACGAATTGAGTGGCCCATTATTGGAGAATGAGGTCCAAAATACGTATAAGCTAGTAGTGCAATAAAAAGAGCTTTAGAAAAGCAAAGGTTGCAGCATTTTATCCGATGGGTGGATAGATGGCAAAAATAGGACATTGATTAACTTTTTAGTGGCTTTGGGAGGACAGTCGGTCTTTTTGAAGTCAGTGGATGCCTCCAGTCAAGCAAAAACTATTGAGACCTTGTGTAGCATGTTGGATGAGGTGGTGATGGAGGTGGGAGTGGATAATGTTATCCAAATAGTTACAGACAATGCATCTGCATATGTGGCAGCTAGCAAACTATTGGATGCGAGGCACTCTACATTGTTTTGGGCCCTTGTGCAACCCATTGCCTTAATCTTCTCCTTGAGGACATAGGGAAATTAAGTTGGGTGAAGAATACAGTGGAAGATGGAAGAAATATAACCAAATACATCTACAATCACACATGGGTTTTGAATCTCATGAGAGAGCACACTAATGGCAAGGAGCTCGTGCGTTCAAGAGTGACACACTTTGCCACCAATTTCCTTACCTTGCAAAGTATAGCAACCACATTGACCAACCTCAACTGCATGTTTGTGTAATGTCCCCAATTGGCATTTAGCCAAGTTTGTGACCAATAGCCTATTCCCTGAGTTCTCGTAGGCTATCTAGGAATGGTAAGGGAACTCCTTGATTCTTGGAGAGCACAAGTTTAGTTCTTCTTGATTCTTTTCAATAGCATTGAGCTCAGTTGTTGTTCAGGATCGCAGTGATGCTTTCAGAAGTATTTTCAGCTTTCTGGTTTGCTCTTCAAATTTCTTGGAGAAGTCGTCTATTTATAGTAACCCAGTTGGCGTCATTCTTCATCCCAAACCTTCAGGATCATGTTGGTATGGTTTATTTTGCAATTTGCTTCAGTTTGAAATTTTTGGTAAGTTGGGTGGTTAATTGAGCTATTTAATTGTTCGTTTAAGTCTCCTAAGGTTGGAAATATTTAAAGGTGACTTAAGTGTTATAGCTCATTGGAAAGGTAAAGTGATTTATTATTTGAGTAGGAACATTAAAGTGTGTGCCTAGGAATGGGAAAAGGGAGAATTATTGAAGTAAGTGAAAAGTTAATTATTTTCAAAAGAAATAATTCCCATGTAACCTAAACGTGCCTATATAAGAAGGTTGAGAGCTCATTGTTGGGGTTATTCTATTGATTTGATATTGTTATGCTGTCAGATTGAACCTGTGAGTTCTTCCATTCCTTCTTGAGGAAGAAAACCCTCTTGGAGAAGATCAGTTTCAGTGGTAAAAGATCCTCCCTAGCTGATTGTGGTGATTTTGCACAAAGATCACATTTGAGATACAAATGGAGTTGTTTTATTTTAATGTGTTCTGAAGTTTTGGTTTGCAAATTATTTTGCAGTTTCTTTCAGTCTTTGATTGCAGATTTTGGGGTTTGAAGAGTTCTTGAAGCTAATCGCTCCATTCTTTCTAGCGCCTACTAAACTATTTCTTTGTTGGGCGATTTGAATGTGGTGAAGACAAGTTTAAAGCAATGCTGGAAAGAAAATAGAATGGCGTCAAGACATGAATTTTTGTAGGAGTTTGGAGAAAGAATGAAATCCTTTTGCTAGCTGTACATTTCAGCTGGGTCGCTTCATGTTGGGAAGAAGGCGTGAGCTAAGTGAGGCAGATTGCCTCATGTTTGCATGATCTATATGGTTATTATATGGCGCCTAGGCATTACAAAATGGTTGCCAATAGTTGTGACCTGAACTTCCGCAGTTGTGATGAATTATAGTTTGATTCGTGGGGTTTTATGTGCAACTCCAGCGTGATGTACGTGCATATCAGACCTGTGATTTTGTTGTGTTACAGTGGTTTCAGAAGGGTTTACAGTGATAGTTTGAGCATTCTTCATCATCTACAGCTTTGTGAGTATCGTTCCCTATGTTGTTTGGTGACTTCTAGAAGAGCTTCAATCTGATTTTATTGCTACAGCAAGGTTTTATTGACTGAAATCAGATTATATTACTTATAGTGCAGCTTGCAATCATTTGTGATAAACATTCATAATTTCTTTATTGGGTGTTTGTAACCCCTGGATGGTAGTACCGCCTGTGGGATTGTTATTTCCTTGTTTATATTACTCTCCCCACTGAATAAGTGGTTTCATTGTAAAGGCTTCCCATTGAAAAGTGGATGTGCCTATGCTTTCCTTTCAATACTCTCACTAAATAAGTGGTGATTTCCCACTGAATAAGTGGATGCCCATTGAATAAGTAGAAATTCTATTTCCTTCTCAATATTTTAATTTGTTATATCTGAAGCACTTGTATGCTCTCACCTTGCCCATATCGAGAATAGGGTGATCAGAAGGGTGTCGAAGAATCTAATTGTTACATTTATGTGATGTCCCCATTTTTGCAAGTAACTTAAAAGTGTTCTAATTGTAAATTAATTTTATAAAGTATTTTAATTGCTTTATAAAATTAATATTTTAAGTTACTTGAGTCAATTTAAAAACACTTTATAAAATAAAGTATTATTGTGTACACAAAAACAAACATTTAAAAAAGGTCATGTGTAAGCATTTAAAATTGTAGAAGTGTGACGGTGTATACAAAACCTTCATTTAATAAAATTAGGTCCGTCCTAATTTTGAAGGTTTTAAAAAGGAGAGTTGGAACTCAGTTGAACTGTTGAGGTATGCATGTATTGGTCTTTTGTCAAAGTTCTATGTTCAGCTAATGTCAAGGAGATGTTCCCTTGCATTCACGATACCAAGGAGATGATCCCTTGGTAAATTGTTGGTTTGCTGATGCTCCCTTACCAATATTGAGGTGAAATTATCTCAGATTTCACAATTGTGTTCAAAGTATTGTTCCACATTTCTGTGTGTTGGTATTATTGTATTGAGGGTTTGCAGATTTGTTGACATTGTGAGAAAGATATATTATTTGCAAATTTATTGATTTATAAATAAATATAAATTTGCAATCCGGTTCAATATATGTGGTTTAGTTTATTTCCCAGCAACATTTGATAAATCACAGCCAACTGATTTTTATAATCAAGAAAATAAATTAGAGATTGGATGTTATCAATTGTTGCATATTAGGAGACACAATTTGACACCCAGTTCAGTCAACAAATTACATGTTTAAAATATTGATTTTAAGAAGCTACGTGGGTTTTCTGTTTGTATTTAGAACATCAGAAGAATAGTGGAATGTGGGTCCCAAATCCCACTAAGAGCTTCATATCAAGATTTACTTGGATTTGGGTTTTAAATCTGAAGACAAAGATATTTGTGGGAATTTAAAGACAATGTCTGACAAATGAAAGCAGGAAATTAATAAAGAATTCTGAATCGTGGGACCTCAAAGCTATTTGTGAGCACATCACCTCAAAGCTATTGCAGCATACTCGCTAAGGGAATTGCGGAAATCATACATTGAAGGTTGCCGTATGAAACGCACTTCATATAAGGTGTCGAGGCATTTAAACGGTCCCAGACAATAATCGCAGCATATTTTCTACGAATCCATTGGCGTTTCAAACCATTCGCTGAACTCATTTAGAGACGGAAGAGCTAGGCGTGGGTAAAACGAATTGATCATATTGTCAGCTGGTGATTTCTATTGCAAAGCAAGAGAAATCGTGGAAAGTAATGGTCACTGTGAGTCAAGTTGATAGATTAGAAGGCAACAAGTTCAATCATATCATTTGAAGATCTATATGGTCGTGGAAGATTCTTCAATACATATATCCGCATAGTTATAGAGAGTTTGAAGCTACATTATTATATCAGTGCACAAATCTAGGATAAAATTCGTAGTTTGCAATTGATAGTCATCATGGATGTTAAGCAGACTTCACAAAACATGTGCACAGCGGTAGGAGTCTACAGAGATATATAAGGAATCACATTTCATCATTGGATAACTTAATGGGTTTTATCAGCTGGTGAATATTGTGTTAAGAGGAATTTCTGCAGCTACAAACCTGATTGAAGACTTCCAGCAATCATTAGGGAACCCTGTGTATGTATCAAACATTGATTGGTCTTTGATAAAGGTTCAGTGTCACAACAGAATTAGAAAGGCGATCAGCAGTCATCTACAGCAGCAGCAATCTAGTTCGTAACCAGTGTGTATCATTTTCTATTGTTGCTTCAGCGAATTGGTTATTAGGACCGGGCATAGAATTCATCCCTTGCATTGTAATTGTGGCACAAAAGTGTTTTGCATCATTTGTAATCAGATTATTCAGTGCACATCAGAGTTCATTAGAAAATCAGAGTTTTAGCATATATCTAGTCAGTCAGGGATATTACAATTTAGATTTCAGTAGTGGTTTTCGAAAAAAAATTTAGAGGTGTTATATTACAGTTTGTGAGCAAAAGATGGTTGGAGAGTACTTACTGCAGGAAGGTTGAAGCAGAGAGAGTCGTGAAGACCATTTTTGATGATACATTTCTCAAGACCTTGGAGGAGATCATCAAGGTACGTTTTTGATTAAATTTTCTTATTTTTTTTTACTATGTTACAAGTTGTTTTTGTAGTGTTTGATATTTTAATTTGCTGATTTTAATTTTTGATTTATTTTAATTAACTAATTTCGTTTTCATTCACTCTCTTATTTTAGGTGTCAGAACCATTGGTTAAGGTTTTGCGATTGGTGGATGGGGATAAAAACCCCATGGGTTATATATATGAGGCTAGATAGGGCCAAAGAAGCAATTCAACATTTCTATGGGTCCAATAGAACAAAATATGAACCCATCTGGTGCATTATTGATCAGATGTGGAATTGACAAGTCCACCGATATATTCATGTTGTTGCGTATTATTTGAACCCCAAATTATTCTTCTCCCCTTCATTTAGAGCAGAGGCAGAGGTTGTGCTTAGCCTCAACATGTGTATTGAGAGGTTGATCCCTGATAACAACCTTCGAGACCTCGTACACGATGAGCTACAAAGTTATAAGAGGGCGGACGGTGTATTATTTTCTTCATCTTTATGCATTCGTAGGAGAGAGGCTCTGTAGCAAGGTAAAAACAACATTATGTTTAACTTTAGTTTACAATTTATTTTAATTTTTAAGCTTACTAAAATTCTTAATTTCTTACAAAGTTACAAATGTCATCCTTGCAGATTTGTGGTGGGAAGATTTTGGTACCACAATGCCTAATTTTCAAAAGTTTGCCATCCACATTCTATCTTAGCCCTATAGTGCTTCTAATTGTGAGTGCAAATAGAGTGTTTTTGAGTCCATTCACACCAAAAAACACAACAGATTGACTCAAAAAATGCTTGAATGACCTTGTGTTTGAGTGGTACAACCTTCAACTGCATGAAAATAAGGTACAGGGAGAGGAGTAACATCAAGCACTTGACCTCAATGACACTGATCCATATTCACATTGGGTTGCTAAGGATGTGGATACCCTGCTTACCGCTAATGAGATTGCTAATTTGGAGAGGGAGGAAGTTGAATGGCAAGCAAATGTGGCAGCATATAAGGCTTCAAAAGATGAGTTTGGCGAGTCATCAGGGGCAGGTTCGTAGCATAAATAGATTGGTCCCATGCCTAAGGCTCCTATCGTGGCTCCTGTTGAGGTCCCCGTTGAAGATACTACAACCATACCATCAACTTCCATGGCACCCACACAACGGTAGTAGACTTTTTCCAGTTTTAGTCGTAGAATAAATTTATGATTTGTATTTTTTGTTGATATTGAAACTAGAAGTTTATATGTATTGAAACTTTGAAGTTTGAACCCAGTTTTTGGTGTATGAAGTGTATTGAACTTTAATTTTGATCTATATATGAAGAAAATCAGTAATATGATTCATAAATTCAGTAATACGCATGCTTTTAAAGCATATTTTTTAAAATTAATGTATTTTTTAATGTTTGATAACTTTCACGAGTTTTTCCCCGAGTTTTTGTCGAGTCCTGAGTTTTTAAATTTTTTGGGTTCACCGAATAATTGTCGAGTTCGAGATTTTAAACTATGATAGATAGTACACATAGTGGGGTCTAGGGGATCATCTTGGCTATGGAATATGAGGAAACAGTGGCCCTCCATGAGAGGTGTTGGAACTCCTATTTTTCATGCCTCAAAATTATAAAATCTTGTCAAAATTCCATCAAAAATCTTAATTGTGCCTTTCTTCCTTAAAAAACCCATCAATTATTCCCGAGCTCAGACAATTTTAAATGGGTTCTCTTCAAAAGTTATAAGTAAAAATCCCCAAGTTTTCCTTTGAAAATTTGGCACTTTTGGTCCCGTCGAGATTTCGGGACCAAGATGGAAATCGAGCCCTAGGAGAAATCAGGCCCTAAGGCAAAATTGGGCCCTGAGGAGAAATCGGGCCCTCAGGACCAAAGTGGATTTTGGACCTTTTCCAAAGATCCAAAAGTCCTAAGTCCTCCCACGGATCTGGTCCCCATTTTCTCTTTGACCCCCTCGGCAAAGTGGACTTTTGGTCCTAGTGCAAAGTCTTCTCAGACACCCTAAACTTTCAAGGCCAATTTGGAGGTGCAAAATTTTGAGTTTTCAAATAATTTTTCAAGGAAAGGGCTAAGTTTTTCATGGAGAATCAAGTCAAACAGTCAACTTTGACTTTTGACACTTTTGGTCATTTTGGGACCAAAGTGGATTTCGGGACCTTTATGCATTTCGAGACTTCAGAACCAAAATGGCCTTTTGGATTTTTTCCAAAGGTCTAAAAATCCTAAGTCCTCCCGCCAACCCGACACCCGCCGAAGACCCAGAAACGCCCAGAAACACGTGGAAACGCCCCACCAACTCTCCGGATCATCATCAATGCAAAATGGGTAGTTGAATTTGATGTTATTAATGCATTTGGTGGAGTTGGTAGGATTTTTCTTCCCATTCCAAGATCATATCCCAGTTGCAAATGATATAAAAGGAAAATAGAAATTCTTTTGGAGGGTCAGTCATCTTTACCATTTTCAGGCAACTAAAGTGTTGAGCTATTAGGGTTTCAAAGAGCAGAAAAGTGACAATTCACCAGCAGACAAAAACACGGGTTATGAAAGGTTTTTCAGATTGATTTTAGTTATTGTATTAATTTCTCCTTCTGTAATTTTTCAAGGAAAGCCTAAGTTTAGCTAGATTTCCTCTTGCCACACTTCGTGGTATGACTGTAATCATTTATCAGATGAATTAGACAAATTCTTAAAACATTACATGCTGTGTAATGATCTCTTTTATGGTTATAGATGAATGATTATATGTTGCAAAGGATTACTAAGTATTTTCTTCTTTGATAAATGTCCTTGCATCTAGGTATCCAGAAAGTGAATGTTTCACTTCTTTTGTTGTTTTCTTCCTTCTGCTGAACTGTTGACTCTGTACCCAATATATAAGGCACTGGTTTGAAGTATTTGATCACCCACACTCTTAAAAATAAAAAAAAAGATAGGAGCTCCCAAAAAAGATTTGTGATCCTTAAAGGTGGTTTTCGCCCTAGGGATTTATAATTTTATACCCATTATAGACTCTTATGTTATTGTATACTTGGATGATATTCTATTTTTAGCAAGACTTTTGATAACCATCTAACCCATGTGAAAAACGTTTCGCAACCTTTGAAGAAGAACAAGTTGCTTTTGAATGACAATAAGTGTGAGTTAGTGTAATGTCCCCATTTTTGGGTTCTCTTGCAATGCAGTTGGAACTGGATTTTTGGGTTTGTGACAGCTTGATTAAAGGAGTATTTCGATGTCATTATTTATAGTAAGTGCTTGTATGGCAACAATCTTTCTGGGTTTTTCTGGGTTTTATCTCTTTGGTCCTCGATGAACATTGTTATTTATAGTAAGTGTCAGCCTGGCACTGTTTTTGGTGATTTGGCAATCAGTCGTTGGCTAGCTCAAGTGTGCATCGAGCTTAGAATTCTCAATGGTTTTGTGGTGACGCTTTCGGAAGCGTTTTCAAACTCTATGTCGCACTTGCTATTTTTAGACAGTCACCTAATAGCCTTTGTTTTATTTGTCCCAAGTCTTCTTTTACATGTTGGTATGGTCAGAGTTGTTTGATCAGTGCATTTCTATGTTTTCCGTAGCTTGGGACTATTATCTGGCAACTTAATTAATATTTCACTAAGGTTGCCTAAGGTTGGGAAGAATTATTAGCAACTTATTGTAATATTAATTATAAAGTGGCATTCCCTTCTTGAAGTGGATTATTTTCAATGGCATTGAGCTCAGTTGGTGTTCAAGATTGCAGTGATGCTTTCAGATGTTTTTTCGACTTCCCGGATTGCTCTCCAAACATCTTGGAGAAGCCATCTATTTTTAGAAAGTCACCTAGAGGGCGCAATTCTTCATCCCAAACATCATGGAGGGTGATCGTATGATTTATTTTGTTGTTCGCTTAAGTTTGGGATTTTCCGTTAATTGGGTGAGTTATTAAGCCATTTAATTAATATATTTGCTTAAGTTAGCTAAAGTTGGGATTATTAAAAGATAACTTAAGTATAATAGCTCATTGAAAAGGGGTTGAGATGTATTATTTGCCTAGGCACATAAAGTGAGCATTCAATCTTAAAAAAAGATAAAATATGGATGTGAGGGAAAAAGTTTATATTTTTCAAAACGAAATTAATTTCCTTTGCAAACTCCAAAGTGTCTATAAATGAAGGATGAGAGCTCATTGTGAGGGTTTTGCTCTTGGATTCAATATTGTTATGCTATTGGATTGAACCTACGTGTTCTTCCATATTCTCATGAGGACGAAAACCCTCTTGCAAATTCTCTTGAGGACGAAAACCCTCTTGTAGATTGGGTGTGGTTTCATACAGGAATCACCATTATGCTGAAGGCGAAGTTTTGGAGCAATCTCATACAGAGTTTGCCTTTGTGTTCATTTGGGTTGTTATATTCTGAAGTGTTTAATCTTCTTTGAATGGGTTTTGGTGTGTATTTCAGTTATGGTTGAGTATTGTTTGAAGTTGTTGATATTCCCTTGCTGACCGAACCTTCCTAGCCACACCAGTTCAGGGAGTCATCAAGTTTTGGAAAGTTATTAAAGACCTTGCATGCAGCTGTGTTTTGGTTGTTTAATAAGCTGAGTGCTAACTTTATACCAATATATTATCAGTTGTTTTAGCTCAACTACATCCTTGAGTCCGTACACCTTGTTGTTGTACAGGCTGAGATGGGACATGTTGTTTGAGGGCAGAAATCGCTTGGTTTGAGAATGGCTATCTTCGTAGTCTATGGCGCCTTGGTAAATAGATGGTATTTCAATGTTTTTGAGGAAAGATAAGCTGGTGTAGAGAGCTGATATAAGAGCTGTGCATGACTGTTAATGACATTTGCAGACCTGTGATCAGCTACGTCAGTGCTAAGAAGACATCAAATTGAACTCTCTTCAACACATGCTCTTATGTGGTATATTCATGGTTCTTCTATGATCATTTTTGCATGTTTCCTTCATAATTTCCTAGGGTTACTATGCTCAAACTGATTGCAGCTGTGGAATTGTGCAAAACAGAGATTTTCTGATTTAGTTTGCAACTTATTATATTCCATGATAATATTTCATTATGTTGCAACATATTATTTGTAACCCCGGATGGTAGAACTGCCGGTGGATGTTCATGCATGTCATTTTATAAGTTTGGATGGTTCACAACCAAACATTATAGCATGTTCTCTTTGCCCGTTTGGCATGAACAAGCTGGCATATCGACCATTTTGGTCTGAGTCAAGCTTAGAAATTTTGCTAGTGGCTCACACGCAGTCCCACTAAATAAATGGTGTTTTCCCATTGAATAAATGGATGCCCGCTGGAGAAGCGGGTGCCTACTAAATAAGCAGAAGTTTGTAATTGGTTTATTTGCAAGGCATTTGATTGAAAAGCCAAAGTACTGTATGCTCTCACCTCACCCATCTTGGGATCTTGGTGATCAGAAAGTGTGGAGGTGCATATTTGGTTGCATACATTGTGCTAACAATGTTGTTGATACTGTGAAATTTTGAAAAAATTGGGGTCGATCATTATAGTGGTATCAGAGCTGGTGATCTTGCCAGCCAGCTTGGGGAGCTAACCTTATGCAGATCTTTAGTTGAGAAACAGAATTTCAGCCTTACATGATAGTGATCAGCACTTGCATGCGTGTGTTAGTTTTTTGCATTTCAGTTTCAGCAGTTGCAAGTAAATGTTTCCAAGGGACAAAGAGATAAACATGAGGGGTAGAAATGAGACAGATTTCTTGATTGATTCTCTTAGACAAAGTCAGGCTGAATTAGAAAGAATAATTCAAAGGGAGTTGGGGAGCTAACCTTATGCAGATCTTTAGTTGAGAAACAGAATTTCAGCCTTACATGATAGTGATCAGCACTTGCATGCGTGTGTTAGTTTTTTGCATTTCAGTTTCAGCAGTTGCAAGTAAATGTTTCCAAGGGACAAAGAGATAAACATGAGGGGTAGAAATGAGACAGATTTCTTGATTGATTCTCTTAGACAAAGTCAGGCTGAATTAGAAATAATAATTCAAAGGGAGTTGGATCGAAGGAGGTATGAACTAGAGGCCACAAAAATTATTGATCAATACCAAGGACTACTAGATGACTTTAAGCATCAAATTTCCTTGGATGCTTTTTTGGAAATAATCAAGGAGGGGGATCCTAACAAAAATGGCCTTATAGAATACATTCGAAGGACAAGGAAGGAAGAGGAGAAGAAGAAAATGTTTTTAAGGAAGACAGAGCTAACTACTCCAATGGCAAAGACCAAAAACTATTCCAAGACATCACCTTCCAGCCAACAGAACAAGAACTCTCCCATTTCTGTAATGTCCCAAATTATGAGCTAAGTGTGTTTTTGAGCTACATGGGAAATGCAATATTGGAATTGTATTTTCAATTATGAGGTTGGTTTTGATTTTTAATGATTGCATATGATTCATAGCTGGCCGCCAAACATGAAGGAAGGATATATTAAATGCAACATTTATTTATTAAATGATTGCATTGGATCAATGGAATATGAAGTCGATTGGGTTTGTGGAAATTAAATGATTGCATTTAATTTGATATTGAGCTTTGAAAAGATTTTAAATGCAAATTTTATTTATTAAATATTTGCATTAGAGCGGTTGAGGGTTTTTATTAAATGCAAATATCATCATTTAATGCATGCACATGAGGTAGTTGTGGATTGAAGCAAGAATAGAGGAGCATTTTAAATGCAAGTTCATAAATTGAATGCCAAGTTGGTTATGTCAAGGATCAAGATTTTAAAAGCTTTGAAGGATATTAAATGCTTGCATTTGGATAGATTGGTTTATTTAATGCATTTCATGAAGTGGTTAGTGGTCGTCCAAGGCAAGGAATGATTTTCAATGCAAAATCAAAATATTTAATGATTGCACACAAGCCGCCACCGCCCATGCAAGGAGAGTACATTGCTATTGAATCAATCCATTTGAAAGAGTTGTAATTCATTTAAAATAATTGAAGATTGTTTTAAATAAAAGAGTTTGATTGTAATTCATTTACAATTGTTCAAGTTCGTTGATTCTCATTGGTGGAATTCAAATTTCAATTCAAAATTGCCAAGGAGATGGACGCCTATCCATGGAGGAGTTAAATAGAGGACTTGAACATCAATTTGCAATGAATGATGCTATGGTATGTTTTCTTTGTTATTGTTTATGACTGAAAATTCCGATTTTCTAGTTATTTTTCAAGGAGATGTTCCCTTGAGTGTTGTGGTGATGATCCCATAACAATTTGTGAGATGTTGTCATACAGATTTCATCATTGGATTACATTTGCAGGTTATTTGAAGAGTTTGGAAGTGACATTGATATCTATTTGAAGCTCTTGGTGTAGAGGATTGACTACTAAGGTAGTTGAGTGAATTGAAACACATTCTGGATGGTATTTTCATATTTTGCAGGGTCTGATTTTGCAACAGCAGGGTTCTGATTTTTATAACAGCAACTTTACATTGGAATTTCAGGGCTTTTTAGGTGAATTTGATCAAGGGTTTGAAGATTGAAGAGTGGTTCTTGATAGAAGACATTCCTATGCATCCATAGAATGCATTGGGAGGAGATATTTTATGATATTTCATTGTAAACCCTTGGCTGGGCAAAAAGTACACTTCCAGCAATCATATCAGCATACAGAAAGTTTACATCAGAATTTAATTAAAGCTCTTTCAAGGCTGTTTTGTGTTCATTTGATAGCCATCATCATTCTAGTGGCTTTGGGCTATAGTTGTATGCAAAGTTTGATGTATTTGGGCTTCCAATTGATTTGTAATTAAGTCTGATATAAAATCAAACATGGACTGAAATAAATTCCAGCCACTTGACATTTCATGTTTCATTTTCATATATGCAAAGTTGATGTGAGTTTGATGTGCTACAATTCTTCATTCATTTGGTGAAGTTATTTAATTGAAGTGTGCAAGAAATCTTATCTAAATTTGCAAAAAAATTCAGTCATTTCTAGCAGGGTATTTTACAGTGGTATCAAAGCATTCAAAATTTCAGTCCAATATCCATTAGGGATATTACAGTGGTATCAGAGCTATATACAGAATCATAGCCAATATCCATCAGGGATATTACAGTGGTATCAGAGCATTTAAAATTTCAGTCCAATATCCATTAGGGATATTACAGTGGTATCAGAGCCATAGACCTGCCAGCCTGTGAGTCAGAGCCTCCGTCCTGCCAGCCTATGGATTTGTTTTGAAGGAAGAGCTGAAGCCATGAATACAAGAAGAACACCTACAGTTGACAAATCTATAGAAGAAAAATTGATAGCCTTGATAAACAAGTATGATGCTCTTCCTATGTATGTGCAAAACAGAATCAGTTTTAATGATTACATGAAGTTCAAGTGTTCGTGGTATAATGAAGACTCATTGGAATAGTGATGAAGAGTATGAGGATTCAAGTACACTTCAGCCACATATTGAAGAAAAACACATGGTAGTTGAAGACAAATCAGCTATGTTGGATAAAGGTATGGTTCTTCATGAAGAGACTAACATTGTTGATGATCATATATTTGAGAGTGAACTTGAGATCATGATCAATCATGAAGGGCATACCATTGGTGTTCAATCATACATGCAAGGAGAAGACATAGTCTTTGTCACAAAGATTATCCATGAGGAAGAAGATTCACATGAAGAACTCATGACACTTCATGATGATAAAGAGAACATGATCAACCATAAAGAATGATGCTATGGTATGTTTTCTTTATTATTGTTTATGATTGAAAATTCCGATTTTCTAGTTATTTTTCAAGGAGATGTTCCCTTGAGTGTTGTGGTGATGATCCCATAACAATTTGTGAGATGTCATACAGATTTCATCATTGGAATACATTTGCAGGTTATTTGAAGAGTTTGGAAATGACATTGATATCTATTTGAAGCTCTTGGTGTAGAGGATTGACTACCAAGGTAGTTTAGTGAATTTGGAGTACATTTTGGATGGTATTTTCATATTTTGCAGGGTCTGATTTTGCAACAGCAGGGTCTAATTTTTATAACAATGACTTTACATTGGAATTTCAGGGCTTTTTAGGTGAATTTGATCAAGGGTTTGAAGATTGAAGAGTTGTGTTTGATAGAAGACATTCCTATGCATCCATAGAATACATTTGGAGGAGTTATTTCATGATATTTCATTGTAAACCCTTGGCTGGGCAAAAAGTACACTTTCAGCAGTCATATCAGCATACAGAAAGTTTACATCATAATTTTATTGAAGCTCTTTCAAGGGTGTTTTGTGTCCATTTGATAGCCACCATCATTCTAGAGGCTTTGGGTTATATTTGTATGCAAAGTTTGATGTATTTGGGCTTCAAATTGATTTGTAATTAAGTCTGATATAAAATCAGACATGGACTGAAATAAATTCCAGCCACTTGACATTTCATGTTTCATTTTCATATGTGCAAAGTTGATGTGAGTTTGATGTGCTACAATTCCTTATTCATTTGGTGAAGTTATTTAATTGAAGTGTGCAAGAAATCTTATCTAAATTTGCAAAAAATTTGAGTCATTTCTAGAAGGGTATTTTACAGTGGTATCAGAGCATTTAAAATTTCAGTCCAATATCCATTAGGGATATTACAGGGCCCTGTGGGTTATGGGCAATTTGAAGCAATTTGATACCTTACTAAAAGAGATTAAACTATCATACTCATCCTCATATAACTCACTTGTTGAAACTATGTTAACATCAAGTCCAATCACCAAAGCATCATCACAATAATACCATATCAAAACATAGGCATACTCACTAAATCCATTATGAATAAGAAAATTCATCAACTCTGAATCAAATGATTGTGTACCATAAAGAATGTGATTCACATGAAGAAGACATAGGTGATGCATATGAAGTTTCTTGCTTAGGATCAGCATTTGAAGAAGAAAAGTGGCATGATGTTATTGCTGATTATTCTAATGAGATGGCAGATTTTGATCATGGAGTTGAATGGCATGATATAATCCCTGATTTGTTTGAGGGCAGCAGTACTATTCCTTTGCAAAATCAGTTGCTGGTAGTTATTGTTCATAAGAATGAGAGTGGGAAGATACTTCCTACCTTTGGCACTTTATTGGTCATCACACATGATGAGTATATGGATTATCGAAGGCTTAAGATTTCTAATTTGATACACCATGGTATGATTGAGACAAAGAGGATTCAAGACATGTGGTATATGAGAAATGAGCTTTGTATGGAGATGCATAGTGACATTGAGTATACAGGTGAACACATAGATATCCTTCATGACACTTGGAGGACAGCAGCTGTTTGGGAGCTTTGTAGAGGTTTGGATCATGTCTACATTATTGGAGGATGGCCTATGGATGTTGTTTACTCACCATTGAACATTAGTGATGACATTGGTATTCATTTGGATTTGATTTTCAGTTATTGGGTAAATGATTTCCAGCAAATGAATCATGAGATACATGGGATAGAGAATCAAGATATGGATAGGAAAGAAGATGACATTCTTAATGATATACAATCATTTGATTCAGAGTTGATGAATTTTCTTATTCATAATGGATTTAGTGAGTATGCCTATGTTTTGATATGGTATTATTGTGATGATGCTTTGGTGATTGGACTTGATGTTAACATAGTTTCAACAAGTGAGTTATATGAGGATGAGTATGATAGTTTAATCTCTTTTAGCAAGGTATTAAATTGCTTCATGATATGGATGTGTCACTGGAGGTTGAGCATGGATGTTTTTGCTACGTTATGCGACAGTGGAAGCGGTCCCAGGATCTTCTTCATCAACAATTTTGAGATGGTATGTCTGAGTTTGCATAGACAGGTTAGATGGGTTTGGGATCCTGGTATTCATTGATGCTCATTTGACACTTCCGATTGCTTGGGACAAGCAATCTTGGGAAGGGAGGACTTGTAATGTCCCAAATTATGAACTAAGTGTGTTTTTGAGCTACATGGGAAATGCAATATTGGAATTGTATTTTCAATTATGAGGTTGGTTTTGATTTTTAATGATTGCATATGATTCATAGCTGGCTGCCAAACATGAAGGAAGGATATATTAAATGCAACATTTATTTATTAAATGATTGCATTGGATCGATGGAATATGAGGTCCATTGGGTTTGTGGAAATTAAATGATTGCATTTAATTTGATATTGAGCTTTGAAAAGATTTTAAATGCAAATTTTATTTATTAAATATTTGCATTGGAGCGGTTGAAGGTTTTTATTAAATGCAAATATCATCATTTAATGCATGCACATGAGGTAGTTGTGGATTGAAGCAAGAATAGAGGAGCATTTTAAATGCAAGTTCATAAATTGAATGCCAAGTTGGTTATGTCAAGGATCAAGATTTGAAATGCTTTGAAGGATATTAAATGCTTGCATTTGGATAGATTGGTTTATTTAATGCATTTCATGAAGTGGTTAGTGGTCGTCCAAGGCAAGGAATGATTTTCAATGCAAAATCAAAATATTTAATGATTGCACACAAGCCGCCACCACCCATGCAAGGAGAGTACATTGCTATTGAATCAATCCATTTGAAAGAGTTGTAATTCATTTAAAATAATTGAAGATTATTTTAAATGAAAGAGTTTGATTGTAATTCATTTACAATTGTTCAAGTTCGTTGATTCTTATTGGTGGAATTCAAATTTCAATTCAAAATTGCCAAGGAGATGGACGCCTATCCATGGAGGAGTTAAATAGAGGACTTGAACATCAATTTGCAATGAATGATGCTATGGTATGTTTTCTTTATTATTGTTTATGACTGAAAATTCTGATTTTCTAGTTATTTTTCAAGGAGATGTTCCCTTGAGTGTTGTGGTGATGATCCCATAACAATTTGTGAGATGTTGTCATACAGATTTCATCATTGGATTACATTTGCAGGTTATTTGAAGAGTTTGGAAGTGACATTGATATCTATTTGAAGCTCTTGGTGTAAAGGATTGTCTACTAAGGTAGTTGAGTGAATTGAAACACATTCTGGATGGTATTTTCATATTTTGCAGGGTCTGATTTTGCAACAGCAGGGTTTTGATTTTTATAACAGCAACTTTACATTGGAATTTCAGGGCTTTTTAGGTGAATTTGATCAAGGGTTTGAAGATTGAAGAGTGGTTCTTGATAGAAGACATTCCTATGCATCCATAGAATGCATTGGGAGGAGATATTTTATGATATTTCATTGTAAACCCTTGGCTGGGCAAAAAGTACACTTTCAGCAGTCATATCAGCATACAGAAAGTTTACATCAGAATTTAATTGAAGCTCTTTCAAGGCTGTTTTGTGTTCATTTGATAGCCACCATCATTCTAGTGGCTTTGGGCTATAGTTGTATGCAAAGTTTGATGTATTTGGGCTTCCAATTGATTTGTAATTAAGTCTGATATAAAATCAGACATGGACTGAAATAAATTTTAGCCACTTGACATTTCATGTTTCATTTTCATATATGCAAAGTTGATGTGAGTTTGATGTGCTACAATTCCTTATTCATTTGGTGAAGTTATTTAATTGAAGTGTGCAAGAAATCTTATCTAAATTTGCAAAACATTTCAGTCATTTCTAGAAGGGTATTTTACAGTGGTATCAAAGCATTCAAAATTTCAGTCCAATATCCATTAGGGATATTACAGTGGTATCAGAGCTATATACAGAATCATAGCCAATATCCATCAGGGATATTACAATTTCAAGGAAGAAAGATGACAGCAAGAATGAACTTAGGAGAAGAAATCTTTGCTTTCTATGCAAGGATTCTTGGGAGCCTAACCATGAATGCAAGAACAGAAAAGATGAACCAATGACCTTCACCACATGTTCATTCCTTCAAAATGATGTGGAACCCAAAAAAGATGTGATAATTGAAGACCTAGCTGATTTAGATAAGTCTACAACAGAAATTTCTGAAGTTGAACCTAGCCTTGAAGAAGTCAAAGATGTTTCGAAACCAGAAGTGTTGGACTTTGCAAGTCCTACATTTGATGAGGAGCTTGATGGTAATGAAAATGCCACAACATTAAAAATTGAGATGAGAATGATTGATAAATTGCTAGGAGGTGATTTATTAAGCGAGCCTGAGATTAATCTAGCAAAATGTCTTGATGAGGACATGGAGAAATGTGAATTTGCAGCAGTTGAAGAAATTGATGCTACTGAAATTTTCAAAACAACACCAAATGTGGAGCATCTTCACCATTCTAGTGAAGGCAATTCCGATTGTGAGTGGGAATTTCCCATACAAAATGAAAAACAGTTTGACTTCTCAAAGAGTTCAGATGAAGAGCATGTTGAAGGGGAGCTAGTTGAAGACTTTAAATCAGCACTTAATAATGACTCAATGCCTGAGTATGGTGCTGCCATATCATTTGATCAAAGTGACTATGAAGAGGAATTTTCAGAATCCTTGCTACTTGAAGAATCAAGGCATTTCAGTGAACTAAGTTCTAGAGAGTTGTGTGAGTTGAAGAATCAACTCTTGGTCATAGATGAGAAGGTGATACAAGTCCTTGTAAGTTTGGACAACTCACATGAGTTTGTTGAAGACCTCATTTGGAAAGCCCAAACTGAGGTGAGAGAAAGGGAAATTGAGAATGGAACCACCCTTGCAAATTTGCAGATTATCAAAGATTCAATGGAGATCATGCCAAGGAAGTCAAAAGTTGCATGGGCAGATTTAGTTGGATTTGAGCAAGAGGAAGGTAATGGCTTTCACATTCATGACAACCCTCTCTTTGTCTTAGATGCAGAAACTACTTATGATAATCTGCTCTTGTAATGTCCCCTTTTTGAAATTTGCTTATAAGCACTCAGATGACAAATAACGGAGAAATAATAGATTATTACATTCAAATTAAAGATTTGAATATTGTTATTTTTGTTTAATCACTTCTGCCTCTAACAATCAGACTTCCTTGTTTGACTGACTAATCTGTAATTCGTGATTATTATGATTATAGATGGAAGGAATGATTGATTGTTCGTTGATTCCCTTCCTATTCGTTGTGAACCTTCTTTATGATTTGTTGCTGATCTTCCTGAATTTATTGCTTGAAAACTCAGATTTTCTCTGCCTGTTTATTGTTGTTTACTGCCTTGTATAGATTATTTGCTGAGTAATGAATTGCTTGCTGCTGGAATGGTTGCTGATGAGAGATCCTTTATATCAGATATATTGAATTCCAGTTGTGATTCAATGTATTTTGGATTTATGATTCTTGGTTGTATTGATAGAAATCTGAGTTGTATTACTTTCTTGCTGGATCTGTATTTGTTGTGTTTTGATGTTCGATGGATGCCTGATGATGAATTGGAATTCCCATCTATATATCTTCCAAGGGCCGTTGGTAAAGAGATATACCCTTTCCAACGGTCACAGCTGACTATGAATCGCTGCTATTGTAAATCGTTGTTCATTGGATATTAATTAGTATCTTAAGCGCTGCTTCTCATAAGATATTACATGTTGCTTATATAATCGTTGTTTTTAACAAATAGCGATTCTATTTGACGTACTTTCTTTGTCTTTTACATGTTTTCCTTTCGTTGCTCATCAAATGTCTTTAATGAAGTGATCGTTGTCAATACTAAGCATTGTCATTTCATTTGGCCCATTATTATTAAACATTCGCTGTTTAATACAAGAGATACTTATGTTATGGATAAGGATCAGCCCTCTCATTCATACCCGATGGCTCCTTATATTTGATTATTAATAATTAATTTTTAATATTTACCTTATAATATTTATAATTATTAATTTATTATATTTAATACATATTTATTATAATATAATAATATGTACTATTTAATTATTAATATTTATAATATATATTGTTATTATATGATATTTATATAATATATTTTATTATACTTGTATTTATATTATTTATAAATACAATAAAAATATATATTATATTTTAATTAATAATATTATTAGATATTATCATATACGTGTAAGTTTTTTGACAATGACAACACCATTAATGACGAAAGCAACTTCTTCGTCCTTATTATGATGTTTAAATCTTTAATTTAAACAATGTCTTAATATCGGGACATGACAGCTCTTTAGGTGGGATGATGAAACAACTCCTGGGTGTATCAATGCAATATGTGACAACATCAAGATATGGGATTTGGGAGCAATTTCAAAAAATGAGTTAGAGGGTGTTTTTCAGCTTGGTGCTAATTTGAGTTCACATTTTGAGGATGTGCCAAGCCTTGTGGTTGGTTATCCTCCAAGAAGACCTCTGGATGTAGAAGGCATTAATGAGGATGAAGATGTAGATTCTACAAGGAAAGTGTTGGAACTTGAAGATCATGTAGCTGCTGGAAGTTTCAGTACAGCAGCAAGGAAAGGAGGTTCCAGTCTTGTTATTCATGAAGCCTTAGAGAAAGAAGAACCTAAACATGATATCTACATGATTGACATTCCATCCTTCGGATTGGGTGACGTATTGCTTAATCCTAATCCTTCTTTGGGTTGGGGTTTGGAGACATTAATTCCTCCATGTCTCTTAATTGTTGATGTTTTAAGGGTTGCCTTGCAAGAAGAAGATCCAGTTGTTACCTTTCACCATGAAAAACAAGATGGTGGGATCAAAATGAAAACAATGATCAATGTTGATCCTAGTGTTTTGCAAGTTCAGTTTGTGGAAGGCACTTGGAAGTGTTGTTGGAGAGGCATTCTTTTTGGTAAAGATGCCTTTCGTCACATTAAAAGGTCTTCTGATGAGGCATACATGTTTATTAGAGTTGCGCAATATAAGCATGGTGGAGTTGCCTCATTACTCCAAATTCATGCTAAAGGTCACCAACAAAGTATGTTGGAAGGCTATGGAGACCAGAGAGATGTTCCTTGGTAGAGAAAAGTTTAAAATCTTAGTTTTGATTTTGTTGTTTGGATGTATATCAGCCACCTCTCATTTAGGTTTGCTCTTATTTAGGAGGTTTGGCATAATATTTCTATCAAGGGAAGTAAAGGGTTTCAATTGGAGAATGTTTGGAAGTGTTTCCAAGCCACTTCTGAGTTGTTTTTGAGCAATATAATGCTCGTTTTTCATGCTTACTCTTGGAGATTTCATGGGTGTAGTTGTTGTTTCTTGTGTAGAATGCTGAACTTGTTAAAATCAAATTGTTCATTGCTGATTACAGACTTGAATAGTAGCAAGAATATGCCTTTTCAGACCTTCTGAACCTTGAGAATTCATTTTTCGAAGGGTTGTGATGTGAACTTTGATAGTTTACTCTTCGAGTTTGTTCATATCAGCAAACTTCCGCATGTCTTTGATCATCTTTCAGAAAATCTTGGAGTGGGTACAATGAGAGATTTCACGAGTCCTCATGATTGTATCAAAACAGTTCAGTGGATGCATGTTAGATCCAAGTGGTGTTATGATAATGAGTTTGTTGATCTCTTGTAAGGGATTGTTTTCCTTTTAGCAAGAAGAATAGAGGGGGTTACATTGGTAGTTGCAACTCAGCATGGCACATTGTTTTTGGGAGTTCACAAACCTCCTAGATTGATTTGGAATCCTGAAGTTACATTATTCAGGATAGGTCTGATGGTTGTGTTTGGCAAGTTGCTTGAGGACAAGCAATTTCAAGGAGGGCGAACTATAATGTCCCCATTTTCAGGTTCTCTTGCAGTGCAGTTGGAGTTGACTTTCTAGGTTTGTGACAGCTTGATTAGAGGAGTATTTCGATGTCACCAGTGTGCTGAGGTTATCAAGTGGAGTTGTATGACACTTTCTGGAGGGTTTTTGAACAACTTGTCTGTACTTACTATTTATAGTAAGCGCTTGCATGGCAACAATCTTTCTGGGTTTTTTTGGGTTTGTTCTCTTTGGTCCTCGGTGAACACTGTTATTTATAGTAAGTGTTAGCCTAGCACTGTTTTTGGTGATTTGGCAGTCAATCGTTGGCTATCTTAGGTGTGCATCGAGCTTAGAGTTGTCAGGGGTTTTGTGGTGACGCTTTCGGAAGTGTTTTCAGACTCTGTGTTGCACTTGTGTTTTTAGACAGTCACCTGATAGCCTCTGTTTTATTTGTCCCAAGTCTTCTTTTACATGTTGGTATGGTCAGAGTAGTTCAATCAATGCATTTCTATGTTTTCCGTGGCTTGGGACTATTATCTGGCAATTTAATTAATATTTCACTAAGGTTGCCTAAGGTTGGGAATAATTATTAGCAACTTAATGTAATACTAATTATAAAATGGTATTCCCTTCTTGAAGTGGATTAGTTTCTATGGCATTGAGCTCAATTGGTGTTCAGGATTACAGTGATGCTTTCAGATGTTTTTTTGGCTTCCTGGATTGCTCTCCAAACTTCTTGGAAAAGCCGTCTATTTTTAGAAAGTCACCTGGAGGGCACCATTCTTCATCCCAAACATCATGGAGGGCGATGGTATGATTTATTTTGTTGTTCTCTTAAGTTTGGGATTTTTCGTAAATTGGGTGAGTTATTAAGCCATTTAATTAATATATTTGCTTAAGTTATCTAAAGTTGGGATCATTAAAAGATAACTTAAGTATAATAGCTCATTGGAAAGGGGTCGAGATGTATTATTTGCCTAGGCACATAAAGTGAGCATTCAATCTTGGAAAAAGATAAAATATGGATGTGAGGTAAAAAGTTTATATTTTTCAAAAAGAAATTAATTTCCTTTGCAAACTCCAAAGTGCCTATAAATGAAGGATGAGAGCTCATTTTGAGGGTTATGCTTTTGGATTCGATATTGTTATGTTGTTGGATTGAACCTATGTGTTCTTCCATATTCTCATGAGGATAAAAACCCTCTTGCAGATTCTCTTGAGGACGAAAACCCTCTTATAGATTGGGTGTGGTTTCATATAGGAATCAACATTGTGCTGAAGGCGGAGTTTTGGAGCAATCTCATACAAAGTTTGCCTTTGTGCTCATTTGGGTTGTTATATTCTAAAGTGTTTAATCTTCTTGCGATGGATTTTGGTGTGTATTTCAGTTATGGTTGAGTATTGTTTGAAGTTGCTACTGATATTCCCTTGCTGGCCATATCCTTCCTAGCCGCACCAATTTAGGGAGTCATCAAGTTTTGGAAAGTTATTGAAGACCTTGCATGCAGCTGTGTTTTGGTTGTTGTTTAATAAGCTGAGCGCTAACTTTATACCAATATCTTATCAGTTGTTGTAGCTCAGCTACATCCTTGATAGTCTGTACACCTTGCTGCTGTACTGGCTGAGATAGAACGTGTTGTTTGAGGGCAGAAATCACTTTGTTTGAGAATGGCTATCTTCATAGTCTATGGCGCCTTGGTAAATAGATGGTAGTTAAATGTTTTTGAGGGTAGATAAGCTAGTGTAGAGAGCTGATATAAGAGCTGTGCATGGCTGTTAATGACATTTGCAGACCTGTGATCAGCTACGACAGTGCTAAGAAGACATCAAATTGAACTCTCTTCAACACATGCTCTTATGTGGTATATTCATAGTTCTTCTATGATCATTTTTGCATGTTTCCTTCATACTTTCCTAGGGTTTCTATGCTCAAACTGATTGCAGCTGTGGTATTGTGCAAAACAGAGATTTTCTGATTTAGTTTGCAACTTATATATATTCCATGATAATATTTCATTATGTTGCAACATATTGTTTGTAACCCTGAATGGTAGTACCGCCGGTGGATGTTCATGCATGTTATTTTGTAAATTTGGATGGTTCACCGCCAAACATTATAGCATGTTCTCTTAGCCTGTTTGGCATGAACAAGCTGGCATATCAACCATTTTGGTCTGAGTCAAGCTTAGAAATTCTGCCAGTGGCTCACACATAGTCCCACTGAATAAGTGATAAGTGAATGCCCACTAGATAAGCGGATGCCTGCTGAATAAGAAGAAGTTTGTAATTGGTTTATTTGCAAGCCATTTGATTGATAAGCCAAAGCACTGTATGTTCTCACCTCACCCATCTTGGAAATTTGGTGATCAAAAAGTGTGGAGGTGCATTTTTGGTTGCATACATTGTGCTAACACTATTGTTGATACTGTGAAATTTTGAAAAAATTGGGGTGGATCATTATAGTTAGCATGACAATCACTTGTCTACTTGGGGCATGTGGTTGGAGATGGATAGCTTCACATTGAGATTCCAAAGGTAAAAGCCATTGTCAATTGGCTCAAGCCTTTCAATGTGACTAAAACTAGGAGCTTTGAGGGTGCAGTTCCATGTTTGAGGAAGTTCATTCAATCTGTCTCAACCATCAGTACTATTGTATGTTGTAATATTAGGCGGTAAGTCCAGGAACATTGGACACACTCAATATCATTTAAAATCCACGAACATTGGTTTTTGACCAAGTGTCTTGCAATGTATAAGCAAGATTGCAAATCCTTCATTAAGTTGAATATCTAAATGAGAATGCAGATCTACTAAGGGACTTGTAAGTAAAATGAAGAATAGAATAACTGAGATCAAAAGAAATCACTAGATCTAACAGCACACTAAAGGAAATCCTTCAACTCACAATAGACTTTTTATTTTTCAAAATGATATCAGAACTGTAACAGCAATTTATCAAACCAATATATCAGATATAAATTATAAATTAACCTTACATTCAACAAATCATTACTCAATCACAATTGAAATTTAAAACACGACACATAAAATAATAAAGCAAACCTAATAGTTGCCACCAATCCTCTCAAGTGGGACCCTTCCCAATCAGACTGATGTATAGCTTGTTTTCTACAAATTTTGATTCAGTCCCTTTTCAAACAATTTGGCTAATTGTTTTTTTCCTTAATTGAGTCAGCCTAAGTGGATTGAAAATCTTTGTCTTCGTCTCCAAGTTTAGTCATCATTGTTCCATCTTTGGCCATTTTTCCTACTAGATCAAAAATTTGAATTTTTATTCCCTTGTCGACAAAAATTGGTTTTCTCTAACTTTTTAGTAAGTTTGCAAGTTCGCTATGATTTTTTTCTCTCCCGACATCAAGTTTAAAAGTTCTCAAACCTTCCAAATGGCTGATGAGTTGCTTTTGCTTTGTTTTTGGCTGGTTCAAAACTTCCCAAACTTTCTGAAAAGCCGAAAGAGATTGTGCATCAAGAGTTTTAGAAGTTCTAAGACCTTGGGAAATGCCAACAAAGTTCTTAATTTCTCAAATGCTTCGACAAAGAGAAGTAAATTGTTTCAAGTTTCAGCTGGTTTGCAAGTTCGCAAACTTGCCGAAAAGTCGACACAATTCGCAAGTTCGAAGATTTGTTGAAAAAGCGCCAAGATGAAGCAATTTCAGTTCAAGTAAGTTTGAAAAAGCTTGGAGCTAGCATGGTTCAAAAGTTCTGAAATTTTCCAAAAAGAAAAAAGTTTGAAAGTTCTCAAAATTGCCGAATTACCAAAATGTCCTCAATGTTTAAAATTTTCGACTTTTCAGAGGGTTTTAAAACTTAGAAGTTTTTCAAAATGACCTATTTCAATATATTTAAAGGGTTCGTGGGTTTAGTTGTCACTATCCTTTGCATTCAAAATGGAAAAGTTCTGCCGCGACTTGTTGATGCCAACGTCTCCCACCAAATTCTCAAATGATTTTGCTCGGTTCAGTAAGGCAAGTGACTTTCATTCCAAATTGAAGTTTTGATATACATTCAATTGTGCATTCAAAGCTCATGCTAGTGATTGAATTGTTGAAGTTCCTCATTCGCTCATCTACTACATCCATTCTAACTTTGGTCACCTCCTAGATAAAATCATACTCCTGGCCACCCATCAAAATCTTTTCGAAGCCCTAGCCTGTCTAATTTGGTTATTATCAATACCATACAAAATGAAATACAAATACCAAGGCTACAAGCAAACCTCCATCATTCACAATCTGCTAGCAAAGGTAAGGGATAGTGATTTAGGGCACATTGATTTAGATAACTTCTAGGAAAGAATGAAAGAAAATCCTAGGGCTCCCATGACAGAAGTGACTTTCTCTAGTGGCCTAGCTCACACAAGAGGTTTCCCGACTACAATTCAGTGTTCGGATTTAGTTCTTACTTATGTGGAATTATAATCCAAAATCCAAAAAAGTTAAGGACTATTGATGGCAGGGTAATAGCAAAACTAGACAGTCCATCTCTTGGTATCACATTAAGACTGCCAGTTAGGGATGAGTATGCAAACATGGATGTTCAAAAGTGATAGGATTACTTTCAAGATAAGAAGGATACCTGTCTTACCAATATTGCTGAACATTGATTGAAGAATCCCAAGAAAGGGAAATCTCAAATCCCAAAGAATTTGCAAAGGGCCCATTTTCAAGAGGATATCTCAAACATAATTACCATGTTGCATATGGTGGTAGGAAGCAGAGACTAAAGTACCTTTGAACATTGGATGTGTCAGTTTATCATTACAATTGGGAATGCTTCCCAATATGTTGATTGCGGCAAATAATAAGCAATCGTTTGCATGATCAATTGGTGAATTTTCAGACCAATCAATACTTTTACATGTCCTATCTCTTTTATGGCATATGTTATTGCAAGTATGGATGTATGGCCTAGGTTGCAAACTCAAAGAGTCTATGATAATTCAACATAAATTTATGATTTTTATCCGCAACTTCAAATGGAGATTGGAAACAAGGATTACAAAAGAGTGAATGATGCCTTTTGTATGCTAAATGTAAGAGTGTTGGAAGGAGAATTGGGGCTCAAAATTTCTCTTAAGGCAACTGAGTTGATAACCCAGTTTGGTAGTTTCTTCATTTAGTATAATAGGTTCACATACCTAAGAATCAATGGTTTTGAAGGATCGCCTTTAAAGTTACCTGGATATGCGAGTGATTATCTCATTTTCCTTGAAGTATATAGACAAATGGGTGAAGTAAGAAATGTAGTGAGATGAAAAAGGCAGGATATCCTTTTCCTGTAAACCTAAGCTATTACACTTGCAAATTAGCTGCAGATAGGCTTTTATCAAAGATGAATTTTCATGCTTTTACAACAAGGTTGTCTTATGATAGCAAAAACTATGTCAAGGACAACTTGTATGTTGGAGCAACATACAATCATGATTCTCACTTGGATGACTATTGGGAAGACTGCATAAATGACTATGAGGTCAGAAAGAGAGATTGAATGAGTTTGATAGTTGATCAAATGAGGGCTTTCAAATTGGGTGGGACATTCCTGACATGGTGGATGATGGCACCGAACTAGTTAATGATGCCTACTCTTCTATCCAATCACAACCATTATCCATAATCAATTGGTCCAATAAACAAATCATTGACATAAGGGAAAGGTCTCTATTTGCGCTTAAGAAGAGTCAAAAGTGGCTAATGGCTAGAGTTGTTGAGCACACAACTAATAAACCACCACGAAAGGACAATGCATCCTGTTGATGATGTTTTTGTGACAACAACAATAGAATAAAATACCAAGTATCCTACTCTCTCTTGAACCAAGCCTCTTGAATGCTGAATTTGTGATCAAACAAGAGCACTCCAAGGTTCCTTACACGTGATTAGCAATGGATAAACTCAGCAAGTGGATGTGATATGTTGTTTACACAAAGGGACTTACACAATCGTTCAAACAAGATTCTTATTTCACTTGCAAAGGAAGACTTCTTGAGATTTCTAAGTGCTACAACTTAAGGCGTATGATATTGCAATGGAGTTCTTGATCCTAATTTCTAACAATGATTGATAAAAAAGTGCAAAAGGATGTAGGTTTGGAGAAACTATTCTAATCCTACATGCAAGAAACGATTATTGACCAGGTGAAATCAATCGACTTTACTTCGCCAAATCAAACAACTACACAAGACGATGCAATCTTCTAAGGTAATGTAAGATGTTCAAATCACTCATGTTCATGAAATATCAACAAAACACAAATAATTGAAGTTAAGCTCGTTTGAGTTCAGTCTAACCATGCACTGCAACTTCTAAGCCACAAATCACAAATGGTATGAACTTAGGGATTTCACCATAACACAATAATAATCACTTCCATCAACTAAGATAATGCTTGAAAATAGAAAATTATTATAACTTATTCCACGCTTGAGGAATTGGAAACCATGCAACACTTGAAACAAAAACAATATCACCAAATCAATGAGCCTTGTATTATTTCAGAGAGTTCTTGCAACAATTCTCCAAAGTCTCAATCTTACAAATGAAAGGGAAAGAGGTCTTTATATAGTCCTCAAAATACAATGAAAGGCCAGGATCGATTTGAGTAACGATGGCCGAGATTATGCCACATCAGCAGTTAGTTACAACAACTTGCTATTTTTAGCAAAAAGTAAAAGTTGACACAAGTTGTGTATATAAAAACTCAAGGAATGAAGGCACATTTTCCAAGATGATAGAGATGAAATGGAATCTTATGACGAATATCCAAGTGGGACGTCCTTGTTCTCATCTTCTTGCAAATTCAATGAACTTGGACAAATGACATGGCAAATTCTGATTGACTGATGATGTGTGCATTGCCATTTCAACGTTGAGCTAACCAGTTTGATTTTCTCTATTTTCACACTACTTGCAATATGTCCCAAATTTTATCATTTTCTTGGAATAGTCTTCGAACTTGGATTTTCACGTTTGGAACTTAGCTTCTAGAACTTGAAAATTTGGGAATTTTGGATTTCTCCAAGTGGTCTTTCATGCCTTAGTGAAATTTATGAATTCCTTGACGTACATGCTCATTCTCAACTTTGTGAAATTCTTGTTTCATGTTCATGGATTCATGAAGTAGATGATGCCTGTGCTTGAATTCCTGTGAAAGTAAACTTGAGATCTTCAAGTCGTCACTCTTGTGATGTTGTACTTGACTTGTGTTCTTGAATTCTTGTGCAAGATTCCTGGAAGTCAACTTGATGAAGTTCTTCTTTGGCAGTGTGGTGATAAACTTGATGATGTTTCAATGAAGTGTAGCATTCTTCCTCTGCTCTGGTGACAACACCTTCTTTGGATGTAAGGTGAATGAACTTGACAATACTTTGATCCTCTAAATGCTCCTCTAGCTAGCTCGTCTCGAAATGCTTTGATCTTTGTAATGTCCCCTTGTCACAAATCAAAATTTATTTACCTTGTTCACAAATTTCAACTTGCAAAAAGAGAACATTAGTACACATTCATTTAAAGCCATTCACATAAGAACATTGTTCCTATTATTTCTATGATCAAATGCCAATTCATAACTTTAGTTCATCATTGATTACTTTCATCATACATTACTATCATCAATCTATGATTACTTTCAATGCATATCACTAAAGGATCATTCTGTATGACTGTCTACATTTCATTATTCATGATGACTATATCATCATGAATAATGGAATGTACACATCGTATTACTAAGAATGACTGTGCATAAATCAAAGTTATCATAATCGATACATTTATGAGTACAAGCATATGACTGTTCACGAATCAAAGTTATTATAATCGATACATTTATAAGTGCCAGCATATGACTATCATACATATATATATATTCTAGAATGAATGACAAGAGCTATAAGTAAATCTGCATACCTAATCATGTTAATTCGATCAGAATTATTGAAAGGGTGTGAAAGATCAGATGCTTACTTGCTGTTCCAATTCTTGGGCAGAGGTTTCTGCAAATCTTCGATCAAATATAATATTTTCAATGGAGGATACTTGTTGCGTCTGTATGATATATTCTGAATATTTGAAGATTGAATTCCTTTTTGCTTCAAGGATGAACGGATGACTTGATCGATATATATTTTCTTGGATGCTTGAATACAAAAATGATTCGATGATGCTGCTCTTCTTATTATGATTCGAACTATGATTATTTGATGCTTCATGGCTCTGTATTTTATTAATTTTATCTCTGCCTCTTCCCATAATCCCAATGGATGATATCCCTTTATATCTTCTCTAATTTAAGAGACGAACCTCTTCAAATGGGTCGCTGACCTTTGAAACTTAAATTGTTGTCTTTACTTTTATGGATTGCTGCATTACTTAATGAACCGCTACATCATTAATTCATTTTGTAAGTCTCCACATATTAATCGCTGTTTATATAGTCATTGCTGCTATGAGTCTTTAACTGCTCCTTTAATCATTGCCTTATGGCTCCTCCGCACCTTATAAAACTTCTTTTTTGGGGGTCTTATTTCCTTTATAATATTTCTCTGTCTTTGTCTTTATTCGCTGCTCTATAAGACTTATCTCTCATATGAGATTTATATATATTTATTATATTTAAATATTTATATTTGTCTTATTAATATTTAATGAAACTGAAATCATCTCAAAGATTGTTGAATTGCCATAGAGAAGAGTGCATTTTCCTCCTTAATGAACATTATGCAACCTTTTGCAATCTTTCACTTAGGCATTTTTATTGTTTAGTTTGATGCCTCTCACTTCTTCAACATTAACACTTAGGAATTTCAATTATTTCTCAATACATTTTGATGAAAGTTGATCTTGAATACTTATCCTTATAAGCGCATGGTCCACCTTGATGAACATTTTGCAACTTATCCTTAATGTTGATCCTCAGTTCAAGATTGCCTATTTCCTTAGCAGATTTCTTCCAAGCTCTTTGCATTAAGCCTTCATAAAATGACATCAACTTGCAGGAATTGTATGTTTTCATTGTGTGCAATAATTCTCCTCTAGATGGGCGCATAATGTACATTAATGAACATTTTCACTTTCTTTCCATACTTAGACGTCTTCTGACTTTCAAAACTTAATAGAACTTTGTCTAATTTACAAATGGTTTTCGATGAAAATGATTGTTTGAAGGACTCATTTGGAAGTTGAGGATAAAACCTAAATGCTCTTTCCACATTGATGAACAATTTTCTCTGCCTTCTTGGAGCGCATAGTGTTCATTGATGAACATTTGCCACTTTTCCTAATCACAAAATTTTCTAAAGTATTAAAATGGCTTCTTCAATTGAACTCCCAAGAACTTTCACTATTCAAACTTTGATTACATGATAATCCCTATCTCCAGATGCCTCATCTCCTAGGGCGCATAATGTTCATTGATGAACATTTTCCCTCAATCTGGAGCGCATTTTCCTTGTTGGTGAACATTTTGCAACTTTCACACTTGATACTTAGTTAAATTTCTTCAACAAAGTTGCCTTATTTCATCTAAAGTTGACCTTGAAATTCACCATTTGGTAAATGTCTTTCATTTGCATTGAAATTGAACAAGTTTCATCATCAAGACTCTCTGAATGACCAAAACTTAAAGAAAAAATTTGGGGGGACCCATTTGCAATGGGGCGAGTTGTGATTAGGTCACAACACATCCAAGAGGCAAAAACAAACTGCAGCTTCTTCTTTGTCTCAACCTCTTATCATTACGTATTCTACTAGGTCCAAATCTACTCCAAGTAGAGGTGGTGATGATGAGGGCCCACATAAAGAAGTTGATTTGAAAAGCCAATGTGAGGGAGGAGATCAAGCACCACGAAAGAAGTTGGAAATAAAAAGACCTCATGTATAGAAGGATGATGATAGTGCACAAAATCCTATTGGTGAGCAACCACAAGTAAATCCTATTCCACCTCCCCTTGCTCCACCTCTCCCTCACAACACTCCACATTTACCTTTTCCTCCTCTCTCACTTCAAACACCCATCAATACCATTGTTGATTCTACCCCAAAGACTACTCTTCCTCCATTAACACTCAGATCTCAGCCAGTGTCATCCCCATCTCCTTGGCTCAAAGAGGTGGTAGCAAGGAAAAGGAAGAGTACTCAAATGATTGATCCTGGTTTTAATGTAGTAGCAAAATTGCTACAAGCTACTCATCAACCAGAAAAACTTCATTCAACTTTCAGGCTGATGACATATCCTTCATCAAGAGATCAATATGTGGAAATTACAAAGCCTGTTGCTAATAAAAATGAGGATGAGGCAACTGAGGTAGATTATAATAGCACTAGAGTAGATCTTAGTCCATCTACACATTAAGGTGATATTCATGATGCAAATGTTTGTTGCGAAGTTGGTTGAAAGGACCAAAAAAGAGAGAGAAACAAGGGAACAACTTGAGGAACTGCATACATCAAGTCCATTGTAAATACCTCTATCTAGCCCCTCAATGCTTCAGCAACAACTCCACCCAATACCCCACCAAAGGGAATAAGCTCTGATATCATGGACAAATTTGGCAAATATCAAGCTTATGGGAGGGCTTATGAAACCTGGGTTGAGAAGGTAAATATCAATGGTCGTCTTTACATTGAAAAGGACATGAGATTATACAAGCAGGTTTCAGTCAAGAAGAGAGATCAATCCTGAAATTCAGATAGCCAAGAAAGAAGATATAGTATTTTAGGTCATTGTCAAAGACCTATAAGAGATGATCAAGATTGACATAAGCATTTCGATTGCTTAAAAGGTTTTCAACAAGCCAGAGAAAAATGATAGTTTTAAGTAGTTAAATGGAATGGAATGGAAATCGTTAGTAATAAAATAAATTTTAACCAAATTCAAAAGGCTTGTCAAGTCATGTGATTCAATTTGGATGGATGTTCGAGCCAACTGCCTATCAATTGATGCTGATATTTTGAAAGAAGATGAAACAGGTTTGTCTGATATCAGCATTGTAAAGAAAAATTTCAAAGACATGGTTTTAGAAGAATTGTTTAAAAAGGATATTGTTGATGGTAACACAATAGATAAGTTAAGCAACATGTCCTCTGCTTTGATTTCATTTAAGAAAGAAATTATTGACTTCTATTAAAGGATTGAAGAAGTTAGTGAGGCACTGTCAACATTGAATGTACACCTCAACAATATGTTCATTCCAAATGGAAAGGCTGTGGCTCCAACAATCACTAACTTCATAAATTACAAGCCAAAAGTTGTTGCTTCACAATCAAAATCTTCAACAGATGGCATAGTCAGTAGTCAGGGTTCTGCCAAGGGTAAAAAATTACAAAATTAATGTTTTATTTTCTTTCTTTTATCTTCTATTTGTAAAATGACTTTTATAAGTCATATTGTAATAAATTAAAAATGAGCTTTATTCTTATAATGAAGAAAAGAAAAGAATAAAGTTTAATTTTATTTATATTTCCCTTTTTTAAGAAAGAATTACCAAACAAGGAGTTACAAATGTAAAGCTATATAAGGGAGATTAGGGAAAGGAAAAAGGATCTTCTTCTTTCTACTCCTATTTCTCCAGACTTCTGATTTGTTTCCTCTAGGGTTATCCCTTTCTATCTTATTTTCCGTTGGGAAATATTTTGCATAAATATTGTATAGTGATCTTTGAAGAGACTTTGAGCTCTCAGTTTTGAATGCCAAGAATACAAATGAACTTTGGGTCATTGGTTCTAAATTGTTGTGAGTTTTTCTTATGTTAAATTTGCAACAACATGATATGGATTTCTTTTACAATTCTGTGCATCTTACTTCCCTATCTTTGTATGTTAGAATATGAATAGTCATTCATAGATCTCGCATTTAGTACTCTGCCTAGATATTCTTTTTCTTACGTTTAAGAAATATCTGATAGATATCTTTCAGATCTACATGATCCCAGTTGTTTCTTATGATAATTGCACTTTATATGAGACTTTGTGCTCATTTCTTGAGGTTTTTCTCTTTTTCAGTTTAGTTTGTGTGCCTTTCCTTCTTTCTAGCTCAAAGCATACTCCAAAAACTTATACCCATCATATGAGGGAGCTACCCCTCTTAAAGTAGAGGAAGATTGTTAATTTAATAACAATCTCTCCAACTATGATAAACTTTGTCACTAGCCGTTGGGTGAGTCAAGCTGATTTTGCAGCAAAGAATTGCAGTAAGAAATTTGTTTACCAACATAGATCACATGCACTCCTTTAAACTAGTACTTGAATTAATATAATGAATATATGTTTTTCAATAATAGATAGTTAAGCACTTGCACAAAAATATTTTGAATGCTATAGAATGCATAGTATTTGCCCAAGCCTATCCTTATATAGATACTAGGAGGTGGCAATCTTGTTACAACAAATTCTAAATCAGATTGCCACCTAATAATTCCTAAAACTACTTATAAAACAAACTTGTCTTTTTTCTAACTTCAGCTCCAAGCAGTTCAGCTGCCCAACCAACTCTCCAACAACGCCTTGTTTGTTAGGAAACAAACATAACATCTTTGGAACCCGTGTGCTCACTTTGGAGTGTTATGTTGAATCATTATGTAGATCTTGGCATCCTATTCACTCATCAGCAAATTGGTTCAGACAACTTATCAATCCATTTGTGGTGAATATTGTCTTGCATAACAAAAGAGAGTGATTGCGTAGCCAAAGAGTACCATGTGTGGCAAAGAGACTAGTTGTGTAGCAGGGGGGCTGCTTACATAGCCAAAAGGATACCTCATGCAACAAGAAAGATACTTACACAGAAAAAGTGTTCACTTGCGCAACAAAGACAAACTCTCGAGCAGCAACAGGAAACCCTTGCACAACAATAGGAAACTCTTGTGCAACAAGTAGAATCTCTTGCATAGCAACAGGAAACTCTTGCCCAGCAACTCTTCTGCAACCACACAGACGTGTTGTGCAGCAATTGCACCTCTTCCCTATACCTTTATAAGCTCACAAATGCAACTATATAAACACTTACTCATACCAATTTCAGTTCATTTCATCTTTTCCTACTTAAAAGCAATCAATTTATCTACAATAATTCTAATATAAAACATAAATCACTTCAAGGGTATAATATGGATGAAATGGATCACAAAGTATTAGTTAAGTGTATATTAAGGTTACAAAAGTATCTCCAGTGATAGAAAAAGGCTACTCAATCATGTACATTTCTAGGGCTCATCAACTAACCTAGAATAAATTGTAGATCTGGCCTATTAAGGAGATATTCATTGGAAGTGAGGGGTTTCCATATCATCCATCGTTGCTATGTGAAGAAAATCAAAGGGACCACTTAGAGTAATCTGAGATGTCCTTTTTCAAGTGTATTCCAATTGAAATTTCTCTTCTAGTTATTGCAGATACGAAGATTTACAATCTTGGACTTCATGGGTCATCAAAGATCTTAGAGAACAAGGAAGTGAATTTGTCGAGGTTTGCTTCTCTGGTTGCCTTAGATTTGGATGGGATTGTTGTGATGTTAATGGATAGACTCTAGCTAGGTGGCCGTGCTCATCGTAGCTCCTCAATCGGAATGGAATATTTTCATTATCAACAAATTGTTCCCATTCTATGCCAACCATATTGAGTATTAGCTTACCTAGAAGTAGCTTTTCCAAATTAATGTTGATGCAAAAATGAGCATAATTTAAGACTCCTAGTATGAGTGTCATCTCAAAGGTCACTACCTATTCTCCAATGGAAGATCCAATGTTCTTAAGACAAGATTCATACTAATATTCACTTGGAATGGAGATAATCAAACCCACAATAGAACAATATTTAGGAGCTCCTTTGTAGGATTGAAGGCCGAGGAACAATGTTTCATGAACAGCCCCAATTTGTTTGAGAACCAAGGTCCTCTTTGAAAGACTTTCTCTCTTTCCTGTTGAGAAGAGAAGAAGGTCAACATATATTCCTTTTGCATCATCGCAACTCCAATAGATTCTAGTGAATTTCAATTTGTTAGGTTCCAGATTTTGAGAGTTTTAGGGCCAGGGAAGGCTTCCATAAATCTGCAAATTAATTCTTTTCCTTTGAGAGTCCAGACATGGCTGTCCATTTCATCCACTCAGATTGAAAATTTTGGAGGATTATTAATTTTAAGGCAGCAGCCATTTTCCTTCTTTGATGGGAATGATGGTTTCATTGTCTCTTTGAAAGCATGCTGTTGAAGAAAATATTTGAGATCTGCTGTTTTGTTAGAGGGAACTTCATTGGCTATGATACTGTTGAAGTTTGGAGCCTTTAGAGCTTCAGGAGCTGATGATAAGGCAGTGGCCACCTCACAGGAAATGAATCCACAGTAGAGCTGTTAAGGATATTGATTTAGATAGACAATATGAAGAAGAAAGAAGGAAACTATGTGGATAGGTACTGGTGCAGGTGAGAGAATGTGCAAGTGCGTAAACAAGCTGCCTTATATTGGCAAATGTAGCAAATGTATTAGATACTATCACATGCAAAGTAAAGACAGGTAAAGATTATAATCAAAGCACTAAAGTATTACAATTTCTAATAAAATATTATGACAAAGCACAGACAATCACTATTGGCCTAAACTTCCTTGGACTGGATGACTTGGTAGCATCATATTTCTTAAAAGACATCCAACAACAAATAGTCATAAATAAAGAAAGATAGATAATGTATCTCTTAATCATATAATTTTATAGTTCACACGAGCAAAGAAGCTAAAACAAATGGTTTCTACATGAATTCACAGAGAGAGAGAGAGAGAGAGAGAGAGAGAGAGATTGGTCCAAGAAATTAATATTTCCAAAGCTTAAAAAGAAAGAAGCCCAAGGAGAAGAGACTGTTTTCAGTTCAAAAGGATACCTCTAGCTTATTTAGCAAAACTACTAGATCATCTCTTGAGATGCCTTTGCCACTATTTGCTCTGCCATTCCAAACGAGTAATCAACACATTTGCTTAAATGAACATAAATGAAATGTATATCTGGGTTTCATGATCCCAAGTTAGAATACCTAAGACTGAAGCTAGGCACATCATTATTCCATTCCATCAAATCAATCGTTGCTTCTTGTCCTAAATGAGTCATCCAACGCCTTACCATCCACTTATTTATGCAAAACAAATAAAAAAAGATAATTAGTATTAAAAAGTAACACAAGAGAGAGTTTAATATCCATTCAATAGCAATTATACATTTAGCATGCATAGTTAGATATCTTATGACAATGCTTAACATAGATTTTTCTATCATTCATAGGACAATGCTTTGGAATCCATGTAATTCTGATGCAACTTGTGCTAGCAGTATAATAGAAAGAAAATTAGGGAAAAAAATTGGTGAACAGAAATATTTACCATTATTTTAAAGCAAATTTTCTATATCTCGTTCCAAGGGATCCTTAACTAATAGGATATTAATGTAGTATAGGTCAAAATGTTTATATTGTCCATTCATCTTGACAACTAATGATGCTAAATAAGTAGATCCTAAAAAGTTAGACATTAAGAAATGCACACCTTAAAACTCTTATCACCTTGCATTTTCCTTTCCAACCTCAATCAAGACAAGAGTTGGAGCTTGAGCTTTGATTGCCATCCCTTGTTAAATTTCCTCAAATCCAAACCTCCTTATGTCTAACCTCTCTCCTTTACTCCCTCTCTTCCCTGATTTCCCACTTAAGTTTGTCTTCACATGTCGCAGTTTCCTTTCTCACTCTCTCACTCTCCTATCCTCCCTTCCCTCCAACCACCCTTTCCTTCCCCCTTGTCCTATTCTACCCTTTTTGGCCTGGCCCTAGCTTGAGGGCCTCGTTCATTGTCACATCCCGATATTAAGGCAGTGTTTAAATTAAAGATTTAAACATCATAATAAAGAAAAACGGCGAAAGTGCCTTCGTAAAGTATACCTTGAGACTTGCATACGCCAGGACTTATATATGTTTCACGACTTAAGTGCACACTTCATGTATTTACATATGTGCTTCACACTTCATGACTTATGTATATTGTGTTACAAATATTTAATATTTATGCTTGAAACTATGTGTATGATCCATGTTTTACAATGTTTCACAAGTACTCATACTTCATGCTTTGGGTCTTGCGCATATATTTCGTATACTCTCAACATGGATCTTCTCTTTTGTAACAATTTTATCCATCTTTGATTGTCTCCACGACTTATGAAATAATCAAAGTCTTACATAAATTTATCTTCTCTACAAATTCATCTCTCTGAATTCTCAAGACGACTTTCTCATACATGTCTTTCACCAATATTGCTACACTACATATTCTATTTCTTCAATCACTAACAAATAATCAATTACTCTTCAAAAACGCGACTCTCCTCAATGACAAATCTAAAGGTAAAACTAAGATGATAAGTACAAGATCGAATCTCGTAATCAAAATTCAAGATAGAATCTTGGAATCACCATCATCTTCTCTTCACTAAAGCAATAATTCATTCTAGATCAAAACCATGATTTTCGGAAGGAAGAAGTCAAAATAGGAAATGAAAGAACTCGTTGTGATTGCTTGAGGACAAGCAATCTTGAGTGGGGAGGGTTGTCACGTCCTGATATTAAGGTAGTGTTTAAATTAAAGATTTAAACATCATAATAAAGAAAAACGGCGAAAGTGCCTTCGTAAAGTATCAATTCGAAATAATATAATAATGTTATTATTATATGAATATTTTAAAATATAAAAAGTAACATTAGCAATTTAATACTATTATAATCATAATTATCATGAGATAATATTATGATTATAATTATCAAAATATAAATATAAATATCAATATTATTATAATAATTGAATATGATAGATAAATATTATTATAAATATATATTCACATCTATAAAGGTTAAGAATAAAATATCATAATAAATATTATAAATTAAATTATATTATAGATATTATAAATTAGTAATATGGATTAAATATTATGAATAAAGTAAATATTACAAGGAATGGACTTTGCCTAAGGAAACACCCAAAAGTCTAGGCTGCAATTCATTACTAAGTCTTAGTCACTTTGAAATATGAAGTGACCGATCATACTCCTACGAACAGCCTTGATGGAAAACGAAGACCCATAATATAAAAAGAAATTAATATGAAAGAGTGATTCCTTACCCAGCAGCATCGGCATCCTCTAAGAATGATAACTAAGTCAAGATGTAAAGATTTTAATCGCATAGACTAATGCAAAGTCAGCGATCATTTACAAAATCTCAATCGGATTATGATTTAAGGAATTTGTAAATTGATATCGTTGATAATACTAAGTGAGAGTAGGCCGAATATGGGAATCGTCGCTACCTTATCAACAACGATCAAACTCAAAGGTTATGACCATTGATAAATCCCTTCCAATGGTAGGATTTAAAGGTATATAAGGAAATCGTGGGGGGAAAAAGATGCATGGAATATCATCCGACAGGCAGTAAGAAAACATATCATTAAATCAACGAACAAATCCTCTTATTCATCTTAGTCCACAGCTGATCACATTAATTCATAACATTCTTAATGCACATGCAATCACAGCAAGGTATATCAGTTATCATCTCAGGGAAGAATCGAACATCTGCATTTGAATATCAATCAAAGCAAAGCATAATATACTTCTATGTAAAGTTAACTTCAATCAGCAAATAAAGTCCATAGCCAAATCGAATTGCATAGAGATAGAACCTCTGCATAGTTCTGATCTGCCATCAAAGATATTACAGCAGGCACTATAAAGAAGACATTTCAACAGCAAGCTTCCATATAACAGCATTCTTGCATGTTCCATTAATCAAACTGTTATAATACCACAGGTACGACAGTATATTGTTTCCCTCGCTTGTTATTGATGTTCATTATAGCACTGCATTTATCTACAGCCAGTCCTGAGCAATATAATTTATGGACAGTCATATGCAATACTCACAAACTGTGTAATCTATATACCATTTATTAACGTCATATGGAATCGAAGGAGGGTGACATACCTAATAGGCCATTCATAGTTGATGTAGTGGTCTTGGCTACCTAGAGTACCAAGGATTCTCACAGAGGCCTTAGCCTCAAGAATACAACAAGTACTTCTTGAATAAGGATGGGAGACAAACAGAGCCTATGATGGACAGAGGCATGCTACACCCTATCGACCCCATATGGTGTTAATAAATAGTATATGAGATAGAGATAGGAAGTATATGTTGATAAGATCATAAAGATAGCATGTGAAATGTCATGATAAATTATGAATAATGAACATATGAATTGCATAGTGTAACAATACCAATAGCTGACTGTAATAGCATGAAATTATTATAAATTATGAATTGTTTACATTGCAACCAATTTAATTAGATTATGCAATGAGTATGAAATATTTATGTGCATTTTCATTATAATGAACTAAGGAAAAGACAAATGAATACAAAGAGTATAAGTACATAAGAGGCATGAATTCCTAAAATAGAGGAAGGCAATAATGCTAATCAACTCGCCACTATGATGAGTAAGGAAGATTAGGGGTGGGCAATCAACCAAGGATAGGTACGGGTTCATTGGTCTAGAGCACCCCTTCGAGCCCTTGTCTCAAGATGGTACCTTAGGAAGCAAGAGGTAGTCTTTTGACTTGAGTGTTCTAGAGAACCCCGAGTCAAAGGAAGGTCCTAGAGTGGCCTGGGTCTAGAGTACCCCTCGAAGGAAGAACGACCTATACCATTGGCATTGCACCCTAACGGATTCACTCTCATAAGATGGAGGATTTGATTAACAAAGGCCCAAGTAGATCTCTTCGAGGGAATCATGAAATGAATGCAATCAATCTATGATAACAAATGGTTTATGTTTATAAATAATGACGTGATTTTAAAGAAGAATTGAATACTAATGTTCTCTTTTGTGAGTTGAATTGTGCAAGGTCAAAGGAAAAATTTGGACTTACTAGAAGGGGACATTACATTCATCTATTTCCATCTTAGCATCTCTTTTCTCCACCTACATCGTCTATTTGTCTTCTCCTATTGTTCTTTGGGTTTGTCTCTCCTTCTCTTCTCTTCTCAATCCAACGCGTCCTTCCCTTATTTGCACGCTAATTATCTCTATCGATTTCTTTTCTCCCATGTTATCTTTTCATCTTATTTCCTAGACCCTCTATCTTTCCTCGTTTTTGTGATTCATTAGTTTTCATCATTTTGGTTCACTATCAATTGTTCTATTACCCTTTTGTTTTGATTGTATCACCTTGCCTTTCTTCTTTTTGCATTGTTTTATGTCCTCATCTTTGTTCCTTTCTTACTTTAATTTTCCTTTTCTTGCTATTGCTCATGACCTAACCTTCAATTCTTATTATTTTATATATCTATTTTAATAACTCCTTTCAACAATTATTTTAATGTCTTTAAATCTTTCATCTAATAACAACAATTAGTGGTTTCTAATATTTATTCTTTTAACATTTTTAATAACCTTTTTTAATAATATTATTTATTTCTAATAATCATAATCTTCATAAAATTATAATAATTAAACTTTTTTTTCTTTAAATTCATTTTGATAATTATATCATTTATAAATCCTATTTAATTATATTGATAATTGTCATGTCCCCATTTCCGGCTTGATCAATATTGGACATGGATTAGCCTATTTATCATTACTGTGGGCTAATACCAATGATGAGGGAATGAATTTGGTTTTGACTAACTCAGTGTTGTAGTTTTGCAGGTACAAAGTCAAAACTATTCCAGCAATCTGTGGCAAATCTGGCAAAGTGGTTAAGTCTGGAGGCCAAAAATGACAAGAACTTGACTCTCAGGGTCAAGGCGCACTTTCCTATCTGTTGGGTGCCAAATGTGCGCCTAAGGATGTGGAGTCTTCAATCAGGGTTTGGAAGTGCAATATGATAAGTGCAACACCACTTCAGCATGTCTCCACACCAAACAAGAGAATTGAAGTCCAGAAGTTGCCCAAGACGGGTTAGGCACACTTTCTCTCTCCTCCAGTCTCAAAATTGCGCCTAGCAAAGAAGCATCATTCCATGAGTCTCTGGAGTGGCACTTCAAGCACATCAGCTATATCAATCATGATTGATCATCAAGGTGGATTTGACTAAGTGAATTGAGCAAGGAGGAAGGCCTACTCACTCTAGGCGCAAATGTCATGATGTACAACCTTAAATATGCGCCCAAGAGGGAAATGATCTTCAAGTCAACCCCAATAAGTAGCATTTTCATAAGTAATGGTGTTTCACTTTCAAAAAGACTCATACATTGCAAATCCTTGGAGAAATTGGCCAAGTAAACTCTAGGCGCAAATCACATGCTTTAGCACTCCAAATGTGCGCCTAGATTCCACCTCAAATATGCGCCTTGAGTTGATATTTACTCTGGGTTCTTGAAATGGCGCTTAAGGATGATTTGATAAGTTGATTGTCGAAGACATCTTCCGGAGCGAGGTATGGTCATGGGAGAGTGAGGCGCACTTTCTAGTCTCTACAACCCTCAATTGGCGCCCAGCAATAGTGAGGCGCAATTTCATGAAGAAATCATCTAAATTTGGCGCCTAGTCATTGAGATGACATCAAACACCGTCGGAGAACCTTCACTGAACATTTCAAGTGATTTCATGCATGTTGAAGCCACTGGATATGCTAGGCGCATATCTACCCTCTGACAACCCAGTTTGAGCACCTAGCTTTGAGAGACATCCAATTGGGATATTGGGCGCACTTCTTCACCTGTGGAGCATCATTCTAGCGCCTTGGTTTGGATGAGCATATTGCAAGTGTCTGATCTCCTATTGGTTCATGTGATGGTGTTGGGATCCGTTCCGGCTCATTGGACAAGGTTGCCAACTCAAAGTGAGTCATCAAATGGAATATTCCCATTGGAATATGCTCTTGGGAAACGTGCCTTGGTTCCTACTTTGCATCGGAGAGCGTGCCTTTATTGCCTTTGAAGGAGGAGCACTATAAAAGGAAGAGAGCACCTTCATTTTGACATTTAAAAATCTTTGGTGAATTTTCTCTCCCAGAAGCTTTAGTTCATGAAATCTACGAGTTTCATGCTTGTTGGGGTGATGCTCCCTCAACTCTGATAAGGTGATGCTCCCTTGTCAACTAAGAGGTGTTAACATTCAGTTATCATTATTGTTCCAAAAGAAGTAGTCATCTCACAACTAGTGAAATAGGTGCTAGCTAAAGGCGCTAGTTGAAGAGTCATTCAAGTGTTGTAATCATTGATCATATCTAGGCTTCAAGGCCACTCATTGTAATAAGTTGTCATAAGCTTGAATGTTCATGCCCTTGAAGGCGACATCTACTTGTAATAAGAAGTTATCAAGTGACAATCATAATACTAGAACCAACTTCAAGTGATTCCAAAGAGTTATCTTTCATGTTTGCTATTGAGCTCATTGTGTGATTGATAGTTAGAAATGCAAGTAATTTTGTCTAAGTAAAGGGAAAAATTTAGTTAAGTATAGTTGAGATATTTCAGTGGTATTAGAGCTTGGATCCTGCCAGCCTATGGGTTATGAGCTACTACGTTGATCCTTTGCCACAACACTATCGAAGGAGAACAGGTATAATGGGAGATAGAAGGTAACATAATCCACAAGATGACATTGATAACATGCGTGATATGGCAGCTCAACAACGTGAGGCAACTGAACAACAACGGCAAACAAATGCAAATATTGAAAGGATGTTTCAAGCCTTGATGGGTAACAGGGATAATAACAATCAGAATAATCCAAGTAATTAGGATGCAGATAGTGTAGCTGGAATATCACCGCCTCGTGTTAGGGGAATAAGGACACCTACAGTTGAGAGGCCTATGCAACCTATTTTCCTTCCTAGAGAAGAAGTAGAAGAGGAGCAGCCACAGGAAGAAGTAGAAGAGATTCCTTTTGAGGATAATGTTATATCTTTGGTTGATGATTATGATGCACTTCCTGAGCATATAAGGAATAGAATAAATTTCAACAACTACATGAGCCAGAAAAGGGATAGTCAAAGAGGTAGAGTGAATCGACCAAGGCAAAGAAGAGCTCAACCTACACAGCCAAAGGAGTATAAGCATGCCTTAAACAAAATTCCTCTTCCAAGTTTTGATGGTAGTGGTAAAATGAGTGCTAGAGCATGGGTGAACAAGTTGGACACTTTTCTTACACTCAAGCCCATGAGTGAAGAAAAAGCTATACATTTTGCTACTATGCATTTGGAGGGATTGGCCTATGAGTGGTGGAATTATGGTCTTGTCTCTCAACATCACAACAGGATTACTTCATATGATGAGTTTGTTCAAAAACTCATAACTAGGTTTGACTACAAGGATATTGAGGTCTACTACCATGAGCTTGCACAATTGAAGCAATTTGGTAAAGTGGATGCTTATGTCAATGAATTTCAAAAGATTGCGGTTATGGTTTCTGATATGACAGATAGGAGAATCACTATGTTGTTTGTTGAAGGATTGAATGATAGGATCAAGGGTTTGGTTAAAGTACATAAGCCAACTACTCTTGAGGAGGCAATTGAGTTAGCACTTGATTTGGATACTACTCCTTCATTCACTCAAAAGAAAAGCTTCTTCACAGGTACAAGTTCTAATCAGAAAAAAAACATTTCAGCCAAAGCCCAATACTTTGGCTATGGAGCGAGATGAATTGAGAAGGAAGAAGCTATGCTTTTCCTACAAGCAACCATGGGAACCAGGGCATAGATGCCTTGGAAAAGGCAAGGCACATCTTATTGAGGTATTTTCCGATGATGATAATGATACACATGGGGATTTAGGTTCCGATCATGATGAGGCACAACAAGAGCAGCTTACTTTGGAACTGGATACAGGTGGAGGTGTGACTATTGCTTCTATGTCAGGAGTTCCTAGGTATCATGCCTTTCGTGTAAAGAGTGTTATCAATGGACAACGACTCACATGTTTGGTGGATAGTGGAGCTACACATAATTTCATTGATGAGGGATTAGTCATGAGACGTGGCCTACAAGCAGAGGACATTAAGGGGTTCACAGTTGCAGTGGCAGATGGGTTCACTATGAGTTGTCAGAAGAAGGTACCCCAACTCAACATTCAGATGGGGGATTATACATAAACAGATGATTTCTATATGGTTGGACTTTCAGGCACTGATGTGGTATTGGGGATGCAATGGTTGCATTCACTTGGCCGTTATATACAGGATCTAGAGAAGATGGAGATAGAGTTTATTCACGAGGGAAGAAAAGTGATTTTGAGGGCTATTTTAGATGGAAGGCCTAGAGTTGTTTCAGCTAGGCATATGGAAGCATTGTTTCGCCATGATGACATTGCATGGGCAGCCCAAGTGGCTATTTCTTCCAAGTCTTCTTCGGATGCTGAATATCATATAGATATTCAATCTGTGTTGGATAAACACAGTAAGGTGTTTGGGAACATTCCTCCAGGACGACCACCGGACCGTGGTTTTGAGCATGTGATTGAGTTAGAAGATGGAACCAAACCTATCAACATTGCGCCGTACAGGCATCCTCGGCACTTCAAGATTGAGATTGAGAATACAATCAAGGAGTTGATTGATATGGGACACATTCGACCTTCATCTAGTCCATTGCTTCTTCAATAGTGTTGGTAAAGAAGAAAGATGGAACAATGCGGATGTGTATTGACTATCGCTCATTGAATCAAAGGACCATTAAGAATAGGTATCCAATACCTAGGATTGATGAGTTGCTAGATGAATTGCATGGGACTGTGTTCTTCTTGAAGATTGATCTTCGCTCTGGTTATCATCAAATCCGTGTTCGTGAGGACATCCCAAAAACAGCATTTAGATGTCACTACGGGCATTATGAATTCTTGGTGATGCCTTTTGGTTTGACCAATGCAGCAGCCACCTTCCAATCTTGCATAAATCATGTATTCAACAAGCAGTTGAGGAAGTACCTGTTGTTCTTCTTCGACGACATTCTAATCTATAGCAAGACATGGGAAGAACATCTCCAACACTTGGACGAAATCTTAAGTATAATGGACAAACAATCTTTGTATGCGAAAATGTCTAAGTGTGAATTTGGTTTGAAGGAGATACTATACCTGGGCCATGTAATTGGCGCTAATGGCGTGAAAGTACAAGAGAAAATTGAAGCCATTCGCAGTTGGCCAGTACCCAAGAATGTGTCAGAATTAAGAGGTTTCCTTGGCCTTTGTAGTTACTACAGACGATTTGTTAAGGGGTTCTCGCAGCTCTCCGCACCCTTGATGAATCTAACAAAGAAGGGTGCTTTTATTTGGTCAATGGAAGCTCAAGCAACTTTTGAGAAATTGAAAGAGGTAATGAGTACGACGCCAATGTTGGCTTTGCCAGATTTCACTAAGTCCTTTGTCCTAGAATGTGATGCTTCTGGAGAGGCCATTGGAGCAGTGTTGATGCAAGATCATCACCCAATTGCATTTGAAAGCAGGAAGTTAAAGGATATAGAAAGAATGTACTCTACATATGACAAAGAGATGCTGGCTATCATGCATGCTTTGGCTAAGTTCCGCCAGTATCTAGTGGGAGCTAAGTTTTTGGTCAGAACAGATCACAACAGTTTAAGATACTTCTTAGGACAGAAAGATTTGAATGAACGACAACAGAAGTGGGTTACTAAGATACAGGCTTATGATTTTGACATTGAATATATTAAAGGCAAGAAGAATGTAGTTCCAGATGCCTTGTCTAGAAAGCCTGCTATTTGCACCCTAAGTGAAGTCTTTGTCGATTGGAAGTCTCAGCTTCTGGTTGAGTACTCCAAATCGAAGTTTGCTTGTGAAATCATGGATGGAATCATTCAGGATGATCGTTACAAGGTGGTAGATGACATCATTTACTACAAAGATAGGATTTTCCTAACCCCTAAATTGAAGCTTAAACAATGAGTCATGAAAGCATACCATGATACTCCACTTGCAAGGCACCCTGGCTACTTCAAGACCTATCGACAAGTCAGAGAAAGATTCACTTGGAAGGGTTTGAAAGAAAAAGTTTTGCAATACGTCAGGGAGTGTTTGATTTGTCAGCAGAACAAGTCAGAAACTACTTTTCCAGCGAGATTACTCCAACCACTACCAATTCCAGAACATAAGTGGGAAAGTATCTCAATGGATTTCATTACTGGTCTTCTGAAGGTCCAAGGGAAAGATTGCATTTATGTAGTCGTGGATAGGTTGACTAAGTATGCTCACTTCTTTGCAATTCCAGTTGAGTTCTCGGCATTGCAGGTTGCTGAGTTGTTTTTTTGGAACGTGTTCCGACTACATGGCCTTCCAAAGACCATAGTCAGTGACCGAGATAGCAGGTTTATCAGTGTGTTTTGGAGAGAGCTATTTCGATTAGCAGAAACTGACTTAACACCAAGCACAAGTTATCACCCTCAAATAGATGGCCAAACAAAGATAGTCAATAAGTGGCTTGAGGGATATCTGCGAAATTATGTGTCTGATCATCAGCGTGCTTGGATAAAGTGGTTACACTTAGGAGAATACTGCTTTAATACCACTTTCCACATGTCGATTGGCATGTCTCCTTTTCATGCGTTGTATGGATATGATGCAGTTTCTTTTGTTGATCTGGTTTTGGATGACAGTCGAGCTCCTAGAGCAAAGGAATTCATGCAGGACACAAAAGATATCTTGCGAGTTCTTAAGGAGAATTTGCAGAGGGCTCAAAACCAACAAAAGTTGTATGCCGACAGACACCGGGTTGAACGAAGTTTTGAAGTAGGTGATATGGTGTTTCTGCGCCTTCAACCGTATAGGCAAAGCTCTTTGAAGAAGTCAGGTGCAGAGAAGTTGAAACCCAGGTTTTATGGACCCTACAAGGTGCTGAGAAGAGTAGGAGAAGTGGCATATGAACTTGATTTGCCAGCTGGAAGCCGCATACATAATGTGTTTCATGTATCGTGTCTCAAAAAAAACTAGGTCAGCATGTGGTTTCATCTAACGAACTTCCACCACTGGATGAAGAAGGAATGCTTGCCCTTGAACCTAAAAGTGTGGTGGATATGAGGGAGAAGAAACTACGCAACCGGAGCATAAGAGAATACTTGGTGAAGTGGAAAGGGTTGCCAATGGAGGATGCTACTTGGGAAGGAGAAAAGATTCTAGAGCATCCTAACCTTCAATTGCTTGAGGACAAGCAATCCCGGGAAGGGGAGACTGTCATGTCCCCATTTGCGGCTTGATCAATATTGGACATGGATTAGCCTATTTATCATTCCTATGGGCTAATACCAATGATGAGGGAATGAATTTGGTTTTGACTAACTCAGTGTTGTAGTTTTGCAAGTACAAAGTCAAAACTATTCCAACAATCTGTGGCAAATCTAACAAAGTGGTTAAGTCCAGAGGCCAAAAATGGCAAGAACTTGACTCTCAGGGTCAAGGCGCACTTTCCTATCTGTTGGGTGCCAAATGTGCGCCTAAGGATGTGGAGTCTTCAATCAGGGTTTGGAAGTGCAATATGATAAGTGCAACACCACTTCAGCATGTCTCCACACCAAACAAGGGAATTGAAGTCCAGAAGTTGCCCAAGAAGGGTTAGGCGCACTTTCTCTCTCCTCCAGTCTCAAACTTGCGCCTAGCAAAGAAGCATCATTCCATGAGTCTCTGGAGTGGCACTTCAAGCACATCAGCTATATCAATCATGATTGATCATCAAGGTGGATTTGACTAAGTGAATTGAGCAAGGAGGAAGGCCTACTCACTCTAGGCGCAAATGTCATGATGTACAACCTTAAATATGCGCCTAAGAGGGAAATGATCTTCAAGTCAACCCCAATAAGTAGCATTTTCATAAGTAATGGTGTTTCACTTTCAAAAAGACTCATACATTGCAAATCCTTGGAGAAATTGGCCAAGTAAACTCTAGGCGCAAATCACATGCTTTAGCACTCCAAATGTGCGCCTAGATTCCACCCTCAAATATGCGCCTTGAGTTGATATTTACTCTGGGTTCTTGAAATGGCGCGTAAGGATGATTTGATAAGTTGATTGTCGAAGACATCTTTCGGAGTGAGGTATGATCATGGGAGAGTGAGGCGCACTTTCTAGTCTCTACAACCCTCAATTGGCGCCCAGCAATAGTACCATCTAAATTTGGCACCTAGTCATTGAGATGACATCAAACACCGTCGAAGAACCTTCACTGAACATTTCAAGTGATTTCATGCATGTTGAAGCCACTGGATATGCTAAGCGCATATCTACCCTCTGACAACCCAGTTTGAGCACCTAGCTTTGAGAGACATCCAATTGGGATATTGGGCGCATTTCTTCACCTGTGGAGCATTATTCTAGTGCCCTGGTTTGGATGAGCATATTGCAAGTGTCTGATCTCCTATTGGTTCATGTGATGGTGTTGGGATCCATTCCGGCTCATTGGACAAGGTTGCCAACTCAGAGTCATCAAATGGAATATTCCCATTGGAATATGCTCTTGGGAAATGTGCCTTGGTTCCTACTTTGCATCGGAGAGCGTGCCTTTATTGCCTTTGAAGGAGCACTATAAAAGGAAGAGAGCGCCTTCATTTTGACATTTAAAAATCTTTGGTGAATTTTCTCTCCCAGAAGCTTTAGTTCATGAAATCTGCAAGTTTCATGCTTTTTGGGGTGATAGTCCCTCAACTCTGATAAGGTGATGCTCCCTTGTCAACTAAGAGGTGTTAACATTCAGTTATCATCATTGTTCCAAAAGAAGTAGTCATCTCACAACTAGTGAAATAGGTGCTAGCTAAAGGCGCTAGTTGAAGAGTCATTCAAGTGTTGTAATCATTGATCATATCTAGGCTTCAAGGCCATTCATTGTAATAAGTTGTCATAAGCTTGAATGGTCATGCCATTGAAGACGACATCTACTTGTAATAAGAAGCTGTATTGATCAAGTGACAATCATAATACTAGAACCAACTTTAAGTGATTCCAAAGAGTTGTTATCTTTCATGTTTGCTATTGAGCTCATTGTGTGATTGATAGTTAGAAGTGCAAGTAATTTTGTCTAAGTAAAAGGAAAAATTTAGTTAAGTATGGTTGGGATATTTCAATAATTATATCATTTATAAATCCTATTTAATTTAATCTTTACAACAATTAGACTAATATTTATATTGACAATAATTATATACATAGTTTTAATAACTAAAACTTTTATGTTATTTCCTATATCGATAATATTTTATCTTTTTATAATATTATATTGTTATTTTTATTAGCAATTTTTAATTGTTTTTTTAAATTATATAATTCATTTCCCATAATCTTAATCACCTTAAAATTTATGATAAGAAATTCATAATAATTATATTCTTTATAATTTTCTTTAAACACTGAATTTAGATTAACATTTATAATAATAGCATTTTGTATGTTACTATTTTTTTTTAATAGTTTTATATTAATTGTTGTAATCACAATACTTTTAATAATTATACTCTTTATAATTATAATTGCTAAAACATTTTTTTTATTTTCAATTTTGTAATATCTATTATTATTTTTAATATCATAAAGTTTATTAGCATTTGTATTTATAGTAATTATTTTATTATTATAAAATTTTATATAATATGGTTCTTAGAATTTTATTTTATTTTGCTAAATAATTTGGGTTAGGTACTTGCTGTGAAAACATTAAGCATGGGATTCTAATAACTTAAAGTTCACCAGATCCAATCAATCAAAATACAATTTATCTCTCTTGCCATTATCAACATAACTAATCAAAGACTAATATCCCTTGAAAACTTCCTTCACGCCATTAAACACATCAGTTCTTTAAGTTAGAGGATCTAAGGGGCATATAGTATCTCTTCTAACAAAAATCCTTCTTCCCTTTTACCTCAATCCAATCCTCCTCTTGAGAAACCAATGATTTTTCCTTTGACTTTTGAACACATCACTTCTCCTCAAAGAGTCTCCAGCTTATGAGCTGAGTTTATCATCATACTCGACGAAGCACTAGAATACATACCAATGTTACCATTCTCAAACAAAGGTAAAACCTTATTAGGAACAAAATCAAAGATAGCACAAGCTTTTGGCAGAACCGGAAAGGAGGGAGGAGCTTTAAGATGAGTGTCCAATGTCTCCCTTGGATCTAAGGAAGAGGAGGCAGAAGCTTCACCTAACAAGTGTAAGAAACCCTACCAATTCTGATCCGTTTTTTTTTCACTGTTGTTCTGATTTTCTATATATTTTTTTTTAACGGTTTGCTTGTGTTTTTGTTTGTTTCAATGCATGTAGGATTTTGAAATAATATAGTAATGAAATTGAAACATAATAGTATGGAAAATACTCAACAAAGATGACTGAAAATGATAGGAACAGCTAGTAAAGCAATTTCAAATTAAAGATTTGAAATAGACATCTTCATTGACATACCCGGATGATGGTTACTTGCAAATTACATTCATAAGATGAGGCAGATTACAAACAGTACTTGACTGCTTACAAAATCAGACTTGTAGATGAGCACAATTATAAACCAAATGATCAACAAATCATCCTCAAACATGCAACGACGACATCCTCGAAATTTAGCGGCCAATATTGATGAAGATCCAATGGCAAATATGGATGAATCTTGTTGTCCAGACCCTTACTTCAGACATGTAGATGACTGATTACAATTCTGATCACAAAAATCCTCCAAAATATGCCCTAGAGAGTGGTGATCAAGCCTCCAAAGGCTAGCGCTCCATCTTGGGTGAGATAGATAGGGTTTTGTATGCAAAATATGATCAATAAACACTTTCAAACCCTAAAATACTCAGTCTGATATGAAATTGCTGATGACTGATATGAAATTCTGAATATGAGAAGATGAAACCCTTCACCAATGAAGTCTCTATGATGTTACAAACCAATGCCAAACCCTAGCCATGGATGTAGAAGATGAAAATATACCAAATTATCCTTCAAATCTGAATCATAATGTCTTCAATCTGCAAACAAACTTCAAACCCTAGCTGATAACAATTTCTCCTTCCAAACCCTAGCTGGTTGAACCTCCAAATCATCAAATATCCTACAAATAAGCTCAATAATGGATCCCGAATGAATCCATCTCTCAATGTGTGATGGGTTTTCGTCCAAACCACCAAGATCTAAGGGTTTTCGTCCTTAGAACAAGCTGAAACGAAGTTGCAACCAAGAGAAACTCTTCAATGTCCAAAATACCAAATAACATGAATGATGAAAATGACCTCCAAACATCTTTTATTTTTCCTCACTTGGGTGCCCAAATAAAATATATTTTAATGCCTTTTGGAGTCCACCGTCATAAAGAAATATTTTTATTTTAATTTATTTTTAATTTCCATAATTTGGGCAGCCAACTTGGAGAGAGAAAATAATAATATTTTATTATTTTTACTTTTTCAACTTGAGCGGCCACTTATGGGATTAAAATATAATATTTTAATTAATAAAATATTATATATTTGTTTTTTGCCTTATTTTTCCATATTTTTACCAATTTTCCACTTCTCCCATTGGGTTGCTTTTCTCCTTGGCTAATTATTTTATTATTTTTGACTTTTCCACAATTACCACAAAAATACCAAGCCATTTGCCAACTTCGTTTCACTAATAAAAAATAGTTGAGCCACTAAAAATCATCTTTCCATTCTCCAAGCTCAAAATGGGGACATTACAAGTCCTCCCACCCTAAGATTGCTTGCCCTCAAGCAATCACAAGTACCAAATTTGCATTAGAATCAATCATACCAATCAATTCCCGGATCCCAAATCAATCTAGGCCTTTGGTATGGTTTCTCATGTGCTATACCATGTTGTTCAATGTTGGCAAAAGGGATTTCATGCAACCTTCCTACCAAAAGTGCCACAATCCTCTTCAAATATCCACCCAATTTGCCAAATATGTGTAATTCTCCATCATGCCCTTGCTGTCCCATGCTGATATACAATGAAAAATCCTCATAAATGTCCTCATGAAGTGGTTCCTTGTCCATAACTCTCATACTCTTAGTTGTGATTTGGTGTGGCACCATGTATTTGAGTGCTTTCATTGTGACTTGTTTACCTTTATGTTGGAAACTCAACTCCATAGCTTGCAAACCTTGGATGAGTCCTTGTAGTGAATGTAGCCATTGCATACCAAGAACAATATCATTATCCTTCAAATCAAGAACATCGAAGTCATCACAAAGTGTATACTCACCAAATAGAATGCTAAGCTTGTTGACTTTCTTTTTGCATGGAATAGTCAAACCACCTGCTATAGTCACATCAAAGCCCTCAAAATCATCACTATGCAAACCTCCCTTATCCACCAAACTCTCATCAATGTAGTTATGCGTAGCCATCCTCAACAACCTCCTCCTCTTCTTCCTCTCTTGGAAGAAATGTGGGTTGCAATGGTCTATCCGTTGTAGTAGCACGTGTTCTCCCACCAAGAGGTGTACCTGCAACACTACCTTGACCGGTATGGGCTGGAATAGCTCTCACATTGTCTCTATTCATCATTTGCATTTGCATCATTTGTGTCAAAGTATTGGTTAATTGCCGTTGTTTCACTGTCATATCTTGCTGTCCTCTTGCTATCTCCCTTAGATAATCACCAACATTCCTCTCATCCCTTGGAGGACTCCCAACTCTTCTATGCCTATCCATATCTTCTTGATTTGTACCTGCAATTGGAATCCCTTCGTCTTGATTGTCTTTCTAGCATGCTCTTCTTCTAGAGTAATACCTGTGAAAGATCCCTGATGGATCCCTTTGCTGAAATGAAGTGCTGTTACTGAAAAGAAGTGCTGTTTTTTTTGTGATTTAATTTGTTTTATGATTTTTATTATTTTTTTTTTTTGTTTTCTTTCAGACTAGAGAGGAGATGCAGAAGGGGTTTCAATTTTCTTGAGATGTGTATTTGCCAAGATGGCAAATAGAAATACATACAGCTGCAATCTCAAATAAAATGGACTAAAAATAAATAATAACTGATAGAAAGATAACACATGAGAAATTGAGGCACATACCCATCAGATCTGTATTTTAATATTCAATGGAAGCCTGGTTTGCAACCCTACTTGCATACAAAGGCAATATTGGCCTAGAAGAGGCTATACATGCAACTGAGAATGAAGGATCTGAAGAATAAAGCTGATTTAGCACTGCTGCAAGCTTAGATCTGCAATAACATGCCCTGGAATCTGTCCAATGATGCACAAATGAAGACCCAGAGTAGGCCTCCCACAAACAAGAACTGGGTTATCGTCCAATTCACCAAAATCCTTGAGAGTTTTCGTTCCCAAGAGTCTGAATGCTGCTGCCCCCTTCCACAGAGTTCAGAGCTGCCATGAAGCTTCAAAAGATATGCAAAAGATAGATCCAAATAGCACTTCAAAGTCACTTTATGCACTTCCCAAAGTGGGCGTCCACTTTAGGGTTCCAAAAGGGATCAAAATTAAGAATCTTTAAAAGATCCTTTTATTAATGAAGACTTCTCAAGTTGGGCGCCCAAGTTGAGGGCCCAACTTCATTATTAAAAGCCCACTTTTTAAACACAACGTTGTGTCAACTAGGTGGGGGACTTTTTAATAACTTATTAATATAAAGTGACATGTTATTCACTTTATTTTATTTATTTTTATTAAATATTAAAGCCACACTTTAATATTCAATAATTATTCCAAATCCATCACCTGGCCATCCTGAACTGAGAACTTCTGAAGCCCACGCTACTGGTGATGTCGCCACGTGTCATGCCAACTGACAGTGCCTCCCTAAAATGTAGGGATACCTCCTAAAAAATAGGAATTTGACCAAAACTCCAAAAATGCTCCTGGAGGTCCCCTGATGCCTCCTGGTCAACTCTCGGTCAAACCCTAAAAAATAGGAACCCTTCCTAAAAAATAGGAAACTGTCAAAAACTGACTGGAAAGGCCTGTAAAGCTCTGTGCCAAGCTACACTGCCTCTGGATAGGTCCCCTAACCACGCTGCTGACCTACGGGAACCCGGATGATAGGTCAACTCTCATGTCTCTGCTAGACAGCGCTAAAGAGGGGACATGACAGTCCTCCCCTCTCGAAGATGCTTGCCCACAAGCAACTGCAAGGTCGGATGCTGTAAAATGGACTCTCCCTCCCAAGTGGCGTCCTCTATAGGGAGTCCCCTCCAACGAATCAAGTACTCCCGAATCACCCTACTTCTCAGCCGTCGTTCCCTCTCCTCCAAGATCTCCTCAGGAACCAGAGTCAGCTTACCTTCCTCATCCAAGGGAGGTAAATCGGGTGATGCTACAATATGTTGCCCCAGTGCCTTTTTCAGGCAAGATACATGGAACACATTATGAATCCGACTCTCAGGTGGTAACTCAATCTCATAAGCAACCTCTCCCACACGCCTGAGAATCCGATATGGTCCGTAGAAGCGAGGCTTGAGCTTCTCAGCTCCACCCCCTTTAAGGGTACTCTGTCGGTAAGGCTGCAACCGCAGGAAAACCATGTCATCCACCTCAAATACTCTCTCAGTCCTATGCCGATCAGCGTAGACCTTCTGCTGATTCTGTGCCTGCTGAAGATTCTCCCTGAGAGATCTCATGATATCCTGGTTCTCCTGTAACCAATCCTGTGCCAAGGGCACCCTGCTGTCACTTACAGCCAAATCAACAAAAGATAATGCCTCGTAACCATAGAGGGCTCTAAAAGGTGTCATAGCAATAGACATATGGTGTGTAGTATTATAGCAATACTCTCCTAGATATAGCCAACGCACCCATGCCTTCTGCTGTCCTGACACATAGCTGCGCAAATACCCCTCAACCCACTTATTAACAATCTCGGTCTGCCCATCTGTCTGTGGGTGGTAGCTGGTACTGGGTGTCAACTCCGTACCTGTGAGCCTGAAAAGTTCTTGCCAGAAAGAACTCATGAACCTACTATCCCTGTCACTCACTATGGTCTTGGGAAGACCGTGGAGCCTGAATATCTCTCTGAAAAATAACTCCGCCACCTGAGATGCTGTGAAATCAGCTGCAATAGGAAAGAAGTGGGCGTATTTAGTCAACCTGTCTACTACAACATAGATACAGTCTTTCCCCTGCACCCGAGGAAGACCTGTAATGAAATCCATGGAGATCCCTGACCACTTCTGCTCCGGTATAGGTAACGGCTGTAATAAACCAGCAGGGAAAGTATGCTCAGACTTATTCTGCTGGCACGTCAAACACTCACGAACATGACGTAAGATATCAGCTTTGAAACCCTTCCAAGAGAATCTCTCTCGAACCGCCCTGTAGGTCTTACCATAACCTGGGTGCCCTGCTGTCGGAGTATCATGATAAGCATGCATAATTTGTTCCTTCAACTGAGAACCAGGAACCAGATACACCCTGCCCTTGTAGTAGATGACTTCATCTACCACAGTGTACCTATCATCCAACACCAAACCATCCATGACCTCACAAGCATGCTGATTTTTGGAGTACTCAACTAAAAGTTGAGCCTTCCAATCTGCTGAAATCTCGCTCAGTGAACATAGGGCAGCAAGTGATGGTTTTCTAGAAAGTGCATCAGCCACAGTATTATTCTTCCCCTTTATGAATTCGATGTCAAAATCATAAGCCTGAATCTTGCTCACCCATTTTTGCTGACGATCATTGAGCTCTGTCTGATCAAGGAAATATTTCAGACTGTTGTGGTCTGTTCTTACCACGAATTTGCTGCCAACAAGATACTGTCTGAACTTGGCTAATGCGTGCATAATAGCCAACATTTCCTTATCATAAGTAGAATACAACCTCTCATTATCCCGCAGCTTCCGACTCTCAAAAGCAATGGGGTGTCGGTTCTGCATAAAGTGACTTTGAAGTGCTATTTGGATCTATCTTTTGCATATCTTTTGAAGCTTCATGGCAGCTCTGAACTCTGTGGAAGGGGGCAGCAGCATTCAGACTCTTGGGAACGAAAACTCTCAAGGATTTTGGTGAATTGGACGATAACCCAGTTCTTGTTTGTGGGAGGCCTACTCTGGGTCTTCATTTGTGCATCATTGGACAGATTCCAGGGCATGTTATTGCAGATCTAAGCTTGCAGCAGTGCTAAATCAGCTTTATTCTTCAGATCCTTCATTCTCAGTTGCATGTATAGCCTCTTCTAGGCCAATATTGCCTTTGTATGCAAGTAGGGTTGCAAACCAGGCTTCCATTGAATATTAAAATACAGATCTGATGGGTATGTGCCTCAATTTCTCATGTGTTATCTTTCTATCAGTTATTATTTATTTTTAGTAAATATTAAAGCCACACTTTAATATTCAATAATTATTCCAAATCCATCACCTGGCCATCCTGAACTGAGAACTTCTGAAGCCCACGCTACTGGTGATGTCGCCACGTGTCATGCCAACTGACAGTGCCTCCCTAAAATGTAGGGATACCTCCTAAAAAATAGGAATTTGACCAAAACTCCAAAAATGCTCCTGGAGGTCCCCTGATGCCTCCTGGTCAACTCTCGGTCAAACCCTAAAAAATAGGAACCCTTCCTAAAAAATAGGAAACTGTCAAAAACTGACTGGAAAGGCCTGTAAAGCTCTGTGCCAAGCTACACTGCCTCTGGATAGGTCCCCTAACCACGCTGCTGACCTACGGGAACCCGGATGATAGGTCAACTCTCATGTCTCTGCTAGACAGCGCTAAAGAGGGGACATGACAGTCCTCCCCTCTCGAAGATGCTTGCCCACAAGCAACTGCAAGGTCGGATGCTGTAAAATGGACTCTCCCTCCCAAGTGGCGTCCTCTATAGGGAGTCCCCTCCAACGAATCAAGTACTCCCGAATCACCCTACTTCTCAGCCGTCGTTCCCTCTCCTCCAAGATCTCCTCAGGAACCAGAGTCAGCTTACCTTCCTCATCCAAGGGAGGTAAATCGGGTGATGCTACAATATGTTGCCCCAGTGCCTTTTTCAGGCAAGATACATGGAACACATTATGAATCCGACTCTCAGGTGGTAACTCAATCTCATAAGCAACCTCTCCCACACGCCTGAGAATCCGATATGGTCCGTAGAAGCGAGGCTTGAGCTTCTCAGCTCCACCCCCTTTATTCTTCCCCTTTATGAATTCGATGTCAAAATCATAAGCCTGAATCTTGCTCACCCATTTTTGCTGACGATCATTGAGCTCTGTCTGATCAAGGAAATATTTCAGACTGTTGTGGTCTGTTCTTACCACGAATTTGCTGCCAACAAGATACTGTCTGAACTTGGCTAATGCGTGCATAATAGCCAACATTTCCTTATCATAAGTAGAATACAACCTCTCATTATCCCGCAGCTTCCGACTCTCAAAAGCAATGGGGTGTCGGTTCTGCATCAAAACCGCTCCTATGCCCAAACCGGAAGCATCACACTCAAGTACAAAGGGCTGCGAGAAGTCGGGAAGTGCTAAAACTGGGCAAGTACTCATAACCTCCTTGAGCCTGTCAAAGACTCCCTGTGCCTGCTCTGTCCATCTAAAAGCCCCTTTCTTTGTGAGGTCTGTCAAGGGAGCTGCCAACTGAGAGAAACCCCTCACAAATCGCCTGTAATAAGCACATAGACCAAGGAAACCCCGTAACTCAGTAATGTTCCGAGGGTGTGGCCAATCTCTAATTGCCTGAATCTTCTCCTCGTGCACCTTCACCCCATCAGCACTAATCACATGACCCAGATATAGGACCTCTCTAAGTCCAAACTCACATTTGGACAACTTAGCAAATAGAGACTGACTCTCCATGATGCTAAGTACCTCCTCAACATGTCTGAGATGGTCCTCCCAAGTACGACTGTAGATCAGAATATCGTCAAAGAACACTAGAACTGATTTCCTCAACTGCTTGTTGAAGAGATGGTTCATACATGACTGGAAGGTGGCTGGAGCATTGGTAAGGCCAAAAGGCATCACCAGAAACTCATAATGCCCATAGTGACAACGGAAGGCGGTCTTGTGTACATCCTCTGCTCGTACACGAATCTGATGATAGCCTGAACGAAGATCAATCTTAGAGAAGTAGATGGCTCCATGAAGCTCGTCCAACAACTCATCAATGCGCGGAATAGGGTATCTGTTCTTGATTGTCTTCTTGTTCAAGGCCCTGTAATCTATACACATCCGTAGGGTCCCATCCTTCTTCTTAACCAGTACTACAGAAGAAGCAAAGGGGCTAGAACTGGGGCGAATGAAACCCATATCTAACAGCTCATGAATAGTCTTCTCAATCTCATCCTTGTATGCTCTAGGATGACGATACGGGGTGGTGATCACTGGCTTAGCTCCATCCTCCATCTCTATCCCATGCTCAAACCCTCTATCCGGGGGTACACCAGGAGGTATGTCACCAAATACTCGGCCATGCCGATCCATCACTGTCTGTATGTCAACATGAAATGCTCTAGCATCCTGAGGGGTGGGTGTCTTGGATTTCACAAAACAACGTGTAGCCCAGAGCACATCATCATGTCTGATAATAGACTCCATCCTGCGAGAAGATACCTCCTTGGGTCCACCGTCAGAGGCTGCCCTCAAGATCACCTTCTTCCCGCCAGATAGGAACTCTAACTGCATGCGGTGGTGATCAATAATATATCTCCCAATACCCTGTAACCACTGCATACCCAAAATCACATCATAATCCTCTAAGGGTAGGATATAAAAGTCATCCGTCAAAGTAAAATCACCCATCTGAATGCTGAGCTGTGAGATCCTCCGAGTACAACCCAACACTGCACCATCTGCAACCTTAACTCCAAAACCCTCGAACACCTCAGACTGTAATCCACGCCTCTCCACCAATTTCTGATCAATAAAATTGTGCGTGGCTCCTGTGTCAACCAAACTCATGACTCGCTGTCCCTGTAAGGTTCCTTTTAACCGAAAGGCATGGAACCTGGGATAACTGGATAGGGTAGCCATAGTCACTTTGGCTGCCGCCGATGAATCGGGGATGTCTATCTCTAGCTGGGGTTGCTCCTGAATAACCTCCTCAGGGTTGTCCTCAATGTCGGTGTCTGGTATCTCCTCATCCCCAAGCTCAGATGTGACCTCAACCAAGTGAACTCTGCCCTTACCCATACAGCGGTGTCCGGGCTCCCAAGGCTCCTTGCAGGAGAAGCATAATTTCTTCCTCCTCAAATCATTCCGTGACTCCTGATCCATCCTAGGAGGTCTAGCTGACTGTCCATCTCTGAACTGTGGAGTATTGGCCTTCTGAAAAGGTCGTGATTCCCTGAATGGCCTCTTATCCGACTGATAAGTGGGAGTGGTGTCCAATCTCAAGGTCACATCAATGGCATCCTTAAGAGTGGCCGGCTGGAAGGCACGTACCAATCCCTTAAGCCTATCCTGTAACCCCTCAATGAATAACATCACGCTACGCCTCTGGGGCATATCAGGTACCATAACTGCAATACGCTGGAACTCATTAACATAAGCTTCAGCATGTCCTGTTTGTCTAAGATGTGCCAACTCCCTATAGTAGAGTTCTGTGTCCTTACGGTCAAACCGGGTAATGAGTCGTTCAGTGAACTCTGCATAGGAATGAATCAAGGCATGATCCTGGGTGACCAGTCCATGATGCCACCAATCATAGGCAACCCCATCTAAATGTAAGACAGCAAACTGGATAGCCTCACGCTCAGGCATGGGTCTCAAGGATAAATATATGTCCAGCTTGTGCACCCAAGCACGTGCACTCGTACTACCCGTACCAGCATATGTAGCCAACGTGATCTTCCCAGTAGCTCTACTGAGGTCATAGTTTTGCTGCTGTGGTCTAGTGCCTCGATCTCCTCTAAACCGGGTAGAATCTCTGCGCTGTGCACAATACTGTGGAAAAGGAAAGACATCCCGGACCTCAGGGGGTAAGGCTCGCCACTCAGCTGTAGCCGCCATGACTGAGTCCTGAAATTCCACCTCTGGTGGCTCTATCTGTGCTGGCCGTTCACCTGGTGCAAACTGAGGAAGTAAGGGTCTATCCCTGGCCTGTCCACGCCTAGGGGAATGATGGGAACTCCTAGCTGATGCGTGTGACCTGTGACTATGCTGGCTTCCCGCCACTGATACTGATCTGCTCCGTCTGCCTCTATCTAACTCCAATCGTTCCAAGGCATCCTGTATCCTGTCAAGGGTCTGAGCAATCCTAGGTTGAGTGTTGATGAGGGTTCTCATCATCTCTCTCTCTTCCTCATCTTGATCTCTCCTGGCATTTCTCTGTTCTTCAGCCATTACTGGTTCCTCTGCTGTACCAATCCCAAGCTCGTTTTGGGCTGTCCTGCGTGTGTAATACCTGTCTGTATGCATAGAAAGCAAATCTCTAAACCCCACAGGCTGGCAGGTCAAAGGCTCTGATACCACTGAAAGATCCCTGATGGATCCCTTTGCTGAAATGAAGTGCTGTTACTGAAAAGAAGTGCTGTTTTTTTTGTGATTTAATTTGTTTTATGATTTTTATTATTTTTTTTTTTTGTTTTCTTTCAGACTAGAGAGGAGATGCAGAAGGGGTTTCAATTTTCTTGAGATGTGTATTTGCCAAGATGGCAAATAGAAATACATACAGCTGCAATCTCAAATAAAATGGACTAAAAATAAATAATAACTGATAGAAAGATAACACATGAGAAATTGAGGCACATACCCATCAGATCTGTATTTTAATATTCAATGGAAGCCTGGTTTGCAACCCTACTTGCATACAAAGGCAATATTGGCCTAGAAGAGGCTATACATGCAACTGAGAATGAAGGATCTGAAGAATAAAGCTGATTTAGCACTGCTGCAAGCTTAGATCTGCAATAACATGCCCTGGAATCTGTCCAATGATGCACAAATGAAGACCCAGAGTAGGCCTCCCACAAACAAGAACTGGGTTATCGTCCAATTCACCAAAATCCTTGAGAGTTTTCGTTCCCAAGAGTCTGAATGCTGCTGCCCCCTTCCACAGAGTTCAGAGCTGCCATGAAGCTTCAAAAGATATGCAAAAGATAGATCCAAATAGCACTTCAAAGTCACTTTATGCACTTCCCAAAGTGGGCGTCCACTTTAGGGTTCCAAAAGGGATCAAAATTAAGAATCTTTAAAAGATCCTTTTATTAATGAAGACTTCTCAAGTTGGGCGCCCAAGTTGAGGGCCCAACTTCATTATTAAAAGCCCACTTTTTAAACACAACGTTGTGTCAACTAGGTGGGGGACTTTTTAATAACTTATTAATATAAAGTGACATGTTATTCACTTTATTTTATTTATTTTTATTAAATATTAAAGCCACACTTTAATATTCAATAATTATTCCAAATCCATCACCTGGCCATCCTGAACTGAGAACTTCTGAAGCCCACGCTACTGGTGATGTCGCCACGTGTCATGCCAACTGACAGTGCCTCCCTAAAATGTAGGGATACCTCCTAAAAAATAGGAATTTGACCAAAACTCCAAAAATGCTCCTGGAGGTCCCCTGATGCCTCCTGGTCAACTCTCGGTCAAACCCTAAAAAATAGGAACCCTTCCTAAAAAATAGGAAACTGTCAAAAACTGACTGGAAAGGCCTGTAAAGCTCTGTGCCAAGCTACACTGCCTCTGGATAGGTCCCCTAACCACGCTGCTGACCTACGGGAACCCGGATGATAGGTCAACTCTCATGTCTCTGCTAGACAGCGCTAAAGAGGGGACATGACAACCTGTGATGACCAACTTCATGTGGCTGCATATAAACACTCTAAACCCAATAGGCTGGCAAGATCCAAGCTCTGATACCACTGTAAGAAACCCTACCAATTCTGATCCATTTTTTTTCACCGCTGTTCTGACTTTCTGAATTTGTTTTTTGAATGGTTTGCTTGTGTTTTTTTTTGTTTCAATGCATGTAGAGTTTTGCAATAATATCGTAATGAAATTGAAACATAATAGCATGGAAAATACTCAACAAAGATGACTGAAAATGATAGGAACAACTAGTAAATCAATTTCAAATTAAAGATTTGAAATAGGCATCTTCATTGACATACCCAGATGATGGTTTCTTGCAAATTACATTCATAAGATGAGGCTGATTACAAACAATCCTTGACTGATTACAAAATCAGACTTGTAGATGAGCACAATTATAAACCAAATGATCAACAAATCATCCTCAAACATGCAACGATGACATCCTCCAAATGTAGCGGCCAATATTGATGAAGATCCAATAGCAAATATGGATGGATCGCGCTGTCCAAACCCTTATTTCAGACTTGTAGATGACTGATTACAATTCTGATCACAAAAATCCTCCAAAATATGCCCTAGAGAGTGGCGATCAAGCCTCCAAAGGCTAGCACTCCATCTTGGGTGAGATAGATAGGGTTTTGTATGCAAAATATGATCAATAAACACCTTCAAACCCTCTAATACTCAGTCTGATGTGAAATTGTTGATGACTGATATGAAATTCTGAATACAAGAAGATGAAACCCTTCACCAATGAAGCCTCTATGATGTTGCAAACCAATGCCAAACCCTAGCCATGGATGTAGAAGATGAAAATATGTCAAATTATCCTTCAAATCTGAATTATAACATCTTCAATCTGCAAACAAACTTCAAACCCAAGCTGATAACAATTTCTCCTTCCAAACCCTAGCTGGTTGAACCTCCAAATCATCAAATATCCTGCAAATAAGCTCAATAATGGATCCCAAATGAATCCATCGATCAGTGTGGGATGGGTTTTCATCCAAACCACCAAGATCTAAGGGTTTTCATCCTTAGAACAAGCTGAAACAAAATTGCAGCCAAGAGAAACTCTTCAATGTCCAAAATACAAATAACATGAATGATGAAAATGACCTCCAAACATCTCCTTTTATTTTTCCTCACTTGGGCGCCCAAATGAAATATATTTTAATGCCTTTTGGAGTCCACCGTCATAAGGAAATATTTTTATTTTTATTTATTTTTAATTTCCATAATTTGGGCGACCAACTCGGAGAGAAAATATAATAAAATAATAATATTTTATTATTTTTACTTTTTCAACTTGAGCGGCCACTTATGGGATAAAAATACAGTATTTTAATTAATAAAATATTATATATTTGCTTTTTGCCTTATTTTTCCATTTTTCACATATTTTTACCAATTTTCCACTTCTCCCATTGGGTCACTTTTCTCCTTGGCTAATTATTTTATTATTTTTGACTTTTCCACAATTACAACAAAAATACTAAAAGTCATTTGCCAACTTCGTTTCACTAATAAAAAATAGTTGAGCCAATAAAAATCATCTTTCCATTCTCCAAGCTCAAAAAGGGGACATTACACCGAGCCATTCAAAACAATCAAGTGATGGTGAGGTTCAACTCCAACCGACCAAGTGGGTTTAAATGAAGCCTTCAAGCCTTTTAAATCTGAGTCAATTCCTGATTTTTTTAAATCCTTTCAGTTACATTGAGGCAATATGACCATGAGTAAAACATCTTCTACATCTAAAAATGATTTTCTCATAATCTACAAATTGCCTCCATATTTTGTCGCTAGTTTGAAGAATAATTTATTTGGGCAATTCCTTCGTAAGATCCATCTCCACACATAGCCGAGCAAAGGTGTTACAAGTTTTGTTATTTGTTTCTCTTCCAACACCTACAAACTTTCCTAGGGCATTTGCAATAGCTTTCAATCCCAAAGGCCACCAATATTGCAGCGGCAAATATGGCAATCTCACCCATAAATTGGTAGTAGAAAAATAGTCCCTGTGGGGGTCAAAAGAGGGGGGCCAAGGTTTTATACATAGTAGATTCTCTCACATTTCCTATGGACTAGCTAATTGTAGAATAAACTCCCTATCCTTAACTGATTCAAACTTATGAATGAAATAACCTCTAGCACAAGGATAAATATAAATCTCATCCTCCAAGGAGTTCTTCCAAGACAATGATATCCACTCATGTAAATTGACTAATTTTGGCCAAAAATTGGAGAATTTACAAATAAGACCATGATCAAGTGAAAATCGTCCCTCTTAGTCACTTTTGAGTCCATTATCACTTCCAAAGTATGTGTAACTTGCTTAAAATCAATAGCCAAGCCCACGCCAGAATCTTGGATAATCCTATCAAGGAGTTTCACGTCACACCTTGCAAAGGGGTTATGAACATGATCCACAATGAAGGAGACTCTAGTGGCCAAATCATAGCCACTAGAGCCAACACACATCTCGTTGTTCCCTTTAATATTCGAGTCATCCACCCATATGGCAGAGGGAGCACCATGGAGAGGGTCGTGAGCAGAATCCGTTTTCCTCTAGACAACAAACACTTCCTTGAGATGGAGTTTTAAGGACAACATATGGGAAAAGGGGAAGAAACACAAGGTGTGTCCTCACTAAAGCTAGGGAGAACATCCTCCATAGCCCTGCTATCCGAAACATATAATTTTTAGAGTATTTATAATATAATAATTTTGACATTTAGGACACTTATTATAAGGCAATATTGCTTATATTATTTATATATAACATTTATAATTCATTTTTTTTAATGGATGAGCACTACTGTAGGCAATAGCTCCCTTTAAGTAAAATTTGACAGCTAAAAAGAAACTGATATTGCATTGCCTCCATGAGAGCATGCTGATTCAAAATACAAAGAGTTATTCATTAGGCACACGCATGTGCCACAAAAATCAGAGCCCTTCAAAAACCTCAAAGGCTCGTTCAACTTGAGGGGCAGAGAGGAGATCAAAATATTGTCTCAAGTAAGAATTGAAAACTTCCATATTATTTCGAGATATTCCATCCCGGAATAATTTCAGCGCTTCAATTGATTTCTTAATCCTCTTTACTGTTGTGGCATCAAAGATTCCTACTAGCAGACCTGCATCCGGCCTTTTGTTGAATACAGAGATGGCGGAGTTGGCCTTCTCCCGCATATCGTTTTTCACGAAGCCGTGAGCAGCAATCCGCTGCTCTTCCTTCCCAAAATCAGCACGATTGTGGACAAAAAATTTTCATACATGCAACTGTCATGGACATGTTCGCCAGTTATTACATGAGCCCCTATAACCTGCTTGATCGCCGCCGCCACTCCATCCTTCTCTGCCTTGAAAAGTCATTTGATCTACACATCAATTTCCTCTTCCTTGCATTCGCATCCACATTCTACTCTCATTCGCTGCGCCATTTCTTAGAGAACTCCAATAGCGAAGGTGGGATATGCCTTTGCTTTGGGCTTGGATTTAAACAAAATGATTGAGAAGACGTTGCTCGGGCCGTTCTGCCAAATCTCTGCTATGGGATTCCAAATCTCTTTCAATTCCTGCTTATCCACCTCTAGAACCGTGCCTAATCCTTCCCAATCCGTAGTACTGTTAGACAGTTTAGTCATTTCCATCTGCTCTATTGCTTGATTAGCAAGGAAACCAGCAACTTTATTTGTTTCTCTATTGTTGTGCGAGAGAGAAAAGTTTTCCAACTTGTCCAATTTTGCCCGTGTGTCTTCAATCCACCGTTGCAACTTCCAATTTGCAGTCTCCTTCCTAATCGCATTTATGCGGAGTCGCCTTCTATCTCCACTTCTTTAATGTTCTTTTGGATACAAATTCACAGTCCCTCGCTTAAAGCTTCAGTTTCAACCTCATTGTTTGTGTCGTTACATAGCTTCTTAAAAGAAGCCCAAAATAGGATTCCCACCTCATCTTTGATGATGCATCCTACACCTAAGGTCCTAGGATTGCCTCTTGACACCCCGTCAAAATTCATTTTCATTTTGCCTCGGGGAGGGCCTGTCCACTTTGCTTTCTTTCTCCTTTATCTTGAGTCCTGGGTGTTTTTGAAGGCCTCTGAAATTGGAACCTTGAGGCCTCGCCAATGTTTCATGATGTTATCCCAACAAGAAAATATCTTCTTGTTAGAATCCCTCACTTTTACATTCAGTACTTAGCAAATGCCGTGTTCAACCTTTTTACATAATTGATCTTTTCTGCTTTCTATGTCATTGAATATCCACCTGTTCCACTCTTTCCAGAGATGCCAAATTAACATTGAGGGGTATACGGTCATATTCCACTACAGAGGGAGTCGTCGTTCAGTCGAGGCCAACTTTGGAAGAGCTCTTTGAGATCCTTTTGTCGCACAATATACATTCCAAATTACTGCAAAGCCAATCCCAATAGTTGATTGCATACTGGCAGGTCAGAAGCAAATGATTAGTTGTTTCCTCATTACTTCTGCATAATGGACACCTGCTAGGGCCGGAAATGCCAATTGCATGCAACAAATCCCCAGTCAATATCTTCTTTTGGAGGGCAATCCAGCTAAAAGCCCCCCGCTTTCGGCAGAACCCAACGGCTCCAACACAGGTTCTTTGGCCAGTCCTCTTCACTCATATGGGGGTCTTGGATCTGGTATCCAATTTTAACCGAGTATGTTCCTGATTTGGAGCCGCTCCAAATGATTCTATCCTTGTGTTCAAATTTACCTTTTGATTACTTAATTCCTCTTTTGGTCGGATCTTTGCTCGATCTTCAATCGATGCATTACCAAAATATTTCCATTTCCAGCCCATGTCACTCACCGAACAATCCACATAATCTGCTACTTTTTCTCCCCAAATATCTTCCATGATTTCTTTACAATCTTTGAGATCTTCAATTTCCATTAGTGGGATGTGGTCGTCCCATGAATCCAACCAGAAGTTGGTTGATTTCTTGTCATTAACTACCCATAAGAGATGGTTAGTTATTACGGAGCGGTTGTCCATTCTGAATTTCCAAAGATGGGAGCCACTTGGAGTGTTTGCAATCATTAGTATTCTTTTTGGCGTTGATGAGTCCAAGTACTTATTACTTCGTATCTTGCACCAAACCTCATCTAGGGACATGAACATTCTCCATGTCAGCTTTGCCCCTAGCGCTCTACATGTTTAATCAAATCCCCGATGCCTACACCTCCTTTTGATTTGTCTTTTTTCGCCATATCCTAGTGCACCAAGGGGATCCTCCTCTGTTCATTTGAGCCATCCCATAGGAATTTTTTCAAAATGTTGTTTAGACAATTTGCCACTCCTTTGGTAAATTGGATGCAAGACATTTTGTAAATTGGGATCGCTGATAGCACAAATTTGACCATTAGAATTCTCCCTGCCAAAGACAATCGTCTTCCCTTCCAAGCTTCTACCTTTGTTTTACAGGTCTCCCCTGTGTTTGCCCATAGGCTTGTCCTAATAGCTCCTTTGAAGATAGGAGCCCCTAGATAATTGCTTGGTATGATATCAACCCCAAAGCCCAAGAAATTGGCAATTCTTCTCTGTGCAACCTTCTTTGTATGGAAGAAAAAAATTCTTGACTTTTCATGATTGATCAACTATCCCGAGGCTCTGATTTTGTCTAATGTTTCTTTTATGACTTTTGCTTCCTCCAAACCTGATTCCCCATAGAGCACCATGTCATCTGCAAATTGTTGGTGGGTAATTGGTTCCACATTTTGGACCACTTGTACTCCTTTCCACCGTCCCATTTCCCTGTTGTGATTCACTGCTCTACCCAGCGCTTCAGCCATAATTACAAATAGGAATGGAGAAAGAGGATCTCCCTACCACAATCCATTGGTGCTCTAGAAAAAACCACACGGAGTTCCATTTAGAACTAATGAGAATCTAGTTGTGGAGTTGCACTAGAAAATCCATTGGAGCCATTCACTACCAAAACCAAATCATTATATAATATGCATGAGGAAGTGCCAACTCACCTTGTCATGCTTTGCTAATGTCTAATTTTACCCTCATGCATTTTTGCCTTGCGCACTCAATTGAGTGAATTGTTTCATTGGCGATTATGATTCCATCCATGATTTCCCTTCTCGACGTAAAGCCACTTTGTTCCTTGGATATTATGTGCAGGAGAGTGATCTTGAATCTATTTGCCAAAGCCTTTGAAATTATTTTGTATATAGTGTTGAAAAGAGAGATTGGTCTGTAATCCACAAAGGAGGAGCAATCGAGCTTCTTGGGGATCAAGGCAACCAAGGTATTATTCAGATCCTTTAATAGCTTCCTAGATTTTTTGAAGTCTTCTACAATCTCAAGAACTTCTTTTCCCATAATGTGCCAACACTTGTGATAAAAAACCGCGGGAAAGTCATCCAGGCTGGGAGCTTTGTCCAAGTGGAGCTATTTGGCATCCATGGCCACTTCCTCTTCGGTGAAGGGCGACATCAAGGTCCTGTTCTCTTCCTTTGAGATAATTGGAGGGATGAAGTTGAGTATCTCTTGCATTTGTATGTTATCGGATGCTCCTTCTGGAGCTAGAGGATTTTGGAAGAAATTCACTGCTTTAGTTTCAATGTCCTTTCTATTCAACATTCTTCCATCTTCTGTTTGTATATTCTCAATTCTGTTTTGGGATGTTCTCACTTTGGTTGTGTTATGAAACAATTTGGTGTTTTGGTATCCTACCAGCCAGGTCTCTCTGGACTTGGACTTCCAATATATTTCTTCCCTCGTAAGTATCACCTCATGTGCCCATTAATTCTTTTTCTTTGACATTGTATGATTGAAACATCCCCTAAGCTATTACTCGGTTATTCAATCTTCCATTTCCCTCTCAATTCAGTCTTTTTCTGCAAAAATGTTTTTGAACGTTGACACATTTCACTCTCTTAGCTTTTTCTTCAAATAGTTCATTTTTTTGGCAAAGCGAAACATCTTCATCCCTTTTTCAACTGGGGCACTCTTCCACCATAGGTTTATTTGATCTATCAAATCTTCTCTTCTGAACCACATTTACTCAAATTTGAAGCTGCCTTTGTTAGGGGTTTGGCCCTCCCCTATCCTCAACTCAACAGGGAAGTGGTCTGAGCTAGAGATCGCACGAATGTGGGAATCCACAACTACTGGAGCTGAAAGCCAATGTTTTGAGATTAAAAATCTAAGCGTTCAACTAAATTTGTCGAACCTTCCCTTCTGTTCGACCATGAGAACAGGCCGTTTTTGGGGATTACATCAATTAGTGCTACATTGTTTATAAACAAGGCAAATTCTTTCTGGGTTTGTGTTTCTCCTCCTACTCCACCTTTCTTTCCTTTGCAATCTAGAGTGGCATTGAAATCCCCTCCCAACATAGCCAACTCTCTTGGGAATTGCCTTATATTGTTTTGAATTTTTTCCCATTGTTTTATCTTATCCTCGACACTAGCAGGCCCGTAAATGTTATATAATAAAATGGAGAGATCTTAACTTACACAACATCCAATTGTTTTCCAATTGTAGAAGATCAATTGAGGCTTTATTGGGATTCCACATCACCCCAAGCCTCCCAGCCGAACCCACCACTTCAATCCAGTGACCAGCCTAGCCACGACAGTGATTGTTGAAAATGGTAGCATCTGATGGATTTAATAAAGAAGGACGATGTCGACCAACATGAGTTCCAATTGGCACTTAATCGCGCGCCTCTTGTTAGGGGCATTTAAGCCCCTAACATTCCATGAGGCTATCTTCATGGCGCTCTAAGGGAGGTGCTCCCTCACTTAGATCACAGAAGATATTCCCTCATATTCAATTGATTTTTCTCCTATGCCATTTCTTCTCTTTTCTGTTTGTTGGTCTTCCTTCCCTTCTTTTTTTCTACTCCAATGTTCATACCCAATATCTCCATCGTTGTCTGACTTATCCATCTTTGTGTCTGTGATTCCGATTTCCTCCAGAACAAAGTCGACATTGTCATTCCATTGATCAAAATCGGGAATCTCCTCTTCCCAAACGCTTTGGTCGAGGTATGGGGCAGGATCATCCTGTGTCACAAAAGGGATGATCACCAAGGAATAGTTTTCTTCACTCCTTGCAGGAACTTGTCCGTTTCCTTTTCAGAATCCGATGGCTTCTTCTTTTCAACCTATTTTTTGGGGCGCTCATTGTGGGGACAGTTCACGTCCATATGATCTCGTCTTCTGCAAGTGAGGCAAAAGAATTTGGGAGTCTCCACTTCCACAAATTGTCTCCATTTCCCTGCCGCCGCCGATAGGAAGATTTCTGTTGGCACAAGGAGGATGTTTGCAATTTGAATCCTCGCATAGAGGAAGGAGTTGCTCGCCACCCCATCTTCGTCGATTTTCAGAACATGCCCTAACTTTTTGCTGATTCTCCTTAGGCAATTTTTGGACTAGTATTCGATCGACAGGTTGTAAAGCCGAATCCAGATTGGATCAGAGGGTGGGCAGCAATCAAGCGGATTAAAATGTGGAGTCCACTTCTGGAGGAAGAGCGCCTTACCTTGGATTTCTGTAATGTTCCATTTTTGGCACATTGATTATTATGGGCATTTGTGCTTGTTCCTAGTCTTTTGGAAGCTATCCAACATGTTTGAGAAGAACTCCAATGTTATTGGAGTGGTCTTAGTTCAGTCTGCAGAACAGTTAATTGGGTTTTCCTTTTGTAAATGGATAATTTTGTCTTGGTTTTGAGCTCAGTTGATGTTCCGGGTAACATTGATGGTTTCTAAAGTTTGATCGGGCTTCTGGTTTGCTCTCCAAGATCCTTGGAGGAGTTTTCTATTTTTGGAAAGTCACCCGGAAGGCATCGTTGCACATCCCAAACCTTACAGAGCATATTGGTTCAGTTTATTTTGCTTTCGGAGGTCGTTTGGGATTTTTCGCAAAATTTAATATTTAATGAGCTATTTTAATTATTATTTTCACTTAAGCTCCTAGGGGTGAAAATAATTAATAAAAATCTAAGTGTTATAGCTCGTTGGAACAAGGAAGAAAAGTTTTAAATCATAGATGCATCATTTTGGGGCCTTGAGAAGCAAATATTTCCTTTATTTTGACAAGGAGGTCTTTGGAGCTAAAAAGAGCTTTTAATTAAAAGTGGTGACTTTAAGTTGTGCACACATAATGAATTATTTTATATTGTTTGAGGAGAAATATGAAGGGATAAAGGAAATAATATTTTATTTCCCTCAAAAAGTTATAAAAAGAGGAGTTGGGCTCATTGTTTGGGTATGCTTGGATTTGTATTGTTACTCTGCTGGATTGAACCTGCATGTTCTTCCATATTCTCTTGAGGACGAAAACCCTCTTGTGGAATGCTCTTGAGGACGAAAACCCTCGAGGTTGGGTGTGGTTTCACTACAGAAATCACCATTATGTTGAAGAAGAGATTTGAGCAAACTTATCCAGAGTTTGCCAGTGAGTTTTCATGGAGCTGAATATGTTTGAAGTTGCTAAGAGTTTTTGGATTAGAGTTCATTAAATATCACGGCAATCAGATGAGAATGAAGTTAGAAGCAGAATTTTTATGCCTTGTATAGTTTTAATGTCATATTGCTGGTCCGTACCATTATATTGCCGTACAGGCAGAAAAAGAGTTTTGCAAAAATAAAATTATTGAGAAGTTCTTTGTGTCTAAATCTTCTTGCACTATTAATATTTTCCTTAGGCGACCCCAATCTGATCATAGTGAGTGGTTGGGAAGCTTTGTTTATTTTTTTATGAGCAGCCGTACTTCTGCTGGCCGTACGGCCTGGGAAATGCATAGTTTGTGAAGTGTTTTTGTTAACTGATCTTTAGTGCATGGGAAACATTGGATTTGTCTTGTATTAGCATAGTTTTTAGAGTGGGAAACAATATTGTTAAGTGTGGGCAGTTTCTTGGGAGTTTTCAGCAGTCCGTACTATGCTGGGAAGGTGCCGTACTAGTCTGGAAGAAGTCATTTTATAGTCTATCACTCTCTCTGTTGTGTTCAGTACATATAATTGATAGATCATTTAGGGACTGCTTGTTTTGTCAAACATTGGGTTTAGTCTTGTAATATTATACTTCCCTGGATGCCAATGGTCTGTGTAGAGAGCAGTTGATGTATCATTTCAGGTTGCAGCAGTGACGGACAGCAAATAAATACTACATTATCATTCAGCTATTCAAGAAATCTGCAGGGTATGGTCATGCTATCTTCACAAGATTCTTAATAAGTCCAAACAAGACTTGATTTACATTGTATTTGATATCATTGTAATCTTTCTTGTGAATCACATTAAGGCCCCTGGATGGTTTACCGCCAGTGTGGAGGAAAGAACAATTAAACATATTGTAACCCCTGGATGGTTTTACCGCCAGTGTGGATAAATGAACTTTTCTTTATTGTTTCTACCCACTGCATAAGTGGAGTATTCCCACTGAATAAGTGGATGGCATTGTAATTTTCCTTTCTTGCTCTCATACCCACTAAAAGTGGTGAACCCCCACAACTTGTGGATGCCTGCATATGCAGATGAATGTTTACTTGTTTGCACAATGTTTTAATTTGTAATCTAAAGCACATTATGCTCTCACCTTGCCCGAATTGGGATCTTGGTGATCAGAAGTGCGGAGGAGTTTAGTTGTGCTAACACTGTTTATCATTGTTCTATATTTTGGAAAAAAATTTGGGGTTGTATATTACAATTTCACATGGGACTGTCTCTAAAATGTTGCGCATTTCTTCATCCAGGAAGGTGATGCAAAAAAAGCCTTTCGGCAGGAAGCCCAAGCACAATCCGGCAGGGCAATTAGACGCCACCCAATCTTCGATTTGTTTCCTCAGCACACCTTTGCCGCATACTCTGGCTATGATCGCCCTTCCCGCCAACTCCTCTGAATTTGAAACATCGTCGAATTCGATGTTAATGACTTGGCCGCCTTTCCTTTCAATCTTTTATGCAGTTTGCTCCTTTATCTTTTTTTGGGCGAGAGCCATTTTTTTATAACATTTATAATTCATTTTAGCATATATATATATATATATATATACTTGTAAGTTTCTAACTTAATTATATAACTAATTATGCTATATCTTAATTATTAATTATCTTTCTCATAATAATTCTCTTTTTAAAATAATTTTAATTTTAATTTGATAATAATTTGAATATACTTGACTATTATAATATAATTATTATAATAATTATTTATTATAATATATTATACTAAACTTTATTTTTCTATTAATTGTTCTTTCTTTTATCATATATCTGTTATTTATTATCATAATTCTTTATTACATCTATCAATTTTCCTACTATAATGTCTTTATATCTTGCTCTCATCTTTTTCAATTTTTTTTTTTCTTCTTTCCTCTTCATAATCATTTTTCATTTCTCTTTCTTCTCCTTTTTAAAGGACTTAGTTATGTAATCTTTTAGATATCAATTTGCTTTCCTCTTACTAATAATGGATCACTGAGTGTGATCCAAAACATTAATACAAAAATTCCTACACAATTTTCTACTAGAAACACTTCAGCTCACTTTAATAGTCCTTGGAAATATCACATCTTTAATCTTATCAACTAATAACCATTTTTAATCATTCTTTAAGTTTGTATTGTCTTTTTTTGTTGGTACATATATGTATGTTACTGTGAGTAAAGTTAGGTCTAATTTAAATTTAAAATATGAAGCAAACTAAATGAAAGAACTACACATGATGTAGCCATTCAAGAACAAACAGAATCTGGCTTTATGAAGGATATAAAGTTATAAACAAATCAAAATAAAAAATAAGAATCTTAAGACTTACAACTGGATGTGAATATATTACTCCAAGGGCACGTGCTTTTGAGCGGGAATCACCTTCCACTGTTGGTAGTGGAAGTGTATCATTTTCCTGAAACAACCTATTCAAAGATTAACAAAATACAAAGAGTGCTTAAAATAACAAAAATAATTGTTAAAATGTTCAGCAAAGTTGCAAAAACAATACAAAATGTTCTTTCAGTTTATCCATTAAGACAAAACACACCTTACAAGAAGCCACCCTTCGGAGAATTCCATTAACCAAGTTACCAGCACCAGCTCTCAATGCTGCTTTTGCAAGTGTCACATTCTGTAACATCACAAGCAATGAACCCAAATAATAACATATGCATATAAAAACTGATAGAAGCAAACATATAATTTAACATAATGTTCTCAAACAAGAGTTGATATTGGTTAATACCACAAAAGAAAGTATGGGTGCCTCATTGGAAATTGCTACTACATTCCCAAAACACCATTCTAAAGAAAGACGGCACCTAGATTACCTATAATAGCTAAACTGTGTAGGTATTGAATGCTAACAATGCGAAATGCAATAGAATTAAAAAAGCAATATATAAACATATGGAATGAAAAAGTACTCTCTACAGTTCATCATTAAAAAAACCATCACAATATACGAGAACATAGCTATTATAAAAATACAATAACTTCCATTATATCAACTTGACATAAATGGTCTCCAATCAGGACTGAATCGCATAGTATGATGCAGAAATAGACATTGGTAGAGAACCCTAATCCTCTATATAAAACTTGAAAAAATTGGGAGGGTGGGAGCTAGTGCGACAGTTGGCTCCAATGGTCTTTGACTCTTTCCAATAACTATCACAAAACTCACTTTATCATAATATAAGCGCACATCATAACCAAAGAGTGATGGCACTCTTTTGGTCAAGTTTTATCTTTTATTATGGTATACACAATGATGATGACAAAATTCAAGCTCTACAGTGTTAGTACCCAAATTTGCTACCCCTAAAAAAATTGTGTTTAATCATATTTGTAGCTAAATGTCAAGGTATTCTTGTCACATCAATATCAACTATGTTACCGTTCCTATCAAAAAGGTTAAGTCCTTAAGTGTTGGTCTATCTTGGTCTACTAATGATGTATGCAAGTTGCTTGTCATGAAGATTATCAAGATATGAATCGTAAAGGACGTTCTAGCACCAACAGAGGAAAGACAGGGTGAAGTTCAAAGAATGGCTATGATGGCAAATGCTAGGAACAAGGAGGAAGGATTGAGGCCAAGGCAAATCTTCTCTAGCACATTGAGATAAAATCATATATTAAGATTGTCTTCCAAGCATAAAGTTGTCACTATGGAGGGTCCAATATTCAAGACAAGCAATTTTAGTCCATACCAGAGATCCAGGTTCCTATTTTTAGAAAAAGTTGTTTTTTTGTTCTTTTGCTTTTTGTTTTTTTGTTGTGTCTTGAATAGAGATAAGCATGAAAATTTAAACTTTCTATTTTTAGAAAGTTGTTTTTTCTACTTTTTTGGCAAAAAGCGATGGATGGAAGAGGCAGAAAGTTACCAAAGTAGTTTCAAGCTTCATCATGTGAAAATGGAATTCATAAAGATGAAAGGCAACGAGAAACGAAATTTTTATTAAAGTTAGTGTTCGAGAACGGAAAAATGGAACAATTTTAATGAAAGATTAAAAGTTCATGCAAAATCATTTGAAAACTCATCAAAAGGCACTCCAAGCACCCATCATTGTTTATTTTTTATCACATTTTCAAAATCTTCAGTTTTGACATTCATCAAGGAAAACTCCTGATGAGTGCCAACTTTAGTTTTTGGTCTTTGAGGCATGGAATTCCCAATTTAGCATCCATCAAGGAAAATCCTCGATGAACACCAATTTGGCATTAAGTGATCCAAATCCCCAATTTGGCATCCGTTGGGGAAAATCCTTGATGAGTGCAAAAATCAAAGTAAATCAAAATTGGCATCCACATAAACAAATAGTCAATGGCTCGGCTTCAGGGGGTCCCAAGGCCAAGCATAGAAGGCTGCGGTCGAGGGTCTCTGCGGATTGAAGAATGACCCTTCTCCGGCGGGAGGTAAAAAGCGTAAAGGCAGCCTAGATGATCAACCCTCCACTAGGAAGGGAAGCAAAAAGAAGGGCAAAAAGGTGACGAGTGTGTGAAGAATGTTGAGCAGGTTGTGGAAGAGGGGATGGACAAACCCCATGAGTAGGGAGAAGCTGTCATGGCTGAGGTGAAGGAGGCTGCTGAGGGCAAAGGTAGTACTGCCAGGAGACCAAGTATTCGCAGATCCAGTAGACTTGTTGGGGGCAAGACCCCTGTTTTAAAAATTGTGGACTATTCCTCTACATTTGACCCTGAGAATCCAGAGGAGGAAATTGAGATTAAGGTGGTGAAGTCAACTCCAAAGCAGGAGGGAGCGAGTCATTTCTACTCGATGAACAACTCCTATGATACAGACCAGGAGGATGTGGAGATTCTTGAAACCCCAGAGAAGGAGGTTGATAGTGCCAAGGAAGGAAATACCATTAATCAACTTAAGCAGGTGAAGTCAAAACTAAGCTTCTTGTTGTGGAGACCAAAGTCAAGGAGCTAGCGACCGTGTGCCTGAAGGTGATTCCCACGGCGACAACTACTTTCACCATTCTTCAGGATGACCACCAGGACCAGGTTGTCAAAGATGCGAAGACTGCGAACAAGAGATGTTGGAGCTCCTGAAAGAAGATTGGAATGTTCTATTTAATTAGTTCTTGCTTTTGGTGTTGTTTCTGGACTTGGTTCTCTTTCTATACTGTTATGTATATCGGTTGTTAATTAGTTGTTTTTGTGTTGTGGCCACTGGCCAGTTTTGCTGCCCATGGGGCCTTTGTTATAGGGATCTGCACCCTCGTTTGCAACTTACTAATATCAAAAACAAATCCTCAATGAGAATCAAATTAAAATGTTTTATGATACCAAGATCAAGTAAAGAAAAGAAAACAATAGCACATAAGTTCTTATGGACACCAAAATAGCATGTTTTTCTTGCCAAAACAAAGATAGAAACAAAGGAAAAGTGGTGCCCAAGTTTGTATATGAGCCCAAGTGAAGGATGAACATCAAATAAAGTGAAACAAAGGAGAAAAAGTGATGAATTTGAACCCTCCATTCAAAGTGACACCCAAGATGAAGCGTATCAATATCTTATTATTTTTCTAAGGAGATGAGGATTCATTAAAGCAAATTAAAGACAAAATTTGGAGGTTAGAGCCCTTGATTCAGAGGAACACTCAAGATGAAAATAAAAAATGGAAAGATAGTAATATTTTATATTATTTCAAAGGATGAGGATAAAATTGCTTTCAAAGCATTTATCTTATTACTTTTTAAACTTCAAAAAGTTGCGACTAAAGGCTATAAATATGTGTCATTTACACAAATTGTAATGAGAGTTGATGTTAAACTTATGATGCAGAAATTTTCATTCAAGTTCAAGGTCAGTTAAATTGTTGTCTTTGTGTAAAGAGTGCGAAGTTGAAGCTTGCTTATGCTGCCAAGATGTCCATTCAAGTCCAATCCCAAGTGTTGTAACTGTTCAAGGAAGAATCCAATTAATAAAAAGATCTGTGTTAACTTTGTGTGACATCAATGTTTAAATCCATGAAACAAATTTGAATGTTATGTGATAATTAATTGTCTTCATCCATTCTTCTTCTAAGAATATCTGCGTTAATTTTGTGTGACATCGATGTTTAAATCCATGAAACAGATTTGAATGTTATGTGATAATTAATTGTCTTCATTCATTCTTCTTCTAGGTGTTGTTATTTCCATGCATTATGTTTTCTTCAAGATCAAATTAATCGTTGATTCAACTCTGAAGATCTCTATTTTAATCTTTGAATAAGTGTTAGCATTTACGTTTTAGCTGTCATAAATTGAGAAAATTCATTGGTGAGATAAGAGTTCTTCAAAGTCTCAGGGTCTAACCTCTGAGATCAAAATAAATAGGTCAAGTTTGCTTATTTATTTTATCCTTATGCAAAACCCCAAGGAACAGATTGTACAGTATTCATATTAGGAAGCTTGTTTTTGTTTTAGATTTTAAAGTAGAATAAATCAGGGAGCTTCCTCTGCAAATTTGAAGAGAGGACTTCCTCGTCCACTGTTTTGTTTTGTGTTGTCACAAAAGTGACAAATTAAAATATCAACATACAGATATACCCCATTCTAAACATGTCTGCATCCCTAATGACCTTGATTAGTTGAAGACCAAGAAGTGAATAGTGAAGTCGAAACTGTTGCTAGTGGTAATGTCACAGAGGAGCAGAAGTAGAAGTTTAAAATGGGTTTGTCCTTGACAAAGGTCTCAACAGCAATACTGGTACTATCAACCATTTGGTAGTTTGTAAAGAAGCGATTGATGATGATGACAATGCTACTCCCTAATAAGCAACTCATTCCTTCTACTTGTATTTGTCAATAGTTGAACTAACTCCTTTGCATTCCTTATGCACTTTTGGGGCACCTCAATGGCAAAATGTATGCTTTGGACCCTCTTGCCACTTTTCACTTCAAACACATGTTTGGGCGATCTAGTAAGAGAACATGCATTTCACCATTGGTGTGCCATATTTCATGTCTTACACAATTTTTACATAACTTTTACATCCAAGTTGTAAGGTCCACACGTGTTTGACTCTTGCCATATCCTAATTTATAACTGTCACTTATGCTTTAGCATGTTTTCAGGACTTAATTGATAGATAAACTATCTGTGTTTGTGCATGCATTGGATTATTGATGTGAGATGTCTATGATCATGTGTGTGCTAATTCGTACATCGTATTGATTGTGTGTTCATACTTCATCGTTATATCCATGCATGGATGTTATGTTTTAGAGCCATGCTTGTCTATTGCGATGTCATCTTGAATGTTTATTTGAAATTGATTATAGAATCAATATTATCACATGATTAAATAAATGTGATTCCATGAGATGTATGATGCCTTGCATGAATGTGTATATTCATTGGTTATTATATTGTTGCTCTAGCTATATATTTTGCACAATATGTTTGATGTGTGCATCAAGTGTGCAAGATATAGATATAAGTCAATAGTGGTTAATTACGAAGATGTTGGCATAGGTATGTGTGTTTTTAACCATCTTACTCCATCATGGTGTAATTAGATGTGACTTGTGTTATACCCCATAACAACTGTAGACCCACTGTGCATCTCACTAATTACCACTATCTAGAGTGAACTCAACCTCGCTTGCCAGAGCCAGTATGAGTGATCTAATTGACAAATAAGTGATTAGTTGACGAAGATGGAATGCAGAGAACATCCTAAAATGTTCCTTCGTCCACGTCAACAAACCCTCTCCCATGTCCCTCAATAGGAGTGTCATCACCCAATAGAATAGATGACATAGAACATTGTTCCAAGGAGGAAAAACTACCTTGTGATGAAGCCACGTGGTGAGAAGCACGCAAGTCAATGATCCAAGAATTTGGTTGTGAAGCAATAGCAACTAGGACCTTGCCCTTTCCTTTCCCCTTACTTTTGTTCGTCTCCTTTGAAGATTCCTAAGATGAACTCTTCTTGACAAAATCAGGGACCTCGATATTGTTCTTTTCAAGAAAATGTGTAAAGTGATCAATCAGCTTCTTTAGACACTTATGTTCATCATGACCATGTTTCTTACATTAGGCACACTTTGCCTTCTCCTTCTTAGGCTTGTGTAATGTCCCCTTTGTTACAAATCAAAATCCTTTTACCTTGTTCACAAATTTCAACTTGCAGCAAGAGAACATTAGTACATTTTTTATTTAAAGCCATATATAATTCATACTTAGAACATTGCTTTATCATTTCTATGATTAATTGTCAGTTCATTATTGATTTCTATCAATATACATTGCTATGCCAATTACTATTCTTCATCTATGATCAATTTCTATGCATATCACTATTATGAATTCATAGCTACTTTCAATGCATACCATCATTGCTAATCTTTATGATTGTTTTTAATGCACATTATCTTTTATTCTCATTTCACAAGTTAATCTTATGATAACTATTCATATGCCTTGCATATCATTAACATTTCACATGTTACTTTCATGATCAACTTCAATATGCCTTGCATATCTTATCATGACATTTCATATGATGTATGATCTTCATCAATACAAATTGCAAATCTACTAATTTAAATGCCATTTACTAACATCCTATGGGAGATTGGAGGTGAGTACCGTTATCCACTATGGGGCTCTATTGTCTCTATCCTTAGACTCCATATGGTATCCTTAATACCTTAAAGTCAAGGCCTCTTGAGACTCCTTGGCACTCTTATGATGCCTTACATCAAGTAACCAAGGCCTATGCATCACTATCCTTGCACCATGGGTACCTTATACCTCACGTGACAAGGCCTCTATGTGATGATTAACCTTTGCATCATGGGTACCTTATACCTCATGTGACAAAAGCCATAATTTTACCCATGTGGCCTCTTGGTATTTATCCTCCTATCTCTCATATGAGGTTGGTAAATTACATATTATCATGCACCATTGATTACAGAGATACTTCATGAAATATTGCATATTGGATGCATGATTATTCTACATAACAGCCTACATATCCTATGTGAATGAAAATGGCATACAAATCTGATTACTACCATAGATGCATATGTAAATGAAAGCTTCTTGCAAGTTTGATAACTATCATAGAAGTTTATATATGATAACGACAGAAACAAAGAGCACCATGTCGTCCGTACCTATACGGCGGTGATGAGAGATCAGCAATAATTAGAAAATGATAAGAGACTTACATGCTGTGCAAATCCAGTTTGCAGTCTTGGTATAAGCTTTTGTAAATATTGATAAGGGACTCCTTTGTGTCTGCTGTCCTTGAAATATAAACTTAATAATTCTGCTGTCTGTACTGTCCTTGGTACGATTTCCTGTATATTTTCTCCTCCTCCTTCGAATGCTTTTTGGGGTTCATTTATACAAAGATTTGGCCAATGAAAAGCAGGGAATGAAACTTGATGTCTCTTCATAGAATCCAATTATAATTAATGATATTTATTTAAGGTGATCAATCGCAAGAGTCATTCGAACCCTTATGGAGCTTGCCTTAATTCCTTTTATTAATATTATTTGTCTCTAGTGCCAAGTCATAACAATTTGTCTTATTCTAATTTTGTCTTTTTCCCAATTTTCTCTTATTCTATAAGCATGAAATTTGACTAAGTTATAAAAATAATCTAGAGGAGAGGAGATAGCAAATAATTTTCTTTTCCAATCTTTAATTGGAAATCCTCGAACTATTAAGGGATATGACAGCTTGTCGCCTTTAAAAGAAGAGGCCTCGTTAGCTGCTTTTGGTGCAGCCGGTTTCTGATCTTATTTCTTCTCTCCTTGATTCTGTTGTTTCTTATTCTTCTTATCAAACCCTTTTCCATCTTTAGTTCCTTGATTTGTAGGTAAGGCATGAGATTTAGAGGGCTTAATTGTGCCCATTTGAACCAATTTATCTTGCTCCTTTGTGAGTTCATTTGCAAAATCATCAAGAGAAGGCCTTTTATACTAAGGCACTTTTAGTGGCATGAAATGTAGAAACAAACACAGAATAATTAGGACCAAGCTTGGAAAGAATACTTAAGATCAATAGAGAATCTTTCTTCTCAATCCTACATTGTTTTAACTGCAACCTTATGGCCTTTAGTTTAGTGAAAAAGTCCTGAATAGTATCAAAACTGGTAGGACTTAACCCTATGAGTTCATTCTCTAGTAGATGTCCTCTTATTTCATCTTGTGTACCAAAGAGATTTCCCAAAGTGGTCCATACTTCATTTGGAGTAGAAACAAATTCAATATGAAAAAGCAAATTTGGAGATAAACACATACATAGAGTTCCAAAAGCTTCATCCAACTTATTAAACCATTTTGGTTTTTCTGCATCTTGTGTTGGTTCAATTTCTAGCCCCATTATTACCCTATACAACCCTTGCTTCTTTAGATAGATTGTCATTTTTGACTTCCAATCAAAGTAGTTATAGGGTGTGAGTATTGGTACTGTTACTTGATCCATTTTAATGCAGAAAAAGAAGATTGAGTTTGTAGTTGTGCAGAAAAAGAGAATGCAGAAACTCAAAGAGAGCACACAGGACATCCCCCTTTTCAAGCAAATATGATTTGGTACTTTATATTTAGTGCGATTACAATTACCACCAGTAAGAAATGCCAAGTGGATTTGATATCAATGCTTTACAAAGTTCTCAACAAATAAGTATATGTTGAAAGTACAATTCTGGAATTAAACCAAGTGAAATAAATAGCACCACTGCGAAGTACTCAAAAAATCATGCACTTTTAGAAAAAAAAATCACCTTGATCCAGGGTCGTATGTGAAAGTTATGAGTCTTCGAAGTTCTCAAAACGAGAATTGTGTAGTGTCACCTATGAGAATCTACAATTTCTGGAAAATCCATGCACCAAAATCAAAAATCGTTTGCACCAACACGTAAAGCATGAAAAATTAGCCCAAATAAAAAAAATTGCTCAGAAAACAGAGAGCCAATATGACCTAGAACGGGGCCTCGGAAGTTTGCCTCCAGATCTGAGAATGTCAACGGAGAGGGCTTTGAGTAGCAAAAAAACTCTTACCGCCAAAAATAGGGGTCCTCCAAGTTTAGAAGCACGCCAGATAGTTTAGGACCTCCTCCAGTTTTGGAAGACCACCAGATGAAGTTAGTGGTTGCTAGTTTGGAGGGGTTGCCAGATATGTCACCAAATTAGGCACACAACGAAAAATAACACAATCTACTAAAAATAGTGATTCGCTAAATTTGGGTGAAATTTTGGCACAAAAGCCAAATTTGGAGGCATAGGTATCAAGGCCAAAGGAGGTCGAATCAAAGTTGAATGTTTTATTAAACAGGCCGATGGCCAAATGAAGGGGGTCGGGGACCAAAAACACTCCTGAACCCACCCTTAGAGGGTATATGGACCTTGAATGACCACACCCTATGTGGAGCCCGCTAAGGGCTATGGGGCTGAAGCCCTTGCAAAGCTAGGGGCCGAAGACCCTTTAAATATGTTAGGAACCCGTGTTTAAGCCTTCTCTTTACTTTGTTAGTATATTACTTTTGGACGCATATGCTTTGTAAGTCATCCCGTGAGTATATTGTATTATCCCACATTCCTAGGAAGTAATAGTTGTTTAGATTAGACTTAGCATATAAGTACGTGTTGAGACCAATGAAGGCATCCACGAATTTATTGTATTGAGCTTGCTCAAAAGAGGTTGCCCCCTCGAAGTGGCCTGCGATCAATAAATTCCTTCTATGTTTCTGTTATTTCTGTTATTTCGTGCATTTTTCATTATATTGTTGCAGGAGGTTCCTCTCATCTCGTATCAAAGCGCTTTCTTGGGCTTGCTGGGTGGAAAAAAAAATTTCCGCAGTGGCCTCCAGGCGCTGTGGTTATTGCAGTAGTTCTTTCTTTTTTGCATCTGTATTGTTCATTTCAATTGCAGGTTCGCATCAGGGAATATCCCTATCCGCTTAACTGTGGGAAGTGCCTAGGCATATAGCCCTAAAACTCATTGTGAGGAGTATCACAGGAACCCCGAAGTAGCTGGCCCATTGAGAGGACCTGCCAGCGAAAAGGGCAACGGCCCCTACCTAATTGACTAGTTCCCGTCCGTGAGGTAAACCAAGAGCTGTCGTTTGTGGCAAAGCGGTTATCAGTTTTACCTGAGCCGTGGAGTGAGGGGTATTGCCCCAATACGCAAGCTGTTAGACAACATTGGTGGCCGAGTGACTCCCTTGAACTTTTAGGAAGCCGAACATACTTGGGGCCCATATCTATTGACAGCCGGCAAATCGCATATTGAATCCGTCCAGAGCAGTTGCCAGATCGTTTCCAAAAACAAAAAAAAGAGTAAAAATATTTCCGTTTTTTCGCCATATCTTCCTTGCTTTAGCTCCATTTCCTCTCAAAATTCACTGGAACCCCTGAAATTTCATTTTGCATATTTGCTTCCTTGAGGACCCTATCCCAAATTCCACTTATCGAAGCCATAAATCCCACATTTGTCTATTTTTAGGGTTTGCCATAGCTTCTTCGATTCTCACTCAATAGCCTTCAAATTTTACCACAGTGTTCATTTCATATTTCTGCTCCTTTGTCGCTCTTGGACAAATTTTCCCATTCTTTCACCCCACTTCTGAAATCCTCATTTTCTACTTCCCTTTCCCTCAGAAAGTGTCCAAAACCTAGTCAAACCCCAATTACCCATCAGAGTTTTTCCCAAATCCAAATTTTCCTTTACTAAAAAAGTTTTTGTTTTTATTTTTCTACCCATTCCAAAAAAAAACAAAAAAAAACTCCTAGTTATGGTTGTCACCCGCACAGGAGCAAAAAACATGGAGGATGAACTTGCAACCCTCAAGACCAAACTCCAAGATCTGGATGAAAAATTTCTCGGCCTCAATCTTCATCATTCAGCCATGAACAATAGACGGCAGCCAGAGTCTTCTATAGACACTGGGTTCTCTTCTTCCTATGTGGAGCCCGCTAAGGGCTATGGGGCTGAAGCCCTTGCAAAGCGTAGGGGCCGAATACCCTTTAAATAACACTTAGTACTTTACAAAAAATTGCTCTGATTTGCATGCTAGGAGGCCAAAATGGCCTTTTGGCAATTTTTTTTGCCTCGGATGCTCCCAACACCAAAACTAGACAAATTTTATGTCAAAATTCGTCTATTTAACCTTTTGGACTCAATGGTAGGGTTCTTTTTGGCCAAAAATGCTCCATATGAAAGCTGATCGCTAGATCTGAGATTCAAACCCCCATTTTGCAACTTTGTCAAACAATCTCCAAATCAGATGAAACGAAATCCAATCTTGGTTTTTTTCGAGCCTCCTAGACACATTGGAACAATCAAAAATGCTGCTAGTATAACTCGAATAGTTGCAATCACCTAGATCTCACAAACACATATCCAAAATGAAGAGGTTATCGGATCCTCAAAAATCCTTTTCGATTCTCCAGATCGTTAAAAAACGCACGAGAAGAGCATACGAGATTTTACAAGATCTCACAAAAATAAGCTCAAACTCTCAAGTAGGAATCTATGAACTCATAATTCTCAAAACAAAAGCTCTGATACCATGTTAGAAATCTAAAATAGATTGATAACCCAAGAACTTTATAGGAGAAATTCTAAGCTATATAAATTGGAAAAAACATAAACAATGCAAACCAGTGACTCCAAAAGATACGCAAATGTCAGGGTGACAAAATTTCATTAAGAGCTCAAAGAAGAAGCTACACAAGACTGACAAAATTGCCATACAAGATGCAAAATACAAGCTAGGTAGTGAGTTTATATAGACCAGGGAGGGGTGGAGGTGGCAAAATCGACCAATAGAGAGAGACCACCAAACGGTCTAAACATAGTAAATGCAACTCCCTCGTAGGATGGTGACACCTCAAATGACCCACTCACCCAATTAAACTCACTTTATTTTGTTGGCATTTCAATTCGCACCTCTGGAATGCGAGTTGGAAACGAACAGCTATGCACAGATAAACTGCACTCCTATTATGAGGGGGAGTTCCCTTTTTGCTGATGTTCGCTTGAAAGATAAATAAAACAAATTTGCCTATCTTTTTTTTATTCTCAGCTGCGAGCACAAGGTTATAAAACTCTAAATCGCTGCAGCAGAGGTTTTTCCTTTTTAAAACTTCTAACTATAGCTAGGCCTAAGCTAAATGATGCTTTTAATCTCCCGAGTAAATTCAGAGCAAAGGGATTAAAAGTTAACAGGGAATGATTTGTTTTTAACATAAAAGCTTTAATAAACTCCTTCTAAATTCACATCAGAAGACTCATTGTACTTTAAGATGAAAGCTGAAATAAGATTACGCAAGCCTCACATTTGACGACAAAACTAGATGATCTAAGATAGAAAATCAAAGCAAATAGCAGGCATGAGACTTCTATTCCAATATCATAAAGTTGATACAACTCCAGGACAGCAATATTGTAGCAAAAGGCAAGCATACAATATGCGATCAAACACTGGAAAAATAGACAACACAGAGTGAACAAGTAGCTGAAATAACAATTTCTGCAGACTAGAATAGGCACAGCAAATTTTGTTATCACAATTACCATTACTTACAATGGGCAAGGCTACCCTTATACTAAATCAAAGGAGTAGGGAACCCTAAAATCTCCTTTGATTTTACCTAACTAACCTGCCAACTCGCAAACTTTATTTCTATTCTAAGACAACAATTACAACTAACAAACGCTTTAAAGCAAAGAAAGCTCCAACTATTACAAAATGACTTTTTACTATTTTAAGGACAGATAAGCTTTGGATGAAAGCAAAAGCTTTAAAACAAAAAGCATTCGAGTTGAAACTGCTTTCTTTTGAATCACATCCTCATCTACATTCATGCTTTATTGGTGATGTCATCCATTGATATTCTGGGAAATAATATCTTCTAAAAAGTGAGTGACCGCATCTTTGCCAGGAACACTGATACTCTCTAAGATGACATTCTGATTCTCTAACATTTCTTCACCATCTACAACCATCTGAAGAAATTCACGAACTTCGCCCATAGCCTTATCAAACCTTACTGTCATGGCAGCAAGACGATCCACCTTGTCGGCACTGAGATCACCATTAAAACTGCTACGGACAAGAGTCTAGAACTCTATCTGTACTTCCCTGAGATCATACAGGGTACCATCTTCCTTCTCATATGAACACGGGATCTGAGAAACAAAACATCTCACAAACTTGAGAACATTTACCACTTTTTCTTTCCATTCCGCTAACTTTGAGATTATCCTGTCATAAGTTTTTACTGTGAAAAGATACTGTGCTTTCCAAATAGAAACAATCTTCTTATTTTCAACTGAATCAACAGAATTATGTGCTATCTTCAAGTCGGAGATTATGATCTCAAACACCGGTCTATTTTCAGCCAAGGTCTGTTGTAACTCCTGAATGCCTTGACGAAGATCATGAGCGTTGTACTTTAATTGATAGAACTGTGAAAGTACAACTCTACCTTTAGTCACAAATTCTTCCACCCAATCTTTCATGTGCCTCCCATAGATGACCAACTGATTGAACTGCTGCTGATCAGCCGGTGATCCCAAAATCGGAGGAAGCAGTAAATCGGCCTGTGACGTGCCATGAAAAATATTGGAAATATACTGCCACAGCTGCTTAACTTCAACCTTGAGGGTTGCTTTATCTTCTCCGTCCTTCAACACCCTCTCCTTCAGATTATCTGCTACAACCTCAAAGAGATTTACACCTGTATGCCGAGTACTCCTACCAAGATTAGCTTTGACAACCTTGAAGTCATCAACCTCAATATCATCAACATCTTTATCTTGTGGTGGTGTTGCAGTTTCAAGGATCATTTCTCCATCCGCATTCTTTTCAATGTGAACTTGCTTCTTAAGTTTCTTGTCTGGTGTGTCTTGGTAGACGCTTTTAAACTCTGTCAAGTTCAACTGATATGAAGGCTTTCTTCTTTTCCTACCCAAAATGTTCTCAAGCCAAGATGAGCCATCCTCTCTTGGAAACTCGGTTCTAACTTCATCAACTCTTGATGAACCAATATGTGTCTGAGTTATGAACCGGCGAATCTGGCTCTAAATCAATGCGAATGGGAGAAGAGCTCGGTGATGAAGGTGGAGAAACATGAACTGAAGGCAATGTTTCAACATGCAATGTTGATTCAATGGGAACTTCTGATGCAACTGTTGGTTGTTCTTGCTGAATATGAACTAGAGACTCAACCTTTTTCCTCTTCAGCTTGGCCATATTTGTTTTGGTTTGGAAGTGGAAGGTATTGATGGTTGAACTATTGGCGACTCTGCAACCGGAATGGCTTCTTTCCGCTTATTTTTCAAGAATATCATACTATTTTTGATCACTCGACTCGTTCTTTCCTCCATCGAAGTGTTTTCTTTGGTGGACCAATTGATTGGTGGCAATGGTTGTTGCTCGACCTGATCTCTGAAATATGTGGGAAGTAAAACTTCACCATCATCTGACAAGCCCTCTACATCTTCTAACAGGATATCAGCCATCTGCTAAAGAGTAAACCTGTTGTAACTACATTTTCGCACTTCAAACTCATCTGCACAATTTGCCCAGAAATCTTCAACTACAGGTGTATGTACACAATTTTGACCAAGGTGTGATGCAAAAACACCACAAGGATCGTATGAAGTCCTCTTGTCGAAAAACTTAAGACCATACTTGGACAATTCACTACCAATTACTTTGGCATCTGCTCCAGATCTACATCTGTAAATACCCATCCCAATTGGAAAACTGAAAGCCGCCTTGTGCCTGCTACGCAGAAATGAATGAACTTCATAGACTTGCCTCAGAAATTCCATGAACGCTACCTCATCTGCAGGATATCTCGACAGCATGGATGGCTCTCCTAAGAAGCCATGTACTCTGATGTAGGATATAGTGGGAAACTGGACAAACCAATCAGCCCATTCCGCCATTGCCAATCTGGCATCAACTAAAAATCGTATATGCAACTCATTATCCAGATCTTGCACTGCATGCATAAGGAATGCATCATTTACCCGCCTATAATGTCGCTCAGCCTAAGAAAACTCTAACTACGGGAAATGGTGATATACATGTTGAATGCCCAGAGTTCCAACAATATTCAAACCTCTAAACTGACCTTGAAAAGCTATTAGATATACAAGATATGACACCATGTGGAATTCATGGGCCCTTTGAAAATCAATTATCTGCCGGTGGAGACTATCATTGATGAGTGCCGACCAATCATAGTATTCAGTTGCGTCAACAATCTGGGACATGATGTAAGGTTGAAATTTGTTAGCATCTGCTTGACCTGTGATTCGGCTTAGCAGAGTAATCATTATTGCATGCTCTTCTTTGAACTCTCCATGTCCAACGTTCTTTGGCATAACGTCCTGCTTTTCTTTCAACCACCTTTGAGCAATCTTTTTTCGATACTTTTCTTTGAAATTGTGCCACATCCTCTTGCATTCTTCAATTGAAACAACTAAGTTTTCCCTCCATATTGGTATTGGAAAACACTTCTCAATGTCGTTTGGCCTGAGACTGTAGAGCACCCATCCATCTGCTGATTGGATTTCTCTTGTAACTAAATTGTAATGCTTCATACAAACAATTACGAATTCGATACTTTGCACTTTGATGGGGAACGAAGCTGCTGCAAGTAACCCGGAGTGATTCAGATTCCTGATAGCGTTGTTTCCTACATCTTCCAAAGGATGTAAATTGAACACTGGGAGTACCTTATGCAAGTCTGTCTCGAAAGTTCTCAAGTAATCATGAACCAACGTCGTTTTAGGCTTGATCTCAATGGGAGAGTACTGCATACTGAAAGATTTGAAGAATGACTATGAACACGCCTATGTCGAAAAAATCTTGGACAAAAGGCTGAAAATTACTTGTTGATTTCTTCTAAAAAGCAGAATGTAAGCAAAAAAGCTGGCACATGGGTTTTGTAAGCAATTCCGTTTTGAAGCAACCCAGATCGTCTGATTTTGAAAAAGCGGAGGATTTAACGAAAAAGCAGCAAAAAAGCAAATTCTCGAAAAAATAAAATTTCTCAATCTTCAAGAGGATGAAATTCTGGATGGACCCATCTCGATGAAAATTGAAAAAGCTTTAGCCCTGTTTCTGAAAAACGATCCCCTAGAAAAAAGGAACTCCAAAAAGCATGCCTCCTTGCATCCTCATCCCGAAACTATGAAGAACGCTGAAAAAGCACTTCGTTTGGGTCTTCGAATCTTTGTGGAAAGAAAATAAAAATCTTCCTCCTCTGGATGCAACCTGCAAAAGTAATGAATAAAAAAGCCAAAAGCTTGTCTTTATAGAACTTTAAGACAAAAAGCATCTTTCTTTGTGAAAGAATAAAGCTTGAATCTTATCCATGAAGAAAGCATCTTTTAAAGCACAAATCCAAGTAGATATCCTCGAATAGGAAGAATCCCTATTTTATAGCTGCCTATGACTTCATGTGTGAGATGATTAAAAATATCTTCTTTGATGATGTCATCAAACACGCAAGGTTGCAAAAGTGTTAGCCAATTTTTCCTTCATTTCGACACTTTTGCACTCGTTCTGACCCAAGTATCCCTGTCCCTGACTTCAACAAAACGGCAAATTGTCACCGTTTAACTGAAAAAGCTGACTGATCATGGCACCTTGAAGATTTATCAACCCTGATTTTGTCCCAAGCCTCTAACTGATGATCCGACGACGTCTGACTGCAAATCTGACTTCTGAAACCTGTCGCCAGACGAAGTTTTGGAAGCAGCTGTCAAGAAAACACTGCCAGAGATGAAAAATTTCTAACACCTGAAAAACTGGGCACCCCTAGGCTCCAGGGGCGCCTGGTTTTTTGTGCCTTAGCCATTTTTTGTGAAATTTCAACTTTTCAAAATTTTCTCTTGCGCGCGTTCCAATGACCATAGACCCCTATTTCGCTGTCGATTTCTGCCTGCCGGAGCAAAACTAAGTCTAATGATCTAGTATACAAGCAAGCCTGATGAAAATTGAACTAATTGTACCTTCTACCTACCTCGAAAATCGTGCCAAACTGATTTCCTGCGAAACTGACCGAGCTGTCGGAGGATTTGTCGTTTTTCGAAAAAATCTCAAAAATAAACTAACTCTGGTGAAACTGGGTGCCCCAAGCCTCCTGGGGCGCCTAGGAATTTGTGCCTTCAAAAAATTTTGTGATTTTCAACTTTTCTTTCCATTCCTTGATTTTCGTGCCGGCAGCTCCTGTTTGATCTTCGTTTCCAGTCGTCTGATTGACTGCTGAAGCAGGATGAGAGGTGATCTGAGTAGCCTGAACATACCTGAGATGACTTTCCAGCTTTTACGGGCATTTTGACTGAGTTTGACTAATTCTGACCACCCAAAATCGGGCTGACGGAGACTTTTTGTATGTTTTTTGAAAAACGCGAAAAAATTTCTAAGGCAAGAAAAGATGAGCGCCCCTAGCCTCCAGGGGCACTTGGTTTTTAATGCCTTAGAAAAATTTATGATTTCCAAGCTCTATTTGCAATTTGCCTCGTTTCGCGTGCCAACGACTGTTCCCTGTTGTAAATTTCAGCATTTTGTCATTCAACTGCCACTGGATGAAGGATGGACTGAATAGCCTAGGCATATCTGAGATGAATTCCAACTTTTCAGGATCTGTTGATCAAATTGACTACTTTTATCAACCCGGGAACTGACCGACGGAGACATTTTTAGCATTTTCTCAAAAAATGTGGAAAAAATCTAACACTGCTAAAGCTGGGTGCCCTCAACCTCCAGGGGCACCTGGAAATCCATGCCTTACAAAAATTTCATGATTTTTCACCTTTCAACACTTTCTGGATTCACCATGCTTCGTCCTCCGTTCTTCGTCAAATTGACGACTATTCATCAATTCTGCATTATCTGAACAATCCTGAAAACCTGAAAATGAGCTCTGGCAGATGAACATCCTCCATTGATGGCTCCGGAGCTCGTGCTGTGCCAACTAAAAAAGAAAAATTGACCCAGTAGAGAAAACTCGACCTTTTGCAGATTCTGTCTGGACCACCTTGATCGTGAAGCAAAATCAGCCAATCAAAATCAGGCACGACACCTGAATCGAAGATTCTATTTTTAGAAAGTTTTACCAGCATCTGTATCTCAAGAAACCCAGAAAACCTAATTTGATGTCTATTTTTAGAAACTTTCTAAAAATAGAAATTTCCATTTTTAGAAATTTTGACTTTTGACTTTTGACGAAAAATTTTCGAGACTTTCTCAAAATGCCTTAATAAAGCAAAAAAAAATTGATTGGGTACAACATATTTAACCTAAGCAAGCTTAATAAAAATGTAGGAAAAACCTAGGAAACAAGGAAAATAAATAACCCACTAAGAAAATAAAAACCTACACTAACAGTCTATGGGCCCCACCCACACCCTAAGTACTCACAAAAAAGTAATAAATTTTGTAGCCCTCATCATTTTGAATAGTTAGATTCTTTAGCTTCACTATTAGTTTTCTAAAGAATGAAGATTTGGTTAGAAATAGTAAGGACTTTGTGTTGCAAAAAATCATAGTGATAAATTGTGAAAATGGTGTATGCCATGAAGATTTGTGTGGTTTCAAAGGCCTTAATTTGGGCTTGGTGGTGGGGGCACTACCCCTGGACCCCGCAAGGGGTGCTGTTTGAAAGGAAGCAAGGTATGCGAAAATGCTTCCGACACTAATTTTTAGAGGAGAGTATTGTGCAAATTTCAGATATTATTTTATTTTCTTCCTCCAAGGTGGGCGCTTGATAATATTATAATTTTTATTTTTTTTTCAAACTCTCTGAATGCTCCGCCCAATCAATATTTTGCCTTTGATAATTGATGTAAAAATTACATTAATTCATTTTCCTAATTCGCCAATGCAATGAAAATTAGTTGAGTTGTGTAAACCAATGTTCCGTTCACTAAGCCTCTAAACAACCTCCAATCCATTTGTAGTTCAAGTGAACTCATAAGATGATTACAAAACAAGATGACCTTCCATGGTATGCTTCTTTCGTCATCATTCGTCACCAATAACCCACAAAGATGGTTCCTTGCGTAGATACTTATCCCAAAAGAAATTCCACCATGTTGAAGCTGCACTACTCTGATCCTCATGTGAACTTCACCTAGAGTGTATCTGATGATGCTTGAAATTTCAACACCAATAGTCTCTACCCCATCAAACACAACACCAAAATAGTACTCCATTCCTTGTAGTAAACCCACAAGGTCAAATATCAACCCATGATGATCCCATCCAATCAAGTTCACTACAAGAAACAATCCATCAACCAATTTAACATGTTCCACCTCATAGTTACACACCGCATCTAGATCCTACATCTCTCCTATATTATCAAAATCAAGATGTGCTCCCTTATACAACTCAAAGAGTGGATTATCAAAAATTGTTTCAGGATCCATCTCAAACAATGGGTTATCAACAAACTGAATACTGTCATTATCCTCATACTCAATCCAATCTTCCTACTGATCTAAACTTCCACATCCTGATTTCTAGAAAATATGTGCTAGATCAAACTCCTCTTGAATGATGTCAAGTTCTTCAATCACCTGTTTGATCTCTTCAACCAAACTCTCATTCTCTTTCCTCCTGGATTGTTCAGCTACATAAAGTTGTCCTACTTCTTCAAGAGTCATCTGCATATTTTCCAAAGCCTCCTTAGTATACCTATGCTCCAAGGTGAGCTTATTAACTACATCCTCCTTTCTTTTCAAAGCATTAGCATACACTCCAACAACTTTGAAGATGTGATCCCTGTCTGAAAGTAAGTGCAAGAAATTTGATTTCATCGGTACCATGGCCTCTTTGATTGTCTGTAAATCTGCAAAAGGAAGTATACCATTTGTGCCTTTCTGTCTTCTCTCCATCTGAGCCTTCCAGTAGAGATCTTCAATGATCTTGTGAGTGTCATCAAAATGTACTAAGGTTGCAACAACCGTGTCCTCTGTAACTTTCAGCTGATCCTTCAAACTTCCAGTCTCTAGATCATCATCTTGAAATGCATTTTCTGAATGGTCCATCAAAACATACTCCTCCATGTCCTCTTCTTCATGATACCCATGTATAAAGACTAGACCATCATACTCCATCAAAGGGTCACCACCAAAGTAGTGGGTAGAATCTTCTACGTCATGTCCTTCTACAATGTCTGATCCAAAAAGGGTATGCATCATTGTATCCTCCTTAACCACCAATTGATCCTCCATGTCTTGCGATGCCAAATCAATCTTATCCACTTCACTTTGTTCACCATATACTGAATTTTCTAAATTGTTCTCATAGGTATGAGCAACATCCCACTCAAGGACATCCATACCATAACTTGATTCCAAATCAAATTGATGTAAAGGTGATGAAACAATGCTAGGAACATCACAAGAACTCAAATCCTCATGTAGCTGATCTAACATGGCTAGTTTGTCAAACTCTGTGGCAGTATCTTCTTCAATCTTCAAGTGCTCTTTATTTGTAAATTCAATATGTGATTCTCCTTCAAACTTGTAGTCATCTTGTAGTGACATGTGCTCTCCAATGTGCTCTTCTCTTGTAGCCTTGATAGATAAATCTTCTTCAATTGTGTCCTCATAGGGCTGAAACGATCTTGTGTCTACATCTCCTCTAGGGCTGCATGTTGACTGATTTTTGTTCTCCTCATGCAAGTTACAATCAAGTGATTCCTCTTCATCCAAATGTTCTGCTATGAACTCCTCTTCATCCATCAGCTCCACATTAACTAGGAAAGGTCTCAGCTTCTTCTACACTGAACAATTACTCTTTCTGCTAGGTTCCTTTTGGCAGAGTCATCCTTTTTCTTGTAGATGTGGATAAACCATTATCGTGCCCCGATCGTCTTGAAAGACAACCTTCACCTTTAACTCTAGTCCTTGATGTATCCTTTCTATGCTCCATATACAGACTGAAGTCTATACGTTCTTTGATGATGTTCGGAAATGCATCATACTCTTCACGTATGGTAGCCAACTCATCTGCTAATAACGACACAACCTTGGAACCCATGATTCACAACTCCCGACTAGGTCAATCTTTTCACACATAACATGCTGAATAAGACCGAGTCAAATCTCAACCCAATGTAGGTGGATCTAACTTCAAATCTTATGCTCAAGAATGCTATTGGAATAAGATTTGACTTTCGTCAATACCCAGATACCCTCCAGGCTGGCAGGATCCAAGCTCTGATACCACTGACATGTGCCGAACTAGGGTTTGAACCAACGATTTTGGAATTTGCAATTTCACAATGAAACCCTAGCACTGAATTGTGATTTAATTTCTGCACCTTTGAATTTTACTTCCACACACATGAAACATAGAATAACATGTACCAAATTGATAGCAAAACAAATTATATATCTGCAGCCTTCTTTGATATGAATTGCATCACAATTGACATAAAAATGGATAGCAAGATGATTGATAAACCAATCAGACCTCACTGTAATGAAACCAGTCTTATCTTATGCGTTATTACATCAAGTTCATGAATAGATAGCAGCCAAACACGTGTAGCCTGCTGTTTACAAATCAGAGATGAAGTGACAATTACAACATACCAAAAAATGATGATCAAATGTCATGCAATGAGAAGAATCCACGCCCAGATCTGATGACTGTGTCGCTGAAGTAATCAATAATAATGGCCACCAATGATAATGCTGAGGTTATAAGGATGATCGCTGCTACCGTATGTGACTGGAAATATCTTCAATGCTATCGCTGGCCTCCTAAGAATGCAGATCGATCTTCTAGATTAATGGAGGGTGGTCCAAGCTCAACGACTCAAGGATGATAGATTTACTCTGCTGTTTGCTGATCTCCAACTGATCGCTGCTCCTGAGTATGAAATCTGATCTGTTTCAAATGTATCTCCAACCTTAAGGATGGGCAATGATGGCACAAACCCAGCGAACTTCCCTAGGATGAATTCACTGCCTTCTTCCCAAAACTATCAATCACTGCCACCAAAACAAATGCCAAGTGTGCTCTAAGGCCACAGATCTGCTGGATAATGCCTTCAAAGAGTGCGCTCAAGGAGGATATAGATCTTCAATGAAATCCAGCGAATACTCTTCAAATCTTCTATAAGATCCTCAATGATATGCAAGGTATCTCCAATGTCTTCGATTCAATCAAGCCTTCAACAAAATGCAATAAAAGATCTTCAATGAAATCCTTAGTAAGGTCTCCGACCAAATTTGAGTGATGAATCAATGAAACTCAAGCAAATCTCCAATGAAGTGCAAATGCAAACTCTGTATGAATCCGCCTCCAAGATGTAGTTGGGTTTTCATCCAATACACCTTCAATTCACAAGGGTTTTCGTCCTCGGATTGAGTTGCAATAAAATTGCAGACAAAATGCAAAGTTGACATGCCAAAAGATGATTGAAATGATGTCCAAAACCTCTTATTTATACTTGCTTTCACCTTTTCTCTCTTGCTGGCTGACAAATTCAAATTAAAGATTTGAATTTTACTTTTCCCTCCTTGTCGGCTAAAGAGCCAATATTTTATTATTTTAATTCTCCAAAGAGCTGCCCAAATTTATTCTTCTTCCAATGTTGAGCGCCCAAAATTCAAAATATCATTATTTAATTAATTGATTTATTCTCTCAAGGTGAGCGCTCCTCTAGAAAGAAGAAAATAATATTTTAATCTTCCCATATTGGCCAATCCAATTAAATAATATTATTTAATTTAATTTCTTTTTTTCTCCTTCACTTGGCCGCTCACACTTAAATAATAATAATAAATATTATTATTTTATTTTCTTCCTCCAAGGTGGGCGCTTGATAATATTATAATTTTTTTTTCAAACTTTTCGGATGCTTTGCCCAATCAATATTTTGCCTTTGATAATTAATGTAAAAATTACATTAATTCATTTTCCAAATTTGCCAATGCAATGAAAATTAGTTGAGTTGTGTAAACCAACGTTCCATTCACCAAGCCTCTCAACAACATTACCTTTTCCAAGCCTTAGCTCAACCAGAATATTCCCTTGTTTTGATGAATTAGCCTACAGGAATGATGATGGGCTAACTCAGTTCCTTGTTTGGTGATCACATCGTAAATGGGGACATGTCATCCTCACACTTGTAAATCACTTTAAAGTTTAACCTTAATATCCCCTATGAGCCATAGACTTCTAGTTTTTGTTTTGATATTTGTTTTGAACTTTTGATGCCATGGATTTCATATTTCATGAGTTTTGTATACATTTGATAATATTTATATATCTAAATGTATTATTTCCTTCAGTGAAAATTTGTGTTTATACTTATGTGATCGATGTATACTTGTGTATGTGATCAAAGTAGCTTCTATTTGATGAGTTTATTGTGTCTTTAAGGTTTATTTATTAAAGGGTGCATGAAACAAGTTTTAAATCCTTAAAAATCTCTTAATTTCATGGGTCTTTCAATTTGCCGAGTCTTCAGTGAGTCTGGGTGGCGAGTCCGAGTCCAGGTCAAAAATCAACTTGCCGAGTCTTGGGCGAGTCTGAGTCTTGAAACACTGGTACTGACTCTTCACTCTTGACTTCCTCTCCAATTGTTGCAAGTTGATCACGGAGTTCAATAATCTTCATCAAGCAGGCAGCTACGATATTTGTCTTGCTCATCCACATGACTCTAAGCTTATTTCACAACATCTTCCGATTGATGTTCTCACTCTGATATAGTGTGACTAGAGCATCGAGCATGTTCTTTCCAGTAGTCTTTCCAGCAATATGAAGGATCAAATGATCCTTTACAAAATCAAGGATGACACATTTAGCTTTGGCCATCTTCTTATGATCTGCCAACAACATGGAATCGATAGGCTTTGCAACTGTTTTCCCAATAAAGTCCCACAAATCCTGCTCCTCAAACAACATTTATACCCAACATTTCCATGAGACAAAGTTAGAAGGACCTTCCAATTTGTCTTCATAGCTGAGACTGAAAGTAGTCATACTACTGCAATGGAATATCCAGCTAGACAAGACAAATCAGCAACCTAAAAAAAACTTTATCACAAGTCCATTGTGCTTTTTTCAGGCACAGGTCATGGGCATCTCACCCCTGAAACCTCCCAATAGTTCTTTCTCACATGTAGCAGTCCTACTATCCATTCAAGGATTCCTAAAGGTTTCAATAAACTACTCTAATACCATGTTAAATTCTCTAAAACATCGTAAACAGATTCTGCATTTGATATCTAATTCCTATAGGAATAAAACTGAAACTGAAATCTATTAAAACAACTTTAACTTAATTCAATGCAAGAATCTATTTATACATACTATAGAAAACAATAAATATAACTCAATGAATGACTGTCAAAACCTGATCTCTGGTTTTCATGAACTCTGAAACTGAAATCTGCTACAGAAAAATAAATAAACTTCTTTATGAATTCATACCTCTGCCCTTTCAATTATACATCTGAGAAGGGTATACATAGTAGTTATCAACAATCAAAGTCAAGTTAATAAAGATCTGCATGAAGGGATGAGGTAGTGTGCTCCAAGAGACAATTCAACTTCTCTTGGACTTGGCACCCTAACTCACAGTTAAACTTAAACAATAGAAAACTAAACTGAAAATAGACTTCACTAAAAACTCAACACTTAAACTAGAACTGAAAGATATCTTCATTTTAATTTATCTTTCTGAAGTTGGTGCTCAAAACTAGGACTTGAACTACAGTCTTATTTAACTGCTGCTACGTTATAACTAGAACTGTTGTAAAATTAAAAAGACTGACTATTGCTCCCTAACTGGAACTGTTGTTACTAAAGAAGACTATCTGAGGTACACTACATATCTAACATAGGATGCTAGCGACAAGCACAAAAGAGATGAGGAGAAGACAACCCCCAACAACGATTGTGCTAATTCCCACATCAAGTTGGATGACTTGGAATATCAATTTTCCGACTCCATGAATAAAAATCAACCCACGGAACCACATTGTGAGAAATCCCCATTGGATTTAAATGGCAGTCCCTCAAGAGAAGACATTTTTTGGATTAGACAAAAGACTAAGGATAACAAGAAGGCTAATTGGATTCCTTATAAAGAGATCCATTGCCTCAGAAAAGGCAAGGAAGAAGACAAATAGGGTCAACGAGACAATCATAAAGAGAAGGAACCAACAGTTTATACAAGGATCAACAGGTTCCTAGGGATTGTTGAAATAAAGAAAATGGTAAAATAGGTTTGTTGTAATATCACCAAGAGTTTTAGTGATAAAATTGTTAACCCTAGTTTGGTCAATGAGAACAAAGTCTATGTGATTGGTAATACTCAAAAAGCAATGGACAATGCTCACAAAATTATAAAAGAGGCAAGTAATAGCGTGGAGGATCTTACTGCTTTTTTGTGACAGATATTCTACATGCAACATTATGGAGAGGAAAGGGAGACTAAGACCATACTGAATAAAGATTAATGCAAGGGCAATGGTGAACAAATAAGTGAGAGTGGAGTTTTTTCTTTAATTGAGAGATGCTAAGTAATAAGGAGGCTAAAGACTTAAAACTGGTCTTCCAAGGCTGCTTGTGTTTCCTTCAGAGTATTTTTTACTAGCTACCCTTTTATTGCTTTGATGTTTCTTGTCTATGAGGCTCCCCAAATTTTGTGTTTAATAATATTACCTTAATCAAACAAAAAAAATCCAAATAAATGGAACCTAAAAGATCATCAATTTACATATGAATGTATGTGTTTGGGTGTTTTCTTGAATAGACTTGTTATTTCACAAAAGAAGAAGAGAAATTTCTATGATTAGAGGATTATTGTGAATGTGTGTGGGAGTTAGGACCTTCAAGGGTACCATCAAAAATAATAAAGAGAAGTCGATTGATTCAACCATGAACTAGTTACCAACAAAGCTATCACAACTTTTAGGGCCTGAACAATATAATTGCACAAAATCTGAAAATTCCGAACAGTAAGATACTAACTCAATTTGATTGATGGGCATAGAAGATCTACCCATAGACATGTAAATGTAAATATGTCAAAATAAGCATTAAAATTTAGGTACTAAAGGTGGTCAAGTAAAGTGGATTTTACAAACGTTCATTATTATTTTAGAACAGAAAGATCATTTGTCTAAGTATGTACTGTATAAAATGCAGTTGCTTAGAATCTCTAATAGCAATATACATTACAAAATTGATTCAGTAATGTGCGAGTGTGTTTGCATTTCATTTTTTTTACAAGAACCATTATCTGAGACAAGTCTGAATTACCAGGTTAGAATTCAAATGCAAAATTTCATCACTGACTAACCCATCCTTGAAATATTGGATGCATTTAAGCTTTATCCCTACTTCACGATAGAACATTTCTGGCCAAAGAAAGACTTCAAAACAAAAAGAATGTAGGTTTTAAAACTGCATATAAAAACAGGGCATCACAGAAAAACTGTGTAAGCTTAAAGTGCTATAATATTTTGTTGAAGGTTTTTATTTGTGTCACCTTTACTTCTGAAGTATTTTCTAAAGAAATAAAGAAGTGAAATTGCTATGGCATGAAGAGTCGTGGCAAAAAACTGTCAATTATAACAGCACAAATGCGTAAATCTTCAGTACAGTAAACATACCTCATTGACTACAGCATATGGTGGCATGCCTAGCTTAACAATTTCATAGACACCAATTCGAAGTATCTAAAAGTAGGAAAGAAAAGACCTTATTAAATATATTGGCAAAGAACAATTATAAACTGAAAAAATGCTCTATGTTCCAGACTTCAATGCAAATTCTGCAATACAACATCCTTCTACAAGAGACATTTCCTTCAGCCCATGTAAAATGCAGACTCAAACTTGATACACCTTTTCACAAGAACGCAGATATCATTTATGTAATCACTTTCTCCTCTAAAATGTCTCACTCAGGCCACTCCTATTGAAGTAGTCTGAGGCTAAAATAAAGAACAGGAAAAACTTATATTTTCTTTGAGATTTTACTAATAAATTTTAACTGGAAATTTTACTTGGAGCTGGGCATGTCACTCTCAATTATATACCTGCTGAAGAAGAGGTTCTATTTCATTAGCTCTTTTTGCCCCGCTGTACAGTGAAAATATCAGATAATCTAAATAACGCTTCCACCGAACAACACCTGCAACAATATCTGTTACCTACAAAAGAAAACTCATTAGGAATCATTTCCTGCATGAATGCACATGAGAAAAATTAAGAGAGAAACAAGGAAATCATTGCAGAGCATAATGCATACAAAACTTATATAAGTTTATAAATTACAAGAAAATATCTTCTGCATGGATGCAAGTGAAACTTGTCATAAAGGTAACCAAATCACCAATTTACAATGCCAAAAAACTGTCAATTAGACTTTGCAAATAGAAATGGGAAAATCACAAAATTGAAGTTGTAAGCACATATAAAGGAAACAGTAGAACAAAAATCAGTGCCCTCCGACTGCAATAGCATAATAAAACAGAACTACAATTTGTAAAAATGAATGTAATAAATAAAATGAAACCATCATAGACCTGGGAAAGAAAGAGAAGAAACCATGAGAAAGATAATAATAAAGAGCTACTAATTCAAAACCATTAAGTATTTTTTATTACTTTATGGTCCAACTTTGTTTAATCAAAGAATCTCTAATTTGATTGTGGAAGTTAACAAAGTTTAATTTTGACATCTATTGTAGGATTATTACTTGCAAATCTCCTGATATAGATTCGATTTATTCATTTATCCAAATCTGCAAAAATACATAAATACAGAAATTGAAGCCGTTAAAATAACTGCATTAAGCATTACCAGCATACACTATGTTCCACAGTTACACAACTCTCTTACTATATTTGAATTGATGCAATATTTACAGACTTCAGAATATGAAAATCAGCAGAAAAAGGAGCTAGTCAGACTAGCAGAATTATCATATTTCCAACTAAAGGTGTCCACTGGGCTGTGGAAGAACAGTCACATGGAATATTTATCATACTTTTTGGATTTCATCTGGCTCAGCTCAAACTCATGATCTGAACTAAGCCTGACATTGGTCAAGTCCAAGCCACCCAAAGAACCAACCTTGGTAAGGAATCATCAAGACTCGGTGAGTCTGTGAAGAGATTCAAGGAGTACAATTATTGAACTTAGCCAGCATCACTTAGGGCATAAAACAGAGGGAAAATAATGCCTTTTTATTTATTCTTCTTCACTCCAAGAGGTGTTTTGCGTGCAGCGAAGAAGTTTTGACTAAAGAACAAACATAACAATGTGCATCTCACCAACCAGAAATTGAGAATTTCAAATTCAATAGTGAATAATTAGTGTTCAGTTTTTGACTGATCTTCACCAGTGCACAAGATTTTCCAGTGGAAGCCCCCTGTTATTACACAGCAAGAAAGTGCCAGAAATAAATTTCAGTGTCCTTGTTGTTGTGATACCCTGTATAAGTGCCCCTTGTTGCCTGTTATCAAATCAACACCTTGCCTGAAACTCATTGCCAGAAGCGCAAATAATTCCAAAACTCCTATGCCTCCCAACCTGAAACTTATTTCCAAAATAGTGTTTATTTCGATGACCCATGCCTGACTAATCGCCCTTGAGAAGAATCTAATTCTGAATGTCATCTGGAAAACCAAATTGTTTAAAATACACACGCACACATGGAAATTCAGAATTTTAAGAAATTAAAAGCCCCTGCAAAGCACCCAGAAAGAGATAAAGTGCCCAGCAAGAGAGAAAGGCCGTCAAGTGTCAACAATTTTTATATAGTCAGGTATTATCATTTGATTTGACACATAGACAAATGTTTAAAATTCTGTCAATGTAGTACCCCCAATGGGATCTACCCTAAAATTTCTGAATTCTGCCCTAAATTTCTGATTTTTGTTTTCTGCTCAAAACCCTAATTTTCTGAATTCTGATTTTTATTTTTTGATCTCAAACAATTTATCACAGCGAGTATGCAAGTGTCCAAATATGACAAATAAACATGCCAATTGATGCTACCAATTGAAGATTACACCAAACATGAATTACACCATGAAATACACAAGATATGCTCATCATGATCAAATGTCACACAACAAGTCTGATTTTTCGAATAGAAATCTGCTGCTATAAAATCAAAATATGAAGTCTGAAAATTACATCCAAAACAAGGGCTCAAACATCAAAAACATGGCCCAAACTGCTGCTGTACAAGTCTGCCCTAAATCCTAGGGTTATACATACCAAAATATGGCAAATGAAGATCCAACAAACCCTCCAAAGGGCGGCACTCACAAGAAATGATGGTGGCTGCAAATTAGGGTTTGAGAAAAACCCTCCAATGACAAAAATCACCTTCCTCAAGCCAAGTCGCCCTTCTCCAATGGTAGCACTCCAATTCTAGGGTGAAAACCTAGGACAATATCAACACAAACCACCAAGAATGCTGCTCCAAGTGTGGCGCTCCAAATTAGGGAAAGCCCTAATGCAATATGCTCACAAAATGCCACAATAATACTCCTCCAAGTGTGGCGCTCAAGTCTAGGGCAAAACCCTAGTGCCAAATGAACATAAAATGTCACAAAGCAATCCTCCTCCAATGCTGATCTAAAAATCTGAATATGCAATCACACTCCAATCCTCCAAGGTCTTCAATGAAGTGCAAGTTGAACTCCGTAACGAGTCCACCACAAGGATGAGCTAAGGTTTCATCCAACTCACCAAAATGATCTTCAATGAAGTGCAAGTTGAACTCCGTAATGAGTCCACCACAATGATGAGCTAAGGTTTCGTCCAACTCACCAAAAATCACAAGTGTTTTTGTCCTTGGATTCGTGCCCAACAAACGTTGCAGCCAAATGAGATAAACTCAATGAGAAAATGATGAATGAATGATCGTGAAATGACTCCAAAACACCTTTTATTTATAGCCCTCAAAATAGACTCCTCAAGGCCGACCTCCTCTTGGCAAATCCTTTAATTTTATTTTATTCTTTTCTCTCGTAGGACCGACCTCCCTCTAGGCTCCAAGAATATAAAATTATTTTATTTTATTTTTATTATTTTTTCCCAACTTGGGCGACCAACTTTAGGGCTTCATAATTCATTTTTTGGACCTCTCCTAGGTCGCCTACCTTGAAAACAATTTTATTTTATTTATTTCTTTTTTCCCATGGCATCACAAAAATATGGAAAGTCATTTCTCATCATCAAATTGCCCAGCAAAATTAGTCAAATACATCATTTGGCTACCCAAAATATTCCCTTGCTCCTTCGACCTAGCCTATAGGAATAAAATAGGCTAGCCAACTTTGATGGGTGATCACTTGGAAAAAGGGGACATTACAGTCAACGCATGTTAATATCTATGATATGTGGTAGAAATTTAGAATAGTGGGTTATACCTTTTGCCACAAGGCTACAAGAGTTCAAAGTTCAAACCCCCACCTAAAGATTTTCAACAATATGACAATTATGTCTCATTACATTTCATTTATTTGTAAGAGCCCAGTTGATAACTACTTGTTGAAAACTCCAAGTTTCATGTTAAAAGATCAAGAGTTGAAATCGTGTTATTGATATTTTTGCTGAACTAAAGATCAACCATATCTCCAACTACAACTTATTTTGTCATCATATTTTCTGTCCTTCAAGACCCATCCTAGGCTTTAAGCAGTGATTTTAATGGATCTCATATGCATTGATGATGTCAATTTTTGCATGAGAAATTTTTTTTTGGTGAAATTTGAAAATATCATTGTCAATAAACTTGTATCAAGATTCATGATCGATGGTGCTGAATACTCTTTTGTCATTTTTTTGTATCAGTCATTTGTTTTTCAGTCTAGACAACTGCCATTCAAATATGTTGTAGGAACTACAATTGAAGAAAAGATAGAACTAATTGTGTGTACTATAACCTATCTAAGAAAACAGAGACACTATTTCCCCAACAACAACAACAAATTGCATCTCAAACACAATGTGATGTCCCCTTTTTCGAGCTTTGCATATGAGATTATATACTGCAGTACATACTATTTGTTGGAGTGAATTTATATACTGCAATATGTACCATAAGTTGGAATGAACTTATATACTGCAGTACATACCGTAAGTTGGTTGAAGTTATATACTGCAGTACATACCATAAGTTGGGTGAAATTATATATTGTAGTACATATCATACTAGAATAATTTTATATATTGCAATACATCCCATAAATTGATAATTTAATTTAGGTTGCCAAAAGTAATTTTATTTTATTAAAGCAACTTTTGTTTTATTATTAAAAGGTTGTTCTGAAAAGAAGGCAAAAAGTGACTTTATAAAGTATATCTAGGCATGGGCATGCAAAAAGTGAGTTAAAAAGGACACTTTATTAGTATTTTAACTTTGAGAGGATAAATAAAAGAAAATAATATAAAATAATATTATATTCCCTCGAAAAATCATAAAAGGAGGTTTTGTCTCCAAGAAAGGGTTACCTTCTAGCACATTCAAACGATTTCATTTCCCAAGGATAAATGTGAGTTCTTTTTTTCATTCTCGGGGATGAAAACCCTCTGGACTTTTAAAGCTTCGAGGGAGAAAACCCTACTAGTTTTTAGTGCAGTTCTACACAGGGATTGTAAATGAGCTATAATAACCCAAAGTAATTTTTTTGAATTTTTACAAATATTTGAAGATGCAAATGCAAGTACTTGCACTTTCTGATCACCCAGATCCCGATGTGGGCAAGGTGAGAGCATATAGTGTTTGGACAACACACTAATTGAATGAATGCAATGTTGGAAAAGTAAAAGGTGACATAGCCAACCAGAGCATACAGGCGGCGGGGCTGACCCAAATCAACACCTCTTTGGTGAACAAGTATGCTGGTATGCAGAAAACCACTAGCAAATTCCAACAAGTCTGATCGAGCCAACTTGGCAACACAAACATTGTTTGTTGAAAACATAGACCAACACCTAATGACCTTGATGATAGGAAGGACAACTCGACTAACATTGATTAACATGACAAAAATGACATGGTTGTTGACTAGAAACTTGATCACAGGCAAAGTTTCGTAGGGATACCAACAACTCACACTTTCAAAAGGGACATCAAGAGAATGAAAATTGTTAAGGAACAAAGCTCTAAGATCAGCCAATGTTTTATCATGATTTGAGCATTCCTTCATGTACCATTTTAGGGTGTCATCCCTTCATAGTTATGAGACTCGCCAGGACTCCGGTGAGTCGCGAGCCGAGTGAGCCCAGACGAGTCCTAGGGACTCGGACCCGGACTTGGCCAAAAACTCGCCAGAACTCGCCGGGTTTTGGAAACTTGCCTGACTCGCCTGAAACTCGCGAGTCTTGTTAGTGAAACTCGGCCAGAAAAAAGTGAAAAAATCAGGAACACGGTGACAATATATTTCAAAATACATTTAAGTATAACTTTGTATATTGAATTTCTTATACTTTAAATATTTTGAAATATACTATCAGGATGTTTGAGATAGGTTCTGAATCCATGGGATTTGACATGCAGATTCTAGATTTTGGAGGACCCATCAGATTTCAGACTAAACTAATTTTTCAGGGTTTCAGGGTTTCAAACTTAGTCAAATTCAAGGTTTCAGTTTCAACAAAAAGAGTAGAGGACAAATCACTGGATCCTATTGACTTGGATGAGATAGATCCTATTGACTTGGATGAGATAGATCCTATTGATTTGCCGAGTTTTCTCCGAGTTTTTGTTGACTCATCAATTTTGGCATCATTGAAGACCTACCATTTACACCTTCATAGGAAGGCGAAGGATGCAGGCTCCTTTGAGCCATAGACTTCTAGTTATTGTTTTGATATTTCATATTTGTTTGCAACATTTGATGTCATGGATTTCATATTCCATGAGTTTTGTATACATTTGACTATATTTATATATCTAAGTGTGCTATTTCCTTCAGCAGCTCAGCTACAATTTGCATTTATACTTATTTGATCGATGTATACTTGTGTATGTGATCAAATTAGCTTCTATTTGTTGATGTTATTCTGTCTTTAAGGTTTATTTTATAAAGGGTTCATGAAACAAGTTTTAAATCCTTAAAAATCTCTAAATTTCTTAGGTTTTTCACTTTGCCGAGTCTACGCCGTGTTTGGGCGCCAAGTCCCGAGCCGAGTGACCCTCGCCAAGTCTGCGCTGAGTCCAAGTCTCGAAACTATGCATCCCTTAGAGTTCCTACAAAATCATATAGCTTTGCTTGATCATCATTAACCCTCACTCTACTCTCGTAGTACTCTAGAATTAAACAAGCGTTCACTGGCCTTCTTTGTATCCTTCCCCAAAACTGGGAGCTTAAACCTATTTGTGGTCAATTTGTTGGTGAAGTAGGTGTTTTTAATTTGTGGCGTGTTTTTGGGTCTGTCCTACGACTCCTTTGGTTTTCTTGTCTTTTGGGTCCTATTTTTACTCTAGATTCCCTTCTTTACTCTTCCTCAGGTTCTATTCCCCTAGTTACAACCTTCTACTACTTTACTAGTTTTCTATCTCTAACCTTTGTCTCAAGTTAACTCAATCTCAAAGAAATCTTCTCCAAGAATCTCTTCAAAATCTCTCCCACACTCTCTTTTTGCTTTGGCCTCCTCTAGCTTCTACAAGGATTTGCTATTTATCTCTTCCTTAGAGATCTTTCTTGACTTAGAAGGCATGGGGGATGACATTTGGTCCAAGAGATTCACCTCCTCATGGAATCTCTTCAACTCAAGGCATGCAACCTTTGGTAACGCATCATTATTTAATAACATTTGAGTTACTATCCTCTTCTTCTTGGGGATTGTTCTCACCAAACATCTCCAAGGTTTCTCTTGCAAAATCCAATTCCTAGCAATTTCTTCTCTCTTTTTGGTGGATTGTTCTACTCTCTCCTCATTTCCTTCATGGAATTTTAATTTTCTTATCTCTTTCCTTCTTCACATTCCATCATACCTACTAACTTCAATATTCCAATGGTCTATGTTGAGTAGAGTCTTATGTTTAGAAGTCGGAGTCACCAACTCCTAAAACCCTTCCATTAATGTGACCTTAGGATGGAAAACAACCTTAGGATTGAAAACACTTAGGTACTCTTCAACAATTGGCCATTGGGTTATCAATATTATTTCAGGCTGAGCATCACTGCTTCTAAGCCTCTCCCTTTCTACCACTTCTGCAATATCCCCCATCCAATGTTCTAAGTCATTCATACTTGTGGATGCTTCATATTCCCTAAAAAAATCCATCATCCTTGTCACATTTTCCCTTATTCTTAATAGGGTTATAGACCACTTTAGTTCATTCATGTTTGTAAGTGTCATATCATTGGAAGATCCCTCTGACTCGGTTCTCATAGGGATTTCACTAGCAGCAACCCTCTTGGTGTACTCTTCTAATGCCTTTTGCATCTTCTGCACTCTTTTCCGGTATCTTTCTTCCCTTTCTTGAGTTTGTTTTGATCTCCTCTCCTCATCTCTCTTTTTCTCAACAAGGATCATCTTCTTGCTCTCCTCATAACCCATCTCAATCATAGCAACAATCTCTCACTTTCTTGTTATCATCTTCGTTATTTTAGTTTGTTTTCCGTAATCTCCCTTTATCCATCCCCAAAAGCTAGACCAAATTTGAATCAGCAGTCACATCTCTTCAGGATCTACCCCCATTCCATAGTCACCCTCTAAGTGCCTAATGCCCTCTGTAATGTCCCCTTATCACAACTTGAAATTTCTCAACCTTGTCCACAAATTTCAACTTGCAAGAAGAGAACATTAGTACACTAAATATTTTGATCACTAATAAACATAAGATATATTCATCATATTGCTCTTTACTTATATATATTTCATGATTCTAAGATTCACAATCTATGTTCACTATTTACACTATAACTTTCCTTATGATCATTTCATTTCATTTCTTCTACTACTAGACATTATTTCTCATTCACTAACTTTGAACATTATATGCATCATCATTACATAATGTACATTCTCTGTTTATATTTCTCAATTCTCTATTCTCATATTCACTTTATATTTCACTTTCTCTATTATTCTCTATCACTTGCATTTCACATGCACTATCACTTGATATCTCATATCATTATAACATCTTGCACTAATTCATGGATATCATATGAGAGTAGGGAGGGAGTATCTTTGCCATTTGCCATTATGGGGCTCTATTATATCCTTGGTGTAATGATGCCTTTTGCATCCTTTTGCAGCCAAGGCCTCTAAGGTGACCTATCCTTGACACTATGATGCCTTTTGCATCAATTGTGAACAAGGCCTCTATGTCACATTTATAGGATGACCTATCCTTGGCACAATGATGCCTTTTGCATCCTTTTGCAGCCAAGGCCTCGAAGGTGACCTATCCTTGACACTATGATGCCTTTTGCATCAATTGTGAACAAGGCCTCTATGTCACATTTATAGGATGACCTATCCTTGGCACAATGATGCCTTTTGCATCACTTGCACACAAGGCCTCTATGTCATAAACCTTTGCATATGGTACCTTTTGTACTCATAATGTCAAAGGGCTCTAAATACCCATTGGTTAATGGCAAGGATCCTCTTCTACCTCCTCTCCTATGAGGTTTATGTGTTTTTGGCTCAAGAAAGATATATTCATTCATGCTTTTTGAATTAAACATATTGGCTATCTCTTCTTATGTCACTCATTAACAACCTATGAGAGTTGAGATGAGAGTTGCCACTGTCCACCATGGGGATCTAATGTCTCCTATCCTTTGACTCAAGTTCAATACTCTTAGAGTCAAGGCCTCTATGAGACTAACTACCCATGAATGACCTCTTAGGGACTTATACCCACACTCATATGAGGTTAATGGGTCACATAAGATCCATACAAATTACATTACTATGGTATATAACTATCTAAGAGATGATTGATTACAAATATGAACTTATCATAATGATACAATTCTGAATTTACCATTGGCAATAAAGGTAAAGAGGCATTCGTACCTGATATACATACGATTGACTGATGATAGAAACTTACTTGTTGGCTGTGGCTATTTGCTTAGAAATTTCAGAAATGATATGCTTTGTAATTGATTGCTGGTTACTGTTCAAGATCACTTTAAATGCTGATGTCAAAGACTGTGATTCGATCTTGAGTAATCAAGTGTTATTGATTGCTTGTTTAGTGATTCTGTTTCATGGGGAATGATCCAGTGCTGTGAATATGATTCGTTGAATTGATAAGGTTCGATTTTGAATGTCTTCTCCTTTGTATTTTCCAACGGTTGTCTTCTTTCATATATCGTTGTTCCTAAGGGACATCATTTTCTGATAATACAATGACAACAAATTAATTGTTATTTGTTAATACCTGATGTCCCTATATGAGCGCTGCCTTTAGGATCATAATCGTAGTCTTTAGTTTCTCTTTAATAGCTGCCCTTTTTTTATATATTAGTTACTGCTCCTTCAATATATGTTCCTTGCCTTCACATTACTCATACCCTTTAACCATGATTGTTGTCTTTCCATAAACATCTAGATCGCATCCTTTCCTCTAATCTTTCGCACCCTTGTATTCCATCAATTTGTCTTGTTAAATATGAGCGCTGCTTATGGAAAGAGTCACCCTTAATTAGAATTTGTGTGTCTAAGATCAAATTTAACTTGGGCACAAGGTAGGAAGGAGTTGACCAACAAAAGATTAATTAGACTGTATTTTTAATCCATAACACAAGTCTTAAGTTCAAGGGAGTCGGCCGTATTGTAATGTCCATCATTTCCACCTTCTATGCTTATATTCTTATGGGTTGGTAGCTCTTATATGAATGGCCAATAAATTATATAATATTCATATTATTAATTCTATTATATTTATAATAATATTTAACACTTATATTCATTTATACTTATAATGATATTTAATTATCAATATCATAATCTGTATTAATTTACAATGTAAATCATGATTGATTTATATAGGGACATAACACCCTCCTGCAGCTTAGAACTTAATGTGGGCTACAACACTCTTCCACCATTGCCATGTCTGCCATTTATAATCAATTCCTAACTACAAATTTATCTTCTTACTTTTGCAGTTCCTTCTTATGTACCAACAACTGAGGTCCTGATGACAGAACCAGATGTTGACATAAAATACAAACCTAACATTTGGATTATCTATGTCCTGAAAGTTGACCCCAATGTGATACAATATGAAGGAGAACCAAAACAAGTACAATATATTACAAATAAAAGCAATATAAATATCCCATACATTCACATAACACCATGTGAGATAGAAGCATTCATTTATTATTCATTAGATAGTTATTACATTCATTGTCTCTTCATAAAAGTATGGATATAAACATCAGGCATACTTGCTTATTTATCCTTCTCTTATGTTTAGTACATATTCCCTCCACTCACATTACATACTACTCATATTACATATATCTTGTCTATATCTATTGCTTATTATATATCATCTTATTAAATATGCAATACATTACATTGCTATTATAGCTTTCCAAGGTGTAGAGCTGGGGCTTGACCTCGTACAGCTGTGATCCTCTAGAGGTACTATAAAGCATCTAGTTGTACCACAACTCTACTTGCTGGATCTAGTAGTGACCTCTCGTTCATGCTGTCGTCAAGAGGGTAAACTCTATGGACTTAGCCTCCAACACCCTTGCAAGTTTTCACCATCAGCCTTCATTAGACTGCCCTTGTAAGTTTTCAACCTAAAGGATAAATCCAGCCACCCTTTTTTCAACTGAAATCGTCAAAATCCCAAAATTGGCTTTGTTCCTACCAACAGTATCTACGAAAGTAGAGATTAAGTCTGTGCATGGTTTTGCTTTATTGTCATTATGTTAGTATGCTAGTTAAAAGCGAAAATTTACTATGTGTGTAATTAGATGGTAGCATGATTTTGTAGCTTAATGTTTGGGAAGGAGTAGCCACCCTCTTCTCATCTAGGACCTTTGGAGGAGTGGTCATTGTGAGGCTGCCACTCCTGTGGGCATCAATCATATTGGCATATATTTTTACAAGGTTTTGAACATATTAGATTGTAGGCATTACAAGTTGCATGTTGGATCCCTATATTTGTAAATTAGTGTTACGAGTACATCTTTAAAACCTTTAGATAAACAAGCAAGTGCATGATTTATAAAAAAAATATTGTGCGGATTTTGAGGGACATTACCCTCAAGGTAACTTTAAGGTAATTGTTGCTTTATACATTGACAATACAATCTTAATTACCACATTCATAATTTGATGCATATTGTGAAAGCAAGATTGTCTTCTTAGTTTAAAAAGGTAGACTATAGTGAATATATATTATTTCCTTGGCGTTCAAAAGTTCAAAGACAGCTAAGAAATTAATACATGTAAGCTAAAAGAATTAAGTTGAGAATTTATTTAAGAAGTTTGAAATAAACAATTCTAAACTCTAAAATAATTAGAAATCCTGTAATGTCCCCTTCCTAGCTAGTTTGACAGGTGGGAGCAATTAGCCTATTCTAGGGTTCCCGTAGGCTAACGGTTGTTGGTTAGGGAATTTCAGTGGGGATTTCCAGCAGCTTTGGCACAATTTGTAAAATACCCTAATTATAGTGACTGAAATTTTTACCTTCAAATGCACTTGAAAATTGAACACAATGCTAAACAACATCAACCAACATAGAAACACTTGATAACCCAAACACCTTGGATTATTATTGGCTGAAATGCAAATGGAAGCAAATAGTAATCTGCTGTTCTAAATTAAAGTCAATGTCTGATTTATATCAGACTTATTTACAACATGAAAATTGACATTAAATGTCTTCTACAACTGATATATCAATGCCCAAACAAAGTATAATGATCTTAGAGACCATATAACTGCTACAGCCCTGGCAGTGAACAAATAATTGACTGATATGAAAATACAACAGGCTGTTATGACTGCTGAAAGTATTGATTTTGCCCAGCCAATGATTTGGCAATGAAAACACATCAAAATCCTTCTCCCAAGCCAAGCGATGGACTCCTAGATTGTTCTTTTATCACTTGCAACTCTTCAAACTTCAAAAGCCTTGTCAAATCCACTCCTAGAGCCCTGTAATTGCATAAATAATTTGTTTTCATAAAAATCAGACACTGTAAATCATGCAAAAGTCACTTAAATCACACTATGAACCCAACCGACTACCTTGGTAGTCTCTCTAATGCACCAAGGGCTTCAATATGCTATCAATTTCACTCCAAACACTCCACAAACAACCTGCAAATTCAAATCAATGATAAAATCTGAATGATAACATCTCACAATATGTCATGGGATCATCACCACAACAATCAAGGGAGCATCACCTTGATAAAATTACTAGAAAATGCAATTTCCAGCAATAGACAAACAATATGAAAGCTTACCAAATGATCAAAAGTTCAATAGTTGTGAAATGAAGTTGGAAGGCTCTATTTATGCTCCTCATGGATGGACGTCCCACTTCTTTAGCAAATTTGTAATCATTTTGAAATCCACCAATAGCAAAACTTCCTTTTGAACTATTTTAAATGTATTGCATCAATAGAGCAAACATTTAAAATCAAATGCATTTCATCTTCAAAATCCATTCTTTTGATAGGATCGATCCCTTATGACAAATCGAATGTCTTCCTCTTGGGCGGCGGCTGGATAAGGCACTTGTTTAGCATTTAAAATCATCATTTTGTATTTAAAAAACCTTCTCCTACATAGCTGGCCGAACCTCATAGCTGGGCGAACATCATGGCTTGAGGGCTTGGCATTTAAAATCATTATCTTGGCATTTAAAATCCTCTAACTACCTTGCTCGCCGATTCCTTTCAGCCGTTGGCACTTTTGTCAATGCAAACACACCTCTAAACATGAATCGATCCTCCTTAGTGGTCATTGGGTCTTCAACCAATGAAAATATACTTTGTTTTGAAGTCGTTGGCTCTATCCTTCAATCGATGGCACATGATCCAATAATTTAGCTCCCACCATGTACATTTTTACCCTTAGCCATTTTAGCTTGGACCTATCTCCATTGGGCGAATACACCTTAGGCGTTGGCATCTTCTTCAATGCAAATTTCCTTATTAACGAACACAACTCATCCTTGGCGTTAGAAATAGATATAGGAAAATGTAATTAAAGATTTCATTTACCTTGTCCACATGGCATGAGTTGATCCACTAGAGATAATATGAAAATACAATTTTGAATATTGCATTTCCCATTGTTCCAATCTCTATCCACTAGAGGAACTTTGATAATTTGGCCAAATAAACAATATCTCCTAGCAATACTTAGCCAAAACCAATAAAAACACTAGTTGAGCCAACATTACAGTTCTCCATGCTCTAGAAATAAGCTCAAACTAAAAATCATGTCTAGGTGAAAATGGGGACATTACAAGTCCTCCCACCCCAAGATTGCTTGCCCCAAGCAATTGCAAGTGCCAAATGATCATCAATGAATACCAGGATCCCAAATCCATCTAATCTCTCCATAAATGCTCACGCATACCTTCTCAAAGCTACTGATGAAAAAGATCTTGGGACCGCCTCAACTGTCGCACAATGATACAAATACATCCATATCAATGTAGGTGCCAATCATGAAGATGTAGATGCCAAACACACATATTTCCATCCCTCTTGTTTCGCTGTCATAAATCAAAACAGCGGTATGCAAACTGAAAATATCATCCCAAATGATATGCAAAGTACCATCCTCAATGCATGAAGAGATGAAATCGTCATTAGACCTGTTGCCAACAAGAAAATACTGATTTCCATCATAGCAAAGTCTCTCAAACATTGTTGTTTCAAAACTGAAATCACGTGCTTCAATGTCCAGCAATGAAGAAAATCCATCAAACCATGGAAAATAAACTATCAAATCATCTACATACTCCAATAAGAAAGCATCATCAAAATCATGAGTAGGCTGGTTTAGTACACCAATTGGAATTAATGCATCAAGCAAAACTGAATTATTTTCATCTCCATTGTCATACTCATGCATATCATCAATTGCTGACCCAAAGTCATCAAATAAAGTTGATTGCAAAGCTATAGGACTGCTGTCTTCAAACAAATCAGAGATTATATCATGCCATTCTATAGTATTTTCACCTTTTTCTAATCCCAAATACTCTTCATCAAAGGCTGTCCCAATACAAGTATCTCCATGTACATCATCTATATCTTCATGAGACAAGTCATGACCTATAGCAATCATAGATTTGGTTGTTATTTGATGAGACAAAGTGTACTTGAGGGCTCTCATAACAATTTGTTTCCCATCATGTAGGAAACTCAACTCCATAGCTTGTAGATCTTGGATGACTCTATGCAAAGAATGTAGCCATTGCATACCAAGTACAATCTCATTGTCCTTCAAATCAACTACATAAAAGTCATCACAAAGTGTATACTCACCAAATATAATACTAAGCTTGCTCACCTTCTTCTTGCAAAGGATAGTGAGTCCACTTGTTGTAGCTACATCAAACCTCAAAGACATCACATTGCAAACCTCTCTTAGTCACTAAAGCCTCATCAATGTAATTATGTGTAGTTCCACTGTCAAGAAGTGCCAAGATTTTGCAACCAAACAATGTACCCTCAAAAATGAATGGATTATACAATGAACCTCCTGAAAGATAAGCAATTCTAGAACTCTTGTTACCCTCACTCACCAAATTAAGTGTTTGTTGTCCATGATCATTATCCGAAGTAGAATCATCATCTACCTCATCAATTACCTCTAAGTAATGCATCTTGCCTTTGCCAAGACACCTATGACCACTCTCCCAAGGTTGTTTGCACGTGAAGCATAATTTCTTCCTACGAAGTTCATCTCTTTCTTCATAATTCATCTTTGATGTACCTTCATCTTTCTTTGGAGTGGGTTGCTCATGAGATTTCTGATTTGCATTATCATCTTTGAAACTCTTCTTTTGAGGTGTGTAAGTAGGAGTGATATCCAAATCAAGTGCAAGATCGATGGCCTCCTCAAGTGTATTTGGCTTGTGTACCTTGACCAAACCCTTGATCCTATCATTCAACCCCTCAACAAACAACATAGTAATCCTCTTGTCTGTCATGTCAGGACCCATAACCGCTTCTGAAACTCATTGAAATATGCATCCACTCTACCACTCTATTTCAACTGTGCAAGCTCATGGTAGTAGACCTCCACATTCTTGCGGTCAAACCTAGTAATGAGTTTATTATCAAACTCATCATAAGAAGTGATCCTATTATGATGTTGTGAAACAAGACCATGATGCCACCAATCGTATGCTAGTCCCTCCAAATGCATAGTAGCAAAATGTATAGCCTTTTCTTCACTCATGGGCTTGAGTATAAGAAAAGTGTCCAACTTATTCACCCATGCTCTAGCACTTAGCTTGCCACTACCATCAAAAATAGGAAGAGGAGTTTTGTTCAATGCATCCTTATACTCCTTTGGCTATGTTGGTTGTGCTCTTCTTTGCCTTAGATGATTCACTCTACCTCTTTGACTTTCTCTCTTTTGGCTCATGTAGTTGTTGAAACTAATTCTATTCCTTACATGCTCAGGTAGGGAATCATACTCATCAACCAAAGATATGGCATTCTCCTCAAAAGGGACCTCCTCTTCTTCACCCTGTGGCTGCTCCTCTTCTACTTCATCTTCTCTAGTAAGAAAAGTAGGCTACATAGGCCTCTCAACTGTAGGTGTGTGTGTTCTCCTAACACGAGGTGGTGATCTTCCTGCTACACTACCTGCATCCTGATTACCTGGATTAGCCTAATTGTTGTTGTTCCTGTTATTCATCAAAGCTTGAAACATCCTCTGAATATTCAGATATGTCTCACGTTGTTGTTCTGATGCCTCACTATGTTGAGCTGTTGTTTCACGCTGGTGAGCTGCCATCTCATGTTGATTCTCAACCATTTCTCTTCACATCTAATCAATATCATCCTGTGGATTAGCATGCCTTCTATCACCCATTGTATCTGTCCTTCTATAATGATGTGGCAAAGGATCAACGTAGTAGCTCATAACCCATAGGTTGGCAAGATCCAAGCTCTGATACCACTATAAAATACCCTACTTATAATGACTGAAACTTTTACTTTCAAATACACTTGAAAATTGAACAACACAATGCTAAATAACATCAACCAACATAGAAACACTTGATAACCTGTAAGATACCCAACTAATTCTACTAAAATTTTTCCTTAAACAAATTTACTTGCATTTCATTCATCAACTACTCAACAGCTTAATGATGTGTATCAAAGATAACAACTTGAATGATTCAAACTTGAAGCTGGGTACTTGTCTTTTGCTTGATTCAATCTTATTGCAAATGTCTTATTACATAGATAATGCTTTCAATAGCATGAAGTTACAACTTATTCCAATAGAAATACAAAAGAAGGCCTTGAGCCTTGATATCTACAATGCCTTCTACACTTGATCAACTCAATCAAACATAATGATGTCAACTGAATGTCAACATCTCACATTACAACAAGGGAGCATCACCTTGTCAGTTGAGGGAGCATCACCCCAACACTTGAAACTCGCAGGCCTCAAGATTACAAGCTCAATAGCTTTGTAGAGAGAATTTTGTCAAAATGAATAGATACCAAATGAATGAGAGAGCTGCTCCTTTTATAGGCCTTCCAAAGGCAATGAAGGCACGTTTTTCAATGCACAAAGAGAAACCAAGGCACATTTCCCAAGAAGCATATCCAAGGGAATATTCCATCTGATGACTCATTCTGAGTTGGCAATCTTATCCTGAGGCCCTGACATGGAACCCAAATGCTATCCCTCTGACCAATGGGCACTCAGGTAGTTGTAACAACCTTATCTCCTTCTAGAAACACTTAGGTGCAGATTCAGGGTTCTTCTGACTTGGGCGCCAAGTTGAGGTGGTCTCTTCATGAAGTTGCGCCTTACCAATTTTAGGCGTCAAATAGAGTTTATAGATGCTCTAGATAGCTTCCAAGGTTAGGCGCCAAAACAAAACCATTAAGAAGGTGTTTAAATGCTAGGCGCCAATCTGAGGGTGTAGAGGCATGAAGTTGCGCCTAGTGAAGTCTGGCGATTTTATATGTTTTCAAACACTTATCAATCATTCAATGAAAACTTTTGGACCTTGATTCAAGATTAGGCACCCAAATGAGCCCTCTGGAGTCTAGGCGCTCATTTCATGCATCATGTGTTCTAGGCGCCAATTAAAGGGAGTGGAGAACAGGATAGGCGCCTTCCAAACTAGGCATTTCCTTGAGGTGACAAGGTCTTAGAAAGTGCGCCTAAGGCGTTTAGATAGCATCTTTTCTTATTGGGCGCCTTGATTGGAAAAGTCTAACAGACATCTTCTAACCCCTTTCAAAGTTAGGCGCATTCTAGAGGTGAAAACAAGTAGAAGGTGCGCCTTGGCTTCGTTTGTCAATTCTTTCAAGTCTTGTTGATTTGGAAGGTGGAATGCTTCATCTCAGAATGAGCGCCTGACTTCTAATGTCCAGACTACTTCTTCTGGCTCACTTTGTGGCTAGGCGCCAGAGCTAAGCTGTTCACACTAGGGAATGTGCCTAGACTCACTTGATGTTTCTTACCACTTCAACCCCTGGAAGATGTTCCAAGGTGTTCCCTTTTACAAGCGCCTGACCTCATAAGTTCCCTCATGTGCTCTTCTTTGAAGGCGCCAAAACTGAGCTCCAGTGCCATGGGATTGCGCCTATTATCTAGGGTAAACTCTAGCTTCATTCAACCTACTAGGAATTTTCAAGTCATATCCAAATGCAAGTATTCTGTCTAGAAATGAAAGTAATTCATCATCCTTTCCTTAGGTGCAAAATGGCCTTCTTGAAGAAGGTGCATCTGAGAAGTTAAAGAGGAGGGAAAGTGCGCCTCACTCTTACATCACTTTGATGATACAAATATCCTTACAATTCACTAGGCGCCATTCCAGGGTTGTTTCACCATGATCAAGTATCAACTTCTAAATGAGACGCCAATCTAGTGTCTCAGAACCTTATGCTAACGCCTTTGATAGACTAGGCGCTCAATCAAATGTGCAAGAACAGTGATAGGCGCCTAAGTGCTCAAAAAGGTTTCTCCACCTTGTTGTATACTTTCAACACCCTAGGCGCATGTTGGAGTCAATTTGGATGAAAAAGTGTGCCTAGTGTCTACTCAATCATGTTCTTGAAGATTTTGAAGAGTTGGAGTCACTTTGAAGATCAGAACATTCATTCCTCCCAGAGCGCCCTAGTTGATATGTTTGAGGTGCTTCAAAATATGATGTTTCTATGCTAGGTGCTCATCCAAGAAGTATGTTTTGAAATGGGCGCCTAGACAACTTCCAGCTTATTGGGCCTCCAGACTTTAAAAAATTTTGGTTTCTGACTTAGATCCTGCAAAATAATAAAACAGAGTTAGTCAAAAACCAATTCATTCCCTCATCATTTAGAATTAGCCTCCGGGAATGAGGAATAGGCTAATCCATTATACACTTGATGATCAAGCCGGAAACGGGGACATGACAGTCTCCCCTTCCCGGGATTGCTTGTCCTCAAGCAATTGAAGGTTAGGATGCTCTAGGATATTCTCTCCTTCCCAAGTAGCATCCTCCATTGGCAACCCTTTCCACTTCACCAGATATTCTCTTATGCTTCGGTTGCGAAGTTTCTTCTCCCTTATATCCACCACATTTTTAGGTTCAAGTGGAAGCATTCCTTCTTCATCAAGCGGTGGTAGTTCACCCGTTGAAACCACATGTTGTCCTAGTGCCTTTTTGAGACATGACACATGAAATACATTGTGGATGCGGCTTCCTGCTGGCAAGTCAAGTTCATATGCCACTTCTCCTACTCTTCTCAACACTTTGTAGGGTTCGTAAAACCTTGGTTTCAATTTCTCTACACCTGACTTCTTCAAAGTACTCTGTCTATATGGCTGAAGGCGCAGAAACACCATGTCACCTATCTCAAAGTTCTGTTCAACCCGGTGTTTGTCAGCATACAACTTCTGTTGATTTTGAGCTCTTTGCAAATTGTCCTTAAGGACTCTCAAAATATCTTGAGTATCCTTCATTAATTCACTTGCTCTGGGAGCTCTACTGTCATCTAGTGCCAGATCAACAAATGAAACAGCTTCATATCCATACAAAGCTCGGAAGGGGTTCATGCCAATCGACATGTGAAAAGTGGTATTGTAGCAGTATTCACCCAGATGTAGCCACTTAATCCAAGCACGCTAATGATCAGACACATAGTTTCTCAAGTATCCCTCTAGCCATTTGTTTACAATTTCAGTCTGTCCATCGGTTTGAGCATGATAGCTAGTACTTGGTGTTAAGTTAGTTCCAGCTAGTCGAAATAGCTCTCTCCAAAGCACACTGATGAACCGGCCATCTCGATCACTGACTGTGGTCTTACGCAGGCCATGTAGTCGAAAGACTTCACGGAAGAATAACTCAGCTACTTGCAATGCTGATGACTCAACTGGAATTGCAAAGAAGTGAGCATACTTAGTTAATCTGTCCACAACTACATAGATGCAGTCTCTTCCATTCACTTTCGGAAGACCTGTGATGAAGTCCATAGAGATACTCTCCCACTTATGTTTAGGAATTGGTAGTGGTTGGAGTAATCCTGCTGGAAATGTATGTTCTATCTTATTTTGCTGACAAGTCAGACACTCCCTGACATACTAAAGAACTTCTTCCTTCAGACCTTTCCAAGTGAATCTTTCCCTGATCTGTCTGTAGGTCTTGAAGTAACCAGGGTGTCCTGCAAGTGGATCATCATGGTATGTCTGCAAAATTTGTCGCTTCAATTCCGACTCAGGAGTTAGATAGATTCTATCTTTATAATAGATGATATCATCAATCACCTTGTATCTATCATCCTAAATGACTCCATCCATAATCTCACAAGCAATTTTAGATTTGGAATACTCAACTAGAAGCTAAGCCTTCCAATCCACTGAAACTTTGCTCAAGGCACAAACAGCAGGTCTTCTAGACAGGGCATCGGCAACCACATTCTTCTTACCTTTCACATATTCAATGTCGAAATCATATGCCTGTATCTTCACAACCCACTTTTGTTGTCTTTCATTCAAATCTTTCTGCCCTAGAAAGTATTTCAAACTATTGTGATCAGTTTTGACCACAAACTTAGATCCAACTAGATACTGGCGGAATTTGGCCAAGGCATGCATGATTGCCAGCATCTCTTTGTCATAAGTTGAGTACAATCTTTCTGTATCCTTCAACTTCCTGCTCTCGAATGCGATGGGATGTTGATCTTGCATCAAAACAGCTCCAATGCCTTCTCTCGAAGCATCACATTCTAGAACAAAGAACTTAGTAAAATCTGGTAAAACCAGCACTGGTGTTGTACTCATTACTTCCTTCAATCTATCAAATGCAGCTTGAGCTTCTATTGACCAGATGAAAGCCCCTTTCTTTGTCAGATTTGTTAAGGGTGCGGCAAGTTGTGAAAAACCTTTAACAAACCTTCTGTAATAGCTGCAGAGGCCAAGGAAACCTCTTAATTCTGACACATTCCTGGGAACTGGCCAGTTACGAATAGCTTCAATCTTCTCTTCTTGAACTTTCACGCCATTTGCTCCTATCACATGCCCAGGTACAGAATTTCCTTCAAGCCAAAATCACACTTAGACATCTTTGCATACAAAGATTGATTCTCCATGACATTTAATACTTCATCTAAGTGTTGGAGATGTTCTTCCCATGTCTTGCTATAGATCAAGATGTCGTCGAAGAAAACCAACAGATACTTCCTCAACTGCTTGTTGAACACATGATTCATGCAGGACTAGAAAGTGGCGGGAGCATTAGTCAGTCCAAACGGCATCACCATGAATTCATAATGCTCGTAATGGCATCTGAATGTCGTCTTTGGAATGTCTTCTTCTCTGATACGAATTTGATGGTAGCCAGATCGAAGATCTATCTTTGAGAAATAGACTACTCCATGCAGCTCATCAAGTAGTTCATCAATCCTGGGTATTGGATACCTATTCTTGATGGTCTTCTTGTTCAATGCGCGATAGTCAATACACATCCGCATTGTTCCATCCTTCTTCTTCACTAGCACCACAGATGCAAATGGACTTGATGATGGCCTTATGTGTCCCATATCGATCAATTCTTTGATCGTCTTCTCAATTTCAATCTTGAAATGCCTTGGATGCCAATAGGGTGCAATGTTCACAGGTTTCGCCCCATCTTCCAATTCGATGACATGTTCAAAACCTCTATCAGGAGGTATTCCTAGAGGTATATCCCTAAACACCTTACCATGCTTATCCAACATTGCCTGAATATCTGCAGGATAAATTTCTTCAGCAGAGAGAATTTGGTTGTCCCTGATGCAAACCTGTGCTGCCCATTCGATGTCATTATGCCTAAACAATGCTTCCATTCGTTTTGCTGAGACAACTCGCGGATTTCCATCAGACACTGACTTCAATTTGATCTTTCTTCCCTCATGCATGAATTCCAATTCCATCTTCTGAAAGTCCTGGACAATTCTTCCAAGTGAATGCAACCATTGCACTCCAAGTACTACATCAACATGCCCAAGTCCAACTACATAGAAATCATCCTGTAAAGAATAATCTCCCATTTGAATTTCCGGTTGGGTCACCCTTCTGGTACAACTCATCAGGAATCCATCAGCAACAGCTATTTGAAACCCTTCGAAGTCTTCAACTGTTAGACCCCGCCTTGCTACCAAACCTTCATCTATGAAGTTGTGAGTAGCACCACTGTCGATGAGACAGGTGACTCTCTGACCTTTCACAACTCCTCTAATGCGGAAGGCATGATACTTAGGTACTCTTGAAATAGTTGCTAATGTTATTTTGTCAAATGGTCCTTCTGAAATATTAAGAGTCGGTTGTTCATGTATGTCCTCTTCATCCTGGGTTGACTCTTCTTCACTTAGTGACTCTTCTTCACTGCCATCATCAGATACAACTTCAATCAGATGTGCTTTACCTTTACCAAGGCATCTGTGTCCTGGTTCCCAAGGTTGCTTGCAAGAAAAGCAGAGTTTCTTCCTTCTTAGCTCGTCTCTTTCAGCTGCAGATGGACCTTGAGTCATCTTTGGAGGAAAAGAGGGTCTCCTTTGAGTAGAGCTAACACCTTTATAGAACTTCTTCTTAGGCTGGTATACAAGAGTAGTTTCTAGGTCTAAAGCAAAATCAATTGCTTCTTCCAAGTTTGCTGGCCGTTGTACCTTTACCAATGGCTTAATCTGATTGTTCAATCCCTCAATGAACAACATAGTGATTCTTCGGTCAGTCATATCAGGTACCATCACTGCTATCTTCTGAAACTCATTGACATATTGCACAACCCTTCCTTCTTGCTTGAGTTGAGCTAGTTCGCGATAGTACACTTCAGTGTCTTTTCTATCAAACCTCTGAATTAGCTTGGTTACAAACTCATCATAGGAAGTTATCCTATCATGATGTTGAGAGACTAGGCCATGATGCCACCATTCATAAGCCAATCCTTCAAGTTGCATTGTAGCAAATTGAATTGCCTTCTTCTCTGTCAAAGGCTTAAGTGAAAGGTATGTATCCAACTTGTTTACCCAAGCCCTAGCACTGAGTTTACCACTTCCATCAAAGGTAGGAATGGGAACTCGATTCAATGCTTCTTTATATTCCTTTGTATCATCATCCCGCCTAGGACGAAAGCCTCTAGTTCTACCTCGCCTATCCCTATCTTCCCTCTTCTGTCGGCAATATTCATTGAAAGTCATCATATCCCGAACACGTTCTGGTAATCTGGCATAAAGATCTACAAAGAGAGCTATCTCATCTTCGAAGTTATTCTGATCTCCTTCATCAAACTCTTCATCAGCTTCATTGTCCTGTTCAGGAGGTGGCGGAAGGAAAGTTGGTCTTAAAGGCCTATCAACTGTAGGAGTTCGTGTGCGAAGCCTTCTACCTGTTGCACTAGCAGCATCATCATCAACTTGTCTTTCTTGTCTCTCAGGTCTAGCTACATCTCTACGACCTTGTCCAGCTACTTCACCTTGATTCATGTTTTGAAGGGATTGTAGGACATGTTGCAATATTTGAGCGGTTTGTTGTTGTTCAGCGGCAATGTTCCTAAACATCTCCCTTGCTGCACGTTCACCATCAGCAGGTGGACTTCTACTTCTTCTTTCCTCAGCCATGTTAGCTGGAACTTCTGTATGTTGTTGCTGTTGTTCTTGTTGTTGTCTAGCTCTTCTTGTATAATACCTGTGTGGACCTACTTCTGGTGGCTGCATAACCCAGAGGCTGGCAGGATCCAAGCTCTGATACCACTGTAAGATACCCAACTAATTCTACTAAAATTTTTCTTTACTTAAACAAATTTACTTGCATTTCATTCATCAACTACTCAACAACTTAATGATGTGTATCAAAGATAACAACTTGAATGATTCAAACTTGAAGCTGGGTACTTGTCTTTTGCTTGATTCAATCTTATTGCAAATGTCTTATTACATAGATAATGCTTTCAATAGCATGAAGTTACAACTTATTCCAATGGAAATACAAAAGAAGGCCTTGAGCCTTGATGTCTACAATGCCTTCTACACTTGATCAACTCAATCAAACATAATGATGTCAACTGAATGTCAACACCTCACATTACAACAAGGGAGCATCACCTTGTCAGTTGAGGGAGCATCACCCCAACACTTGAAACTCACAGGCCTCAAGATTACAAGCTCAATAGCTTTGCAGAGAGAATTTTGTCAAAATGAATAGATACCAAATGAATGAGAGAGCTCCTTTTATAGGCCTTCCAAAGGCAATGAAGGCACGTTTTTCAATGCACAAAGAGGAACCAAGGCATGTTTCCCAAGAAGCATATCCAAGGGAATATTCCATCTGATGACTCATTCTGAGTTGGCAATCTTATCCAAAGGCCCCGACACGGATCCCAAATGCTATCCCTCTGACCAATGGGCACTCAAGTAGTTGTAACAACTTTATCTCCTTCTAGAAACACTTAGGCGCAAATTCAGGGTTCTTCTGACTTGGGCGCCAAGTTGAGGTGGTCTCTTCATGAAGTTGCGCCTTACCAATTTTAGGTGTCAAATAGAGTTTATAGATGCTCTAGATAGCTTCCAAGGTTAGGCGCCAAAACAAAACCATTAAGAAGGTGTTTAAATGCTAGGCGCCAATCTGAGGGTGTAGAGGCATGAAGTTGCGCCTAGTGAAGTCTGGCGATTTTATATGTTTTCAAACACTTATCAATCATTCAATGAAGACTTTTGGACCTTGATTCAAGATTAGGTGCCCAAATGAGCCCTCTGGAGTCCAAGCGATCATTTCATGCATCATGTGTTCTAATGAAGGGAGTGGAGAACAGGATAGGCGCCTTCCAAACTAGGCGTTTCCTTGAGGTGACAAGGTCTTAGAAAGTGCGCCTAAGGCGTTTAGATAGCATCTTTTCTTATTGGGCGCCTTGATTGGAAAAGTCTAACAGACATCTTCTAACCCCTTTCAAAGTTAGGCGCATTCTGGAGGTGAAAACAAGTAGAAGGTGCGCCTTGGCTTCCTTTGTCAATTCTTTCAAGTCTTGTTGATTTGGAAGGTGGAATGCTTCATCTCAGAATGAGCGCCTGACTTCTAATGTCCAGACTACTTCTTCTGGCTCACTTTGTGGCTAGGCGCCAGAGCTAAGTTGTTCACACTAGGGAGTGCGCCTAGACTCACTTGATGTTTCTTACCACTTCAACCCCTGGAAGATGTTCCAAGGTGTTCCCTTTTACAAGCGCCTGACCTCATAAGTTCCCTCATGTGCTCTTCTTTGAAGGCGCCAAAACTAAGCTCCAGTGCCATGGGATTGCGCCTATTATCTAGGGTAAACTCTAGCTTCATTCAACCTACTAGGAATTTCCAAGTCATATCCAAATGCAAGTATTCTGTCTAGAAATGAAAGTAATTCATCATCCTTTCCTTAGGCGCAAAATGGCCTTCTTGAAGGAAGTGCATCTGAGAAGTTAAAGAGGAGGGAAAGTGCGCCTCACTCTTACATCACTTTGATGATACAAATATCCTTACAATTCACTAGGCGCCATTCCAGGGTTGTTTCACCATGATCAAGTATCAACTTCTAAATGAGATGCCAATCTAGTGTCTCAGAACCTTATGCTAACGACTTTGATAGACTAGGCGCTCAATCAAATGTGCAGGAACAGTGATAGGCGCCTAAGTGCTCAAAAAGGTTTCTCCACCTTGTTGTATACTTTCAACACCCTAGGCGCATGTTGGAGTCAGTTTGGATGAAAAAGTGCGCCTAGTGTCTACTCAATCATGTTCTTGAAGATTTTGAAGAGTTGGAGTCACTTTGAAGATCAGAACATTCATTCCTCCCAGAGCGCCCTAGTTGATATGTTTGAGGTGCTTCAAAATATGATGTTTCTATGCTAGGCGCTCATCCAGGAAGTATGTTTTGAAATGGGCGCCTAGACAACTTCCAGCTTATTGGGCCTCCAGATTTAACCAAATTTTGGTTTCTGACTTAGATCCTGCAAAATAATAAAACAGAGTTAGTCAAAAACCAATTCATTCCCTCATCATTTAGAATTAGCCTCCGGGAATGAGGAATAAGCTAATCCATTATACACTTGATGATCAAGCTGGAAACGGGGACATGACATAACCCAAACACCTTGCATTATTATTGGTTGAAATGCAAATGGAAGCAAATAGCAATCTACTGTTCAGAATTACAGTCAATGTCTGATTTATATCAGACTTATTTACAACATGAAAATTGACATTAAATGTCTTCTACAACTGATATATCAATGCCCAAACAAAGTATAATGATCCTAGAGACCATATATGACTGCTACAGCCCTGGAAGTGAACAAATAATTGACTAATATGAAAGTACAACAGGCTGTTATGACTGCTGAAAGTATTGATTTTGCCCAGCCAATGATTTGGCAATAAAAACACATCAAAATCCTTCTCCCAAGCCAAGCGATGGACTCCCAGATTGTTCTTTTATCACTTGCAACTCTTCAAACTTCAAAAGCCTTGTCAAATCCACTCCTAAAATCCTGTAATTGCATAAATAATTTGTTGTCATAAAAATCAAACCTTGTAAATCATGCAAAAGTCACTCAAATCACACTATGAACCCAATCGACTACCTTGGTAGTCTCTCCAATGCACCAAGGGCTTCAATATGCTATCAATTTCACTCCAAACACTCCACAAACAACCTGCAAATTCAAATCAATGATGAAATCTGAATGATAACATCTCACAATATGTCATGGGATCATCACCACAACAATCAAGGGAGCATCACCTTGATAAAATTACTAGAAAATGCAATTTCCAGCAATAGACAAACAATATGAAAGCTTACCAAATGATCAAAAATTCAATAGTTGTGAAATGATGTTGGAAGGCTCTATTTATGCTCCTCATGGATGGACGTCCCACTTCTTTAGCAAATTTGTAATCATTTTGAAATCCACCAATAGCAAACCTTCCTTCTGAACTATTTTAAATGTATTCATCAATAGAGCAAACATTTAAAATCAATCTTGATTTTATTAAATGCATTTCATCTTCAAAATCCATTCTTTTGATAGGATCGATCCCTTATGACAAATTGAATGTCTTCCTCTTGGGCAGCGGTTGGATAAGGCACTTGTTTAGCATTTAAAATCATCATTTTGTATTTAAAAAACCTTCTCCTACATAGCTGGCCGAACCTCATAGCTAGGCGAACATCATGGCTTGAGGGCTTGGCATTTAAAATCATTATCTTGGCATTTAAAATCCTCTAACTACCTTGCTCGCCGATGCCTTTCAGCTGTTGGCACTTTTGTCAATGCAAACACACCTCTAAACATGAATCGATCCTCCTTAGTGGCCGTTGGGTCTTCAACCAATGAAAATATACTTTGTTTTGAAGTCGTTGGCTCTATCCTTCAATCGATGGCACATGATCCAATAATTTAGCTCCCACCGTGTACATTTTTACCCTTAGCCGTTTTAGCTTGGACCTATCTCCATTGGGCGAATACACCTTAGGCATTGGCATCTTCTTCAATGCAAATTTCCTTATTAACAAACACAACTCATCCTTGGCATTAGAAATAGATATAGGAAAACGTAATTAAAGATTTCATTTCCCTTGTCCACATGGCATGAGTCAATCCACTCGAGATAATATGAAAATACAATTTTGAATATTGCATTTCCCATTGTTCCAATCTCTATCCACAGAGGAACTTTGATAATTTGGCCAAATAAACAATATCTCCTAGCAATACGTAGCCAAAACCAATAAAAACACTAGTTGAGCCAACATTACGGTTCTCCATGCTCTAGAAATAAGCTCAAACTAAAAATCATGTCTAGCTCAAAATGGGGACATTACACAATTGGATGATTGTTTGAGTTCATCTTTCCTTTTCGAGGGTGTCTTGGACACATTTTCTAGGACTTACTATTTTTAGTAAGTCAAGCAGAGTCCCAGTTGGTTTCGATATTTCTATTTTTAGTAACGTTGGTGGGAGCAGCTAGCACTTGTTTCATGACATTTGAAATGACCGAGGAATAATATTTTAAATGTCAATATATTTGAGTTAAATTAAATATTTAACTTATAGTGTCTGTGAAAATATAAGTACTTTATTTTATAAAGTGACATAAAAAAGGGGATATAAGTTGTTTTTAAAAAGGTTATGCTAGGTGATGGGAGGCACCCAACTCAAGGGGTTATAAGGAGTCACAAATATTATTAAAATATTAAAAATAAAATATTCATCTTGGGCATTGGAATGAGAAGAAAAATGAAAAAAAATGAACTCATTTTTCACTATCTATTGTCATGCATTGTTTTTCATGGAGCTTTGGCTTTGAGAAGTTGGAAATTTCAAGGGTTTGTAGGGACGAAAACCTTTGCAAATACCACTTCCTACGTGGTTGTAAGACACCATCTGGGAGGTTTGCTGGTGATCTCATACAAGGATTGCGCCTGGGCTTCAGTTGATAGATTTATGAAGATTTTTGCACAAATTAATATGCAGATTGTCTGCAGCAGCTTGTATGAGGAGTTTTGATTTGATATCAGCTGCAATATCCTCCAGATTGGGCCGTACCAATGCTGGGAAAGGCCGCCATTGTTACAGTGATTGAAGGAGTCTTTTTTGCTTGATATTCATCATTTTTGGGCACCAAGTATTTCCATCAATGGACAGGTTTTTTTAATGCATATTACAGCGGCAGATTAGAGGGAGATTGCTGATTGTCACTGTTGTAGCAGCCATCAACCAGGCCGTACAACACTATACCTTGGACGTGGAGCTTTTGGGGCTTAAACGCCTCAATCTAGAGGCCTATTTCTTTTGTGCAAGGGCGTCTAACGCTACCATACTGACTGCTATTAATTATAGGAGGGAACATTTGACATCTAATGTATCTAGAGGCTTTTATGTAACAACCCTCTTGCTAGATATTTTTGTAATGTCCCCATTTTCATGAGCATCAGTTCGCACAGGGTTTAGCCTATTCCTGGCTCTCGTAGGTGTCATGTCCCGATATTAAGCCATTGTTTAAATTAAAGATTTAAACATCATGTCCATTTGAATGCTTCTAACAATAATAATATAATATTTAATAAATAATATTACATAGTATTATATGAATATTTTATTATTATTGTATTTATAAATAATAAATCTAAGAAAACAATTATGATAATATATATATGATATAATAAGAATATAGAACAAATTATTAATATATATGTTATTATCACAAAATATATATATATATATATATAATAAGATAGAATAATTATAAAATACATAATATAATAATTTTATATATATATATATATATATATATAATATAATAATAATAGAGAACAATTATAATATATATATGACACTATTAATATTATTATAATCTATAATAAATATATTACATGAGGAACGATTCCTTAAGGAATCAATTACAAATTTAAGAGGCTACGGTGATGTTTTAAGTGCAGCATATTTTCCAAAGGGTATGTCCCTTATGGACAGCGATTAATGAAAAGACATGATTGCTGGTGGAGAAGGGAAAGTATAAAAGAAGGATCTCTGGCTGTTAGGAAGGGGATTCGATCAAGGACTGCAATACAGTTCAGCCACCAATAAAATCGGAGAATTACAATAAATCCAATCTGCATTAGGATAAATAAAGGTATAGCAGATAAAGGTATTTGTTATTAAACTTATCATTGATTGTTTAAATAAATAATGAATATAGGAAGCCATATATATATAAGCATAATCTAGAATAGATTCATATATATATATATGTCAATCATATCATTAGTATTACACAAGTATGTGAATCCATGGGAATGGTTATAGTTATAAGGAAGTGTCTTCTCTATTCATAATCGAATTGATAACCATATTTAGACTCAAGATCTAACAATGATGAACAATTTCGATTTGCAGTAAGAATTAGTGAATGTGTTTATTAATGATTATTAAGTATGAGATTTGTGAGATTATACATATATATATATGAAATATGATAAGTGATGGCCTAACCATCTCATCACTTCTATTTCCTATAACCTTAGGAGAGGTGGTCTTGTTAGGGAGAGGAGGGGTAATTCCATCACGATGCATTGGAGAGGGTTTAACGCGCCCTAGACAAGGACGCTAAGGAAAGGCGGAGTAATTCCATTCCCAATCACATTGGAGAGGGTTCAACGCGCCCTAGACAAATAATTCCCCATCCATGGTTAAGGATTAGAAGGGAGATGATATGGAAAGATGAACTTAGATTGTTACTTCTATTTTCCTCTATTACTTCATCCTTAAAGAAATGTTAGGTATTGTGGGGAGAGGCGAGATAATTCTATCCGTATTAAGGCCCGTAGGCTGGGACATAGTTTCCCATAGGCTGGGTCAAGAGATGGTTTCAGCGCGCCCTATACATGTAAAGCCTAGTTCCATGAGGAAGAGTAATAAGGAAAATATGCATGATTGAATTATGGAACGTATTATAGAATAGTTATCAATAGCAAGTGACAATTAGGAAATGAATAATCTTTCAACAAGGAATGATGTAAATACATTATCATTGATCTTTTTGATCTTATCATTGAAATTTATTGATCTCTAATGTTTCTAATGTCTCTTTGAGAATCGCTTTGAATCGAGATTCAGGTTTAAGTGTTTCTACTAGAAAGGGGACATTACAAGTGGTATCAGAGCAATCACCCTGCCATCCTGTGTATACTATGTGTGCCTTACATGTATTCAAAGGTTTACTTTGCAATTGTATTCGAGTGAGTACTCTGACTTGACTATGTATTCGTGTGTATACTCTATGACCTTGCAACTGTATTTGAGTATATACTCTTCGACTTGTATTTGTATTTGAGAGTATACTCTATGATTGTATTTGTATTTGGATGTATACTCTATGATTGTATTGTATTTGTATGCTCAATGACTTTGTACTTGAGTGTATACTCTATGATTGTATTTGTACTTGAGTGTATGCTCTATGACTTTGTATTGAAGTGTTGTATTTGTATACTCAATGACCTTGTACTTGAGTGTATACTTTATGATTGTACTTGTACTTGAGTGTATACTTTATGATTGTACTTGTACTTGAGTGTATACTTTATGATTGTACTTGTACTTGAGTGTATGCTCTATGACTTTGTATTGAAGTATATACTCTAATTGTAATTGTATACTCTATGATTGAATTTGAGTGAATACTCTATGAATGTATTTGTATTTGTATACTCTATAACTTTGCAATCATATTCAAGTGTATGCTCTATGACCTTACAACTGTATTCAAGTGTATACTCTATGATTGTATTTATATTTGAGTGTATACTCTATGACTTGTGATTGTATTTGTATGCGAGTGTATACTCTATGCCTTTGTATTCAAGTATGATTATGTATTCAAGTGTATACTCTGACTTTGTATTCAAGTATGATTATGTATTTGAGTGTATTCTCTGACTTGTATTTGTATTCGAGTGTATACTCTATGATTTGTATTTGTCTTCAAGTGTATACTCTATGACTTTGTATTTATATTCGAATGTATACTCTATGGCTTTGTATTTGTATACTCTGTGACTTTGTATTCAAGTGTACACTTCATGACTGTGTATTCAAGTGTATACTCTATGACTTTGTATTTGTATACTCCATGATTTATGTGTATTCAAGTGTATATTTTGAGGCTTATGTGTATTCAAGTGTATACATTGTGGCTTATGTGTATTCAAGTGTATTTAGGTGTATACGTGTATATTTTACAATTTACATGTATGCTTCACATATATGCTTCATACTTCTTGTATATACTCTATTTATACTTCATGTATCACATGTAGTGATGTGTTACTTCATGTATCTTCAACACGATGTGTTCTTATAATTACTTTATACTTAAAAAAAAAAACTATGAGAGTGTTTAAGATGTTGTCTTTCCAGTGGCCCAGGCTACCCGGCTACTTGCTTGAGCTAGTTGCCTATGTGCTTCAACTAGTTGCCTACTTGCTTGAGCTACTTGCTTGTCTACTTGAGCTACTTGCCTACTTGCTTGAGCTACTTACTTGTCTACTTGAGCTACTTGCTTGAGCTAGTTGCTTGCATTCTTGAGCTACTTGGTTGTCCACTTCAATTTTATTATGTAATTAAATGGCAATGCATGTAACCTACAAATTGGTGTAATCACTTCTATATTTAACATCTCGAGGAAATCGATAGTTTTTGAGGCATCATAGTTATGATTGCTTGAGGACAAGCAATCTTGAGTGGGGAGAGCTGTTATGTCCCGATATTAAGCCATTGTTTAAATTAAAGATTTAAACATCATGTCCATTTGAATGCTTCTAACAATAATAATATAATATTTAATAAATAATATTACATAATATTATATGAATATTTTATTATTATTGTATTTATAAATAATAAATCTAAGAAAACAATTATGATAATATATATATGATATAATAAGAATATAGAACAAATTATTAATATATATGTTATTATCACAAAATATATATATATATATATATATAATAAGATAGAATAATTATAAAATACATAATATAATAATAATAGAGAACAATTATAATATATATATAAGACACTATTAATATTATTATAATCTATAATAAATATATTACATGAGGAACGATTCCTTAAGGAATCAATTACAAATTTAAGAGGCTACGGTGATGTTTTAAGTGCAGCATATTTTCCAAAGGGTATGTCCCTTATGAACAGCGATTAATGAAAAGACATGATTGCTGGTGGAGAAGGGAAAGTATAAAAGAAGGATCTCTGGCTGTTAGGAAGGGGATTCGATCAAGGACTGCAATACAGTTCAGCCACCAATAAAATCGGAGAATTACAATAAATCCAATCTGCATTAGGATAAATAAAGGTATAGCAAATAAAGGTATTTGTTATTAAACTTATCATTGATTGTTTAAATAAATAATGAATATAGGAAGCCATATATATATATATATATATATATATAAGCATAATCTAGAATAGATTCATATATATATATGTCAATCATATCATTAGTATTACACAAGTATGTGAATCCATGGGAATGGTTATAGTTATAAGGAAGTGTCTTCTCTATTCATAATCGAATTGATAACCATATTTAGACTCAAGATCTAACAATGATGAACAATTTCAATTTGCAGTAAGAATTAGTGAATGTGTTTATTAATGATTATTAAGTATGAGATTTGTGAGATTATAAATATATATATATGAAATATGATAAGTGATGGCCTAACCATCTCATCACTTCTATTTCCTATAACCTTAGGAGAGGTGGTCTTGTTAGGGAGAGGCGGGTAATTCCATCACGATGCATTGGAGAGGGTTTAATGCGCCCTAGACAAGGATGCTAAGGAAAGGCGGAGTAATTCCATTCCCAATCACATTGGAGAGGGTTCAACGCGCCCTAGACAAATAATTCCCCATCCATGGTTAAGGATTAGAAGGGAGATGATATGGAAAGATGAACTTAGATTGTTACTTTTATTTTCCTCTATTACTTCATCCTTAAAGAAATGTTAGGTATTGTGGGGAGAGGCGAGATAATTCTATCCGTATTAAGGCCCGTAGGCTAGGACATAGTTTCCCGTAAGCTGGGTCAAAAGATGGTTTCAGCACGCCCTATACATGTAAAGCCTAGTTCCATGAGGAAGAGTAATAAGGAAAATATGCATGATTGAATTATGGAACGTATTATAGAATAGTTATCAATAGCAAGTGACAATTAGGAAATGAATAATCTTTCAACAAGGAATGATGTAAATACATTATCATTGATCTTATTTGATCTTATCATTGAAATTTATTGATCTCTAATGTTTCTAATGTCTCTTTGAGAATCACTTTGAATCGAGATTCAGGGTTAAATGTTTCCACTAGAAAAAGGAAAATTACAGTAGGCTAATACGGTTTGATTAGAGGCTCTTCTTGGCAATTACCCAATCAGCGGTTGGCTTTCTTTCATGGATTTGGTGATTATATGGAGGTTCTACTATGTTATTACAAATATTTCTAATTTGGGAAACCTCATGTTATGTTTTGACATTATGTTTTGCACTTTATATATTTTAATGTTATATTATAATATTATAATAAAGTGCAAATATAAAGTATATCTTTTATCCCACATTGACAAGAAAGTGTGTGAGCTTCCCCAAGAAAAGAATAAAAGGATCTTATGGGCTCATTCTTGGACATGAAGAATTGGATATTTGACTTAAGTTTGTTTGGTGGTGAGTCCAGCTAGGGTTCTGCCATTTTTCCAGCCATTGGGAACGAAAACTCCCAATTGATTATGCAATTTTGAGGTTGTGAAATATCAGCTGAATTATTGCTTCATTGTGGGCTTCACTTCAGGGGTTCAATCTGCGCTACATTGGAGGATTTACATATTTTTAATTAGAGTTTATTTTCAGTCATTGGAAGGGTTTTCTGAGGTCTGCAATTTTACATCAGTCTGTTGTTATGGGGTTTGAACAGCCTATGTGAGACATGGATATTTGCTCATTGTGCACTACTGAAGCATCAAATTGTTCTAGGTATTTGAGCAATTAATTCCTTTTGCCGAGACAATCATTTCAAGGGTAAATTGGAGGAGGTTCAAAGCTGCAATTAATTAATTTTGATGACTGATATACTACAGCAAGGGTCCATTGGCAAAACATTTTTGTTCATATCTCATCATTGAAGCATCCTATGGTTCTGGGCATTGTTGCATTTTGATCAATTGGTCCTACCGATCATTTCAGGTGCCAAGAAGTGGAGTTTTATTGCTGCATTTATTTATCTAAAATATTGCCAAGCAAGGGTAGGGGTGACTTCACACATAGAGGGGCTATTTCACCATTTTTAGTGGGGTTTCATCATCAACAAGTGCTGCTTCAATATCTCAGGCATATCGACTATGTGTATCAGGTTCCTTAATGTTTTGTTAGAGTATTTGCATTGTTAAGTCAATTTGCATTAGGTGCTGCTGTAGATGAACATTTATATCAGATTGGCATTGTATTGGGATTTCATTGTAAGTCAAGAGTATTGGCTAGTTATATCAGCATTGTACTAGAGATTGCATTCAATTAAGAAGGGAAAATTTGTATGCCGATTATTTGATGTAATGCTTATATTGATTGAGCTCTAGATTATCATATGAGTATGCATGCCAAATGTTTGTGAAAATGCCTATTGGTTGAAGGTGGTTGTTTGTATAGTGATTTGCATATTTCGTCAAGAGTTTTTGCTTGCCAAGTGTTTGCATAAATGCCGAGTGGTTGTGGGTGTATATTGGCTATATTGGGATGCATGGAAAGTGTTTGTCTTAATGTCAACTAGCTATACTAGTTACATACAGTCACTTATATGTATGCCAAAGGTCTGAAACAGCTAGTATATCATTTCTATAACAAACTTGCATTGTTAGAAGCATTCAATAACATCATTAGCAGCCTATGAACTCAAAGAAGACAATTAGAAAATTCATAACAGCAGGTTCAGACTTTGTATGCCAAGTGTTTGACAATATTCCTTGAGCTTTATATCAGCATATTGAGTTCAAAAGTGGCAAGGGATATTACAATTTTATATCAGACCTGGGAAGTTGTAAATCTGCAAATGGGTATGTTTCTTTAATGAAGTTTATGCTATTTTAGCATCTAGGTATTTGTTATTTGAGTTGTTTATGCACTCTATTCTTCTGGGTATCATTGAATGTTATATATTCCTTTGTTATATTGCAATATTGAATGTTAAACAAGCAACAACAATCAAACCCTTCAGCAATGAACATCATAAACAAAAACAAAAAAAATTGGCATCATAAAACACCACAACAAGGGTGGATATTACAGTGGTATCAGAGCTCAGCTCTTCTTGCCATCCTGTGAGGTCAGTTGGAAAAACATGCAGAGTATTCAGTGAGTAATGCAGCCCAATACACACCAATATTATTTGAGAAGAAACAAGTCATAGCCAAATCTCAAAGTACCTTCACATATAGACCCATTCGCAGGTGTTGACAGAGTAGAGGTAGAAATGGGTGACAGAGATCGGGAAGAACCCAGTACCAGGGAAATACTAAATGATTTGGCTACATTCATAAGACATTAGAATTAGAGTTAGAGTTAGAGAAGAGGACATTCATAACACTACATTTAGATGCCACTATGAGTTCTTGATCATGCCTTTCGGATTCACCAACGCACCTGCTACATTTCAGTCATGTATAAATCAGGGATTCAACAAGCAGTTGCAGAAATTTGTACTTGTCTTCTTTGATGACATTCTGATATATAGTAAAACATGTGAGGACCATCTCAGACATATTGATGAGGTCTTAGGGATTGTGGAGGCACACTCACTATATGCCAAAGTGTAATATGCTACCCCTGATTTTTTTTTAAATCACAAGATGACAACACTGAAAGTTATGAGCAAGGTTCTTCCACACTTTTCTGATCACTCAGATCCCGATGTGGGCAAGGTGAGAGCATACAAGTGCTTCAATGTTAGCATTCAAATCATAATCAAACTGGAGTACAATCTTCCACCTATTCAGTGGGCATCCACTTATTCAGTGAAGTACAAAAAGTAAACCAGGTGCTTCCACTTATTCAGCGGGAACCTGAGCTTGAAGTACTAAAAGGAAAGGCACATCCACTTATTCAGTGGGAAGCCATAACAAAAAAAAATAGAAACTAATCTACTTGGCACATCCACTTATTCAATGGGAAGCCATTACAATGAGTTTGCAATGAAGAACAGACTACAATAGAGTTTAGTAGGGTGTGGCATACAAGATTAGCTCCATAGATCTCATTCACATGTATGATTTGATGCCATTAATATTGCATTAGTCAATACAAATCAAACAGAGGTAAAAGAAAGCATTCAACTGTTTATACCGTATGAGGTCACTGCTGTTATGCACCAGCACTCAGAAAAACTCCATTTGCTGCTGTATGGCCTGCATCAAGGTGGACTCAGCTCATAGAAAAGTGCAGATTTGACACTAACACCACCTCATGACTGCTCTAACCCTTGTTCACACTACATGGCGTCAAGTTTGAAGGCTTTTTTGACACTCAAACAGCCAGCAACTAGCCCAGCAAAGACCCGCGTCTAACTTCAACAGTAAGGCCCTGTTGTAGAGGTACGGACAGTACCATATGACAAGTTCTGCAAGGAATGGTCTCAAAATGCATTTAACATGGTCGCCAAATCAGGTACATTGATTTCATAACACTGTAACAGCAAGTATAAACAAACCCCACAGAAATAAGACAGATATCAGGTGGTACGGCCCCATCAGGTACGGCCCAACATGATGCTCAATACAAACTTCCAAAAGAACCAAACTAACACTCCAAAACCCACACTAACTGAAGTCGAATACTTTGTAAAATCCCCTACCAAGATTTTGCTTAAAACACCAAAAGATTTCTGATTTTTAACTATGCAGAAATGAGCTATGATACCACTGTAAAAACCCTGACTTGTTCTAACTGAATTTTTCCTTCATTGTCTTGAATTTTTTATTTGATTTTCTCTCAATTTACTTAGAATTTTCAAATTTCGTTTTCACCAATGTATTTGTAATATCATGAAGATGGAAAGGTTCAAATATAACATTCATATGACAACAATAGATAACCATAAAATAGATAGAACAGCTGGAAATGCAATTTCAAATTGAAGATATGAAATTGGTTTTTTTATTCACATACCCAGATCATGAAATGACATGAATCAATTACATAGATGAGTGTTGGTTACATATCAAACCTTCAATGATGTACAAAAGATGCCCAAATAGTGATCTTATGTGATCAAACCCTAGCACAATGCAAAGATTATAACACCCAAAGGTTGATGCCTCATTGTAGATGATTGTTGTTGAAGAATATGAAGCAAAACCAATGACTAATCGCTGTCATAAACCTGTACCACCTGCTGATCATAAAACCCTAATGCTGAATGCCATGACAATCCTCCAAATTCAAGCCAAAGTGGAGCGATTAGATTTAGGATGCCAAAATGATGAAGAAAACTCAATGTAGGTGTCAAAGTCTCCTCAGATCTGCAACTTATATCAACTTTCAAACTGATGTAATAAAATTAGACCTTGCTGTAATAAAATCAGACCATGTATAATTGATTGAAATCACCTAAATTGTCCTTCTTTGCCAAGTGCTTCCATGCCAAACCCTCATATATCAATTTAACAATGAAATATCATCTCAAGCACTTTCAAATCTGAATTCCAACCTTTATAGCTAGCTGAAAATGCAAATCTCTGTCAAACCCTAGCTTGAATGAAGCAAAAATCACCATCACAAATCACCAATAAAGCCCAATGATGAACTCCCATATGAATTCACCTCACATGGTAGATTGGGATCACCTCCAAACCACAAATTATCAAGGGAACACCACCTTGATTCAACTGAAATTCACTCAACCAAGAGCAATATGCAAAATGCAAAGTTTACATAAGCAAATGATGTCAAAGCCCTCTTTTTATACTCTCTCCAATTCGACAAAATATAAACAATTTTCAAGTCCACCTCCAAAAATCAAATCTTTAATTTGATTTTATTAAATGATTTCTCCTCATCCACCTTGGACGCCAACCCATGAAATAATAAAATAATATTATTTTATTTTTTTTCTTTTCTTCATAGGTGCCAATTTACCTTGGAAAAATAAAATATATTTTCTATTATTTTTATCTCTCCCTTATCCCTCCAATTTGGACGCCCACAATAAAATAATAATTTTTTTTTTTTCTATTTTCCTCTATGGGCGTCGATTTCCTTAGGGAAATAATATTTTTTTTATTATTAATTTTTCCCTTTCTATGGTGGCGTTAAAATTGCCCAATAAAATAATGTTTTAATATTATTTTATTTTTTCTTTCTTTCTTTTCCTTTGGCATCAATTTTCTTGGAATAAAATAATAAACTATAATATAATATTATATTTAATAGACTGCTCCAATATTCCCAATTTCAATCTTTAAGTTATCCAACTTTTATTCTTTCCATCCTTCAATTTGCCTTAACTGAAAATAACATTATTTAGGCTTTATAAAATACCACTTAGCCAAAATTAATATTATTTTATTTAGTTGAGCAATATTCTCTTTTTCAAACCTTGACAACATTTGTTTTTCCCACCTAGCTCAACCAAATACACTTAAACCAAAAAATGGGGACATTACATACTTGCAAACCAAAAGCTTATCAAAATACATCAAACTCCATTGATGGCTTTGTGCAACTCTTGCCAGTGAAGCTGCCTCTTCCAACTAGGGTGGATATCTCACCACCGAAACTAGACTTCTTCAAGAGAGTTTTCATTCTCAAGAAGGATGAAGATCTCACAGGTTCATTCCTGCGGCATAACAATATCTCAACAAGCATCCCCCAGCCAAATGAGCTCTCAACTCCCTTTTATAGGCACTTTTTAGGAGTCTGCACAAGAAAATGAATTATAAAATAGAGAAATATACTTTTCCCCACAAACTCCAATATTTCATCACTTTAGCTCACACTTTTATGTGCCTAGATAAAAGATTTAACTTTTCCCCTTTCCAATGAGCTATCATACCCTTGCACTTTATTATTAATTTCCAACTTATAAGACCAAGTGCAAAATATTAACTGTAAACTCATTAAAATACATACTTTTTGCAATCCCAAACTTCACCAAACTACCAAATAAATTGTACCAACATGCACAATAGGGTTTGGGATGAATAATGATGCCTTCTAGGTGACTTTCTAAAAATAGACGGCTCCTCCAAGAATCTTGGAGAGCAATCCAAAAAGCCAAACAAACTTCCAAAAGTTGCATAGTGTAATATGCCACACCTGTTGGTTTTTTTTAAGATCTTTTAGTGTTACTTTTAATTTTTTATTGTGTTCTTTTAGACTAGAGAGAAGATGCAGAAGGGGTTTCAGTTTTCTTGTAATGTGTGTTGTCGGAAGTGGAACAATACAATAGATAGCATATATTGAAAACCCAGAAAATATATAATAGATATGAAGAAAATATGAAAGACCCAGATCATAAAATGGCCAAATATGAATTACTATAACATACTCATATAGAGAAATGCAACTTTGTACTTATGCTGAAGTTGGACTAGCAACTGGGTAGTATAGTATTCATTCAAAACTCCATAAAAATGAAAGCATTGTGCATACAAGGAAGAATATCAATCAAATAGGCCTTAAACGCCTCAAACAGAGAGGAATACTAGCAGCTAGCAATGAGAATGGAGTCCCTATGACCCCCACGTCCTCCTGGCAGCTTTGTATGGCTTGGTTGTAGTGTATATCAGCAGGTGTGGATGCCAACGCCCTCCATAAACTGCTCTTTCTGATCTATATATCGCTGCTAACACAAGGTGAAGGGAATGCAAGTTCAAAACAGCAATAAAGACTTCAAAATCTCCCACTAAATGGTACAGCCCGACTAGGAAGGGTACGGCCTACTAGGAAGGGTACGGCCTACTAGAAAGGAAAATGCAGTCCCAAAGAAGTACTTCAAACTCCTCAAATCTATCACTAGATATTGATCCCAGCTGTCCCTTATCAATCTGCAAATGATATGCTCAATAAACCCTCGAAATCTCACCACTCAGAATCCATTGAAGCTCAAGTGCAAACACTGAATGCATTTGCCAACATAGCACCTTTGGACGGTCTTTCATTCCTGTAGAATGTTGTTACTAGACGAAGTTTTCATTCCCAATAGCCTCTGATTTGAATCCACTTCAAACCCTCTCAGAAACCCTACCAGAGCAAAATAGCCAACAATATCATAAACTCAAGCATGTGAAATGAAGCTCACTTTTCTCCTTTTACTTCCTCTCCAAGAGGGGCATTGGCTTTTTGGGGGAAATATTATGTTTTTAAATTACTTTATTCTCCCCAAGGGATGGGTGCCCAACTCCACAAGTGACATTTAATATTTTCTTTTCATAAAGTCACTTTGTCTTTAATATTTATAAAGTCCTGGTTAAATAAACATTAATAAACTTCAGACTTTAAAATAACTATCAAGATGAACTCGGAATCAAGAGTTCTATAGCTCGTCGGAAAGGGCTCGACGAGACGAATTTATTCCATCTCTAAAACTCCTGAAACGGCACCAATCCCACCTTACTAAAAATAGCAGTATGGGCCATAAGCAAACAAAGCCAACTCTGAGAGTGCCAACTGGATCCACTGAACTCAAACCACATCTAAACCACTGAATAACCCGTCTAAGGCCAATCCAACCATGGTTCCCTAACCAAATTGTCAGTCTACGAGAACCCACTAATAGACTAACACTGTGAACAAAAAGGGGACTGTAAGATACCCAACTAGTGCTACGAAAATTTTTCCTTACTTAAACAATTACTTGCTATCAATTCATCAACTACTTCAACAACATAAAGATATACATCAAAGATAACTACTTGAATAAATCAATCTTAGAGTTGGGTACTTGTCTTGTTACTTGATTCAATCAATTTGCAATGTCTTATTACATGGATAATGCTTTCAATAGCATGATGTACAACTTATTCAAATGCAAATACAAAGGAAGGCCTTGAAGCCTTGATGTTTACAATGTCTTCTTTACTTGATCAACTCAATTGAACTCAATGATGTCAACTGAATGTCAACACCTCACAATATCACAAGGGAGCATCACCTTGCTTATTGAGGGAGCATCACCCCAACACTTGAAACTCGCAGGCCTCAAGATTACAAGCTCAATAGCTTTGCAGAGAGAATTTTGTCAAATGAACAGATGCTAAATGAATGAGAGGGCCCCTCCTTTTATAGGCCTTTCAAAGGCAATGAAGGCACGTTTTTCAATAGCATATTCTATTTGATAGCTCCCTCTGAGGTGGCGGTCTTATCCACTGAGCTGGAACGGATCCCAATGTTGCCACTTGGACCAATAGGAAATTAGAGATCTCAGGCGCCAAAATGATATCAGAGTTGCAAGGTTCCCTAAGCTAGGCGCCAACTGGGAGCAGAGGAAACTAGAATAGGCGGCTTTTAGGCTAGGCGCTTCCTTGATGTGGCAGAGGCATGAATAAGCGCCTGGTGGAGATAGGAGACTCCAAATGTCCTCAAAACACTTAACATTACTCAGTGAAGACCTCTTAATTTCTAGGTGCCATCTGGGGATTGGAAAGAGGAGAATTTGACATCCAACTTACTTAGGCGCAATTCTAGTGTCTCTAGAAAGGTGAATTGGCGCCCTCCCTTGAATGGCTCATCCCCCTGCAAGTGTTCACTTCCGGAGGTATAGAGGTAAGTTCAGAACATCACTCCTATTAGCGCCTACATGATTTGGAGGGTTTGAAGTACATTTTATCCATGAGGCGCATTTTTGAGATGAACTGATATGAGTTTGGTGCCCAGCATTTAATTGCCCAATTCTTCCTAGAGAGCGCTCACACTTGAAGTCTTGAAATGAAATTAAACACTTGTTCTATCAAGCGCCCTGGCTTCTTGAGGAGCTTGAGGATCATTCACCTACTGGAGTCTTGTTTAGGCGCCTTGATATGCCTAGGCGCTCAGTCAATGTGGTTTGATCACAACTTGGCGCCTTACTTAGCTTCCAAGCCTTCAATCTATCCATTACCCCTGCTAGGCGCTCAAAATGGAGCTATTCACACTAATAAGTGCGCCTATACTTACTTGTTGCTTCATACCACTTCACCCTCCTAGAAAATCATATGCAATTGATAAGATCCTTGGCGATTCTTCAAGTCTTGATGTTGTGGGAGATGGAATGCTTTAACTGGGAGTGAGCGCCTAACTTGGGAAGAGCTTCCAAGTGTTGTTACCTTGATCCAGAGAGGTGTCTGGACACTCAATTCATCCAAACTTCTTAAGGCGCTCATTGAGATTGATCAAGGCGCCACTTGGGGTTTAGGCGCTACCAGAGAAGTGCACCATACCTTGACTTCAATCCTAGAGGCTCAACTAGACTCTAGGTGCCAAAATGACATTGCAACTGCATAACTTTCAAGATCAAGTGCCAACTGGAGATGATATTGCGCCTTGCTAGGGTTAGGCGCCAAATTGAGGTTTGCAAGGATGCTAGGCGCCAAATTGAGTTCTTGTCATCCAGGCGCAATATAGGCTTCCCTAAACACTTCTTTGCCCAGGCGCATTCCTAGGATTCAAAGCCATGATCCAGCGCTTAGGTTCCAACTTGTCATTTTTACAAGGAAATGTGACAGTGACTTAATCTTGGATGAATAAAACCTTTCCCCTGATGGAGCGCCTTGCACCTAACTTGTCTTGAAGACATTGTATCAACCTTAGGCGCACTTGTGAGAGAGTTTTTACCCTAGGCGCACTTTGAGGGAGTTTCCACCTTAGGCGCCAAAATGGAAGTGCTGCACCTCACATAACTTTCTACTTCAATCTTTCAATTCTACATCCATCTATGCACTTAGGCGCCATTTGGATGTCTTTTAGTCTAGGCGCCATTTGATAGTTGTTCCAGGTAGATTCGCAGGGAGAAGTGCGCCTGATGTTGTTCTCTGAGTGAGTCATTTTGAAGATCAAAACACTGATTTCTTCCAAGGCGCCCTAGTTGGTATGATTGAAGTGCTTCAAAGCTCCATAATTCTTGGTTAGGCGCACATTTGATACTGAGCAAGCAAGAAGGTGCGCCCTGACCCTAGGAGTCCTGCCTTAGTCAATTTTGGCTTCCAGACTTAACCAATTTCAAGTTTCTGACTTTGTTCCTGCAAAACAAAAGTTAAGTTAGTCAAAAACCAATTCATTCTCTCATTATTTAGAATTAGCCTCCAGGAATGAGGATTAGGCTAATCCATTCATCACTTGGTGCTCAAGCCAGAAATGGGGACATGACAGATTACACATAGTCATCCTGAAACATCACCAAGCTCAAATCCAACATCAGAGACCAACAAGAATACTGAACCAAAGATCTTCACAAAGGGGAACCCCTTACCATACCACATAGCCTATCAGGATTCCAGAAAATAGGCTATCGGGCCCACAACTGACTAGGCTAGAAAAGGGAACATTACACAAAGCGTCTAAGTGTGAATTTGGGATAATAGAATATTATATTTGGGGCATGTGATCAATGTAGGAGTCAAAGTAGACATGGATAAGATTCGAGCCATCTTGGATTGGCCACCACCTAAGACATTGTCCCATCTGAGGGGATTCTTTGGGTTGTGCAATTATTACAGGAGATTTGTTAAGGGTTTTTCACAACTGGCAGTACCCTTAATAGAGTTGACCAAGAAGGGATCTTTCACTTGGATAGATACAACACAGCAAACCTTCGACAAACTCAAGGAAGTCATGAGTTCGTGTATAGTTTTAGCACTACCAAATTTTTCTCAACCCTTTGTGTTGGAGTGTGATGCTTTTGGTGAGGGCATTGGAATTGTCCTAATGCAAAACAAACATCCTATAGCTTTTGAGGGTAGGAAGCTCAAAGAGATAGAAAGAAGATTTTTCATTTATGACAAGGAAATGTTAGCCATTATGCATGCATTGGCTAAATTCAGACAATAGCTAGTAGAGGGTAAATTTGTGGTAAGGACAGATCATAATAGCTTGAAATACTTCTTCAACCAGAAGGATTTGAATGAAAGGCAGTAGAAGTGGGTTAGCAAACTACAGCCCTATGACTTTGACATTGAATATGTTAAGAGAAAAAGGAATGTAGTTGTGGATGCCCTATCAAGGAAGCCTACCTTGTGCTCAATGCCAGAGATTTCAGCAAATTAGAAGGCTCATCTCTTGGTTAAATATTCCAAGAATACTTTTGCTTGTGATGTCGTGGAGGGGAAGGTGCAGGATGACAAGTACACGGTGACAGATGATTTCATTTTATGCAAGGACAGAATCTACCTTGTTCTAGAATCCAAGATGAAGGAAAAGATATTGAGAGTTGTTCATGACACACCATTAGCAGGACACCCTAGTTACTTTAAGACCTACAAGCAAATCAAGGAGAGTTTCACATGGAGGGGACTTAAAGATGATGTCTTGAGGCATGTTATGGAGTGTTTGACTTGTCAACAAAATAAGTCAGAACATACTTTTCCAACAAGACTGTTGCAGCCCCTACCTATTCCAGATTACTAGTCTTCCACGGGTACAAGGTAAGGATTGCATCTTTTTTGTGGTGGACAGGTTGACAAAGTATGCTCACTTCTACGTCATATCTTTTGAGTTTAAGGCACCTCAGTTTGCAGAGTTGTTTTTCAGAGAGGTGTTCAAACTCCATGGTCTACCCAAGAACATTGTTAGTGATCGAGAGAGCAAGTTTCTTAGTATGTTTTGGTAGCAGCTCTTCAGATTGACAAATAATGAGTTAACCCCGAGCCACTAGCTATCATCCACAAACAAATGGACAGACTGAAATTGTTAACAAGTGGATGGAAGGATACCTGAGGAACTTTGTAGCAGGGCAACAGAAGGCTTGGATCAAGTGGTTATATTTGGATGAGCACTACTCCAATACCACCCATCACATGTCTATCGACATGACTCCTTTCAAAGCTTTGTATGGGTATGATGTCACATCTTTTGTGAATTTAGTCATTGTTGATAGCAGGGTTCCGAAGGCCAAGGATTGGGTCAAGGAGAGTCAGGATATTCTAAAATCACTGAAAAATAATCTCCAGCAGGCTCAAAACCAGCAGAAGATCTATACAGATAGACACATATTGGAGAGATCTTTTGAGGTCGATGACTTGGTTTTCTTGCGATTACAGCCCTATCAGCAGTCTTCTTTGAAGAAAAGTGGAGAAGAGAAGCTAAAGCCACGGTTTTATAGGCCATACAAGGTTGTGAGGAAGATAAGAGAGGTTGCCTATGAGTTAGAGTTGCCAGAGCACAGCAAGATCCACAATGTCTTTCATGTTTCGTGCCTCAAAAAGGCACTCGGGCAGCACATTTCACCTTCTCCTGAGCTTTCACCTTTGGATGAGGAAGGTAAATTAATTCTAGTACCTGAGGCTATTCTAGATGTACAAGAGAGAAGATTGAGAAACAAAAGTATCAAAGAGTATTTGATTCGTTGGAAGGATTTGCCCCAGAAGATGCTACTTGAGAAGAACAGGTACTTCAACATCCAAATCTGCAATTGCTTGAGGGCAAGTAATTTCGAGAAGGGATGACTGTAATGTCCCCTTCGCAGGCGTGAGCGATGCGTGAAGACCCATAGTCTATTTTAATTCTCATAGGTTAATTGGGATTTTGTTAAGGGAAAAATTAATTAATTAAATTAAGTTGTCTAAAATTTTCCTTGTTGAACACCCAGAATACTGAGGGGGGGGGGGGAGTGAATCAGTATTCTATTAAACCTTTTACTTATTAAATCATTAATCAATTTGCCACATTTGATAACAACAAAGCAAATTAAGCACTTAAGAAGCAACCATAAAGCATCACACATAAACACCAAGATTTTTACGTGGAAAACCCTAAACAGGGAAAAACCCACGGTGAGTGTTAGCTCACAATAATTATGTAATAACAATAGTAATACCGAATTACAAGAAGGCTCATGCCCAAATAAATGCTCACTGCAAAAAGGCTCACTGCCTAGAAAAAAAGAGGAAGAAAGAGGAATGGCTCACTGTCAGGTTGAACTTCTCAGATTGCATCTACACATGCATGGTCACAACTCCAATGAAGCACAAAAACACTGTCTCAAAACTCTTCATCTTTGACTGCTCTGTTTCATTGCTCTACTTTGACATAAGAACAAGATCTCTCTTCTTCTGCACTTATTGCCTCCACAAAATCACCTTACTTTGCATGTCGCACATACATGCATTCACATTCACATCACACCCCACTCAAACACTGAATTTGATCCCATATATATATATCTACAACACTTAGAATCTTCATATTAGGTCGGCCTAAAAAGGTGTAGCGTGTAGTCATGACTTAAGTAGCTTGTTGGCCAAATTCTTTCACCAAACTTCACAACGGACTCAAACAACACTTGAATCACATTCACATATGTCGGCCTCAACTATTCCACCACTTAGGATTAAGTTTTAAATAATAGAACTTACCGCATACAAATTAAACTTATCATGTCGGCCTCCAACACAGACTGCCACTGGTTCAGTTCATCTGTCAGACTATATCTTTTACTGCAGACCTCAAGACTTGCTCAAAAACATATCAAAGACTCCAACTATCTTTCCGGTGGATCTCAGAACTTGTAACTCTGGATTTAGACACTTCATACAAGTGTTTACAACACCTCAAAACCGCATAACAAGATATGCAACACCAAAGGAATGCGGACCAAACCAACTGAGTGTTCTGCTCTAACTAGCATTGTATTCTGCTCTAACTAGCATTGTATTCTGCTCTGCCGGACTTAGGCTATTTGAAGATATGCTTCCGGTACTTATCAAGAGCTAAAATCTTGGATATAAGATCTAAGGACTGCAAACAACATACCAGAACCGCATGATCTGATCTTCAACTACGGACCAATGCCAGCCATTACACTATCTCTCTGTCGCTGTCGCTGTCTCTTGTGTACTGCCAACACTTAGCCAAAATGACTAAGTCTTTTTCACCGGACCAAAATCTTTGTCACAACCTTATTCTTTTTCTTGTTGCCATCAATGACAACACCTTTAAACATCATGCACAATCATTCATCATCATACCAGCAGTGTCTCTCTCTTAATGATGTTTGCGAAGTTGCCAACAATCATTTTACGAGAAACTTATATTTAATTAATTATTTTAGTAAAGTTGAACATTTTATTATAAAGTGACTTATTTCGGGGTCCAAAAAGCAAATTAAAATTAAAAGTCACTTTATGGGGGAAATAAAATATAATTTCTCAAATGTTCTAAAAAAGAGTATAAAAGGCAGATGTAAAAAGAGAAATTCATATTATTGGCATTTTATTTCAAAAACCCCAGTTGTGGAGATTGAGCGTTTGTTCAACTTTCTGCCCTAGGATGAAAACCCTACAACGAAGATTGGTTTCGAAGACAGAAACCCTCCTAGCCAATTTGTGGTGGATTCATTCAGGATTCATAGGTGTGCTTAATGTGTGGAATTTGTGAAGATTGTGTTGAAGAGTTGTAGATAATTTCCAGGTTTGTTGTTGATTGAAAGATTATCAAAAAGATTTGCATAACAAATAATAATCGATATTTGAGTGTTTGACCTGGTTTGGAGTTAAGTGCTGAATAAACGAAATATTATTTTTATCTAAAATCCAATGTGAGGTCACGTGTATATTCATTGAGAATATTTTCTTTTAAATGAAAGAAGAATGAAGATTTGCTGACCCATTTCATTCTAAGACCAGCAGCAACAAGTTCCTAGCTGGTAGTACTTCCTATTTGACTGCAGAAACAGCCATACCAAATACTAGGAAGGGAGCGTATGAATAAAGAAAGGAATGGTGGGAATAAGGAGTGAAGAGCTACATTGTGGTGGGGCCTTGGTGCCTACAAAGCTAGCCACCACCTTGTATAGACCTTGACCAAAGTAAAAAGAAGGGATGTGAGGTATTTGGAAGGAATCGTGGAAGTTAGAAATTGTTTGGGTTTGATGAAGTTGGCTGCTTCATATTTGTGGCCTATTTCAGCTATTGTACTTAGTAATAGCAACTGTTAATTATATTCAATCAGTCCCATTCACAAGGTCTCAGACTTCTCTTTGAGGTACTATGGAATCTATACTTCTATATCTGCTCTATTGAGGTTAGAACACTTTGTTTCAGCACTGTATATGTATGAAAATTATTATCAGCAATACAGTAATTAATTTATATCAGCATGCTGAGTTGTTAGTGTTTAGTCTATTCACTGCTATATTCACAGTGTTGCTAGAAAGGCTCCGTTTCACGTTTTTCATATAATGGGCATTTTGTTAAACATTTGTTGAAATACACAAAAATTTAGCTTGGCACTTTGCATCTGCATCATATCACAATGCAGTAGGAAGTCTTATGTGTGCCGTGATAAGTGCTAAACCTGGTATTGCCTTTTCAGTAGAAGCAGTGAGTCAGTACATGTCAACAATATTGGCAAGCTGTAAAAGGTATTCTTTGTTATCGAAATGAAACAAACGACTTTAGTATTAGTTTTATTGGAAGCATCAAAGCAGAAAAGAATATGAAATTCACAAGGTAGTTTGATACAGATTGGACCAGTGTTATTGAAAGTAGGAGGTCAATATCTCGTTACTTTTTTCAGTTTGAAATGGAATTGTTTCTTGCAGTGATAAAAAGCAACCAATAGTGGCCCTACCAAGCCAAAAGCTGTATATATATCAGCTGCAAAAGCCACCAAGGATTGGTATGCCTTAGAAAGTTACTTGCAGATATTGGAGAAGATACATGTGATTCAAAGTTGTAAAGCACTTTCAACGAATCTGATGTTTCGTTAAAGAACAAAATACATAGGTCTACAGTATCATTTTGTGAGACAAGGTTACAGCTAAAGATGTTTACTTTCGTACTTCAAAAGACATGGCAGCAGATATATTTACAAAGGCAAATCACGTGATTGTAGATACAGGCTAAGTGGGAGTGTTAAGAAGGATAGCCTGTATCTATGTAGACAAAGTAGTTTCTGTAATGTGCCTTACCTGTTGGTATATTTTAATATCTTTATGTGTGATTTTATTAGATTTTTGTGATCTTCAGATAGACAGAAGAATGCAGAAGAGGTTTTAAGTTTCCCTGTAGATGTAGTGTCGGAGCACATAATATATTGCATATAATAGAAACCCAGAAAATATACAATGAATCTGAAGAAACTAATGACAACCCAGATAGTAGAATAGCCAATAAACAATTACTATCACATACCCATATGGAAATATGCAACTTGGTACAACTGCCGGAAATGGACCAGCAAGTGGGTATGGCTGGAAATGCAATTAAAACTCCATAGAATGATATAGAATGTGCTTACAAATATTATCAACAAATAATATGGCTCAAAACGCCTCACCAAGACCCTACAAGGAGCTGCAATGAGAATGGAAAGCCTCTAGAGGACCCGCCTCTATGCTAGAGCTGATATGGCCATGGCTGGAATGTGTTATAGCAGCAAACAACTTCAAAACTTCTCAAAATGCTTCTGTTTCTGAACTGCACTCACAGCTGAGAATAGGCGACCAAGAAGGGAGAAGAAATATGCACCAAACCCTATCAAAAACACTCCCCAAAGAGGTACGGCTAGCTGGTGTAGTACGGCCAGCAATAGAAAGAGAGGACAAGCTGAATCCTCTTCACAAACTACTGAAATCTGTCACTCAATATCAGCAAATATCAAATAACTATGCAAGATATTACAATAAGCACCAACAAGTCTCACCAATCCGACTCCATTGAAGCACATTTGTGAACACTGAATGTATCCACCATAGAAGGCACCGTTGGGTGATCTTTCACACCTGTGTGATACCGCTACTAAGAGAGGTTTTCGTCTCCATGAGCCCCTAGTTTGAATCCTCAAAACCTAGAGCCAAGCTCCAAAACCCTAGCAAAGGAAATCTCAAAGAGAGAAAAAAATAATAATCCAAGCATATCCAAATGAGAGCACTTTTCCTCCTTTTATACTTTTCCAACTGGGAATCTCTAAAATCCTCTTAGATATGGGATAAAACATGAGAGGGAAAATACATTTTAAAATATTATAATTCTCTTTAATTCTTTTCTCAACATCACCCTTAAAGTCCCCTCTTTTAAAACAGCATTAAGTTGTTGAGCCTAGGCACCAAGGTTCAATATTAAATAATAATGTTTAATTTACGGACTTTAAAACGGAGGCCAAGATGATGTCGGAAACCAATGATCTATAGCTCGTTGGAAAGGTCTTGACAAGACGAATTCAACCCCTCTCAAAATCCCGTTCCGGTGCCAATCCCGAACTTACTAAAAATAGTAACGGCCATAAGCAAACTAAGCCAACTCAGAGAGTGCCAACTGGATCCACAATGCATCTGATAACCCTGAGTTCAATGCAACGACTGGGAAAGCCAACAGTTGACTGCCAAGTCACCAAAACAGCGTCAAACTGACACTTACTAAAAATAACGTGACCACCGGGGACCAAAGAGAACAAACCCAGAAAAACCCAGAAAGATTAATGACATGCAAGCACTTACTATAAATAGTAAGTACGGACAAGTTGTCCGAAATCCCTCCGAAAAGTGTCAACCATCTCCATTGGATCACCCGAACACCCTGGTGACATCAAAATATTCCTCTAATTATGCTGTCACCAACCCAGAAAGTCAGCTCTGACTGAACTGCAAGAGAACCCGAAAATGGGGACATTACAGTTTCAAGTGCCTAACAGTTTCAGCTTGCCAAAATGCTCTTTTCATAGCCACTTTCCTCTTCAAAAATAAAGCCATATGTGGGCTGCCTATCGACTGATGCCATCGCACTTATATTTGCTCTTCCACTATTCTTCCTTCAATATCATGGTTTTAGACTACATTTCTCTATATATTCAATTTTAGATCATTTGTGCAGCACATACATGTTCAAATGTGAAGTCCGACATTTCATTTCATCTCCCCTGTTTTTTGTCCCTTCGTCTTCTTTTAAGAGTACTGTATAAATTGGGGAAAACATTAGTCTTGATGAGGAGAATTTTTTTATGTAATTATTGTGATTAATAAAGAGAAACAAATACCCCTTTTCTAATGGATGTATGTCATATCCCCTATATTGCATTGCATTATATGTTGTGTATACCTTATGACTCACTGATGATTTACATGTATTCATATGCATTCATATTGTGAGAATTATTTATATCTTAAATGAATAAATATATGATAATATAAATAAATGGTATATAAACTAAGTAGCAATTATTATTATAATATATAAAAATATTAATATAAATATAAATTTAAATATTATATAAGATAAATATTAAATAACATATATTAATAAAGTAAATCAAAAGGGGAGCGATTGTCTCTACCCAATGCCTCTAAAGAAAGGCCGATACTATAAGCTGTGATCCATACATTACAAATGATAACCGGCGATTAGAAAAGTCATTGACAGCGGTTAATGGAAGGGGTATGACGTATGGAAGGATACGTCACCCTTCACAAAGGGCGATCTATAATATCTAAAGAAGTCTTCATTGCTCCAAAAAGGCATGGAACAAACACAGCAAAGCAATCAAATACATATTTATATCTGCGGAACGCATGAAAGAATAAACGCATCAAAAGAGAAAAGAGTCAACTTCTCCTCAACGTTGGATCTCAGCCACCTCAGCATTAAAGGATATACTCAGATCCAAGAATATTCAGCATCAATCATATCAGCAATCAGAGATAAGTATTCAGTGACTAAAGGTACAGTAGGACAAGGTAAGAGTTATTAAGTTTATTTAATCTATTGATTGTTAAATAAATATTAAATATAAGAGAATTGTAAGATCATATATATATATATATAATCAAGATCTATATACATGTCAATTACATCATTAGTATTACACACATATATGAATAGATATATATATTATGAAACTTGCTAAGTGATGGTATGAACATCTCATCACTTCTATTACCTATAACCAGAGGACAGGTGGTCTTGTTAGAGAGAGGCGAAGTAATTCCATATCACGATGGATTGGAGAGGGTTTCACGCGCCCTAGACATGGATGCTAGGGAGAGGCGGAGTAATTCCATCACAATCAAATTGGAGAGGGTTTAGCGTGCCCTAGACAAGTAATTCCCCATCCATGGTTAAGGATTGGAAGGGAAATAATTGAGATATGAATGTCTCCATTCATACATTATGATAATAAATGATATAATAGAATTAAGGATAATTCCATTCATAATACAAGGGATATTAGCATAAGAGATCATATTTCTAATAGCCTCTATTACTTCATCCAATGAGGAATCATGGGTATTGTAGGGAAAGGTTGAGTAATTCCATCCCATGTATAGACCCCAATGGCTGGGACATAGTTCCCGAAGCCGGGTCAGAGATCTCGTATTGATCCCAATGCCTAGGACATAGTTTCCCAAAGTCGAATCAGAGATTCCGTGTATAGACCCCAAGGGCTGGGACATAGCTCTCGAAGTCAGGTCGGAGATGGTTTCAGCGCGCCCTAGTCATGTAAAGCCTAATTCCTTGATGAAGAATAGGAGGGGAAGATATGGATCTTGAATTATGTTTAATATCCACCCTAATATACCTATGGAATGTATATTATAGAATAGTCATCAATAGTGAATGACAATTATGGAATGAATAAATCTTTAACAAGGAATGATAAATTTATATTATAATTGATCCTATTTGATCTTATCATTGAAATTTATTGATCTCTAATGTTTCTAATGTCTCTTTGAGAATCACTTTGAATGCAGATTTAGGTTTAAGTGTTTCCACTAGAAAGGGGACATTACAATGTAGCCATTTATTGGTGAACCACATAAATTTGTTGTGTTTGTGTTATTTAGTATCTCTGTTCATTTATTGTTGGTGTTATATATATTCTTTTATCTGCCCTGTTTTCTTAACAACTGGTATCAGAGCAGGTGAGATCAAGGGTTCCCAATGTTGATTGTGTTTGCTCAGAATCAAAGATTGATTGTGTTCACAGAGATTGTGGAAGATTGTGGCTGCAACCATAGGAGGTGAAAGAAAAATTAAGATCGCAAAATTGTTGTTCACAATAGTGATTGAAGAAGCCGCTGCCAAAAGGTGTAAGCTTTAAAGAAATTTTTTTTATTTTATAGTTTTGAAAACATACGCAGGGAATAAAATCGCCCAAATTACAGCTAAAGACAGCCAGCGCCAAAGAGAAACAGCCGCTGTTAGAGGAATTGAATGAGTTTTGGAGAAATCACAAATCACTAGAAAAGGAATCGTCCAAGAAGTAAACAACTGCAGCTATAGGAAGGTTCAAGTTGTTGTCTGAAGACAAAGAGTTTTGAAGCATATTAGAGAAGGAGATACAAGTTCGCAGTCTTAGATTGGAGTCATATTGCAAGTGAAAAGAGGCCGCACCCGCCAATATTAATCACTCAAGATATTAGAAAAAGGAAACTGTCCAAGGAATTATAATCGTTACAATCTTTTCCGCCCATGTTTGAAATAATCACTAGATGAGAAGGTGCCAAGGAAATAAATATCAAATCACCCAAAGCAAAGGAGGATCGCTGTCTTTTTTTTTAGCAGCCAGAGTTAATAAGAGAGATCGTTCAACCAAGGAATCGCAGATAGATCTTGGCAGAAGCCATCAAGGAAAAGAAGAAAAATCATAGAAGTTCCTGTATAAGAAGCCACTATCTAGCTAAAGCAAGGAATATTATGTTGTAAAGCACCAAATTGATCAAATCAAGAGCCAAAGAGAATTAGGAAAGCCGCTTGCATATAAAGAGAAATGGAGTATTTTGGAGTTGATCATGTGATATTGATTTGGAGCTCCTATTTGACAGTATGTAATAACCCTCATGCATGGTGATTGTGTTCTTTCATTATGTGGTCAATTGCAGCAAAGTATTCATGTTGGGTGTTTGTTGTTGGCTCCCTAATTACATGGAAAACCCTGGGTTGTCATGACTATGGTTTGATGTGCTTGTGTTGGGTGCATGGTTTTAGTCCATGGCATTGAAAAGCATTGTTTTGTTAACCTTGAATGCATGTAGGCTGTGGAGTTGGTCATTAGATGATATGAAAGCTTCTAGAACAGCCTAGCTCCTCCATATGCTTGTACATGGTGGTGGTTGTGGAGTTGCCCTACAAGTGGGCCTAGAAATCCTAGACCTCTTCTTCCTTTTGGTTGGTTGTACTTGCATGTCTCGGTTTCATATTGATTTGATCTAAGGGTTTTGTAGATCTTTCATTCAAAATCTATGGTTATACTTATCTGTGTTATTCCATTATTTTGGTTTAACTATTTTGGTGGTTTTCAGGCTTGTGCGTCTTTCAGATGATAAGTGGATATGGATTTGCATGTGTGTAAATGACAAGGTGGTTTTGCAAGTTTTACACTGTTAATCAAAACTTGTGGTTTTGTAGATTTGCGAATAAACTATTTTTCAGATTATGAATACCTGGGGGTATTTTTGGATGCAAGATAGTTGTAGGTTTGCATGTATGCTTTGTGCATAGTTTGAGGAGGTTATTTGCAGCTTTCTTGGTGTGGAGATGTCAGTATGTTTTTAATCACTCATCATTTCTACAATAGTTGCTTGATGGATTCCTTGACTATGGTTACTCATTGTAGATTTGTTTGGCAAATCGGATATCACATTGGTTTGGTGTTTGAGTCTTGAGGTCTACAGGTTATCCTCTTTGATATCTCGGTTTGCAGATTATTGATGTGATGATGAGTTTACATGTTTTTCATTGGTTGGGATCTTTGTGTTATGTAGTTATGTGGATTAGCTACCCATTGGTTGCAATGGGATGACTAGGATGTGGATTGTCTATATCCACGAGATCGATTCAGTGTTGATGCAAAATTTGTTAGTTGGCCTTGTTTGTGGTCATTTCTACATTGGTATGTTGCTTTGGGATGAGAGGATGGATGATTAGAGTGCCTGGATAGTCGGTTATTGGGACTTGTAGCATGTTTATCACGATAACATGGATAGCTCGATATCACGTTTCAGTGGGTAGTGATATGGATTCGTCACCTAGTGATGGATGATCTTCTGCAGTGGTTATTGGTGTCATGGAGGAGCTCTTGGTAGTAAGAGTTCTCGATATTTTGAGTTCTACTGTTAGGAGATTGTTATCTTCATGTGATTGGAGATGACGATCCTTGTTTACAGGATGTTTGTTATTGTGCCATAGTGGACTCTTCATTCTAGATTAGAGTGTTGGCATGATACAAGTTCTCTTGATGCAAGATATGTTCTTTGAAGCATGTGGTCTTCCTTTGTGGAGATGTTAGATCATGATGTCATGATGTGTTCCTAGGTTATGTAGACGTTTAGTGGGAGCTTTGGCAGTGGTCTTGCTGGTTCTCTTGGTATTGAGTACATTGGTCATTTGCTTGGAGAGCTTCATGATGGTGCAATATTGCATTTGGAGCTTAGCATGGATTGATTGTGGAGGTGCTCATGGATACTTGGAGACTTGTTGAGGCTGGAGTTCTCTTGAGATTAGAGACATTTGTTTAGACGGTTACTCTTTGGAGGTTTCACCAGGAAGACTGAGGAGCCTACACCTAGATATGGACGTGAATTCATTATGGACCTAGAGGAGATTGTTCTAGGAGAGAGTCACTGTGACTTGGTGTATCCTGGAGGAGCATTCTCATTCCCCACTCTTGGTCTACTTGGCGGATTATCTTCTAATAGGTATTGCCCATCCTATTTTTAGATGCATTTCTTTTTATGCTTTATCTTCTCATGGTTATGGACCTTGAGCTATGGTTATTGGTTCTGGAGGGTTCATTTGAGGGATGTTGGCATGGTTATCTCCTTGTGCATATGAGTTTGGTTCATGATGTCCTATATGAGGAGTTTAGGAGATGTGATTGGGCTTATTCCTAGTTTTGGGAATGGTTATGAGCTTGATCTTCTTTGGTTAGAGAGGCTTACATCCATGTTGTTATTCCAGCTATGGTGATTGATTCTTGTCAGCTACGCAGGCCTATTTATTACAATTGGATTTGGTGTTTGTGTTTGCATATTGGTTGATGCAGCTTTCTTACTTCTATGTGACAGTTTAGTGTGGCATCTCTTTGGAAGATCTTACCTTTCATGGTTTGGCATGATGCAGGATTAAAGTATTCTTGTTTGAGATGGTGGTCACCTTGATTATCATTGCAGGTATCTTGATGGAGCACATGGATGTTTACACAGTACATGTTGGGCATATGAATTGTTTCCTTGATGTTTGAGTTTACTTGTTTGACCCCTTATGCAATAACAGGATAAGAGCAAATGCATTTACTAAGGTTGTTTCAAAAGAGAAGCTGGAGTTTTACAGAGCTTCTCTTGGTCTGGTAAACATGTGACAATAAACCATGGAAAGTGGGGGACATCTCTAAGCATGATTGTTCGCAGCATGGATCGGACTTCAAGTGGGAGATTGTTCGGATGTGAAGTCCGAGGGTTCATTTCATCTCCCCTGTTTTTTGTCCCAACTATATAATTTGGGGAAAAAACATTAGTCTTAATGAGGAGACTTTTTTTTATATAATTGCTGTGATTAATAAACAGAAACAAATACCCCTTTTCCCGTGGATGTAGCCATTTATTGGTGAACCACGTAAATTTGCTGTATCTGTGTTATTTAGTATCTCTGTTCATTTGCTGTTGGTGTTATATATATTCTTTTATCTGCCCTGTTTTCTTAACAATACAGGTATTGTGCAACTGGTTCAGTTCTGCGACACTAGTCTCTCTCGTTACAACTCTTAGTTTTCTTCTAGTTTTAGTACTCTGATGTTTTGGATGGTTCTATTTATGGTTTGGTTCAATCTGCGTGGCAATATTTGTTTCTTGAATACTTTTTGTTTCAAACTTCAGATATATTGAATGTAAAAGCATCCAATCTATAGCTTTATGCAATGGCGGTGGGCCTATATTTGAGGGCTTTATGCAATGGGAATGGGTCTAACTGAAGACCTCTATGCAATGGGGATGAATCTATGTTCAAGCTCTTAATGCAATGACGATAGGTCTTGCTCCAAGCTCTGCTTCTGGAGGCTTACAGATAGCTCAGTTAGGAAACATATTTCTCTGCAACTACACATAATTTACTCTACCTATAAAAAATAAAAAGAAAAAAGAAAGAAAGTGTTAATACCAGTCTAGCGTCCCTTGCATCGAGTGGCTTGACGCGTAATCCTAAAGTACTCTGAATGTATTTAATTTCGTTATTGTGGGCATTTAGCAAGTCCGCATACGCTCCTTGCTCATCTATCCTCAATAACCGCACCGCACAAGCTGCATCGTTGAAAAAAGAAGCAGAGCATTAATGATTGTTTGGAAGATAACAAAATGGTGTTGTGGCACAACTTATCTTTGACTTCACCTGCTCTGTGAGGGGAAACATTGGAGTATAATTTCTTTGACTTATGAACAAAATTTGCCTTAAATTCCTTTGGTTTATCCACAGATTTGGACTTCAATTTCTTTGGTCTGTGACCGGATTTTGCAGGTTTGGAGGAATTTCCTTGTTCGGTGACAATGAGGGACGTTGTGCAAAGTAATTGATGTGAGGTGCGTGTTTGCAGAGAGTTTGTGGCATGACAGGAGGAGAGCCGGAAGAACTCGTGTGGATGACTTGTTATGGTAATGCTATTGTAAAAGAACGCAGAGCGAGCCATGCCCCTGCCACTGCCACTGCCACTGCCACTGATGCTTTCCAAACAATACATCTAATTTTATCTCCACTCGAACTCTTTGAACACTCATGTTAGCGCGATGCTCATTATTTATTTTGTAGGGAGATCATCCACATGATCATTTTTGCTATCCGATATGGGAGCACGAGTCTTAGGTTGAACTTTTTTATGGTGAGAGTCAAGGATTGAAGGGTATCCATTCTACCAAATTCCGATATGGGAGTACAAGCTGTAGGTTGAACTTCTTCAGGTGAGAGTCAAGGATTGAGGAGTGGGAGCACGAGCCTTACGCTGAACTTCTTCGGGTGAGAGTCAAGGATTGAGGGGTATCCATTCTGCCAAATTCGTTCGAGGCACAATCATGGCCTCGTCCCTTATGATGTCGGGGGCCTTGCACTCTGTAAGACTTGATCCTTGGTGGGCTCATTCAGAACCTTTCAACTTCCCCAGTAGACCAAGGGCCCTTTGACATGAAATGGAATGAAAGTTTTTAATAATGTCCACGAGATTAAGGAGTCTATGGGACCCAAGAGTAGCACTATGTCACTAACATACAAGTCCCATCGAGCAAGCAACAACTATTAGGTTTGACTGTCCCCTATTTCCTTTTTTATTTTGGATCTCCTATTATGAATCTTGATTAAATAGTCTGTTGTCTTTACTATCCTTTCCTCTTCAAACAAGGTGGTTAAAGATCCATCTTTTAGAATATCAGTGTACTTGATTTGGATGTCCTTGTAAGCTATACACTTCATGATGTAATGTCATTCCATTTCCACTAACCTGGATGTGCAAAAACAACAAACCATGTCTACCCAATCCTCTTTGGGTATTTTCTACCTCCTTGTTTCGCACTTAAGATGGTACAATCTAGTTCTTAATTGAGGTATTAGCATTTTTGCTTTCCATTTTATTTGTGCTCCTAGATAATACTTTTGTCTGTGGTCACATGTGGGGTTGAATTGTTTAACATAATTTTTTTTTTCGATTGAGTTGTTTTGTCCACATGGCTAACTTGACTTCCTCTCACATATTTTTCGCTTTCCACATTAATGTTTAGAAACTCTTGCATGCTAATACTCCATTTACTCATCCACCTAGTGTTTTGTTTCATCCATGTGTTCTTCCTTCTATTTAACTTTTCCCGGCCTGCAATGTTAGGCCAACAATGCATCTCCATGCTCTTTATTCTCTTCAAATATCCTAGCAATCAAATCAGCATCAATGCTTCCATTGGGAAGGTGTCATCCTTAGCTAGGTTGATCTCGTATGGGACTATATTTTTTATTTTGAAATTGCTTGTGATTAAACGCTTTTGTAACTTTTCTATTTGTCTCAATTTCAAAGCTAATGTATTGTTGCCCCAAACTTTGCAACCATACAACACCGCAAGTGTAACTAGAAGACCAAATAAGGTCTTCTTAGTTTTCCAATCCCATAGTTCAACCAATCTGCATATGTTTTGGAGCATGTACAGTGCTTTCCATCCCCCTTGTATCCTTTTAGTCCTATAAGTCTCCCAACTAAGATTGTTGTGGAAATCAAGACGAAGATATTTATATTCCTTTACCACTTGTAAAGGGCTTCCTTCAAACTCCAAATTTATTTGTTTTTTTCTTCTTAAGGTAAAGATCATGACCTTGGTTTTGCAAATATTCACTTGCATTCCCACTGTTAGTACCTTGCTCCCCATGCTCAAAGACTTGCAAAAAACTTGAGTTTAGCCCCCCTATACTCAAAAAATGCCCCTGAGTGTTATGCTTGTTTCTCATTTCCTTACCTTGCTTGGACACCTAAAATTTACTAAGTTTAAGTCTTTTGTCATCCCTTATACTACCTCTTTGAACTTTGTCAACAATTCCAATGGTTTATAGAACCCTCAAAACCTCTGACATGGTTCTATGGTTCCCTTTATGCTCCAACAAGGTCGATTTCCTTTATTTGTCAAAGGTTCCAATGGTTCCTAGAACCCCCAACATTGTTCTATTGTTCTGGTTTCCTCTGACTCACCGACATGGTGGAACTTGGTGCTTGCTCCTTGGTGTTAGTGGTTCAAGTGGTTCCTACAACCTCCTAAACCTCCAACTTGGTTCAAAATATTCTCTGAGTGGATGAAGACTGACGAACTCAGGCGAGCAAGATAAGGGGTTTGTTGCATGACTTAACATTTTTCTTTAAAGGAAGATGTCAGCAAATCCGATGGTTCCCAGAACCTCCAACATCATTCCTAGTAGGCCCAAATGCCCCGACAAGCAAGGAAAGGCATAGGCATGAAGAAGATAGAATAAAGAAGTGGTTGTCGGAGGTTTCTATGGTTCCTGAAACCACCTGAACCTTTGACATAGTTCTCAATGAATCTGAGCCCCAACAAATGGGAAGAAGATAAGGATGTCAGTGAGTTCCTAAGTTCCTAGAATTCATCAAAACACTGACAGCAACTATGCAGCGCCGAATAAGAAGATAATGAAGAAAGAAGGAAAGAAAAGATGTTGGTGGTTCCAATGGTTCCCAAAAAATCTAACATGGTTCCTAACAGGCCCAAATACTCAAACAGGAAAGGCAAATGGATGACAAAGGAATGAAAAGGTAAAGATGGAACAAGGGAATGAAGAAATAAAAATGAAGGGAGGTGGGAAGAAATAAATGGTGTTGATGGTTCTAGTCTTTCTTGAAGCCACCGAAACCTCCAACAAAGTTCCAACTAGGGCCCAAGATGTCGACAATGTTCCAAAAGGGGCCCGAATCACTAAAAAAAAGACACGAGGAGGATGTTAGAGGGTTCAGTGATTTCTAAAACCTCCTAAACCTCTAACCTATTTTAATAATAGCTCAAAAAATGTAAAAGATGACATTTTCATGGGCTCTAGGTTTGAACAACTAAGGCATATATGCATTCAAACACCCACCTACCTCTAGCACGACATAGGATGCCTTACCTACTCCTCTATGTAACTCTGGATGCTATTTATGACTGTATTAATTCCTATGGCTACCTATTTTGAGCGAGAAAACATTTTTCATTTCTCCTAGTTATTCTTATATGTGAATCAAGGTGGTTTTCATGATATGATGTTGGGTATGCTTTTAATATGTAGGGAGATAGTTGTGCCTCAATTTTTTACATGAATAACATAGGGAAAAATATGAGGGAGATATAAAAGCAACTATGTTATTCATTGAAAGAGTTGGTCATTGAGCCAATTTTTGATCTGCAAGTGCCTCGCTATGGTTCTAATGCATCAAACAATGCATGCTTGGTCTATAAGGGGATGAAATCCATTTTGTAATTCATAGGAAGGATTTTTTATGCACATTTTCATGTAATGGTATGTTTCCATGGTCATTTGTGATGATTTAGGGGAACGTATAGTCACAACTATATATTTTCTTTCACCACATTTACTGGTGTGATTGTAACCGAGGTCAGATGTATGTGTGACAACATCTAATGCAATATAGAGTTTTTTTATTGGTCTTTCCTTTGTTTCAAGTGGTTATTGCAATTCTACTCAGAATTATCCATTGCATGAAATCTATTTTGGATTTGTATGTGAGTGCATTTCTAGTTCGATTGATGTTTTGTAGATGTATCACCCTCCTCCCTGCATTTTGTGACTTTGTTGCCCAATGGAGTAGGCACCAATCCATATTGGTGAAGGTCTAACATCCTCATTTTAATCATCCTTTGTCTTGTTAGTTGTAGAAGTAGATTAGGGTTAGATTAGATTTCACATGCAGTTCATGATTCAATATTATATCTAGGGAGTAATCTTAAGCAACCTTTATTGTTCAAATCATTTGTGAAACATGTCATGTATGCTTGCACCTTGTAAGTTGTGTATGTGAAGTTAAGTGGATTCGTTTGGTGGGATATCATGTTGTTATCATTTGTGATTGCATCTACAAGGTGTAGTAATAAGATTAATTAGAGGTTATATATGCAATAGGTTAGTTTGTGACCTAGTGACAACCTTTGGGGTCCAATGCACATTGGGTACTACTATAGTGGTTTGTAGTGTTCACCTTTTGTTGTAATCAAAACCTATTAAGGGATACCTCTGGGAACGCCCTCTTGAGTCTAGCTAAGCTCAAAGCACAAGAGAGATTATCCACTCTCATCAATTGGCCTTTAACTATCTTCAGCCTATTGATGAGCCCCTTTTTTACCTTCTTGATGACATCCCCTGGCCTTGAAGGTGAAAACATACTCTAGGATTATGGAACTACGATTTTGGAACTCAACACCCACCTCTTGAAAAAATTGCTCTAGATTTCTCAAGTGTTCCCGTAGACTATGTGTTGATTTTCCATTAAAATAAGGTCATTTACATATAACAACTTTATTACATATGTATCTAGGTGAACACTCCAACCACCCAACTTGTCTATTGACTCCTCTAACTTGTCTATGTATAGCCCAAACAAAGTGGGGATAGTAGACACCCTTGTTTGACTCTAACTTCACTTCCAAAATATTCTGATAACTGACTCTTTGTTTTATTTTGGCTTGAACCTAATCATAAAGCCTATGGACTACAACCCTATATTTTTTTGGAATTCCTAGCTCTTCCATTCTATCCCACATTTTGCTTCTAGGCACTATGTCGAATGCCCTTTTGAAATTGACAAAATAGCAAAAAACCTCTTCCCCTTGTTTATCCCAAACTTTTTCAATCAAGTGCCCGAGAGTGATGTAGCAGTCAATTGTAGAGTGTTTTGGCTTGAAACCTGCGTGTCCTTTCTCCCTCTTTCTCTCCTTTTCTACCCAACTGTTAATGTTGCACTCCAACGTACTCTAAAGAGTTTTCCAGAGAGGGGATTAATCATTATGGTATAGTAGTTTGATAGGTTGATGGCATCCCCACTTTTGAGGAGAGGAATGACAACATTAGTTGTCTAATTTGTTGAGAAACCATGTTGAATGACCCATTAAATATCTCTTTGATGTGTAGTGTGAGAGCCTCCAAGCCCCGCTTTAAGAATTTAGCATGTAACCCATCTATGTCCCGTGCTTTTCCCTTTACCAACTATTTAATTTCTTCCTTGATATCCTTTATGGAGAAGAGTTTGTCCCTTGTGTTAAGTATTGGAGGGTTGTCTTCATTTTGGTCTCTTTCATACAATAGTTTCGCATCTTCTAGCCATTGGATATCTATTATATTATTCTCATCATTTGTTGTATTTTGGTACACTTCCCTCTAAAAATCTCTCGGATTATGCTTCCCAAGAGAGATTAGTTCCTTCCTCCTTACTTGCATGTATTCTTCCTTTTTATATCTCACTAGTTTTTCATAAGCTTTTTTACTCTCATTTTTCTTTCCTAAGATTTTCATCATCCTTTTCACTACCTTGCACTCTTCATCATACCACAAATTTTCTGAAAAACTATTTTTATTACTTCTGTCTTTAGATCTTTTGCAAGTTATGAGTATTTTGTGGATTATTGTCATCAAGTTATTCTTGTCTGATATTCCCTTATTTCTCCTAGAACCATCACTGTCTTTTATTTCTTGCAACTATTTTTCTAGCATTGTTTTAAAAATATCTTGATTCTCATGTGTGATAAGGATTTTGCCTTGAGAGTCCATTTATTAATTCAGCTGGTGACTAGTTCTCTATTGGTTATATTTTTACATGCCAATCTTTATGTAGATAGGATTATGATTAGATTTCATTTCTAAAGGATGACTTCCTATCTCGACCTCCATTAACCTTGGAATAACGCTCTACGAGAAAATGACATAATCCACTACACTTTGTCAATTGTAAGTTTGACATGTGATGTTCCCTAAACTTGGTCATGCCTTTATGCGATTACTTTTGAACAAATCATGGAGACTACATAGTCCAAACAATTTAGCTCCATATTGTGATACACCTCCTTTTTTATCCTGAGAGACCCTTTCCCTCTTCTAGTTCTCTTCTTCCTCTAACCATAACAAATTTCTATTCATCCCCTCCTCTCTTCTAAGGTATAGATCTTGGTTATTCATTGGTGTTCTATTGAAATCCCCTATTAAAATGACCTCTCCTAGATAGCATAGTACCCTATCATGTCCCTTTTTAATGCTACATATGGGTCTTCTCTATGTAGCTTCATTTTCTTATGCATTTTCAAGCCATAAGGGGCAAAGTAACATGCTAAAAGACAAATTGTAGATTTCCTATCTATTATCCTCATCCATATGTATCAATTATTTGGGCATTTCTTTTCAAATTTTATGATTCCTCCCTGTGCTTCCCTTACCAAGATTGTCATTGGATTTTTCCTAATGTCTTTTAAAGAGCAAATTGTGTAGTTATTTGCTAAATTTTCATGGATTTGAAAGTTGGCATAAAAATTAATACCCCTTTTCTTCTAATAAGTTTGAATAGGGAGAGAGATAGCTCCCATTGGCTTGTGCAGAGTCATGGATTGTTTTTGGTATGGAATAGAGTTTTGCATCTAGTCCTTCGAGACAAATTCAAGGTTTTTTTTCATTAATTTTACCTTTAATATTGTTTTTTTGGCAGATTAAGGTTATTTAAATGGTTTTAGTTCTACTTTTTGCAATTATTGTGAACATCAGTGAGGATGGCATTAAAATTTGCCATTAATTTTACCTTTAATCTTGTGTTTTGGGTGGATTAAGTTTATTTAAATGGTTTCAGTTTTGCTTTTTGTAATTGTTGTGAACATAAGTGAGGATGGCATTAAAGTCTGTCCAAAAAATAGTTTTAAAAGTTTAAAACAAGATAATTCTTCTAATTTGTTGGTCGATATGTCTTTGTCAATAGATGTCATAGACTCTATTTGTAAATGGTTTGAGAATTACAACATGATAGTTTACTACATAGGTTGTATCCAATCAAAGTAGTCTCTAACTACTTAGGTCAAGCATACTTGAAAGCCTTATGGCATCAAGCTCATTGGGGTTTGTAACCTCACTAAGGGCTTTATCTTGTTTTTTTTTGTATGACTCCTAGTGGATCAACATGCTTCTTAACTAATTTAGTTGTTGGTTTACAAGAAACACTTATTGGTGTTGCCTTACTCAATCTGGGACTTTAAAGTCTCTAATCAATCACCACTTAAAGTTCTCATTTGGGTAGGGATTTTAGGTCTCCTAGATCCTTTATGAGCTTTCTTCGAATGGATTATATAGCTATTGGGGTGTTTTATTTGTCATGAGCCCCCCAAAAAAATTCAACCAAGCCCTAAAAATGAGTTTGTGTTGAGGTGGGCATCACCTTTGACCTTAGAGAATTCTCAGATATTTGGGCAGGTATATGGTGTTTTATGCATAAGGTTGCCTACATAAATCTCTTGAACACTTGGTTCAAGTTTCAATCCCCTCACCATAAAATTGAGGATTGTCTAACTCTCAAGTTCATAGTTGACATGCCAACCCCATTGACTAAAGAGGCAAGTTGGAGCACCATAGATAGTAAAACTCCCTCTACCTCCAAATGACTTAATCTAATGAGTCAAACCTTGTGATCAAATATGTGTGAAAGAGTGACCCGATTCTTCCTACCAAGGTCTCAAAAACTAACCAATCGTCTCAAAGGGTTTTAGCTCTTAACTACTATCAATGCATTAGGACTTCCATCACAAGAACTCAACCCTCTAGGGATTATGAAAGCATGTCATTTAGAGGTGATGATTCATTGAGAGATGATAATGAGGACAAGTGTCACTCTATCTCACTTGACAATTATATTTTGCCAAACAAGCATCCACTAATAAGTAATAAGTTTACAATTTTAATAGATGAGGATGACCAACCAAATCTCTCTCTAGAGGTGTAATGCCCAAATTTTACTAAGAATAAAATAGATGAAAACAAAACCAACATTTTTTCCATTAACAATTACAACATTAATCATAAAGCAATATACGTTAACTCACTAGTGTTGTCATAGAAAATAACAACACTACATGCAAACTCTCTACACATGAAAGAAATGTATAGAAATGCCCAAGTAAAGAGGCATTGTCACCTCAGTCTATAAAAGGTGGCACACATACTGATGTAATGCACTTGTGCACAAGTGAAACTCTAACCCTAGCAAACTAACTCAATACAAGGGTATGCATAGGCTAGTGATACAAATCAAACTAAACCCTAAGTTAACAAAATAAAGGAGATACAGTTTCACCCTATATTGAGTGCATAAGCAATCATACCTACCACCACACTCAAAAGTCAAATTTAAATGACACAACAATTAAATGAATTCATTTGTGTCATACTAACATTCCTACTAGATGAATGAAGTCGACTCAATAAACATTAATCATGTCATTTTTTAACCTTACTAAATTCATGTATCAATTACTTAGTTTAAGCATAATAAGGAAAGAGCATGAATCAAACAAATGATGTTAATTATTTTGACATTTCACAAGCATAGATGCAAATGAATAAGGACAATATCTATCATTTCTTAACATGGTTTGTTTCATTATTTAAGCATAAGAACAAATAGGTGCACCATCTAGTTATCCCTAACTATAAATGTGTATTTTAAAGCATATTTAGGAATACATTACAATAAAGTAACATTAAATGATGATTCTCTATCATTCCAAAAATCATTTATCAAAATGTGAACCTCCGTTGATTCATTTATTACCTGGATTAAACTATTTTTTAATATGCATTAGGATTATAGAGGAAAGAATGACTAAAAATGAAGAAACATTTCAAATTCAATGAAGAATCTCTGGAATCCTTCACAACACTAAAAACAATGTTAAAACAACACATAAGCTTTCCAAACATGCAAATAAATCCAATAGAACATGCCTACGTAATGAAATAAATTGCACATGAGAATAATATAATAGGAAATATGTTGCAAATACCTGAGAATAATAAGACACTTCAACGAGGAAACCTCCAAATATCTCCAAAAAGAACATAATTCACAATATGATGATCAAGTAACACTCATTACCTTTTATATATATCCTACTTATGCCTTGGATATCACTGAGGCCAACTTAGATACCAAAATATAGCACCTAGGACAACCTGATTATCTAAATAAGAATATAATAGTGATCATACAACTTAATTAAGATTTAAGGTAGCCACAAGTTAACTACTCATAACATTATACACACTATAAGATTAAGGGTGTAGCATGATCCCCCTCTTTAGAGAAGCAATGTCCTCAATGTTGATCAACTAGGAATAATTCTGAACAAAATCACCATCCTCCCATGTGGCATCTTCAACCGACAAATTCTTCCACCGAATGAGATACTCTATGATTGTTTTAGTCCTCAACTTCTTTGTGCATGTCAAGAGAATTAACTTTGGATCCAAGATCATTCTTTCTTCTTCATCTAGCATTGGTAACATTGTTTGTGTAGGAATTTGTCGACCAATCACCTTCTTTAAACATGAAAACCTGGATGCCTATAGCATTCTCCTAGGTGAATTGATTTGAAAGTAAATACAACAATTACTTTACTCAATGAATATTCCATGACCATTGACATAGTCTAGATACATAAAAAATAAATATAGAACAATGAGAAAAAAATTAGGTCTATATGCAATGAATCAATTATAATATTTTATATCAATATCAACACATGAGAAGTGGGTGATAGGTGTGGAAGGACTGGGGTCTTGGGTGGTCAGCTAGGCTGGCTAGGTGGCACCTTGGAGTTTTAGCCCAACTATGCCCAGGTGGCATATGACTAGGCAGGAAGGGATGTGATGTGATAAGGGTGGAAGATTTAAAAAAATAGGCAATTCATTTTTTGCAATGGGCATATGTGTGATTTGAGTTTGGCTCACCCAAACATCATTAGAGGACATCATAAGGAACGCAACCTTCATTCCGCTTACTCTCACTAATGAGATCTCCTTGGAAGGATTGAGAAGCCACATTGTTTTTTTATAGAGAAGCCAAAGGCAGGGAATTTCACCCTTCTCTGCTTTTTGTTTCAGCTTTTTCATATCAATGGCGGGTGGGTCTGGTTTTATCATGTGGGTTTCTACAGAAGGCTTGGTTTGTATGGGAATGGACACTCCCATTCAGGTGGAGAGTGTTGTAAAGCAGCTTGCCTTTAAGGGATTAGTGACTGATCATAGGCTTAAGAGAATCCTTCGCTCAAATGATGATTTTATCTTGTTGGCTGTGAAGGTGATCTTGGGTAAAAAATTTCTAGAGGAGAGTGAATTCTACAGAGTAGACACCTCCATTGTGTCTCAATTTTTAGCTTCTTTGTTGGATGTAGGCATTTCGAAGGAGAGATTAGAGCTCTTGGTAAGGCAGATTTTCATTAGCAATTTGCTTGTGAGAGTGGCGGAGATTGTCAAAGCAGCCAGGCCAGGGGTTGGTATTCCTAGGCCTGTAAATTTTCATTAGCAATTTGCTTGTGAGAGTGGCAGAGATTGTTAAAGCAGCCAAGACAGGGGTTGGTATTCCTAGACCTACAGATTTTCAGCTGATAGAGGATGGTGAGGTGGTGGTTCGTTACTTTCCCTTCTTGCTCAACCCTAAAGGGTAGCTGCTCATTCTTGACAGGGAACAAGTTGTGGTGGGGGTAGATTTTCTACTGAAACTACTTCAGATTGAACCACACAGAGGCTCCTTCGCATGGATTGAAGATTTTAGGGTAAGCGCAGCATCTCTGGGCTTTGAGTAACTGCAATCTTTAAAAAAAAGGAGGGATGTCTTTTATTTTGGTTAAGGTGGAAGATAATTTCATTGTAATGGCTCCAGTCTGATGTTTAGGGTTTGCAGCTAATGCAAGGTTTTTGTTCTCCTCCTTGTTTGTCCAGTGAAACTATGTGATGTTGGTTGGTCGATAGGCCAAATTTTGGCATGCTTATAGAAAGGTAGCAGGCCTTGCATGGCCGAATTTCCCTTTTGGTAACCTTGCGTGGTCGATAAGTGACTGGATAGACAAGGAGAAAACTGCAAACAATATGCAGTCAACTATGTAATTTTCTTTTTCAATCAATATAATCTATTATCTTACGAAATAAAATAAAAAAAATCAACACATGAGAAATATGCAATAAAATGCATGTCTATGCAATGATAACATTTTATCAATATCAACACATGAGAAATATGCATGTCTACATGAGAAATATGGGTATAGAGATTAATCAAATAATATACAATACAAAATGTAATGCAAAATGACAATTATGTCTCTATAACTCATTAGGAATGGGAGATTGAAGTAGAGTTTCAACCTCTGTCTATTTTTTAACTTTTGATAAAGTACCCTCATATCTCATAGTTGATAGTGGATCGATCAGATGCTAATCCAGAAATTAGAAATTCAAAATGTGAGAAATCAATGAAGTGAATGCGTAATGAGTGAACGGAGAATTTTTTTTCTTAAATAGGAATCCATAGTCACACTAAGTTTTTGGTCATCTAGCCCACAAAAATATAGTAACTTTTGCATGGGCGATTAAACACATTACCCTAAATTACCTATAATTTTGTGGCGATGGCATGCATTTTCTCAAAAGTTCCTATAATTGAATGGTGATAATACATGTTTCCCTAAAAGCCTATAATTGCATGGTGATAATATACATTTTTCCTAAAATGCCTATAATTGCATGGAAATTATATGCATTTTCCCTAAATTGCCTATAATTTAATCGGCAACCACACCACCCTTTTCCCTTAATTAATATAAAAAGGCATGTGATTGAAACATAATTTTGAAAAATGAAAATTCAAATAATAAGTGATTTGACCTAGATTAAAAGTTGCCTCTATAATATCTTGGTCATGAGGACCAAACTAGATTAAACAATGTAGCGATCTAATGTTATTCTAAGATATTAAAAAATCTATTCTAGGGTGATCTAAGGCTACGTACATGAAAACAAAGTCAAATTTAGGTGAAAGAATATGCCATCAAAGTCATTATATTCACCATTTTTTAGACCCCCAAAAGCAAAAAATTGCTAATTGGTGACAAATTGCCACTAAAAAATTCCCTGGTGTCTAGGTGGAGCTTCATCACATAGCATGACATTGTCTAAGATGCCACGTGATAATGCATAATACCACTTTATGTGTAGGAAAAAAATTCCTAACCCTACTCCTAATTGTACACTCTTCAATTTCTTAGACACTTAAGCAAGTTTACAATTTGTGCCTATTTTACATTAGTAAGACATAAGCTACTCATTACACATCTTTTCTCTATTTTGTAGGTTCCCGTAGAACATGCATGCCAAGGATGATGAACACACAAAGATTTATAGTAGGATCCATTACTTTATATGGACCTAATATCCTTTTTATGTCTAAGTATTTATTTTCAAGCATGTTTATGAGTGCTCGTATACTTTGAGATACACAACCATTTTAGGATTCACATGCATCTCAAAGTGGGGGGAAATATAATGGTGATATTTTTTCATGCCCATGCCAATTCCCATTTAGTTTGAGGCCCATTTTGATATAATGTCTTGATGCAATTATATATCAACAAATTACACAATCTTGTGTGAAGTTGGGTTCATTCCCCAATCCTTCACATATATTCACCTTCGCTCATTCTTATATGTATTTGACCTTACCTCATCTATTTCCACACATATTCCCATACACCTAGAATTTATTACATCATCCATGTCTAGACATTCATTCCCCACATAGATATTACCATTTCCTTATCCAAGGTCAATTCCATGAGTGCAAAGTTTATCGTACACCCACAAATCTAAACACTAAGATTCAAAACTTTAAATTCAAATTTGGCCAAATCCTACCCATTTTATTCCCACCATGAGATAACTTGGTACATGTTTCACATGATTACTACTATGTACATACCCAATTGTATTAATTTATGATCCTAGAATAATTTAATTTCCTAGAGCACTCAAAGAGTATTTATTAAGGGAGCACTTTGATTGGTCGAATACAAGGAAGAACATTTACATCAAATTCATTATATAGGACATTTTCACAATTGTTTGCTTCCTATTAATCTTTAGTATGAATTTAAAGTTGGTCTCTCTTGGGGGTTGACCTAGGAGAACTTGTCCACTAGCAATTTAATAGCCTCCTTAGGGTATTTTTTCAATATTTCCAATCCTTGACAACCAAAATGAAGTAGACAATCAAGCAAACCAAAGAGCATATGTGTGCAACTAGTAGGATTAGATCTGTAGACTACAAAGTGTGAAAGTACAATAATGTCCCCACTTTTTAGTATTATTGGACCACTAAAATCATTATTTTTTAGTATTCAACACATTCTCTAAATTATATTAAACAAACTATCAAGAATTTAAAGACAATGTAAACTCGTTATTTATGGCATTTTCTATGTAGATTCAATTTATAATTTTTTTAAATTTATAAAACCATTTCTATCATTTTGTTAGTTTTCAATAAAGTTTTTATATTATATTTATACTATTTTGTACATTGAGAGACATTTTACCTTGATACACAACTTTTACTAAAATAAAATATTTTCATGATTTCTTGGATTTAGATCATTAACTCCAATAGCTAGTGTATGGATATTTAGGTAATTTTTATTGACTATTTTTTTTTATTAATTCTTTAACAGGTAATAAATTAAATTTCGATCTATATTTTATTGTAACATGTTTCTCTTTGCCTATTTATTGAAAGTGAATTTTTTATTGAAATAAGGACATCAATAGGAGTGCAATGCAATTTTTTTTAAAATTGACATTGCAATTTTCCCCAATGTCTCAAATAGAAGTTATTATTTTTTCTAATGGACCTATGTTGCTTATAAAATTATAAAAAAAAAACATATTACATATTATACTTTTCGGAAAGCTAATTCTAAGTACATGCCTATAAAATTTCATCTCTCGGTGACTTCATTTGACCCCTATGCGCATGACACAGAGTGGTTCTCTAAAATTGCAACATTTGAATAGGAAGGGAAGAGGCTACCATGAGGGTGCACATAAGCATGTTTGACTGAATTTGCTTGGATCTAACCATGATAGATCAAACTTGTGCTAGGACCATGCTCTAATTCTGTAAAATTAATAATGTGCCTCATTTGTATTCTTGGTTCCCAAAATTACTACAACCCAAAACCCTAAAGCATTGCTCAATCACCCAGGCTAGGGGTGTCATCAAATTGATTAGAAAGGGGTTTATCAATAGGTTTAGGGTGATTTTGGCCAACTTACAAGAGTGGGTAAACTCCTCTAGACTTCAAGCTCAGTTGGGCTTTGGAGGGTAATCACGCGGTATCCCTAAATAGGGGTTTAAAACTACACAATATTTATCTTCCAATTTGTAACTTTGCAGCAATACCCAGACAGTTGTTTTAATCCTAAAAACTATCACTGAATTAAAATATATTTGTTGCACATTTGAACTTCATTCTAAGTTGATGGCAACATTCTTACATGATTGTGAGTTGTTGATATGCACAAGTGATTTGTTTTAGAGATGGTTTAAAAATAGTGCACAATTTAAACTCCTTAGTTATAATGCAAACCACGCAAGACATACAGATCTGATTACTTCTACCTCACACTAGGTTGATCTGTTTGATTTATAAATTGTTTTGGTGATCAAAACACCATTCATATCGATGTCTTCAATGGTTTACAGAGTTTACATATCAAAAAGGGAGAACACTAATGAAATGATAGTGAGTTGCCTAACTGGAACACCCAGATGCATGAAACTTGAAAATAGAACCAGACATGCTTATTCATCCATTCTCACACAACATTCATTCATATGCAATCTTAAAATGTCTATTACAATATGTAATATATTATGGACATGTCAAATCCTTCAAATGAAGATTGCAATCACACCACAAATCTCGACAAGAGGAATCCTATAACAAATCAAAAGTTCCCTAAATGAACATCTGCAACAATGGAGACAAATGGTTCTAATCACAAATTTTTCATTAATTCATCTAATTTACAAAAAGTTTCCCCTGAAGATTTGAAAGTTTCACAGTGATAGATACCCTTACCATGTTGCACCAATTGTCTAAAAAATGCCAAAATGACTAACCCTTCAAAATGATTTTCAATCTTTTATTTATAACACTTGCAACTCAAGGATTTGATGGAAAAATGGGAGGGAAAACCCCAACAACTCCACCAACTGCATTAAAAACATCAATTTCAACTACCCATTTCACATTAATGGTGAACTAGAGAGTAGCTGGTGCGTTTCTAGGCATTTTTGGGCCTCTGGCGGGTGGCGAGACAAAGGGAGAACCTGGCACCCAAGAATTGGTGCCAAGATTTCAATGGGACCCGAAGCCCTACTAGAACGAAAAGCGACAAAGGTCCCAAATGAAAAATTGATTTGAAACTTCATAAAATAATTTGCCATTTTCTGAAAGAATTATTTGAAAATTCATTTTTTTGCACCTTCAAATTTGACTTGAAAATTTAGGGGGTTTGAAAGGATTTCAGACTTAGATCTTCTGTTGGTGGGGATCAGGAGTTCAGGGGGACGAGGAACTTTGGAACTAGGTCCAAAAGTTTCAGCGGGACCCAAAATCTCGAAGGGAAAAGGAGGGGTTGGGTTGGGAAAAAAGTTTCAGCCTAGAACTTCGGAAGGGGAAAGAGAGCAGGGAAGCAGGGGGAAACTAGACCTTGGGACAAGTTCCCAAGTGTTGGCGATACCTGAAAACCTGCAAGAACCAAAGGGCCCAAAAAAGAAAGAAGTCCAAACAATATATAAATAAAATATAAAATATAAGTGGTAGTAGTTTAATTTCTTATAATTTATTTATATTCTATTTATATACTGTCAGGATGTTTGAGAGTGGTTTCAAATCTATAGGAGTTAAAAATGCAGAATCTAGAAATTGGAGGATCACTTAGATTTTAGGCAACCAACTTTTCTGGGTTTCAGGGTTTCAAACTTAGCCAAATTCAGGGTTTCAGCACATGCATCAGGGTAAAGGCATAGGGACCCCTTAGGAAAATTTTGAGGAATTTGACAAGATATTTTAATTATGAGGCTTAAAAATATAGGTGCCAACACTGGCTCTAGTTGGGGCATGTGCCAAGTAGTAGCACAATGAGAATCACAGATCTTCGGGGCAGACCAAAACATAACAAAAACAACACATTGGGAATAGAAATACAAGCACCATCAAAACCAACAGTGGTCAAGACTGCTCAAGTTCAAAATATAACATGTATATCAAGATTTCACCATAAAATTTTGAAGGGCTACATTATGTACAAGAAGTAAAGTTTCAATTGTTGTCCATAAACAAGCAACTCTAGAAGTTCTTCCACATTTCTTATATAAAAGGTGTCTTGGCCAACCTTTTCATCAATCTGATATGGGCCTCCCCATAGTGGTTCAAACTTACCATGATTTCCCTTGTCCTCTAAATTTGCATTCCAAAGGAGAACCAAACCACCAATCTAAAAACAACTATTAATAGTTCTCCTGTTGAACAAATGCTCAACCTTTTGTTGCTGTAGCAATTTTTTATCATGTGCCACCCTTCTAGCTTCATCCAATTCTATCAACTCATGCATCCTTAATGTCAAAGCATCATCTCCATCTTCTCCTATTTGTTGCAGTAGTTGATACACACACAGTTCTAATGACATTGGCATTTTACCCTCTAACCCATACACTATCTAAAAAGGACTTTTACCTATAGCATGTTTGTAGGTGATCCTATCAGTCCAAACTACATATTTCAACTTGTCATCCCACCTTTTCTTGTTCACATTTAGAGTCCTCTTCAAAATTTTCATGAGGCTCTTATTGATGGACTCAGTTTGTCCAATACTCTACAGATGGTGTGGTGATGAATGAATCAACTTTATCCAATACTCAAAACACATACCTACAATGTATTGAGATTTGAAGTTTATGGCATTGTCAGCAACAATTCTAGATGGCACACCAAATCTGGTTATCACATTGTTCAAAAGGAACTCAATCACTACATTGGACGTGGCCTTGTGAGTTGGACAACCTCAACCCACTTTGTGAAATAATCAGTTGCCACCAAGATCCATCTATATCCATTGCTTGATTTTTCTTGAATTCCCCTTTGAAATCAATGCCCCATTGTTGAAATGGTGCCTCATTGGTAACATTCATAGGGGAAGAGCACCTTGAAACTTTAACTTACCTACAAACCTTTAACAGGCATCACATTTTTTGATTTGTTTTGCAACATCCTTGAAGAGGCTCAACCACCCAAAACCCACCCTAATAATCTTATGTGCTATAGTTTTAGCATGGAAGTGCCCACCACATTGTTGGAGTACGGGACCACTAAGAGAGGGGGGTGAATCAGTGGTCTAGAAACCTTAACATTTCAAAACTCAACTCACATATTTATACAAAGAATCTTATTGAAAATATAATCGCAAAGATGTGCAATTTAGAATATAAAACTTGAACAAGGATGATCAAACAAGTACAACATAATCAACCATCAAGAGGAGACATAACACAGATTTTGAAGAGTGGAAAACCCTCATAGGGATGAAAAACCACTTGGGAAAATTGCCTCACTGGATTAACAAAATCCCACTTATTACAAAGCCTCACTAGCTACTTTGTTTAGAAGCACCTACTTCAAGGAGCACCAACCCCTAATACATTTAGAAGCACCAACTCCAAGGACACCAACCCTTAATACATTTAGGAGCACCAACCCTTAATACATGAATATGAAAATATACAGAGGAAAACTCTGTTTCTCTACATAGCAAAACCTTATATCTCCTTTACTTTTCACCTCAACAAAATATTTTTCAATCACAAACTATTCAGCCTTGTTTTAGCCTCTAAAATATGTGTCAATCTCTGTGAGAAACTATACATTTGTCTGATCAAACACTAACAACTGCACTTTCCTTTCTTGTATTCCATAAACACTAATTAGTCTTCAACTTTCACATACTGCAAACACCATGATATCCTGCACAAAACTGGTTAATTCTTATATTGACATGTAGATACTCTTCTCAAAAACTCAAATCAACGATCAAAATCTCCAAAACCATCGTACAGATATCATAGTTAAATTTACTGGCCCTCTACATTTGAATAGAGCTGCAAAAATTAGCTTATAGGTCTTTTATAACCCTCTGTCTGTCAAATTTAGAATGTTAGGTATGACCGTTGAACTTCAAAAAGCAATTAAAAATCATCCACACGATTAAGTTTCATGTGAACAATATCTTTTGATCTATGTCATTCGATTATATTTGGTACTTAAGAGTCTCTGGTGACCTATAGTAACCGGTACCCCTAGGAAGTCGGGGCCGGTCATTCAATGAAATAAAGACCCTTAAGACATAAGTTATATTTTAACCTATCGATCAAGTCAATATAAAAATAGAAATAAAGAAATGATGGGGACTCAGGGTATACTATGATATGCATTAGGAGTTTTAACTTAGGGTTTTTTGTTCCCTTATCCTTGTAATAACACAAACCCTAATAGAAGAATTTAGGATATATGCATCTTAGACCCATCAAAAGTGAATAGTGATGACTCTGCAGAGACCATAATGACTTCAAAGAGATTATATCAGAGTGTGACAAACAGTTTATACCTGTGAAGTCTTGGAAGAAACAATAGGGCACCTGACCATAAGCTTTTTATGCAAACACATCATCTCACACCTATCTCAAATCTCTAAATCAAACCTTAATCTATAAGCTCATCTCTACAATGAATGCCTTGTCATGACCAACTCTACAACTCAAATACATATTATATGACCAAAATATGATGAAGATGAACACCATGAACAACATCAGATAAGCATTCTCTGTAACACCCATGATGAAGTCCTACAAGTAAATCATCTTTGTGGTTTGTGCCCTTGAAATGCCAAGCATAAGCAAAAACATCTTGTCAACCATAAACACATCAAACACCTTAACAAAACCCTCAACATCACATACCTCATTACATCACAAGATCCACTATTTTGACATCAATGGCAAGACAACCAACATGCCAAACTTAACAAACTCCCCCTTTGGCTTTGGCATTGATGTAAAAACACCAGCATTGTAAACAATCAACAATCCATCTACAATCAACCATATCATCTTTTCCATCTCCCCCTTTTTGACAATAGTGGCAAATACAACCCCTAAGTACAGTCATGTAGCAATTTTAGCTGACAATGGAGAGCAACATTTAGAGAAGAAACATAGTTTGTTATTAATAAATGAAGAACCATACACTGCATTTTGCCTTCTTAACTGTCTCCTATGAGTTTTGATTGCTGAAAAGAAGAATTCAAAAAGGATACTGAGACATAATCATTCATTGTCCATCTAATTTGTGGCCTCTGACTGTCTACTACTGCACACTAATTGTCCAAAATCACTTCTGCATCCAAATTGTCCATCAACATTTGACACACTTACATTATGACACCATGACTGATGACTGTAATAACTATCCTCTTGACACCACCATTGCTTAATTGATCACAAAGATATAATGAAAAGTATCAACTTCACTTGTGTATAGATTTCAACAAGTATCCAACAACATCAACACTGATATACACACAACCACCACTATCATATGCAATCAATTGAAACACAATCCCTCATTAAGCACTGCCCTTATTGTTGTCTATAGTTCATTTTCCATATTGTTGTCAACTTCTAGTATCCATGTCTACTAAGGCACTTGTAATAACATCATTTGACAATTTCGTTTTAAATTTTGATGAATGACATACCCTGTTCCAAAGACTGCAACAATTTTCCTTGAAAGATGATACATCTAATAAGCAACACAACATTTGACAACATAAAACAAAAATAAAAAGTATTGATTGGACTTTAGGACTGTAGGAAATCTCACATATTTACTCCCCCTAAATCCAATATTATGATGAAATCATTGAAGAGAGGAGAGTGATAATACCCCAAGCCTTTGTCTCAAGGATTCAAACACTTCTTTAGGCAATGGTTTTGTAAAGATATCAGCAGTTTGATCAGAAGTATGAACATAATCTAGCACCATATCATTTGCAAGAACTCTTTCTCTTAGGAAATGATATCTAATAGCAATATGTTTGGTTCTAGAGTGCATGACTAGATTCTTGGAAATATTAATGGAAGTAGTATTGTCACAAAGAATAGAGACAGGCATAGAAACCTCCACTTTGATGTCTTGAAGTGATTGAACCATCCAAAGAACTTGAGTACAACAAGAAGATACTACAACATATTCAGCTTCAACAGTGGATAAAGAGACACAATCTTGCTTCTTACTATGCCAAGCCACTAGTCAACCACCAAGAAAGAAAGTTGTTCCACTTGTGCTCTTTTTGTCATCAGGACAACCTGCCCAATCAACATCAGTATATGCAAGAAGAGTGAAATCGTTGTGTCTAGGATACCACAATCCAAAATCAAGAGTGCCTTTAAGGTATCTAAAGATCCTTCTAACTGCATTTAAGTGAGATTGTTTAGGACAAGACTGTTCTACCTCAGGTGAATCATCATTTTTGCTTAGTTTGCACCCTGTTTCCATAGGAGTACCAACTGGTTTACATTCATCCATTTGAAACCTCTTAAACATTTCTTTGGCATACTTGACTTGTGAGATAAAAATCCACTTTTCAAGTTGAGAAACCTATAAACCAAGGAAGAATGACAATTCTCCAAGCATAGACATTTCAAATTTTGATTTCATAATGTCAGGAAAAGAATGACACATGTTATCATTATTGCTTCCAAAAATGATGTCATCAACATAAATCACTACAACCAAGATATCCTCATCTTTGGTAATATAGTACAAGTTGTTGTCCACTCCACCTTTAGTAAATCCTCGCTCTTGCAAGTACTTATCCAATCTGTAGTACCATGCTCTTGGGGCTTGTTTTAAGCCATATAAAGCATTTTTCAACTTGTACACATGATCTAGTTTGTCTTTACATTCAAAATCCTTAGGTTGTTCCATATAAACCTCTTCCTCAAGATCACCGTTTAGAAAGGTTGATTTGACATCCATTTGGAACACCTTGAAATTTTTATAAACTGAAAAAACTAAGAACATTCTTATTGCTTCTAGTCTAGCCATAGGTGCAAAAGTTTCATCAAAATCAATTCCCTCAATTTGAGAATAACCCTTACAAACAAGTCTAGCTTTATTTCTAACAACTTTACCCCTATCATCAAGTTTGTTTCTAAAAACCCATTTTGCACCAATAACATTTTTACCTTCAAGTCTAGGAACAAGCTCCCATGTCTTGTTCTTGTCTATTTGATTCAATTCCTCTTCCATAGCTTTAATCCAAGCTTCATCCTTGTTGGCCTCCACATAGGTTTTTGGCTCCATTTCTGATATCAAGCATACATGTGCTTGATTACTTGTAGCAGCAAGTTTCCTCCTTGTTAGAACACCAATAGATTTATCTCCAATGATTAGCTCTTGTGGATGATCTCTTTGAAATGTCTTTGAAGGAGTTTTGGATTTGGTTTCCATAGGCTTTTCAGGAGATTCTTCTTCCACTTGAACTTCCACCTCTTTTTCTGAATGACAATCTTCTTCTTCTTTGCCTTGAATCAGCTGCACATAAGGCTGCATACCTTCATCCACTTTGATATTAGTGCTTTATATTACTCTTTTGAGTCTCTTGTTTAAAAAATTGGAGGCTTTACTATGTGTAGAGTAGCCTAAAAAAATGCCCTCATCACTCCTAGAATCAAAACTCTCCAGATTATCATCATCTCTCTTAATGAAACATTTACTACCAAATTTTTTTAAATAGCCAACATTTGTTGACCTACCATACCATAATTCATAAGGAGTATGGTTAGGTTTTACCCTTAATTGTACTTTATTTAGAGTGTATACTGTTGTATGGATAACTTCCTTCCAATAAGTATTGGGCAGATTTGCATCATGAAGTAATGTTCTTGCCATCTCCTTCACAGTCCTGTTCTTCCTTTCAGCTACTCCATTATGTTGTGGAGTTCTAGGAGCTAAATATTGTCTTTTGATCCCATGTTTCTCACAATATTCTTCAAACTCCTTGGATGTATACTCTCCACCCTTATCTGACCTTAGACATTTGAGCTTGAAATCTAATTCCTTCTCAACCATATTCTTAAAGATCCTAAATCTATCAAAGGCTTCTGACTTGTCCTTCAAAAAGGTCACCCAGGTCATTCTAGAAAAGTCATCAATAAAGAGCATAAAATATCTTTCACCACCTAATGCCTTAGTCCTTGTAGGACCACACAAATCTGAATGAACAAGTTGTAAAGGCTTAGAAGAAGAATACTCTTTGGATTTGAAATTGACCTTAGTTTGCTTACCAAATTGACATTCTTTACAAGTAGTGATGTTTGGCTTGGAGATGTGAGGCATATTCCTTACATTCTGATTTTTGCCGATCCTTTCAAGATTATCAAAATTTACATGACCAAGTCTCCAATGCCATAACCAACTTTCTTCAATTTGACCCATGAAGCAAATATATCCATCTGCATCTCTATTTTTAGTCTCATGAAGATTATAGATATTTCCACTTGTTCTTAATCCTGCTGCAACAACTTTTCCTGATTTCTTCTTAATTTCACAACCATGAGCATTAAAAACAACATTGAATCCATTGTCACAAATTTTACCAACACTCAATAGATTGTGTTTTAAGCATTCAACATAATATACATCATGTAATGGAGTCTCATCATCTAAAAGAATAGTACCTTTTCCTTTGATTAAAATACAAACATTGTTACCAAACATGACTGAACCTTCTGCGTAGTCTTCAAGCTTGATGAACTTGCTTTTATCTCCTATCATATAGTTAGAACAACCACTATCTATAACCCATTGTTCTTTCTTCTTGGTATGAAAGGTAGTTTGAACAATCATAGCTTCAATATTCTTATTCATCATCTTAGGTCTCAAACAAGTTTTGTCTTATCAACACCAGAGGTTGACATTTTGGAAAGAGCATTCATTCTAGCTTGTTGCACTTCCAAGTTAGGTCTACAAAACTTAGATATGTGCCCAAAGTTATTGCAATTGAAGCATCTTATCCTTCTTAAGAACTCAAAAGGACTCCTCAAAAAGTTTGCTCTTCTTCTAGAATCAAATCTGCACTTATTTGCTTTGTGTCCATACTTGTTACAATAAAAACAATAACCAAGAAAATGCATATTATACTTGAAAGAATTACTTATTTTGAAGTTTGCTGGTTTCATGAGACTTTTTTTATTAATATCAGCATGTTGATGACTCTTGGCGTATGAACATTGTCCTTCTTCAAACCCAAGACCAGTTTTGTCTTTGAAGCCCTTTTGTTTTTCTAAGAGATCTTCAAGCTTATCACTGTTGTTACACATGCCAAGTCTTCTTCTCAAAGTCACAATTTCAACTTCTAGAGCATGACACTCTTTATCTTTGGCATCTAACTCCTTGTTTGTAACTTCAACAATTATTTTACTCTCCTCAAGATTAAATTTTAGGTCTGCAATTTGTTTTTCATAATTAGTGACTTTGCTGATCAGAATTTCATTGTCCTTTTGAAACTAATTTCTTTGAGCAACTATCTCCTTTTTGAACTTCTTGATCTCACCAAGTGCACACTTCAATTCACACTTATTATTCTGCTTCATCATTTTTAGATTGATTTTCACACTTATTATTTTGATTTTCACTTATAACTGCCATGAACAAGGTTTCCTCTTCTTCCTTAAGTGACTCCTCTGAACCACTATCTGTTATATCAGCATCTTTTGTGAACATACTCTTCTTCTTTTTGAAGTTGTTTTTTCTTTTTAGGATTGAATTGTTTCTTCTTGATTTGTTTCTTATTTCCTTCTTCATCACTATCTAGATCTTTGTATGGAGATTTAGCAGTAAAGTGTCCTATCCTACCACACTCAAAAAACTTGAATGGAAGCTTACCTTTATACTTTCCTGATGACCCCTTTTTCAATCTGCTAACAAAAGAAGACTCTTGATCATTCATCTCTTCTAGATCTAAATTTATTTCCTTTTCCTTTTTGATTGACTTAAATGCAACTTCTTTACTTGTAGAAATATCATTACAAACTCTCATCTCAAAAGCAGTAAAAGTACCATGAAGTTCATCAAAGGCCACTTTACTCAAATCTCCCTCTTATACTGTAGACACCTTGGATTCATATTTAGGTGTTAGAGTCCTTAAAATCTTGGTTACAACTACCTTTTCTTCTAAGGTATCACCTAAACCCTGAATAGCATTAACAACCTCTTAAACCCTAAGAAGGTAATCAACCACCTTCTCATCAGCAGTTGAGGGAGGATTTGTTTCTTTATACTCATTTTCTATAGCTGACCAAACATCATAACCAAAGGAAGACAAATAGGATTCCATCCTAAATTTCTAGAAGGCATAATTAGACCCATCAAATAAAGGTGCTTTGTATGTAGAAAAACCTTCTTGATTGCCCATGACTAGTACTCCACTTATAGGACCTACCCAAGCTTGTTAGGCTTCTATAGGGAACCTAGCTCTGATACCACTTTTTGGTGTACAGGACCACTAAGAGGGGGGTGAATCAATGGTCTAAAAACCTTAACATTTCAAAACTTAACTCACCAGATTTATACAAAGAACCTTATGAAAATATAGTCACAAACACGTGCAATTTAGAATATAAAACTTGAACAAGGATGATCAAACAAGTACAACATAGTCAACCATCAAAAGGAGACATAACACATATTTTGAAGAGTGGAAAACCCTCATAGGGATGAAAAACCACTCAGGAAAATTACCTCACTGGCTTAACAAAATCCCACTTATTACAAAGCCTCACTGGCTACTTTGTTTAGAAGCACCTAAGCACCAACCCCTAATACATTTAGAAGCACCAACTCCAAGGGAACCAACCTTTAATACATTTAGGAGCACCAACTCCAAGGGCACCAACCCTTAATACATGGATATGAAAATATACAGAGAAAAACTCTATTTCTCTACATAGAAAAACCTTATATCTCCTTTAGTTTTCAACTCAACAAAATCTTTTTCAATCACAAACTATTTAGCCTTGTTTTAGTCTCTAAAATATGTGTCAATCTCTGTGAGAAACTATACATTTGTCTGATCAAGCACTAACAACTGCACTTTCCTTTCTTGTATTTCATAAACACTAAGTAGTCTTCAACTTTCACATACTGCAAACACCATGATATCCTACACAAAACTGGTTAATTCTCATATTAACATGTAGATACTCTTCTCAAAAACTCAAATCAATGATCAAAATCTCCAAAACCATCGTACAGATCTCATAGTTAAATTTACTGGCCCTTTGCATTTGAATAAAGCTTCAAAAATCAGATTTTAGGTCTTTTATAACCCTCTGCTAGTCAAATTTAGAATGTTAGGTATGACTGTTGAACTTCAAAAAGTAATTAAAAGTCATCCACACAATTAAGTTTCACACCAATGATATCTTTTGATCTCTATCGTTTGATTATATTTGGCACTTAAGAGTCATTCGACTTCTTAAGACTTCCTAAGCGTCAAATTTTGAAGCAACAACATCTAAGGAATCTACCTTTTCATTCTCAGCTCTTTCCACCCATTCAATGCCAACATCATCAAACAAGTTAATAGTGTCCCCAACTGCATTCATGTATGCTCTTAATGGGTTGTCCTTGTCAGCATACACATTTCTAATATGTTGCACAACTTATTCTGAATCACCATAGATCTTCAAACACTTGACTCAATGCTTATGAGCAACATTTAAACCTAACAACAATGCCTCATACTCAACTATGTTGTTAGTGCACTAGAAATTAAGCTTGAAAGAAAGTCCAAACTATTCCTTATCTGGTGAAGTCAAAACTATGCACGCACATGAGCCATCTCTAGAATATGCACAATCAAAGTATAATGTCTACAACATTTTCATCATGCATAGGAGCAACAATCTGAGGGAGATTAGCACATACCTTAGGTTCCTTCATCACAAAACCCCATAAAACAATCAATGTCGGTGTCAAAGAAGTTCACTTCCTCATGAGTTTTGTAGCAATCTTCAATGTTCCGATCATCTACCTTCGTTTTCCTATAAAGTTTCACTTCTACACCATGAAATGGAATGGTGGCATATGATAGATCCATTTTTATACTCCCTCCCATAGAGGTTGCTCACTTTCTAGATAAAAACATACCCCATTTAGCAAGGCAGTCCATAATAATTATGTCCATCAAAAAAGACTTGTTTGGATATGCAACAAGCTGAACCTCAACATCCTTAACAAGACCAATCACATTTACTTCTATTGAATCCATAGCAAAGCACTTACCAAAAGACTTGGACACCTTTAACCCCAAATCATTCATGATTTTAAGTGGCATGACATTACTAGAGGATCCACAATTGAGAATACAATATGTAGCAACCAGCTGGATTGTTGAATCGAATAGGCAACTGGAAGGCTCCGCTCCAGTTTTACAAGTATTGTTGGATTTTAGGGTCCACTGGTTCTGATTCTGTAGAAAAGGTGAAGAAGGGAATACTACCCCAAAGTCCTACAGTTGACAGTGCTTGTCTTGCCAGGAGCATCTTAAGTCGATAATAAAGAAAATCATTTGCTAGCTGCCAATTGTGTTGATCCTGCCTGTTGTAGGGTTTTGTACTAAACTCTGGACAACTATGTTCATATCATCAGTGTTCCCTGATGTGCATGACATGAACATTTCCAGCTTCTGTTTGACCCATTTTATGTCCTTCTCTTGAGAGGAAATCTGCAAAGACATTTTGAGTACTTGGTAGATGTTCTACATCAAATTCAAATGTAGTTAGAAATTGAGCCCATCTTAGCAGTCTACCACGGATAACTTTATCTTTTGATTCTTTGCAAAAGAAACCTTTCAGGTTCTGCAGAAAGGATCTACACCCATCCTACTATTCACCATAGATAACCCCAAATAAACTTCAACTATTTCATCATCCTTAGGAGGAACAACAAGTTTTATAGGTGTACTAGTGGCTATGATAAATGAGACAACCCTACCCCTATGCTCAGGAATCCTAAGAGCCTCCCCTAATGGTAGTGAAATTCTAATTTGACTTAACATATGGGCCATGTCAAAAGGATGATATAGAGGTAAAGGGGTGTCATGTGAAATTGTAACATCATTTGTATCGGGAATATAAGGTATCAACTGACTGGAAAAAGTATCCATACTTTTACCTCCTTCCTCTTACCTTTGCTATTTTGTGGTTCACTTGATGCTTGAGGCTGACTCTCTTTGGCATCACTTTTTGGCTTGTGAGTATCAATAGAAGGTATATCAGCTGGTTGCACCACCTGTACTGGAACTTTTTGTACATATTTTGTTGTTGTTGATGGTTGTGCCAAAATTTTCTTCCTTTCCAAGATATTCTTTTTAGGAGTACTTTTGTCTTTCATCTCCAATCCTATCTTGTTTTTCTCTTTCTCACCATCCAATTCTCTTTTTATTGATTCAGCGGTAGGAGAGTTCTACATAGGAACTTGCCTATTCCTTAGTTGATAGCCTCCTTGGACCTGCATGATAGTTGCATCGGTTAAGGCCTTCATATTTTCTTTTGATGGTTTGGACTGCTTGTACTTCTTGTGCATGAGGTCCCTCAAATGTTTGAAATCATGAGCTGGCAACTTATATCTCTTCAGACTATCACTATAATTAGTTTGGAAAATATAATCATCCTCTTCATGGTTTTCATACTCATCATTTTTATCAAACCACTCATAGTCATTGGTGTCAAACTGATTTATGTCATCCTCTTCATAGTATTCAGTTGCACCCTCTTCATTTGGAAGCTCCTCTCTACTCATTGAATGAGCCACTGCATAATTGGTTGGATCATGGGGAAGGAAACATGGTTGGTGCGCCATAAAGAAACCTCTTGGAAATTGATTTGATCCCTTCTCAATGGATCAAGGGTGTCTCTTTTAGGTTGTTTGAAACTAACCCGCCTAGGGATGCCTATCTATCATTTTGTTGTGGTCTCTTAGACCAATCAATATTATATGGCCTATTATGCATCCTTTAGCCTTCATTAAAGTGTGTTGCCACTCCCTAAGGTGGCAACTCTTTCTCATTTCTTTCAACCTTATAAGACAGGTCTTTCATGACTTCCATAAGTTTATCTAGTTTGTCTTCATATGTTAGGGGCTTGTTGAAAGATTCTTTATCTAGCTGGGACATTTTTACATCCGATCTTTTAATGTGCTTCTCTAAATCCCTCATGTTGCTTTTAATGTTAATGGTTGTAGCATATGCTTCCCTTAATGTTTGTGGACTCTCGTCCCTCAAACAATAACCAATCTTTCAGTCAAATGCACCACAATACAACACCAAACACATTGACTTATTAGATCTTAGCTAAGGAGGTACCTTTCTCATAGTCATGATGAAGTGACTATTAAAATTAGCTATTGTTTCATTTATTTCCTTTTTTATAGTTGTGAGTTCATCTATGGCAAACTTTGGATCAATCCTATCACTGTATTGCAATCAAAAGGTTGTTCTTAAATATCATCCACTTCAACAGTCAAAGGTCAATTTTGGCCAATAAAAATAGGACAAATATTTACCACTTTTTGTTGTGAATGAGGTGTAAAATTTCTATTGGCTATTTGACCATTGAAGTGGATGATATTTAAGTAGAGTGCAATCAGAATATCCTCATGAACTCCTCCCAAGAATCAATACTACTAACCAAGAGAGCCTTGTACCATTCTTTGGCACATTCCTCAAGTGAATGTATAAATAATTTCATCATGACATCTTCATCCTCAATTTTATACTCATTAGTGACATTAATAAAATGTTTAAGATGCTCTTCACTTGTAACAACATTTTTGCCTTGGAACCTTGGAATCTTTCATCTAATATCATTTGGAATTGGATTGGGAAAATTAGGGATGCCAAAGAAATCAAGTTGTTTATACCTTTCAGCTCCCAAAGGCTGTCTTAGTGGAGGAAATCTATGTCCTTGTCTTTGTTGTGCAGGCCTGAGGTTCTAAACATTTCCATACTACTATTCACTTGATTTTGTGGTGGCTGATTGTGAACATTTTGAACATAAGCATGATTTATACCTTGCTGTCCCATTTGTTGACATTGTTGTTGATGTTGTCTTTGATTTTTTGCAGGCATAGGATTGGGAATATTCTATTGTTGATGTTAATTATGTGCATTCTGAGCAAGCTGAACTTATTGCTGTTCAAGTAGGGCTTGTACCTCTGTATGTCTATTCCTGATATGGTTGAGTAGGTCAAGTTCATCATAGTGGGTCCTTTCTCTTTCCTTAGCATCATGTTGTTCCTGTTGATCTTCCTCACTGGGAATGTTATCATGCTGACCTCTAAGTGATCTTGTAAGAGAAGTAGGATGATGAGTATTCTAAAGTGTCTCTTCATTCTCATTTAGCATTTTGAATGCTCTCAAATGTGCATCATGAGTTCTATCTCTACTTCCTTTGCCCACAATATTCTCATTTCTTTAAACCTCATACTCATTTCTATTCATCTTCCTATTCATTTTGAGTATGTTAACTATAGAGTCCTCCAGAAGTGTATTGATACTAATTTATGAAATAATCAAATGTATCATTTCTGCTAGAGGTACCTACTTGATCTTGGGCATTCAATGGAGGCAACACATTAGGGTTTCTTTCTCTCCATCTACTCCTATTTCCTATACTCCTAGAGGAATCATCATGCGCAGGTTGTTCCTGGCTTCTTCCTCTATTCATTGTGAATTTCTTTTCTTTTCAAACTGCAATTAGTTTCTAGGTTGTCAAAACAAAGTCACCACTTACCCTGTTGAGAAGAAATATTTGAACTATCACTGTATTACAAGACTATAGTAAACAACCAGATTTAAACAATTTTATGGGTCCTAGGCAACAACGCTAAAATGTTGGTTTCCAAAATTACTACTTCCCAAAACCCTAAAGCATTACTCAATCACTTAGGCCAGGGGCGTCATCAGAGTGGTTGGAAAGGGGTTTATCAACAAGTTTAAGGTGATTTTGGCCAACTTACAGAAGTTGGTAAACTCCTCTGCACTTCAAGCTCAGTTATGCTTAGGAGGGCAATCCTAAGGTACCCCTAAATAGGGGTTTAAAACTACACAATATTTATCTTCCAATTATAACTTTGCAACAATACCTAGACAATTGTTTTAATCCCAAAAAATGTCACTGCATTAAAACATACTTGCTGCACATTTGAACCTCATCTTAAGCTGATGGAAACATTCCTGCATGACAATGAGTTGTTGATATGCACAAGTGATTTGTTTTAGAGATGGTTTGAAAATAGTTCACAGTTTAAACTCCTTGGTTATAATGCAAATCACACAAGACATACAAATCTGATTACTTCTACCTCGCACTAGGTTGATTTGTTTGATTTATAAAATGTTTTGGTGATCAAAACACCATTCATACTGGTGCCTTCAATGGGTTACAAAGTTTACATATGAAAAAGGGATAATACTAATGAAATGATAGTGAGTTGCCTAATTGGAACACCCAGATGCATAAAACTTGAAAATAGAACCCGACATGCTTATTCATCCCTTCTCACACAACACCATTCATATCCAATCTTAAAATGACTATTACAACATGTAATATATTATGGACCTGTCAAATCCTTCAAATGAAGATTACAATCACACCACAAATCATAGCAAGAGGAATCCTGTAACAAATCAACAATTCCCTAAATGAACATCTGCAACAATGGAGACAAATGGTTCTACTCACAAATTATACATTGATTCATCCATATGATTTACAAAAAGCTCCCCTTGAAGATCTAAAACTTTCACAATGATAAAAACCCTTATCGTGTTGCACCAGTTGTCTGAAAAATGCCAAAATGACCAACCCTTGACAATGATTTTCAATCTTTTATTTATAACACTTGCAACTCAGATTTGATGGGAAAATGGGAGGGAAAACCCCAACAACTCCACCAAATGGATTAAAAATATCAATTCCAACTACCCATTTTGCATTAATGGTGAACTAGAGAGTAGCTGGTGCATTTTCATGCATTTATGGGCCTCTGGCGGGTGGCAGGACGACAAGAGAACCTGGCACCCAGGAACTGGTGCCAAGGATCCGGTGGGACCTAAAGTCCCACCAGAACCAAAAGTGATGAAGGTCCTAAATGAAAAATTGATTTGAAACTTCATAAAATACTTACCCATTTTTTCAAAGAAGTATTTAAAAATTCATTTTTTTGCACCTTAAAATTTGACTTGAAAATTCAGGGGGTTTAGAAGGATTTCAGACTTAGAAGATCTTTGTTGTCATGTGAAATTGTACCCTGCTTGAAGCTCGTTCAAGCACTCCAATGACACAATGCGACTGATCTCAAGGTGTGGGACCTTGCTGATGAGCTCAGACCTCCAAAGAAGTTTGGTTCCTCTTTCTGAGCTTAAGGCTCAGAGAATTGAACTAAATCTAGTGCTAATACTTGCTAGGGAAAAGGGGTAGAAGAACTATTGAAATTAAAAGAGGTGATGCATAGGATTAAAAATGTTTAGCTGTAACCAACTCAACACAGTAATGATCTCAAAACTGAAGGGAACTCACATAGACTCGTACCAATTAGAACATAGGTCAAGATAGAGATGTGAAGATACGAAAGGGACTGTTTTATCCATAATACACAACTCACATCAATCAAATAGACATAGTGCAAGAGTAATGAGAGAGAAAAACATCAGTTTATATTGATCATAGAGGCCAAATAACAATTACAAAAGAGAGAGAATTATTGTAGAGAAAGTGGACACAGAATAACCAATTACATTCATTGGTGAACTATCAACTAGAGACATTAAATGCTCAGGATTGAGCACAATGTATCAGATCTAATTAGTTTTTTTACAATTGCGTTACAAGGTTTGGTCACAAATAACTCTCTAACCTGTATAATAGTCAAAAATAATAGCTAACAAAAATACATTGTTTTCAAAAATATATATAACATTTCATCATCACTCTGCTATAGTGGGCGTTAAATTCTAGTCAGTCGACCCAGGACATGCCCATGTTTCATTAAATTTCTAGCTTAGAAGCCCTGCAAACTGGAATGGAACTTGCAAACTGGAACGGTGGCCATGCTTTTGATAGGCCTCCAAACTTGCAAAAGAGATTGCCTGCACGTGTGGGTGCCAGGTACATTTATGAGAGAAGACCTACAAATCTATTTTGTCCCTTTCCTGTACTGGCGCGTTAAAGAATTCACTGTTCCAACTACCCTCATTCGGCCTTGGCCTATGAAGCTTTGAATGCTGGGTACCTTCTCTCGAGAAAATGGCATGATTTTAGGGAGAGAAAGCTTTTACAACACTTTAAAGTGTTGTACCTCTTTTCTTCCATGGCGCCTCTAAATTTGTCATGGTAGGCAAATTTGCCTCATGCAGAATTACATGCTTTTGATTTCCCTTGGTTGGTGAATTCTCTATTTCCAAAACCATCGGGCTCCATCTTTTGCCTTATCAGTGAATTTGTCCTTTGTCAAACTTTTTCCATTTGGTTCACTTTTGCCTTATCAGCGAATTCTACATTTTGTGAACCAACCTATTAGCGCCTCTTTTGCCTTGTCGACAAAAATGTCCTTTGCCAAACTCTTTGCTTGCTATTTTCCCTCACTACTTTATCAACAAACTTCTCATTTGTCGAACCTTCCTTTGCTTGCTATTCTCCTTTATCCGCTATTTTGCTTGTCGATGAACCATGAGAAAATCAAACTACTTGCCTTGTTCTCAACTTCGCTGATTTGTCGACTTTGCCTTTGTTGGTAAAAAAACAATTTCGCAAACCACTATGCCTTTTGGCTCCATTTTTGCCTTTATCGGCGAAATTGATTTTTCTCGAACCTTGCTTATTTTCCTCTTTTATTGTCTTATCGACAAATTACCCATTTGCCAAACTTAATCATTGTTGCACCTTTTCTTTCTTACTCACCTTATCGGTGAATTCTTTGTTAGCCAAACCTTTTGTCGACAAACTATGGGGGTTTGCGAACCTCCAATTTTGTTGACAAAGCTATCTTTCACTTTTCCTTTGCCTTATCGGTGATTCTCCTCACTTTTAAACTTAGAGAGATTCCTTCTCATTTCACCTTATCAGCAAACTTTTACTTTTTTGAACCATTGCCTTCGTCTCAACATCATCTCTTCACTTTGGGTCCCTTTGGTCGGTGAATTGCCCTATTGGTGAACTTGGGAAAATTTGAACCACTTAGCAAGTTCAAGTTTTCCTTGATTCACCAATAACCTTTCTTTTCTCTTTGCCTTAGAATTTCTTTCCATCGTGCCCTTTCTCTTTTCCCCTTGTCAGCAAAGTTGTTGATCGACGAACCTATCGATCGATGAACTTAAGGTTCAACGAACCAAAAGTTTGCCGACAAAGGCAAACGTCTGCTTTTCCTTCACTTCCTTGAAGAGAACACCCACCGCTACCTTCATTTCTTCTTCAGTTGGCGAATTCGCCGATCGGTGAACTTGCTGATTGATGAACTAAAGGTTCATTGAATCAATATTTATCTGATAAAGGCAAATTGTCCACTTTCCCTTTGCTTCTTTCTTGCAAGTCTCCCCGTTTAGCCTTCTATCGGTGATTTGCTTGGTTGGCGAACTGAAGAAAATGTGAACCTTCAGAGAGTTCACAAAACCTGGAAAATACCAATAAAGAGAAAACAAAAGACATGTTTCCTTAATCACTTTGGGCCTTTTTACTTTAGTCGGTGAATCGGCTAGTCAGTGAATTGGCAGGTTCACTAACTCAAACTTTTGCCGACTAAGGGCAAAAAACAAAGGTAAAGACTTAAATTTTTCTGGGTTTTTTGTAAGGAAAAACTCCTTCTATTTGGGCTTTCTCTTATCAGATTTTTCTAATAAAAGGAGGGGATTTCTACAATATTTTGGGTTGGGCAAAATATGACAACAATCTTCTATTTATGGGGATCAAGAGTTTAGAAGGATGGGGAACTTTGGAACTAGATCCAAAAGTTCTAGCAGGACCCGCAATCCCGAAGGGAAAAGGAGGGGCTGGTCTAGGAAAAAAGTTCTAGCCTGAAAATTTGGAAGGGGAAAAAGAGTAGGGAGTGGGGAAGTAGAGCGAAATTGGACCTTGGGACAAGTTTCCAAGTGCCGATGGGACCCAAAAACCTGCAGGAACCAAAGGGCCCGAAAAAGAAGTCTCAGACAGTATATACATAAAATATAAAATATAAGTGGTAGTATTATAATTTCTTATACTTTATTTATATTTTATGTATATACTGTTAGGATGTTTGAGAGTGGTTTCGGATCCATAGGAGTTAAGATGAAGAATCTAGAAATTGGAGGATCACTTAGATTTTAGACTTAGCAAATTTTTTGGGTTTCAAGGTTTCAAACTTAGCCAAATTCAGGTGTTCAACATATGCATCAGAGTAAAGGCACAGGGACCCCTTAGGAAAATTTTGAGTAATTTGACAAAATTTTACAATTACGAGGCTTACAAATTTGGGTGCCAACATGTACTTTATAAAATATCAACACTGAATGTTTGAGCAAGAGTGATAATTCAAAGAGCTGGTAATGGGAAACAAAAGGACTAAATGAAACAAAACCCAATGATTATATCTTATAGAAAAATAAATTGAATTGAATATACAAAGAAATGTGTGATATTTGAGTGCAAAACAAGGTACATCTCTAAATTCTCTAGTTGATAGTTTAGTTGTTTACTTAATTTCATTATTAAATGTTAGAAAATATATATAGTTGATTACTTTTGTAAATTAGATCAATTTTTAATTAAATTGTGGCATATAATTTTATATTCCACAATTTAATAATAAATTTGATTTAATTTACTTAACCAATCAATTATATTTTTATTTTTTGATATTTATCATTTTTAATTATTATTCAATTAGTTGTATTTTTATAAAGATATATTCTAGCTAATATGTGGTTATTGATGCATATAATTTTGCTCCTTAACCCCACTCTCTTCTTAAGCCCCCTTTATCATGCAATGAACATAACATTTAACAAGATTGCCCTCTAATATCCTAGCAAGTAATGACCTAGAGGTATATTTGAGAACTATAAAGGCTAGAGTGATAAGGATACCATATAAAAAATCTCTCAAGTTATTTTTTCTTGGCATTCTTCACTCTCTTCTTCTAGACATTTTACCCAGGTGATTTCTTCTCTATTCTTTCCCTTATTATAATGCTCTATCATTATTGGCTAAGCTAGATTCTCCATAAAGGATCTAGTGAAGTGAAGGATGCTACTACTCCAATAATAAGGCCTTAGATACTGGAGCTTTTAGTACTATTGGTACTCTTTTTGGGTTTAGGGTTTAAGCTTGGGTATCTGCAGGTTTTTCATTCGAATCCTAAGGTTTTCTTGTCTATCGGCATGAGTTTGCATGTGTCTTGGCGATCATGATGGTAGCAGTCATATCTTCTTCCATTGTTGAGACTTTGCCTATTAGTGGGGGAGCTTATTGTCATTCTGACAGTTTAGATCTCACCGATGGGGAATGTGGTGTGTTCTTTGTATATCACCAAGACTTTGGCTATCGGGAGCAGCGCTTTGTGGTTCGCCGATGGAGGGAAGTCACCCTGATGGGGAATGCCATCGGAGTGAGTTGATGTTCGACATGTCGGGGTGATGATGGTCTATGTCTTGGTGACAAGGGAGTATGGAGTGGTCATCGGAGTGAGTGGTGCTATCGGTGAGGGCATTTTGTGGTTCATCGATGGCTTTGGTCATATCAACGAAGGAGGAAGGTGGATTGGTAACCGCTAACGGGGTGCGAGCTGGCCATTGGAGAGACTTGTATTATCGGTGGGAGTGTGGAATGCCTGGCCGATGGGAAGTTGATGGTCTTCTAGGCTTGTTCTTGGGGTGACTCATACTATTGGTGGGAGTCTGGAGAGTTAGCCCGACAGTCTATCTCTGGCCGATGATGGGGATTGCGAAGGTAGGCATCGGCGAGACTATTGAGGTTGGCCAGAGGATTTTTGGATGCTCTGATGGTGTGGGTCACACTGACGATGGTGGGGAGTGTAGTTTACGTCAGCGAGACTGTTGAGATCAGCAGGAGAATTGTGGGGTGTGCCGATGGTATATGTCATGGCGATGGGCTTTTGGAGGAGTGTGCGTCGAGCGTGGCAAAAGTGCTCGACGCTTAGTATGCATGTGGCCATGTTTATAAAGTGATAAGGAGGTCTTTGCGCCATGCATGTGGGACTATTTTTCCTGCATAATTTAAACCTTCAGTAAAACACATTTTGGCGGGAACTTCCCATTTGAACGCTGCGACAGTTTTCAAGTGAAACGCGGGTGGTTGAGCCATCAATGGCGATTGTGGCAGGGGTATGGGCGATGGTACAAATGGTGAAGCTGCTCGATTATGGATGAGGACTCCCAGGTGGCGGCGCAAGGCTCGAGGCCTCCCCTGTCTACTCTCCTGCCTGCTGCATTGATGACTTCTGAGCGCCATTCCTTAGAGATGAACTATATCTGGTGATTTTTGATTTTGACCATGTAATTAATGTGGAGGACCTTCCTTGCTGTATATAGCTGGTTGTGTTTCTCATTTTGTGGTTGTTGAAAGTTGAACACTTTGGCTCTGTAATACAATACAACTGATTTGGGTCGCTCTGTGCAGTGGATCTTGTGAGTTTATGAGTCTTGTGCCTTATGTATTGTGCATAAATTCATTGGTTTCATGCTGTTTTAGATGAATAATGCTATTGCATGTCTTTTGTTGTCTATCTCCTATATTGAATATGCTTTTCATTTGAATCTAGATATCTAAGGGGTGTCTTGGGTTCTAGGATATAGGTTTACTATATTGAATGCTTGATCTCTTAACTTCTGTTCAAGGGATAGATTAAACTGTTTTCAGGTTAAGTGTTGAGGGAAGTATATTGCAGTAAGGATATCATAAGTAGAGATGACTAAACACTCTGTTCTGGGATATATCTGTAAGGCAGGTATGATGAAATCCCCTTGAAATCCAATCTTGTTATATTTATGCCGAACATTTGCATGTGTATGTCTACTGACTCCAAGCCCTGGATAGGCACCAATCTAGCTCTGTGTTAATGTTATATACCATGTCCAGCTTTGCATCCAAACACAAAATCAAAATCAAACTCTAAAACAACCATTAGGATAGTAGAATTAGTTTTAGGATCCTCAGTCCTCTGTCTACAACTGAACAAGGCCCAAAGCTAGCCCCTTTGCTCTTATCTTACAGTTTTGGTCTACTCACAAAAGGACTTATCTGCTTTCTGTCAACATCCCAGCTTTTGTATGTATATTCTCATGGATGTTGAGTAGGGAATACCCCCTAGGTTTTGTAGAGCCTGAAGAAGAAGAGGAGATAAAAATATAGAGTCTATCTCCTATACTGTTGGCCCCTGGCCCAGAAATCTTGTTGATCATTGATGGCTACCTTGTAGGGAAATCTAGGAGTAAGCATCCAGTCTGGGAAAAAACCCAACAAGTACCATCTCTCTTAGTGCCATTATATTCTTCCATTCCACTATGCTCTCATGTACAATTCATCTTCCATGTATGACAATGTCTATTAAAAGGTTTAGTATATTAAAATATTTCTCTTTTGTACCATCACTCTGCCATGTACCTTTAGGTATATAAGGATGTGCATGGCATATTGGGTAGTTTGGCTTACCAAAGATATAGGTATATCAAAAGGTGGGAGTGATAAGTTGGAGTAATAATAGTTTCTTCTAGGAGTGACAAGGCAAAATATTTAAATTTATAATTTATGTGTTTAGGGTTTAAGATTTAGGGTTTAATGTTTAGAATTAAGGGTTTATAGTTTAGGGTTTATGATATAGGATGTGGGGTTTATGGTTTAATGGTTTATAGTTTATCATTTAAATATAGGGTCAATAGTTAATGGTTCAAAGTATATTTTTAGCATTAAGGGTTTATAGTTCATCATTTGGATTTTAGGGTTTAGGGTTTATGGTTTAGGACTCAAGGTTTACAATTTATGGTTTAAGATTTGGGGTTAGAGTTTATTGTTCAAGGTTTGTAGTGTCTAATGTTTAGGGTTTATGGTCTATGGCATATGGTTCAAGGTTCAAGGAAGTTAAGATTAACCCATTTAAGGTTTATAGTGAAACCATCCAAATGGTTTAGGGTTTGTTGTTTACTTAGTGTTTACAATTTAGGAGCTTTATAGTTGAACCTAGGTAAGTTATGATAAATTAACCTAGTTTATGTTTCAAGTTATAAATAATTTAATGTATTTGTGACTTAGGGTTTATAGTGGAATGTTTGTGGTTTAGGGTTCAAGGTTTATGATTTAAAGGTTTGGGATTCAAGGTTTAGGATTTAGTGGTTTAAGATTCATAGTTTAGGGTTCAATGTATGTGTTGTAGGGTTTGGGGTTTAGCATTGATTGATTATGATTTAGGGTTTATATTCTATTGTGAATAGAGTTTGGTATTTAGTGTTTAATTTTATAATTTATGGTTTAAGATCTGGGATTTAGAGTAACTTAGGCTTTTGAGTTTCAGTGTTTTATGATATGTGGTTTAGGATTTAGGGTTTAGTGAACTTAGGTTTTATAATTTATAATCTTGGGTTAAGATATTAGGGTTTAGGGTTTATAGTAAATAGGGTTTAGATTTTGAAGTGTAATGTTTAGGGTTTATAAAACTTAGTGAACTTGAGGAATCAGGGTTTATAATTGAAGGGATTTATGATTTAGAATATGGGTTTTAGGGTTTACCTAGTCTATGGTATATGGTTTACCTAGTCTATGTTTTAGGGTTTATGTTGTGAGTTAAATTTGTAATTTAGGGTTTATATGTGAAGGTTTATAGTACAAATAAGGTTTATGGTTCATAACTTCAAGTTCTATATTTATGGCTTAGGGTTAATAATTTAAGCTACAGGTTTTCGGGTTGTAAGATTTAAGGGTTTGAGTTTTTTATACTAACTAAATTAATTAGCAGGATTGGTTGTTGTTATTATTTCTATACGTTGGCATTGAAACTATGTTCTTTGACTACATACAAATATTGGGTGGAGGTCTGACTAAAATTTGATATAATTGGAGAGGAGGCCCAACCTAGAGCTGATATAATTGGAGGAAGCCCACCTTGAGGTTGGTATTGGAGAGGAGGCCCAAATTCAATTTAATATTGGAGAGGAGGCCCAACCTCATGTTAATATTGAAGAAGAGGCCCAATTTCCTCAAATTATTATTAGAGAGGAGGTCCAACCTTAATTGAATACTAAAGAGGAGATCCAAGTTCATCAAGTTGGTATTGAAGAGGAGACCCAAGTTTGTTTAGTTGATATTGGAGAGGAGGGAAAAACTCAAGTTGATATTAGAGAGGAGGGCAAAGATCAAGTTGATATTGGAGAGGAGGACCAAGGTCATATGAATATTGTTTAAGAGGATGACCAACCTCTTCCCTCCACTAATTCAAATCTCAACCTTATTAAAGAAGTTAGGAAAAACTAAAAACATAATAAACTACACCATTTACCTATGATTGTCATTCAAAAATAAGATTATACACATAACAAGAAAAGATTCCCAAGAAGTCAATCAATAGATGGTCTAAAAGATAGTTGATTTGTATTATTGTAGTTATAATGTAATGATTGAGCCTAACTATTATCATGCCTTCTTGTTTGTGATGAAATGAAGTAGCTATTAAAATTATTAGGTGTAGATTTATAGACAAGAGGAAAAAATATGTAGAAAAAGATGTCATACGAAATGTGGCAAGAGGTTTATTTTTTAGTTGATAAAATATACCAATCTATCAATAAGAACATTTCAAGGAGAGTGATATGGACTTCAATAGTAAGTCTTGAAACATCTAGAAAACATCAAATTAGTTTTCTTTCAAATGTATTTGGTGTGAGTAGGAAGATTGTAATGAGCTATGTAAAAAAATGGATTTGTAGAAGGAAATTAGGCATTAATGTGTAGAGGTCCTCACTCTAAAAAGATTGAGGAAAATGTAAGGATGTTGGTTTATGAATATTGGAATGAACATATTCATCCTTCATCAAATGCAAGACATTTTCTCAAACACAGGATTGAGTAGAATGAGTGTGCACAACATACAAAACATTGGTTATATGTAACTCAACATGAGATGTATGTAAAATCTTATATTGATAATCCTCATGTGAAGATTGGGCAACATATGTTTGAATTACTAAAGGCTTGGTATGTGAAACTGAACAAAGTCCTTGAAACTTCTTGTTATATATCACCACATTGAATTCATTCTTTATTATTGAGTGTTCCAAAATATGAGAGAAGAAACTAATGATGTTGAAAATGCATCTCCTAAATGGATTAGTAAATTTATAACCTCCATAATTTATGATAAATATGATGATGATGTGAATGGTCCAATGAAATGGATAAAAGGACTTTGTGAAACATGTAGAAATTTGGCACATTTTCCATTGAGAGAAAAAGACATTAACATTACCAAGATGGTTAATTGCAAAAGGTACAAATATATCAAGTATGAAAGTAAATATAGCAAAGTATCGACAATACTAGATTATACAAAAGAGGTACTACTTGTTGGAACATTTTTGGAAAAAATTCAAAAATTAATAGTCCCATATATACATTATAGCCATTTTGTAAAGTGTCAAGAAAATAAATTTAAGACACTAAAGGATACTTTCCCTTGTGGAACAATCTTATTAGTGGTTTAATTTATAAAGAATTACTCATTTAGCCATCAAAAGGATATTCAAACACAAAGGTTATCATATAAAGCAGGTGACTATCATGGTATTGTGTGTTACTGTCATGCACATATGCACTTAAATAAGGTGGAGAGTAATTATCTCAAATGAGTCTCTAAGAAAGTGCCAGTTTATATCAGTAATGATAAAGAGCATGCCACACACTTTGTACAATACTGATTTCAATTATTTTTTAACATCTTTTTGCAAAGGGTGTAAAAATGGAAAAATATTTGTTTGGTCAAATGGTTGTCTCACAATTCGTCATCATAAACCTTTTTTGCACTTTATTAATTTGATCGAATTCTAAACAAACCTCATGTTTGGAGGTTTTTGGAGAATGGCATTGAGAAGGGTGAATAAAATGAGTACATTTTCACATGAAACCTTTTACACTCCTTTCAGTGGCATCACTTATGTAATGTCCCTTTTTTAAAATTAAATAATTAAGTCCTCTAGGGTATTATTTTATTTTTTAAAGAAATAATAGTAATAAAATAATATTAATAAGTTGGTACTCATATTATTTTAAAACATTGTAAAGGAAAACTTTATTATTATTTTAAGTAGATTAGTGGGGCCACCTAAATGGGGCATATAAGACCATTTGCAACTCTTAAGAATATTTTAATTATTTTTTTCTATCTTTTGGAGTGGGAGTTATAGTCTAAAATTAGGAGGGAATCTTAAAAGGGATTTACAAACTAAATTTAGGTTGGAAAATAAAATGGTAGAGGGAAAAATAAAAATAGAAGGAAATAATATTATTTCCCCAATGAATCTATAAAGGAGGAAATTTTATAAAAGAAGAAACCGGTTTTGAATATTATCAATTTCTCATATTTTGCAGAACACTTGTGTTCGAAAACCAATCCAAGGATGAAACCCCTTGTTGTTGTAGATCCAAGGATGAAAAACCTTGAGGTCTTTGGAAGTTTGGAATAAGAACTCTTGGGATTCCAGTTTGCAATTCCATCCAGGAATTACATTGAGCTTCAAAGAATTTACAGATTTCATATTGTTGCAAGTTTGTGTGTTTTGTATGTTTTGGGTAGAGGAAGAGTGGTGTTTAGATTTTTAGATTTGTTGCTTTTTGTTGTTGTTATAACAACATTTGTGACACATTTCAGTCCTTCAGAACTTCTATAGAAGATTTGGGAAAATTTTGCCCATTTGGTGTAAAATTGTCAAAGTTGTATATATGCTACAATGGAGTAATTTTCAGATTTGGTGCTCATTTGTATGGCTATAGGTTCTAATATTTTCCAGAATGTTTGTTTTGATTTTAATTTTTATTTTAAAAATATAAATTACATTTTGAACATTGGTGAAGTGTCTAGTTGCTTAGAAGAAAAATTGCCAAATTCTAGATTCATTTTTGTGCTAAAATTGTGCAAGAATTTTATACATTTTGAAACATTTTAGATTTGAGGCATTTTTGCATAAATATTTTATTGGAGATATTATAGTGGTATTAGAGTTGTGATCTTGCCATCTTGTTAGGAAATTAACCTTTGTTGCAGATTATATCCGTTGCATGTTAGTTTCAGAAGTTGCCTGTTAGTGCTCAACACTTGCATGTTAGTGTTTGGTGATTGCATGTCAAATCCAGAAGTTGCAAGCTAGTGATCATAACTTGCATAAAGTTTAGTTTTTTCATGTCAATTTTAATGGTTGATGTCAGTATTCAGTGATTGCATGTTAGTGTACAATGTTGTAACAAAAAGTATGGATGCCAAAAATATGAAGACATTTCAAGAATCCATGTTAGAAATGTTGAAATAATTGCATGAATATTAGAAGGATCTAAAGGCATGCATGAAGGATCCATAGACAAAGAAAATGATTTTCAAGAAAGAATAACAATCAAACCTCCAAGAAAGTGAAAGGAAGCATATCATAGAAGAATCCACCATTTAGACGAAAGGTATGGATCTTTATTTAGAAAATGATATTTTATTGACTTCTAAGATTTAATGTTAGGAAAAGATTTATCTTAATTAATTCAAGGAGAAGCACACATCACTTGTTGGATGTACAATTGAAAAATATGCTCTTGTTCAAGTAGTACATATCAATCATTCAAAGATTGATTCGGGAACATATGAAACTAATTTTCAAAATAGTTATGTTGATGGGTGTGAATTTGGAGAGAATGTTCTATTTGATTTTAATTCTAAATTTTGAGCTATAAGAATGGTTTTTTTGATGCAAAGGTTTCTAAATCAGCAAAGGGAGGTAAGCAATTTGACTGTTTCTATGCTCTTAGAGATTTGATACTCATACTATATCATTGCAATTTTTTTATCAACATGGAAAGCATCATAAGGAGGATGAAAGAGTATGTTCATATATACAAGTATGGGATCCAAGTAGTAAGGGAAGACACATGAAGGGAAATATAGAAGCATCACCTAGTGCAATTCTTATAGTTCTCCATTATATCATAGTAGTGTAGTGGAAGCATGGTGGTGAATGTATTTTCCATTTAATATAGCCACTAGGGAAGTCAAAAATTGCAAGCAAGATGAGGATAGCTGAGAAATTTCTAAGGTTGATTTGGGATCCTGGTATTATAGAGTTGTACAATCAAGTTGGAATGTTGAGTCTGCATTACTTGAGGACAACAATCTTGGGAAGGGATGACTGTGATGTGCCTTTTTCAAAATTAAATAATTAAGTCTTCTAGGGTATTATTTTATTTTTTATAGGAAAATAATAGTAATAAATAATATTAATAAGTTGGTCCTCATATTAAATTTTAAAACATTGTAAAGGACAACTTAATTATTAATATTTTAAGTAGATTAGTAGGGCCACCTAAATGGGGCAAATAAGGCCATTTGTAACTCTTAGGAATATTTAAATTATTTTTTCTATCTTTTGGAGTGGGAGTTCCTTTCTAAAATTATGAGGGAATCTTTAAAGGGATTTACAAACTAAATTTGGACTAGAAAAGAAAGTGGTGGAGGGAAAAATAAAAATATAAAGAAATAATATTATTCCCTCAATGAATCTATAAAGGAGGAAAGAAGATAAAAGAAGAAATCAGTTTTGGATATTATCAATTTCTCATATTTTGTAGAACACTTGTGTTGGAAAACCAATCCAAGGACAAAACTGGTTGCAAATCCAAGGACAAAAACCCTTGAGGTTTTTGGAATTCAAGAACAAAACATCTTAGGATTCCAGTTGTTGATTCCACCCGAGAATTACACAAAGCTTCAAAGAATTTGTAGATTTCAGATTGTTGCAAGTTTGTGTGTTTTGTTGGTTTTGGGTAGAGACAGAGTGATGTTTGGATTTTTAGATTTGTTGTTGCTATTGTTATTTTTGTTTCTACTATTATAACAAAATTTGTGGCACATTTAAGTCCTTTAGAACTTCTATAAAAGATTTGGGAAATTATTCCCATTTGGTGCAAAATTATCAAAGTTGCATATATGCTGCAAAGGAATAATTTTTAGATTTGGTGCTCATTTGTATGGTTGTAGGTTTTGATATTTTCCAGCATGTTTTTTGTGATTTTAATGTGTATTTTAAAAATATAAATCACTTTCTGAACATTGGTGAAGTTTCTAGTTGATTAGAAGAAAATTTGCCAAATTCTAGTTTCATTTTGTTTGCTGAAATTGTGCAAGAATTTTATACATTTAATGAGATATTGAAACATTTTATCCTAAGGCATTTTTTGCATAAATATCTTATTGGGGATATTACAATTTGTGTGCTTAGCTACACTCAATATTCATAACATAATACTCGCACATCCATGTGTAACACTATCCTCACACATCCACATATAGTTCTCATGTAGTACGACAAAACACTACTCACAACCATCTTATGAACTTGCACTTAATAACATCTAGCCAAAACATATGTGTCTGACATGTGGAGAATTCACATCCACGTGTAATGCTACCTTACACATTCGACACCTAGTAGCACCAACACTACATGTTTGTGTAATACAATTAGCATCATAGGGGTTTAACATCTCTCATCATCCCTTCCACATGTTCAATGTGACATACACATGTGACACTTGTCAAGATATTTTTGGAGCCTAGATAACAACCTAATTTTATAAATACTTACATTGTACAAAGTACAAGCAAAGAAGAACCAACTAACATCTCTACTGCACATTTGTAATTGTACTTCTATTCTCCAATAAAATGTTTTCCTTTCAAAGTCTTCCACACCTTTTTAAAATGTACATCTAAATTCTAGTTAAAAACTTCATTTGCATTTTCTATAAACTTGTAGAGCACTATCTAATTTGTAAGTTCTCCTATTAATCTAAGTAGGAATCAGATAATTGGTATTAGACTTTGAAATCTTTCATTCTAGTATAGGTGTGGTCATTGTTTGAGTAGCCAAGATCTAAACACAAAAGTCTAATAACTTCCACAAATGAATTATGAAAACAATAAGCCAAATATCTATCATAAAAAGTGAATAAAAATATATAAGGAGGCCCTTGCATATAAAGTCAAGGATGAGATCAAAAGGTGGCTAAGAACCCGAACCACCTTGCATGCACATAGGACAAGTGTACTTGATGTGTCATGTGCACATAATATAGGTGTCTCTAAAGGTGTGTGCATTTGTCATTGCCTTATGAGGTGAGACAAAATTGAAAAAGTCTCTAAATGTGGACTTAACAAGTGTAAATAGGACTCTCCTAGATAGGATAAAAGCTAACTAGTTGTAATGTCCTTATTTACTCTAAAACCTCCCTTAAGTGCAACTTAGGCAGAATAAATAAACAAATATGGGTACCCAATGGGAATTTTCTCACAAATGGAGTAAAGGAGAAAACCTAGTGGGAAATAAAACTCCTCTCCAAAAGAGAAAAGATGTATGAAAAAAATATACAAATGAAGAAGAAAGGAAGACGTAACATGCCCCCCAAAGACTACTTCTAGCACAAAAACGCAATAAATGTTCCCCCCATAGGAGATAAAAAGAGAGAAGGTCTATGAAATCCACCAAAAAGTGAGAAGGAAATAACCCCATGTGAGGAAATGCTCCCTCCCAAAACTGAGATGAGAAGAGAAACCTCTTGTAATGCTAGTAGATGCTCAACACCGGATGTTAAATATGATCTATGATCATTGAACAACATTTCTCCCCTTGGGAAGAAATAAAACTACATATGTGTGCAATATATCTTCTCATTCTGAATAGGAATATGTAGGAAGAAGGGTGAATGTCTCTAAATTCTACAGATAATCCAAAGACAGTGACAAAGCCCAAGATGTTGTGTTGGAATGATTCTTAAAATTCTCCAATCCATTGTCAAACTATGACAAAATAAGAGGAGGATGAAGAATAATCATATTTGAAGAAGATGATGGTGATACAACTCAATCAAAGACGTCATCAAATAGAAGATGAATGTCCTCAATCGTGTCTTCCAAATTTGCAATACATGACTCTACAAACAAGGATGATATGTCTAGTAGAAATGTGTCCCAATGAGATGGATCTAGAAAATTGATATCCGATATCCTATTGCAAAGAATCACTAGAAATTATAGATGAATCAACACTAGCTTTGGATGTAGCAATAGGTGATGATGGGAGAGATGATATCTTTTAATGCAAGTCATCGAACTACATTGCTCATCCCCAAGTGATGTTGTTGTCTCACAAGATGTTTGAGTGAGACCATATGATGATTCTGTAGGTGTTAGATTAGAATGATCAAGTAAAGTAATATTATGATCTAGAAAAAGTTACTTCATTTTATTAGGTTGTCTTTGAATACACTAATCTTCAATATGCTTTTTTAATACAATAATTGGACATTTGATTTTTTATTTATTAGGAGGATTATTTAGAATACTTAAATGAAAAGGATTTAGTTTGAGAGACATGATCTCAAAACTAACAAATATAGAAACAAAAACACCATATTACCCCCTTGACTCAATCAACAAACCCCTCAAGCAAATTACAATGATATGTCACTTTATATGTAATGTATTTACAATTTCCACCAGGTGGATTTGATGACATATGATTACAAATACTCAAAATACTAACCCCTCAAACACTACGAGGATGAATACATGAAATTTTAGTAGTTCCACTGACATAGAGAGAAAACCACAGAATCTTACACTAACTAGTTTCATGACTACTCTAAATGCTTGTATGAAGACACCCCTAACCACCTTAGAGTGATTAAATACATTAATGTGGATTGTTGCCTTCCATCCACACCAAAATGGAGTTCCTTACATCACACATTGGGCTAGGCATTTTACCATGCATCCAAAATAGAAGGAAAGAAAAGATAAAGCAACAAAACCTTTCTACATGCAAGAGTCAGTCTATGAGCTAGAGAATAATTTCATGCCTTTTGTATTGCACCTAAACATGTCTATGTAGAAACTACAACAAAAATTTTGACCACCTAGTGTCAGTAAAAAATATTAAGACAACTAATCAACCCTTTTGCCTATTGCAAAGGTGAAAGTGGAATACAACCAATTTAATCTTGGATACCTAAGAATCAAACTTAAGCATAAAAGGGTAGTTTATAGTTAAGTTGCCAATGACATACTACCAAAAGAAGAAAAACCTAGTATATTCTCATAAATATTGTATCATCTACAAGAAGGGGAAACAGAGGAACAAAAAACATTCAAAAAAATAAAAGATAAACTATAAACTACACTATGATCAACTTGTGAAGAGATGACCTATTGACGAGATCAACCCTCTTGCAAGTTGAAAAATAAAATGTCTAAACATAAAATATGATTGAATTAAAAGATAATGACCTATTGTGAAGATTACCTCTTTTGGAAGTCAAATCATAAAAATATTATATTATACCTATTGCACATATGTTACCTAAGGTTGTTACTATTGTGGTTGTCATTGATGTCAACACTCAGTTTGGACACTTAGTTTGGGTTGTCATTGATACTTATGTTGATGGTGTGCTAACTGTGTTGTTGCTGATGATTCATGGCTGGATGTCATGCCTTATTTAATGTCAAAGTTGTAGTGAGTATGTTTGTTATCAGCAGAGATGGTATCATGATGATATATTAAGATGAGATGTAACGCCCCGCTAGGAAAGCCTAGAGGACAACACAACCATGCTAAAATAAACATGATAATTTTTTTTAGATAGAATAACAAAGTAATGTCAACCACATCAATACATATCACTAAACTAACTTGTCCTCTGAGGTTCCACAGCTGCATTACTTACTAAACTATTTATAGGATCAAGAATTAACTAACATCAATACTTCAATTCTAATCTATTGCTTCACATGTAAGAGCACATACATTTCCATGATATAACATTAAATAAGAAATCAACAAGATCATATAATTAACACTTCAAGTACATATACAATTTCCCATACCTAAGGGTACATCAATACATCATTCACACTATCACTTTCCAAATTACATTGGAATACTTACAATATGATATATCTGATACAAAACTTAGCACATGAGAATAGCTGTCTCATCAACTGGAACATAATCAGGAATCTGCATCACAAGATCCATTCTTCTCGCACACGAACATTAGCAAGGAAAAACCAATGGAGTAAGCTCTTCCACCCGACCATGTGGAACCCTAAGGTCCACCCCTCGAGCTAGGAGATAACATAAGGTTCCGCAACAACAACCAGACAAGAAGACAGAAGACTAATAGGTGCAAGGACTACACAGGACTCACGTACAACACAGGTCAACAAGACAACACAAGCAACATAATCATCACTTCCACACTAATAGAACTTCCAGAGGCACTCACACAACAAAGGAAAAGAACACCAAAGAGGGAATGCTAGGCTGTAGTAGGTAAGGTGTCATCACATAGCCTGTCATGGGTTACCCTGGCAAGTCTTCCTAGGCACCAACCCCCATCTTGGGTTATCCTGGCAGCCTCTCCCAACCGCCGGCCCCCATATAAACTCATGCGGAACCAACATACCTTTCATGAGGACAAGGCAACTAATTTACCATTCCAGGCCTTCTCATCTCATCTCAAGCCTAAAAGAGCACTTGACCCATGAGTGAGGCATACTTTATCTTGATTAATGTGAAAGCTCTCCCACCCACCAAATTTATTATTAAGTTATCACTGGATTAATAACTTTCAATGGGTTATCCTGGCAGCCACTTTGGGCACCGGCCCCTCACTGAAAGCCACCTCCCCACCTACATCTAGAAGACCCTAACCATCAAGCAAGACATAAGAGCAAGATTCCATAAACCATGCAAGGCATTTACCCTCTTGCATACAAATCTTGACAAAATATATATCTAGAGCAAGGCATGGGTTCTCTTGCTCCCAAAATCTCAACCATAAACAAGGTGTAATCCAGAGCAAGGCATGGGTCCTCTTGCTCCCAAAATCTCAACCATAAAATAAACCAACACATAAATTTATTACATGCAAAGTACAATAATGAACCACAACAATTAAGAAGGACTCTACCACCTCATCACAAAAATAACATCAATCATGAGTTTAAACATAACTGCACAAATTAGGAACACTAAACAAGGTATTATCCTTCTTGCTCAGTCGTCATAGCTACATGAACCATAACAGAGGGAAGTACACATTTCATAGAACCCAAGCATAAACCACCATTAGCAAGATTACGAAAACACCAAGTCATACCCACAACTACCTCTCCTGGCCTCTGGAATCAAAGACACAAACACTAGACAACCTCGAAGCATAATGGTTCCATATCGAAGATCACTTTCTAATGCACAACATAGACTAAGAATTTTAACCAATAATTCACTTACAACACATAATGGCAACACATGAGATATTACACTAAGCATGGGACTAAAAGAATGTAACATTAATTTCAATCATGGTCAAACATTCAACAAACAAAAGGTGGATCTATCTCTATAGTGCAGGACTTAATATTCTAGCACTCACATCATAACTAGTCACCCCTTCAAAATCTTCTACAGTTAAATACCTCATGCCTACTAGATTGGCATGATTCATGTTCGCATTACCAACACACTTAATAACATTCATTAAGGCACTAGATTTCAAGAATGGTATAAAATATCATGTCATTCAAAAAGATCAAGGAGAAAGCATAAGATTAGGATTATAGTTTCCCAAATGATGATCATAATCGCATTATTCTAACTTATTTAATTAATAGTATAAGACCTTAACAAGATCATTATTCTAGACAATGGTATTTAATGACCAAGACGATAACCAACATTACTAACCTATTCCAAGCGAAGATTAGGAATTCTAACAAGTAAGATCTTAACTCAAACCGGTTATCAAAATACTTCAATGATATCACTTGCAACGTGACTCAGATAAAATGATGATTAAAACTAAAGACAACTAACAAATCTAATTCAATACCATACAATGTTCTCTTAACATAGCCCAAATTCCTAGAACAAGAATAATACAATTCTAATACCAAACTAATTACATTAATCTAAAAACTCTTAATTTCAAACCTAGGAAAAATATTCAATACATTAAATTAATAGGCATAATTACATGACTTAATATAATATACTAATTCCATATCTTAATTTCATACACTAGTAAATCCAGAGACCCGTACTAATAATAATTAGATTAAATCACATATGATAATAATCTAAAGAGAGTTTCAAATTATGATTGCATATACTAATATTAGAGAAAGGCACTCTAAGACGACTTAGTCTTAATCTTAGTTCTAATAAAGAAAGATTCTAATCTTCTTTTCTTTAAATGAAATCTTCTAATCACAACTATAAGTCATAAACTTTCTAAAAACTAATAATTTTAGTGATAACCAAAACTAACGATTCTACATAAATATATTCAACCATACAATAATTTCTGCTACACAACAATTTTATCTATCATAATGCACAAAATAGGCCATGCATACGGATGGAGGAAAAAGAAATGTCTCAAGGTCGATCATCCCAACTACGGTGGTTATGGCTAAATTGAAACCTAATGAAAAAGATTGCAATGACCACGGTTGAAGGATTTTGCCACAGCAAAATCGTTTACACTAATTGATTGCCATACTAAGGTCACGAAGGGGGTCGCAAGGGTGTTAAGCATAGAAGGATTATTTTGCATGATTAAATGATATTAATCTGATGAAAGATGTATGCATAAAAGTATACTGGCTGACCACAATCTAAAATTACTAACTCAAGCTGTTTTGCTGGCTGCCAGGCTCGGTATCATAGCAGGGATTTCTAATGGAATGTACTAAAAACACAAATACCAGAGACATCGATTCTACAGTGGTCACGGCTGGCACAATGAGATATCATAAAGCTTAACATAGCAAGGGTTGAGCTCACAAAAGAAAAAAGAAGCAACCACCGGCATGCTAGCATTGTAAACGTTGGTGCAATATGCTAACAAAGTTCTCCATGCGTGGATAATAATGCATTTAAGGGTTATCGAGTTGACACTGATCGTCAGGTAATAAAAAGAAGTCTCAATTTAAATATATTGGACCACGAGCATAATTGCTACCAGAAGAATCAAGGGTCAAATGACACCCATGGCTTTCGACTCCTCTACAATGGTTTTAATCCAAGCTAATAATTGCAAGGTATGCATGTGCGACAAGATCTACTTATTAAGGCAAAGATAGAGAAGAAAATTACAGAGATCTTAATTATATTCTGGCAAAAGAGATTGGCAGAGAAAAAGTTGGGTCATGACTGAAGTTTATTTTCAGAAGCTGGTTGCAATTCTACTATAGAAACCTAGGCATGATGCCGACAATGTCCTTCAATGAAAGCATGGTTCGATGAGAATGCCCAAAGATATGTTCCAGATTAAGCAAGGATTGAGAGCAACAGGAACAAGTACGCTTGCCCAAAAGATACTAACAGGTTTAGATAGATTGAAACAAAGACTTTCCTCTAGCATCAAATAGCCCAAGCAAGCATGGAAAGATATGCATAGCATCAGATGATAAAAATCAAGATCTAAGACAGATGCACACCACAACAAAAGCATGCAACTATCAGACAAGACATCACACAAATTAGGCAAAGAACACATACCAGTTTTTAAGCTTATCTTGCAATATTTTTCTCCACTTGATCCCCTTCTCCAAAAGAATGGTCCCTCCCCAAAATTACACACAGAAGCATCAAATAGCAAAAGCAATCAATCCCCTTTTTTGTTACAACTACCCACTCTCTGAACTACCATTATTTCCAACCCACCATTCATTCTCCCGAAGATTCTTCAAATCTATTAATATCATAAATTTACAAAATTTGAGTTATATGACAGCTCAACAAAAGAAATACACCCATAAAACTTAAATTACAAAGAGGATATTTTAAGATTACACAATAAATGAATTTATGTTTATTTCCATAAATGCAATATCACTAGTTTACGAATTATTAGTTTGCATTAATATCATCAATTAAATGACTCTACTACCTTTATTATTAATGACTATTAAACAAGGTGGAAAAGTAATTTCAATTTAAATAAATTAATAAATCACACCACAAAAACCACATACCGATCAAAACTGATAACAACGCATGATCAAACCACAGAGACAAACAATCATACCCAACCCGACCATACAGACACGACACTGAAAACTCATCCTCTTCGAGATGATGACAAGCTGAGGGAAACCTTATGTTAACTCCATTCAACAGTTTTCCATTGGTTAAGGCACGCTCACACATGTTGATTCAAGTGGAGTCGATGCCTAATACCTGTTCACTCAAACATGCCAATTAGAATACAGATAATAGCCGAAGCACTGGAAAGGATCTCTAACATTCGTATCTCATTCCCGTATGTCCATACATTCAATGGTACGATGTCGCCCTTTCCACGTAACCTAACAATACACTACTGCATCATCTGACTGTAATATTAACATAACAATATGCATTTTTTTTACTTACAGAAGCTCATGTTCCATTTTCATCTGCAGATTCGTTAGCCAGACTACCTGCTCAACCAAGGTGAAAACGAAGGGGCACTACATGAGAACTAGAAACATCAAGATGGGGATTAGAAATAATGCTAATGTTGGGGAGATGGTGCTTATGGTCTGTAACATGTTGTATGCTCTCTCCTACTGATCCTAAGGAAATATGTGTTTCTACAAGGAGGCTCTGGTCTCTGGATGTTGGTAAAGGTCTCTATTGCAGGTGATTGCCTTGAAGACTGTTTGGGAAAATGCTCTGCATTCCTCTGCATTTGAAGATATGGTCATGTTGTTTAGAATTTAAGTTTAGTGGGTTGTGAAGGTGCTACATTCAAAGTTTCATATCATTTTCCCTCCGCAGAGAAAGTTGTAAGTGACAAAGTGTAGGATTGTATTGTCCGGTGGCTAGTTTCAGTGTTTGTTGGCTTGTGCCAACTTGTTGCTGTATGAGGTGGTGAATTAGCTAGTTAAGAATGATCTTGATGATCTTGTGATGTTTCTTGTTGCTTTGAAAGGTGCTTTTTGGTTTCTCTAGAACAGACTATGGTTTGGAATGAAAGTGTTGATGGGTTATACTTTTGCCTGGCCGAATGAGGTATGCTGAAGGTGCATGGTACAAATTCTTTGTTGTGCAGAGTTCAAGGAATGTTTGGAGATGTTGTATGGGTCATGCTGACTTTTTTGGGAGAAGCACAAGTAATTTTTAATCTTCCATGAGTACCACCAAGTTGTAATCAGTGATGTGCTACAAGCTTCATATTTTCTTGCTTAAGGGTGACCTAATTCAATTGTGTGAAGCGTGCAAATGTTATTCTATGAAGGATGATGCTGTGAAGGATGTTTAGGACTTGTGTGTAGTTCATTTTAGTGCTTGCACTCTACACATTTCATGTTGTTTGATCTTTGGCCGACTTGTAATGTAATCAATGTAATATCATGTATATATTGTAAACCTAGTAGATCTAGGTGAAGTGTGATTGCAAGTGTAACTGCAAGAAGTCAAATATGGATTTGTAATGCATTATGATGTGCAATTAAAAGAGAAAGAGCATAAGTATTAAGATCCTATTCAGACTCATCTTGAAGATATTTTTGAGACATAAGGGAAGTGAAGAGTGTGCCTAATTGATTGCTGGAGGTAGTGAGCCAAAGACAAAACTTCTTGAAGGATGAAAGCAATGAGTCAGTAAGCTGCAGAGAAGACATTTGAAGAAGTTACAAAAGTTATCAAAGCAGAAATGCAATCATCAAAAAAGGAGTAAAAAAGAAGAATTGTAATCATCAAAAGAAGTGAGCTTCACCGTCAGTTTTAGACAGTAGAAGGACTATCATGATGTAATCTTTTTTGGGTTTGCTCTTAGTTCAGGGAGTAGTTGCTTCCTTGGGTTGAAGCCATAAAACAAAGTCTGCAAGGAGTTGTAGCTTCCTTGGGAGATACCCTAAAACCTTTTCAGGGAGTAGTAGCTTCCTTGGGTTGTAACCCTAAAACAAAGTTGTAACTGTGATTAATTTGTGAGGCTAGATTAGGATAGTAACTCAGAGCAGTTTTTCTCACTGTGGTTTTTCCTCTTTTGGGTTTTCCACGTATATCTGGTGTTATGTGGTGTTGTGCATTGTGTTGATCTTTTATGTTTCTATTAATTCTATAAAGATTAAATTTTAGTTTACTTCAGAGGGTTTGAGATTTGTTTGAATACCTATTCACCCCCCTCTCAGTATTAGGTGTGTTCAACAATTGGTATCAAAGACAAGTTCCTTAGAAGGGGCTTAACTGCTTAAGGAAGGTCCAGGATGGCATATGATGGATCTAGCAAGGCACCTAAGTTTGATGGAACAAATTACTCCTTTTGGAAGCTAAGGATGGAAAACTATCTATCCTCTCTAGGGTTTGGTGTTTAGAAATCTGTCAAGGATGGTTACACTGCTCATGCTGATGATCCTACAAATTCAACTGAGATCAAGTTGTATGATAACTTGATTCCAAGGCAAAGGATGATATCATGAGTGGGCTAGCTAATTTAGAACTTTTGAAGGTAATGAGTTGTAGTTCTACTAAGAATGTCTAGGTAAAACTTAGCAACATTTATGAAGGAGATAGTAAAGTGAATCAAGCCAAGATGCAAATCTTTAAGAGAAAATTTGAAACCCTGAGGATGACAGAAGATGAAGACATTGCTATCTATATGCTTCGAGTGGATGAAATAGTTAATTGCATCAGAGGTCTTGGTGGAATAATGAAAGAAAATGATATTGTGAAGAAGGTTCTGAGATCTCTCCCTAAATCTTACAGTCATAAAGTATCTTCTATTGAGGAGACTTGGGATTTGGATCACTATATAGTAGGTCAATTGTTTGGTTCTCTCATAGCTTTTGAAATGAGAAAATTTGACAAAGGTGCTCCAAAGAAGGAAGCAACATTGAAAGCAAGTAAGAAGGTAGAAGATGAAACAACTGATCAAGATGGTGAACTTGATGAGGTAGAAGTGAACTTTGTGAGAAAATTGAAGAAGGGCACTGACAAATACAGAGGTAAGTTACCTTTCAAATGCTTCAATTGTGGGAAAATTGGTCATTTTGCCTCTAAATGTCCTTTTAAAGAATCAAGGGATAGCAACAAAAGAGAGAAGTCCAAAAGAAGTCTTTATTCCATAGAAAACAGTTGTTCCTTAGAAGATGAGGATCATAATGATTCAAATGATGAAACACTTTTCATGGCTTTGAAAGCTGGTGACAAAAAGGGTGATATTGGAAAATGTAAAAGGTAATGAAAAATCAATGGTTGTGTGGATTGTCTTTCATGCAAAAGAAGAAGCAAATGCTTGGGTAATTGATAGTGATTTCTCTAACCACATGATTGGTGACAAGGAGAAGTTCATCAACCTTAAGAAGTGGAATGGTGGGGCTGTCAAGTCTGGTGGTGATGAGTCAACACAAATTTGTGAAAAGGGTCCTATAACCATTAATGGAAAGAACAAGACTGAGGATGTCCTATATGTCAAAGGGTTGAAGAATAATCTCTTTAGTGTCAGTCAAATGAGAAGTAAAGGATACAATCTTACATTTCATGCCAAAGGTTGTGAGATTAGGAAGGCAGGGGTTAGAAGATTAGTTTTAGAAGGTATTTAGACATATGGAGATATCTATCATCTCAAGGAGGTAAATGGAAGAACCTATTTTTTGTCTCAATCTGGTGAGTGTTGGTTGTGGCACAAGCGAATGGGACACATCAACTTTGATAATATGGTAAAGATCAACTCTATTCATGCAATGAGAGATATGCCTAAGATAACCAAGCTTGCAAACATATTATGCAAGGAATGTCAAATGGGAAAGCAGACATACAAATTTTAAGAGCAAGGAGTATTCTTCTACAATGCCATTGAAGCTGATTCACATTGACCTATGTGGACCTACAAGAACAAAGAGTCAACAAGGTGAAAGGTACTTCATGTTGCTTATTGATGATTACTCTAGAATGACTTGGGCTACTTTTTTAAGAGAAAAATTAGAAGCCTTTGATAAGTTTAAAATTTTCAAAGCAATAGTTGAGAATGAAATGGATGCTAAGATAAAATGATTAAGATCTGATAGATGAGGTGAATCCACTTCAAATAAATTTGAAAAGTTTTTTGAAGACCATGGAATTAGGAGACATCTGTCTGCTCCTATGACCCCTTAGTAGAATGGGGTAGTGGAGAGGAAGAATATGACTGTGCAAGAGATGGCTAGGGCAATGTTGAAAGATGTAGATCTACCTAATATGTATTGGAAGGAAGCAATTCACATTGTTGTTTATCTACTTAACAAAGTATAATTTTGGGTCAATAGCACTAAGACCCCCTATGATTTATGGTATGGAAGACCTCCCACTATCAGATACTTTAGGATTTTTGGCACCAAATGCTACATCAAGAGAGATTCAGAAGACCTTGGAAAGTTTGATTCAAGGTGTGATGAAGGGATCTTTCTTGGTTACTCAACCAGAAGCAAGGCCTATAGATGCTACAATAAGAGATTGGGAAAGATGACTGAAAGCACAAATGCTAAGGTAGATGAAGATTTGTATCAGATCTCACAAGAGCCAAAGGATTGTGGATCTGATATACCTCCTTGCATTAAAGAAAAAGAAGAAGAAGAGGAGAAGAGAAGGAGCAAGAATCATAATAGATCCCTAAGACTCCATAAAAGTATGTTCAGAGGAATCGTTCAATAGATTAGATCATTGGGGATAAGAATGAAGGTGTGCAGACAAGGAGAAGGCTTGCAAAAGCAAGTGAGCAAGTGAATCTGTGCTTACTGTCAAAGGTAGAGCCCAAAACCTTTGCTGAAGCTAGCAAAGATGATGGACGGTTGAAGGCAATGGAAGAAGAATTGAATCAGATAGAGAAGAATCAGACATGGGAATTGGTTCCAAGAACAACTGATAAGAATGTTATAGGAACAAAGTGGGTGTTTTGGAACAAGCTTAATGAAGATGGTGAAGTTGTAAGGAACAAAGCAAGATTAGTATGTAAGGGTTATTCACAAGTTGAAGGTATTGATTTTGAGGAGACTTTTGCTCTAGCAGCCATAATGGAGGCAATTAGGATGTTTCTTGCCTTTGCTGCTCACAAGAACTTCAAGGTCTATCAGATGGATGTCAAGTCAACATTCTTGAATGGTGATTTAGAGGAAGAGGTCTACATTGAGCAACTGGATGGTTTCCAGCTATCAGAAGATCCGGATATGGTGTGCAGACTCAAGAAAGATTTGTATGGACTCAAAAAAGCTCCTAGAGCTTGGTATGCTTGGTTGGATAAGTACTTACTTCAGCAAGGTTTCAAGAAAGGTACTACAAATAGTAATCTTTAAATTAAGGAAGAGGGAGACAAGATTTTGATAGTTGTTGTATATGTTGATGACATCATCTTTGGTGGAGATGATGATATGTGTAAAAGATTTGCAGAAGAGATGCAAACAGAGTTTGAGATGTCCATGATTGGTGAGATGTCTTTCTTCCTTGGGATTCAAATTATTCAACTAGATGATGGTATCTTTGTTTCTCAGGCTAAGTATGTTAGAGTGATGTTGAAGAAATTTGGTATGGAGGATTCCAAACTAGTAAGTACTCCTATGGTTACTGGTTGTCACTTGAGCAAGGCTGATGAGCCACTTGAGGTTGATCAGACTCTATATAGATCTATGATTGGAGGATTATTGTACTTGACTACTTATAGACCTAATATTATGCATGCAGTATGTTTGGTTGCCAAATATCAAGCTAATCCTAAGCAAACTCATGAGAAGGCAGTAAAAAGAATATTTAGATAATTGAAGGGAACTCTGGATTATGGCTTATGGTATCCAAGAGGTAATGAATTTAATCTGAGTGCTTACACTGATGCTGATTGGGCTGGTTGTGTTGATGATGGAAGAAGTACAAGTGGTGGTGCTTTATTTTTAGGAAGTAGATTGGTTTCATGGCATAGTAAGAAACAAGATTTAGTATCTTTATCAACTATAGAGGCAGAGTATATTGTTGCAGCATCTTGTTGTACACAAGTGTTGTGGATGAAGCAAACATTGAAGGATATCAAGATACAATATGATGAGCCTATTCCTATTTTGTGTGATAATACTAATGCTATCAATATTTCCAAGAATCTAGTGATGCATTCTAGAACCAAGCATATATCAATTAGGTATCACTTTTTGAGAGAGAAGGTTGCAGAGAAATAAGTGAAGTTGGAATATGTTCCAACAAAGGATCAGATTGGAGATATTTTCACAAAGGCTCTTCCAAAGGATACTTTTTGAGTATCTTCGGCAAAAGTTAGGGGTAATTGCCCCTCCTTCTTTCTAGATGCATAGTCAGTGCATCTATCTAGGGGGAGTAATTTATGCTATATCTTTTTCTTAAACTGATGGTGGCTACCTGTCAGGGCGAGCAGGTAGTGGTTGTTCCTGATAGGGGGAGCCTATTAATTGCTTCAAGAAAGAGTGTATGTACTTCAAAGGGAGAGAAGGTTGAAAAGGAGATTTGTGCCCTAAGGGGGAGAAGTAGTTGCCCTTTGTCCTTGATGTCAAAGGGGGAGAATGAGTAGGTGTGCGTTGCCATCAATACCAAAGGGGGAGATTGTTGCACATATGTTACCTAAGATTGTCACTATTGTGGTTGTCATTGATGTCGACACTCAGTTTGGATAATCAGTTTGGACTATCATTGATACTTATGTTGATGGTGTGCTAACTATGTTGTTGTTGATGATTCATGGTTGGATGTCATGCCTTATTTAATGTCGAAGTTGTGGTGAGTATGTTTGTTATCAGTAGAGATGGTATCGTGATGATATATTAAGATGAGAATTAGAAGCATCAAGATGAGGATTAGAAGTAATGCTAATGTTGGGGAGATAGTCTTGATGGTCTGTAGCATGTTGTATGCTCCCTCTTTCTGATCCTAAGGAAGTGCATGTTGCTACAAGGAGGCTCTGGCCTATGGATGTTGGTGAAGGTCTCTGTTGCAGGTGATTTCCTTGAAGACTGTTTGGGAAAATGCTCCACATTCCTCCGCATGTGAATATATGGTCATGTGGTTCAGAAGTTAAGTTCATTGGGTTGTGAAGGTGCTACATTCAAGGTTTCATATCATTTGTCCAGGCTCTGTAGAGAAAATTGTAAGTGAGAGTGTAGGACTGTATTGTTTAGTGGCTAGTTTCGGTATTTGTTGGCTTGCGCCAACTTGTTACTGTATGAGGAGGTGAATTGGCTGGTGAAGAATGATCTTGTGATGTTTCCTATTGCTCCGCAAGGTATTTTTTGGTTTCTCTGGAACAGGTTGTGGTCTGGAATGAAGGTGTTGTTGGGTTATGCTTTTGCCTGGCCGAATGAGGTATGTTGAAGGTGTGCGCCACAAATTCTTCATTGTGTGGAGTTCAAGGTGTTGTGCATTGTGTTGATCTTTTATGTTTCTGTTAATGCTGTAAAGATTAAATTTAAGTTTGCTCTAGAGGGTTTGAGAATTTGTTTGAATACCAATTCACCCCTCCTCTTAGTATTAGGTGTGTTAAAAAATATGGTCTATAGTATCATCATTGTAATGTACTGACAATATATTAAGGATATTTCAGATTAATTGGAATGCATATTTGAGAATCAATGATAAAAGAAGAAACCACTTATCTATTATGCAATCTCACTCTAATAAAGAAACACTTTTGACTAAATATCCTTTAATTCAAGTGAGAATAATCTCCATGCGAGAGATTTTTTATATGTGTATGCATACAAAGCTATTTAAAATGAGATAATGATACATATTCCACACATTATACAAGTCTTGGTGACCAACTGGAATTCTTTGCATTGATTTAATTAAGAAAATAATTAAAAACAAGTATGTCTTTCTTCGAATAAAACTTTTACAATAGTAAAATGATCTAAAATACGAATCATTTATTATCATTTCAAGAATGTTACGACCCTCTCCCAAAATGTTAAACATTTATGCACAAAGTATTCAATTGTAGATGATAAGTAAAGATTCAAATAAGCTCAGGATATGCAAGAATATGTGCAATCACTAAGATGATTAGATTTGAAATATTTTTTAGATAATCAAAATGATCAAATTAAAATTAGATATATGTAGAGTTCGTTGGTTTAACTATCTTTTTTTTAATGATTATCCAAAATGTTGAATTATTTTCTAGTAGTCTAGTTGGGCTATCTTTTTAGGGATATGCAAAATGTTATCTATTGCAACTGCCTAGAATGAAAATTCACAAGCCTTTGTAGACTTTGATATGTTATGTCAATTATTAACAATTTTGGCTTTTGCCAATGAGTCGTACTACGACTGGTCAATTGAATTCGACATAGATAAATTTACATGACACTCAAAATTGAAATCAATGTGTGGATGTGTTGGTGTAATGTGAGTGATAATTATAGTAAGAAAGAATTAGTAAATTTAATCTTATTTTTTTTGCCTCATTACGTTGAGAGGCATAACCTATAGTGGCAATAAGGGGTGGAGTGTAATGGCGTGACCATGTTCACATTAATTATTTAGAGACAACATTTATTTTTTAAACATAAAGACATCAAAATTTTAAAATATATATTAATCCTACAAATGAAACTATTAAAAAGTCACATATAAGTATATAATATTTACTACACTTTTAAAGTAAAAACAAAATAAAAGAATTGAGGAAATAATGAATGATGGCTTTTTAAAAGTAGAATCAAAAGTTACATACAAAAGCAAAACAAGTGTATTATAAAAATAGCTCTTTACGTAAACATAAAGCAAATTATGTAGATAAAATAAAATAATTCTTAAATTAAAATTAAAATTTATGTGTTTGTATATATAGTATATAAAATAGTTCTAAATTAAAATAAAATAACTCTTAAGTAAATAAAATAGTTTTGTATATTTTTCATCTATTTACTTATCTATTTATGTGTACATGTGTGTGTATGCAGTAGTTTAAATAGATATTAAAATTTAATATTGATATAGAAAAACAAAATAGCTCTTTTATTTATTTATTTTTCTAATAAACCTAGGTTATACACCTTGAGCTATAAAAAAGAGCATTATAACTCATGTTTTGGTAACAATGAGTTCACCATATCCATCATAATAATTTATTTATCAATCTAGTTATTATCAACCTATCAAACTAAATAAGCCAAACTATCTAACTTCCCATATCAATTGTTATAACGAAGACATTATATAGCATTATATTTATAAAACATCTTTTTACAAATTATTCAGAAACCTTCTATCTTGAGGACTCAAAATTCCACATGTGAGGAGGACAACCATGATATTTACCAATTCTAAAAAGAGGGGTTTTACTAACCCTAGCCCTTCCAGTATAATTAACAGACTTGAAACGTAAAGGACACATGTGGGAAAAGATTATATGTTATGCTATTACGAGTTCATGGTTCAACAGACAAACTTGACATCAAGAGGGGCCTACAAATTACATAGGTTACCCCCTAAGATAGATTATACATTTTTATCCTCAACTGAAGCCAAGTTTGGATTTTCCACTAGATCTTCATCATAGCATATCACATTTTCAACTTTTTCTCTAGGTAGGAACCTAACATGTATCGCACTACCAATAAGCTTTCGAGAATTAAAGATTGTACCTTAGTTCATCATGATGGTGTAGAGGTGTTCCACTAAAAAATCATAATGCACATTTGCTTGAGTCATTACTCCTACATCCTCATGAAGCATGAACATCTTAACAACCATGGATAACATGGTTGCACTGCTCAAGGACTGAGTGACTTCAAAAAGATTGCGTTGGCTAATGGACTATCTGAGGTCCAACAAAATTTTAATCATGGCCTCTTGCATTGCTACATAATGCTCTCCATCTATTTCCTTTGCTAGCCCCCACATTCTCAACAACCAAATTTTGAGTTTTGAATTCACCAGCTCTAATGCTATGTAGTATACACAATCTATCTACATTCAAAATTCTCATCATCTCCTTCTCCACCTTTGCTCTCAACTTCTTCTTGCCCTTCTAATTTTAGCATTCCCAAACACACATCTTGATGCCATCTTTATTGCAAGCCATGACAATTACCAAGATAATTAGGTTGCAGAAGAAGGATAGATGCATTAGCTTATCATCCCAAGGATTTAAAGAGGTACGATCTTGTAGTTTCCACAAGAAATAATTTGTTTTAATGACTAATCTTGATCTTATGTACTATATGGGTTGGTAGTGACACTCCACATCATTTCTTAATTATATCTAAGAAACCAAAGAAAATTTAAATGACTTAAAGGTGGATACCTTAAGCCTCAAAAAAATGTTTGAAAAGATAGAGTGGGACATTAATGAAAGAACCTACCATTTGAAGCTCACAAAGGACTATGTAGAGATAGTTAAGAGGTTCACTAAATGTGGAACACCAACTTATTATCAATATTACAACATCTAGCAAAAAATGTAGAAGATTGACAAGTTATTGCAAGATACTTACAACTATCTAAATAGGCCTTCATAAGATTGAACAAGAGTTTTTGTTGTAGCTTCCTATAGTTTTTTTTTTATATTGTACACATATTTTTTGTTCTAACAAGAAGATAACTATTTCTAGATGTATTAGAAGTAGATTGTATGACAAATGTTAATATTCCATGTGAGATGAGCATTGTCCTCTTGTTATTAATATGTGTTACCTTTCTAGGTTTTAGTATATTAGTACAATTAATACAATAATAGTTAATATCATTTAATGGTTAGCATATTGATGTGTTATTTTCATTTAATGGTTAGCAAATTGTTGTTAGAATTTTTATTGTCAAAGTTAATACAAGAATAGTTATTTTTTTAAATCAGTTCTTCATTCCTTACATAGTGTTTTAGAGTATTTGAAAAATCTCTAAAATACCCATTTGATGTTGTTTTATTGTGGTTAGTTTGTCTTACATATGAGCATTGAAACACAAAACCTTTTAATAAACAAATATCATTGTTTTGTTTAAAATCACAAATACATTTCAAGATTTATAATACTAACTCATTTTCCCAAAGGATGAACACAATTAAGAATATCTTAAAATATATGTCCAAAATATTGATGATTACTAAAAGATTTACAATACATGCAGATACTACAATCCAAAGATAAATCCTACAAATTTGACTTTGTAACATTCTCAAAATGTCTTGTCCATGATAAAAACACCACTTCAAAACTTGGGTCAGATGACAAATTCAGTTAACCAAAGAGGTAATGGATGAGACTTTCCTTGAGGTTGGTGATAACCCCTATCTTCTATGCATTCATTATGTTATGTTTAATCTTCACTATATCTCCATCTGGTTAGTTTTCTTACTAGCTTAGCACAGGTGTCTGAATGATGGAAGGGTACCACTTGAAGCCAATCCACTAGATACCTTTTTCCTTCATGCCCTTTATATATTGTCTTTCCCTTGTAATAGATAGCTAAAAATTTAGATAACTTAAGGGATTTTTTCTTTTCAATCTTGATGTGAGCTCATTCCATCAATCCTTATAATGATCTCTACTATTTGGGGTATGAAGTAATATTCCTTCATCCACCTCAATCATGTTATCCTTGGTTTCCTATATCATATCATTGGTTTCTATTTTAGATGTAAATATTCATAGATTATGTAACACTTCCCTCACCGAATTATGTTCCTCTCTTATCATAATCTTTGTATCTCTCTCCATGTTGTCATACCTCTTTTTATCCAACCCTATTTATATTTATCCTTGGATAAAAGAGAAAAATGCTCTAAGATGAACATTTCCTATGTAAGGATTGTGATTCCATTCTTTATCATCAATTAAAATAAAATCATACAAATACAACTTGCATAACAGATTATTTTATATCTAAACTTCACTTCCTAAATAAAATTTACATAATGATATAAGTGTCTCTAGGTTTTTTGATGATCCTTAAATCACCCTTTGTACAAGTGTAGCTTGTAAAATTGTTCCTAAAGCCATAATGCATGCACTCATGGAGGGGGCCTACACTGTAGCATTTTAGTGGCAAACAATGAAATCATTTGAATTTTATCCTTCAAAACCTATTTTTCCTAAAGGGTAAGTGCAAGAAGATGGGGGGCCAAAAAGTGGCCAAAAAATTTTCAAAAAAATTTAAGTCATAATGCGAGCGCGTTATAACGTGCTCGTGTTATGGCTTGGTAATGACAAGCCTCAGGCTCGTCATTACCGAGCCATAACGTGAGCACGTTATAACCTGCCATAAATTTAAAAAAAAAATGTCATTTCATTTCATTTTTTCTTATTTTCTCCTCTGCCCGCGGCTTCAAAACCCCCAAAAATGCGCTTGCGTTCTACAAAACGCCAATCAACACAAAAAGCTTGTCGATTCATCGCCAAAATGCCGCCGCGACGTCGAGCACGCCAAAGGGGTGAGTTATCTTTGTTTTTTTGTTTGAATTTCTTCTTAAATAGGTAGGTTTTTGTTGATTTTTGATGTATATTTCGTTAATTGTAGGAAATGTTAATGCACCTCCTCCTCCTCCTCCTCCTCCTCAAAATCCACAAAATCCTGAGGAGGAAATACCTGCAGAACAACAACCTCCTCCATTCATTCCTCGACATGCCCCTGGAACACAAGATAATATAATGGGGGAAATTGAAAACAACAAAAAACAAATTGAAGATATAATTGCAAGGTTGAAAGATCCTTCCACTTCAACCTTGCATAGGTCCACGCTTGCCGAATCTCTTGAGTCTATATTATCAAATGTAAATTCAATTAGCAAGCAAATAACTAGTTGGACAGATAAAAAGAGAGAGTTTAGAGATTACTATGCAGATAAATTGTCATACCAAGATGTCAAAAAATTACAAATTACAAAATTAGACTTGTGTTCAATTTTCACAAACCCATAAACAAATCAACCTCCACCCCTTACATGCAAGAGGTTCCCTATCCATTGGTGCAACAACCAAGCGATAAGGGACAATTTTGGGCAGAGGTGGTGGATGGTTTTTGACCATCCTCCATGCAACAATAATGAGGTCCCGCAATACTTTTTGAGGAAACTCTACTGCGAGTTTGTCCTCAATAAAGTGCCAAACTATTTTGATATGCAGGACTTCCAAGGTAGAGGTGGGGGCTCAGCACAGGATAGACCAGGGGCACGTCTTGACCCACAGCGGGTAGTGAGACAAGTAATCAGTAGACCAGCCCACGAGCATGTTTCTATCCCTTCCATTGTGAAGGAGAGTGTTGAGGTCGATACACTGAGGTCAATTAGTGCCTTGACCGAGAGCATCATAGAGCATGCCGATCCTGCAACACAGAGTGGGTTGGGAGATAGTGCGAGGAGTAGGGTCCCATCGCATACTTGCCAGGCTTGCGGGTCAGCCTGTGGTTATGACCCCATGGACAGTCAGGACGCAGGTGCACAGGCTACATCTGCAGCTGAGCAGATGGTGATGACAGATACCCTCCTGAGTGAGACTTTCGGCCTTGATACTCAGGTAAATATTAGCAAGTTTATTGAATTTAATTTATTAAATTTCATTTTTGAAATACAAGATTAACTAATTTAAATTGATGATTTTAATAAAATTTCAGGGTCATAGCGTCGATGCAGTTTTCAGTGGTTCTCCACCTACATTTTTCACTAGATCATCTACTGTCGAGGTATGTAACTAGTAAACAATTATAAATATTACATGTGAATAGCATCGTTATATGAATGGTATTCTAATTTCTGATTTTGGATGTTGAATAGGTTAACACTGTAGATTTCATGGCAACACCTGCCAGCGGTGGTGGACTTCAAAGCTTTACGGAGGTAATAAAATAAATAGTTTAATGAATGAATTGTACTTACTAAATTTTTGTATGTGATTTGTGTGTTTTATTGTGTGTACTTCCATGTTTAGATGAACGTGTGTGTATGTTAGGAGCCATGATTTGCATCACTATTATAGTTTTCGTAATTGAATAATGTTGTTTTATTTCCAGATGATGCAGGCTGCGGATACACCTCCCCATGTTCATAGGGCAATGGAGCAGGGTGTGGCCTCTGCGATTCATAGCTCTATGGCATTGACAGGGGTATGAGGCAGATTAGTAAATTTCAATTTACATTCATTGTTATAGTTGTCTATTTTTGAAAAATCAAAGATTATTGATTTGAAGTTTAATTTCTATCTGAATGGTTTCTATAGGACATGACATCACCAGGGCCTATTCCTGCTACTGAGGCAAGCGAGGAGACAGATTATATGTTAGCGGTAAGTGATTATTTTGTTAAATGTTTCATTTTTTTATAACATGTAACTTCTATATATTAATGTCTATACTTTTTTTTGTAACAGGTAAAGGTGTAGGAAGAACTAAATAGGAGGAGTAGCTCTCGGGTTCGTAGTAGACCACCCACATGCATGTCTCCATCCCCTAGAAGATCAAAGGCTGCTCGTGATTTATTCTCTTCACCAGCCAGAGGGGAATGACTTTTTATTGTGTTCCTCTGTTGTATGCCTATATGGCATTTGTGGACATATATTTTGTATTGTACATAGTTGACATTGTATGCCTATATGGCATTCTTGTAAGCCTATATGGCTATTTTGTATATATGTTATACTTATATCGACAGATATTGATGTATGCCTATATGGATATTTGGTTAATACAAATCTTTTTTATTGATGGCGTCCATACTTGCATTATAAATCCACTTTTGAATGGATATTTGTAGATGGCTACTTCAAATATTTAAAGTCCGATTGTATTACATAGGATGTTTGTATTTTCTTTGATAGGCTTGATAGGCCATGGATTACATGATGGTGTTTGATGGAAAAGTATGGTACTAGAAGACTCTAGTTCATTCTTAATAGGCTTGTGATTGATAATATCTTTGCATGATTGCACTTGATCTTGGATCATGGGCATGTTGTTAGGATTTTGATTGCATTGTGATGTTTGATGGATAGGCATGGTGTAAGATACCCAACTAGTTCTACGAAAATTTTTCCTTACTTAAACAATTTTACTTGCTATACAACACAAAGATATACATCAAAGATAACTATTTGAATGAATCAACCTTAGAGTTGGGTACTTGTCTAGTTATTTGACTCAATCAACTTGCAATGTCTTATTACATGGATAATGCTTTCAATAGCATGAAGTTACAACTTATTCAATGGAGATACAAAAGAAAGGCCTTGAAGCCTTGATGTTTACAATGGCGTCTACACTTGATCAACTCAATCAAACTCAATGATGTCAACTGAATGTCAACACCTCACAATATCGCAAGGGAGCATCACCTTGCTTGTTGCATGGATGAACGTCATAGTTGCAAATGGAAAGAGCGCCTTACTTAGATTTGATTTCTGGATGCCAGAATTGGATGCCAGATTTGAAATTATTTCCTCGCCAAAGTGTATGGACTTCTCTAAAGAGGGCACCAAAATGGATTGTCCTTCATATTAAGGGCACCCAAAAGAGAAGTTTGGATACCTATAAGCGCCTAACTCCATGATGTTCCGCCTTCTAATCTACTTTGAATAATAAGAGAGATGTGATGTTGTTATCTTCATGTAAGAGTAGATGATGATGACATAAAGTAGAGATCTCTCTAGGACTGGATGAAGCCTTGCTTGATGATAAGATGAAGATGAAGTGATCCTTCATGACGACCCTTGGAGTGACCCTCTTGGAGTTGTGGACTTTGAAACTTTGAAGATTGAGAGATCTTGAAACTCGAATGGATGAATGTCTATCATTGATGAAGTACACTTGCAAGATATTCCTCAGAGAACTTGAATGGATAGATGCCTTGAAATTTCAACATGACGTTAGTGATGAAGAGTATTGACATGTTGGACTTGATGTGACCTTGCTGAAGGCGCATTTTCTTTCTTAGCATGATCATCCCAAACCAAGGCGCCAACTTGGAAAACCCTGTGAAGGTGCCACTATCTGGAATTTCTTCCAAGGTGTTAAAACTTGACATCTTTTCTTCTCTAGGTACTATCTCCTTCAAGGTGCTCCTTAAAATCATTGGAAGTGCTCAGGACTTACCTTAGTCCAAAGCGCCACAATCCATTCCTTAAAGCACAAAGAATTCTCAAAGGCGCCCCTATTTACCTCTAAGCACTCAAATATCATTTAGATTCAAGGCGCACATTTAGCTCCAAAGTGCAAATTTCCATCATCAACCCATCAAGGTGCATCATCTTCCCTTTGTATCCCCTTCAAGGCACAGACATTCACTTCTTCACACTCAAACTCACTCTCTGGTGCCAGAATAGGTGTATAACTTCAAATAAGGCACTAATCTTAGGTTTCTAAGTACTTAGTTTTATCTTAAGGCTATCCTTCCTCTAAGCACTCTCTTCAACTCCCTCACTGAAGGCCCTCTGTAAGTTTGGGCGCATTTCATCCCAAGGCGCTTCAACATCATCCAAGGCGCAAATTCACTCTCCAAGACAAGGTGCAAAAAACCCTATCCTAAGGCGCTCAAATCTTGCTTCTAGACCTAGGGGCACAAACATGAGATTGTGACTTCAATCATCATTCTTGGTTAAGGCACACAAACTCTCATTCAAGGCGCATATCTTTCTCCAACAAGGCGCATATATTCCTCCAACAAGGCGCATATTCAATTCTAGGGCGCTCTATCTTGGATTAAATCAGGGTATCTCCTCAACAAGGCGCTCCAAACCATACCAAGGCGCTAAAACACTTAATGCAAGTTCTTCAAGTGCTTATCCAACTTGATTCCTCCAACACAGGGCGCTCAATCTACTTTCTCAAACTTTCAACTCAAATCCTCACCTTATATTCTCCAAGGCAAAAAGGTGCAATTTGATTCAGGGCGCTAAAACTCTTAGGCGCACTTATCTCCCTGAACTTACCTCTCTTCTTCCCTAGGTGCCAGAAACACCTCTTTATCTCAACTAGGCACTTATCTTCTCTAGGCGCACATGGTCTTCAAGGCGCATTTCATTCATCAAGGCACCTATCTCTAACAATCTCAACACTCAAAGGGACTCAAAACTCATCTTGACACCATCACTTCCCTAAAGGTGCAAAATTGGTGTAGATACATTCCATTTATTAAGGATCATTCTGGCGCCCAAATCTTGTCAAAGCAAAGGATCAATAGGTTCTCTCCAAGGCGCACTCCAGGGTTTGATCTTGCAAGACTTCTCACGTCAAAATTTTGACCAAGACACTCAAGGCGCTAGTCTTTATCATCTAACCCTACAGTGCACTTACTCATTATGATATACTCCTCAACTTTGTATTCAACCTTGCCCAAGGCGCATATTCACTATAAGGCATTCTCACTTTGTCAAGGCTCAGAGGGCTTCAACTTGCTAAAGGGTAGAGGTCTAGGCGCATATCTGACTTGAAGCTCAAGGCGCTCCAACCCTCTTGCTCTGGAATTCCTTCTAGGCACTAAGTGACTTCTCCAATTCCTTGAAAACATTTGAAGTGTTTTACCTTCTCAAGGTGCTCCTTCGAACTTGACTCCAAGGTGTTATAATCTCAAAGGTGCTGACATCATCTCAACCAAAGGCGCTCAATGATTCATCCCATATCTAGGCGCTAAAACACTTAATCAACCAAGTCATTCAAGGCGCCATTCAGTAAACTCATCTTCCATGATATTCCTATCAAGGCGCATATCACTTCTCTCATGGGCTTTAGGCGCTCAGTTGAGTGTTTCAATACTACTTAGGTGCCAAATTCATTTTAATGCACCAAACACAAAGAGCTTTCAAACACTGGGCGCTCATAAAGAGTCTTCCAACCTTGGGCGCTAAATTAGGTCTTTGCAACTATCCAAGGCGCATATCTTGGTTTGAACAACTTATGGTGCCAAGACAACTTCTCATTAGGGCACTCAAAACACTTGTGTTTACATTTGAAGTGCTTTACCTTCTTAAGGTGCTCCAGACTAACCTGACTCCAAGGCACTCCATCATCATCCTTAAGGCGCTAAAAACATTATCTCCACTCTAGGCAAAAACATCATCCAACTCCTTAAGGCACTTCACTGTCAAAGTCTGAAGGCACTCTACCTAGACCTTTCCCCTAGGTGCCAGAACTCCTAAGCGCTCACCAGATAACTCTCTTCTTCAAGGTGCAAATCTTCCTATACTATGATTGCCTCTGAAACGCCGATTAACGTGATATGAGGGTTCAAAGGCTACTCCAATCCTCAGTGAGCACCTAGTTTAAACAAGGAGAAATAAAGCATTCAAAACTATCCAAACGATCATCCCCTTCCTAATGTCTTCACTGCTCCGGAAAACCTTGGCCAAAATGACACATAACAACTCCTGTGCAAAGCACCTGAGCAAGAAAAGAGGGGGTCCCCAATCTGATGGGGTGATGTGTGATTTGGTCAAAAACAGGCGCCTAGAGTGAATAGGCTTTCATCCTGACTTAATACACTACCTAGAGTGGATATTAGCGCCTTCGTATGGTTTGGAGCGCCTTTAGCTGTGCCTTGAGGAGATTTTCTTACATCTTAAAGGAGGTTCTGACACCTTGCCCCCTTTGGTATCTAGCGCCCTAGTGGCTTTAACCTAACGCCTTTGGAGTCCAAAATGCGCCTTTGAAAGTTGAAGTGAACCTTGATAATTGGAGTCTTCATAATGAGTGCCTAGGTCTTGTTGAGTAGAATACCCCACAATGTGCGCCTAGGTCTTTAAGAAGAGTAATGATACTTGAGATAGAGCGCCTTGAGGAGGTAGTTGAGCGCCCTGGATTGAATAATTGGAGTTCAAGAAAGGTTTGAGCACCCAAGGCATATGGCTAGAGAAGTTGTAGAAAAGACCACTTTTGGCGCCTTAAAAGTTTGAATGCTTGGGGAGTTTTTGCAAAGATCTAGTTTGAGCACCCTTATGCCCTAGGATCATCTAGTTTGTGCGTCTTGTAATGAGGAGTTCATGTAAGTTTGGAATGAGCGCCTTGAATAAGTGTAAACTAGCTTAGAGAAGGGTATGTGCGCCTTGAGCGCCTTGAGCATTCCAGAGATAACTGTGCGCCTAGAACAATATGAGCGCTCATGATGATGATTAACGCCCTGATGAGACTATGAGCGCCTTGTTCAAGAGATACCTTGTTTGATCATAAAATGCGCCTTGAGTCTTGAAGGTTTTGAGCGCCTAGGTGATTTGGATGTTGGGATGTTGGTATGCGCCCAAGATTGAGGTAAGTGAGCGCTTGTAATGGAGGAGAGCAATGAGATGGAATGTCTTGTAGAGATTGGCGCCCAGAGACCCATTTTTGCACCTTTGATGATGACCATTTTTGCATAAGAGTTTAGTGCCTTAGAGTTGTAAACTTTCTCTTTGGGTGCCCCTGAGTGAATGTTGGTGCCTTGGACAACTAAATACGCCTTTGATGGAGTGGAGCCCAGAAGGGGAGTAGGAGGAAACCCAATCTTCAAGATTCATCAAGCTTCAAAGTTTAGGTCAGAGGTTATCCACTTTATCCAAGGAAGGTGTTATCATCTACACTCCGAGAAGGTAATGTCAAAGGCCATCATGAAGGATCACTTCATCAACTTCAAGTCCTTCAAGTTCAAGTCCTTTCACCTAGCAAGTCCAAGGGAGATTTCTACTCCGATTCATGAAGTAAGCTTATATCATCCTTATCTACTCTACGAGAAGAAGAAACATTACAAAGTCAATCAAATGAGTTACAAGTACCATACATCCAATTGCAAGGAGTGAACCACCTTAAGGAAAAATAGTTCTCTTGAAGTTACTTGAAATGTCAAAAGGTTTAGCGCCTCCAAGTAAGGTCAGAGGTGAGGTTAGAGGTGAAATGCACCTTTGGACCATTCTGGCGCCTTGGATGAAGAACCTGTATCTTGAGCCCAAGAGGTAAAATTTGCACCTTAGTGGATTTGGAGAGTTACAGAGATTAGAGAAAAGCACCTTGAAGACAGAGTTGTTCAAGGTGCATGTGTGATTTGGTCAAAAACAGGTGCCTAGAGTGAATAGGCTTTCATCCTGACTTAATACACTGCCTCCGTCTGACGATTTTTGGGGCAGCAGAAAACCTTTCACCACGGGCAAATGCCTTAGAGCTATAAAAAATTGAGAGAGGTTATTGTAGAGACACTCTACGTGATCCCATTGCCTCAGACGGAATGTTTTTAAGTGACACGGTTTTCGAGTAACATCTCGTCAAAGATTGCTGCCTTTTTGCACTTTGGACTCTTCAGGGATATTGTCGGTACAATGTAGCTCCGACTGTTTCGACATGTTTGGGTGAAAAATAGGACCATGCCTAGCATAAATGTACCCATTCGGACGCGTTGGAATAGTCAGTTTGGTCGCATTAGGAGCAGGACAAAAGTTACACCCCTTTGCAACTTTACACTGCCTCCTTCTGACGATTTTTGGGGCAGCAGAAAACCTTTCACCACGGGCAAATGCCTCAGAGCTATAAAAAACCGAGAGAGGTTATTGTAGAGGCACTCTACGTGATCACGTTGCCTCAGACGGAATGTTTCTAAGTGACACAGTTTTCGAGTAACATCTCGTCAAAGATTGCTGCCTTTTTGCACTTTGGACTCTTCAGGGATATCGTCGGTACAATGTAGCTCCGACTGTTTCGACATGTTTGGGTGAAAAATAGGACCATGCCTAGCATAAATGTACCCATTCGGATGTGTTGGAATAGTCAGTTTGGTCACATCAGGAGCAGGACGAAAGTTACACCCCTTTGCAACTTTACACTGCCTCCTTCTGACAATTTTTGGGGCAGCAGAAAACCTTTCACCACGGGCAAATGCCTCAGAGCTATAAAAAACCGAGAGAGGTTATTGTAGAGGCACTCTACGTGATCACGTTGCCTTAGACGGAATGTTTCTAAGTGACACGGTTTTCGAGTAACATCTCATCAAAGATTGCTGCCTTTTTGCACTTTGGACTCTTTAGGGATATCGTCGATACAATGTAGCTCCGACTGTTTCGACATGTTTGGGTGAGAAATAGGACCATGCCTAGCATAAATGTACCCATTCGGATGCGTTGGAACAGTCAGTTTGGTCGCATTAGGAGCAGGACGAAAGTTACACCCCTTTGCAACTTTACACTACCTCCTTCTGACGATTTTTGGGGCAGCAGAAAACCTTTCACCACGGGTAAATTCCTTAGAGCTATAAAAAACTGAGAGAGGTTATTGTAGAGGCACTCTACGTGATCACGTTGCCTCAGACGGAATGTTTCTAAGTGACACGATTTTCGAGTAACATCTCGTCAAAGATTGCTGCCTTTTTGCACTTTGGACTCTTCAGGGATATCGTCGGTACAATGTAGCTCCGATTGTTTCGACATGTTTGGGTGAGAAATAGGACCATGCCTAGCATAAATGTACCCATTCAGACACGTTGGAACAGTCAGTTTGGTCGCATTAGGAGCAGGACAAAAGTTACACCCCTTTGCAACTTTACACTGCCTCCTTCTAACAATTTTTGGGGCAGCAGAAAACCTTTCACCACGGGCAAATGCCTCAGAGCTATAAAAAATTGAGAGAGGTTATTGTAGAGGCACTCTACGTGATCCCGTTGCCTTAGACGGAATGTTTTTAAGTGACACGGTTTTTGAGTAACATCTCGTAAAAGATTGCTGCCTTTTTGCTCTTTGGACTCTTCAGGGATATCGTCGGTACAATGTAGCTCCGACTGTTTCGACATGTTTGGGTGAAAAATAGGACCGTGTCTAACATAAATGTACCCATTCAGACGCGTTGGAACAGTCAATTTGGTCGCATCAGGAGCAGGACAAAAGTTACACCCCTTTGCAACTTTACACTGCCTCCTTCTGACGATTTTTGGGGCAGCAGAAAACCTTTCACCACGGGTAAATGCCTCAGAGCTATAAAAAACTAAGAGAGGTTATTGTAGAGGCACTCTACATGATAGCGTTGCCTTAGACGGAATGTTTCTAAGTGACACGGTTTTCGAGTAACATCTCGTCAAAGATTGCAGCCTTTTTGCACTTTGGACTCTTCAAGGATATCGTTGGTACAATGTAGCTCAGACTGTTTCGACATGTTTGGGTGAAAAACAGGACCATGCCTAGCGTAAATGTACCCATCCGGATGCGTTGGAACAGTCAGTTTGGTCACATCACGAGCAGGACACCAAAAATGTAAAAGTTGCTTTGTGCAACTTGACAACATTGACACTTTTTTGCAACATGACTCAAAGACTCAAACTGACCCCAAATGACTCAAAGTGACTTAAAATCACCTTGATTTGGTGCCCGATGTACATTATAGAGGTCGAGGTGCTCCTTATCATTCAAACATCTTAGATGAGCGCATAGGAAAGGAAAAAGCTCTAAGTTTCATCATCATGAGCGCCTAATATCAAGAGACTTTAATGCATTGATTTGGCGCCCTATATGTGAAGGAAGATCTAAAGGCATGAAAGTGGATGTCATATTGCAAGAGTTTGAATCATCAAAATTGAAAGAAATAAGTCTATTAAGCTTGGGCGCCCTTGGTCTTCTTTTCATTCATTATGAGCGCCTTGGGAGAATGGTATATAGGTCATCATCATGATTGGGCGCCCTGGATCCAGAGTGTTGGAGAGATCATCAAATGGTGTCTAGTAGGGTGAGTTATGAGTTTGGTCACATCAGGAGCAGGACACCAAAAATGCATAACATGATGATGTAAAAATGTGTACATATGTGTAAAAATGCAGGAGGAAATAAAAAAAGACAAACCTTACAAATTAATGTGCATACTTACAACTCAATGTAACATAACTTTACAAAATCAATGTGAATACTTACAAATTAATCCAATGAACCATCCGGATCTGCTCTACTCTTTATTGTGTCAAGTATTGCTTCATGGTCAGACTCACGCACCTTCCACAATATTTTGTTCAAAGGTCTACCCCGATACTTTATCAAATGAACATTGGATGCCACGACAAAGTTTGAGTAATGAAGAATCTTTCGATGCATGTCAAAGTCCTGAAATAGCCAAATATTAACACTCTTATGTGGGTACCTTCTAAGCCATGTTCCAGTAATAACCACTGATCCTGTAGGGTATTCGATGTTTTCTCCATCTGTAACAGGGGCCTCCAATTTTTTTTTGGCCTCAACACAACGACATAAGTAATAATCTGTTCCCTCTTCATTATCTTCATTTGCAATAACTGCATATACGTGTCCTACATTGATATGTGTAGCAAATTAGATGAAATTAGTCAACATTACAAAAACACTACAAAGTAAGATGACATTACCTGGTTGAACTAGATGAAATTAGATGCATATACGTGCCCTATATTACCTGGTTGAACTAAATCTGATATGTGGTCAAAGTCAACTGACGATTCCATCTGTGTTAGTTCCAGTGCCGTCGGGGGTCGATACATGTCAAGTGGGCTAAGATAACTTAATTGCCATTCGTCAACCCACTCCTTTGACTCGCACTCATCCCAGACTTGAATTGTACAGGAAGAACAAAAGCATGACATCTTTCGTGTATGGATACTCCATGAACCTGCAATTGAGCTTCTGAAAGAGTGCATCTCATTTGATCCTGTCAGTGTACAACAATCCTCATATGGTGCAATGTTAGTATCATCTATCAACCAAAAAAATCTACGAACTAAAGACTTACCTTCATTACCTGGACCCATGGAAGCATTACACCACTCGACAATCGATTTTGCATCTGTCAACTTTACATTGTCTTTATACTTTAACTCTTCTTGTGCTATGGCTCTTTTGATACATGCTTCTGCACCATCATGCTCCCCCTTTCCATGTTCGGCCTCACAAAAGTTCCACATATGTTGAATACCTGTAAAATTATGCCTCCTACTCAGCCAATAGAAATTCTGCGAGTTCTTGAATTGTGATGCACAATTATCCGACCATATGATATGCTGACTGAACGATATGCCCCTTCTAGCCAAATCATTGTAGAACACCTGAAAGCAACCTTGCACGAACTCCGTAGAATGCGTGCGATCATCACTAATATAGAAATTATACTCCCTTATGATCTTTCTGTCATCCTCTGTACTATCATTCGCATGAATGAATGCGATGTGCACAAATATAGAAACCTGTGTGGAGTTGTAATATTGTGATTGCACCTCACGCTGTGGCTATAGACTATAGTTCTCTGCAAAGTCGACGACTGAAACAATGCTACCAACTGGAAATGTGTCCTTGCATAACTTGAATTGCAAGTCCAACCATCAAGCTCTATGGGCATGTCTTGCATACTCATACACTATGCTGTCACGAAATATAGGCATAAACTGATACACTGGAATCTTTTCAATAACTAATTCACACCTCTTTGCTTCTTTACCATATTTTGTATTGTATGCCACTGTTTTATATTTGCCAAACTCTACTAGTTCATTTCCAACCGCATGTGTTATTTCCATATGTTCAAATATTGGCAAATGTTGCAAGCCACCGCAACGATGACATGTGCCATCCAAGCATAATTTCTTGTAGAATATTTGACCTTCCTCTCTTTCACATAAAATTCTTGATATGAAGTCTCTTGAAGATGTTGGTGGGGCACATATGGCACAACCCTACAAATCATTGTTAGTATGCATATCTAAACATATAGACCTATAAGCATCAAAATGGTTAGAAAATTCAATATGTAATCTACAACAACAAGTAGTGCGTGTGTGATTTATCTTAACATAGAAAGGTTTTAGCATTTCAAAATATATTTGACAAATTTTAATTTGAGGATACTTCTCTAGAAATTTACCATAAAATTATGTTTGAGTCTCATCCAAAAAATGCTTTGGATGTGGCTCGCGGTTCTGACTACCAATTCTCCTTCTTACCACATCCCTTTGATTTGGAGATACCCTTGTGTAATTCTTCCAAAAGTCTTCAATTAGTGATCTCAATGCTTCAACAATTGGTTTATCTTTTCGTGGTAGTCTCCCCGAGAAAGCCCATAATTCATTGGCATTAGTGTCCTCAATTCTTTGGCGTCTTCCAATGGCTCTTGATAAAATTTTCCTATTAATTCTCAATTCTTGACTTGTCTTTCTAATGAGACGAGATTTCCTTGTTTGACTACTTACTATAGTCGATGTAATCACACGCCGTGTTGCATTACTATCTTTTGTGCGTGAGGTGTTACCCACACTCTCATACGCACTCATTAGATTCTTGACAATAGATTTTTCACTTGAAGCCTCTGATGTTCTCAACCCAAGAATCTTCATGATAGACCTATACTTTATACTTCGCATCATTTCAACGAATAGTTGACATCTTGCAGTCTCATTTAACTTTTCAAAGAACAATCTCCAAATCTTATTAGCATATCTTCTACAAGTGCGTTTTGGAATCTTACCTTCCATTAGCTGCAAAATATTCTCATCAATATCAATCAAATACTTTGGCTTTCTATGCAAAATTCTAGGTGGTGTCAAGTTAGGTAAATTCATCTCAACATTAGGAATTTCATCAATATTTAAATGAGATGGGTTAGATGGCATACCTTCGATCGAAGATGGAATAGATGACATACCTTGAGGTTGAGGTGGGAACGATGGCGTACCTCCTTCATCACATGTGAGTGATGATGTACTCTCAACTTGAGATGTGGTAGATGGTGTCCCTACATGTTGACTTGCGGTAAAGGATGTGTCTCCAACTATGGTATTCAAATCTCTCGTACCACGAAGTTTTTGCATTCATTCTCTTTATGGTGCCAATACCATATCTCTTTGTGATGGTTGTGGTTCCTCTTCAATTGGTATGTCTTCATTTATCGTGTCTAATTTCCTCTTCTCACGAAGTTCCCTCATAGCCATTGCTTTCTTTGCATTCTTAGCTTCTATCTCTTCCTGTGTTGGTTTAATTCTTGATCGTTTCCTTGGCATGACGGAGAATTTGTCTGTAGCATGATAAAGAGACCAATATTAGTTCCTAAGAAATGAATACATGATAATAGTGGGATTGTAATTTTTTATGTTGTAAGGATTTATTCTTGTATAGTTTGACATCATGGTATGAACTAAGGTTTGTTTATTACACATAATTATTAAAGAGCCCAAGTGTAGAAAATATACATGGCATCATGTGAGATTGTAGGTTGCTTTCTTGATTGGGAATGTGTCTATTTTAAACATGTATGATAAAGCATGATAAAGTAATTCAATCCGAAATAAGGAAAATGTAAAGAACATGCATGTAAAGACTTGACATACCTAAAAAATGAAGATTTGAATGGAGAGAGTACCCAATTATGTAGTGTTTTTATCTTCTTGCATCAAACTCCTCAACAATTTGAGTTTTTCACCACTTGCTTCCTTTTCAATGTTAAATTCTTAAAATTGAATCACAATTAACATTGCAATACTACAAAAATTGAAACTTGAATAGATATATATCAAACTTGGTTTGAAAACTATGTTATTTCCTCCTTCTCAAGTTGGCAAAGTAGAAAAGCTGGTGGAAAGATCATGCAAAGGTGGTACAATGTGTCAAATGTGCATGTGAACTTCCCAATAGCATGAAAGCACTTCTTTTTTGTCGGAGCACGCGCAGAATCAGTAAGAAAACAGAGCATGTGGGCCTAGATCACGGGGGTAACCACTTTTTTACCATTTCAGTAGAAATACAAAACGCGAGCGCGTTATAACGCGCTCGCACTATAACACGCTCGCGTTTTGTCCTGCTATAGATCCTTAATCCCTAAACCCTCAACTCTGATCCCTTGACCCTTAACCCTCAATGTCAAATCCTAATCCCTCAACCCTCAACCCTATCCCTAAACCCTCAACCCTCAACGTCAAATCCTAATCCCTCAACCCTAATCCCTCAACCCTTAACTCTGATCCATCAACCCTCAACACTATACCTTAAACCCTAATCCCTTCAACCTCAACCCTATCCCTAAACCCTTGACCCTCGAACCTCAGCCCTCGACGTCAAACCCTAATCCCTCAACCCTTAACTCTGATCCCTCATCTCTCAACCCTAACCCTAAAGCCTCAACCCTCAACATCAAACCCTAATCCCTCAACCCTCAACCCTAATCTGTCATCCGTCATCCCTCAACTCTAATCCCTCATTCCTAAACCCTAAATGCTATCCCTATTCCTAGACCCTCAACAGGCTCGATACTATACCTTAAACCCTAATCCCTCTACCATCGACACTCTTATTTAACCCTAATCCCTTGACCATTAACCCTATCCCTCAACCTCAACCCTCAACTCTCAACATTAAACCCTAATTCATCAACCCTAAACCCTAATCCCTCAAACCTAAACCCTATCCCTAAACCATCAACCCTCAACACTATACCTTAAACCCTAATCCCTCAACCCTCAACCCTAATCTGTCATCCGTCATCCCTCAACTCTAATCCCTCATTCCTAAACCCTAAACGCTATCCCTATTCCTAGAACCTCAACAGGCTCGATACTATACCTTAAACCCTAATCCCTCTACCATCGACACTCTTATTTAACCCTAATCCCTTGACCCTTAACCCTATCCCTCAACCTCAACCCTCAACCCTCAACTCTCAACATTAAACCCTAATTCATCAACCCTAAACCCTAATCCCTCAAACCTAAACCCTATCCCTAAACCATCAACCCTCAACACTATACCTTAAACCCTAATCCCTCAACCCTTAACCCTAAACCCTAATCCCTCAACCCTCAACCCTAATCCCTCATCCCTAAACTCTAATCCCTCATCCCTAAACCCTAAATGCTATCCCTATTCCTAAACCCTCAACAGACTCGATACTATACCTTAAACTCTAATCCCTTATCCCTAAACCCTCCAACCCTATCCCTAATCCTTATACCCTCCACACTATACTTTAACCCTAATTCCTCGACCCTCAACCCTATCCCTAAACCCTTGACCCTCAAACCTCAACCCTCAACCCTCAACATCAAACCCTAATCCCTCAACCCTTAACTCTGATCCCTCGACCTTCAACCCTGATCCTAAACCCTAAACCCTCAACGCCAAATTCTAATCCCTCAACCCTTCACTCTAATCCCTCAACCCTAAACCCTATCCCTAAACCCTCAACACTATACCTTAAACCCTAATCCCTCAACCCTAACCCTAAACCTTGTCCCTAAACCCTAATCCCTCAACCCTCAACCCTAATCTGTCATCCGTCATCCCTCAACTCTAATCCCTCATTCCTAAACCCTAAACGCTATCCCTATTCCTAGAACCTCAACAGGCTCGATACTATACCTTAAACCCTAATCCCTCTACCATCGACACTCTTATTTAACCCTAATCCCTTGACCATTAACCCTATCCCTCAACCTCAACCCTCAACCCTCAACCCTCAACTCTCAACATTAAACCCTAATTCATCAACCCTAAACCCTAATCCCTCAAACCTAAACCCTATCCCTAAACCATCAACCCTCAACACTATACCTTAAACCCTAATCCCTCAACCTTCAACCCTAAACCTTATCCCTAAACCCTAAACCCTAATCCTTCAACCCTCAACCCTAATCCCTCATCCTTCAACTCTAATCCCTCATCCCTAAACTCTAAATGCTATCCCTATTCCTAAACCCTCAACAGACTCGATACTATACCTTAAACTCTAATCCCTTATCCCTAAACCCTCCAACCCTATCCCTAATCCTTATACCCTCCACACTCTACTTTAACCCTAATTCCTCGACCCTCAACCCTATCCCTAAACCCTTGACCCTTGAACCTCAACCCTCAACCCTCAACATCAAACCCTAATCCCTCAACCCTTAGCTCTGATCCCTCGACCTTCAACCCTGATCCTAAACCCTAAACCCTCAACGCCAAATTCTAATCCCTCAACCCTTCACTCTAATCCCTCAACCCTAAACCCTATCCCTAAACCCTCAACACTATACCTTAAACCCTAATCCTAAACCTTGTCCCTAAACCCTAATCCCTCAACCCTCAACCCTAATCTGTCATCCGTCATCCCTCAACTCTAATCCCTCATTCCTAAACCCTAAACGCTATCCCTATTCCTAGACCCTCAACAGGCTTGATACTATACCTTAAACCCTAATCCCTCTACCATCGACACTCTTATTTAACCCTAATCCCTTGACCATTAACCCTATCCCTCAACCTCAACCCTCAACCCTCAACTCTCAACATTAAACCCTAATTCATCAACCCTAAACCCTAATCCCTCAAACCTAAACCCTATCCCTAAACCATCAACCCTCAACACTATACCTTAAACCCTAATCCCTCAACCCTCAACCCTAAACCTTATCCCTAAACTCTAATCCCTCAACCCTCAACCCTAATCCCTCATCCCTCAACTCTAATCCCTCATCCCTAAACCCTAAATGCTATCCCTATTCCTAAACCCTCAACAGACTCGATACTATACCTTAAACTCTAATCCCTTATCCCTAAACCCTCCAACCCTATCCCTAATCCTTATACCCTCCACACTCTACTGTAACCCTAATTCCTTGACCCTCAACCCTATCCCTAAACCCTTGACCCTCGAACCTCAACCCTCAACCCTCAACATCAAACCCTAATCCCTTAACCCTTAACTCTGATCCCTCAACCTTCAACCCTGATCCTAAACCCTAAACCCTCAACGCCAAATTCTAATCCCTCAACCCTTCACTCTAATCCCTCAACCCTAAACCCTATCCCTAAACCCTAACCCTAAACCTTGTCCCTAAACCCTAATCCCTCAACCCTCAACCCTAATCTGTCATCCGTCATCCCTCAACTCTAATCCCTCATTCCTAAACCCTAAACGCTATCCCTATTCCTAGACCCTCAACAGGCTCGATACTATACCTTAAACCCTAATCCCTCTACCATCGACACTCTTATTTAACCCTAATCCCTTGACCATTAACCCTATACCTCAACCTCAACCCTCAACCCTCAACCCTCGACTCTTAACATTAAACCCTAATTCATCAACCCTAAACCCTAATCCCTCAAACCTAAACCCTATCCCTAAACCATCAACCCTCAACACTATACCTTAAACCCTAATCCCTCAACCCTCAACCCTAAACCTTATCCCTAAACCCTAATCCCTCAACCCTCAACCCTAATCCCTCATCCCTCAACTCTAATCCCTCATCCCTAAACCCTAAATGCTATCCCTATTCCTAAACCCTCAACAAACTCGATACTATACCTTAAACTCTAATCCCTTATCCCTAAACCCTCCAACCCTATCCCTAATCCTTACACCCTCCACACTCTACTTTAACCCTAATCCCTTCAACCTCAACCCTATCCCTAAACCCTTGACCCTCAAACCTCAACCCTCAACCCTCGACGTCAAACCCTATTCCCTCAACCCTTAACTTTGATCGCTCATCTCTCAACCCTAACCCTAAACCCTAAACCCTCAACCCTCAACGTCAAATCCTAATCCCTCAACCCTAAACCCTATCCCTAAACCCTCAACACTATACCTTAAACCCTAATCCCTTAGCCCTCAACCCTAAACCTTATCCCTAAACCCTAATCCCTCAACCCTCAACCCTAATCTGTCATCCCCCAACTCTAATCCTTCATCCCTAAAACCTAAATGCTATCCCTATTCCTACACCCTCAACAGAATCGATACTATACCTTAAACCCTAATCCCTTATCCCTAAACCCTCCAACCCTATCCCTAATCCTTATACCCTCCACACTCTACTTTAACCCTAATTCCTCGACCCACAACCCTATCCCTAAACCCTTGACCCTCGAACCTCAACCCTCAACCCTCAACATCAAACCCTAATCCCTCAACCCTTAACTCTGATCCCTCGACCCTCAACACTATACCTTAAACCCTAATCCATATCCCTCAACCCTTAACCCTTAAAACTTAAACCCTATCCCTACACCCTCAACACTTTACACTATATCTTGAGCCTTAAACCCTCATCCCTAAAGCCTCAACCCTCAATCCTTAAACCTTCAACCCTAAACCCTATCCCTAATCCCTCTACCCTCGACACTCTAACCCTAACCTCGACATTAAATGCTAATCCGTCAACCCTAAACCCTAATCCTAAACCCTCAACCCTCAACCCTCAACACTATACCTTAAACCCTAATCCCTCAACCCTCAACCCTAAACCTTATCCCTAAACCCTAATCCCTCAACCCTCAACCCTAATCCATCATCCCTCAACTATAATCCCTCATCCCTAATCCCTAAATGCTATCCCTATTCCTAAACTCTCAACAGACTCGATACTATACCTTAAACCCTAATCCCTTATCCCTAAACCCTCCAACCCTATCCCTAATCCTTACACCCTCCACACTCTACTTTAACCCTAATCCCTCGACCCTAAACCCTATCCCTAAACCCTTGACCCTTGAACCTCAACCCTCAACCCTTAATGTCAAACCCTAATCCCTCAAGCCTTAACTTTGATCCCTCGACCCTCAACCGTAATCTGTCATCTCTCATCCCTAAACCTTAAACGTTATCCCTATTCCTAGACCCTCAACGGGCTCGATACTACACCTTAAACGCTAATCCCTTATCCATAAACCCTCCAACTCTATCCCTTATGCCTTAACCCTCATGATTAATAGCCTTGAACGTAAAAAAATTTGAGTGGGACGTAACGCGAGCGCGTTATAACGCGCTCGCGTTATGTCAAACATGGCAAAAGACAGACTTGCGGGAAAGAAAAATGCAAGGCAAAACATAACGCGAGCGCGTTATAACGCGCTCGCGTTATTTCTTGCTTTGGGAATCTCAAGCCTTGGGCTTGGGATTTGCTTTGGATTTCCAACCCAAAGGCTTGGAGTGCCTTATGAACAGTCACAGACGTGTTTTTCTATATTCTTCAAAATTTCACATAATTTCGTTCGTGCTAACCCTCAGATTTGCACGTGTTTCAAGGTTGAACAAATTGAACACATGGGTAATGTTAGGCTTTCTCTTAGCTATTTGACGATGTGATTTTTTTCACATTTTAACAATGTTAAGCCTTTCATCTTTAATTTCTTTTGTTTGTGTATCCGTTTTTAGGCAAAAACCACTGTTTGGTCTTTTTTTCATTGTAAAATAACTATTCATTCAAATTTCAAAAAAATTATATATTTAGAAACTAGACTCCATTCTACAAATATTAAAAAAATAAAAAAATAATTTTCAATTAGTTTTCAAAATTTATAGGGGTAGCACGGCCAAAATTCTGTTTTTTAGGATGTGTCCACTTTAAAAATTAGTAAAAAATCAAATATTCATCAAAAAATTATCAGAAAAATCAGGCATAAACTACATGCTATTAGCCAATTTCTCACTGAAGCGATTTTAAAAATACCAAAAAAAAGTTGACCTTTTGAGGGAGCCACAAAACATGCTATGTTATGTTTTTTTGACAGAAACAACAGCAATTTCTGTGGCTCCCTCTTTTGAACCCCTTAATCTATGCCATTTTTAAAACAAAATAGTAGTTTAGAAAGTAGACTCGGAGCACTACGAACATTGTTTTGGTTGCATCTCCAAATTTTGAGTGTAACTATGCTCAATTTCTCATCCAAGGCCAGTATTTCCTGATTTCAGAAAAAAAGTGGCCACTTAAGACCCCTTTTTGGCCCCCCATCTTCTTGCACTTACCCTAAATTTATTTGTCATGATCCTATTTCTCCATTCTTAATTCTTGTAAATTTCCTTTTAATTGGTATATGTAATGAACCAATCATGTTTTAATTTCTCTGATATTCTCTCATGTTCATTTACAAGTGTTGTTTCTTTATCCTTTAAACTTGCATTATAGTACCTTCTAATTTTATAACTTTGTTTTTAAGTGTTCTTATCTCTTCTTCTTATTTCCAGATTAGCTCATGGACTTGCTCTAACTCCATTAGACATGTAGCAGACTCATTAACCCCTACTACATGCCCATCCTCTTTAATATCTTCAGTAACAAGATCCATAATTTATCCTCTAGGTGTTCTACCACAAATTCCTTTGTTATAAGTATATCTGATTTAAGTTCTACCATAGAGTCTTCTACTATAGGAATTTATACTTCAAGGTTCTCCATCATATTATCTTTAGCTAAATGTGTTCTTTGTTGCTTAGTGCTCCATAACTCTTTTTCCTCTAAAATATCCACCTTAGAATTAGATTGATCTTCTTTCTCCAATCATGTAGCTATTTTATTGACCATGGTTGCTAAATTCTTAAGTTTCACCAACGACCATACATTCCATTTTGAAGGAGGGGGTTTTACATGTCCTTTATCCTCAAATTCAAACTCTTTATCATAATTTGTTGCCTCCTTCACTTTCTACTATCTCATGTTGTAGTTGTATAAGGCCTTTTTGTATCTTCTAAAACAATACATGTAGGAGGCATATTATCTATTTTGATACTTGTGTTTTGGCTAAGAGCATGGCCATATTCCTCTACAACATCTTTCCATTGTGCGGTGGGTGTTGCAAGGAACACTTCCCAAGTTAATTGATTTTGTATTCATTTCAAGGCCTTTGTGAGCACCAACTTAATTAACCCATGGCAAGCCAAGTATTTGAGTTTCCCATTTTGCACTTCTAGAGACATCTTTCTCAAGGATTTGAATAAAAAATGAAATATTCATGATTCTTTGATGTCTAAAATGCACCATTAAACAAAGATGAGATATATAGATATATGTACCTTCCCTTGAAAGTCATGTATTGGATGAGAGAATATGCCACTTCCAACCATAACTTTGATAGAGAGGTCCACAAGATGCCTTCACTAGGAACCCTTTGGGTTCACTCTCCCAACTTCAAAAATTCCTTGCCAATAGTATCTAGATCTGGCCTACTAATAGGAAAATGTTGCTCCCTAGTATTAAGAAACCATGTAGCCACTATGAGCAACTCCACATCAAAAGGAAATTTAAAACCCCTCATCTCAATGTTTTCTCTCAACATCCCATGCTAAAATCTAGGGCCACTCAATTGTCAAATCCTTGCAATCATTTGAAAAAAATGATAAATGTATAGTTCTTCCTTCAGTTGGTCAACACCCTTTGGCTCTCTTCGATTATGTCCACCACCCATTGTGTACAAGCCCTCCACAACACCACCTTGCGTAATGCGTTTCCACATCCCAATATTGTTATTAATGCATATCGTAATAAGCAACATGTTTAATTATTATTACAAGGGTGTTATTAATGTCTATCACAATAAGTGGCATGTCTAATTTGTGCCAAGATATTAGATGCGTCTTTGTAATGATGACACAACCAACTATGTTGGGCAACTAGCAAGGTAACATAATAACTTGACATAATGAATCATAAGTACTTGATAATTTCCCCCCACTTAAAGAGTTGAATCATCCAATAATTTGCTATAGGCATCTCCTAGAAGTAATATGAGAAGAAACATTTATGATTCTTTAACCTATTGTCTCTAAAAACATGCCCTAGTTTTAAACTAGGGCCCCCTTTGTATTTCATAATCTTAGGCTCGAGTAATTTATATTTCATAATATCAGGTTTGAGTAATCACACATGCTTCTTTGTAGGTTGGTGCATATTTTTAGCTTGCAATAGAAAATAATTAGTTTTCCAAGGAAGAACAGAGTGATGCATAAAAGTAAGAAGAAACAAAATAACAACAAATAAAGGTACATTATTGTGGGCAAAGTAAAGAGACTTGTTAGAAGCAGGTGTTTTAGGGTAGAATTGACATACTGGTATGCAATATGTTTTTAAAAGGACCAAAAATTTCTCATATACTCTTAAGTCCAAGTCAAGAATAAGTCTGCTCCACTATATGTATTTGTTGCACATTCTATTAATTTTCTTTGCAAAGCAATAGCTCTTCCACCAATCCTAACAACTAGCATAGACATTTCAAATACATATATCTAGAATATGCCGATAGATATTAGTCTCGAGGTGTCCATATTGAATTTACAACATAAATTAGATAGATAATTTAAGATATCTATGCTAATTTATATATAATTTAAATAAATTATTTACTCCATATCTTAAGTACATAACTATTTAAATAGTGCCAAAGTTTTATGAAAACAAATTATTTCAATAGTTTAAATGTTATTTTACTTCCTAAAACACATAGCTTTTTCAATTAATTTATTTTTACTTGAAGAGCTATTTTTCTATAATTTTCAAATAGTTAAATGAAAACAAAACAAATTATTTACTTCATACGTTAATTTGTTAAGTACATAGCTATTTTTAATAAGAGATTTATTAATAAAAAGTATAAATCTTACAGAGTTCTAATACATCTCAGAAAAGAGAAACCAAAATAACACGAATACAAATCAACAATTTATAGTTTAATGGAAATAAAAGAGTTATTTTATTTTCTATATCGAATATTAAATTTTAATATCAATTTAAACTACTAGAGACACACACATGGACACATATATAGATAAGTAAATAGATGAAAAAAGATACAAAGCTATTTTATTTTACTTTAGAACTATTTTATTAACTATATACATGGAAAAACAAATTTTAATTTTAATTTAAGAATTGTTCTATTTTATCTACATTATTTAATTTATGTTTACTTGAAAAGCTATTTTTATAATACACTTGTTTTGCTTTTGTATGTAACTTTTGATTCTACTTGTGGAAAAGCCACCATTCAATATTTCCATAATTCTTTTGTTTTATTTCTACTTTAAAAATTGGAGTAAATATATAACTATATGTAACTTTTTAATAGTTTCATTTGTAGGTATTATATATTTTTAAAATTTTGATGTCTTTATATATAAAAATAAATTTCAACTCTAAATATTTCTTGCGAAGATGATCACACCAAATTACACTCCACCCCTTGTTTCCACTATAGGTTACACCTCTCGAGATAACAAGGAATTTGATATTACAACGATCATAAGGGATTTAAACAAGATGCTTGAGGAAATTGAGTGCAATTTAAAATTCATAGGGGAACCCATGGAAATAGTGAGGAGAATAGCTAACTTTAGGCCAACAAAATTTACCCTGTCAAACATCCAATATAATATGGAGAAGATTGAGAAGATGTTGCAAGAGACATATTGCAACTTGAATGTTAAGTCTTAAGAGGAAATGATGCGACTGGTCTTTTGTGAGGCACTTTGTTTGCCTTTGTAAAAAATTTCTTATTTTAGGGATCTTATTCCTCTTAGGTTTTATCAAGTGTGTTCTAGTCAAGAACAAGCTCTTATGAAGTTTAATACAAGTGTACATTTTTCTGAAGTTTGTTGTAAGCACAATTATTGGAAGAACTATTTGAAAGTTAGTACATTTGATCCATTTGAGCATGAAAACCTACACAAATCATCACATTAGATTGATTGTATTAACTCTATTTTTAAGAGAGAATGTGTTGGTTGCATAAAATTATGAAGAAAGTGAAACACACCACTACCTTGCAATCTATGAATTCACTATTTATATAATTTGGTAGAAGCAATTATAAATTGACATCTAAATTTTAGATTCCAATTACACATCAATCCATCATGACCACAAAGAAACTAATTAAAACTCAATTTATCAACCAAAATTAGTAATTTATCAAATATATGGGTTGTTTGTGTTGGACATTAGTTGGAAACCATCTTCCTCTTCTTCATCCAATGTTTAAATTGGCTCTTTTGAAACCCTTTTCAAAGTAATTGGTTAACTGAGACAAAATATTTGTCACAGCTCTTCTTTTAGAAGTAGACTTCCAAATTGCAATAGCTCTGCCAAATGGAAATGTTTGAACATTATATTTTGTCATATAGAGCCTCAAACAATTCTCTAATTTTTTTCAAGTTTGTTTCTTAACTTTGACTTCAAAAATATTAAGGCACTAAAAACTCTTTCATCCTCCACCAAACCTAAAATCATTGTTTGGCAAAGATCTGCATGTTTAAAATAATTTTAAAATAGAATATATCATAGAATCTCACTCAAGCTTAAGATTTTTCATAACCTGGTTATTGAACCATATTTGAAAGGATAATCAAGGAATTTAAATTGTTCAATCATTGTTGTTGTGAACTGGGCAAATTGTTGAACCAACTTTCTCTTACCTATAATTCATTCTATTTGTACTCAATTTATTTCTACCATTCTACAAAAATAATTAGCTAAGTACCTTACCTTGCTCTAAAAATCCTATGGAAAATTAGCAAAAGTAATGCTATTAGCATTCCAATATTGAGGATAAACTATACCTATTGCTTATAGAAGTTCAACCGCAGGATCGTTGGCATAGAGATTGTCTAGATTATTAGATACCATTTTCATAGCTTTTAGTATATTGTAATCTACATTATTATGTCTTGTGCATTTTTTGACATAACTTTCATTTCTTCCAACAAGGGAAGAAGTCTAGATAGAGTCAATAATATCTTATTGTCAGTGTACAATGCCAACATATTTGCCTAATCTGAGTGGTTTTCAAAGAACACTCCCATCAATAACTAAAATTCTTGGAACAATCTATTTGTCTGTAACATGCCATCTCATATTAGTCAAAATTACTCAAACAATTTACTAAGAAAGTAAATGAACATGGTAAAGATGAACCTGTTTTTAACATTTACATAATCACAATAAAATGCATATCTTTTTGAATATTTTTCAACCTTGAAAATATAATATATTCAAAGATAAGAACATAGTGAAAACACTTCACTTTACATTTTCAAATAAATTTCTCTTGGAAATATAAATAAGTTTACATAAGTATGACATAAGTCAATCATGAAATATATTGCATCTGGAATCTTGATATTTATCTCACAAGTCTTGGTGAGTCTTCTACTACAGATGGAGAGCATAATCTGAGTGCTTTACCTCCAACCACAGATCAACGGTCCCCCACACACCTTCCTGGAAGTGATCGTACCCTTCACAAAGAGTATAGACATAAAGAACCAACAAGTTTCCATCTGAGTTCTAGTGTTGTGTCCTACATAACTCAATCAACCATATAACTCTAGACATACTTATAGCTAAGTACGATCACTTTGACATGTTACGTCATCTAGACACAGTGAACCGACTAATGCATGTAGAGACAAATGCATCACTTTGGCCAAAGTTTCAATATAGATAGATATTTTCAATAAACATAGTCATGTGTTCACACACCTCTAACTTGACTTGGTAACTATCTCATCCTACAGCTTGATTTGTTTAACTAGAAAACTCTAGACATGAATCGTCTTGATTAAACTCAAATTCTAGTCTATCTAACTTAGAATTTAAATCCTTACTCTAGGATATATATATAAAGTGTAAGTTTAGATGATTTTAACTTTTTAAAGAGTCCCTAATTGCATTTTAACAAATATCAGGGTCTATGACTCCATGTCATTCTACTCAAAGTCTCAAAGTTAAGCACTTTTATGCTATATGTCAAGTTGTCGACTCTATCAAGGAATCACTTAATTTAAGCAAGTTCAACTTAAATTCTTTTATAATTTAAACTATCTAGAACTATGGTCTTCTCAACCAATTATTGTCGACCACAACTTACAATAGATTAAAACAAGGTCATAACTGACTAGAGAGTTTAAAGCTTTCTAAACCCTTCTGGTTAATTCTAGGGTTTGAACTTCTCTAACTCAATATATAAAGTAACATCAAAACTCTTGTTATCCAAAGATAATAATGTATAATAATATAAGATGGTTATAATGTCCTCTAGTCTTTTCTAGAGCACTTAGGCACTATACAACTTCTCGTTTCTCATAAAGCATAGAACATGAGTTTCTATCTTCATGTATAAAAATCTTATTAGATACTTTCAATAGCATAAATACTCTTGACTAAGTTCAATCTTCAAAATAGGTTTTGAGTTTAGAAGAAAATAATAACTAATGTTTTCAACCTAATGGTCTCCTTTCATTCATTGACTCTAGGTATAGAAAGGTTATGAACATATGCACATCATCCTTGCATATAACGAACACACTGCCATAGTTAAAAACATGCATATAAATTAATATATATCACATCATTAGGTGTTTTCAATGATATCCATATATCATTTCTATACACTTAGAATAAATGAAACCTATCTCTAAGTCTTTGATTGAAGACAATAAAACTTTATTTAGATAAATAGGAAACATCTCTATCTAAACTCACTGATCTTGACTCCTAAGTCTAATCAGAGTTCTCTAGAGGCTCATTTTTTATAACATAAAGATAAATCCTTAAAAGTTTAATAGTAAGAAGACAGTAATTACATCCTATGATAACGCAAATGCAAATAAGAGTAAGAGATAACTAAAAATAGTCTTGAGCTCTCAGAATAAACAAGTCATCCAAACCTTTTATCATGTATCAATGTCTAACAGAGTTACTCTAAAGAGGATTGCTTATAACAATAGCTAACAACTAAGATTAGTAACTTCTCAGCCTACTACTATTTAAATCTAAATGACCCTTCGACCTGCATAAGTTAAACATTCTATGTACTATAGAATAACCATTGAGATCTCATTCTCAAGATGTTAAATATAATAAGGGAATACAAACCCTGATACTAAACAAAGATACACCTATCTCTGAATACTAACAAAGTATAAATATTAGCTAGTCTTTACCATAGAACAAGATTGCAAAGACTATTCGGCCTTAGGTTTACTTAGTATTATACATAGCTTATCTACTGAGTACTCACACAGTAGGATAGGATGCTTACCGACCTTATGCACATAGCATTTACTAGTCTTGTCTACCCTATATACTCATAGAGATATACTTGGTTCATCGACCATATATACACAGATAATCTAAGAAACTCGACCATAGATTAAAAAAATACTCTAAGTTTTATCAGTCAAATAAACACAAATATACTCTAATTCTATCAGCCATATAAACACATATATACTCTAATTCTATCGGCCATATAAACATAGATATACTCTAATTCTATCGGCCATAGAAACACATATATACTCTAATTCTATCGGCCATGGAAACACAAAGATATTCTAAGTATGTCAGCCTTAGATACATAGAGATACTCTAATTCTATCAGCCATAGAAACACACAGATATTCTAAGTATGTTGGCCTTAGTTACACATCTACAAAAATGAATACAAACATATGATTCTTAAACTATTTTTAAAGCTTTCAAGGGAAGGAAAGAACCTATTTTGAGATAAAAGGAGAAAGATCCAGATCCTTCACAGTCTCTTTTCTTCCTTTCTACAAAGAGCTTCAATCCCTTTTCCCGTCGTCGATATCCTTAACAACAAAACTTAAAACAAATACTCTTAGTGTCCCCTCCAATGAGAAATATTCTATAGTGATTAATAGCATACTCTTTCCATAACTACATCCTTTTCTCTTATAACATAGCCTATAATAATTCCATGAAAGCATGCAAATTGATGGAGATGATGGTCATAAAAGACCACTCGAAAAGCCAGTTGATAATCTCCTCTTTACTCTCTAAAACAATTAGGGAGTAAAGGAGTTGAGCTATCCTAACTTAAAAATAGTTTGCATTACCTTGGAATCTTCACTACATTCATAAAGAAGCATATCGACCACAACACTTAGGTCTAACTCCTTAAATCATATATATATATATATATATATATATATATATATATATATATATATATATATATATATATATATATATATATATATATATATATATATATATATATATATATATATATATAGTTAACCATAAAGTGAAAAAATACCCATTGTATACTTAGATAGCAACAACCTATTCTTTTCCATACATCTATTCACTTCTCTTTGACGATGCTCTCCCTCTCTTTCTCAAAGGGTGGAAAACCTATTTCTTGATTACAACTTACAATCACCAAACTGGGATTAGTGTATCGTTAGTCAATCCATAAAATTTATAAATAAATAATATTGACATCATATCATCACATGTCTAAATTCTAAACATATAAACATAAATTCATGGCATTATTGATTTATCCTGACGTTTTCACACAATGCCAAATCATTAATCCATGCAAAATTATCTACTAATTACATACAAGTAAAAAGTAAAACATAGTCAAAATTAGAGATGTGACATATCTCCCCCCATAAGATTCATCATCCTCGATGATCTAATGTATCCAAAAAATAATATGATAATTTTTTTGTTCAACTTTGAAAAGCATAAAATAAATGAGGAAATCTCTGATGAAAATCATGGTAATCTTCCCATGTGGCACTATCCTCTGCATAATGGTCCCACTGGACTTTGCATTGAGTAACCTTTCTGTTACGCAAGTAGAGCTTGCAATATTCGAGCACTTTGAGAGGTTCAATCATGACCACTCCTAGGTCTTGTACCTGTAAAGCATTCCAATCAAGAATATGATTATCCCCTGTTATATACTTTTTCAAATATGAAACATGAAAGACATTATGCATTCTGGCAAGAGTTGGTGGTAGAGTGATTTTGTAGGCAACCAGATTGATTACTTCGAGAACTTCAAAGGGTCCTACATGTCTAGGAGCTAATTTGGAAGACTTTCCAAACTTTATGGAACTCTTCTGAGGTTTGACCCTCAAAAGAACTTTTTCTCCAATTGAGAATTGCCTTGGTGTATGCTTGGCATCAGTGTAACTTTTTTGTCTATCATTAGTTTCCACCAATCTATTTCGGATCATCTCGATCTATTCTTCCATTTCTGATAACATTTCTAGACTAATGGTAATCCTATCTTCTAGCTTATCCTAGCTTATAGGAGTTCAACATTTTCTTCCATACAATGCTTCAAATGGATCCATCTTGATAGTGTTACCTAGATTTCACTACTAGCTCAATTAGGTTGAGTTTCCAGTTTTGAAGGAGAGAAAAGATACATTTTATTTTTGCTGCGTTATACTCATGCACATATTTGATACAAATTGAGATTAAATTGTATTGTTGCATTCAGATGATTTTTAGACTTAAGAAATTGTACAAATCTTTTCAAAGATCAACAATTTGTATTGAAAAAATAAGTGTATAAGGTCTCACACAAGCCGTGAGACTAATTGCTTCATTGCAAATAAAAAAAGACAAACTATACATTTATAAAAGAGCTAAAAGGCAAATATGCATATGAGGTAGGGTGACTTGTCATTGCCTAAATGACAAGCCTTAATGCTGTTGCCGTGTCTTGTGTCGTCCTAGATTGTCTGCGTGTCCCACATCTAGCTATTGTCTCCTTGCTACCCCCTGGTTATCTGCATAAGATTTTGAAAACACTGGTATTAAAGCAATGACGGGGCATCATACATCATATGATATACACCTATAAATATACAATTTGTTTTTTCAGATGCAGTAAACTAGTTAGTGTCACATAAACTTTTGAGAAGACAAATCAAGTATATCGACTGCAAGTCCTTGTTTTTATTAACATGTTTGCTTCATGTGCAGATACAGGTGTAATTATGTTTCTGTTTGATCCATCAGTTACATTATGAGTGGAGGAAGTGTGGCTCCCACAAGGGTTGAGCCTAGCTCATAGTCCTTACGAAAAACATTTCATATGCCATATACAAATGCAAGACAAGCTGCAAGGAAGGTAGAGACAGTCATTAAAAGTGTAGGAAATTGAGACTAACAGTCATCATTCCACAAGGACAGTGCACTTTCAAGACAGTCAAGTCATCAATATGAGCCTAAAGAAGATATCATTCATTGCTGCATAGGAAGCTACAGTCAGATAAATAGAACAACAGACCCTGAGGAGCAGTCAAGATAAGGTGACTGTCATAGAAATGAAGGAACAATCACCAAGTAACAAAGGAGAAAAGTCTAAATAGACTGCCATGCAGGGAGTAATCAGCAAGCTCATAAGGTGGATTGTCATCATGATTAGTTTTGTTGTTAAGGTTGTATTAAAGATATGCAAAAAGTCAGAGACACAAAGCTATGAGAGCCAAAGGCTAAGTTTGAGATAGACAGTCACAGTATCAGGAAAGGTCAGTGAAAACTTTCAATCATATAGAGCTAACAAAGACAGTTTAGAGATCAAAGCATGGACATGACATCCACAAGTACAATGGTAAAAGTTGCTGCTGTCATAGAAACATATTGTAGCTGATGTCCTCAATGATTTAACAAGCACAAATAAAGGTAGAAGCAGAAGGATGCAAGTAGACTGAGTTGAGCATTGAGGAAATAGTGTCAAGGAGGTGTTAAACTCACAAAAAGATCTATTACCTTTGTAAGGAAGTGTAGAGGGTCTATTAAATATGTTTAAAGGCTTTCTCATTGGGTTGCATGCTATTGGGAGATCTCATAAAAATTAGGTAAGGAAGATTGTAACAACAAGTCATAACAGGCTACTAGATGACTGTCAAGGACTCTATGAACAATCAGGAACAGCTAGATGATGAAAGTCTACATCTCAATACAAAATTGGCATAGGTGTATGAGGGTTTTGCAAAAGTTGCAGAAGTCGATGTCACCTTGGAGAATGATGAGTTCTATGATTTTGGATCATTCCAAATTCTAAAATAATTATAAAGCAGTCTATTCATGAGCAGTCAGTGGCAAAGATACCAATGACCACAGAGTCTTACAAAATGGGGAAAATAGTCATGAAAACTGTGAAATGAGTGATCAGGGTGCTTAGATGCATGCCAAGGTTTACAACATCAAATGGTGGACTTGGATCCATGAAAAGAGGTGAGGTCCTTGTTGGCAAGAGACACTATATGGATTCATGGTTGTTGTCATTGATGGCAACAAAGGTCATCCCACATATCCGCAAGTCATGGTGTGTCTCTACCGGAAGTCAGAATGAAGATTGTTGTGGTCCGGTGAACAAGAACACAGCATGTGGCAAGGTCTGATAGATTGGTCCGGATCTCTCAGAGGAAGTGTCTTGGTGCAGTGCGGATTTGGGGAAGTCAAGAGGACTACCTTGAGTAGTATATTCCAAGGATTTAGCCTCCGGTGATGAACAAAGAAAAAGATATGAATAGTTGAGTACCGGATTCCTGAGAGACAGTGAGAACAAAGGAAGAACTGACTGACAGAGTATCAGACTATTTTCCGGATGTGTTACTATTGATGGTAAAGGTTGTGAAGGCATGAATCATGTTTGGCCGACATGATTAATGATATCTACAAGTATATGCTTGATCCGCATTACTTGATATGCAAGGATTCAGCCGACAGAACAGAGTTTGTGAGAAGATAGATTATTCCGGGTGCCGACTAGAAAGATAATGAAATCACTAGTGCAGATATATATAGAGGATGGATTTAGTTGTGAAAATTGTAATGGTGTGAAGGTGTATGCGAATAAATATAGAGCAGAGCAGAAGCAGTAAGAAAGATCCGGTATGTGAAAAGATAGCAGAATAAAGAACAGAGGAAAGATGAAGTGCAGTAGATCAGTATACTGAGCCTAACCGGAACTGAACTCCAGCATATGAAGATGCTTCCAATCAGTTCAAGTATTGTATAACATTCTTTTGTAGACAGTGTGTCTCCTTGTAGGCAGTGTGCCTCTTTGTGAGCAGTGTGCTCGGGCAGTGAGCCCTAATTGGCAAGTGCCATTTTATAATTCCTTATTCTTCTAACAGAGAATAATCTTTGGGTTAATCACCCTGTGGTTTTCTCCCTTAACCGGGTTTCCACGTCAAAAATACTGTGTCATGTGTTTCTCATTTCATGGTAATGTTTGTTTGTTTGATTCAATGCTGCTTTAATTAATAAGAAAGTTCAAAAGAAGAAAGAAATAGGATAACTGATTCACCCCCCCTCTCAGTTATCAACAATTGGTATCAGAGCAAGGTTCCTCCTAATAGAGCCTAACAGCTTGAGGAAGATCTGGGAGTTCAAATGGATGCATATGGTTTAAGGGAGCAACTCAAGACTGCCCTTGAGGATCTTGAATAGTCAAATTCTGAAGTCAATGAATTAAAGGAAAGACTCAAACAGGCTGATGAATTCATGAGAGAATTAAAGGACAAATTAAGTCTCTCTATGAAAAAGAGAAAGGAGTTGCTCCAACAATTGGCAAGACAAAGTGAAGAAAGCAATACAGATGAAGAATTGACTGAGAAAACCAAGTTATGTGAAAAATTATCAAAAGAAGTCATTATGTTAAGACATGAAATGGAATCAAGAACTATAAAGTTTACTCAAGAGATTGAAGAAAAAAGAAAAGCTGAAGATAATCTAAGACAATCTCTTAAAGAGAAATAAGAAGAATGCCAACAGATGGACAGGATTATCAGACATCTTGAATCTGATCTTGAAGATGCCAAAGATAATGAAGAAAAACTTGAGGATCAAATTGTCTCTCTCAAAAGAGATCTTCAACAGCAAATGAATATAAAGAAAAATTCAAGATAAGTTCTGCCCAACTTGAAGTACTTCTTGGAAGTCAAAAGAGGACAGATGACAAGTATGGTTTGGGATATGAGAAAGGAGAAAGCTCCGGATCCGGTCAAAAGAATTTTGGATCAGAAAATCCAAGGAATAGGCCTAGAAGACCTCCGGTAAGACAGCCCAATGCTCAAAGATATCCATCTTTCAATGGATACTGCCACAGCTGCAATCACTTTGGTCACAAAGCTAATCAGTGCAGAAAAAGGATGAATCAAACTAATCCATCCTTCTCCAGACAGTGCTTTAACTGCAAAAGGTATGGACACAAGTCTCATGAATGCAGAAATATGCAAGTAAACAAATCATTCAATGGTAGATGTTTTACATGCAATAGAGTAGGTCATATGGCTAATCAATGCAGATCAAGAGGTTATCAGTCAAATATGCAAAGAAATGTTATTTGCCAAATCTGTAATAGGTCCGGTCATAATGCTAAAGTCTGTAGAAGCAAGAATCAGGACAAAAGAGGTCCGGTGTATAATCAGAATCAAGACAAGGGTAAACAAAAGATGAATGCGGATGAAGTTAGGAATCAGATGAACAAGATTTGGGTGAAGAAAAGTTTAGAGAATGTAGAGGTTGGATCCGCACCAGACTCTGGTGCTGATATTTCTTCCGGAAATTAAAAAGTGAGCTCTGGCTCAGGGGGAGACTCAAAGAAAATCCTGTTCCCCCAGCCAATCAAGTGGTGCTGGATGTGATACAAGATGCGGAGTAAAGGGTTTGAAGATATAAGTCCTGAGATGATCCAGACAAGATTTCAGAGGTCCGCATGAAGATGCAAAGAAGTTGTGATCGATCAAGTAAGACCTATTCCGGGAGATGCTCCGGAATGACAGAGGACTACAAAAGGGTCCGGAGAGATCCAGAAGCACATTATTTTGCTCTGCGGACTGGACAGAATGTTTGGGATGTTCTTGTAATGTGTCATCTCGATTTATTCATGATTGAAAGATCCGCATGATGTTCATAGATCAGAACTGATCCGGGATACTCCAAGCTATCCGGATAAGGCAAACCGGAACAATATAGGTGGAGCATTTATTGCAAACAGATATTAGGGTTTGCGAAACGATATAAGGGATTTCTCAATAATCATTTGATCATTCCACACCCAAGAAGAAGCGAAAAGCAGAGCTCTGCGACAAAATTCATCAAGTTCACTGAAGATCACTTACAGAAGTTACTACATACAGAAATCAATCCAAATAACTGAAGGCGCATAAGGTATTTTTCATTTTCAATATCTCCCTGCAAATCTTTGAAAAATGGCTACTCCGAATATAGTTAAGATCTCTGATAGACCTCGTCCCACATTCAAGAAACATCCTTACAAATCCTTGGAGGTAGATCCACTAGGAGCCTTCTCTAGTGTTCCACATGGTGTATTGCATACGGAAGACATTAGGGTTTACATCCATGCGAATTTTGAAGACTTTGGAGAATCAAAACTGATGGATATCTATCACAAACAATTGATAGATGACTCCTTCGAGATCAAACCTCAGTACAAAGCCATCCGGGACAAACACTTTGCACAATGCATTCATTTCCCCTGTTTTGAAGAAGATGAATGGGTCCGGTATGTACTAAGTAGAGTACATGACAACTTCCTATGGTTGAACAAGCCCTTCAAGATTACCAAAGATGCAATTAGGGCTGTAACCGGTCTGCACTCATCCGGTGGATTACCTGTTCTCAAGTCTGTCAAAAATCAGACAGTTAGTGATGCAACCGGATCCAAGTTTGACAAGAGAGCTATGACAGTTGATGACATCACTGAACCGGATGTCAAATTTGCATCTATGATAATTGGTTACAAAATCTATCACTCCAGTAGGGAAAATTTAGTACCGGGAACTGCAATCTACACAGCTTATCAAATGTTAAAGGAGAATGCAGACTATGACTTGTGTGAGCTTCTTGTAAACCAACTTTTTGAAAATCTGCAGAAGATTAAGAAGGACAAGAAAAACTCCTTCAAGTATGGCAATCTGATCCTTTGTCTCTTCTTTTACTACATGAATGAGCTTCCCGGATCCAGTGGATGGATATGGCAGAATGACAGACCGGTTGCCATCCAAATCAGAGACTATTTGCATGGACTTGGGGATGCTAAAGCAAGAAATACAGCTCTATGGGGATATTTCAAGAACTTCCAAAGCATGATGCATGCAAGAGAAAGAATACCCCAATCCCTTGTTGAAAAGTACAAAGACACAGTATGCTTCATGGTAGAAACAGATCAGTGTCTAATGGAGGCAGTAGAACCAAGAACTGTGTGGATCATGCCCATGGGGTATGAAGTAGATGAACAGATAGTGGAGCTGCATGTTCAACACATGCTAAGTCAGCCTAAAGATCCAAAGGCAGAAAGGTTCGGAACATTTGAGGAACTGAGTGTGAAAATTCATGTGGAACTCAGAGAACCTGAGATAAAGAGGAAGGTGAGAAAAGAAGTAGAGCATATTGCTCAAGGCCTAGGCATTCCAAAGGAGGCACTTGATGCCAACCGGGAAAAGAGGAGAAAGGCTGAGGAAGAAAAGAAAGAGGCAGAAAACAAAAGTAAGAAAAGTGCTCCGGTTGAAACTTCCACCCGGACCAGATCATCAAAAAGGTCTGCACCTCCCACAACCAAAAGTTCAAAACCGGAAGTCCAGGCATCCAGTAAAAGATCTAAGACAAAAGCCACAAGGGCTTATCAAAGCCAAAAGGATGAAGAAGAAACTGAGTCAGATGAGGGAGTGAAAGAAATAAAGAAACAGAAAAGGAAAGGATCCGGTAAACCCTCTACTGGTTGAGACAAGGAAGAAATGACAGAAGAATTTTCTGAAAAGCCCACCCTGTCTCTAGACAGTGTAGTCAAATCAGTCACTGTGGATGGGAACCTTCAACCGGTGGCTGAATTCTATGATGACTACAATGAGGCAGATCAAAAGATCCTGCAAGAAGCTATAATAAGGTACTTGAACATCTACAATAAAGCTTTTATTGAGATTATCTCTGAAATCCCAAAGAGCCTAGAGATGGAATTAGAGATAAGAAAGAACAATGCCATGGCAAAAGACCTTGAGATCAGGGAACAGATAGCTATTCAGCTATATCCTTCAATTGATCACAAAACAATGAACATGGTATTCAAAGACTGCAAGGATGAATTTAGGAGCAAAGCAAGGATGAATCAGCTTATGCTTGGTGAGACCGACAAGGTAGCCAAGGACACTGAAGAGATTCTCCGGAAAACCTTCAAAAGGTTTAATCTTCCTGTTGTAGAGGACTTAGGTGCAGAAACAGCTGTGGACTTGGAATCATCTGCTCCAGAAGAAGTGGCCCTTGAACAGACTAACATCTCTCCTCTGGTTTCCCCTATAGTCTCCGGATCTCAAGAAGAAGAGAAACTACAGGAGAAAGAAGCAGCAGTTAAAGAAAAAGAGGTTGACAGCACCAAGGATGCAGAGAAAGAGAAGACCCCAACAGAGAAAACCACAACTGAAAGTGGTAAGAGTAAGGAAGGAGAAAAGATTCCAAAGGACAAAACTGCAAAAGAGAAGAAACATCTGTCTCCGGCAAGAGACACTGCACAAATTGTTCAAGAATTCTTGACAAAAGCCACTATAGAAATTGATGAACCGGACCTGCTAAAAGGACCATTAGATTTTGACTCTTTGTCACCGGTGCAAACAATGAAAATAGCCTCATTTGCAAATGAGAAATTCAAAGAGAAACTACTGAAATCTCACATGGAAGACCGTGAGCTTATGGAGGTAGCATCTGGAGTGCTGGAAAAGATCATGCCATCTTGTCAGAAGGATCCCACAGCCTCCTCTTCCGATAATCTCAAAACCTTAGTCAGCAGTGTTAGTACACATTTTGAATCTCTAGAAAAATCAGCTGAAGAAAAGGTCCGGAAGGAGTTTTTGGATAAAAGGTTCTCCAAGGTTCAGGGTTTGATCATTAATGATAGGAGAAACATGAACATTGGGATAAAGAGCTTAGAAAATGCTCTTAAGGATGGCGGTGAAATATACAAATTTTGTATCTCCTGGTCCAAGGTAACAGTGGACATTGAGAAGAAAATAAAAGCGCAAGAGGACACACTACTAATCTTGTCTCAAAGTTTTGATCCTCTTTCTTCCTCTATAACAAATCAAGAATGTCAGACTATTGCAGTCTTGAGTGAAATCAAGAAATTGGAGAAGGAAAGGAAAAATAGAATAAGCAGGTTGAGTGAGCTCAGGGGGTTAATTGTCCCTAAGCTAGAGGCCATGCATGAGGCCATAGCAGAAGCTCAAATCACAGCCCAGACAAGTGATCCGAAAGATCTAAAAAGGGCAGATGCATTTGCATTTTTGTTGAGTGGTCACATTTCAATTTTGGATAGAATGAAGCTAAGTTGGGCTATAGAACTGATCCAACTGAAGACATCTTTTGCAGACATTCTTCAGTTTATGTGAGTATGTAAATATGCGGCTATGTATAGAAAATTTTTGAAAATTTTGGTGTGCGGACCCTACCCTTTGCCATTGATGTCAAAGGGGGAGTGAGGAGCAGTGAAAAATGAGGAATCCAAGTAAGGGGGAGTTCTAGAAATTGTATATAAAGATAGAGCATCAGCCAAGGGGGAGCATAGTGTAAACACTTAGTCATTTTTCACTAAGTGCTGCCATCAATGCCAAAGGGGGAGATTGTTGGCAAGAGACACTATATGGATTCATGGTTGTTGTCATTGATGGCAACAAAGGTCATCCCACATATCCGCAAGTCATGGTGTGTCTCTACTGGAAGTCAGAATGAAGATTGTTGTGGTCCGGTGAACAAGAACAGAGCATGTGGCAAGGTCTGACAGATTGGTCCGGATCTCTCAGAGGAAGTGTCTTGGTGCAGTGCGGATTTGGGGAAGTCAAGAGGACTACCTTGAGTAGTATATTCCAAGGATTTAGCCTCCGGTGATGAACAAAGAAAAAGATATGAATAGTTGAGTACCGGATTCCTGAGAGACAGTGAGAACAGAGGAAGAACTGACTGACAGAGTATCAGACTATTTTCCGGATGTGTTACTGTTGATGGTAAAGGTTGTGAAGGCATGAATCATGTTTGGCCGACATGATTAATGATATCTACAAGTATATGCTTGATCCGCATTACTTGATATGCAAGGATTCAGCCGACAGAACAGAGTTTGTGAGAAGATAGATTATTCCGGGTGCCGACTAGAAAGATAATGAAATCACTAGTGCGGATATATATAGAGGATGGATTTAGTTGTGAAAATTGTAATGGTGTGAAGGTGTATGCGAATAAATACAGAGCAGAGCAGAAGCAGTAAGAAAGATCCGGTATGTGAAAAGATAGCAGAATAAAGAACAGAGGAAAGATGAAGTGCAGTAGATCAGTATACTGAGCCTAACCGGAACTGAACTCCAGCATATGAAGATGCTTCCAATCAGTTCAAGTATTGTATAACATTCTTTTGTAGACAGTGTGTCTCCTTGTAGGTAGTGTGCCTCTTTGTGAGCAGTGTGCTCGGGCAGTGAGCCCTAATTGGCAAGTGCCATTTTATAATTCCTTATTCTTCTAACAGAGAATAATCTTTGGGTTAATCACCCTGTGGTTTTCTCCCTTAACCGGGTTTCCACGTCAAAAATACTATGTCATGTGTTTCTCATTTCATGGTAATGTTTGTTTGTTTGATTCAATGCTGCTTTAATTAATAAGAAAGTTCAAAAGAAGAAAGAAATAGGATAACTGATTCACCCCCCCTCTCAGTTATCAACAGTCCTTTCTCATAGGCAGAGGAACAAATGATGCCATATCTTCATAATGGGAATATCCACAAAGGCAAAGCCTATCTCAGTGAATAAAGTTATCTCAGTGAACAAGAGTCACTTGACAGAAAAAGACTTGATAGTGGTTAATAAAGATTTGGTGGTGCAGTGACCGTTGAAGCCATGATAGTGGGCAGTCCACGGTGGTAGTGTGATGTGTTAGGTTTTGTTAATAAAGGACATAAAAAGGAAGAGGGCTAATAGTTTTAATGATGGTGGCAGTACACATGTAGTGATAGAATGGCTAAAATGATGAAGGAATAAACCAGACAAATGCAGAGTTTCAGTGTTTTTCTGGAGATAGTCAATCACTGCCAGAAAATTGCAGATACAAAAATGAAAACTATGAAGTTTTTTCAAGCCTTTTGCTACTGAAGAACACAGAAAGTACAGATATACAAGAAAAATACAAAGTTTTCATTCCTATTTGACAACAATTACTCAGAAATGCCTCAAGAAATTGGCCCCAGGTAGCAAGATGCTGGTAAAAGATACAGAAAAATGCATGGGTCTCGACTCATTTCAGAATAAAATGTTTAGAAAATGAAGTTCTTTTCAAGTTTTTATGTCAAAGAAGCACAACAGAAAGTACAGATATACAAGGAAAATGCAATTTTTTCAAGTTCAAATGCTACAGTCAACAAGAAAAAATATAGTTTTCAAGTTGCAGTAAGGCATGTATATCATTGTTTCAAGTTTTTTGTCAAGGATGGGGTTCTTTTGAGCCAAAATAATGCAGTTTTTCAAGCAAGATACACAGAAATCGCCAAGCATAATAGATAATAGATTTTTTCAAGCCTCCAGAATGTACAACAGTCAACAAGAGAAAATACAAAGTTTTCATTCCTATTTGACAACAAATACTCAGATTTCAAAGAAAATAAGCCCCAGGTAGCAAATAGAGCCAAAAAGATAAGAGATACAACAAGTTCGAGTAGCAGATAGGATGAAGTGCATGGTTTTCAACCTGTTTTGGACAAATATACATAAAAACCCCTTAGAATTGCGTGCTTCTAGCAGCGAATATACATGAAAATCTCAGAAAGAGTGAGAGAAAGTTTGACAAGTGAAAGACTTACCTTTGTTTCTGCCAAGTGCTGTGTTAAAACCATAAAGTTTCCTCATTCAACCTTCCAGAATGGCATCACACAAAAAAAATTGCAGTCATGGTGATCAGCCATAGAGGAACAACAGAAATTGCATCAAGGCACAATCAAAACATGGCTATAGGAGTAGAAAAAAGACCCAAGATCAAATTCAAAGGAGTCAAAACCTCAAAAATGCAACTTACCTCATGTTTTCCTCAAGAAATTGACCAAGATCAACTCAAAATTGGCTCAGTTTCATGGCGTTTTGCCTTCCCAAACCCTCATGACGGTGCGGCAGAGAGAAGGGGTAAAAAATCATAAGGATGGAAATGATAATTTTAGGTTTTCTTTCCCCTTTTTCATCAATCGACCATTTCCCATTCATGTTTGTTTTGACTTTTATTTTCAAACAATCATTTTCATCTATTTGGTGCCGTGGTGAAGACTTCAGAAGTCTTTAAAACCTAGCAATGATAAAGGGGGCCGTGGCATTTTTATGCCTTTTGTTTCTTTTTTTAAAGACAAGTCAAATATGCATTATGAGGACACAAGGCCGAATAGTATATCTTGCAAATGTGGCTAGGAGTTACAAGGTGGATGAAGTGTGGCCACAAGGCAGAGTGTTGTGTTTTGGGAGTCATAAGGGTTATTTTTGAAAGTCAATGTTTGAACCTCACATCATGATGGTGTAAAGGCGAAAATGGAAAATGGCTAGGAGTTGTGAGAACATCTTGTTTTGACATTGCTATGAGATGCGAGATATGGTGCAGATGTGAGTCATGTTTATTTTGCCTAGGAGATATGGATGTCCTTTTTATGTCATAAATGTCATTATTTTCTGCATAAGCTTGTATAATTTTGGAATTGTAAAACATTTACTAAGGTGGTATAATTATAAGCCTCTTAGTTAAATGTTAATTAAATGTAGAAAAAAGTGTATTTATGTCATTTATTTGGAAAATATCAGATATTTATGATGCTGTAGGAGAGTTATTACACAGATCTGATGTATGTCAGAAGCCTTAAAGATCATTTAAAGGCATTCTATGACATTTTTAGGTGCCTTTATGATAGTTGATGGCATGCCTTGACCATTTATGCATTGGGAACCCTTTTTGGAGGACTTTAGAGAGATATTTTGAGGGCATTTATGAGATGCACGGGAATGGAGGTGGTTGATGTTTATTTGTTTACAACTGTTTGGGAAGTATATAGTCTTCTTCCTTGTTCATTTTTTGGCGGTTCTGGCTATTCACTACTCTGTATATTATAATTTTCTAAGTTCTTTTGCAGAAGTGAACAGTCTTGTAACCCATTTTTAGAGATATACAGTATTGTAACACCTTTTTGGTAGTAATAAGTAGTTTATACCTTCCCATTTCTTCTGATATTGTGTGTCCTCAGTGTTAGTGCAAATCTTTGTGATGTTCTTTGTCCTTGGAGTTGTATTTCATGTTGGTTCCTTTATGTAGGATACATATTTTTGCAGGGTGTGAGATGTGCAAGGAATAACAATCAGTTTTGGGTAGTGAGAAAACCTCTTTCTCCTTTGTAGGACTGTTGTTATTTAGCCTCCTTACAAAGTAATGATGCAAGGATTATGATTTGCTAGGTTGTGTAAGGGATTCTTATTATTACTGGTTTTGTAGTGTGTCATTTCTATGTATTTTCTGATGATATTTTGGTGCATCACCTTAGACAATAGGTTTCATTTTCATGAAATCCTTCTTACCCTTTTCTCTGCAAAGACTTTCGTATAAGCAGTTTAGGTGGAGTATCAACAGGAAGCCAGCTTTCTCCGAAGGTTCTTTCCATCACAGGTGGCCCACAGACCTGGAAAGATCCCATGTTTCTCTAGATTGCCAAGTTTTACAACTCAACAAGGGTACAAATCTGAGAGACAACAGATAGCAAAATTATAGGAGTTATTATAAACAAACTCTACAAGCGATAGATACTCTTCCCACTTGTATTGTTGATCCATACAATACATTCTCAACAAATATTCTAGCACTTGATTTACCTTCTCTACCTAACCATATATCTTAGGGTAATAAGTCAAGCTCATATTGAGTTGAGTTCCTAGCGTTGAGAACAATGTTTGGCAAAATCTTGATGTCATGCATGCATCTCTGTCTGAGATATTCTTCTCAAGAACTCCATGCAATCTAAACACTTCTTGCACAAACTTGCGAGCCAAAATTGGTCCTCCATCCATTAAATTTCTAGGTATAAAGTGAGCTACCTTGGTGAGTTTTTCCACCACCACTAAAATAGCATCATGTCTATTTTGAGACATTGGGAGACCTTGCACGAAGTCCATACTAATGACCTGCCACTTCGACTCTAGAATATCATGCGGATACAAAAGTCTTGTTGGATGCTGATGCTTAGCCTTGACTCTTTGGCACTCTAGACAAATTGCTACAAAACTTGTAGCGTCATTCTTCATTCCTTTCCAGAAATAAAGGGGCTTCACATCGGCTAGGAGTTTGGTTACTCTAGGATGACCCAAATATGGTGCGGAATGAACTTCCTTCTAAACAAGGTTTCTTAGTTCTACCAAATCTGGAACATACATCCTTCCTCTATATCTTAAAAGCCCATTTGGTTCAAAATATAGTCCATCATACCTCAAGTCTTGAGGATTTACTATGAGAGCCTACTTAACCTGCTCATAATACTCATCACCTATAGAATTTGCAAAACTAACTCCTTGAAGTTTGAGTGGATAGAGACAATTGAAGAGATATGCCTCCATTGACTCAGAGCATCTACTACTCAATTCTCCTTATCTTTGATATAAATTATCTCAAAGTCATAGTCAGATATCAATTCCAATCATCTTCTTTGTCGAGCATTCAGATAGGCTAGGAAAATATATACTTAAGACCTTGATGGTTCGACTTTAGTTCAAAAGGCTTTCCTAGCAAGTTATAGTGTCGCCACACTTGCAAAGCATGAACAACTGCTGCTAACTCTAATTCATGAGGAGCATAATTCTACTCATATTCTCTTAACTTCCTAGATTCATAGGCTACCACTTGCCCATTCTGCATATGCACTCCACCTAAACCTTCTCTTGAGGCATCAGTAATTACAACAAATTAAATTTCTGGATCAAGAAATTTCAATCTTGGTGTAGTTGTCAACCTGTCTTTTAACTGATTAAATGCCTCCTGACATTTTTATGACTAGTCAAAATGCTTTCCTTTTCTCTGAAGTGAAGTGATTGGGCTTGCAATCTTAGAAAAGTTCAAACAAACTTCCTATAATATCCAACTAACCCCATGAAAATGCGCACTTCATGCACATTCTTTGGCACAAGCCACTCTAATATAGCTTTGATCTTCGTAGGGTCTATTGAAATTCCTTCAGCTAATATTATGTGCCCCAAATATTATATCTCTTTCTCAAAGAAAGTACACTTTGAAAGCTTCCCATACAACTTATGTTCTCTCAGCCACTGCAAAACTAACCACAGATGCTACAAATGCTCCTCCTCATTCTTAGAATAAATAAGAATGTCATCAAGAAACACTAAAAAAAATTTATCCAAGCAATCTTAGAAAACATTGTTCATCAAATTCATGAATGCAGTAGGAGCATTCGTAAGTCCAAAAGGTAAGATTGTGAACTCATAATGTCCACACCTTTTCTATAAGCTATTTTATGAATGTCTTTATCTTTTATTATTAGCTGATGGTATCCACATCACAAATCAATCTTAGAAAACACTGTTGCACCATGCATTTGATCAAAAAGATCATCAATACATGGTAGAGGATACTTATTCTTTATTGTTGCTTTGTTAAGCATACGATAGTCTATACACAAGGTTCCATCCTTCTTTTTGACAAAGATCATAGTTTCTCCCCAAGGAGAAACACTAGGTCTAATCAACCCTTTAGCCAATAGCTCCTAAAGTTGGGCTTTCAATTCCATCAACTTCGTAGTAGTCATATAGTATGGCACCTTTGAAGTCAACTTAGATCTAGGTATTATATCAATAGAGAAATAAAATCTCTCTTCAGAGGTAATCCTGGAAGTTCATCTGGAAACATCCTGAAAATCTTGAAAGAAAGGGTAGTTTTCCAAAGATACATCTTGTCTACTAGGATCCTCTTCTACTTGTTCCATTTTTACTACAAAAAGTTGACAACCTTTTCGCCTAGCCCTCTTCAGTTGCATAATAGAGATTGGTCTGATCTTGACTTCTCTTTGTGTGCCTTGCAAAAAGACTTTGTTTCCTACATCATCTAAGCACTCAATTGTTTTTGCAAAACATTTGACATTGGCCCTATGTCTCCACAACCAATTTATTCCTAAGATAACATCATAGGAACCTAGGGGGCTACAAACAAATTTACCTCAGTAAAAAATTAGGGAGATCAATCTTGGATTCAAACAGACATTGCTCTACCTGAGCTTTAGTCTAGTTAGCATATTCAACTGACTAGGGTTTAGCCATATATCCATCTCTTCTAGGAAATTTACTTAATACTCTTGGATAAATAAAACTTTGAATTGCTCTAGTATCAATTAAAATAGAAATAGGAACTCCAAACAAAGTACCTATTTTATTTATGGGAGTAATCTGGTACTCTGCTTGGCGATTATCTAATACCGCATGGATCCTTTGTTGAAAGGCTACTTGTTGGGTAGGTAAAACATTACTACTCTACTAAACTCCTTGGTTCTTGGTTGGACATTGATTTGCATAATGATCTCCACCACAAGAGAAACATCCTCCAGCAGGTCCTCTCTTCTTTGCAGGTTTGCCTAAATTATTATCATTCCTTCAGACATTGCTATTGTTCTTCTTCTCATTTCTGGGTCCATTCCTGTTATTTCTGGAGCCCTTGTCACTTTTCTTATTCACATCTTGTTTGCCATTCCTTTTCTTAAAAGGTTGATAAGTTGGTGACTTATTAAACCTCTTGTGATTCTTCTTGAGTTATGCAGAAATTGACTTCAATTTTTGCTCTTGTTTGATTGCCTTCTCATAAACTTGGTCCATGGTGGTAGGACCATGCACATCCACTTCTCCACCTATTTGGAAATTTAGACCCATGATGAATTTCCTAATTCAAAACCTTTCATCTTTCTGGTATTGTGGTAATACTTCAAGAGATGGGTGAACTTTTTCAAATATTCAACTATCGACATATCTCCTTGATGCAGATTCTAAAAAGCTATTAGCTTTCGGTCAAAGAAAAGTTGTGGTAACCACCTCTAGTGAAATATGGCCACAAATTGATTCCAAGTTAGGCTTAGAGAGCTTAACCCCAGTTCTATTTTCTTGTTCATCCACCAAGTGGACCCTTCTCCTGCCAATTGGTCGGCACCCTATACTACCTTATCTTAGAGTAGTTTTTGATCTCAAAATACTTTTCCATCTCTATCAACCAAGCTTCTGTAGCATCACCACTTACGGTTCCATCAAATTTGGGTAGGTTCACTTTCTTCATGTCTCTTAAAAATTTAGAGGCAAGTATGTTTCTCTTCTCTTCTTGAGACTTAGTCTTATCAACATCCTCCCTTTGTTCACTATGAATACTAGGTTCATGGATATAATCATCATCCCCTTGATGTGAGTCCTCTTTTCCTCCTTTGGATCTGCCTTGACCCCTAACTTCATGTTTTAGGTTTCCAAGCCTCTCCTTGGTTTCATTCAGCATGGTCAATATCTGATCTAGCTTAGCCATTGGGTTATCGAAGCAATTTCACTCTCCTTAACTATCTTCAAGATTTATTTGAGTTTGAACCATGATGATACTCTATATCACACTTGATATTTGTATCAAGTTATAGATTAAAATTTGGAAATAATGCATCTCATTATTTCAAAATTCATCAATAAATCTATTCACAAAACTCATATTTGTGCAAAATAATCTCATCTTTATTATAGTTTATTCTGGGTATAAATACATCATTATTTAGGTAGATAACACAACAATACTACATGTCACTATCGGTTAAATGATATTCCTCAGGTTCCTCTTCCCATTGAAATCCAGTAAAACAAATTTAGAGGGTGGAAGTACATGTAGGTATTCCTCCATTACCTCTTTTCCTAAAATAAGGGCATCACGACCACACCCAAATGGCATGTCGCATCTAGCAGGAGGTTTACTTGGTTTAACTACACAAGTATGAACAATAGGTTTCTTGGCCAATTTGAGGTGTTGTTTCCTTTCTAGCTAAATAAACTTAAGAGCATTAGCCAATGTCTCTGAATCTTCCAACCATGCACCATCATCATAACTAATGTGCTCTTTGAGTTTTACTTCCTTGGTTGGTTATTTCTTATCCATTAACTTAGGTACATTCTGGGGAACAAACTTCCTAGCGGTTTCTTGGTTCTTCTCCATGAGATTTTGGCATAAAACTAATTTCAAACATTAGCCAATCTACTGAATGTTAACAAGTTTTTCTCATAGTGAGCTCCTAGGTCCATGTGTTGAACCTGATACCTTTGATACCATATGTAACATGCCATCTCATATTACTCGAAATTACTCAAACAATTTACTAAGAAAGTAAATGAACATGGTAAACATGAACTTTTTTTAAGAACATTTACATAATCACAATAAAATGCATATCTTTTCTAAATATTTTTCAACCTTGAAAATACAATATATTCAAAGATAAGAACACAGTGAAAAACACTTCACTTTACATTTTTAAATAAATTTCTCTTGGCAATATAAATAAGTTTACATAAGTTTGACATAAGTCAATCATGAAATATAATGGATCTAAAATCTTGATATTTGTCTCACAAGTCTCGATGAGTCTTCTACTACAAAGGGAGAGCATCATTTGAGTGCTTTACCTCTAACCATAGACTGATGGTCCCCTACACACCTTCCTTCCTGGAAGTGGCCATACCCTTCACAAAGAGTATAGACATAAAGAACCAATAGGTTGCCATCTACATTCTAGTGATGTGTCCTACGTAACTCAACTAACCATACAACTCTAGACATACTTCTAACCAAGTATGATCACTTTGACATGTTACATCATCTAGACACAGTGAACTAACTAATGCATACAGAGACAAATGCATCACTTTGGCCAAAGTTTCAATATAAATAGATATTTTCAATAAATGTAGCAGTGTGTTCACACACCTCTAACTCAACCTGGTAACTCTCATCCTACAGTTTGATTTGTTTAACTAGAAAACTGTAGACGTGAATTGTCTTGACTAAACTCAAATTCTAGTCTATATGACTTAGAATTTAAATCCTTAATCTAGGAATATATACAAAGTGTACGTTTAGATGATTTTAACTTTTCACACAGTCCCTAATTGCATTTTTGCAAATATCAGGGTCTATCACTCCCTGTCATTCTACTCAAAGTCTCAAACTTAAGCACTCTTATGCTATATGTCAAGTTGTCAACTCTATCAAGGAATCACTTAATTTAAGCAAGTCTGACTTAAATTCTTTTCTAGTTTAAACTGTCTAGAACTATGGTTTTCTCATCCAATTACTGTTGACCACAAGTTACAATAGATTAAAACAAGGTCATAATTGACTAGAGAGTTTAAAGCTTTCTAAACCCTTCTTGTTGATTCTAGGGTTTAAACTTCTCTAACTCAATATATAAAGTAACATCAAAACTATTTTTATCCAAAGATAAGAATGTATAATAATATAACATGGTTATAATGTCCTCTAGTCTTCTCTAGACCACTAAGGCACTATACAACGTTTCTCATCAAACATAGAACATGAGTTTCTATCTTCATGTATAAAGATCTTATTAGATACTTTCAATAGCATAAATGCTCTTGACTAAGTTCAATCTTCAAAAATAGGTTTTGAGTTTAAAAGAAAATAATAAATAATGTTTTCGACCTAATGGTCTCCTTTCGTCCACTGACTCTAGGTATAGAAAGGTTATGAACTTATGCACATCATCCTTGCATATAACGAACACACTGACATAGTTAAAGAATGCATATATATTAATATATATCACATCTTTAGGTTTCCAATGATATCCATATATCATTTCTATACACTTAGAATAAATGAAACCTATCACTAACTTTTGATTGAAGACAATAAAACTTTATTGAGATAAATAGGAAACATCTCTATCTAAAATCATTGATCTTGACACCTAAGTCTAATCAGAGTTCTCTAGAGGCTTAGTTTTGATAACATAAAGATAAATCCTTCAAAGTTTTATAGTAAGAAGATAGCAATTGCATCCAATGATAACTCAAATACAAATAAGGGTAAGAGATAACTAAAAACAGTCTTGAGCTCTCGGAATAAACAAGTCATCCAAACCTTTTGTCATGTCTCGATGTCTAACAAAGTTACTCTAAACATGTTTGCTTATAACAGTAGCTAACAACTAACATCAGTAACTTCTCAGCTTACTATTGTTTAAATCTAAATGACCCTTCGACCTGCATAAGTTAAACATTCTATGTACTATAGAATAACCATTGAGATCTCATCCTCAAGACATTGAATATAATAAGGGAATACAATCTTTGATAGTAAACAAAGATACACCTATCTCTAAATACTAACAGAGTACAAATATTAGCTAGTCTTTACCATAGAACAAGATTGCAAAGGCTATTTAGCCTTAATTTTACTTAGTATTATACATAGATTATCGACTGAGTACTCACACAGTAGGATAGTATGCTTATCGGCCTTATGCACATGGCATTTACTAGTCTTATCTGCCTTATATACTTATAGTGATATACTTGGTTCATCGGCCATATACACAAAGAGATAATCTAAGGCTCTCAGCCATAGATACACAGAGATACTTTAAGTTTTATCAGTCAAATAAACACAGATATACTCTAATTCTATCAGCCATATAAACACAGATATACTCTAATTCTATCGGCCATATAAACACAAATATACTCTAATTCTATCGGCCATAGAAACATAGATATACTCAAATTCTATTGGCCATAGAAACACAGATATATTCTAAGTATGTCGGCCTTAGATACACAAAGATACTTTAATTCTATTAGTCATAGAAACACACAGATATTCTAAGTATGTTGGCCTTAGTTACACAACTACAGAACTGAATACAAACATACGATTCTTAAACTATTTTTAAAGCTTTCAAGGGAAGGAAAGAACCTATTTTGGGATTGAAGGAGAAAGATCTTAATGGTCTTTTTTCTTCCTTTCTATGAAGAGCTTCAATCCCTTTTCCTGTCGTCGATATCCTTAACACTAAAGCTTAAAGCAAATACTCTTAATGTCCCCTCTAGCGAGAAATCTTCTGCGGTGATTAATAGCATACTTCTGCCATAACCGCATCCTTTTCTCCTATAAAATAACCTATAATAATTCCATGAAAGCATGCAAATTGATGGAGCTGATGGTCATAAAAACCACTCCAAAATTTAGTTTATAAGCTCCTCCTTACTCTCTAAAACTATTAGGGAGTAAAGGAGTCAAGCTATCCTAACTTAAAAATAATTTGTATTACCTTGGAATCTTAACTATGTTCATAAAGAAGTATATCGACCACAACACTTAGGTCTAACTCCTTAAATCATATACACTTAACCATAAAGTTAAAAAGTACCCATTGTTTCAAGATACGAGAATGGGGTCGAGGTATTCTCCCCCTCTATGTCTTACGTAAACACTAGAATAGATAGGTTATCAAAAATAGAATTTCAACCAGAAATTACCAATAATGAAATAGTTTAACCACTAATATATAATTTATTATAATAATAAAAACTATATTCATATCACATAAGAATAATAATGACTATTGACCATATCTTGTCGATAGTTGTACTATCTAGACTTATTTTTTGATGAAACCTACGCTAATGGATCTTGACGAAAAATAGATGATTGTTGAGTTGAAACCAAACTTTGACTAATTGGTCTAACACAACTTACCAAACTTGGCGAGGGTTCACTAAATGATGCAAACATAAGACTTAGATGGCAACAACCTGTTCTTTTCCATACGTCTATTCACTTCTGTCTGATGATGCTCTCCCTCTCTTTCTCGAAGGGTAGAAAACCTATTTTCTGATTAGAACTTACAATCACCAAATTAGGATTAGTGTATTGTTAGTCAATCCATAAACTTTATAAATAAATAATCATGACATAAGATAATCACATGTCTAAATTCTAAACATATAAACATAAACTCATGATATTATTGATTTATCCTGGCATTTCCACACAACGTCAAATCATTAATCCAAGCAAAATTATCTACTAATTACATACAAGTAAAAAGTAAAACATAGTCAAAATTATGGATGTGACATTGTCAACCCATGTAATGATATCCACCTGGTATCAACATCCTTAAGTAGCTTAATACATGGAGTAGTTTTTTTAGCAAATCTTTGATACTTTTTGAAAAATTGGACTTCTACAAAAATATGTATACACCTCATGCACACAAGATCTTCAACTTTTAAAATAGATGGAAATTGGCTTACAATTATAAAATTTAAATTCATTCTGCAAGGCATGCAGTGAATAATGGTCATGTATATTGAACATAATATTTGCAAATTAACAATAAGCCCTTTTTTGTGACCCTACTTGACTGATGCTATATTCACACCAATGAAAACTAGCTTCCTTGCAATTGCCAAATCATCTAGGCCACCAATATCCATCGAAATCTTTTTAACAATTTCCATAAGATTAGCAAAGGTAGATTTTTTTTCATTTTATGAACTACAACTAGATGTGGCTGGTCGATATGATTGTCTAAAGTATAAACATGCATGCACATCCAAGAAGTGTTATTAATGGTTTTCACCTCATTTAGAGGCAAGGTTCAAAGAAAGTTATATGATTCAATGTCTCTTATATATCATACTTCTCCACCATAGACAAACATTGAATCCATTCCCAATCACTGTTGATAAACCAATGGGAAAGTGGAAAATTGGCCACTCCAAGCAATTGCATTAAATTCTTATATTTTGGAAATTATATCAACAGAAGACCTTTATTTAATATATGAAATATAATTGTGACCTGTAAAATTTTGGACAATTGAATTGCTTCCACTACCTTTCCAAATAGAATAGATATGGAACCTCCAACAACGACTAGTCATTTTGTGATTGCATGTATTCTTCATACTCAACTACATTCCAAGCATGAATGCATTCATCTTTCATTTTCTAGCACATTAGTGACTTCAACTCTCCATTTACATTTACCTTTTCATAAAATTTACCTACATTCTTCTCAAACATGTCTAATTTCATTTGCAACATCTTATCTTTCTTATATTTCCAACTACAAATCTTGCAGCTGCGACATAGTTTTGGCACACCCACTCCATATTCATTCTCAATGGGTTCTATTTTAATTTGAATTAAAATTAGATAATCAAAATGATCAAATGAAAAAAAAAGATACATTATTTTTTATTTAAAAAAAAATAACAATAGAATATGCATAGGAAATATCACAGATCATTAGTTTATATTATCTTCAAATTATTTATGGTTTGCTTGCTATAATTAAGAGGAAATGGATTTTTTTTAAAATCTTAATCTGTGCGTCCCACTTAGGCTAAAAAGTGGGACACACATTTATGTTGTCAACTAGTTGCCTGCCATCAAGATTCTAATACATGTGTGCACATATATCTAAAAGAGGGGAAGCTACTCAAAGTACATTATTCCTAATAACCAGGAGTATTCCATCAAGAAACATGATTTATAACTCATCATCATCAAATTGGTGATCTACTTTACCATAGAAAGGTTGAAAGTGGATGGTATAATCATTTATTGGTTCATTGCTTCAATGAGAGAATCTAGTCAAATCATTCATGGTGATCTTTAAACCCATGTTTATATGAAAATTTTAAGAAAGTTGTAGCAAGACCATCAAAGCATTTTATGGAACTAGGAGGAAAAGAGTAAAACCTTTTAGATAATATAGTCCTTCAAGGCTCATGTGAACAACTTGCACAAGATCTTATCATCATATACAAAGTCAATGCAAGTAGCCATAAAATATTTTATGTGAATACTTGAATCTTCTTTTCTATTATATAATTCAAATCTAGGAACCATGAATCCCACGGGCAATGGATATGTAACAACCTCATCCTTCTCGTTATCATTCATTTTCTTCTTAAGATTGGTAGTCTCTTGTAATATAGTTTCCAAGGTAGTAGTAGAGACTAGTGTTGGGTAAGTGCACAAAGATGGAGGACCAAAAAGTGGCCACAACCACTTTTTGGTCCCATAGGATAAATAACATGCTCACGTTATGGCTTGCTATTACCAAGCCTAAAACTTGAGCGCTTTATAATGCACTCGTATTTTAGGCTATCAAAATAAAACAACGAAAAGTGGAACCCGCAACCTCATTAGAAAAATTTGGCGCACAGGTTTCACCTCTACTATTCCACGAGCATGTTTGATCAATTTCAAAGGGGAATCAAGAAATTCACCATGCCACCTCGCCAATCTCACTCCCAAGGATGTTGTGCACAAGGTGTAGAAAGTGTAGCAGCTGAATAAGGTAGGGTTTGTTAGTTTTTTTGTGAATTTGAAAAGAAATTATTAGTTTTGCAATGTTTTGATTGCATTTTAATTTTGAATTTTCAACCAATGAGGCACCACAAAACCCTAATCCAGTAGATAAGGCTCAAAACAACCCCCCTCAAACTGAGGAGAACCCTCAAAACCCCCACCTTCACGTCCTCACCATCAAAGAGACTCACAAGAAAATTATTTAGGGCGAATCGAAGAAAACAAAAAACAACTTGAAACCCTAATTGAAACATTAAATACTCCAAATGCAAGTGTTGTCATATTTTGCCTAGCCCAAATATTCCAGAATCCCTCATTCTATCAGAAAAATCTAATAAGAGAAGGCCCAAATAGGAGGTAACCCTGATATCCTTCAGTTTTTAGTGTAAACCTTGCGAAATTCCCTAAAAATTCTTGTGGAGAATTGTTACATCCCTAACTTTAACTATGTTTTACTTTTTACTTTTGAAGTAATTAGTAGATGATTGTGCGTAATTTAATGATTTGACGTTTAGAAAAATGTCGGGAAAAATCAATGTTTTCATGAGTAATGTTTATTTGACTAAAACTGACATGTGTTTATAAGTTGTCAAGGTGTTGTGATTTTATAAGTATTATAAAATAATTATTGATACACTAATCTCGGGCTGGTGATTGCAAGTTGCATTCAGGGAATAGGTTTCTACCCTCCGAGAAAGAGAGGGAGAGCATCATCGGAGAGAAGGGAATAGATACAAGGAAAAGAACAGTTTGTTGCCATCTTAAGTCTTGTGTTGGTGCAAAATGATGAACCTAGTTGAGTCAGGTAAGTGATACTTGACCTTTTTGGTTTTAGTTTATTTCCCGACTCGACTAGTTGTCAATGTCGTCTAGAGTCCTTCTAATGTCATTTAATGTCAACCTAGTCATTTTGGAGAAAACGACATTGTGAAGGTTGTACATTATTCGTTTTTCGACTAAGACTTCCTGTCAAAAACATCGTAAATGAGTTTATGTTTGCAACCTTAATGGCATAATTGGTAAAATTGATAAAGTGTTCTTGTTAATAATCCTTAAACGTCGAATTTACCATTATTGAAATGAAAAAAAAAACGTGTTTGAGTCAGAATACGTGACGGGGAGATGAGCTCAACCCAGTCATGTTTGCATGTAAGATTTACACCACGATATTATAGTGTTTCTATATGGAATAATTTACGTAAACTAAGTCTAATATTATGTTTTCATTTTATTAAATAATAATAAGAGAAGGTTTAAGCTTACCATCTTCTGTAATGTTCAAGGTTTAAATTCGTAAACTTAATCTCTTTTGAAGAGAATCGTGGGTGAGAGTGGGAAGCTCGTAGGAGATCATGTCTCCTATATTTCTTGCATGCTCATTTATAGAGCAATTGGCGGACTTTTAGGAGGGTAGCACGACAGTTAGGAAGTTGGTATCGACTTCTTAGTGGAAACCTTACAGAAAAGATTCACGGGATGATATAGTGGAAAAGATGCCTTGATTGTGGAGGCTACTTTTAAGTTTATGGATGCTCAACCTCCGATATACTCTCTATTTGCCCAACCCAACTACTTCTACTCAGCTAGCAAAAGTCGGGGCCAGGGCTCGCATTTTTGGAAGGATTACCTCTAACAACTTCTAGTTAGGAGGATAGGGCTTTTAGTTAGGAGCTAGATGGAAAAAGTTCACAGAGGTCTCTAGCTGAGCCACCGAGCTGGAGCCGTTGTGCTCAACCCTGCGGATATAATGGCAGAGCAGTAGTATAATACACAGAGAAAGATAGATACTTTGTGTCCAGGGAAGAAACGGTAATATCTTTTGCATTAAACCATATTAGATGTGCTTTGTTAGTAAGTGCAACCGTGAAAGCATTAAGGGAAATACTTGATATATGGAGGGTTTGATAGCAAGCAAGGTAGCTGGGTTTTGTGTGAGAGGATTGCTTCTTGTTGTGGCATTGGCTGTACCCAAAGTAGATTCCTTCATTGCAAATCCCCAACGCAGGTTTGTCTGTCTGTCTATATCTCTCTCTCACACACACAAACACACTTAATTCATTCATTCAAAACAATATTTGCATATGACAGTCCGTAAAAATAAACCCAACTCCAACATTGAACTTTAATAGTCCGGGTTGCAACGAGAGGTATCTCAATAAGGTACTTGTGCAAATCTGTTGCTGATATTGCTTTTTAGTCCGTTGTAAATTTGAGGGCTGCGTAGGCCTTATTTGTGGCTACTATTCAACTTATTCTTGTTCAGACATGTTAACAAGTCGTTCAGAAGCTTTTTAGCATAAATTTCTTTTCCATTAGATATCAGGCTTAGTTCAGTTGCAACTTGCACCAAGCCACGATTATCTCTTTCTTTTTCATGCAGAAAAACCATAGCTAGAAATCTGGTGGATGGCATAAAACTCGGCCATCACCAGTGAGGCAAGTCCCCATTAGCAGATAAATCCAGTTTAGCTAATCAGCTAGTGTAAATGCGAATGGTAAACCTGACCCATAAAATACAACACATTAACTATGCCAATCCATTGGTACATGTACAGAGATTGCAACATTATGTGTTGTAGTCTGTGGCTCAGACCTCACACTGTGTATACATACATGTTTTGGAGAAAACCTTATAAATCTTTGTGGATAAATACATACAGTTTTTCCCAGAAGCTCTTATAAATCTATCTCATAGACCGTGGAAATCTCATGTTCAGATATGTATTTGTTTGAACATGTTTATCATCGGTGATGTTTGTAGACTACCATTGCTATCACAAAGAACATTTTTATTAGACCTGTTGCACCCCAAGGTCAAGACATACATTAAGTTTGAAGATTTGTCCGCTCTTCAACTGGTCTAGTTTCAAATAGGGTAAATCTACACAAAAGCTCCTATTGTGCTATAAATATATTTCTTTGAATTGCAGGCATCATAATGTATCTATAGGAACATTTAAGAATGTGCTAGCCATATTCCATTATATATTACCCAACTATGCATTGATTTCAATATAAGTCTCAACAATAGCTAGATTAATTTACCTTGATTTGTGGTAGTTGTAATGATGTTGCTTAGTTCAATTAAAAAAAATATTCTATGATTACAGATTCTGAAGAAACCAATTGTTATTTCATTCTATTTGAATGTGACTGCTTCTGCTTCTCTGCATGGAGATACAGAGATGACTAAGCAGATCTGTGCTTGCTTCATGAGCAAGCCAATAACATTAGCATTCTGATCTTATTAGACGGGGTCAAGTCACTGTGAATGTTATTCCTATACAACCTGCCTTGGAGATTTCTTCAGTTGCACTATTATTTCTTCTATAGTAAATTCTCTACTTTCCTCTAGACTCCAAATCAATTTCAAATACCCTTGATGTTATCAATATCCATTCAGGGCATTTATTCTTCTTACAGATAATTTTATTGAATACTTTGTGAACAATCACCTCATTTGCACAAAATGATTCAATGAGATCCTCTGATGTAGAACCATAAATTGAAATTGTTTTTTGGCACATTGACAAAATATTTTTCTTTCATCATTAGTCAACGACAAAGGGCACCCAAATCCAGTCATAATTTTTACCCTACAAGTTTGGCAGTTGTCTGCATTATGCAGTTGAGAACAGGTCTCGTTTCTGCCCAAATGATGAATTGCAATGTTTTCTAAGAGCTTGTGGATCTGCCCATGTAGAAAGCTTGAAATCCCATTTTTTTCACCATGATTATGGATCCAACAGAGAGGACCAAAATGTCAGATTAGAAACTTTTTTGCTAACAGTTTCAAAAGCTTCTAGCAATTATATTCACTCCAAACAAACCACTCTTATAAAGAAAGAAAAAAAATATGTTGTTGCATTATAATATCTAACTGCTTTTCTCTTTACCTGCAGAGGTAATGGACCCTCAAAATATATTCTCCATTAAATTAATTTAGATAATGCTAACATCAATGGCATCTTGTCATACTATGTTGATCTTCCCATCCTATGGCATTTATCAAAAGCTTTTGTAGCTTTATGAGTATTATTTAATAGAATTTGCTATCATTGTAGAGTTTGTAAATTGTAATACCTTATTGGTAGGCACTCACTCTAAATAATGGCCACTTGTGTTTCCTTTACCATCTTAAGGACTTCATGAGGCAAAACACATCTCCTTAACAGTCCACCACCAAGTTCAAACTTTGGTTTCTGTACAGTTGACTGGAATTAAGTTGATATGGACCTACTTTTACTGCAATATACTTCTCTCATTGGATAACTTTAGCAGTTCTATGTCTATTCCTTAGAATTTGGATGCATCTTCTAGATTCTAGAGAGAACAGGTCAGCTTCTCATTGGAACAAGTACACATCAGGTACATCATAATCAACACCACCAACTTTCTTGCCAATCCTTATCCTCTACCATTGGTCAAGTCTGACATGAGTCTTCCTTGCACCTAGAAATTGCAAGTATGCAAGGAGGGAATCTCTGAAAAGGTTAGAATTATATATATATATATATATATCCTAGGTTGAGGATTACTTCTATATATAGAGTTACTAAATAAAGAAAATCAAACCGAAGGATGAGCTAGTTCCAAGTCAAGTCAGAGGTGTGTCTAGATGGCATGACCAATCAGTATGATCATACTTAGCTAGAAGGGGTCTAGAGTTGTATGGTCAATTGAGTCTTGTAGGACACATCACTAGGATTTAGATGGAAAAACTTGATAGTTCCTTATATCTATACCCTCCGTGAAGGGTAGGGCCACTTCCAGAAAAGAAGGTGAGCGGGGGACCCCCGATTTGTAGTTGGAGATAAAGCAATTATATTCACTCCAAACAAACCACTCTTATAAAGAAAGAAAAAAAAAATGTTGTTGCATTATAATATCTAACTGCTTTTCTCTTTACTTGCAGAGGTAATGGACCCTCAAAATATATTCTCCATTAAATTAATTTAGATAATGCTAACATCAATGGCATCTTGTCATACTATGTTGATCTTCCCATCCTATGGCATTTATCAAAAGCTTTTGTAGCTTTTGTATCCTATGAATACACCGTTAACCACATATCTGAAAGTGACTCACATATAAATGTGATTACTATAAATAACAAGCCCGATTGTAATGTTACCATTCGTCATGGAAAGATTACTCTCCAAGGGGCTCCACCCGAACCATCTTCCTTATCTAATTAGTACAATGTCCTAGACCAACTCCAAAAGGCACCCACACACATATCTATATTGGAGCTTTTGCATCTTTCACCATCTCATAAGACTATCCTAGAAAAGGCTCTATTAGAAACCACCGTACCAACAAATCTAGACCAAGAGCAATTTCAAGTCATGGTAGGATATCTGACAACACCTCATTTCCTATCTTTTACCAAAAAAGATGACATGTCCATTACCCAACCTCATAATGCATCTCTGCATATCGAAGATCTCATTCATAACCATAGAATCAAATGAGTCCTTATAGATGGAGGAGTAGGTTTAAATATATGTACCCTAAAATTAATCCTTGCATTGGGGTTCTCTGAAAATGTTTTGGATCCAAAGAAGAAGATCACCATCAAGGCATATGATGAAGAAGAAAGAACATCTAAAGGCACTGTTGTCTTACCAATATGAATTGGACCAGTAGAGAAAGACGTGGTTTGTCAAGTCCTTTGACATGGAGCTAGCCTATAATATTCTTCGTGGCCGACCTTGGATTCATGTAATGAAATCCGTACCATCTACGTATTATCAATGCATAAAGTTTCCACAACGATCAACAGATTATAATCCAATGTGATCCTGATCCATTTCAATACTGCAATACCATCAAACCAAAGCTTGAAGTTCTCATACCTACCAACTGTGCAGCCTCATCCTCTATAACCCGTGTTGACCCAAGCTCATTACCTTCTACATCCAAAACTGTTGAACTAAAAGTCAAGCTCAAGGACAAAGGTGTAGGAGAGTATTCCATTGAACAAACCTTTTGTCTTGCACAATTACACCTATCACCCAAGTCTTATGGCAAACCATCTATGACCAAGCAATAGTCGTTGGAGACTCTTAAAGGTCCTTTTATCAAATGGGGTAATCTATTAGAAGAAAGTGAAGAGAAATACGTCCTTCAATGGCTATATAAGGAAGAAGATAGAGAATCCAAGTCACAAGATCAACAACCATAATTACCAACTGAGAAATATGGCCCATGTTTCACTATCTTGTAGAGAATGGGATATGATGGTCACAGTCCCATAGGCTTGAGAAAAAAGGTACCATTGAACCCATACAACCTTCTTCCTTATCGGCCCGAGACACTACAGGGCTAGGGTATAAAGGAAAAGTCATGGAAAAGGCTACTACCAATCTAGTGGAGCAAATTCACAAATTGCAAGAGGGAAGTGAAACGGGCTCTAATGAATGGGAATGGGAAAGTCTTTTTGAGTTATCTTGTGAAGATAAAGATATTGATGTAGTTCAATCATATAGATCCACCAATACATACCATGAGGGATAAAGTTTGAGGTCTAGACCACTAGAGTTAGATTTGCATAATATCGAGAGTGAATCTCACAAGGAAGGTCAGATGTCCCACTTGATAGATAATACTGAGGAGAGTACTATTTTAAACCTTATGCATACCCCCATAGACCTAGATAACTCTTCCATCCTAACCATCATTACCCTTGAGTCAGACCAACCCGAGGATCCTCTTCCACTAGTACATCCCAAACTTATAGATTGGGAACTACAAGAGGCCCCCGAACTGGATACCTTTCAAAATGATGATGCTATTATTGACTATCTAGAACTAAGGGATGATTTACCTTTAAGAGATCATAAAGTTGGCTTCACTATAGAACTCAATAACGTGACTTATTTTGGAGAGAGTGCCAAGCCTTTTAGTCGCAAAAACGTAAAAATAAAAAATGGATTTAATGGTGAAAAGCACTCTGCGGCAGTATTAGATCATGAAAAGGACAAAATAAAAGATGAATCTGATGGTGAAAACCTCTCTAAGGCACCAAAGGATGAAAGGCTTGACACTCTCCCCAACCCTACACATTAGGAGAGGTCCTCAGTTTTAATAGAACTAGCAGAACTAGTGAACATTGGTACAAAAGACAACCTGAAGATAATCCATCTAGTAGAATCTTTATCTGAGCAAGAAAGGAAAGAATTCATCAAATTCTTCAAAGAGAGATAGATTAATTTTGCTTGGTCCTATGCGGATATGCCTGGCCTTGATCCAGATCTCATCATGCATCATTTATCACTAGCTCTAGGAGCTAAACCAGTGAAACAAAAGCTAAGAAAGATGCATCCGCATATAACACTTTTAGTCAAAGAAGAGTTGAAGAAGTTATTGGATGTTGGGTTTATTAGATCTATTGATTATCCTGAATGGATCTCTAACATTGTTCCTATTTCAAAACCAGACAAGAGAATCAGACTTTGTAATGATTTTAGGGATTGAATAAACCATGCCCCAAAGACGATTTCCCTTTACCTAATATAGACATCATTGTGGACTTGATAGCAGGGCATACTATGTTTTCTCTCATGAATGGATTTTTTTGGCTACAATCAGATCAAAATAGCACCAGAAGATCAACACAAGATTGCTTTGACATGTCCATGGGGTACATATTCTTGGAATGTGATGCCGTTTGAATCTTTGGGAGTAAATTGAGTGAAGTTGGTGAAGGAATTCCATAAGATCTTATTATAAGTAGATCTCCAATCTGAGGCAGGTTGTGTCGCAACTGATCACCAATTATGAGGTAGTTGTCACCTTGTAGCCCGATCACCGAATTTGAGGCAGTTTGCACTTGATCTGAGGAAGAATGCCGCCAAGGAGAATCCCTGTTGTTGGAACAATTGCTAGAAGAATGGATGAGATGATGGAAATGATGAAAACAATGAGAATTCAATTGGATGATGTTGATGAGGATAGGCGAAGAGGATTGACATTGAGACCTAATGTTGAAAGTGATGATGAGGAATTTCAATCTGTTGAACAAATTGGTGAAACCCTAGGAGGCGACAAAGAAGACGAATCAGATCAAGTTAAGATGTTGCGATCTATTTCAAAGATTGGAAAGAGACCTAGAGTTGATGTATCGAATTATACTGGCAATTTGAACCCTGAAGAGTTGATTGACTGGATAAATGACATGGAAGAGCACTTTGAGTATGAAGAAGTTGAAGATTCAGAGAAGGTGAAATTTGCAAAGACAATGTTGATGGGACATGCTGCTATATGATGGAAAGAAGTTCAGCTGGATAGAAATAGAAGAGGAAAATAAAAGATTACAATATGGGATATGATGGTGACAAATTTAAAGAATTAGGTTTTACCTATTGACTATGAGTTGGAACTGTTGAAAAGACTACAAAACTTGAGACAAAAGGAGAAATATGTGAAGGAGTACATACTAAATAATTTCATAAGATGATCATAAGGATAGGACATAGTGAAGTAAGCAAAGAGAAAGTGGCTAGATACATCAATGGACTGAGATTGAACATTCAAGAAGAACTAAGTTTGGTAAGGATGACATCTTTGGAGGAAGCATATCAGTTTGCCTTGAAAGTTGAAGAGAAGTTGAATAAGAGACATGATTAGAGACAGAGAGGTAGAGGAGGTAAATTTTAGAGAGGTAAAACATTTTCTAGAGGAGATAGATCATTTGCAGAACATAATAGACAACACATTCAAGAAAGAGGATAGAGATAACAATGCATATCGGAGCAATGACATAAATTTTCATCATAGAGGTAATTCATACCAGAATGAAGGACATAGAAGAGAGGGAAGAGGATTTGATAAGAGGACATTCAGAGGCACTTGTTTCAAGTGTGGAGGTGAAGGACATAGAGCATTTAAATGTAATCATGGGAGTACAAGCAAGAGGACATAGAATAGTGAAAGAGCAACCTATGTTGAAGAGGAACCTGTTGGATCACCTAGTTCAGTTGGCAAGCTAGAGAAAGGAGAATCACTTGTGATGAGGAGAGCACTATTTCAAGTAGAGACAAATGAGGAACCACTACAAAGGAAAAGTTTGTTCAGAACCAGATGCAAATCAGGAGGTAAATGTTGTAAAGTTGTAATTGATAGTGGTAGTTCAGATAACCTAGTTTTAGAAGAAATGGTGACTAAGCTGAAGTTGGAAAGATTGAAACACCCTAAGCCCTATCAGATAGCATGGATTCAGGATGATCATAAGGAACTGGTGAGTGAACAATTTTTGGTGAAATTTCATATTGGATCTTATCACGATGAAGTCTTGTGTGATATTATGCCTATGGATGTATGTCATATTTTGTTGGGTAGACCTTGGCAGTATGGTAGAAAAGCTATACATGATGGGAGAAAGAATACATACACTATAACATTAAATGGGAAGAGAATTACTTTGATTCCTTTGGAAGATGATCCTAAGAGTGAAGTATGTGGAAATGCTAGAATCTACTTGGTAGATGGAAGAAAATTTATGGATGTTTTGAGACATTAGAACATGTGTTATGCTTTAATCCCTAAGAAGCTTTAAACATTGAAGGAGACTAAAGAATCACAACCAGAGGAGATAATAGAGTATGAAGACATCATATCAGATAATGTACCTGAAGGATTGCCACCTATAAGGAGTATCAGTCATTACATGGATCTTATACCTGGAGCTAGTTTGTCTAACAAAGTAGCACAGAGAATAAGGAATTGAATAGGTAGATACAAGAATTGTTGAGGAAAGGTTTGATCAGAGAAAGTTTGAGTCCTTGTGTAGTACCTGCAGTGTTAGCACCTAAGAAAGATAGAGAATGGAAAATGTGTACTCACTAACAAGGGTCATTGTACCTCATCATTTAATCATATTTCTTTTATCAAATCTAGGGTTGTGTCCTTGGCTATCTACAATTAGGAATCCTATAGTTTCTAGTTTTATCTAATGAACTCTAATGACCTCTACTAATTTAAAGAAACTGATCTATCTACTATGAAATGAATTCCAAGAATATTGAAAATAGAACTAAACAATAAATTACTTAAAGCAAATCTATAAACTGAAACATGCATCTATCTATGAAAATAGTAAATATCTTTTAAAGCAAAATTTCAAACAACAAAACAACAGTACTAGCCTTCTGCCTTGGTGCTGAGAGTGGGCCCTTGCTCCACACCCTTAGGGCTGAAGACTAAAGAATTAGCACAAGAGAATAATATCACAACTCAGTTCAGTCCAATTCCATCAGCTTTGTATTCAACAAAATATTGATATCAAAATGAGATTACAGAAATTAGAAGAATAATCGCTGTCCTTTTCTGCTACTTATGTAAGTTTATAGCTAAATCTGTGATGAGAGATCACGCACCCTATTCTACTAGTTCATCTAAGAGATAACATCAATCTCTTTATTCTACTAATAGTCTAACTACAAAATAAATATCCATGCAAAATAAAAATAGATTGAGTCAAACAGAAGTTCACACTAAATCTAAGTCTTAGTCTTAAATACAAATGGGCAGCGAGGCCCTGAAATATAGGGATTAAATTAGTTTATTAGTAACTCATGCAAAAACCAAAAAGAGATAAAACTTCCAGCAGTTAACTATAGACTGCCCTTAATTACTTAGGTGATGATTTGAGTAACATCAGGAGCTTCCTGATCACCATTGGAAGTGTCTGACCGACAGCTGTGCTGGAAATCTACATTGTTCTAAAAAGGAGCCAGAGATGTATGTCCCTGTTTGTAGCTCTGGAGATATGTTTGTGACCTTCTCGTTCAGCTTTGGAGATGCTCAAGACTTCAATCTAGCTCCGGAGATGCTTCACCTTCTTATCCCAAAAAGTTCTCCAATTAAATTTGAAACTTTGGAGACCAAACATGGCAGGTTGATGTCAGCTTCAGAGATCATTAGGACTACCTCTAGAGATGCACAAACTGTCTACTTGAACACCTGCACCTGTTGATTCAAAAAGAGAAGATTTCTGCATATTTCCATCAATTCAATGCACATTAGTCCTTCAATCAGGAACCATGATCTTTAGTAATTCATCTCTTATTAATCATCATTAGAACAATCTTGCTAGCCTATTTTGGTGCAGTCATCAGGACAATGGGATAAAAAGGGAGAAAAAGAGAGGTAAAAATATGTATTTCATGGGTGCTACATGGCACTCATCATTTCCCCCCATACTTAAGGATTAGCAGGTCCTCCTACTTCTCACAATCTGGATTTATTCTGGTGGAAGATCCTGTTAGTCAAGTTGTAGTCTTGTGCATAGGTAGTCCAACTAGTGCGGTTAGTATTACTATTTCCCCTGTACTAATCAACCTATTTCAACCACTCTTGCAACTTATCATCTTCCATCTGCTCATCCCAGACAGGTAGTGGTTCAATGATGAGAGGGGGTCTGAAACGACCACCTATCCACTCCTATTTGTGTTTATCCATCATTTTGGATATTAACCTTGCCTTCCTCATAAATAATCTTAAGTTAGCTGGGGTCACCACTTCTCTCATTTTCTACTCTGAAGTCAGAATGTTCCACCTTTTCTTTGCTACTGCAAGCACTAGATTAGCTGAATTGTTCATAAAAAAAGACCAAAATCAATGGAACACTCTTGCAGTTTTTTTCATATACAATGGCAAAATTTTGGTCTGACTTTTAGGGTGATAGACATATGCTCTGAATTGGACCTCAAAAGAATAAGGGTTTGGACACTCCTTTCTAATGAAAAGATTTGTGTATGTATCCTTCTTGAGATGAGCCTCAATTTGCTCATTCCAAATCAAATGATTCCTCATCAGTGACATGAATACTTTGAGCTGGCATTCCCCTACAAAATAATTAAGAATGAAGGTCAAATCATCAACACAGAAACCATGTAAATATAATTCACACAAATTTTTTTGTCTTCATTAAAACTCCTTGTATATGCTTCCATGAACCCCTCTGCTGTCTCTATATTCTCAGTCAGATCAGACAGGACTAAAGATAACTTCCTCTACAGGACTCTTTCTTGTAAGAACATAGCATAACTAGAACTTGGAGGCTCGCAAGATAGAATCTCAGAAGAAATGGAGGCCATCTGAATGACTTTTTCCTCCAGGGTTTCTACTCTTTTTGTCATGGCAGTAACTGCCCTCTGTAATTGCAGCATAGGCTTATAAGCCTCATATTCTCTACATCTCCTTTCCCATTGGAACAGGGCCTTAGGAATATCAATGGGGTTTGGACCCACATATGGATCTATTTGTACCTCCTATTCACTGGTTTCCCCTGGGCCAGATAACTCATGAATATATTCCTCCTGATCATCTATTTTATTGTTGGCCCAAGTCAATTGTTTATCTTAGCTATGTACTTTTTCAATTAATGTTGCAATTATTATAAGACCATTGTCTCTAGCCTTGGTAAGATCATAAATGTTCTGTACTGCCTCTGCCTCCTTTTCCTTAACGATTTTAGCTATCTCAGTCTCCTGGGCTTTCAATTCTGCTTCCTTCTCCTGAATTATCTGTTGTTTACTCTGGAGCTCTTCTTACAATTTCTCAATGACCTCTTTTTGCTCCATCTCTTTCTCCTTCATGACCTTCTTGAGGTCAGTGATGATCAGATTTTTCCCCCATATTAATCTTTTCAGATTATCAATCTCCTCTGACATCTGTTGTTCTTTTGAAATTTCAGTATCCTCTTGGTCAGAGGGGTGAGAATATGCCCCTATTTCTTCTTCTGTCTCCTATACCTCAGGGGCTCCCACAACCATTGGCTCTTCACTGCTAGTTGCATCCATTTTCTCTGCTTCAACTTCCCCTGCAGTCCCCCTGTCTTGAATTTCTTCTTGGGTCTTATCTGCAACTACTGGCACTAATGAAGGCCTAGCTTTCTCCTCAGAAGTTTTGAAACCCAAAAGGACTTTAGCTAGGAGACCAGTATCTTTTTCAGTTTGGGAGAGTTGTCTTTTCCTTTTGCTTCTCCATATCATGGGTGGAGCAAGTGCCTCCGGAGCAGGTGTATCATCCTCAGAATTGGAGGAAATAGTATAAACTTCTTTTTGTGCTGACTCCGAAGCAGGAGAATGTTGTGAAGTTGGACTTAGATGCACAGATGGCTTAGGAGAAACCTCTCTCTATTTCTTCTTTCTTATTAGGGGAATGTCATTTGAGTCATGGGATGGCTCTTCAGCCCAATAATGTATGTCAGAGTCTATTTTCTTTGAAATTCTCTTTGTTTTCTGACCCTGGCTTTCCTTTGTTGGTCTTATTGGGGTAGATTCCTCAGCCAAGGTCATTTTTCTCTTTGCTCAATGAGTCATATATGGTGTATGCTCAATAACAGGTTCTCTAATTTCTTTTCCTTTCCTTTTCTTGTCAGAAACAGGGGTAGCAGATGAAGTTGCCTCCAGTGAGGGCTTTTTACCTTTTTCAATAGCTCTAGAGGAAGTTGAAGGCTCTTTCCCCTCTTCTTGCTGGGTAGAGGAAGCCTCACCCACTTTTTGAGCTCTCTCTGGCTCTCTATCCTAGGGTTGGTTATCTAGAAATGTCTGCCATAATTCTTCCCCATCAACTTGGGACAGAAAGTGATGTTTGACTATCAAAAAAATGAGGCCTTGGTGTTTCATAGGACCCTTGTTTTGTTGATACTGTTCTACAGTTGCTCTAATGGCAAAGTAGAGGAAATTGGGTATATTTATGCTGAATTCAGGGTGTACATTCCCATTCCTCAAAAAAATTAACATTTTCATTATTGGTCCTAGAACTAAGGAAAATTGACCATCACATGTGAAATATTTCATCAACCATGTAGCTACAGATTGCCAAGGGTTTGGAAGTGAGGACCTAAGAATTCCTTTAACCTCATTTTTGCTTAAATACAACTGTATTGCAGGTTCACCTTCAACAGAGAAATTCCTAATCAAATCAGCATATAAAGTTTTCAGATGGTAGAACCTCTCACCTTGTTCAGGAAATCCAGAAATATGGCTGATAGTGGTTGCAGAGAGATTGATTTGAACTCCCCTTACAACTGTCTGATTGTCCCCCATGTTTCTTAGGAAGTCATCAACAATATCCTCTTGAAACCCTTCAAACATTTCCAAAAACTCTAGCCATCATGCATTCCTTAAAATATCTGCTGCAACATCATCTTGCAAAAGACCTGTAACACTTTCTGGCTTTGATCTCTTTTTAAGCCCCATTTCTAATTTTTATTTCTACCCTCTGTGCTAAAATTCTCCCTCACTCCATAGGCTCCAGAGGACTGTATCAGTTGACTCTATTCTTCAGGGTATTTTGCAGTTTTGAATGAGGATTATGATGTCAATTTGGTTAGTGGCTTGGATTATGGAAAGAGAACTTAAAATTGGTTAGAGTGCTTATGCGGTCATAATTGAAGCAGAGTGATGGGACACTCTGTAGGCATGGTGATAGTGCAACAAAGATGGCGGCATGCATGCATTTGGGAAGGAAAATAATGGCAGGAGGATGTGTCATACTGACGGCATCCAAAAATAGAAATGACAAGACAGTTGCTAATTAATGTTTAATTAAGAGAGAATTACCTGAACCAATCATAATGATGAGGAACCGATGTACTTGGCTAAAATGCTGCAACGTTGATGAAACTTGACGTGACGTGGTACGTGAGCAACGTCTTCATGGCTTGAAATGACGTCAGCATCTTTATTGTCATGCAACCTACAATCATTCCTACTGAGTGGTTCGAGAATCCATGTATCCAGGTGATGTTAGTGCAATCCTTGTAAGTACCTGTGCAAACGAGAGTAATGATTTCTCTCAGGATGCATGTTGACTTCATCTTTGTTCCTGTCATAAAGTGGAGGATGAGTCATGATGACCCCATCAAATGACATCTCTACTTTATTACCTGGAGAGGTGGGTCCCCTCCCAATTATATTCTGAATAGCTCTTTATTAGTGGAGCGCTGGAGGTGCTCCTAGTGTGCAAGTGCTGGAGGTGCTCCTTATTCAAGAAGCGTCAGAGGTGCTCCTTATTTGTAAGCGTCGGAGGTGTGTGTGAGTAACTCCAGGCACTTGATCACCTATGTAGCTTGATTATTCTTATCTGGCATGAAGAAGGGAACCACCATTTGTTGGTTTTCAATTCCCTTGGTCGAGAAAGATAGCCATTTACTAGTTTTCTATCTTCCTCATTTTTTTTTTTTTTAAAGAAGGCCACCATTTGCTGGTTTTCAACCTTCTCTTTTTTTCTTTTTTTTTTCAGTCCAAAATTGTGATAGAGGATGTGTCCTCTGTAACTAAACATAAATCTCTGATGAACTCCTCCTTAGTGGATGGCCTTTTATAGAGTCTAATTTGGTGGTCATTCACTAAAAATGTGTTTGTGCTTCCATCAATAGGTTCCAACAGCACTGTTCCATTCTCAAAAACTTCCTTTGTCTGATAAGGACCCATCCAATGAGTTTGTAGCTTCCCTTTGAATTCCTTGAATTTAGAATCATAAAGAAGAACCCAATCACCTTGTTGAAATGTCCTCCTCTTGATGTGTTGGTCATGCCATTGCTTCCTTTGATACTAGACCAGTTCTATTTGCTAAATGGCTTCTGTCCAGATTTCATCTAACTCATTGAGCTAAAGAATTCTGTTTTGTTGGGCTATGGACAATGGTAGACCAATATCTAATGCAGTTTTAAGTGTTTGGAGTTCAAATTCTATAGACATGACGGGCTTCTTTCCATAAACTAATTCATAAGGTGTGAATTTTGTTGTGGACTTCCAAGTGGTATTGTAAGCCCAAACTGCTTTAGATATCTATTAGCCCAATCTTTTCTATTCATTACCATTGTCCTTGTCAGGATGTTCTCAAGTTCCCTATTAGTCACCTCTACTTGCCCATTGGCTTGAGGATGGTAAGGTGAAGACTTCCTATGCTTAACTTGTTATAGATCTGTGAATGCTCTAATTACCTGTGAAATAAACTGAGGCTCTCTATCTTGAACTATGGATCTTGGGGCTCTAAACCTCAAGAAAATCTTATTATAAAGGAAATCAACAACTTTCTCTTCTCTTGCAAATTGCAAAGCTTGAACCTCAGCCCATTTAGTCATATAGTTTGTGCATACCAGAATATACTCTTTGCCTGATGAAAGTGGAGAAATTGGTCCCACAAAGTCTAGACTCCACTGTTCAAATGGCTCCATCATTACTTGAGGATGCAGTAACATCTCCTGAGTGAAGGTTGGTTGTCCCATCCTTTGGTACTGATCACACTACTGCACATACTTCTTGGTATCCTTATGAATAGAGGGCCAATAGTAACTAGCTCCTAGGATCTTGTGAATAGTTCTGTGGGAAAAATAATGCCCACCAGATGGTTCATCATGACATGCTCTCAACACATCAAAAATTTCATCAGCTTTTAAACACCTATATAAAATGAAATCAGGACCACATTTAAATACCAAACCATTTAACCATTTGTAAGATAAGGTTTCCTTAACTAAGCATTTCTTTTGTTTTGAGGTAATTTGGGATGGATACACACCTGTAGTTAAGAGATTAGCTATGTCAGCAAACCAAGGTGCAGTAGAGGAGATAGCAAAAAGATGTTCATCTGGAAACCTGTCCTCCATTGGCTATTTTTCTCCTCCTGTATGCAATCTTGACAAAAAGTCAACAACCAAATTAAACTTGCCTGGATTATCAACTATGGTAATGTCAAATTCCTGCAATAGCAATAACCACCTAATGATCCTTGCACCCACTACTGGCTTATTCATTAAGTATTTGATGGATGCATGATTAGTGTGAACATATATTTTATATCCAGTGATATAATGCCTAAATTTATTTATAGCATAGATGACTGCCAAGAATTCTTTTTTAGTTGAGGTGTAATTTCTTTCTACAGAGGTAAGGTTTTTGCTGATGTAATAGATGGCATGCATACTTTCCCCTTCCTCCTTCTGTCCTAAGACTACCCCAATGGACTCATTTGAAGCATCAATTTGTATACGGAATGGTAAAGTCCAATTAGGTCCTGTCAAAACAGGTGTGATAGTAAGCTTCTCTTTTAGGGTTTCAAATGCTGATTGACAGTATTCTGTCCATAGAAATTCTGTGTCTTTGTTAAGCAATGTAAACAAGGGGCAATTGTTCTGCTGAAATTTTCTATGAATCTCCTATAGTAGTCTGCATGACCCAGAAAACTTCTAACATTTGTCTGATTTTTGGGTGAAGGTAACTGTTTGATTACTTCTATTTTGTTTTGATCTACTTTGATCCCATTTGCTAAAATGTGGTGTCCCAATACAATTCCTTCCTCCACCATCATGAAGCACTTTTCATGGCTCAAGGATAATTGATTTTTCTCACAGCATTTCAGTACTTTCTCAAGGTTTATGAGAGCTTCCTCAAAGTTGTCCCCATACACAGTAAAGTCATCCATAGAGACCTCCATGCACTCATTTGCTAATTCAGCAAAAATTGCTAAAACAAGCCTCTGAAATGTAGCTGGGGCATTACATAGTCCAAATAGAAGAACTTTGTAGGAAAAAGTTCCCCAAGAATAGGTGAAAGTGGTTTTGTCTTGATCTTTAGGTGCTACTTGGATTTGGTTATACCCACTGAACCCATCTAGGAAAAAAAATATACTTTCTCCTAGCAAGGTTGTCCAACACTTGGTCAATGAATGGTAACCTTGGAAAGTAGTCCTTTTTTGTAAATTTGTTTAACTCCCTATAGTCAATACACACCCTTCATTTCTTATTCTTTTTAGGCACTATGACTAGGGGTGAGACCCATTGACTATCTGAGATTGGATATATAAACCCTGCTTGCAACAATTTTTCTATTTCAGTCTTAACAATGTCTTTTAAAGTAGGATTCAATCTTCTCTGGGGTTGTTTGAAAGTTTGATATTCTCAGTGTATATACGATGGGTACATATCTCAGGAGGAATCCCCTTCATATCTTGGTATTCCCAAGAAAAAGCTGCTGAATGGGAAATCAGAAGTTGGATAAGTTTTTCTTCCTGATTTGTTGTTAACTAAGTGTTGATATTAAGTGTTTTTCCTGGTAAAATCATGACCTATTTTGTGATTTGATCCATGGATGTAGTCAATCCATACACTAGATTCATGGCATTGAGGGGACAAGAATGTGGAAACAACATGTGGAATGTGGCCAAGTCTTTGTAAAAGGTCTCCCCACAAGGAATGATATTTGCTAGGGTACAATTAGTAGAAGTGAGAAGTTCTCTCCTAGAATCTTGGGCAAGCTCCATCACATCCTCATTGATTAGGATGTGGGTAATGTCTTCTGTTGTATCATAGTAGATTTCTTCTTCCAACTCACCCAAATGTTCCTTGATGGTGACCATAGCTACTGAGGCACTATTTTCCATGTTATCTGGCTCATCTACCCATACTCTTCTTGTATAATGTATTGATGGTTTAGCTGGAGGATACAGAGATATTTTCTTCAAATATATCCCATTAGAAATGACCATATCCCCAGTTCGATAATCAATAGACGCTACTATTGTAGCCAGCCATGGTCTTCCTAATATCAGTGGATAAGTATTTCTCTAGTTTCTTAGTTCCAATATCAGAAAGTCTACTGGAAATTCCCATGATTCTATCACAACTGGGACATCAGTAATTACCCCTTTCGGAATAGCTACTGACTAGTTAGCAAGTTGAAGGATTGTAGATGTGGATTGGATACCTATGAGGGCTAATTTGTCCATTATATGAACTGTCATCACATTTATTGCTGCTCCCAAATCAACCAAAACATTTGAAATTTCTACTCCTGAGATGTAAACAGTTATGATAGAATTTCCAAGGTCTCCATACTTTGGGAGGAGCATTTCTCCCATCAATAGATCTACTACTTTCCCTTCTACCTGGATTGTAGAAGGAAAGTTTTTCTTCCTACCCTGTGTTTTGACACAATGCTATTTAATGAATTGGTTCAGTTTTGGCACATCTCTGATTGCTTGGAGGAGTGGAATTTCAATGTTCAGTTGTCTGATTTCTTGTAACAGTTCTGATTCTAGGGTAGATTGGACTTGTTTTTATAAGATCTTTTTCTAGGGAACATGTTGTTTGAGTCGTTCTGGGTATGGTGCTAGTTTTTCCATCTCTAAAGCTCTTACCAGAAATGTTTCTAGGAATGTTCTCCGGAGTCAGCCTTTAAGGAGGAACTCCAGAGTTATCCAAGGATGATTCTTTTTGCAATGTTTCAGTAGTAATCTCCTCTGGAAGTTGAGTGGTTAAATTTTTAGGTTCCACATCATTGGTTACTTCAACTATAGTTGGAGGAGATGGTCTTGGGAATGCTTTCCCAGAACGCATCTGGAGATTATTGGGATATATAGTGTTAATACTAGCCATGTTTTCTTGTTCTGTCATGTAAACAGTTACTCCATGTTTATTTCGTTGGTTTGGTATAGGTTGAGCTGGTAAGGGTGGTTGGCTAACTGGTTTGTTTTGTGACCAACCTTGTGTATTGGGGGGTCCAGTTAGTAATGCTTGTTGTTGAAGTTGGAAATGTCTAGGTTGTCCCTGGTATTGTTGATTATATCCTTGTTGAGGACCCCATTAAGGCTACATGTTTTGTGATCCAAACTATGGTGGCCACTGTTGATTTCCCCAGGGCTAATTTTGCCATTGTTGATTTGGCCACTCCTACTGTCCCCAAGGAGGATTATTTTGAGGCCCATGCCAAGTTTGATTCCATTAATTATTTCCCCAATTAGAAGGACCCCTATAAGAAGGCTAGCTTGGATACTAATTATAAGGGAAATTTCCAGTTTGTTTTTGTCCTACATAGTTCAACTCTTCTTCTATGATGGCATTCTTCTTACTCAACCTTTTCAGGGATGGAAGTTGACTACATTGACTAGTAGGATGTTCGATGTCATAGATCTAACAGATCTCTAATTTGTCTAAAGGACATTCTCTTAACAGATGCTTGTTTTTACACCAAGGACAATAGATGGAGAGTGGTTCAGTTGTTCTACCTTGATTAGTTGTTCTAGTTTTTGCCTGAATCCCATTCAATGTGGTATTTAGCTGGACCGGAATATTTATTTTCAGATTTGCAATCTCTTCCATTAACTGTCCTATTTCATTTTCTCTTTGAAAGATTTGGGCATTCTTACTCCATCTTGGGTTCTAGAATAGTTCCTACAGAGTTCTTCTATAGCAGGCATATCCATTTTGTTGATATTCCCTTTTCCCATAAGATCCAGTGCCTGTTTTGATTCTTTGTCTAATCCTTTTATAAATAGGGTTCTGGCCAAAGAATGATTTTCAGGATTGCCATATCTTCTCAAAGCAAAGTTGAACCTATCCACATAATCCTCTAAGGTCTCTTCCTCTCTCTATTTAATTTTGAATAACTCTTTATTCTTATCATTGACTCTACAATAGTCCTGGTATTTTCCCAAGAATTTTGTCTCCATTTGATCCCAGGAATGGATGGAATTTTGGGGCAGGCCCATAAACCATCTCATTAGAAAATCCTTTAGGGTTGAGGGAAACAATTTGAGTTTTTGATTATCTGATCCATAATCATAAGTCTGGCACACCATTTTGAATTCAAACAAAAACTGATCTGGATCCTCAGAAGCAAGACCCCTAAAATTTGGCAAGTGTGCAGGTGAAATATTTTTTATAGGGGCATTATCTCCCACAGCCAGAACAATGGGATATGAGAAGGTTCTTGGAGCCTGATTTTCCTCATCTTCATGATTATCATCCATGTCTAGTATTGGTTCTTCTCCTTGAGGTTCTAGGAAATTAGATTCTATCAAAGGATTTGCCTGGAATTTTTGTTGTAATTCTTGGATATAGTCAGCAAGTGGAAGATTTGGATGATTGAAAGGATTATTAATTTTAGATGTAGCTTCCAAGGCAGGTTCTAGATGTCTCTCTTCAACAAGATCTTGTGCCACCCCACTGCTTTCTCCTATAGTTTGTTGATGGGGTGTCTGTTTTATGTATCTTCCTTTTAAATCTCTATCTCTAACCATACAGATCTATCCTAAAACTGTTTAGCTAAGTTTTCTTAATTAAAACAATATGTCCCCGGTAACAGCACCAAAAATGACAAGGGTCGTTGTACCTCATCATTTAATCATATTTCTTTTGTCAAATCTAAGGCTGTGTCCTTGGCTATCTGCAATTAGGAATCCTATAGTTTCCAGTTTTATCTAACTAACTCTAATCACCTCTACTGATTTAAAGAAACTGATCTATCTGCTATGAAATGAATTCCAATAATATTGAAAATAGAACTAAGCAGTAAATTACTTAAAGCAAATCTATAAATTGAAACATGCATCTATCTATGAAAATAGTAAATATCTTTTAAAGAAAAATCTAAAACAACAAAACAACAGTACTAGCTTTCTGCCTTGGTGGTGAGAGTGGGCCCTTGCTCCACACCCTTAGGGCTAAAGACTAAAGTAAAGAATCAACACAAGAGAATAATATCACAACTTAATTCAATCCAATTCCATCAGCTTTGTATTCAACAAAATATTGATATCAAAATGAGATTACAGAAATAAGAAGAATAATCATTGTCCTTTTTTACTACTTCTGTAAGTTTATATCTAAATCTGTGATGAGAGATCACACACCCTATTCTACTAGTTCATCTAAGAGATAACATCAATCTCTTTATTCTACTAATAGTCTAACCAAAGAATAAATATCCATGCAAAATAAAAATAGATTGAGTGGAACAGAAGTTCACACTGAATCTGAGTCTTAGTCTTAAATACAAATGGGTAGCGAGGCCCTAAAATATAGGGATTAAATTAGTTTATCAGTAACTCATGCAAAAACCAAAAAGAGATAAAACTTCCAACATTTAACTATAGACTGCCCTTAATTACTCAGGTGATGATTTGAGTAACATCAGGAGCATCCCGATCACCATTGGAAGTGTCTGACTGACAGCTGTGCTGGAAATCTACATTATTCTAAAAAGGAGCTAGAGATGTATGTCCCTGTTTGTAGCTCTGGAGATATGTTTGTGACCTTCTCGTTCAGCTCTGGAAATGCTCAAGACTTCAATCTAGCTCTGGAGATGCTTCACCTTCTTATCCCAAAAAGTTCTCCAATTAAATTTGAAACTTTGGAGACCAAACATGGTAGGTTGATGTCAGCTTCAGAGATCATTAGGACTACCTCCGGAGATGCACAAACTATCTACTCGAACACCTGCACTTGTTGATTCAAAAAGAGAAGATTTCTGCATATTTCCATCAATTCAATGCACATTAGTCCTTCAATTAGAAACCACGATCTTAAGTAATTCATCTCTTATTAATCATCATTAGAACAATCTTGCTAGCCTATTTTGGTGCAGTCATCAGGACAATGGGATAAAAAGGGAGAAAAAGAGAGGCAAAAATATGTATTTCATGGGTGCTACCTGGCACTCATTAGTGACTCTAGAGCAATCAACAAGATCATTGTCAAGTATAGATTCCCTTTACCTAGGATGGATGACATCATGGATTGTTTGAGTGGAGCAAGATATTTCACAAAGATAGACTTGAAAAATGGATACCATCATATTAGAATCAGAGAAGGAGATGAAAGGAAGACTGCTTTTAAGACAAATGAAGGATTGTATGAGTGGTTAGTGATGCCTTTTGGATTGACAAATGTGCCGAGTACTTTCATGAGATTGATGAATGAAGTTCTGAAGAGATTCTTAGGTAAGTTTGTTATTGTATATTTGGATGACATTCTAATTTTCAGTAAGACAAAAGAGGAACATTTGTGGCATATTAGACAAGTTATGTAGAGGTTGAGAGAAGAGAAATTTCTAATAAACATCAAGAAGTGTAGTTTCATGAAGGAAAAACTAGTGTATTTGGGATTTGTGATTTCTGTGGAAGGATTGAAGATGGACCCTGAGAAAGTGAGAGCAATTGTTGAATGGCCTACACCGGAGAGCATGGGAGAGGTTAGATCATTTCATGGATTGGCTAGTTTCTACTGGAAGTTCATCATAAATTTTAGTTCAGTTTGTAACTCTATGACAGAGACAATGAGAGGTGACAGAAAAGACTTTAAGTGGATATCAGGAGCAGATAAAAGTTTTGAGTTGTTGAAGCAGAAGGTGACAGAGCAACTTGTTTTAGCATTACCGGATTTCAATAAGGTATTTCAAGTTGATTGTGATGCAAGTGGAAATGCAATTGGAGCAGTGTTAAGTCACGAAGGTAGACCTATAGCATATTTGAGTGAGAAGTTGAATGATGCAAGGAGAAGATATTCAGTTTATGACCAAGAGTTCTATGCCATAATTCAAGCCCTGAAGAAGTGGAGACATTATTTGTTGACTAAGGAGTTTGTGTTGTATACAGATTATCAAGCTTTGCAATATTTGAACAGTCAAGGTAAGTTGAATCAGAGACATATGAGATGGGTAGAGTTCATGCAGAGTTATACTTTTATGTTGAAACATAGGAGTGGAAAATCAAACAAAGTTGCAGATGCATTGAGTAGGAGAAGAAACATGTTGATAGAGATGAGAGTTGAAGTGGTAGGATTTGATGAATTGAAGAACATGTATGAGGGAGATACTAATTTTGTAGAACCTTTAAAAGCATGCAAGGAACCTGTTGTGATAGATAGGAGTAAATGGTTGGATTATTTCATTCAAGAAGATATGTTGTTCAGAGGAAATCAGTTGTTCACACCTAGAAGTTTAATGAGAGACAATTTGATCAAGGAGAAACACAATGGTGGATTGGCACGACATTTTAGCATTGACAAGACAGCAGAATTGGTAAGTGAAAATTACTTTTGGCCTCAGATACATAAGGATGTTAGGAAATTTGTGCAGATTTGTAGAGTTTGTCAAGTTGCAAAAGGGAGTAGTCAGAATACTGGATTGTATAAACCTTTGACAATACCAGAGAGACCTTGGGAAGATATAAGTATGGATTTTGTGATGGGATTACCTAAGACACAGAGAGGACATGATTCAATATTTGTAGTAGTGGATAGATTTTCAAAGATGGCTCATTTCATACCTTGTAAGAAGACAACTGATGCAGTGCATGTAGCTGACCTATTTTTCAAGGAGATTGTGAGATTGCATGGATTACCTAAGAGCATAGTTTCATATAGAGACCCAAAGTTTGTTGGTTACTTTTGGAAGACACTTTTGAAGAAGATGAAGACAGATCTAAAGTTTAGTTCAACTTTTCATCCACATAATGATGGACAGACAGTAGTAAATAGGAGTTTGGGAAACCTGTTGAGATGTTTGGTTGGAGAGAAGGCAGGGAGTTGGGATTTGATTCTTTCACAAGCAGAGTTTGCATACAACAATTTAGTGAATAGGAGTACTAGAAGAACACCTTTTGGGATTGTTACTAGAGTAAGCCCTAGAGGAGTAACATAATTAAGAGACATGGGTATGGCAGAAAAGAGAAGTGCAGAAGTAGAAGAATTTGCAGGACATGTGGAAGCAATGCATAATTAGGTGAAGAAGCATTTGGAGGATATGAACAACAAATATAAAGAACAAGTAGATGAGAAGAGAAGACACAAAGAATTTGATGTTGGTGATGAAGTGATGGTATACTTGAGAAAAGAAAGATTTCCAGTTGGGACATATAACAAGTTGAAGATGAAGAAGTTTGGACCTTGTAGGATACTTAGAAAGTTTGATTCAGGAAATGTATATGAAGTAGATCTACCAGAGACATTGGGTATTTCACCTATTTTCAACATTGCAGACCTATATTAGTATCATGAAGCAGAGTTCAGTGACAACCTTGAAGAAGATTTGAAGAAGCAGTTACCACAACAAGCATCGGAGCAGATTGAAGACATTTTGGACAGCAGAGTTGGATGCAGCACCAGAGGAAGACAATACAGATAATATCTTGTGAAGTGGAAAGTAGACCAAAAGAAGATTCATCATGGATCTCTCAGGCTGAGGTGGACCATCTTGGTTTTCCTCTAGCCCCAACAAAGTGAGGGACTCACTTTTTAATAACCCTGGATATCTGATGCAGGAGCTTCCTTGGTTCAAAAGGAATCTTGCATCAACCAAAAACATTTTGCATTTCAGTTTGTTTCTTTTCATTTTTTATTTAGTTCAGTCAAAAGCAATTTCTATATTTTGGTCCACATTCTGCCGTAGTATCATTTCAGACCTTGCGGAGATGGACTTAGCATCTTGATACATTCTTGTATGTCATATCAAATTTACAGAGCATTTGGTTAAGGTACTGGAAAGATATCGCTATTAGAAGATCAATTGTTTTCTCAAAATAGAGCATCTTGACAATCTTAGACACATCAGCTGAAGGAGAAGACCTGCGGAGCATTTCCCGATCTGTGGAGCCTAATGACATATCATTCATTGATCCTTGGTTTGTGGCTGACCTTCCCTGAGATCCGCACATCATTCCATGCATTTGCAGAGGAGTTCTACATGATTAGGTCTGACCTATCCATGTACACACATTACAACTCTTCATTGGAGTTTGTGATCTTCCTTGGCCAATGCAGAGGAATCTATTGTTTTGAAGATGATATATATTGATGTAATAGATGCCTAGGAAAGGAGTTAGCGATTGATTCATAAGTCATAGTTTTGGATTCTTTGCGAAGGAGATTCAAATCTATATCTTGTGCCTATTCTAATATTCTGTAATCAGGCCTATGAACCCTAATTGTAAGCCTGCATGATGCCAACCATATTGTATTTGAATTCCATGATATATTAAATGACTAGATCTGCATTTGCTTAATATTTTCAGTTGTTTCCGTTGTGTTTACTCTTGCTGCACGGTCTGGAAAGTTCATTCTGTGAACCCTCCTACCGTGATTGCACCACATAATTTCAGAAAATGGAATCGAGGCAGATCCAGCAAAAGTGAAAGCTATAATGGAAATGCCACCACCTACAAATATCAGTCAATTGAGATCATTGCAAGGAAAGTTGCAGTCTATCTGCCAGTTTATCTCATAGTTAGTTGACAAATGTCATCCCTTCACTCATCTCCTTCACAAGAATATTCCTTTTAGATGGGATGTGATGTGTGAACAAGCTTTTCAACTTCTGAAAGAATATCTAATGAATCCACCAGTATTGATGCCACCAATCCAAGGCAAACCACTGTTGCTTTATATTTCAGCTACAACAACCGCTCTAGGAGCTTTACTGGCACAACATGATTATGAAGGAAAGGAACGGGCTATTTACTACATCAGTCAGACATTAGTAGGCTATGAGCTATAGTACACACCTATTGAACGAGCATGTCTTGCCATAGTCTTTGCATCTCAAAAGCTAAGACATTATATGCTCACTCATTCAATTAAGTTCATAGCCAAAATATATCCCTTGAAGTATTTACTCAGTAAGGCAACTCTAACAAGTAGAATATCAAAGTGGGTAATGCTTCTCAGTGAATTTGACATTGAATATGTGGATAGACAGGTAATAAAAGGACAAGCAATTGCAAATTAGTTAGCAGATGCACCACTGAATGATGAAAATCCATTAAGTTTTGAGTTTCTAGATGAAGCCATCTTCAACATAACAATTCAAGCATGGAAGCTTTATTTTGATGGATCTTATACATAGCATGGGTCAGGAGCAGGTATTTTGTTGGTCACACCACAAGGAGATACCATACCAAAATCATATAGACTACTATTTCTTTGCACCAACAATGTGGTAGAATATGAAGCATTAGTCATTGGTCTCAAGATGGCTGTAGAATGGAAAGTTCAAGAGTTGCATGTTTACAAAGATTCACAACTAGTCATCAATTAGGTAAATGATGATTATCAGACCAAAGGTGATAAGTTAATACCTTACAAGCGTATGGTAGATGACTTCAAAGAGTATTTTGTTGTGATTTCTTTTGAACAAATACCAAGAATAGAGAATAAAGCTACAGATGCCATGGCAACTATCACCTCACTCCTGGATATACCAGAAAATCAGTCGTGTTATGAGTTCTTAGTGGAGCTAGTGTCTAATCCTGCATATGATAACCCTGAAACACAAATTATATGTCACATAGTAGGATCCGATTCCCCTTTGTATGGAAACATCTATACCTATCTAAAAGAAAACACAATGCCACCTAGCCTATCCAATAATCAATGAAGAACCTTTATCTGTCAAGCCGCTCACTATACCATAATTGCCAATACCCTTTATCGACGAGCTCTTGAAGGTACTCTCCTTAGGTGTCTTGAAAGTGAGGAATATCAAACCACCTTAAGAGAAGTTCATGAAGGTATTTGTGGAATGCACTCTAGTGGTCCTACCTTGGCTAAGAAACTTATGCGTATGGGATACTATTGGCCAAGTATGGAAACTGATTCTTATCATTTTTTCAAAAAGTACAAGAAATGTCAGATCCATGGAAATCTCATACATGCACTGGCACAAGAACTGTAACCTTTAACGACCTCTTGGCCTTTTTGCCAGTGGGGACTTGACCTTGTGGGAAAGATCCATCCCTCTTCATCTAACAACCATAAATTCATAATAACTACCACTGAGGATTTTACTAAGTGGATTGAATTCATACCCTTAACCAATGTCACAGGCAAGCAAATTGCCTCATTTATCCTGAACTATATCTTCTATCGTTATGGCATTCCTTTATCCATTATCACTAATAATGGAAGACCTTTCAAAATCAAGATGTCAAAGAGCTCTGTGACAAGTTCCATATCCAATACTGTTTCTCCACACCATACTATCCCCAAGGAAACGGTTAGGCAGAGGTGTCTAATAAAATGACCTCAAAAATCTTAAAGAAGACAGTTAATGATGTTGGCCATGATTGGCATGTATAGCTGAATCCTACTTTGTGAGCCTGTCATACCAGTATTTGCACACCCATAGGTGCAACACCCTATGCCATTGTCTATATCTTAGAAGCAATCTTGCCTATCGAGGTCGAGTTACCATCTCTACGAGTATCATTAAAGGGATTAATAACTGATGAAGAGTATCGAGTTTCTAGACTTCAAGATTTAGAATTTTTGGAGGAAAGACGACAAAATGATTTTAATCACCTCAAGGCCTATCAACAATAGATGTCAAGAAGCTACAATCATAGAGTCAAACCTAGAGTCTTTCAAGTTGGTGATCTAGATCTGAAGGAAAATCTTAGAAATCAACAGAATAGAGAAAAGAAAGGTAAGTTTGAACCAAAATTGACTTGGTCCTTATGTAATCATTGCTGCTTATGGATCATGAGCATACCAATTAGCAACATCAGAAGGTGAGTTGTTTGATGATCCCATCAACAGTATGTATCTTTGAAAGTTTTATACCTAAAAACCCCAGTGCAAAGGAACCAAAAACATTCCAAAAAAATGGTGCAATAAAAGCAAATGGTGAAAACCTAGAAACATACACTATTTGTGATAAACCTGCTTCCTCCATCTTTTAGGATTTCATTTTTCATCCATCAATTCTTCCGCATCCATCAAAACACATAAAGGTACTTATCTATCCAGTCATATATTATAACTCCATCACTAGTATCATTGTCGAACTACCTCGCCTCTAAGCTTTCACGTAGGCAAGGCCATCATCAATGAGCCCCCAAGGCTTCCATCTATACCTCTCATATTATCATAAACTATTTCATTCCATCCATTCATCCATCACCAGTGTTAGTATCATTGTCAAACTACATCGCCTCTGAGCTATCACGTAGGCAAGGCCATCATTGATTAGCCTCCAAGGCTTCCCACCCACCTAGGTCGTAGGTCCACATGGTCCAGGTAGTTGAACTACATTGCCTCTATGCTTTCACGTAGGCAAGGCCATCATCGATGAGCCCCTGAGGCACTAAGTTAGTCCCTTAGGGATCTTCACATCGAGTCTCCCACCAGTTCATCCATATGTGTCATCCATAATAAGTAGATCCTTTACTTCATTGGGGGTAAAATCCTCGACCTAGTTATAGAATTGGATTCTTAAATGTCACAATCCAGAGGATAACAATTCGGATCATAATACTATCTCCAGACAACACACAACACAACAACAAGCTTTTAAACAGAATCTTGGCCCTAGGACATTAACCTATATCAGACAACAATGTGCCTAAACTATCAAGATTATTTTATCTTTTATGGCAAGAAGATTTGATGGCTATTCCAAGTGTAAGTCTTATGTCTTCATTTTTGTTATCATGTTTCCTATGCTACTTGAGGATGTCCAAGACTAGAGGAGCTATGATGGGGCATGATTATTTCATTTGGTTGTTGTTTGTGGGTTTATCTTTAGCAATGTGAAGACTTGTCTAGCGACATGATTAGCAAATGATCATCGAGGATATTATGGGTCTGAGCATGAAAAGGTACAATCCTTGTCTGTTGATACATGCAAGCAGTACTCAGGTCATCTCAATTCAATTATACCTAGATGCTTGTATTAACTTGCAAATCAAAATCCATATAAGTGATACTAAGGTCATCTCAGTTTAATTATACCTAGATGCTTGTATTTCCTTGCAACATTTTAAAAGCTCAATGATGAAAAAAGCACTTCAAATATTTGTATACAAGATGACTAGGTCTCATTTGTACTTATTAGGGTTGCATTTCATTTCATTTCTAAGCATTCCATAATTAACATTTTCCAAGTGGCTTAAGATCCAAGTCCTTTCTTTCATTTCATCCAACTTATCCATTTATCCAAATCAATTTCTTTCAATCATCTAAGTTATTTCATTTTTACAAGTCATCTATATATCATTCCTCTAATTCTTCTAAGTGATCTTTTATTCATGATTGAGTATACTTGGCATAACAAAAACAAATCATTGTCATTGTGCATAACATAGGCATGTCAATCATAAGATCATATCATATAAATGCATTATCTAAAAACATCTAGATCATTCATATAGTGATGGCATATATCAACATAGGTCTCATGCATAAAATTTATCATCAAAAATAAAAAACATAGATACCATTGTTGAGATTAGAAAATCAAGTGAGGGTAAAAACACTAAATAAATGCATGAAAATCACTATTTTATACCTTCAAAGTGGATTCCTTCTCCTAGCTAAGGTGGAGAACCTTGCACCCTTAGACTCTTGCTTTACCCATGGCTTTCCAATGTGAAATGCTCTACAACTCAAGTGCAAATCACTACAAAACCTAGCTCAAGAGGGTGAGATTGATGGAGATTTTGGCATAATAAGTTTACTCAATTTATGGATGATCAAATGGCTTGGATGAGGGTGTATTTATAGGCTTTTTGGAGGGAGATTTGATCCAAGGGTTGATATTTGAAGTTTAGATCAATAGGTGAGAATGCATGTGAGGTGGAGGGCTTAGATTCAATTATCAAAAATGGAGGGATGAGAATAAAGATGAATTTTTAATTCATCTTAGGAAGAGGAGAGGATTAAATGAGGGTAGATGAGGTAAATTAGATGTGAATTTTAAATTTACATGGGGAAGAGGTGAGGATTAGAAATGAATTTTTAATTTATTTTGGGAAGAATGGTGATTAATGAAAGTGGGTGGTGTAAGAGGTCATTTATGGGGTTTATGACAAATGTGTATAAAAAATTGTTTTATGTGGCATAAAAATCAATTATTTATTTAGAGGATGTGGGGAGGAGTGTTAAACAAGGTTTGACCATATTAATTAAGGTGATTAGCCTAATTAATATGGCTGTAGTAAATTAGTGAATGGGTTAATAATGGGCTAAGATTAATTAAATAGTGTTTAATTTAATTAATCTTAGGTCTAGGGTCATGTAGGTTAAACTAGCTAATTAAATAATATGTATTTAATTAACTAGGGTAGGGATAGGCTAATTAGTACATTGAATTAATTAAAAAAACATGATTTATTCAATTAATTAGGTTTAATGAAATGGGTGAATTAATCAAATAAACATTTTCATATTTATTTAATTAATCAGGCTAATGTTAGTAAGTTATGACTATTGAACTAATAAAATTAATTCAATTTAAAGGGGAAAATGATGATAATTAAGTGTTCAAGGAGATAATTAATTAAATAATAATTTAATTAATTAATTAGAAGGGGAATCAGTGATATTAGTGATGTCAGAGATCGGTTAGATGGTGAAGACATTTTTATGTGTCTACAATTGTCATAGCATTTACACATTATAACATCATATATAGAAATTTAAACATCATGTATTGCATTTAAGAATCATCAAAATATGCATTAAGTCATCATAAGTTATAAGCATATAGGATCATTACTCATAACATTACACATAGATATAAGTCATCATGTGAACCATATAAGCATCATATCATAAACACCATGCGCATCATAGAATCAACAAGTTAGAATCATCATAATAGATGCATAATCATAACATCAATCATATAGAAAGCATCCATCCACATAGTGCACATGCATATAGTCCATCAAAACTCATATATATCATCGTCAAAAAAATAAATGTCCAAGTATACAATGATATCATGAAGTGTATCTCGAGCTATCAAAAATAATATGTATACAAAATGATACAAAGTGATGCATGTCCCAAAGTGTCTATGAGGCACTGCCTCTAGAAGGTGTTGGCTGCTGAGGCTAAGGACATGAAGGCCCTATCCCTGGTGGGTCTCAAGGAGGTGGTGGCCCCATAACCCCTCCACTCTCAGACTATGTCCGCCTGGATCTGCTGCGTGAACTAGGGTGGAAGCTACCTGCTCTCTGCTCTGGGGGCACAGCGTGCTCATATAGAGATCACCAGTAGAAAATCTCCTATCCTACATGCACCATCTCTGCAATGGTTTGTCTGTTAGGACCCTATACTACAGTCTGTTGTACCTACTGAAGTAGGGCCTTTGCCCTAGTGTATCTCTGAATAGTGGTATACCGCTCTAAGGTAACCACCCTCACATGTCCCCATAGTTGGGTAATCCGCCCATGCATCTGACCAATCTACCCCTACATTTGGCCAATCTTCCCCTGCATCTGAGCCATGTGGGCTCGTAGTGCTACCACCTCCCCATCACCTTGTCCCTGCACTGGAACCTGCACCTATGCCTGATCCTGTACCTAATTCTGGGCTTGATCTTACACCTGTGGCAGAGGCTGCACCTGTGGTACCCTCTGCACTCTCTGCCAGACCCTCCACTATCCCCCTCCGCCTCCATCATCCCCATCATCTCCTTTATTTCCTCATCCACCTTCATCATCCCCTCTGCCTCTACCACCTCACTGTCATCTCCTCCTCCATGGAGCCTAACCCCCCTCATCCCCATCCTCCAATCAAGGAGCTAACTCTCCAGGTCTAAAGTACCTCAGAAAGGGATGAGTCGTAAAGTGTACTGAATAATCTACTGTCATCCCAGTGTCTACAATATCATGTTTCAAATCTTAATAATGATAGGGAATCTATAGGAAGTCAGCCTGAGCCTACTCATATGATGCAATTAGACCCCACCATGGACACTCCTTGTGTGTCCGACCAAATATAGCAGTACCCTGGGGCATGCCCTGGACCCTACCGAATTGTCGGTACACACGAGAAACAATATGATGCTCAAGAATATAGGGTGTCCGCCCTATCAACCATCATGTCTGAAAGCAAAAAAATAGCTCAATCGCATCATCATCCCATGCCTCGTAGTCTAAGTAAGGCCGCCAGTCCACTGAATCCACATTGTCCAACGCATGTCTCTAGTACTCAAGCTTTCCTAGCTTGGGATGGGAAAGGCTATCCTGATACATGTAAGAATAAGGTCAATCCTTACCTCTCACTCCCATGCTTATAGGTCATGTAATTGCTATAAGATCCCATGCCCATATCTGTAGCAATGAAACCCCAACAGATAAACTAGCGGCACCATCATATACAAACTGATGTAAGTAAAGATATAAGTGATCTAGTAAGCAGAAACCCCATGCAAAGTGTGTCCCCTTAGATACCATCCTCTCCAAGGTCCTCCCCCATCCAACGGCAAATACATGTGATCTCCTGTCAAGGCTTATCATGCCTCTGACCAATCCTGCTAGTATTGATGGCAAGGGCTCGTAATAGTCAACCATATTCACCTAACTGATCTTCGTCCCCTCAATATCCTCATCATCAAAAACTTAGTAGCACTCCTCCAGTCCCTCTCCTGCATGTGGCTCATACTCTACCATCTCTCCATATATCAGAATCCTCAAGATCTGGTGCACATCCTCCAGCGTCACCATCATCTCTCCAGTAGGCAAATGAAATGTAAAGTGCTCAATGTGCCATCTCTCAACCAGAGCAATCAACATACCTAGGTTCACCCAAATCTCGGGCATAAAGGTCACATAACATAATCTAGTAGACCCTAACACCAATTGATCAGTCTTTGACAAGTAGGGTCGTAGCAACTATGTTGGGGGAAATCTCTCCCGGGACGTCATCACATCTAGCTCATCCTGCAATTAATAACACAAGCGCGTTAATCAAGCAACCAACTAAGCTGCATATTTATCAAATCTATCAAAATAGTTACTTAGCTATCCTATCTAAAACCTATCATGTCATCTCTTCTGAGATTCTATCAATCTCAGATCACCTATCAGTTGGCCAACATCGATCAATGTGCTGACTCAATCAACTTACTAAGTAAATGACCTTTTCAAATCAGATGCACAGCTTTATCAATCAAAAGCACAACTTCATCATGTATGCATAGAAAGAAATCTTATATGTGTAATTTCAAGCCTATGCACAAATTCATAACACATGTGTAGGAACCCTAATCAAATGTGAAAATTACATATATGTGCAGTTTCGATGGTTATATACGTAGCTTCAAGGCAGATGTACAACAAAAATGATTACATGCGCAGGAAAAATCTTGTTGTGCATCAAAACAATTGACTTTGGACCTAAATTTTGACCCTAATAAATGCACTTGATGTAAAATTAAACATATACATATCGGGCGTCTGTACTCCTTTGGCCGCTTGAATCAACAGATCCTCTCAAACCTGTGGCTAGCTACCGGAATCTACATCTTCACTCGGATTGCTCTACTCTGCTATGCCCTAGGGCTCCCTATAATCTCTCTTCTAATGCCAAGTGTGCAAATGACTAAGAAAGGGACCCCTCATCCCTATTTATAGCCAAATCAACCCTAACTAGAGGTGTTTTGACCTAGCATGTGCATGCTATGTTTTTCATCCATTTTTCATCTTTTCATCACCTACGTTTTTCAAATGAGGATTGTGTCATTCATTCTTCTTCATCATGAGATCGTCCATTATCTCTTCCAAAAATTCAACCCGACCAATCTCCCGAGGGGGAATCCTACCGTCATCAAACCTATACCAGGGGCAAACTGGGGCATGTATCATACTCATAAAATTTTTATTCTTTGAAACAACGTGATAAAACACATTGTCTCAAAGAGGGGCAAAATGTATACATCTAAAAATGGCTCGAGATGAAATAAATAAATATTTTATAATTATTTTGTTCTTATTCCACTATCAATAAATAAACATACTAATTTATTTATTTGGTTCACATTCATCATATTCTTCCAACAATTAAATATCTTAAATTCATCTAAAGTCATCTCTAATTAAATAATCATCATTATTTAATTATTCTTCTAAGACAAAATCCTATGTCTAAAATCCACATCATTCATCCATGTCACCCTCCACGTCAGTGGACACCTCACCATGTTGCTCCATAAATTACATATTATTAATATTTAATTAGGTATTTATCATCTCAACACATGGCCTATTTCCTCTCAACCATCCCTACTTTGTTGAAATTGGTTTCTCCACATCACCATGGTCAATGTTGACTATGAGAAACTTGTCTCATGAATCCTATATTCTCTCTCACATTCCAACAAACAAAGACTCCTTCCTCCATGTTTCTCTCATGGTCTTCCATCTTTATCTCATTGGTCTTTGTGAGCATCATGCCATGTGGCTCCTCGTCCTTCATATTCCTCCACCTTGTCATCATAGAAGGAACATCTTCCATCTTTATCTCCCCTCATCCAACCAATTTGATCTTGACCGTACATGTCACAAGACTTATTCTTCAACCATGGATCTTTTGACACTTGGATTTGAGCCATCCTTGGCCTATAAAAAGAAGCTCCTCACCTTCATTTCATCATCACAAGAGCTATCATACTTACATGTTGTAGAAATTCTATCAAGTATCCAAGTGTGCCTTTGGCCCCCCATTTGCATATCAATATCATAATATCCATTGTTGCATTATCATCTAGCTTCATAGTATCATTTAGTTGCATATCATTATCCTCATATCAATCATTATCAATAGCATTGCATTAGCTTTTATCAAAATCATTATCATTAGCGTAGTCTTGCATTGTAGGATTGTTTACATTGCATTTGAATCCACAATTACATTCATCTCATAGTCATATTGAAAAACAAAGAAGTGTAATTCTGAGAGCACCATCATAATCAGCAAGATCTTGAGAAGATAGGAGACAATGGAACACGAAGGATAAATCAGAGTTTGCAAGGTATAATTCTGCAAGGTATAATTCATGTTTTCTATATTTTTCCTAGTTTCATTGGTGATTTGAATGAGTAGGAATTTAGAGTAATTGTGGTATCTTATTAGGTTCTTACAGTTGTTTCAAATAATCAATCACAAGGCTAAGAGGGTTGACCTAGACAATCCTAGGAGGTAGTTGATACCTACTAAAATCTTTATTAATAGTCAAAGTTGGAGAACTAGTGGTGCTAGGGAAGAAATTGGTAATGTGAGATTGCCCTTGAGATTGGGTGTGAGAGGGTCCTCAACATCAAAAAGAGATGGAGCCATAACCATTAGAATGAGTTGGGGTGCCAAGTAGCCTTATCCTTAGTACACCGCAGAGTTGAGCAGTTCCTCAACGATCTACCTCCATTTGTATGTGAATCAATAGTATCTGAAGAGCACGTAATGCTTCCAATATTTGTTATGGGTTGAAAGAAGCAATCAATTTGGAAGATCTGGTATAAACAATAGTGCCTCCCCATGGATTTCATAGCTAGGAATTTTGTTCTCAAACCACCATAAAGAGAAGCATGATGTCATTAACAAACAAGAGAATCTCAATTAGTATATGGATACCTCTACTCTACATGGATGGTCTCTCAAATGTGAAGAACTCTTTTTAATGTAGAATGTAAGGCTAAGCAATGTTTCTTTCAATTTCAAGGACAACCCACATTTATAAGGACAACCTCAAGTTCAAAGCTCTGTAGGAAAGCAACTCTCTAGTAGAGGATACACATGCCATCCTCATGATCCAGGCCCCTGCCATTAGATATAATACCAGAAAGGGTCAACTATCCCTGCAAATGTCCAATTGTCTCACATTTTCAAACATGGCAAGGGCTACAAGGAGGTTGGAGCCTAAATCCACAGAAGAGCTAGAACTATTTTCTTGTAAATGTAAATCCACACCAAATTGAGCTCAATTCTACATATGACTTGAGGAAACTCCAAATGGCAGAACCTCTAGTGGTGATGCTTCTTCTTAGACTCCAAACTTTCCCTACCATTAATGTATCTAGGAATCATCACCTGAGAAAAATTCCTTGGTAACCTAGCCTTTGGCTTCTTGATGTAGAGGTCAAGACAAATGACATGATCTATCCATGATTTCCTACTCATGGGGAGTTCTTTTTTATAAGCTGGACTAGTAGTTCCCCAACACACAAGCTCAAGTTGCTTTTTAAGTGCTGCGAGTTCATAATACTCAAACAAAGAGCTCTCACAAACTTTGTTTTACATTCCATAGAGGACAAGTCATGAAAATTGGTGCACCTAGTAATAGAATGTGAATATGATCCAATTGTATCCAATATTACAAAATTATTTCTCATCCAATTGCTGTTGTTGAGAAGGCCCATTGAGTCAAGCTTGAACCTTGTGGGTTTTCTTTCATTTCCAAAGTAAACAAAGTAAATTGTAAATTATAAATTGTCAAACAAACTAAACTAAACTAAACGACATAGATAAAATGCTACTTAGGAATTGATACATTCAACATACTCTGCCCCAATGTCGTCTCCCTCATGTTAAAGGCTTAACTGACTATATAAGATCGACATGATTCACAATATCAAGGTACAAGGAAATTGTTACAGCAACATTCATGGATAAGGTGCAGATCTGAAATGACAATGTTATCTTTTATTCGTTGGTACAAGGAGGAGGCCCAAGCAATAACGATTCACCTAAATGAAGACCTGAGTGAAAATCACAAATCCAATGGCAGGGTCTCACTAGATCTAGAGAAACCAGTTCAAGTTGAAATAAAAAAAATAGAACCATAGCTAATCTTCACTTTTTTTATAAAAGAGTACAAATAGAACCTTTATTTGCAATGATTAAAAATTGTCAGTGATAGTTCCAAAACTAGTAATTTTGTGATTTCAAATAATATTAAGTTTTGAGTGTCTAGTCCTAGAAGATGAGAGTATTCCTATGATTAGGACTGGTAAAGCACCAGAAAAAGGGAGATATTTTCACACTCTTCCACCCACTTTTGTAAATTCATGTACACTTTTGGAGCCATAGATCTCTATAGAAAATAGATCTTTACCGTCTTACCAAAACAAAAAGAATTTTGGTTCTTAGTTTTCCAAATCATACACAATTGAAAAAAGATCTAGACGATAGCTTCAATTTGAAAGCTCCTACACTTTCAAGGTCTTCCCATTACTTATGTGGAAGAAGTTAAGAATGTTTGTTCATTCTTCATTAAGAAACAAAGTAGAAATCAAGATTTCCAACATGGTTATATTACTAGTTCTTCATTAAGAAAAAAGAAAAAATCAAGAATTCCAACATGGTTATATTACTAGAAGACTAAATGTTATGACCTAAGCCACGACAGTCCACACTCTCACTTTGGTTAGGTAGGTAGACTTGCACAAATTGACACCAGACAACATATTGTTAGCACAAACTTCATGACACCAAACTCAAACCTCAATGGCAACACGCTAGGCAATTGGCACTCTTCCATTCAACAACTCAGTCGGCCAGCTACTAGATTGGTGTTACCTAAGTTGACACACAGTGCAGAGGACTTCCACATAGGTCAGACTCAGTATCTGTGCCAAAGTTTAAATCACATGTCACTACTCTATACAACATATTGTAGTTGCAAGTTCCACTTCAGATCACCAAAGCCTTTACAAAAAATTATGCACAAAATTCAATAATGAAATTTTTTACTAATGATTGATTGATTTATTTGAAATTTGAGATGTTGTAGCAACATTTGCAATTGAATAATGTTTTGATTAAATGCCATCTGACAATGGGGTTAAAATTTATGGTTTGGCACCTGGGAAATATCATGGACAATGTCTAGTGTTTAATGTTGTTGTTGTTGTTGTAGTTTGTTGAAGAAGGGGGATCCAAAGTTCTGGCCTCAAAGATCAACCATGGTAGTCTATAAGTGCCAGAATGTGGGTTTTTTTTCGTTTGGAATTTTCCTTAAGTAAAATAGGAAAAAAATTTGTATTTCAATTCATTACTATTTGCAGAATATCTGAACTGGAGCCTATTTTGGTTCCTTTTGCTTAGTTAGAGAGGAAGTATATAGAAGTTGATGATGGCAGGAAGGGACTAATGTTTTGCGTATTGTTTTTCTTCTATTGTTCACTGGGACTTTAGGTGTATAGACAAAAGTGTAACTCCCTTGTTTGTGACCAATTAGCCTTGTGATCTACAATTTCTATTGTAATTTCCTAGAGAATTATAGTGATTTGCTAATGTTGGAGAATTTTTATAGTTTATGCAGAGAATATTCAGAAGTGGATTTTTATCAGATATGTAGTTGCAAGTTCCACTTCGGATCACCAAAACCTTCACAAAAACTTTTGCACAAAATTCAATAATGAAGAATTTATGCACAAATTCTCTTTTGAATGATTTTAAATTGTGATCAATTTATTTGTAGCTTATAATATGTAGATGAGATTTGACGTTCCTTGTAGTTTCATATTATTAGATCAGGGGAACTTTCGCAAGTTCCCTCTGATATGAATCAGTCCCTTTGATAATCTTCAATGCAGATCATTTTCTTTTTATCGAAGGGACTCTAAGACTTCTCATCCCGATGTGTTGTAGTCCGCTCGATGATGATCACATTCTTTCATGCACAGTGTTTCATCGGATGGACATTAAATTACCTCCCACCGATATAGTAAAACTTCTTTGATGATGATTGTTTTATCAGGGAGACATGAAAGTAGCTCCCGTCGATATGGTGCGGTCTCTCCGATGATGGATGTCCATACCCTGTTCCAAAGCTTCCATTTTGGCATAGACGGGGAGTATGTTGGAAAAGGTTGTCGAATTTGGCTTTATACCTGCTAATTGCATTTGCTTGAAAGTTTCTAAAGCCTTTTCAACAAATCCATTTTTTGCATATCCCATAACCATTGCATTCCATGAGATGACATCTCTTTGAGGCATTCTGCCAAACTATTTACATGCCTTGTCAATGCTTCCACATTTTGCATACATGTCTACCAGGGCAGTTGAAAGTATAACATCTGACAAAATTCCTCTATCCATTACTTTTTTATGGATGTGCATACCTTGTTCCAATGCTCCCATTTTAGCATAGGCAGGAAGGATGTTGGCAAAGGTTGTGGAATTTGGCTTTACACCTGCTAATTGCATTTGCTTGAAAGTTTGTAAAGCCTTTCCAACAAATCCATTTTGTGCATATCCAACAATAATTGCAGTCCAAGAGATGACATCTCTTTAAGGCATTCTATCCAATTATAAAATCTGACAAAAATCCCATATCCATTATACTTTGATGGATGCCCATTCCCTGTTCCAAAGCTTCCATTTTGGAATAGGTGAGGAGGATGCCAGCAGAGGCTGTGCAGTTTGGATTTACACCTGCCAATTGCATTTGCTTCAAAGTTTCTAGAGCTTTTTCAAAAAATCCAATTTGTGTGTATCTTGCAATCATTGCAGTCCATGAGACTACATTTTTTTGAGGCATTCTATCAAACAATTCATGAGCCTTGTCCATGGTTCCACATTTTGCATACATGTCTACCAAGGCAATTGCAACTATAACATCTGACAAAATTCCTCTATCCTTCATGCTTTGATGGATGTCCATACCCTATTCCAAAGCTCCCATTTTGGCACAGGCAGGGAGGATACTGGCAAAGGTTGTGGAGTCTAGATTTACACCTACCAATTGCATTTTCTTGAAAGTTTCTAAAGTCTTCTCAAAAATTTCAATTTGTGCATATCCTGCAATCATTACAGTCCATGAGACCACATTTCTTTGAGGCATTTTGTCAAACAGTTCACATGCTTTGTCTTTGTTTCCACATTTTGCATTCATGTCTACCAGGGCAGTTGCCACTACAACATCTTGTAAAATTTCTCTATCCTTTATGCTTTGATGGATTTCTATACCCTATTGTAAAGCTCCCATTTTGTCACGGGCTGGGAGGATGTTGGCAAAGGTTGTAGGTATACTTGTCTAGGTTTTAAAGTAGTGTTAGGTAGTCATGAGCACTATCCAAGAATCTAAGGTTTGGTAGGTGTTCTAGAATTTTGTTAGGTGTTTAAAAGTAAGGCTAAGAGTGTTTGACCATTGAAGTGTATGATGTTTAAGTAGAGCCATTTTTTATCATTGGTTTATTCTTATGTATTATGAATGTGCATGGGATTGCTTCATCATGGAAATCCCTATTTTGTTTCACTGAAGTCATTGGAAAAACCTTATTATGTTTCACTAAAGTCATTGTGGTCCATCCCAAGTTAATGACTTTTCTCTAGTGAGGATCAACCAAGATAAATTTAAGGCACATCTTGACAGAGAAGACATTCATGTTGGAATAGATTTCAGTGTTAAAGTCCTTACTAATGGATATTGGCCAGCCTACAAGTCCCCTTATATCAATCTTCCTATTGAGCTGGTAAAACTTATTTGTTACTTGTTTGTAATTTCTTTAATCAAAAATACATCTAGTCTTAGTTGTTTATTCTTACCTTTTTGATGCAGGCTAAATGTATAGATATATATAAACAATTCTATTCTAAGGAAAATAAGCAGTACAAATTTACATGGATATATTCTCTTGGGACCTACACCATGAAAGGCAGTTTTGATGGCAACACAATAGAGATGGTATTATCGACTTACCAGGTGACTACTTTTTGAATATCAATTGCCATTTGTGAGAATTTTAATATTTGCAAGCCTACTTAGAGTTTCTATCAGAAGTAAATAAAGTTGGATTCCCAAACATTTATTTGAAATTGAGATGCACTTTTGAAAAATATGATTATGCTTTGTGTGCAATATTAATTGACTCTGAATCTGTTATGGAATCAACTGTAGGCCACTTTATTAATGTTGTTCAATGAATCTGAAAAACTTAGTTTTGATGAAATCAAATCTCAACTGAATTTGGAAGATGATGATGTAAATAGAGTGTTACATTCACTTGTATTTGCCAAGCACAAAGTTCTTCTCAAGGAGCCAGAGTCAGAAAAAATAGAACCTACTGACTATTTTGAGTTCAATTCAAAATTTACATCCTAAAGTAAAAGAATAAAGGTAATGGCTTCCATTTCGGCCTATTTAACAGCATACTTTTTTCCTATTCTTATAAACCAATTAATGTGTAATATATAACTGTTCATCTTGAATTGTAGTTTCTACCTCCCCAAAATGAAGAGAAGAAGAAAATCATTTATGATGTGGAAAAAGATAGAAAATATGAAATGGATGTCGCAATAGTTCGCATCAGGAAGAGTCGTAAAGTATTATTCAGTGATCTTTATCATAGTGTATGATGAGTTTAATGCATATATTGTTGTCTCCTTTGCCAATGCCACTCTAGTTATTGCACAAAGTACTTTGCTAATGGATGGGTTCAAAGAAAAATTAGTGATAATGGAATGAAAGGGATTGTGCATGAATCAAGGGGATACCTAGAGCAAGGATCAAGAAGCAGTTGACCTTGTTAACAAATCTAATGACTGAGTATAGCCTTGTCAACATTCTTTATGGATGTGCTTGTGAGACTTCATTGTGATAAGACTGTACCTAAGGATAGATTAATGATATAAGGATAGTCTTTTCCCAAGAAACAATAGTCACTATGCAAGGACTATCAGGTAGGTTCAACATTGATGCTTCTAGAAGGAATTGATCTCTAGGAGCAATTAGATTGCCTTTCTTTGTCAATTCAGGAGCTATATTAGACACTCATCCAATAAGTCAACATCAAATAAGTGACATAGCAAACCAATCTAGTAAGAATTCAATAGTGTAGTCAATGTCTAAAGAAGGGGGTGCATGACAGAGTAAGCACAGTTCACAGTGAGTAAAAGAGAGCATGGGCAGTAGGTAAGACAGCTATGGAATCTCAGCATGCACAATCTCAGCGATTAAGACAACTATGGAAGCTCAACATGCACAATCTCAGCGGGTAAGACAACACTGTCTTTTTGAATTGCAATACCTTGATCCTAGATTGTCACAGTGACTTCCGGAGCATAAAAGGATACGTGTTTTTGAGATCTTGATTGGAATAAAAGGATAAGTGTTTCAAGGTGAGAGAATAGACCAGACTTGTGTTGAGCAGTCCAGTAAGGTAGAGAGTAAAATAGGTTTCCTTATTTTTAAGCATGAGAACTTAGTCAATTTTAGTTCCTATATGCTCTCCCATGCTTGGGATGAGATATAGGACCCTTAGGCTTCATTTTTCAAGTAGTTCTTTCATGTTTTGGAGATATATAAGCAAAAAATAGAGCATTGTAACTTAGTTTTCTCCATCACAACACTGAGAAACACACTTTGTAACACATTTTTCAAAGCAAAGACACATATTTAAGTCTTGTATCTACTATAAGAACACCTTTTCTCAATAAAATTTTAGTATTTTGCCTTCTTAATAGTTGTTTCATTATGTGCAAATGAATGATTGATTATGTTTTTCTGTGTTTTATGTTTAAACCTCAAAAGCATTGTCTCATTTCCAACACTTATAGGCAGAAATCAGTGAATAAAATGAATAAATGACTAAAAATGAATAAATGACTAAAAATCAGTGAATAAATGACTAAAAATGGTTTAGCCATAAATTTGGTCGTGTTATAAATGACTGGCAATAAACTACTAATGGTCACATGACCAAGCTCAGTGAATAAATATGATTAAATATATGACTAAATCAATGACTAAATTAATGACTAAATATACTACCAAATTGATCAATTAAAACCACCAATAAATGACTAAAAATGGTTTAGTCATAAATTTGGTCGCATTATAAATGACCGGCAATAAACTGCTAATGGTCGCGTGACCATGTTTAGTCACTTATAAGCAGTTTTTAGTAGTTTTTTTAATCATATATTGTTGTTTTTGTACTAGTGGTAGTCTTTCTAACCCTTTTCCCTTGCAAGTATTAGCACTAGGCTTAGTTGAATTCTTTGAGCCTTAAACTCAGAAAGAGGAACCAACCTTCTATGGAGGTCTGATCTCATCAGCAAGGTCCCAGACATTCTGTCATTAGAGTGCTTGAATGAACTTCAAGAAGGGTGCAATTTCACATGACAATAGCAAGCATTGATCATAGCAGAGCCCTTGCCAAGTCATTAGAGGTCATTGTTTCTCATATTGAATCGGCGACAAACCAAATCACCGTATGGAAAAACTATAGGGAGAGGAGTCAGAAATATTATGCTAATAAATTGTCTTACAAACAAGTTAAGTATAAAAAATTTATGAAATCTCAATTATGTGCACTTTTTGATCAATCTTAAAACTGGCCAAACACTAGAAGAGAGTTGCAAACGGTTCTCGATTCATTGGTGTGTGCACAATGGTATATCCCAAAACTTTTGGGATAGATGGTACATGGTCTTTGATGAGCTTCCTTGTAATAACAATGAGGTGCCACAATATTTCCTAAGGAAACTCTATTGTGAGTTTGTCCTCAACTAGATTCCTAATTACTTCGACATTTGAGAGTTTTGGGGCAAAGGTGGTGGCTCTGCCCAAGATAGACAGGGGCAAATCGAGACCAGAACTACATACCTAGACCCCTCATGAGGCCAACACATATCTCACTCCCTTCAACTTTGAAGGAGAGTGTTGAGGTGGAGACATTGCCTTCATTAAGTTCTCTCACCCAATCTCTGGCACAACATGGCAATGATCTTACCCAGACCGATGAGGGTGAGAGTAGTAAGCGTCGTCGATCCCCACATCTTTGCAATTAATGTTGGAATTTGTGCCATTATGGGACCCAGGACTCTTGCCATGTAGGCAATCCAGATGATGCTGCAAAGTGTTAGGACGTTGTGACACAAGGGCAACAACCAGTGATGGACACATACATATTAGATGATATTGCCCTCACAAATGTCGTGTTGTAGGAAACATTTGGTATTGACTCCCAGATAATTTTTTACAAGGTTTAACTTGATTTAATATATTTATATTTGAAATTTCTAATTAATTATATGAGTATCTATATTACAAGTCAAAATTAATGTATGTAATTATTTGCACTATGAAATTTTGGGGTCAAAGTATTCATCTTGCATCTGTTAGTTATCCAGTGCAGGGTGTTGAGAGGAGGTCCAGTCAATAGGTATGTAATTTATCACAAGATCATAAATATAGTACATATATCAATGTTAATCTTATTTAGTGACAATTTGATGATGAACTAGGAGCTTCACCACCACCACCATGATTTCCTTGGTCCCCTCCATGCAGAAGCACTTTCACTAAGGTGAATTTTACCATTTGTAATCATTATGCATTTAATTAATGTTATGTATCTATTTTGGTCAAATAACCTTGAATTCTATTTTCAGATGTTGAATATGGAGACTCCTCCTCATCTTCATTAGTCAACAGAGGTGGGAATTGTTGCAGCTATTTTGTCTGCAGATCCTTTGACCGAGGATGAGCTAGTAACATGTAAATGTCATTTTGTATTTCTTGTTTTATCTCATGTCATTTAATGCACATACATGATATTCATGTTTACTCAATTTTTCTTCTTCATGTTTCTCACAGGAGGTCACAACTCCAACCCATCTAGCTATAGATGAAGAGAGACAAAAAATGATTGAGAGGGATCACCAACTAGCAATAAGTGATTGATTACATATGCCATGTTATATATTTCATGTTTTCTATATTAATGTGGATACTTTTTTACTGTATTAATAGGTGGAGCTTCAAAAATCTCTATCGAGGAGGTCTAGTCAGTGGGGGAGAGAGGATGAGTCACTGATTGACTCTCCATTTTCACGGCCAAGCAAGGGCGATCGATTATTTGATAGCAGTTCATAGGAAATTTGATTTTGGGAATTTTTTTTGTATGCCTATATGGATTTGTATACATACTTTTGTATTTTACCGATGTATATCTTTGTATATGCTTGTATGGCTTTGTTTGTACATGCCTATATGGCTTTATATATACACTATATGTTATTTTCATGACATTATGTATATGACATTTTACATCAAATATAATATGATGATCAAGTATGGTTATAGGATAGATATTGTATCATGCTTAAAAGTTTTGATATTGTATACATGTTCTTCAGTGTTTCCATGAAATGATATTATGTTCAATTATATTTCAATATATGTGTCAAGTATGGTTTGATTAATTCAAATATTTTGACAGCATCCTTGCAAAATACATTTTGTGCATATCTTGCAATCATTCATTCCATGAGATTACATTTCTTTGAGGCATCATGCTAAACAGTTCACATGACTTGTCTATACTTCCACACTTTGCATACATGTCTACAAGGGAAGCTGTAAATACAACATGTGACAAAATTCCTATGTCCTTTATGCTTTGATGGATGTCCACACCCTACTCTAAAGATCCCATTTTGGCATAGGCAAGGAGGATGCTGGATAAGGTTGTGGAATTTGGCTTGACACCCGCCAATTGCATTTTCTTGAAAGTTTCTTTAAATCCTTATCAAAAAATCCATTTTGTGCATATCTTACAATCATTGCATTCCATGAGACAACATTTCTTTGAAGCATCATGTCAACCAATTCGCATTCCTTGTCTATGCTTCCACACTTTGCATACATGTCTACAAGGGCAGCTGCAAATGCAACATCTCACAAAATTCCTATATCCTTTATGCTTTGATGGCTATCCACACCCTATTCCAAAGATCCTAATTTAGCATAGGCAGGGAGGATGCTTGCAAAGGTTATGGAATTTGGTTTTACACGTGTCAATTGCATTTTCTTGAAAGTTCCTAAATCATTTTCAAAAAATACATTTTGCGCATATCTTGCAATCATTGCATTCCATAAGACTACATTTCTTTGAGGCATCATGTCAAACAATTCACGCGCCTTGTCTATGCTTCCACACTTTGCATACATGTCTACAAGGGCAATTGCAAATGCAACATCTCAAAAAATTCCTATATCCTTTATGCTTTGATGGTTGTTCATACCCTATTTCGAAGATCCCATTTTGCCATAGGCAAGGAGGATGCTTGCAAAGGTTATGGAATTCGGTTTTACATGTGCCAATTGCATTTGCTTGAAAGTTTCTAAAGCCTTTTAAAAAAAATCCATTTTGTGCATATCTTGCAATCATTACATTCCATTAGACAATATTTATTTGAGGTGTCATGTCAAATAGTTCATGTGCCTTGTCTATGCTTCCACACTTTGCATACATGTCTCCTAGGGCAGTTGCAACTACAACATCTATCAAAATTCCCATATCCTTTATGCTTTGATGGATGTCCACACCTTGTTCCAAAGATCTCATTTTGGCATAGGCAAGGAGGATGTTGGCCCTAAGGTTGTGGAATTTGGTTTTACATCCACCAATTGTATTTTCTTGAAAGTTTCTAAAGCCTTATCAAAAAATCCATTTTGTGCATATCTTGTAATCATTGCATTCCATGAGACAACATTTCTTTGAGGCATCATCTCAAATAGTTCATATGCCTTGTCTATGCTTCCACACTTTGCATACATGTCTCATAGGGCAGTTACAACTACAACATCTGACAAAATTCCCATATCCCTTATGCTTTGATGGATGCCCATACCCTGTTCCAAAGATCCCATTCAGACATAGACAAGGAGGATGCTGGCTAAGGTTGTGGAATTTGGCTTTACACTCGCCAACTGCATTTGCTTGAAAGTTTCTAAAGCCTTATCAAAAAAACCATTTTGTGCATATTGCATTCCATGAGACAACATTTATTTGAGGCGTCATGTCAAACAGTTCACATGCCTTGTTTATGCTTCCACAATTTGCATACATGTCTCATAGGGTAGTTGCAACTACAACTTCTGACGAAATTCCCATATCCTTTATGCTTTGATGGATGTGTTAGAGTAATAGGTTCTTTACTTAATTACTTTAATCATATTGATTAATTAATTAAGTCACCTTTACTTTATTTCACTTAAGCTAAACTTAGAAATCTCTCATTAGGGTTTTATAACTTGCTAATATAAAAGCAAGTTCTCTCATGTAATTCATTAAATCCATTTCATTAATTGCATCCATTTTGTGAAAATTGCTCTTTTTGCTTTTTTTCTCTTGTGGAAGGTTTCTTAGGTTTTGCAAGTGTTCACTGAGTCCTGTGAGGTTGGTTTCACAACTTCTACATGGTATCAGAGCTCCAGATCTATAAGCTCCTTCTCAGATTTGAAGAAAATTTTGAGCAAGAGCTTTTTTCTTGGTGCATTTTTGTGTAAAACGGAGTATTCCATTAGATTTAGAGCAGTCGAAATAGTTAGATTATCCTTTTATCTGGATTGATTTGAGCTTCGTAGGCCAGGTCTGTAAGGGTTTTAGCAGGGTGCTTTTTTTGGGATCCAGAGCAAAGCTATTTTTAGAGCTTTTTGGGCCCAAACAGACCTCACCATCGCGCTCAGAAGGCCCAAAAACCTTAAAATTAACTGTCAAATCATCGAAATCGGCTTCGGGCTTATCTAGGGCAAAAAAAAATTGCCAAGGAAGCCATACGGCCTCCCCAACACGCATTTCGAGGTGACTGTCAAAAAAATATATTTATTTTTCCTGCATGTAAAGTTTTTTTCAAAAAAACTCTATTAAAAATAAAAGACATCAGATTTCCACAGTCCATAATGATTGTAGTAAATTCTTCAGGAATTAATTGTGTGTAATTTTATTCCTCAACGTTTCAGATCAAACTCTATGATCCATCATCAGGAGAAAGAGCAAGAGAAGAGAGAAATAGAAAGGTAATTTGCAGACTAAGACTCTAAATAGGAGGGAGGTGCGTGGGAACCAAAGAACAACATGGAATAAATAAAACAACAAATAAACACAATAAGACAAAGACATAACACACTCATAAACATAAGAAAAGGAAAGAAGGATGAAAAAGGGAAAAAGATAACTAGGAGCAATAAAAATTAAAAAGAGACAAAGAAAAGGATGGATAGACCGAGAGATCATAAACTTTAGGCAAGAATTGTAAAAGGATAAAAAATGAAAAAGGACACACAATGTATGTGAACCAAAAGCCAAAAACAAGACCAAAACACCTAAACATAATCAGGAACAAACTAATGAAAGAAAAACAACAATAACATGAACCAACATACATAAACAAATTACAAAAGAGGAAGTGAATATAAGCAAAAGACAACAGGTGAAACATGAACCAAACGACAAGCAAGTAATAGTAAAACATCTAACAACACGAACAAGAATGTAGAGACAAGTGCATACTTCGAAGCAACCAACAAGGGCATATGCATATAAATGAGGTCAACCCAAAAAGCCTATAGGTAAATATATATGTATAAAATAGTATTTTTATAAGACTATATATATATATATATCTGAATGTATGCCCTAGTTGAAGCCATATATGTATGTATACACATATTATTATAACTAAACACTTAAATATGTATAAATTTATATGCATATAAATAATAGATTAAATATAAGACAACATGTAATATACTAGTATAAATAAATGACAGCAATAGCTATATATATATATATATATTTGTTTGTTTATAATTGTTTATATATATGTATATAAACAATTATAAGACAAGCAAATGAATAATTATATATAACTATGTATATATAGGTTGTAAAAAGCAAATTATATATATATATATAATAATGATAAAAAAAATTATTAGAGTATATAAATAAATTACCAAAAGCCAAATATATATATGTAATAACAATAAATTCTATTAGAATATATATATATAACCAAAGAATGGGAGGAAGACAAACTAAGTAGGAGAAAAGGACAATCCTACCACTGAACGAAATAAGGAAACATAAAGAGAAATTGAAGAGACACAAACACAGACGAAGAATAAGGAACCAAAACTGAGAAAGATGAGAGAGAGGAGGAAAGAAGACGAGGAGTGAACGAGGAAGAAACTGCCAAAAGAGAGAAAACCTATATATATGTATATATAAAGGGAGGAGGAAAGGCCAAAAAATCAAACGCCACCAATTGAGACAGTCTAAAGAGAGAAAAAGGAGAACAAGACATGCAAGGAAGAACACCAAGCTAGGAGGACCAAAAGCAAGCTAGAACATGAGGTAGAAGGGGTCGATGGGGTGGAAACAACAGACAACAACAAGGTAAGATGGGGGAGGGAAAGAACCAAAGGGATGGACACGATGAAAGATATGAAAGGGGGAGGGAGAGAAGTCTAAGGGTATGGGAACATTAGAAGGTCTATGAAGAAGACCAAGAATGAAGGGGGGAGAGGGAGAGGAGGAACAAAAAGGAGGGCAGGGGAGGTGAAAAGCTACGGAAGGTGGAGGGTGAAATGAGAGAGAGGGAGGAGGGCCACAAAGGTGAAGGGACAACGTGAAAGAAAAGAGAGCTCAAGGAGGAGGATGAGAGCCATTTCAAATGCGGGCAAGCAAGGGGTTCCATGAGAAACTTAAGCTCCATCCATCGTCGTGATTTAGATTGGATGGGTGGTTACTGATCTCAATGCCTCTTTGAGTTTTCTCTTGAAGAAGTTGTCTTCACTAAGATTTGAGTGTCTTCTAGGCAGATGTGGTGTTTGGTTAGGGATGAGTGCTCAGTAAGGGCAGATTTCTAGACATGTTCATGTCTGATGTCCGCGCTATGTTCTTTAATCCTGGTGCTGAAAGAATGCCCCGTCTCACCAATATAGGGGGTGCCGAAAGAAAAAACAATCTTGTAGACACCAGAGTTAAGAAGGGGGTCCCTAGGGTCTTTGGGTGAAGGAATGTGATTTCTAAGAGTGGAGATAAGTTTGAAGGTACATAAGAGGCCCTTTTTGAGAAGAATCTTAGAAATTTTGTTAGAGAGGCCTTCTACGTAGGGAAGAGTGGCTATTGAGAGGTCAAAAAGGTTGGTATCCTTAGGCTTGGGGCTAAGGCAAGACCTGGCTTGATTGAATGCTCGCAAGATATGTTTTCTCTTGTGGCCATTAAAACTTTGGTGAGGTGAGAAAGTTCTTGGTCAAGGTTATCTTTATCACAGATACGAAAGGCTCTAGTGGCTAAGGTTTTGAGGATCCCAGATTTTTGAGCTAGGTGGTGATGGGAGGAAGAGTGGAGGTAAAGATCAGTGTGGGTAGATTTATGGAACACCTGATGACCTAGGTATCCATCAGGGTTTTTGATGAGAAGAATGTCAAGGAACGGGAGCTCATTATTTGTTTCATGCTCTTTGGTGAAAGAGATTGGTGTAGGAGCACCTAAAAGAATATCTTGGAACAAGGAGACATCAATGATTAGAGGAGAAGCCCATGGAGTCCATCAAGTTAAGTGGAACATCCTAGAACCAATTATGACATGTTATAATGGGCAAAATAATGTAATGATCAAATGTCCTGAGGGTCCTGGTAAGGACCCTAGGACCAAAAATAATTTAAGTTGGGCCAATAGTGCCTCTAGAGTCAAATAAGAGTCAAATATAGGTGTCTAAGGCTAGGAATAAGGTATAATGATCCTAAGAAGATCAACCATGAGGAACCATGATGATTTGGTAGAGTAAAAGTCACTTGAAACAAAGTTTAATATTCAAATTTTTGAATAATGCATTTGGGCGGGAAAGTCAAGAATCATCAGTTTTGGAAGTTTAAACATCTCCAACTGATGGGAATTGGTTTTGGGAGTTAGGAAAAAGTTATATAAGCCTTCCCAAGGTGTGAGATGGCATAGAGGAGTCATATTGGAAGCCTGGGTTGTACGACAGGCTGCAAATAACATTAAAATTCAGTTTCGTCTTGCATCTTCTTCTTGTTTCTATTGATCTATTGATTGTTGGATGCTTGTTTGATGTCTTAGATCCTAACTTAATAGTATTAGACCTTATTCATGCTTTGAGAGTTCTTTTAGATCAGTTTTTATCTCTATTTATATTGACTGTCACAAGGAACAGTAGGCTGTCCTGTGCATTTTGAGAAGTTTCAATGTCTCATAGGACCTTTCCATGAATGTATGATCCTGGTTCTCATGAAATAGGTCCTTGATTGTATGTATAATATGATTTCTAACCCTAACAAAGCAGGACGAGTGCAAATGGCCAGGTGATCATCGTTTGAAGTCAAGGATTGCTTGTGGAAGAGCATTGAAATGGTGGCATGGTTATAGCAGCCGGAGATCCGTCTTAACAAGGTGATTTTTTTATGATTTCTGTTGTTTAATATGGTCAAGGAAATGGTGTTAGACCTTTGAATGAGGTCTGGAAGTGATTGGAAGTGGGAGATCTAGCAAGCCCTAGGTTTTGGGGCCTAGAAATGGGGGTTTGGTGTTTAAACACTTGAATGACCAAATCATTGCATGAGACCTAGAAAATATTTTGTTTTAGATCCTTTCCTAAGACTGTTTCAAGGTTTGGAGTGAGTGGGGCAAGTATTTGATAGGGTTCCTTTGTAAAGTGGGCAAATTAGACCTTGTAGGAATACAACAGGGTGTTAGGACAGTCAGATTCTGTCCAAAACAATAGTATATGATTTTGAAGTATGTTAAAGAACTCAATAGAGGGTACTTAGATCAGTCAATATTTTTGGAAGTGCTTTGGGAAAGTTTGGAGAAAAGTGCAAGTTAGTCGTTGAACAGGGCTACTAGGATTAGGGCTAGTCAAGTGGAATTGTCAAGAACCAATCAAATTGGTTTGTGAAACCTGTTGAATCTTGTTGGTTGGGGTAGGTTGAGACCCTAGAAGATGCAATATTTCATCTGAGAAGTTGGAACCCTAAGTTGAGCCCTTTGGAGGAGTTTAAGGCAAAGGGAAGACTAGTGAAGTCTTATTGGTGGAAGCCACAAGTTATTTGAATCTTTTGATCTTGTTATATTACCTTTAGAGACCTGACACCTCTACATCATATTGGTATTAGAGCAGCAAGTAGATCCTTGAGGGAGTAGTAGGATCTTGTCAAAGAGTAAGGGTTGGTGAAAGTTGTGAAGATGCCCCCTAAGAATCAGATGGCTAGGGAGAATACTGAATTGAGAGAAGCCTTAGAGGCAAGAGAAAAAGAGTTGAGGGAGAGAAGAGAACAAGATGCTGCAAGAGAAAGAGAGTTAAGACAAGTGAGAAGGGAGAATGCATCAATCTTGGCAAGGTTGGAAGCATTGGAGAAGAATCCTAGAAGGGATGAACAAAATGATTCAGAAGGAGATGAGGAGGTAGATGAGAATCCTCCTGAGGATGAATTAGATCCTAAAAAAAATAAATTTGTGAGATTGCTGAAGGCAGTTCAAGGTAGTGGAACAAAGGCAAACATAGAGTTACCTATCTATCAAGGGAAGATGGATAGTGAAGAGCTATTAGGGTGGATAGATGCCCTTGAAAATTTCTTTGAGTATGAGGAAATGAGTGATGAGAAGAAGATTAAATTTGTCAAAACAAAGTTGAGAGGGACGACACTTACATGGTGGAGTAGTGTGCAAATAGAAAGAGTGGCTAGAGGTGGAACAAGAATCACTTCTTGGGGTAGGATGAAGGATCAGTTTCTTCCATCTGATTACTCCATTCAAACAAAGAGGATGAGGCATAATTTGAAACAAAAGGACATGGATGTTATGTCCTATACTGAGCAATTTCATAAGTTTAGTATCAAAGGAGGATTAGAAGACGAAGAAGAGAAAGTGGCAAGATACCTTAATGGGCTTAGGTATAACTTGCAAGATGAGATTGGTTTGACCATACCAAAATCACTTGGAGAATGTTTTCAGTTAGCCATCAGGGCTGAAGAGAGGGTAAAGAGGAAACAAGAAAGACAAGGAGGTAGTGGTAGAGGATATAGAGGTAGGGGCAAACCTACTAATGAAGGACAGAGTAGCAATGAGAAGGGCAAAGAGTTTTCTACAGATCAGAGAGGTGGATATAGAGGTGGAGGTAGATTTGGATCAGGTAGAGGAGTATTCACAGGCAAATGTTATCATTGCAATGAAGTGGGACACACATCTTTCAAATGTCCTAAGAAGGATGATGATGATAAGAGCAAGGATAGAAGAGTTCATTTGGCACAAGAAGAGGAAAAGAAAGAAGAACAAGAAATGTCATTAGCCTCTCTAGTAATGGACGGAGAAATGCTCATGGTGGAAAAAGGCAAAATGCAGCAAACACCATAGGTATCCATTTTTAAAACTAATTGTTTAAGCCATGGGAAAATATGCAAGTTGATTATAGATTCAGGTTCACATGATAATTTAGTCTCTTGGGATATGGTGCAAAAATTGGGAGTGAAAACATTTGATCATCCTAGTCCTTACAATGCCACTTGGGTAAGTCAAGAACAACAAGAGTTAATCAGAGGGCATATGTTGATTTTTCAATTGGTCCATATCATGATTCTGTTTTATGTGATGTTATTTCAATGACATGTGGGCATATAATTTTGGGAAGACCATGGCAGTGTTTGAGAAGGACAGTTCATGATGGTTATACAAATAGTCATTTGGTGCACAAAGATGGTAAAAAGTATAAACTAATGCCTTTACCATATGAAGACAAGAAGGAACATGCTATTGTCTTTTTGGAGAGAAATTGTAGTTGAATGTGCAGGTTGAACAGCAGGAACAGTTGCAGCAGAGAAAGGTTTATGACAGTCCTAAAGAGCAGCAAGTTTGGAACTTAAATGGCATCAAGATTGGGGACATTGACTGCCCTATACAGAGGCAGAAGAAGGAAGCCAGACAATAGATAGTATAGGGAGGAAGAAATCAGAATTCTAAGATGGAAAGTACAAGAGCATTACAGCAGCAAGGTCCTAGGCAAGGACATCAAAACATGTTTTATGATGCTAACATTTTTTGTAAGAGTCATGCAGATGGGAGAAGAAGGAGGAAAACCCTTGGAGAATTCATGTTTCCTGTCACAAATCAGAGGAACATTTCAAAAAGACTGCAGGAGGTTTGGAGCAGATCACATGACTCTTGGGACAAGAGTTTTTATCATGCTGGGGAGTATGGTGCAGGAGCACCTAAAAGAATATCTTGGAACAAGGAGACATCAATGATTAGAGGAGAAGCCCATGGAGTCCATCAAGTCAAGTGGAACATCCTAGAACCAATTATGACATGTTATAATGGACAAAATAATGTAATGATCAAATGTCCTGAGGGTCCTGGTAAGGACCCTAGGACCAAAAATAATGTAAGTTGGGCCAATAGTGCCTCTAGAGTCAAATAAGAGTCAAATATAGGTGTCTAAGGCTAGGAATAAGGTATAATGATCCTAAGAATATCAACCATGAGGAACCATGATGATTTGGTAGAGTAAAAGTCACTTGAAACAAAGTTTAATATTCAAATTTTTGAATAATGCATTTGGGCGGGAAAGTCAATAATCATCAGTTTTGGAAGTTTAAACATCTCCAACCGATGGGAATTGGTTGTGGGAGTTAGGACAAAGTTATATAAGCCTTCCCAAGGAGTGAGATGGCATAGAGGAGTCATATTGGAAGCCTGGGTTGTACGACAGGCTGCAAATAGCAATAAAATTCAGTTTTGCCTTGCATCTTCTTCTTGTTTCTATTGATCTATTGATTGTTGGATGCTTGTTTGATGTCTTAGATCCTAACTTAATAGTATCAGACTTTATTCATGCTCTGAGAGTTCTTTTAGATCAGTTTTTATCTCTATTTATATTGACTATCACAAGGAACAGCAGGCTGTCCTGTGCATTTTGAGAAGTTTCAATGTCTCATAGGACCTTTCCATGAATGTATGATCCTGGTTCTCATAGAATAGGTCCTTAATTGTATGTATAATATGATTTCTAACCCTAAAAAAGTAGGAGGAGTGCAAATGGGTAGGTGATCACCATTTGAAGTCAAGGATTGCTTGTGGAAGAGCATTGAAATGGTGGCATGATTATAGCAGCCGGAGATCCGTCTTAACAAGGTGATTTTTTTTATGATTGCTGTTGTTTAATGTGGTCAAGGACATGGTGTTAGACCTTTGAATGAGGTCTAGAAGTGATTGGAAGTGGGAGATCTAGCAAGCCCTAGGTTTTGGGGCCTAGAAATGGTGGTTTGGTGTTTAAACACTTGAATGACCAAATCATTGCATGAGACCTAGAAAATCCTTTGTTTTAGATTCTTTCCTAAGACTTTTTCAAGATTTGGAGTGAGTGGGGCAAGTATTTGATAGGGTTCCTTTGTAAAGTGGGCAAATTAGACCTTGTAGGAAGACAACAGGGTGTTAGGACAGTCAGATTCCGTCCAAAATAATAGTATATGATTTTGAAGTATGTTAAAGAAATCAATAGAGGGTACTCAAATCAGTCAATAGTTTTGGAAGTTCTTTGGGAAAGTTTGGAGAAAAGTGCAAGTTAGTCGCTCAACAGGGCTACTAGGATTAGGCCTAGTCAAGTGGAATTGTCAAGAATCAATCAAATTGGTTTGTGAAACTTGTTGAATCTTGTTGGTTGGGGTAGGTTGAGACCCTAGAAGATGCAATATTTCATCTAAGAAATTGGAACCCTAAGTTGAGCCCTTTGGAGGAGTTTAAGGCAAAGGGAAAACTAGTGAAGTCTTATTGGTGGAAGCCACAAGTTATTTGAATCTTTTGATCTTGTTATATTGCCTTTGGAGACCTGACACCTCTACATCAAAGATGCACTTGGCTATGTGGTTGAGATGGGAGTGAAATTCTTCAAGTTTTTCAGGGCCATGAGGCTAACAAACATTGGTATCGTCAACATAGTTTTTCCACCACTTAGGTTTGAGGGGAAAGGAGTTAAGGGTAGATTCTTTAAAGTGCTCCATGTAAAGGTTGGAAACAATCGGGGAGAGAGGGGATCTGATGGAAAGCCATAGCCAGAAGTGTTCTACAAATGGTGGATCTTTATGTTTCTTTATATCATCGCCAAGACTCGGCACATGTCACATCGATAGGTCTTATCAGCCAGAAAATAACTATTGGCACCCAAGGAATTTGTCATGCCGAAGTTCCTTTTTACGCCAATGGTTGTTTCGTTATTGTGCCTATCGGCAGGATAAAGTCTATCGGCTTCTCCGAAATGTGATGCTCTGATGACTAGTGTCTTACCGACGCCAAGTTCCTTAACGATGACCTTGCCTCTTCATTTTCCTATCGGCAAGATAACAGCCATCGGCCCAACTTTCTGGCCATTCACCGATCCCGACTGTCACGCCGAACACTTAACACCAACTCTACTATCGGCTAGACTTATACTATCGGCCGGACTATGCTCTACTCCCCCAATGCTGATACTTATGCCAATATCCCTGACACTTAACACTAACTCTACCGTCGACTAGACTTATACTATCGGCCGGACTACGCTCTACTCCCCCGATGTCATTACTTATGCCGATATCCCCCTTGTCAGTGACACTTTGCAGTGGTCACCCCAATGACTTCCTTCCTTCGTACTTGTCAGTGTGACTTACACCGTTGTCGAAACATTTCCTTCCTCCACCGATAACATATCCTACGCCGATGTCAAACCTTTGTCGCCAAGACTTTCACCTTTGGTATGAAAGTTTCTCCTTTAGCCGACCACTATCCTCACGCCGATGAATTGTTTTTCGCACCTTTGTCTCAGTTTTGAACTCTGTATCTCTACGAAAGCTCCAAGAGCATGACAAGGCAAAACCCTAGCAACTTCGCCAGTTCGCACAAAAGACTTATGGTCGGAGTGATCTACTGTGTTCATAGTTTTGATCTATCACCTCATCCTTTGAACCCTAGCACATGGGAATGCTAGGACGATTACTGCATGCCACAACTCGATTCCAAACATGAAATACATAAATAGAACAAACAAAAAAGGAAACCTAAACTAATATACAGATCCATTCCACCGATTCTACGAATCATCCAGTGGAATGGATAAAGAATTCCATCTCGCGTGCAAATAGAAAAAATGACTACATAGATAGAGTTGAAAATAGATGATTCACAACAATGGGATCTTCTCTTTACTCCAATATTAGAAAATGCATTCAAACATTCAGTCTCACTATATCACAGTACTCTATTGAATCTCAAAAACACAATATCTCTATGAACTCTGAACTGTCAAATTTGTCTCTGCTATCTAAAAACAAACTGATCTAGGGCATAAATAGCAACTCTTCATGAGTACTACAACCTTGATTCCCAGCGGCTGGGAGCTTCCAAGCGGCTGGGAGGACAGCTAATAACTAACAGACTGCACATAAACCTAGACCGATCTAAAACATATGCATTGGTCCAATGGACCTTATTACATCAAGAAGTCAACATACTATAAATAGACTTATGCTCTGTTTTGAAGAGGTGCTCCTGCACCATACTCCCCAGAAGAAGAAATCTCGAGTCCACTTGAGATGAGAGTATGTAGATCTGCACCATGTGTCTGGATCTGCTCTTCAGTCATCCAGATTGCTTCTGAAGCAGGTTTTCCCTGCCAAGACACCAAATATCCAAATAGTTTTTGTTTCTTGTCTTCTTGATCACTCTAGTGTCCAAAACCTTCTGCAACTGTGGTGAATCATGCTTGGGAATGTCATCAACTGTTGTATCCTGTAGGAGTTCCTGTTCTTCATCTGGATTATGCTTGTGTGGAGTTAAATCACAGACATTGAATATAGGTGATAAACCAAGATTTGGAGGAAGTTGTATCTCATAAGCATTCTGTCCACACTTGTTCAAAATCTGACATGGTCCAATCTTCCTCTACATGAGTTTAGTATATTTACTTTTAGGAAGTCTTTCCTTCTTCAAATGAACCCATACCAAATCTCCAACATCAAACTGTACATCTTTCTTCTTTTTATCAGCATATGCTTTATACTTCAAGGTAATGTGATGTAGCTGGGTTTTTACTTGGTCATGAACCTCTTTTATGGATTCTACAAAAGCTTCACCCTCTACACTAACAAGGTCTGTTGTAGGTAGATCTCTCAATTCCAAAATCCCTCTTGGATGCATACCATACACTATCTAAAAAGGTGATTTCCCTATACTTCGATTGGCAGTATCATTATAAGAAAATTCTGCCTGAGATAGGATATTATCCCACTTTTCTCCATGCTGTTTGGTCAAACATCTGAGCAAATTCCCTAAGGAACGATTGACTACTTCAGTCTGTCCATCCATTTGAGGATGATAGGCGGATGAAAAAGACAAATTTGTGCCCAGTGTCTTCCACAAAGTCCTCCAAAAGTGACCAATGAATTTCACATCTCTGTCTGATACAATGCTTAGGGGCAATCCATGTATTCTTACTATTTCCTTGAAAAACAATTCTGCAATATATGAAGCATCAGCAGTGGTTTTGCATGGCAAGAAATGTGCCATTTTGCTGAACCTGTCCACTACAACAAAAACACTGTCAAATCCTTTCCTTGTCCTTGGTAAACCCAAGACAAAATCCATACTTATGCTTTCCCACGGTCTGGAAGGAATGGGTAATGGCTGATATAAACCTACATTAGTTGATCTCCCTTTTGCTTTTTGACATATCACACATGTCTCTACAAATTTTCTGACATCTGATTGTAACTTAGGCCAATAGTAATGTCTTCTAACAAGATCAAGAGTCTTATCCAAACCAAAATGACCTGCCATAGCTCCACAATGTTTCTCTTTAATGATGTTCAACCTCATAGAACACCTTGGAATACACAACTGTCCACCTTTGAACAACAATCCATCCTGGATCAGAAATTCGGAGAAGTCAGCATGATATTTATCTCCAAGAGAAGTACATACCTTATATATCTCTCCAAAATCTTCATCATCAGCATACATGGTCTTCAATGAATCAATTCCAACACTTTATAACTAAATCTGGTTGACTGTTAGAGCTCTTCTGCTTAAGGCATCTGCTACCTTATTCTTGACTCCTTTCTTATGCTTCAATGTGAAAGTAAAAGCTTGTAAAGTTTCTACCCATTTCATGTGTCTGTGGTTCAGCTTTTCCTGGTTGTTGATAAAACTTAAAGCCTGATTATCTGTGAATACTATGAATTCTTTTGGCATCAAGTAATGCCTCCATTTCTTGAGTGACTGGACTAAAGCATACATTTCGAAATCATATGAGGAATACCTCTTGTTAGCATCATTGAGCTTCTCACTAAAAAATGCAATTGGCCTACCTTCTTGGCTAAGTACTGCTCCAATTGCCATGTGACTGGCATCACATTCTACCTGAAAGATTTTGTTAAAATCTGGAAGTGCAAGGACTGGCTACTGTGCTACCTTCTTCTTCAATGTTTCAAAAGAATCATCTGCTTCCTTAGTCCAAGCAAATCTGCACTTCTGTCCTCCTTTTATAGTGTAAAGCATGGGTGCACAAATATGACTAAACCCTCTTATGAACTTTCTATAGAAGATGGCTAACCCATGGAAACTTCTGACATCATTCATAGTCCTTGGAGTTGGCCAAGACAATATGGCACTTACCTTCTCCTTATCCATTTGCAGCTTTCCTTGTGAATTGACAAAACCCAAATATGTGATCTCCTCCTGCATGAACAAACACTTGTCCAAATTTATCATCAGCTGCTCTTCATGTAACCTCTTGAGAACCAAATCTATATGTCTGAGATGTTCTTCCTTTGTGTTACTGAAAATCAGAATGTGATCTAGATATACTATGACAAACTTTCACATGAATTCTCTCAAAACATCATTCATCAATCTCATAAAAGTACTAGGTGCATTAGACAAACCAAAAGGCATAACTTTCCACTCATACAACCCTTCATTGGTTTTGAATGCTATTTTCCATTCATCTCCTAGCCTGATTCTGATCTGATGATAACCACTCTTCAAATCTATTTTTGTAAAATACTTAGCACCTCCCAAACAGTCAAGTAAATCCTCTATCCTAGGTATTGGAAACCTGTACCTGATTGTGATCTTATTAATAGCCCTGAAATCTATGCAAAGTCTCCAAGTGCCTTCTTTCTTTGGTGCTAGTACAGCCGGTACTGCACATGGGCTTAAACTTTTACCAATCAGACCTGTGTCTAACAGTTCCTCAATTTGTCTTGCTACTTCTGCATTTTGTTCTGGAGTTAGCTTATATGCTGCTTTGTTTGGAAGTGTAGATCCTGGGATTAGATCTATGCAATGGTTGATATCCCTTACAGGTGGTAGGGATCTTGGCATTCCATCAGAGATGACACCTTTATACTTATCCAATAACTCTTGGACAGCTGGGTCTATGAACCTCTGCTTCTTTTCTTTCTTGACTTCTTGCTGCTGTTCTTTATTCACTGTGAGACATGGAATGAGTGCATATGCAACTGCACCTTCTGCTGCTACTTCTTTCATGAACTGTTTTCCTTCCATCAGCATTACCTTCACCTCTTTTCCTTTTGATTTCTCCTCCTTCTCTGTCAATGGTAGTAGCTTAGTCACTGTACCATTCTTAGTGATTGTATAGGTGTTTCTAACACCATCATGGCATGCCTTCAAATCATACTGCCATGGTCTACCAAATAAAAGATTGCAAGCATCCATCTTGGTAATGTCAAACAATAACCTGTCTTTATATGCTCCAATCTGAAATTCTACCCAAGCCTGTTCTTCTACAACTGTTTGCTGACCTTAAGTAAGCCATGAGACCTTATATGGGGATGGGTGAGGTAATCTTCTAAGCTTAAGCTTTGTCACCATTTCATCAGATACAAAATTTTCAGTAGAACCAGAATCAATTAAAACTTTACATGCCTTACCTCCTGCTTTGCAAATGGTCCTCAAAAGAGATTTTCTATGTGGGGGTTCTTTGTCAGGCACCTTCATGGTAGTCATTGTTCTTCTCATCATCAGAGATTCTCCACGCTCTGGATATCCATAATTATCAGGAGCATTCACACTTTGAAAAGTGTTTGAGCTTGTTGCACTTTGGCTATCAAGTTCTTGAATCAGATTTGTTCTCCTTTCTCCTGTTGAACTTGTTGCCTTTTCTAGACATCTACTGGCGATATGGCCTTCTTTATTACAGTTATAACATCTGATAGATCCTCTGCCCTAGGATCTTCCTCTGAAAGGTCTTCTGCCTCTAAGGTTTCCTTGCTGATTGTAACTGTCTCTCTGGTTTTGACTGTTATCTCCCTTGCTGTTGTCATGACTAGATTCTCCCTGATATCCATGTCCATGTCCTCTACCTCTGAAAGGACCTCTTCCACCTCTTTGTTGTTTTCCTCTTCCTCTATTGTTCTGTTCTTATCTTCTCTTTAACTTCTCTTCCACTTTCAATGCTAACTGAAAACATTTCTGAACTGTATCTGGATTATGCAGATTCAAATCTTCTTGAATGTTGAACCTCAATCCATTAAGGTATCTGGCTACCTTTTCTTCCTCACTTTCTTTTACCTTTGTCTTGACACAAAGTTTCATGAATTCCTCTGTATATGAGCTGACATCTAGCTCCTTCTGCTTCAGGTTTTGCTTCCTCTTGTGTAATTGGATACTGTAATCCAATCGAACATAGGCTTCCTTCACTAAAGCCATCATCTTCTTCCATGTAGTGACTCTACGTTTTCCCTCTTGTACCCTGTCATCTTGGACAAAATTCCACCATGTCAATGCAACTTCTTTCATATTTGATTAGGCTATCTTCACTCTCTGTTGTTCTGGTATCTCCTCTATCTCAAAGAAATTGTTCAGGGAGTCTATCCACTCCATCACTAAATTAGGATCCATTTTTCCTGTAAACACTGGCAAATCCAGTTTCACATCCATGGTTCTCCTCTCCATGGCTTTGAGGGTGTTCAACAGTGGTCTCTGGTCTGCAGGAACGACCTCCTCGTTCCACCTAGGGATCTCTTCTTCTTCCCTATCTTCTTCTCTACCATAACCTACTCTGTCCCTCAACCTCTCCAACTCATCCTTCAATGCCTGATTATGAGCCTTCACTACTTTGCTCTCTGCAATCTGTTTCTTTACCAGAACTGCCAACTTAGCGTTGGTCATTTTTGTCGGGAACTCTGATGTTCCTTCTTCATCCGACATCTTACTGTCTTAAATCTTCCCCAAAAGATTCAACCTTTGCTCTGATACCAATTTGATGCAGAGCCATAGCCAGAAGCGTTCTACAAATGGTGGATCTTTATGTTTCTTTATATCATCGCCAAGACTCGGCACATGTCACACCGATAGGTCTTATCGGCCAGAAAATAACTATCGGCACCCAAGGAATTTGTCATGCCGAAGTTCCTTTTTACGCCGATGCTTGTTTCGTTATTGTGCCTATCGGCAGGATAAAGTCTATTGACTTCTCCAAAATGTGATGCTCTGATGACTAGTGTCTCACTGACGCCAAGTTCCTTAATGATGACCTTGCCTCTTCATTTGCCTATCGGCAATATAATAGCCATCGGCCCAACTTTCTGGCACCGATCCCGACTGTCAAGCCGAACACTTAACACCAACTCTACCATCGGCTAGACTTATACTATTGGCCGGACTTCGCTCTACTCCCCCAATGCCGATACTTATGCTGATATCCCCCTTGTCGGTGACACTTCGCAGTGGTCACCCCAATGACTTCCTTCCTTCGTACCTGTTGGTGTGACTTACACCGTCAGAAAAACATTTCCTTCCTCTGCCGATAGCATATCCTATGCCGATGTTAAACCTTTGTCGCCAAGACTTTCACCTTTGGTATGAAAGTTTCTCCTTCAGCTGACCACTATCCTCACGCCGATGAATTATTTTTCGTGCCTTTGTCTCAGTTTTGAACACTATATCTCTGCGAAAGCTCCAAGAGCATGACAAGGCAAAACCCTAGCAACTTAGCCAGTTCGCACAAAAGACTTATGGTCGGAGTGATCTACTGCATTCACAGTTTCGATCTATCACCTCATCCTTCGAACCCTAGCACATGGGAATGCTAGGACGATTACTGCATGCCACAACTCGATCCCAAACATGAAATGCATAAACAAAACAAACAAAAAGGGAAACCTAAACTAATATATAGATCCATTCCACCGATTCTACGAATCATCCGGTGGAATGGATAAAGAATTCCATCTCGCCTGCAAATAGAAAAAACAACTACACAGATAGAGTTGAAAATAGATGATTCACAACAATGGGATATTCTCTTTACTCCAATATCAGAAAATGCATTCAAACATTCAGTCTCACTGTATCACAATACTCTATTGAATCTCAAAAACACAATATCTCTATGAACTCAGAACTATCAAATCTATCTCTACTATCTAAAAACAAACTGATATAGGGCATAAATAGCAACTCTTCGTGAGTACTACAACCTTGATTCCCAGCGGCTGGGAGCTTCCAAGCAGCTGGGAGGACAGCTAATAACTAACAGACTGCACATAAACCTAGACCGATCTAAAACATATGCATTGGTCTAATGGACATTATTACATCAAGAAGTCAACATACTATAAATAGACTTATGCTCTGTTTTGAAGAGGTGCTCCTACACCAGGATCCCATGGTAACTCCATCCAATTGTTCATAGACAACTCCTTGGAAGGTGAAAAAGGTGGATCTAAGGCATAGTTCCACTAAGGAGGCAATTTCATCATTGGTTTTACGTCTAAATATTTCAGTGGAGTCAGGGATAGGGACCTTGGTGAAAAGAGAGACCACATCAAAACTAACTAAGAGGTCACTACTTTCCAATTTTTTGTCATAAATGAATTCTATGAAATGGGCAGAATTCTTGATGTAGGAACTAGACTTACCTGCAAGAGGAGAGATAAGTCTGGCTAGGTGGCCAACAAGCTTGTAAGTGGGTGAACCTATGGTGTCTACAATTGGACGGAGAGGGATGTTAGCCTTATGGGTTTTAGGGACCTCATAGATGTGGGGGGTGGACTCTTTGGATGGAAGAAGACAATTTTTTGTGGTATCATTGAAGGATGAGAGGGAGATGGCTGCTCTAACTTTTTTCAAAATTTTGGAGACGAGATTATGAGTCAGGACTTTGTAACTAGCATTGTCAGAAAGAAGATCAAGCATCTTAGAAACATAGTCATGCTTGTTCATAATGACGGTGGCATTACTTTTGTCTGCCTTGACAATGATGAGGTTATTATTTCTCATTAAACTTTTGAAGGTGCGGAGTTCAAAAATGGGGATGTTGGATTTAGGCAACTTAGCATGCCTAAGAGCGATAACACAATCTTGATAGATTTCTTCAGCGATGTCAACCGGAAGCGATTGAACTACGTTTTCAATCTCAATCAAGAAATCAGTATAAGGGACATGGTGAGGGGTAATTGCAAAGCTAAGGCCTTGTTTTAAAAATTGAAGACAAGGGGATCTAAGGGAATGCTAGAAAGGTTGACCACTAATTTATTTTTTCAATCAAGAATGGCATTTTATGAGGGAAGAGGGTTAGTATTAGGAAGCGGTTGAGGGGAAGTCATGTTCTTAGGGATTTGGGTGGAATAAATGCACGGGATGCGAGATAGGTGGGGGTTGATGGAAGGATGAGAAGCACAGGTCTCGAGAGAGGTCTGCAGTTTGGAATTAGAGGGATACATGGGAGGAAAAGATTTTGAAGTGGGCACATTGACCAAAGAAATGTTGGGCTGAGGTGCATTAATGAGAACAGGAGAAGAGCCAAGGCTAGTGGCTCGAGGTTGGTCAGGAACAACTGGAATGATCAAATCAACATTATGGTATTGACTGGTTTTGCAAGATGAACATTGAGGAACGGTGAAGGAGGAATGTGTACCTGGAAAAGAATTAAGGAGACCATTGGTGCAAGGTCGGCGATGGTGCCTGGCGAAGTCACAGGAGCTCAGAGGATGCGTGTCTGGATTCAGCAACTGAGAACAAAGCGTGAGAGCTGTACCAACATAGCATGCTGAATATTCTTCATCACTATCAAGATTGTTTGTCAGAGAATGAAAGACATCCTAGGGAGAGGAAGTGCTGCTGTTGAGAAGTGGAGGCCTATAATTTGTGAAGGAAGGCATCCCTAGGATAAGACAGGCAGGATCAACATTCGGAGGAGGCATGGTGTGGAACGGGATTTCAAGTTGACGAGTTGGAGTGGGTGGGCACACGATGGGTTGAGAGTGAACAGAGGAAAGAGAAGCTTCTTTGGATCGAGAGATTGGTTCAACCTGCTAGGGCTTGCGGTTGAAGTTAAGTGAAGAACCAACGAAGGGAAATGAATGCGAGTTGGAAGACGAGATAGAAGTGTTTGTCAATTGAAGGAGTCTGGACGTTGGTTTGGGAGGATAGGGTGAGGAGCATGACCATGAAGGATGTGAGATAGAGTTTGGGGAGCTATGCTAACTAAAAGTTGAGCCATGGTTTGGAAAAGGTGAGGACTGCTGGTCTGAAACAGATGAACGACACCCAGAGTCAAGATGAGCAGGGGGTTTGGTGTGGTTACCACGGTTAGAAAGTGCCATGAACTTTTTCTTTTGTCTCATTTCATTCATTTTGAGACCCAATGCTCTCACCTGAGAAGTAGTGTCCAACTAAATCCATAAGTCTGGCTTCTGGGAGGAGGTGAGTTCAAGGTGGAGGGCGTACAATCTCATGAACAGAAGGCCAATAGAAACCCTGGTGGATTTAATAACTGATCTGAGTAGAGAGAGACCAGCCCGGTGAAAAATGTGCTTCGTATGGTGGCTCCAGAGGTGGTGGCAAATTTTGACAAAGGAAGGGGTGACCTGAGCATCTCTGCACCATTTTAGAAAGGCTAAGTCTGTAAATTTCTTCTAAAGCTTGATTCTCAGTTTCTCCAGCTGGTTTAATTTGTCATATAATTCCCTTCCATGAAGGGTATCAATAAGAGACATCATATTTCCACAGTCCATAATGATTGTAGGAAATGCTTCAAGAATTAACTGTGTGTAATTTTATTCCTCAACATTTTAGATCAAACTCTATGATCCATCATCAGGAGAAAGAGCAAGAGAAGAGAGAAATAGAAAGGTAATTTGCAGACTAAGACTCTAAATAGGAGGGAGGTGCGTGGGAACCAAAGAACTACATGGAATAAAGAAAACAACAAATAAACACAATAAGACAAAGACATAACACACTCATAAACATAAGAAGAAAAGGAAAGAAGGATGAAAAAGGGAAAAAGATAAATAGGAGCAATAAAAATTAAAAAGAGACAAAGAAAAGGATGGATAGACCGAGAGATCATAAACTTGAGGCAAGTATTGTAAAAGGATAAGAAATGAAAAAGGACACACAATGTATGCGAACCAAAAGCCAGAAACAAGACCAAAACACCTAAACATAATCAGGAACAAACTAATGAAAGAAAAACAACAATAACATGAACCGGCATACACAAACAAATTACAAAAGATGAAGTGAATATAAGCAAAAGACAACAGGTGAAACATGAACCAAATGGCAAACAAGTAATAGTAAAACATCTAACAACACGAGCAAGAATGTAGAGACAAGTGCATAATTCGAAGCAACCAACAAGGGCAAAAGTAATCATAAGCAAACAATTAAATAAAAGACCAATTGAGACACGTAGAAAGAAACAAACAAATGCATATATATGTCATTGTTGTGATATATATATATCACAACAATGATAGATATATATATATATATATATATATATATATATATATATATATATATATATATATATATGCATATAAATGAGGTATGCCCTAGTTGAAGCCATATATGTATGTATACACATATTATTATAACTAAACACTTAAATATATATAAATTTATATGCATATAAATAATAGATTAAATATAAGACATGTAATATACTAGTATAAATAAATGACAGCAATAGCTATTTATATATATAATTATTTGTTTGTTTATAATTGTTTATATATATGTATATAAACAATTATAAGACAAGCAAATGAATAATTATATATAACTATGTATATATAGGTTGTAAAAAACAAATTATGTATATAATAATGATAAAAAAAATTATCACAGTATATATATATATATAACCAAAAACAAAATATATATATGTAATAACAATAATTTTTTTTAGAATATATATATATATATATATATATATAACCAAAGAATGGGAGGAAGACAAACTAAGTAGGAGAAAAGGACATCCTACTACTGAACAAAATAAGGAAACATAAAGAGAGAAATTGAAGAGACAAACATAGACGAAGAACAAGGAACCAAAATTGAGAAAGATGAGAGAGAGGAGGAAAGGAGACGAGGAATGAACGAGGAAGAAACCGCTAAAAGAGAGCAAACCTATATATGTGTATATATATAGGGAGGAGGAAAGGCCAAAAAATCAAACGCCACCAATTGAGATAGTCTAAAGAGAGAAAAAGGAGAACAAGACATGAAAGGAAGAACACTAAGCTAGGAGGACCAAAAGCAAGCTAGAACATGAGGTAGAAGGGGTTGATGGGGTGGAAACAACAGACAACAACAAGATAAGATGGGGAAGGGGAAAGAACCAAAGGGATGGACACGATGAAAGCTACGAAAGGGGGAGGGAGAGAAGTCGAAGGGTAGGGGAGCATCGGAAGGTCTATGAAGAAGACCAAGAATGAAGGGGGGAGAGGGAGAGGAGGAATAAAAAGGAGGGCGAGGGAGGTGAAAAGCTAAGGAAGGTGGAGGGTGAAAGGAGAGAGAGGGAGGGGGGCCACAAAGGCGAAGGGACAATGTGAAAGAAAAGAGAGCTCAAGGAGGAGGAGGAGAGCCGCTTCGAATGTGGGAAAGCAAGGGGTTCCACGAGAAACTTAAGCTCCATCCATCATCATGATTCAGATTGGATGGGTGGTTACTAATCTCAATGGCCTCTTTGAGTTTTCTCTTGAAGAAGTTGTCTTCACTAACTAAGATTTGAGTGTCTTCTAGGCAGATGTGGTATTTGGTTAGGGATGAGATAAATCTTAGTTAGTGAAGACAACTTCTTCAAGAGAAAACTCAAAGAGGCCATTGAGATCAGTAACCACCCATCAAATCTGAATCGTGACGATGGATGGAGCTTAAGTTTCTCGTGGAACCCCTTGCTTGCCCGCATTTGAAGTGGCTCTCATCCTCCTCCTTGAGCTCTCTTTTCTTTCACATTGTCCCTTTGCCTTTGTGGCCCCCCTCCCTCTCTCTCATTTCACCCTCCACCTTTCATAGCTTTTCACCTCCCCCGCCCTCCTTTTTGTTCCTCCTCTCCCTCTCCCCCCTTCGTTCTTGGTCTTCTTCATATACCTTTTGATGCTCCCCTACCCTTCAACTTCTCTCCCTCCCCCTTTCTTAGCTTTCATTGTGTCCATCCCTTTGGTTCTTTCCCCTCCCCCATCTTACCTGGTTGTCTATTGTTTCCACCCCATAGACCCCTTCTACCTCATGTTCTAGCTTGCTTTTGGTCCTCCTAGCTTGGTGTTCTTCCTTGCATGTCTTGTTCTCCTTTTTCTCTCTTTACACTGTCTTAGTTGGTGGCGTTCAATTTTTTGGCCTTTCCTCCTCCCTATATATATATATATATATATATATATATATATAGGTTTGCTCTCTTTTGGCGGTTTCTTCCTCGTTCATTCCTCGTCTCCTTTCCTCCCTCTCTCTCATCTTTCTCAGTTTTGGTTCCTCGTTCTTCGTCTATGTTTGTGTCTCTTCAATTTCTCTCTTTATGTTTCCTTATTTCATTCAGTGGTAGGATTGTCCTTTTCTCCTACTCAGTTTGTCTTCCTCCCATTCTTTGGTTATATATATATATTCTAAAAAAAATTATTGTTATTACACATATATATTTGGTTTTTGGTAATATATATATATATATATACACTGTAATAATTTTTTTTATCATTATTATATATATATATATAATTTGTTTTTTACAACCTATATATACATAGTTATATAAAATTATTCATTTGCTTGTCTTATAATTGTTTATATACATATATATAAACAATTATAAACAAACAAATAATTATATATATAAATTATATATATAAATAGCTATTGCTATCATTTATTTATACTAGTATATTACATGTTGTATTATATTTAATCTATTATTTATATGCATTTAAATTTATATATATTTAAGTGTTTAGTTATAATAATATGTGTATACATACATATATGGCTTCAACTAGGACATACATTTAGATATATATATAGTCTAATAAAAATACTATTTTATACATATATATATTTACCTATAGGCTTTTTGGTTTGACCTCATTTATATGCATATGCATATATTGACACTGACTCACACACACACACACACACACACACATATGTCATTGTTGTGATATATATATATATATATATATATATATATATATATATATATATATATATATACACACACACACACACACACACACACTCATGCATTTGTTTGTTTCTTTCTACGTGTCTCAATTGGTCTTTTATTTAATTGTTTGCTTATGATTGCTTTGCCCTTGTCGGTTGCTTCGAAGTATGCACTTGTCTCTACATTCTTGTTCGTGTTGTTAGATGTTTTACTATTTACTTGTTTGTTGTTTGGTTCGTGTTTCACCCATTGCTCTCATCTTTCGCTTATATTCACTTCCTCTCTTGTAATTTGTTTGTGTATGCGGGTTCATGTTATTGTTGTTTTTCTTTCATCAGTTTGTTCCTGATTATGTTTAGGTGTTTTGGTCTTGTTTCTAGCTTTTGGTTCACATACATTGTGTGTCCTTTTTCATTTTTTATCCTTTTACAATTCTGGCCTCAAGTTTATGATCTCTCGGTCTATCCATCCTTTTCTTTGTCTCTTTTTAATTTTTATTGCTCCTATTTATCTTTTTCCCTTTTTCATCGTTCTTTCCTTTTCTTCTTATGTTTATGAGTGTGTTATGTCTTTGTCTTATTGTGTTTATTTGTTGTTTTCGTTATTCCATGTAGTTCTTTGCACCTCCCTCCTATTTAGAGTCTTAATCTACAAATCACCTTTCTATTTCTCTCTTCTCTTGATCTTTCTCCTAATGACGAATCATAGAGTTTGATCTGAAACGTTGAGGAATAAAATTACATAGTTAATTCCTGAAGCATTTACTACACTCTGTTAAAAAAATTATATTAAAAAGGCAGGTTTTTAAATTACAAAGGCAGTTTTAAAAAAAAAAGCAAAAAAAGAAGCAAGGTACAGGGTACCTGTGCAGGCCCCTGTACCTGCGTCAGGGCTGCGTACCTTTTTTTTTGCAGGCGTTTTTGTTGTAGCCCTTTAATGGCTATGTGGAGGGGGGGGGGTTTAACCCCTTCCCCCCACTCTCTATTTTTTTTTAAATAAAAAAATTCAAATGTATTTTTTTACCATGTTTTTTAAAAAAAAAAAAAAACATGCTTTTTTAAAATGTTTTTTTAATGAAAAAAACATCATGGTTTTTTAATGTTTTTTTTTTTGTTTAATTTTAAAAAATAAACATACATTTTTTGTGCTTTTTTTAATTAAAAAAGCACATGTATTTTTTTTGTGTTTTTTTATTAGAAAAATCACATGCAAACTACTGTACCTGGAGGACTTTTTGGTAGGGTTCTAAAGTTGGCGGATCTCCAAATTTGGAGGTGTTTTTTTTAAACTTGGCGGTGATGCTTTTTTGCCCTCACAGCCCTCTCCGTTGGGCTTTGCATTTTTGCACTCCATCTTCCAGAGGTCATATCTCAGTCATACAGTGGTATTTTTCAATGCAATTTTTTTAAAAAAGGGGTATAATTTCGTGCTCTTCACAGTGGTGCAGGTGGTTTTCCATTTTGACTTCTATTTTTTTTCCAGAAATTAGTTTTCTTAGTGTTGTTGCTGTGTAGTGCTCGTTTTGGAGACTTTGACAGGCCATATCTTCTGCATCCGGACTCCTTTTTGGGTCCCTTTTTTTTAAAGTGCATTTTTTCTGTGTACTTCATCATGGTGCTATTGGTTTCCTCTATTTCTGTCAGAGAATTGTATTTTCAGCATGTGGTCATTTTTTGGACATTGTGAGCTTCCATTGTAAGCATTTATCTTATGTAAATGCACTGAAATAAAGTACCATCAGCGTTGTACATGTATTCTTGAGATCTTGGACATCACTTTGTGCCTTATTGTACTTTCACTATGATATAAAGTGCCATGGGGGGTTGATGTTTGCCTTTTGTTTTGCCATCACACCTTTGTCATGCGTGTGTGCCTTAGTTTGCACACCCTTTTATTTGTTGGTACTTTCATGTTTGTACATTTAGATGTTCTTGTTTCTTCTACATGCACTTCTTGGTTTCACACAGTTTCAGTGTACTTGTCATGACTCTCCCTTGTCCGCATTATGGGGGGGTTTCTACTATTGGTGCTAATGCTTCCTTAGTTTCATGTTCGAGTGAGTTATGTATCTAGTATTTGTTCCTATGTACTAGGTGGATGCAGCAGCTGATTACCCATGCATTTCAGTGAGATGGAGCATTTACCATATGGACACTCTTGCATTCCTTTTGTGGAGGCAACCTTCATTTTTCACTTGATCAGTTCATCAAACTTTTGGTACCTGTGCCATTTGTATCTTCAAGTTCCAGATGTTTTGCCTTTGTTTTCCATATGATTCGAGTAGTATCATTGGGGGCACTCATGTAGATTCTTGTCTTCTTGTTCCTGATCTTCATCTTGTTTTAGAGGAGGTTCTTCTTTCAACACTATAGCAGTCAGTCTTCAACAGTGTTTGCAGCTTATTAATGCTTCAGTGGAGTTCTTCATGTTCCTATTCTTTTGGGACATCTTTTGTGGAGACTTCTTAGTCTCTCTCTCTCTCTCTCTCTCTCTCTCTCTCTCTCTCTCTCTCTCTCTCTCTCTCTCTCTCTCTCTCTCTCTCTCTCTCATAGGGAGGTTTGTTCTCTCTTTTGGGGAGGAGTTTTTCCCCGGTGGTTTTCTCCTTTTCTCTATTTGTGAGAGACTATTTTGTACATGGTTACCTCATCAGGCCTAGTTGCCGGGACCCATCTTTGCTTTCATGCATTTGTCCTTAGTTTTCTTAGCTTCTCCCTAAGTTCATCTTAAGGGGGACTGTTAGAGTAATAGGTTCTTTACTTAATTAATTTAATCATATTGATTAATTAATTAAGTCACCTTTACTTTATTTCACTTAAGCTAAACTTAGGAATCTCTTATTAGGGTTTTATAAGTTGCTAATATAAAAGCAAGTTCTCTCATGTAATCCATTAATCCATTTTATTAATTGCATACTCTTTTGTGCAAATTGCTCTCTTTGCTTTTTCTCTTGTGGAAGGTTTCTTAGGTTTTGCAGGTGTTCATTGGGATCTGTGAGATTGGTTTCACAACTTCAACAAGATGTCCATACCATGTTTCGAAGATCCCATTTTGGCATAGGCAAGGAGGATGTTGGCTAAGGTTGTGGAATTTGGCTTTACACACTCCAATTGCATTTTCTTGAAAGTTTCTAAAGCCTTATCAAAAAATCCATTTTGTGCATATCTTGCAATTATTGCATTCCATGAGACAACATTTCTCTGAGCCATCATGTCAAATAGTTCACATGCCTTGTCTATGCTTCCACACTTTGCATAAATGTCTCATAGGGTAGTTGCAACTACAACATATGACGAAATTCCCATATCCTTTATGCTTTGATGGATGTCCATACCCTATTCTGAAGATCCCATTTGGGCATAGACAAGGAGGATGTTGGCTAAGGTTGTGGAATTTGGCTTTACACACGCAAATTGAATTTGCTTTCAAAAGTTTCTAAAGCCTTATCAAAAAAACCATTTTGTGCATATCTTGCAATCATTGCATTCCATGAGACAACATTTCTTTCAGGCATCATGTCAAACAGTTCACATGCCTTGTCTATGCTTTCACAATTTTCATACATGTCTCATAGGGTAGTTGCAACTATAGTATCTGACAAAATTCCCATATCCTTTATGCTTTGATGGATGTCCATACCCTATTCTAAAGATCCCATTTGGGCATAGACAAGGAGGATGTTGGCTAAGGTTATGGAATTTGGCTTTACACCCACCAATTGCATTTACTTGAAAGTTTCTAAAGCATTATAAAAAAAAACATTTTGTCCATATCTTGCAATCATTGCATTCCATGAGACAACATTTATTTGAGGCATCATGTCAAACAGTTCACATGCCTTGTCTATACTTACACACTTTGCATACATGTCTCATAGGGTACTTGCAACTACAACATTTGACAAAATTTCGATAGAGCTACAACATCATAAATTTCACTTTTTCTAGCCTCACAAATCTATAATCCAATATGGCAGGCCTCAAATTCCTCAAAAATATATCATTTCAAATCATAAATTATCAAAATATATCTATTTTAGTAATAGATAAGTCTTATTTGTAATCTTGTCAAATTTTTGCAATGTTGTAAAATTTGTTGCAATTTTGCAACTTCACAAATTTGATGTTTCCACTTCTTCAATCTTCCTGGACCTTCATCATCTTATCATTTTTGCTTCATCTCATCAATCTAGGTTTACCATATGGATCAAACACACTCTATGATTGTCTATTCATTTTTTGCTAATAGATGCCTTGCTTAATGAGGTGTCATGTCAAACTATTCACATGCCTTTTCTATGCTTACACACTTTGCATACATGTCTACAAGGGCAGCTACAAATACATCTCATGTAAAATTCCTATACCCTTTATGCTTTGATGATTGTCCATACCCTGTTCCAAAGATCCCATTTTGGCATAGGCAAAGAGGATGCTTGCAAAGGTTATGGAATTTGGTTTTACATATGCCAATTCCATTTGCTTGAAATTTTCTAAAGCCTTCTCAAAAAATCCATTTTGTGCATATCTTGCAATCATTGCATTCCATAAGACAACATTTATTTGAGGCATCATGTCAAATATTTCATGTGCTTTGTCTATGCTTCCACACTTTGCATACATGTCTCCTAGGGCAACTGCAAATACAACATCACAGAAAATTTCTATATCCTTTATGCTTTGATGGTTGTCCATACCCTGTTCCAAAGATCCCATTTTGGCATAGATAAGGATGATGCTTGCAAAGGTTATGGAATTTGGTTTTACACATGCCAATTGCATTTGCTTGAAAGTTTCTAAAGCCTTTTCAAAAAATCCATTTTGTGCATATCTTGCAATCATTACATTCCATGAAACAACATTTCTTTGAGGCATCATGTCAAATACTTCATGTGCCTTGTTTATGCTTGCACACTTTGCATACATGTCTCATAGGGCAGTTGCAACTACAACATCTGACAAATTCTCATATCCTTTATGCTTTGATGGATGTCCGTACCCTATTCTAAAGATCCCATTTGGGCATAGACAAGGAGGATGTTGGCTAAGGTTGTGGAATTTGGATTTACACCCACCAATTGCATTTTCTTGAAAGTTTCTAAAGCCTTATCAACAATAAATATATCATGACAACAATATAACAATAACAACTACATTATAACAACAATAAATATATCATGATTTAGATTCATAGTTAATGATATAAGTTATATAACAACTAACACTAATAGCAATAATTTGGATTTCTGATTTCATTGTTCAAAAAATTCTCAAACTTCAAAATTTTTGATATGGTATTCGAGTCAATTATTATTTTTAGTTGCAAAAGAGATTAAAGGTGCATTGGCCATGGTCCAGTACAATGTGGTATTGTGTGAGAAGTGCAAACAAATAATTCATGCCAAATAGTTAGGAGACTTGGGAAATGAACCGAGGCCTCCAGTAGCATCCACCCACCCACCTCAATGTGTTGGCGCAGTCAGTTCAGCCCCACGAGGTGGGAAGAAGATAATATGCGTGTTGGCATCTTTTCATTGCTCTAAAATAACACAATTTGCAAGAATGCATACGTTGTTGGCATGATCAAACGATGTGGAGTTGTCCAAAACTGAGATAGGGTATTATAGAGGGACCCAACATCCACTTGTAGGTCTAGACAGAACATTCGTAGGTGCCATAGATTGATAGAAAAGGAAGGTGAAAGTTTTTCAACTTTTTACTTTTTAGGCTCTTCAGAGACTCTTGGTATAATGTAGCCTGGAAAGATCGGGAGACCTAGGAAATGAATTGGAGCCTCCAGTAGCATCCACCCACCCACCTTGACTTGTTGGCACAGTTGGTTTGGCCCCACGAGGTGGGAAGAAGAAAATATGTCTGTTGGCACCTTTTCAGTGCTCTCAAATGACACAGTTTGCAATAATACGAACATTGTTGGCACGGTTAAACGGTCTGAAGTTGACCAAAACTAAGACAGGGTACTATAGAGGGACCTTACATCCACCTATAGGTCCAAACAAAATATTCGTAGGTGCTATAGGTCGAGAGAAAAAGAAGGCGGAAGTTTTTCAACTTTTTGCTCTTTGGGCTCTTTAGAGACTCTTGGTGCAATGTAGCCTGGAAGGATCGAGAGACTTGGGGAACAAAATGAGGCCTCCCCTAGTGTTAACCTACCCACCCAGACATGTTGGCATAGTCAATTCAGCCCCATGAGACAAAGAATGCAAAACATGGCTCCTAGCAAGTTTCTGTTGAACACCAATGATGTTTTTTGCAACATTTCATACATCGTCACCACGGTCAAATCGTTTGGAGATAATAAAAACTAAGAGAGGTTATTGTGGAGGGGATCTACATGTAGATGTAGGTTCAGATGAAACAGTCATAGGTTCCATGGATTTTGAGTACAAATTCGTCATAGTTTGGCAATTTTTTGCACTTAGGTTTCTTAAGAGACTTTGTCAGAATAGTGTAGTTTGAAAGGATTGAGAGACATGTGGAATGAATCGAGACCTCCCCTAGTATTCATCTACCCACATAGATGTATTGGCACTGTCATTTTGGCTCCACGATGTACGAAATAAAATTTATGCTTGCTAACAACTTTTCATTAAACACAAATGACGCTTTTTGTAACTTTTGAAAAATTGTCGCCATGACCAAATGGATTGAACATTTCAAAAACTAAGAGAGGTTATTGTGGAGGGACCATACATGGCCCTGTAGGTCTAGACAAAATGTTCCTAGGTGCCATAAATTCTAAGAAACAGTCTGTCAAAGTTTGGTAATTTTTGGCACTTAGGGCTCTTAAGAGAAAGCGTCGACACAGTGCAATTGGGAACAATCGGGATAGTTGAGGTCCAAAGAGGACCTTTCCTAGCGTTCACCCACCCGCCCAGACATGTTTGGCATTGTCGGTTTGGCCCCACAACACATGAAACAAAATTTATGCTCGTTGACAACTTTTCATTGAACAAAAATGATGCTTTTTGCAACTTTTGAAAAATTATCACCACGACCATATGGATTGAACATTTCAAAACTTAAGAGAGGTTATTGTGGAGGGACCCTATGTGACCCTGTAGGTCTAGACAATGTTCCTAGGTGGAATAAATTCTGAGAAATAGTGCGTCAAAGTTTGTCAATTTTTGGCACTTAGGGCTCTTAAGAGAAATTGTCGACACAGTGCAGCCAGGAATCATTGGGACTTTACTAGCATTCACCTACCCACCCAGACATGTTGGCACTATCATTTTGGCCCCACGATGCACTAAATGAAATTTATACTCGCCGACAACTTGTTCATTGAACACAAATAATGCTTTTTGCAACTTTTGAAAAAATGTCGCAACGACCAAATGGATTGAACATTTCAAAAACTAAGAGACGTTATTATGAAGGGAACCTACATGACCCTGTAGGTCTAGATGGTACATTCCTAGGTGCCACAAATTTTGAGAAACAGTCCGTCAAGTTTGGCAATTTTTGGCACTTAGGGCTCTTAAGAGAAAGCATCGGCACAGTGCAGCCAGGAATGATCGGGATAGTTGAGGTTTGAAACATGACCTTAGTGTAATATTTTGTTTCTCTTTAATTGTACTCTTCTCCTTCTTAACTTATTTGTACACTTTTTATCACATGTATTAGAATAGGATTAGATTAGGGTTTTCAATTGGATTTTAAGATTCATGAACACACTAGAGGACATCAATAGAACGGAAATTAGAGACATGATTGTACACATATACAAATATAAATCAACTATACATATAAATGACATGAGAAAATTAGTATACATAATCACACACATAAACAAGAGTGTTGTACATAATCATACACATAAACAAGAGTATTGCACATAAGTATCTCATAAGAGACATGATTGTAGATAAGGAACAAAATTTTACTTATACAAATATACAAATTAGCTATATATATTTACAAATGAGAATGAAATTACAAAGTTTTTCATTTACAATCAGTCTAATGAACCATCCAGATCTGTTCTACTCTTTATTGTGTCAAGCATTGCCTCGTGGTCAGACTCATGAACCTTCCACAAGGTCCTATTCAATGGTCTACCCCCATATTTGATCAAATGAATGTTTGATGCCATAACAAGGTTAGAATAATGAAGAATCTTCCTATGTGTGTCAAAGTCCTCAAACAACCACACATCAGACTTCTTCATTGAGTACCTTTTAAGCCATGTTCCAGTAACAACCATTGATCTTGTAGGGTACTTGATGTTTTCTCCATCTATAATAGGGGCATCTAATTTCTTTTTTGCCTCAAGACAATGACACAAATAATAATCCATTCCTTCTTCATTGTCTTCAGCTGCAATAACTGCATAAACATGCCCTGCATTGATATGTGCATTCAGTTCGATGAATACAGTCAACAATACAAAAAAACTACAAAATAATATGGAATATTGAATTTTATTAAATTTGAATGTTGATAATACATGGTTGAACTAGATCTGAAACGTGGTCAAAGTCAACTGATGATTCAATCTCTGTGAGTTGTAGTGTTGTTGGGAGTTAATACATGTCAAGCAAGCTTAGACTTCTTGTAAACCATTCATCGACCCACTCCTTTGACTCACATTCATACCAAGCTTGATTTGTACATGAAGAACAAAAGCATACCATCCTCCACATATGAATATTCCATGAACCTTCATTAGAGTTTCTAAAAGAGTGTAGCTCACTCGATCTTGTCAATGTACAACAAACCTCATATTTTGTAATATTAGTATCATCAACCAACCAAAAAATCTATGAATTGTAGACTTACCTTCATTACCTGGACCCATTGTAGCATTACACCATTCAACAATAGATCTCGCATATGTCAATCTTGTGTTGTCTTTTTACTTCAACTCTTCTCGTGCTAATGCTCTTTTGATACATGCTTTTGCACCATCATGCTCCCCCTTTTCATGCCTAGCCTCAGAGAAATTCCACATATGTCGAACACCATTCATCTTCCTACTCAACCAATAGAACATTTGTGAATTCTTGAATTGTGATGCACAATTATCTGACCATATGATATGCTAACCAAATGATATGCTCCGGCTAGCTAAATCATGGTAGAACATCTGAAAGCAACCTTGCACGAACTCTATAGAATGTGTGTGATTATCACTAATATAAAAATGATATTCCCTCACGATCTTCATGTTATCCTCTGTACTATCATCTACATAAATGAATGTTATATGCACAAATACAACAACCTGCGTAGAGTTGTAATACTGCGATTGCACCGCATTCTATGGTTGTAGTGTGTAGTTCTCTGCAAAGTCAACAACTAAAATGATGGTATCAAGTGGAAACATTTCCTTGGATAAATTAAATTTCAAGTCCAACCATCGAGCTCTATGGGTATGCCTTGCATACTTGTAAACTATGTTCTATCAGAAAATGGAGATAAATTGATACACTAGGATCTTTTCAATGACCAATTCACACCTTTTTGCTTATTTGCCATCTTTTAGACTATATGCCACTGTCTTATATTTTCCAAAACTTACCAATTCATTTCCAATTTCCAATTGCATGTGTGTTCTACATATGTTCATAAATTGGCAAATGTTGCAACCCACCATAATGATCACACGTACCATCCAAGCATAAGTTCTTGTGGAATAACTGACATCCACTCTTTGACATAAGATGCTTGATATCAAATCTCTTGAACATCTAGGTGGGCATTTTATATTATACTCCTGCAAAACATCGTTCGTATGCAAATCTACATATATATATCTATAAACATCATAATGATTAGAAAACTCAATATGTACTCTACAACAACAAGTTGTGTGATTTATTTTGACATAAAAAGGCTTTACCATTTCAAAATACCTTTGACTAATTTTGATTCGAGGACACATCTCTTGAAATTTCTTGAAAAACTATGTTTGAGTCACATCCCAAAAATGTTTTGGATGTGGCTCATGGTTTCGACAACCAATTCTCCTTCTTACAACATCTCTTGCATTAGGGGATACCCTTGTGTTATTTTTCCAATATTCTTCAATGAGGCATCTCAACGCTTCAACAACAACTTTATCTTTTCATGGGAGTCTCCCAGAGAAAGCTCACAATTCATTGCTATTTGGGTCCTCAACTCTTTGATGCCTTCCAATGGCTCTCATTAGAGTTTTTCTACTTATTTTCAATGCTTCACTTATCTTTCTAATGAGGTGAGCTTTCTTTGTTTGATGGCTTACTATCGTCGATGTAATGACACGTCCTGTGAAATTACTATCCTTGGTGCATGAGGTGGAACCCACACTCTCATATGCACTCATTAGGTTCTTTACAATTGATTTTTCACTTGAAGCATTCGATGTTCTTAGGCCAAGAATCTTCATAATGGGCCTAAATTTTAGATTTCCCATTAATTCAACAAATAGTTGACATCTTCCGGTTTCATTTAAGTTCTCAAAAAACAATTTCCATATCTTATTGGCATATCTTCGGCAAGTACACTTGGGAATCTTATCCTACATGGGCTTCAAAACATTCTCATCAATATCAATTAGAAACTTAGGCTTTCTATGCAAAATTCTAGGAGGTGTTTTCAATAGTAAAGTTGGCTTAGCATTAAGGATTTCTTCAATATTTACTTGAGATAGGATAGATGGAGTACCTTCAATTTGAGATGGAAAAGATGAAAATCCTTGAAGTTGAGATGGAGAGATGGTGTACCTTCAACTTGACATGTGAATGATGACGTACCTCCAACTTGAGAAGAGAATGATGATGTACCTTCAATTTGACATGTGAATGATGGTGTGCCTCCAACTTGAGAAGAGAATGATGATGTACCTTCAACTTGACCTGTGAAAGATGGAGTGCCTCCAACTTGAGAAGAGAATGATGATGTACCTTCAACTTGACCTGTGAAAGATGGAGTGCCTCCAACTTCGAGATTCAATTTTCTCGTTGAACGGATGTTTTGCATTCATTGCCTTTGTGCCACCAATTTCATCTCTCTTAACTTGATTAGATGATTCATGTTCCTCTTGAATTGGCAACAATGGTATGTCTTCTTCTATGGTTGATAATTTCCTAGTTTCGTGAAGTTTCCTCATTCCTTCTCTTTTCTTCGCATTCTTAGCTTCACGCTCTTTTGGTGTTAGATTCTTTGCTTGTTTCCTCGGCATGATGATGATTTCTATATGCATCATGAATAAGACAGATAAATTAGTTCATCTTGGTACATATGAGTAAAGTAATCTCATACACAAATCTCAAAATAATCATATAATTAAAGTGAATAAATGATGATAAATATAATAATTTATAGTTTCCTAGGGTGGTCCAACCTGAAACATAGAGATGTGGTGTCGTTAGGGCACAAACAATTTGCTAGATGAAGCAAATAGAAAGGTCATAGGTCTCCATCCAATAAATGATGATGATGAAATACATCTAATAAATGGATGATGAAATACATCCAATAAAAGTAACATATTTTTTTCCTAAATGATGAAATACATCCAATAAATGGATAAACTAGATTTAATGTCATAGGGTTTTAATGCATTGTTAATGTAATAGGTTTTTAATGCCTAGGGCTTTAGTGAGAAATTTCCAATATGATCTTATTTTATGTTTTTGGGTGTGCCATAATAGAATCATTTTGTTGAAGCTCAAAACCACAAAGATCATCATTTTGTGTTATGAAAACTTGCATTATTATCTTAACAATATATAGATGAATTTGGAGATAAATTAGGTGTCCACATATCATTGACATATTTAATAGGAGTTCATGCTAACATAATCATAAAGTGAAGTAAATGAATACATAAAGAACATTCCTTAGATTTTGAGATTCCAGTTGCCCAATTATGTCTACTTCATTTTTATGGCTTCAAAATCCTCAAAAATTTGAGCTTTTTGGCAAGTTCCTTCTTATTTAATGTTGAATTCTATATAACTCTAATAGGATTAGTCAAATTTATGTAAAAAACAAATCTATATCATCAAATTCAATCTAAATACATGAAAATTAGCATTCAAACAATATAAAACATGAAAATATTAGTTCAAATAATCAAATTATGTCTAAAAACATTCAATTTATTTCTTCTACGTTGAAGAACCAAAAAAAGGTGGTGGATTAAGTAAACAATGCTTGTGTAAATGTCAACACCATGAAAAGCACTTTTTTGTCTTATAATGCACAAAAAGCAGAGAATAACAGAGCATGTGGGTCTTATTCATGGATTGCACATGCCTTTTGTTTGTTTTTTTGTTCCATAAAATGCATTATAATGCGAGCACATTTTGTCATGCATGGAAAGTTCTAATGTATTTTGCATCTACAATTTATGCTTTTCTCAAAAAATTTAAGTGTTGTCTAAATTCTAAAATGACTACTATGACAAGATTTTTGTTATCCCTAAAGTACTAAATACCCTATAACCAATACCCTCAACCCTATGCCTTAAAGCCTATACACTAGACCCTCAACCCTATACACTTAAAGAGAGAGAGAGGGGTGAGATAATTTTCCTTCACAATAACGCGAGTGCGTTATAGGGGTAAGGAGGGAGGGAGAGGTAGAGAGGAAGAGACCTAGAGTGGGCACACAGAGAGGTGAGTGAGAGAGAGAAGACATGGAAGGATCGATAGAGAGTGGGAGAGAGAGATAAGGTAAGGGTGAGATAATTTTCCTTCACATTAACGTGAGTGCGTTATAATGCACTCACGTTATTTTTTACTTTGTAATTTCCAAGCCTTTGGCTTGGATTTTCCTTGGGCTTCCAACCCAAAGGCTTGGAGTGAGTTTTGAACATCCAAAGATGTGTTTTTGTAGATTGTAAAAAAAATTACATAATCTTGAGCGTGCTCCTCATCAGGTTTGCACTTGTTTCAATGACAAGTCAAAAAAATACCACGATAATGTTAAGCTCTCTCTTAGCTTTCTAGCCATATAATTTTTTTCATGTTTTGAGTATGTTAAGGTTTTCATCTTTAATTTCTTTTGTTAATGTATATGTTTTTTGTCAAAAACCAGTGTGTGGTATTTTTGACTTTATTTTTTAACCATTCATCGAAATTTCAAATAAATTACATTTTTAGAAACTAGACTCCATTCTACACATATTTAAAAAAACTAGATTTTCAATTAGTTTACAAAAAATTTAGGGGGGAGCACACTCAATTTTATGTTTTTTAGGATGTGTCCACTTTGAAAATTAGTAAAAAATCAATTATTCATGAAAAAATTATCATAAAAATCAATGATAAACTACATGGTGTTAGCTAATTTTTCACCCAAGAGATATTTGAAATATTAAAAAAAAGTTAACATTTTAGGGGGGGCACACCAGACACTATGTTATGTTTTTTTGAAAAAATAGGACCAATTTGTGTGGCCCCCCTTTTTGAACCCCTTAATCTCAACCGTTTAAAAAAATTAGTAGTTTAGAAACTAGATTCAGAGTACTATGACTCTTGTTTTTGTTGCATCTTCAAATTTTGAGTGTAACTATCTTCAATTTCTCATCCAACATCAGTCTTTCCCGATTTCAAAAAAAAAGTGGTCACTTAAGACCCCCTTTTGGTCCCCCATCTTTGTGCATTTACCCTATTGTGTTGGGTGCACATGAAATTGTGGAGGAGGTATAATGCACTTGCAAGGTGAAGGGTGAAATCATTTACCTATGGATGGATGGATCACATTATTGGAAATATCATTCATGGGGTACGATGAAAAATGCTAAGAGGAAATAGTATGAGATATAGGGATATGTGGGTTAATACTGGTGGCTACATGGGTGGATGTTGTAGAGAGGGGAGTGGAGGAAGTGGGAATGACATAAGAAACAAGAGTAGTGTATATTGTGGGTTGAGTAGTGGCAATAAAGTAGGAATAGAGGTGTAATACATCATGTGAGATGCATGTACCTCAAGAGGGGCATAATTTGGATGAAGGTCATATCTAGGGGGTGGAAAGTGGCCACATAAAGATATATTATGTAATGGGGTCCACTCTAGTAGAGGTAAGGGTAGCACTATGGGGATGGATAATGGTAGTGGAGGGAGTATAATTGGAAGATGGAAACATGGTAGAAGAGGGAGAGGAAGTAGATGCACCCAACAAAATGCTTCATAGCACTTATAACTTGTAAAGCTTCTAAACCTTGTGGTTTATTGATAAAAATATTAATCATATCCAATAGATACATGACTTTCCACATCAACCAAACTAGCAAGTTCATTAGAAAACTTGTGTTGTACCACATGGGTATCATGACCATAGTCTTGATTATTCTCTAAGTTGTTCTTGTTGTCAATGAGATTTGCACCTTGTTGAATGTAAAGTTCAACAATCTATTGAAACATGGGAAGACCTCTAAAGCTGTGGGTAACTAAAAAAAAAATAGAGGTCAACCTCTGGAGAAGGCCGGCTTCCTATGGTTATCACCTAAACTACTTTCTATCCTACTGCTTTGACAAGGAAAAGGGTAAAGAAGAGATTGCACAAAAATGAAACCTACAACTAAGGTGATGCACCAAAACTAACTAGAACCTGCAAACACGGCTTGCATACACAATTTCAACAATGACTGAACTTCGCTTACACAACTCACTTTCAGATGTCTTTGCATAAGTACTTTATAAAGAGGTTAAAATGTTTAAACTTTTAGAAGGAAAGAAATTTCACAACTAAAAATGTTTGCATTCTTAACACAGATTATAACCTGCAACAACATACCTTTCTGCAAGAAAGGTGCTTGGCTTGAGACAAAATTACAAGGAAATAAACAAAACTTCACAAGTAACTCGATCAATCAATTAGATACACACAATAAAGCACAAAGTGGGAAGGCAAAAATACTCATAATCATTGATGTCCAAGTTCATCACTGGTATACATGTTCCAAAATGAATGAATTACAAACTCACAAAATCTGAGCAAGGATAAAAATCACAAGTCTCTGGAATCTGCATGTAAGAACTGAGTACAAAAGAGTCACATAACTGACTATATCCACCACTATCCAAGTGATTCCACAATACAAGGAGCTGGAAACTAACTGGGGTCGAATGCCCATAAAAAGCTTAAAATCTAGGGTCTATATCTCCTCCACAAGAGCCCACAATGAAGGAAAAAGTCTAACATGACCTAGTCAGTCATAATGATTTATGAAAACAACTCTAAAAGGACTCTAGGAGCAATAAAATCACTCCTAGATACCCTCCAACAGTCACCCAACTACTAACTGCTCTTTGTGACTTAGTCAATCTTTCCTCCTCTCCAAGGCAAAACAAAGGGCTACACTCTTGGCATGTGTCTGCCACATCTTCCACACTCCAACTATATTCTCTCAAAGACAACAAAGTCCTCCATCACTCTCCTTTACTCTCCTTTGCATTAAAAAGGTAACAATAATCCTCAAAAGATTTATAAGGTCATCTTTTTAAGGTTATTTGTTTTACATTAAATAAAGTATGCAAAGAAAAATAAATACAAATAAAGAAGGCATTGAAGTGCTTATCTTGGCAAAAGGAATAAAAGACTTTAACATAAAAGTCTTAACATAGTTGACCACCCTGTGGCATACTCCTAGGTAACACATGTTGTAAAGTCTTGGACCATGGGCAATTTCAAAGTATGCAAAATAAAATGCAAAAAGAAAACAAACCCCACCAGGCTTCTAGGGTTATGAAACCCTAAAACACGAAAAGGCATTTTTTTGCCCTCATTTTGCATTTTCACTTCATGCAATCTTGCTCTGCCATTTTCAAGCCGCCATGAGGGTTTCCTTTCTCAGCTTTTTGTAGCATGATTTCAAGGGCATTTTGACTGTATTTTTCATTACAAAGGCTTTTGAAACTAGAGGTAAGCTTGACAATCTTATTTTCTGATGCATTTGTCCTATGACCTCTGCAATTTTCTGATATTAGTGCTACTTTTCATTACTGTCTATACTGTAAATGTCTACATTTTCAATGGCTATGACAGAGGACTTCATTCTATGCAAAAATGACTATTTTTTTTAGGTATATAGCTACAGAAAGTAGCAAGATCTATTATTTTCGTTCAAAAAATAATCTTTTGTGCATGAAGTTTTCTGTATATAGTCTTTACTTGTTTGGAAAAGAAAAAAAACACAGTTCATTTTCCTTTTTTGATTTTTGAGTTAGGGTTTTAAGAAAATAACCCTCATCGTGTTCTTCCTCTGAAAATACCACTTACAGTATGAGACTCTCTATCTTTGCTGTTAGAAAAAGGCATTTTGAATAAAAATACTAGGGTTCTTGTTAGGGTTTCAAACAACAAAACCTTACAGAACATTATGAGAATGACCATGAAAAAAGATAAGTCCTATTGTTTCTTTTCTGCAAACAAAAGGCATTTTCAAATGAAGAACAAGGGTTTACACAGAACAAACCCTCTCAGACCTCCTGTAGCATTTTGAAAGGCTCTTGTAACTATCTAACTGTTCTCTGTCTTTATGCTTTCTTAGGGTTTCAAAACCCTAACTATGTTCTTGCTTTGATCACTTACAGTTGATTCTCCTTGTTATTTTCTGTATATACATGCTTCTTACAACAGCTTCACTATGTTCTATCCACTTTGCACATATATGTTGTAGCATTCATCAACTTGGCATTACTTCTCTGTCAAAAACTGCCTCTTGTCATTGTGCTTGAGAACTGTTCCTTTTATATGTTCTTTGTCCTTGTGACAATCACCTTTGACAGAGCTATTTCATCCTTGTTTTACAGTTGTTGACATTTCCCTCTAGATATGAATATTCTTGTCTTCTGTCTATGGCTGACTGCTGATCCTTTTGACTATGCTTTCAACATTGTCCTTGTTGTACTTATACTTGATCTTGAATGCAGACTATATCATGTAATATCTCTTGATAAGCTATTTCTTATGCTGCTCTGCATGACATTGACTCTCTTTATACACTCTGTCCTTCTTGCATCTGATAAATACATATGAAATATTCTATAATGACTATGAGCTGGGCTCAACCCTTGTGGGAGCCACATTTTCTCCACTCATAATGTAACTTGATGAATCAAACAGAAACATAATTACACCTGTATCTGCACATGAAGCAAACTTGTTAGAAAATAAATGCATATTTTGGATGTGTTTGATGACTTGATTGTTCTTCTAGGGCATCCAAGGTATGCATTGCTTATTTAATGCATTTGAGGATTAGTTTGTACATGCATAGGTAATTGTTCATGTCAGGTTTGGGACCATTCATTGCTTAGAGCTCTGCTCTAACACCACTATTTTTGCCAAATGCAGGAACTAGAGGCGACATGAAACAAGGAAGGACAAAGATAGCCTGGGGCAACAGCAAGACAACACACCAGAACCAGAACCAGTCATTCTCAGGCAATGACTGGCCTCTAACTTTACATGCACATTTATTTACATTTACTTATTCATGTATAGATTTTCTTCAATTCCATTGAATAAGAAAAGTTAATCTCACGGCTTGTGTGAGATAATGTACATTTACATTCAATAAAGATTATTTATTTGTTCAAAAAAGATTTGTATAAATCTTTCTTATATTACATGCACTTGGATAAATGAGTAATTTAATAAACATAATCTTTTGAATTATTTCATTTATGCACTTGAATGTAATGTATGAAGGATTAGATGAAATGTACCTTTTAAACTTTGAATCAAAGCTCTACCTGAATGACCTATAGTGAAATTTAGGTAACATTTCTGGTGACATCTGCTATATGTTTGCCTGCTAAACATCAAACCAGCTGCCTAGACCTTATCCATTGGGCATAGGGTTGACTCAGAGACTTCAAAAACACTTTAGACAAACAGTTTTGACTTCTGTAACTCAGCAGAACAATAGTGAAAGACACTTGGAAACCTAACTAAAAAGCAAAATGCAGAAAGCAAACTATCTATTTGTGTTGGACAACACTTAGGGAAAATAAAAGGCATCTAAACTATGGTGCAACAACACTTATTGAAAGCAAGAAACCTAACCTACTATTCATAAAGGTAAATCATACCTCAAAACACCCTTTCAGGTGTATCCCATTGACTGGGATAGGCAAGTTTTCTCCATCCATGTTTGATAACTGAGATACATTATGCTCTTTGCATCTAGTAATGATAAATGAGCCACTCCACATGCTATCAAACTTGGAGTGTTTGCCTGGCCTGCTTTTCAACTCATCCCATTTGAGTACCATATCATCCTCCCTAAAAATTTTGGGAGTGGCTTTCTTATCAAAGACTCTTTTTGTTTGAAGCTGATGATACTCCATAGCTTTCATAGCTTTATCTCTGATTTCTTCAAGCTCCATAAGCTGAGTATATCTAACAGCCATTGGATCTTCTTCTTCAAACATTTCCAACCAATTCATGATATCAAGAGCTGGAAACTCAACAGATAAAGGTAGCCTTGCCTCTTTTCCATAAACTAACATATATGGAGAGTTTCCAATAGACCTTTTGGGAGTTATTCTATCTATCCATAGAGCAGATTTCAGCTTGGTGTGTCAGGTCCTCTGGCTATCCTCCATTGTTCTTTTGATAATCCTTTTGAGATTCTTATTTGTGGATTTTGCCAAACCATTACCTTGTGGGTAATAATTTGATGATGTATTTAAATAAATACCATTCTTCACAGCCCAATCAGTTACTCTCTATCCAACGAAGGCTAAAGCATTATCTAAAATGATTGATTCAGGAACTCCAAATCTGGATACTAAATCATTATAAAGTTTAAAACATCATTCTCATTGGCTTCTTTCAAAGCCATTGCTTCAGTCCACCTTGTGAAATAATCTGTTGTTGTGAGTACCCACTTATGACCTGCACTTGATGGTGGGTTAATGGGACCTATAAAATCAATGCCCCATCTCATGAAGGGCTAGTCCACTTGAATTGGCTATAGAGGTAAAGTTGGCAGCCTTTCTTTGCCTGCAAAAATGACAGATTTTACACATTTTCTGGCCCAAGCATGGGCATCCTTGAATAAGCTAGGCCAATAATAGCCAGCTCTCATTATTTTCCATGTAGTAGTTCTTGGGGCAAAATGACCCCCAGTTGTTCCATCATGGAACTCATAAAGCACTTTATCAATCTGATCATTATCAATGCATCTTAATAATACACCATTAAAATCTTTTCTGAAAACAATATCATTGATTAAAACATAAGGAATAGACTGCAGTCTGAAATTCCTCCTTTTAGGTCTGTCTAAACCTATTGGGCACTCACCAGTTTGCAGAAAATGAGTCATATCCTTAACCCAACTTGCTCTAACAGCTGTAGTATCATTTGAGGATCATCTTCATTGACCAGTACTACCTCCTCCTCCCTTTCTGTTTCATCTTCGGGCCTAGTAGCAAGTTGTTCACTGAGTCCTCTTCCCCTGACAAACTTAGTTATCTTAATATCCACATCATACTCCATTACCTTGGTAATCCACCCAGCTCTCTTCTCAATTAGATCTTTGCTCAACAAAAAATCTTTCACACCAGGGTGAGCAACCATTAAATGCACTCTGTTGTTAGAAACAAGATGTATGAACTTCTTTAAACTCTTCACAACAGCAAGGACATGCTTTTCAATAAAATTGTACCTCTATTCACAATCTTCTAGTCCTTGACTAAAGAAAGCAATGGGCTGTTCAAAGCCTTCATTTTTCTACTCTACGAGAATTGCAGAAATTGTATCTATGTTGCCATAAGCATACAAAATGAAATCTTTTGAAAAATTAGGATTTACCAAAGTTGGTGCAGCTGATAAAGCTTCTTTTATGGACTCAAAATTGAACTTGGCCTCTTTTGTCCAGCTGAAATCTGCATTTTTCTTTAACATAGAAGTTAGTGGCTTCAATAAATTTGCAATATCAGGTATAAATCTTTGCAGAAAATTAATTCTGCCAATAAAACTTTGCAGTCCTTTCTTATGGCTGGGTAAAGTCAGCTCCAAAATAGCCTTTGCTCTTGCTGTATCAATGGTAACCCCCTGCTTAGACACAACATGTCCTAACAATTTACCTTCATGAACAACAAAAATACTTTTTTTGGGATTGAGAGATATACCAAATTCTCTACATCTCTCATACACTTGTTTTAAATGGGATAAATGTTCAGCTACATTCTTAGAGAACACTGTGATGTCATCAAGGTAGACAAGTACCAATTTGTAAAGTAAACCTTTAAAAGCCATATCCATGGCTCTCTGAAAAGTAGAACCAGCATTAGATAAGTCAAAAGGCATCCTTTTATAGGCCATAGTGCCCCACTTTGTGGTGAAAGCAGTCTTAAATTGATCTTCTTCCTTGACTAAAACTTGATTATAACCTAAATATCCATCAAGTAAAGAAAATCTTTCTGAACTAGCCACTACATGCAGAATTTGCTCCATTGAGGGAAATGGGTAGTGATCCTTCAAGGAGGCTCTATTAAGGTCTCTAAAGTCAACATAGAGCCTAATTTCTCCATTCTTCTTCCTTACGGGAACAAGATTAGAGACCTAAGATGTATGCTTGATTGGGAAAATAATATTTCCCTCAATTGGCTTGGTTAATTCCTTAATCATTAGAGGCTCAAGCTTCGGGTTTTAGGGCCTCTGTTTCTGCCTTACATGTTTAGCATTTGGCTCTAATTCTATGGTATGTTGGGCAATTTGGGGATCAAATCCCTTTAAATCTGAATAATCCCAAGCAAGTACATCTTCAAATTCTTGACAAAGAGCAATAAATGCTTTCCTATCTTTAGGTGAACATATCTTACCAATTTTAAGGAGCTTACCTTTGAAAATTTCTAGCTCCTCATAATGTTCTTCTTTAACCTGCATGCTGGTCTTGTTCTTTTTCAGATGATCATCAGTGCCAAAGATAGATTCCAAGGTGACTAATCCCTTGGGCAGCTTGTTAGTTTTCAATTGAATGACTTGATCATCACCATATTGCTACCTAAGGTTGCCTTGATTCACTACAGAGAACTCATCTTCCTCTAACAGAAAACATAACACCTGCTCATCACTTTCAAACACTTGTCAATGAACGTTATTATCAGGGATAGAAGGCCTAGCAACCATCTTCACATGTGACTGTACTTTTTTCCTCTAAATATCACTGGGAATATCAAATTGAGCCCCTATGGTAGCTAACCTATCTACATGATTATTTTGAATTCTTAGAATAGAAACTAGATTAAAGGCATCAAACTCTTCAATCATGTCCCACACCCTATGTTTGTATGATTTCAAAACATCATTTTTTGTAACATGCAGCCCTCTCACTTGATTCACAATAAGCTCACTGTCACCATATACCTGCAAGCAACCAATCTTCCTCTTTCTTGCCAACTACAAACCTTGAATCAAACCTTCATATTCAACAGTATTGTTAGTGCAGGAGAAAGCAAAATGGAAGGCAGAATAATATCTATCACCTTGTGGGGACACAAGCATGGTACCCCCACCAGATCCATTTCTTCTTCTAGAGTTGTCAAAGTACATTTTCCATAACTCATCTTGCTGTATTATCTTTTGTTCTGTACTTTTTACAAGGTTTGGTATTGTTGTTTCAGGTTCATGCTGCATATAAACACCCATACCTGTTTCCTGGATGTATTCATTTAGATTGTCTACCACATTTTCTGCTACCCACTCATTTAAAAGTACCTCTGGTACACTTTCAGCTTGCAACTCTTGAGCAGCAGCAAACTAACTATCATCAAAAATAGTGCAATTGGCATTAAGTACACTTGGCACATAAGGCTCAATATGATCATTAGAAAGTAACTTATATTTTATAGTCACTTTTGTACCATATTGGGTCCTAAAAAACATGTGGGACCAATCTGAGGACAAATATCCTCCTATTTTGGCAGTGAATTGTCTTGACAAACACATGGCAAAATAGGGGGTAAATCAATAATAAACACCTCTTGGGAGATTGAAACATTTGGACAAGCATACAATGTGAGACCTAAGTCTTTAATCACACCTACAGTATTGACAGATGTACCATCTAGCTGGAGTACACCCTTTTCAAGGGGCTGGCATTTCAGTCCTAATTGGTCAGCAATTTGTTTTGGCATGACTGAACTACTTGCCCCACTATCCACCATGCAATTATGTACTAATTTATCTCCTATTATCAATGAGACATAAAATGGAAGTGGTTTAGCACCTTTAATTGGTTGTTTACTACTGTCTTGGGATGAATTTGTAAGAACAGCCCTAGCTGGGTCAACTGTTGCATCATTTGACACTTTTAAATTAGATAAAGCAGATTGTAACATGTCTTTTTGTCCTGGGATGGCTAAGGAATCCCACATGGATATTGTCACATTCATTTTCTTCATGTTTTCAATGATATTGAAAGGTGAAGCAACATTTACCTTTTGATGAGACTTTGCAGCAGCAGGATTAGCCTAAATATGAGGTCGTTCTTTGGCAGCTCCTTGAACATTTCTTTGTAAAATGTGAGGATTTGGGATGTAGAAGGATCGACATATTCTTTTCCTTTATTTGTTGTTTGTTCTATCTCATAACCCCTCTTCTTAGCTCTTGTATTTGCTGCAATAGCGAAATCATCTTTGTTTACACCACAAAACTCATCTCCCTACCAGTTTAGGAAGGCAATATCATTTTGAAGCTGCTCTTGCTGCTGTACAGGCCCATCATTAGGTGTGTTAGGCTGAGAAACTGCAACATTTTGTACCATTAATTCTTGATTTATAACTCCATTTGAACAAGTAGCCTGACTGTGTGGTTGATTGCAAGGAAAACACCATTCATACTCAGCTGCAAGGTTATTCTGAACAGGAACAAGGTCTCTAACTGCATTAATTGGTGCAGGATTATAAGGCCGAAAAGGCCTTTGGTTTACATTCTGCCTTGTACCCTGATAATTACCTTGGTAAGGTAGTCTATTAGCTTGTTATGGCTGGTTTTGACCTTGATATGGCTGATTTTGCCCTTGGTTCTCTGGCTGATATGGCTGTCTATTCTGGGACTACTGCTTTTTTATGTTTACTAACTCATTTTCAAAAGTCTGAAGTATATTCTCAATCTTTTGTTGGTTGTTTTTTATCTCTCTTAGCTCTTGTGATGATCTAGAAGCAGCAACCTCAGGGTTGGCAACAACTGGTAAAGCTGCAACAGCAAGTAAAGGGGCAAGAGATGGAATTGGCAATGGCATTGAGGGCTAAATTTTAGGAAAAATAGGCATTGGTGGTCTCGGTGCTATTTTTCCAGCCTGAATCAGGCTATTTTCTGCTCTAATTGCTATTTCATAAGCATCAGGTAAACTTGTACCTCGCATTGATTGTATCATTACTAAAATATCACTATTTAGGGTTTTCAAATAGTACAAAAATGCGTATTCTGATGAAGGTCTTACCGTGACAAGAATTATGTCCCATGTTCTCTGAAACCAGAAGTTGAAGTCAATCATTTGCTCCTGTGGAGCTCTTTTTATGGTTGTCAGTTGTTCAACCAGCGATAAGTTATCAGACTTAGCCTGAAACTATTTGTACAATTTTGATCCAAAATCATCCCAAGTTCCAACAGTTTGGACTGGTAAACTCCTGAACCACTGCAAGGCTTTTCCTTTTAGTGAGGCAGCTAGTAGCTAGCAGCCTCATGGCTACAGTCTCTTGGGTAACATGATGAACTCCGCATAGAGAGGCCACGTCTCTAATGTGCTCAATTGGGGTGGTTTGATCGTCCCCGGTGTAAAAAGGTAGACTCTTCAAAGTTGCAATGGGTATATCATCATGTTGTGTCAAATTTAACGGGCTGCCCCCATCAAATGCTACAAATGGCTAATTCCTTGCCATTGGAACAGCTGAAGGTGGATTTGGTTGGAGTGGTACCAGAGATACAGGTACTGCTGGTTTGAAACTTGGTGGTGTTGACTAAACTCTCTTTGAAACTGAGGTTCTTTTAACAGTTCTGCTTTGTCTTCTTAGTGGAGACAATTGTAAATATTCAAAGGAAATAGAACTTCTAGTTTGTATCCTTTTCATAAAAATAAGACAGCACTGGTCTATTTGTTTGTTCCACAGTGAGATTCGCCAGATATGCAAGGAAAAACACCTCTTAAAGGCCTAAAAATGCTAGTTGCATATCAGAACGAGCAATATTCATAAAATGCAAGTACTGTTTAGATTTGAACAATCCCACCGGGCATGCCAAAAATTGTTGTCAATGAGATTTGCACCCTGTTGAATGTGAAGTTCAACAATCTATTGAAACATGGGAAGATCTCTAAAGCTGCGGGTAACTAAAAAAAAGAGGTCAACCTCAAGAGAAGGTCGGCTTCCTATGGTTATCACCTAAACTACTTTTTATCCTACTGCTTTGACAAGGACAAGGGTAAAGAAGAGATTGGACAAAAATGAAACCTACAACTAAGGTGATGCATCAAAACTAACTAGGACCTACAAACACAGCTTGCATACACAATTTCAACAATGACTGAACTTGGCTTACACAACTCACTTTCAGATGTCTTTGCATAAGTACTTTATAAAGAGGTTAAAATGTTTAAACCTTTAGAAGGAAAGAAATTTCACAACTAAAAGTGTTTGCATTCTTAACACAGATTATAACCTGCAACAACATACCTTTGTGCAAAAAAGGTGCTTGGCTTGACACAAACTTACAAGGAAATAAACAAAACTTCACAAGTAACTCGATTAATCAATTAGATACACAAAATAAAGTACAAAGTGGGAAGGCAAAAATATTCATAATCATTGATGTCCAAGGTCATCACTGGTATACATGTTCCAAAATGAATGAATTACAAACTCACAAAATCTGAGCAAGGATAAAAATCACAAGTCTCTGGAATCTACATGTAAGAACTGAGTACAAAAGAGTCACATAACTGACTATATCCACCACTATCCAAGTGATTCCACAATACAAGGAGCTGGAAACTAATTGGGGTCAAATGCCCACAAAAAGCCTAAAATCTAGGGTCTATATCTCCTCCACAAGAGCCCACAATGAAAGAAAAAGTCTAACATGACCTAGTCAGTCATAATGATTTATGAAAACAACTCTAAAAGGACTCTAGGAGCAATAAAATCACTCCTAGATACCCTCCAACAGTCACCCAACTACTAACTTATCTTTGTGACTTAGTCAATCTTTCCTCCTCTCCAAGGCAAAACAAAGGGCTACACTCTTGGCATGTGTCTGCCACATCTTCCACACTCCAACTATATTCTCTCAAAGACAACAAAGTCCTACATCACTCTCCTTTACTCTCCTTTGCATTAAAAAGGTAACAATAGTGTTCAAAAGATTTATAAGGTAATCTTTTTAAGGTTATTTGTTTTACATTAAATAAATTATGCAAAGAAAAATAAATACAAAGAAAGAATGCACCGAAGTGCTCATCCTGGCAAAAGGAATAAAAGACTTTAACATAAAAGTCTTAACATAGTCAACCACCTCATGGCATACTCCTAGGTAACACATGTTGTAAAGTCTTGGACCATGGGCAATTTCAAAGTATGCAAAATAAAATGCAAAAAGAAAACAAAGCCCATTGGGCTTCTAGGGTTATGAAACCCTAAAACACAAAAAGGCATTTTTTTTTTGCCCTCATTTTGCATTTCACTTCATGCAATCTTGCTCTACCATTTTCGAGCCGCCATGAGGGTTTCCTTTCTGAGCTTTCTATAGCATGATTTCAAGGGCATTTTGACTATATTTTTCGCTGCAATGGCTTCTAAAACTAGAGGTAAGCTTGACAATCTCATTTTCTGATGCATTTGTTCTATGAATTCTGTAATTTTATGATATTAATGCTGCTTTCATTACTGTCTATACTGTAAATGTCTACATTTTCGATGGCTATGACAGAGGACTTCATTCTATGCAAAAATGAGTTTTTTTTCCAGGATATAGCTACATAAAGTAGCAAGATCTATTATTTTCGTTCAAAAAACAATCTTCTGTGCATGAAGTTTTCTGTATATAGTCTTTACTTTTTTGGAAAAGGAAAAAAACACAGTTCATTTTCCTTTTCTGATTTGTGAGTTAGGGTTTTAAGAAAATAACCCTCACTGTGTTCTTCCTCTGAAAATACCACTTACAGTATGAGATTCTCTGTCTTTGCTTTCAAAAAAAGGCATTTAGAGTAAAAATACTAGGGTTTCTTGTTAGGGTTTCAAACAACAAAACATTACAGAACATTCTGAGAATGGCCATGAAAAAAGATAAGTCCTACTATTTCTTTTTTGCAAACAAAAGGCATTTTCAAAAGAAGAACAAAGTTTTACACAGAACAAACCCTCTTAGACCTCCTATAGCATTTTGAAAGGCTTCTGTAACTATCTAACTATTCTCTGTCTTTATGCTTTCTTAGGGTTTCAAAACCCTAACTGTGTTCTTGCTTTGATCACTTACAATTGATTCTCCTTGTTGTTTTCTGTATATACATGCTTCTTATAGTAGCTTCACTGTGTTCTATCCTCTTTACACATATATGTTGTAGCATTCATCAACTTGGCATTACTTCTATGTCAAAAACTGCCTCCTGTCACTATGCTTGAGAACTGTTCCTTTTGTATGTTCTTTTTCCTTGTGACAGTCACCTTTGACAGAGCTATTTCATCCTTGTTTTATAGTTGTTAACATTTCCCTCTAGATATGACTATTCTTGTCTTTTGTCTATGGCTAACTACTGATCCTTTTGACTGTGCTTTCAACATTGTCCTTGTTGTACTTATACTTGATCTTGAATGTAGACTATATCATGTAATATCTCCTGATAAGCTATTTCTTATGCTGCTCTGCATGACATTGACTCTCTTTATACACTCTATCCTTCTTGTATCTGATAAATACATATGAAATATTCTGTAATGACTATGAGTTGGGCTCAACCCTTGTGGGAGCCACATTTTCTCCACTCATAATGTAACTTGATGAATCAAATAGAAACATATTTACACCTGTATCTGCACATGAAGCAAACTTGTTAGAAAATAAATGCATATTTTGGATGTGTTTGATGACTTGATTGTTCTTCTAGGACATCCAAGGTATGCATTGCTTATTTAATGCATTTGAGGATCAGTTTGTACATGCATAGGTAATTGTTCATGTCAGATTTGGGATCATTCATTGCTTAGAGCTCTACTCTAACACCACTATTTTTGCCAAATGTAGGAACTAGAGGCAACATGAAACAAGGAAGGACAAAGACAGCCTGGGGCAACAACAAGACAACACACCAGAACCAGAACCAGTCATTCTCAGGCATTGACTGGCCTCTAACTTTACATGCACATTTATTTACATTTACTTATTCATGTATAGATTTTCTTCAATTCCATTGAATAAGAAAAGTTAATCTCACGGCTTGTGTGAGATAATGTACATTTACATTCAATAAAGATTATTTATTTGTTCAAAAAAGCTTTGTATAAATCTTTCTTATATTACATGCACTTGGATAAATGAGTAATTTAATAAACATAATCTTTTGAATTATTTCATTTATGCACTTGAATGTAATGTATGAAGGATTAGATGAAATGTACCTTTTAAACTTTGAATCAAAGCTCTACCTGAATGAGCTGTAGTGAAATTTAGGTAACAATTCTCAACATGAGCATTAGAATAAATCTTCATCTCCTTAGATTGGGCAACCATATTAAGGTTTAGACAAGCACTCCTCAATGAAAGATTAGGATCATGAGTACAAATCATGGCATAAACAAAAGATAGGAAACTAAAGCTCAATAATTCACTTTTAGATTTAGAAATTAGAAATATTCTTGTACCTATATCATATCTAAAAATTGAAACCCTAATGGTATAGCCAAGGGTGGGTAGGTTATGCAAAAAATATAGCAAACAATGGACCTTAAACCCTAAAAAGAAAATGTATATCAATGAGATAGCAATGAAAAACACACAAACCCTAGAAAAATTTGAAATATGATGATGCAATAAAAATCAATAATCTAAAACCCGAAATAGTAATGAAGGTATAGCCCTAAGGTCAAACCATAGGGGGTGTAAGATTAGACATGTTCACAAAAAATGTAAAGGAAAATAACATTTCTTTAATCAAGTAATCTAGGCTAATCAAACAAATGTGAGCAATTAAGCTTAAATTAACCTAGATTAAATCAATGATTGTTGTGTATGAGAAATCAAAACAATTACAAATTATCCTTTTGGGAAAGTAAATGTGATGGATACCTATACTTAGCTCTAACAATAATGAAGTTCATGATAACTCTAGTGTAGGCATTTAAGTCAGTTGTTCTAATACAAAAAGATAGGCAATTTGGATATGCCTTTCATCTCAAATTCTATTTAGAATTATGTCCTTTTATGGGTTGAATGCATGGCTCTGGATCACTTCCATGAGTGTGGATCTATTATGTAGTCCAAAAATTTGATCCTACTAGTTGCACACTTCTACTCTCCAGTTCACTTGATTCTCTACTTCTTTCTAGTTGTCAAGGATTGGTGGTGTTAAAAAAATACCTTAAAGAGGTTGTCAAATGAGCTAGGGGACAAGTTCTCCTAGGTCAAGCCCTAAGAGAGATCAACTTTAGGGTCATGCTAAAGACTAACAGGTAGCAAGCAAGCATGCAAATGTCCAAGATGATGATTTTGAAGAATATTTATTAATCTTTTAGTGCACCAATCAAAGTGTTCCTATAATAAATGCTCTTTGAATGTTCTAGGAAGTTGAATGATTCTAGGATCATAAATGAATGCAATTGAATGCCTTTAAATACAAGAACATAGCAATAATCACACGAAACATGTATTACATCAACTCATGGTGGGAATAAAATGGGTGGGAGTCAACTAAATTTGAATTTGAATTTTTGAATCTTAGGGGTTAGATTTGTGGGAGTGAGATAAACCTTGCACCTATGGGATTGATCTGGGACACGAGAATTAATATTATTTATCTGAGGAATGAATGGAGGACACAATAAATTCCAAGTGTATAAGGATGTGTGTTAAAATAGATAATATAAAGTCAAATGCACATGAATGAAGAGAGGGGGATATGTGAAGGAGTAGAGGATGAGCCCAACTTTACCCAAAATTATACTATTTATCAATATAGAATTATATTAATACATTCTCTCAAAATAAACTCAAAACTAAATAAATTAACATGAATATCCATTACAACTTTATTCTAACCAAAACTATATTATGGAAAAAAGGGAAACTCATTTTTTCCCTCCTTCCAAAACTTTAAAAGAATATAAAAATCCTAACCATTAAATTATCTCAATTTATAGCCGTTATACCCTAAGCTCTAATCAATTTCCATTCCTTTTTTCTGAACATTATACTTTTTAACGGTCATATTCCTTACCCTCTTTCCTTTAAAGCCCATTTTCAAACTGCTCTTTTCCTCTTCAAACAAATCAAAGAAATCTACTGAAAATTTCTCTTCTTCTTGATCTTTTTACTTATCAATATAAAACTTTTATAAATATCTTCAAACTCCTACAGCATTTGTAAGCCAAGCCTTCTGTTCTTCAAAGTGGACTGTATCATCATCAAAAATGGCAGTGAGAAGGCAGCCGCTGGCAGTCATCCAAGACGAAAACGCCGAGATCAATAGAGGTAAGCCAAAAAATTAGCCAAAAAATTAACCAAAAACTAATACCCATTAATGGTTTTTCATATAGATTGATCTTCAATGAGGATGCCATTGGTTTTTTGAAATCTGCGCATTTTAGTTACTTTATCAAAAAAACAACCGTGTTCAACTTCTACCCCGTTTATAAGAGAATGCAATCTTTTTATGCTCCTTTGCAGGCAAAACCAGCGTGGGTAAATCTGGCGGGCTGAAGGTGCATCAGCTAGATTTATCAGACCGCAAAACACTATCCAACATCACCAACAAACTCAAGCCTCTGCCAAATTTAGGGGCTGCCACTCCAAGTGCACCACGCAAGGAAAGTGTAAGGGCAGGAGCTGATAACAGTGGCAATGGCAAGGGTGGATTTAGTGTTATGGCAGATGCAGAGCTTTTAGGAAAATCTGGGGTAAAGGGACAAACTGTGCCTCGGATTCCTCTGGGAAATATTACAAATGTGGAAAAATCCATGCAGAAGGGCAAGCCAGTTAAGGAGAAGAAAACCCAGGCCAAGAATGCGAAAAGGGGACCTAACCCTAGGTATGAGGTCACTGAGGAGATGAAGCAGAAGGCCAAGATTTGGGCTCGTGAGGGAATTGAGAAGGTCCATTTTACTGGAAAAGACATGGACGCTCTCCAGGAGAAGATGGCAGAGGAAGGTATGAAGCGCATTCTTTCTGTTTCTGTGACAAACATATTTACTGCGTTAATGAGGCTGTCTTTTTCTCATTTATTTTCTTAGGCTTTTTGAGATTTTATTTTGTAGGTGAATGATTGGTATGGTTTATGTCTGTGTGAGTTAAACTTGGGCACTGGGGAGTTGTTGATTGAAACTGTTAGATGCAGTTCTTATTAGTTGGGGATTTCTTCAGGTTTTGTTTCTTAAAGGTAAGCTTTTTGGGGGTTTGAATGTTTTTGCAGTGGTCCTAAATGAATTCGGGAATAAAGAGGCTGTAAATATAACTGTCATGCTGAAAAATTGAAAAATTGATGTGCACTTGCACACCCAAAACAAGAATCCTGCTGTCCAACATAAGCGATGTTAATTTAATTGATAAAAATGCGAAATGATACGGGAAATGGGTTTTTCCTCATTTTATACGCAATGAGGGAGGGAAACCTGGCTTAAGACTATTAAACCCTTTGTTATTAATAACCCATTAACAGGATACCAACAACATTATTTTCTTTGAGAACGGTGGTATTTGGTTTATCAGGTCTGCCAGAGTGGCTTAGGGTTTGTCGTTTTATTAGTTCCTTTTTAAAATCTGATTCCTGATCTCTGATACGTTTCTGCAATTTTCAGAGGTGAACAGGCTAGTGGCTCAGGCTCTGAGCTACAAATCAGAGATTCCATGTTGGTTGCCTTGTGCTCTAGTAAAGGTAGGAGGCCTTCTTTTTCTTTGTTTATAGTTGTTCATGAAACACTGCGCTGTTTTTAGTTGTTCTTTATTGTTGCTTTCACATGATGTGGTGAACCTTGGTGGTTGTCGCCATTTTGATTTAAATATATAGAACACTGCCCTTTTGGTGGAGCCTGATAGATTTTTTCCTTCATACACAACATTTGTTGGGTATTATCGAGATGATAAGCTTATTGGTCCATCTGTTGATATTTGTTTTTCCACAGCAACCGACTGAAGTTAAAGACCATCTTGAGTTAGACCTGGTGGAAGATCTGTACACTAAGAGTTCTTCTTCATTCCATGGTATTTTTCGCTTCTCCTCCTTGTAGTATTGAACTTGAACTAAGTATTTTGTAGTAATATTTTGCCATCTTCTGTATATTTGACTTTTCCATTGGTATCAAAAGAAATACAAACTTATGCTATTGTTTTCTCTTCATTTATAGGACTGGAGCAGCAGTTGACAGATGTTGACTATGATGAATCCTTCTATGAGTGCCTTGAAATATTGAAGACCGCATCCAAAGATTGGCCAGTTTGTTATTAATGAAGGTGTATTGATTAGTTGAATTAGAATACCTTCTATTCAAGTAAGCTTTGAATTTCTCCGAAAAATCCTTCTCCAATTTAATTGCAAAAAACAGTGTCAGCTAAAAACAACATCCACTGACTCAACTGGATCCACCCAAACATGAACAGTAACCAATTTTTGTAATGCTCTAAAACATGTGATATAACCAATTACAGCTACCCATTTATTTATTGGGCAAAGTTGCAAACTGATTAGGACCATATAAACCATTCAGGTTTACAGTCTTCTTGCTTCATTTTGTGTTTTTCTTTTAATTGGCTATCTGCAACTGAGATTACCTTTGGATTTAAAATTTTTGGGTTTTGACTACGTAGATTTCTTTTTTGTACTTTCAAGTCACATTGTCCTTTTGGACATTCCTGGACATTAATTTCATATCAATTCTTTAGTGCAATGCAAAATGAACTAGCATTTTTCTGAGTAACTGTTGTTTCTGTATGCAGCTAAGTAAGATTGCAGGCAAATTTTCTTGGGCTCTTTTCCTCTCCATCATTGCCACGGGTGTCCTGGAACTCAAATGGAGGGGAGTTAAATATTGACAAATGGTGGATGAACGACCAGTGCTGGGTTTCTGCCCTATTGTTTGCTGATTTCCAATGTCTACTTAAGGCATTGATACCAACTTCACAGTCACTGCAAGGGGTCAGTGCTCTATGTTTTCAAATGGACAACACTGCTGATTCCTCCAACAACTCTGTTGGTGATAAATCTTGTGGGTGTTGTTCTAAATTGGAATTCAACTGTAATTATTTTGGCCTATTATTATAACTTCTATAACTCTGAATTTTTTATTTATTTGATTTTAGTCTATAAAATATTTGTTTACCACATGGTGGCCTGATCATTTGATTATCACTATAAAGGTAATGTAACTTTGGCTAATTAAAGTACAAGCAATCAAGCAACAATTAGCCTAGGTAAATCACAAGAGCTAGGAATTGCCAAATTAAATGCTATTTTAGGAAATTAAATGCTGGAGACTTGTAGAATTAATTCGCCACTTTATAAAAAATTAATTTCCTTAGAGTGCTGATTGTCTTGGAACTTGTATAGATGGTGGTATTTCTGCCCATTTGTTTGCTGTTTTTCAAGGTCCTTAAGGTATTGATAGCAGGCATACCAACTTCAGTCATTGAAAGGGGTCAGTGCTCTGTTTTCAAATGGACAACATCTGCTCATTCCTCCAACAACACCTGCTGAGTTTTGCAAATGGGGTAGCAAGCTAAGTGGGCTTGATCTTGGGGGAAACTCATTGGTTAAGCGCGCTTGAGTCAAAGTAGTATTGGGATGGGTGACCTCTTGGGAAGTCCCAATGCTTCGCCCCTATGAGCATCACCTAGATGTAATGAGTGCTAAGTGGACCATTCATTCTCATGAGAGATGGGTTTGTGTAAACCACTGTGACTCATTCATGAAACATGGGTCAATGAGTTTGACTCAAAAACTATGTAGTTGAATCTTGATAACATTGCAGAAAAATTAATGGAATTCAATTGTAATTAGTTTGGCCTACTAAATATAACTTCTATTACTTAGAATTTTTTAATTATTTAATTTTAATTTAAACAAGATTTGTTTACCATGTGCCCTGAATGTTTGGTAAAATGTAACCTAGGTTTAATTAATTCGCCACTTTATAAAAAATTAATTTCCTTAGAATGCTGATTGTCTTGGAACTTGCATAGATAGTGGGTGGTATTTCTGCCCATTTGTTTGTTGTTTTTCAAGGTCCTTAAGGTATTGATAGCAGGCATACCAACTTCACAGTCATTGAAAGGGGTCAGTGCTCTGTTTTCAAATGGACAACATTTGCTCATTCCTCCAACAACACCTGCTGAGTTTTGCAAATGGGGTAGCAAGCTAAGTGGGCTTGATCTTGGGGGAAACTCACGGTTAAGCGCGCTTGAGTCAAAGTAGTATTGGGATGGGTGACCTCTTGGGAAGTCCCAATGCTTCGCCCCTATGAGCATCACCTAGATGTAATGAGTGCTAAGTGGACCATTCATTCTCATGAGAGATGGGTTTGTGTAAACCACTGTGACTCATTCATGAAACATGGGTCAATGAGTTTGACTCAAAAACTATGTAGTTGAATCTTGATATACATTGCGGAAAAATTAATGGAATTCAATTGTAATTAGTTTGGCCTACTAAATATAACTTCTATTACTTAGAATTTTTCAATTATTTAATTTTAATTTAAACAAGATTTGTTTACCATGTGGCCTGAACGTTTGGTAAAATGCAACCTAGGTTTAATTAAAGTAATACAAAACAATCAAGTAACAATTAGCCTAGGCTGAACATTCTGGGTCAATGAGTTTGACTCAAAAACTAGGTTTAATTAAAGTAATGGAATTTAATTGTAATTATTTTGGCCTACTAAATATAACTTCTATTACTTTGAATTTTTTTATTATTTAATTTTAATTTAAACATGATTTGTTTACCACGTGGCCTGAACATTTGGTAAAACAATCAGGTAACAATTAGCCTAGGTAAATCACAAGAGTTGGGAATTGATAAATTAAATGTTATTTTAGGAAATTAAATACAAACGAAAGGCGTGCTTAGCGCTAGAACGAAAGGAGTAAAGATGTTGGAGACTTGTAGAATTAATTTGCCATAATATAGAAAATTAATTTCCTTAGAGTGTTGATTGTCTTGGAACTTGTGTAGACTTGGAGTCCTTTGTAGGTCAATCTTGCAGTGAGGGATTGATCCTACACAATGCGGATCTGACCTTCAGGGTGCAGTTTTGATTTAGTCAAATGTAGACTTTTGGGATATCGTTTCACTGTTATTTCTACCATTTGTTGCCATGTAATGGGAAGTTGTTGAATTTGCAAGGGTTCACATCCCCCCCTTGAAAGATCATGAAAGATCAGCTTTATGGACTTGGGCATGTGTTGGCAGTAATGAAAAATACTTATAGAAGTTGCTGAATTTGCAAGGGTTCATGTTCTCCTTAGTCAACCCCCTTGAAAGATTGACTTTATGGCCTTGGTCAATTGTTGGTCAAGTGTAACCCCTTGAAAGATTTGACTTTATGGCCTTGGTCAAGTGTTGGTAGACAAGAAGCAAGCATGCAATGGCCTAGATGAAATTTTTGATGCAAATGTTGATTCTTTTTAGTGCTCCAAATCCAATGTTCCTTGCAATTGTTTCAGATGTTCAAATGAGTTTAGGATGATTGTCTTCAAGTACTAAGACATAACAAATAGTCGCACAAACATGTACCAACTTGACTTCCAACAACAAATGAAAAAGGATAGGAGAACAATTTTCAATTTTAGGGATCACTCTAACTTGTTGTGAGATTTGCCAATTTTAATAGAAGTATGGGCTAACAATGAGGCAAATGTGTGGGAATATGTGCAAATAGGGCAAGGATAAGGTCAAATGTATGGGAGTGTGTCTAGGTGAGAGTAAATGATGTTGGATAGGGATTGGGAAAGGAGCCAAACTTGGCACAAAAGTGTGTTGCATGTCATTATGTAATTGTATTAAGAAATTCCATTAAAATAGGCCCAAAACAAAATGGGAATTGGATGGATATGCAAATTTCATTATTTCATTTTGCCTCCACTTTGAGGTGCATGAGAATCCTAAAATGAACATGCATTTCAAAGTACATGAATTCACAAACATGCATGAAAGTAAATATTCAAACATAGAAGAATATTGGGTCCATGTAAATTAATGGATGCAACTTGGTCTTTCCATGTTGTTCCTCCTTGACATGCAGGCTCCATAAGAACTTGCAAAACAAAGAAAATATGTGTGATGAGTAACTTCTATGGCACAAGTAAAGTCAAGCACACATTACAAGCTTGCTTTAATTGTTTAGGAAAATGAAAAGGAGAATAGTGAGTGGGGTGGTAATACTTTGCCTAGTGCAGTGGTAGTAGGATGGCATGGCATATTAGGCACTACCATGTTATGTAGTCAAGATCCATTTGGTCACGATGATGAGTCTCCTACTTGAAATTATACATAAAATATATTGCCCCTTCAAATTGGTTGCATACAATGTGTGCACATTATTGGAGGAGAGGAAAACCAATACATGAATAGTAAATGTAATCTAATGATATGTAAGCATACATTATGTAAAGTGATAAGTGTCATTAATGCATCATGTAACAAACAAGTAAGACATCTCCAATGATAAGTGTGAAAAATACAGACTGGAGATAATCATCGAGGTATAAGGTTGGCCCCCTATATAGGCAAACCATAAGGTAAAAATGACACTAGAGGCACACATAAGTGGTGTAAGGTGTCTGTGATGTGATCCTTAGAACATGATAAGGCATGATGCCTTGAATGTGGTAAAGTAGCCCTAGGAACATGATTAGGCATGTGAGTGCAAAAAGGTGTGGAGGAAGGCATGTTGTTCCCAATGTAACAAGGCTAAACCATGATAGCCCAATAAAGAATTGTGAAATGAAGATACACCCAATATAAAAAGATAGCTCTAGAAGCATGATCTACCTCACCCCACCCCAATGTAAAAAGGATAATATGGCAATGAAAGCATAATATGACAATAAAAGATGTAAGTAATGAGCATAGGCACATAGAAACTCCATACCTATTGACCATAGGCACATAGAAACTCAATGATAAGGTTCATACCTATTGTACTCCCTATTTCAATATTATGTCCCCTCACTTTAAGAAACGTACAAAAGTGATTTGGGCTAAACAATCGATGATAAGGTTCATACCTCTATCATTTATGTTACCTTGTCGATTACTTCATTGAGGGTAATTGTTATTATTTTAAGGATAATCTATGGTATTAAAATTTTGGGGATAATTATCTCTTCCATTATAATCATCTTTGTTCACCATATTCCTCATAGGGGGTTGATGAGTCACCTCATCGATTGTCACATTTCTATTATATTTGAAGATTTTGATAGTGGGTTGGTTGTTCCCACTACTATCGTTTGGAACTATTAGTCTTCTATTTGTCCTATAAGTTTTACGTCCACTATCTATTGCAGCTTGATCTATCCTTAAAGCACTTTCCAAGGCTTCCTCATATGACTTTTAGGGCAACACTTTCACCTCTACCCTTGTATCCCTATTAAGGGCATGTAAAAAGAGGTTGTAAAGCTCCCTATGATCCATATTCAATGCACTAGTCGAAGAGCAAAGGACTTTCCTCCATCTTGTTACAAAATGAGCTACAAATTCATTATTTTCTTTCTTCATGCTTAAGAATTCTCTTTTTCCAATTTTGACTAGCTTGTTCATGTCAAATACTACTACACATTCATTGATGAGTTGCCTAAAGGAATGAATAGATGCCTTAAGGAGGTGCTAGTACAATTGAGAGCTATTCCTTCAAGTGTCTTCGAGAATATTCTTCTGATGACTCCATCCCAAGGGAGGAGTTCTCTTACTATTGTGGTGTACGCTTTTATGTGAGAATTTAGATCACCCTCCCCTTTAAATTTGGGCAAGTCTGGGAGAGGATGAGGCAACAACACATTGTGAATGTTATAGTCTAAGGGCTCTTTAAGATATTTGAGATACATTCCAGTAAATTGGTCTTCAAATGTTGAGTTTGTACTAGTAAATATTAGCCCCGTGCGTGTAAAGGTTTGATTCTATATACTTTGCTAATATCTAGGCATACCTGGATACAATGGTTGCACATGTTTGAAATGTTGGTGGTATTATGTAGTTCTATGTTGTATTGATGCCACTTGGTTTTTTTGGTTTTGAGGAGGCATGAAGGACTCATTTCTTAAGTTTCATTCATAAAACTTCAAGGGGGAAGTTGAGTTGCCGCCTAGATTGGTTTTGTGAATGAATTTTTTCATATTCTCAGTCTTTTAGGTTGTGACTATTCAACACCTCCTTCTAACGTTCTAATTCTTTGGACTAATGTATCTATGATATAAGTAGGGGTGGTGGCTCTTTCTATTATCTGGTTGTCACTTTTTTATAGTGGCTCATCTTGAATTCATGATTAAGGAACCCTGTTTGTTTCATTGCCCACTGATACTTGTCATGCTATAGATCTTTCTGCTTGGTAGGCCACATGGAGGGCTCCTCATGCCTCTCATGAGTTCTTTTATAGATGATCAACTTCATCATTGATTTCCATAGTTATTTCTCTATATGTTTGAATGGGGTAGCCATCTAAGTGAATTTCTAATCTTAGTCATTATGGTCGACTCTAGCTAGGGTAGTTTGGTTCTATGACTATATCTTGATCCTAGAAAATATTGTTGAACATTAATGATATTTGTGGCTCTTGGCAAGGACACTTGTAATTAGAGTCCTCATAATCAAAACAATTTGTTATGGGTGCCAAAGGATCGGTTGGCACATATCTTTCAAAGGATGGAGTGATTGGCTCACTTAATGGGATACTCCCCTGTGGTCTATCCAAACTATCATATTCAAGGGTGTTGTGCAACACCTTAGAATAAAATGGAGTGGACGTGAAAAAGTAGCAAAAAAGCATGATGGAAAAAGAAAAAAGTAGAGAAAAAGTAAATTGAGATTAGAGCAACAAGTATACAAAAAACTCTAGCAAAAGCTTTTGTTGTTCACATCAAGTTTGCTAAAATATGTGATGTTTAGAACACGACCCAAGCACAAGGCTAATGATTCAAGTGCTAAGGAAACACAAAGGTGACCAACAACCCTTGCAAAGGCAAGCCTCCAGTCACTCCTCTTGCGACAATAGCCAGTCAAGTGGCAACAACACTAAGGGGTTGTTCATCTCCCTCATGAGTGAGACATCGTGCGTTTAGTTAGGCTGATCGTGCCTATTTGTTGGGTATTTGTGTTCCTATTGATGTAATTTTTGTCATTGATTTGTTGTTGTTTTTGTTGTTAGTTTGTCATTTTAGTTAACTCACATAATTGTTGAACTAATTCTTAAATTAAGTTGAGGTCTTGTCTTCTTCTATTATGATTCTTAAGCTTTGTGTGGCTTCTTGACGAAATCTTTCAAAGATTTGATCTTGGATTTGGAAGACTCAGTTGATCTAATTTCTTAATGTCTCTTTTCTAATTCTTCCAAGATCTCTATTTGTTCTTGTATGTCTTCTTTTATGGTGTTTTTATGTTCTATGTTTTCTATGTTGATTGGGTTTAAATCTTATGGGAGATATGCTATTATCTCCTAGAAAACTTGTTTAATCCAGTTCTCCCTCACACCAGGGAACATTGGGTGATTAGCATAGAGGATATAAGCCTTCAAAACTTTATGGTTTATGATGTGTTTTCTATGCCTTGGGATGAAACCAAGGGCTTATATTTTTTTTGTTTGAGTTGAGTGCCTCGTGATGAAAATGAGGGCTTAATACTTGTATGACAACTATGTGTTGTTGAATATGACATTTCTAAGTGCAATTTAAACTATATGTATGCACACAACCTTTGATTCTTTTCTAATATTTCAATATCATCTAATTACTAGGAAAGAAATATGGATGCAATTGAATGACTTTTCGTAAATGCAATTTAACTATGTTTTTTGTATTTTCTGATGTAAATTTGCAATGACTTAAACTAATTTACTTTAAGAATGCAAAAATAAATCTTTCTCCTAGAATAGGAAAGCAATTAAAATCAAGAAGAAATAAAGACAAAGTTTATTTCCCCAAGAGCAATTTTGATATTCTAATTACTACTATTCTAGGAAAAAAATGAAAGAACCTATACTCAATGGTGCCAGTGTTGGGCAAATAGTCCTTAGAAGTCCAACTTATCCATGTAACCTTCTCTACAGTAGTGGGGAACTCCACTTGATGACGAGAAAAAGGTAAGGGATGTGAAGATATTCAAAAGGGTTGTAAGAAAAAGAAGCTCTAAGGTTTGTATGGCTAAAAAGTAAAAGAGGCTCAAGGCTTATATGAGAAGCTCAGATGGACTAAAGCTTCTAAGAGATATTTATCTTAAATATATCTAAACTAAAACTTATAAGCAAAGGCTTGAGGCCTATAGAGAAGCTTGCAAGAAGCTTGTATGAGCATTCAAAAGCAAGTGAAGGTATGTCAAAATAATGAAGAGTGAATGGGTATTTATTGGTAAAAATGGGAGTGAATGGGAGAAAAGATAAGATCAAAAGAAAGTGCAACTCAAGAAGAAATGGAAACAATTCCATGAATAGGCAAGAAGATTAGAAGATAGCTTAAGAAAACTAACATGAACTCAAAGAGAAAATAGAAATAAATCAGAAGAGATAAGAATCAATCATGAGCTCACAAAGGAAAGAAAGCACTTGAGAAAAGGATCAATTGACACAAAAAATCATGAGTTCAAATGGGATGGAAAGAAAGAAGAAAAGCTAAAATGAAGAGTTAACACACGCATTCAAAAATGACAAGATCACCCCTTTCATAAGCAAGGTTGACTCTTTTACCAATCAAGGTCACCCAAGAGACCTACAAACACTAGGGGCTACCTAGAGATACTAGGGTAACCCTAAACAAGCAAAAGGGAGGGGTTCGTGAGGCAACACAAAAGGAAATAAAAGTCAATTAAAAGGAAAAACAAGAGGGACAAAAGACAAAAAAATAAAGTGGGAGATCATCAAGACAAGAAACTACTAGAGAAGTAAAATCACACCTTCGAGGGTCATGAGCTATGACTACCACATCATCATAGGACCCCCATATTGGCATGACGTGATTTTAGTACATACAATGACAAAGAAAACACACAAATCCAAACTATGCACTAGCATTTCCACAAATTTAGAGTAGATTTGATAAATAACCAAAGAAGAGAAATGCCCAAAATATCCTCAAAAGCACTCCAAAGTACTACAATTTACGTACAACTAGTCACCTATCTAGTCTAAGTATGGGTAGAACTTATAGAGAGGTCAAGCTAGGCTAATTAGAGGCCTATCAAAGCTCATAGAGAAAGGGAGGCAACTTTCTAAGTAACTTCAATTGTGAAAAAATGTAGAGCTTAAGTGTTTGGGCTTGAGAATGGTAGAGTTTTCAAATGATGTGAAGATTAAAGGATGCAAATTGAAATGAAATCCAAGCTTAAGAGTGTAAGGTGTTGAGGAAAATGGAGTTACAAGGCATTCTAGGTGGGAGAAGATGTTACAAGTTAGATTGGAAGCTGAAATGTTTCAAACTCTTTTTTCTCATTCATGTTGGGCAAAGCTACTAGTTTTAATAGACTAATGATTTCAAAACTATTGTGGTGGTCACTAGACCATTATGCCAAAAATTAAAACCCTCGAGAAATAGTAAAATCATCTTGGAAATTGTGAGATCGCCACAACAATTTTTCTAAAGTAGGCAAAACTAATGAATTTAAAGCATAAAAAGATTGTCAAAAGGTAAATTAAGGCATGGAGATTTAGGAACATGTTAATGAAGAATATAAGGGTGACCTACAGGGATGACAAGCTAGGGAGGATTGGTAATCAATCTACTTCTTGGATGTGCCACACAACACTTTTCTTGGAATGTACGACATCATAAAACTAAAATATCAACCAAATGCAACATGATGTAAAAATTGGTACTTACAATGACTTTTTGATCCTTTAATTCTAATGTCAAATTCATTGTTAATGTAATCAATTATTAGGATTTGGAATTTGATATCAACTATCTCTAACAAACTTTATTAAAAACTACTTTGACATGGATGTGGTTGCACTACATGGTTTGGCTCTAGACCAAAATGTGTTGTGTGGTTCTGTCCCTATCCGATGACCTAATTTATGATTGATGTGTATAGAAACAATCAACATGCTAGGGGATTTTGTTTTGTGTCTAAGAATGGGTTGTGTTGACAAGCACATTGGGCCTTGCTTATGAGGTAAAAGGTTGATGACCTTGGCTTGTCTTAATAACAAGTCAAGACTCTAAGATATTGATATACAATTTTGCAAACACATCAAGCACACAATGTAAAGAAAAAATGATGCTTTAGGGTGTTGTGTGGTCAAATATGCTTTTAATTGATCTTTTCTAGATGATTTGTGGATGCTCTATTAATAACATGGGACTATTTATAAGCACATGTCCTTAGTTGCTCAACTTGAGATATATTTGGTGCACAAGTCAATGAGAAAACAACTATATTTCGAAAAGGTTGACCTGAGAGTGGAAGGTTTAAAATATAAATCAAATCGACCAGCATAGGTAATTTTAAGAAATCCTCGTAAAAATTATATAAATTTCTAACAACAAAGAAATAAAATAGTTTATTGGGTGAATTACTAAGTGGTTAAAAATATTACATAATGTGGAGGGAAAAAATATTTTTTATGAAAAGTCATAAGTATTAATTCATTTGGCAAATTATCAACTTGAATTTCTAAAGAATAGAATTGTTTGATTAATAATGATTGAGATTTCCTTTGTTACAGTCTTTTATTATAGTTTTTGTTGGTAGTTGTTTGACTCATCTCCTTTTGGTTGTTCCACTCCTTGTGGAACTTATTTTTCTCATTGTTGGTTGATATTGTGTAAAAGGGTTTGGGCCCTTTCAAAAACCCACTTTTATCTTAATCAAAAACAACGATGACAATTGACGTCTATTCTGGAAGATAAATTGTATTGATGCACTTTTGGGGATATCAGCCTTGGAATTAACCATCAGTCATCCAATTTATTTAGATCAAGGGTTGTGGTAGCTTGTTGATATGCACACCAATTCATGGAGGATATAGCTTTGTTGACACAATGCAAATTATAAATCTTCTAGTTAGTAGTCTGGTAGATGGTTAGTATTGTACAACAGGTGGTCGAAATGCACGTCTTTCTCATTAATGGAACTTGAACTGTGGATTCCAAAGAGCATTAATACCTTATGAATTTATTCCCCAAACTTGACCTATAAGTTTAGGTCTAGCCCTCAAGGATGACTTAACATCTTATGCACATTTAACACTTCTACAACCCTCAAAACAAATCTATGAGAGCATTTATTGACATTGATGGTAGCTTAATCTAGAGTGTTAATTACAGGTCATGAAGATAGTCACAACTCACTTTCATTAATTAATTTATTTATTAAAATCACTATCATTATTATTAATTGGCATAGGTAGCTTAATGTTTGCTTGTGGGACATTGAGAAGATATTAAGAAATTTATTTTTCTAAAGACATGTGTTTGGTTCTTGTAAGTACATATAGTGTATTGTCTCGAAAGCACATTGTGAACAGAATAAGTGTAATTACTAATGACACCAAAGTTTAAGTCTGGGTGAGCTAAAGGCCCACTTAGGAAGGGTTCATTCACAAATAATATGTTGTGTACTATTTTATCATGCTTTGCATTGGTTGTCTTAGGATTCATTAAAACAATTTTGGGTGAGGATGGTGTGGGCATGACAGGAGCACCTAGGTTGAAGGCTAACATCCAAAAGGATTTTGTAGAGAAGCTAACTTCCATTGTTCCCTTAGGTGAGTAGAGTCTATGGCTACTAAAGATTTTTCTGCTATACCATTACGAGAGATTTTCACATTCCCAGTTACAAATGGAGGTGACTCAAGTGGCAGAGAAAGGACTGAGGCTCAATAGTTCAATAATATGGTTTCCTCTTTCACTGAATAATGAGGCAAAGGGTGAGAAAATAATGACAATGGAAAATAAGTTAAAGGTGTTGAGGGCTTCTTGTGCTGATGTGGGGAGGTGTTTATAGCTTTGTAGGTCATCCATAATAAGGGCCACCTTGGAGTGGCCAGTAACTTCACTATGGCCATCCTATTTGGAAATGGTGTACAACATGCCAAGAAAAGAACTGAGGTCTTTAGAGGGGTTCACTTTGCCTCCTTGGATCCAGCTTGGGATGGGAACATAGAGAGACCTAATGTAGTCAAAGTGGGCATGGTTGGTAAAATTGAATACAATGGTGTGTAGGAATCGAGAGTGAATGGTTGACAATATTGATTTCATATTCATAGTGGTTTTTGGTATGATGGAATTGGGTCTTCAAATTTAGGGCTAGGTAGTGTAGTCTTAGTCTTGTTTGATATTGAAATATATTTTGTAATATTTCTAGGTGAGCACCCCTATGGAATCCCATAACTAAATTATCTAAAAAATATTCTTTCTATTTTTTAACCATGGCATGTGTTTATATCATGTAAAACTAAATAATACGAAATATACAACTACTAGTTTTTTCATATTTTGCTAAGTGTTATTTATGGGTTATGAACTTATGTGCAACCTTTTTGTGCTATATCATTTTTCTTATTCATATTGGTTTTCTTATGCATAAAGCTTTTTCATCAATACAAATTTTATATCAATTTTTAAAAATAGAAAAAGTAAACTAGTAATTAATGTTTTGAACACTTGTGATTTTTTATTTCTAAACATTTATGCAAGTGTCTAATTATTCTACAACATCCGGTGAGCAATGATCAACAACTTAAAGTCATATATTTGGAGAAAATTTTTCCATTCCAATATTTTGAGATAAAAAAGCTTTGGAATATGCCTAGTGAAGAGACAAGTGTCACTACCTCATTCACATTAAATATGTATACTTTTTACAATTCTTTTATAGTGTAAACATGCTTTTTCTAAATACATAGTGATTTATATCCGCCATTCATTTAACAACCTAACAAATTTTAAAATAATGCAATGTACAATGAGATCAACAACTAAAGTTTATTTCCAGGAGGAATTGGAATACACTATTAAAGAGGCACATATCAACCATCAACAAAAGCACTTAAATATTTTTATGTAACTATATGTGACACTTCAAATTATTACTAAACCAAAAATATTTACTGAAAGGGGAATATAATGTCATGAATTATTAGTGCATGACATAGAATAATGTAATAAATAATAAATTAACATGTTAATGTTAATTTATTAAATGTTATTTTTTAGTTAGTTATTAGTTATGTGTTAGTTGGTAGCTAGTGGTTTTGGTAGTTAGTAAGTTGGATGGCTTTATAATAGAATGTAATATTTTGGGGTGTTGAAGATGAATGATTGAATATTGTTGTGTTGGAGCCTATGGCTCTTTGTGTCTCATAATTTCAATATATAATACATTATATTAATTTATATAAATATTCCGTATCACCTAAGGAACAATGAGATCAATGCCTAAAGTTGAATTTTTGGAGGAATTTATGACACCCACATTTCAAGATAAAATTTCTAGAATATGCCTATTAAAAAGATGTGTTAATCATTTGTGAGAGCATTTACTAATGGAATGTGGCCCTAATTTTTTATATAGTTGTATACATGACAGTGACACTTTAAATTAGTACAAAATCATAAATATTTGTGAGAATATAATATATTATTTTAATTTATAATATATTATTTTATAAACTCCTCTTAAAGGAACAAAAAGGATGAAGGACAAAAATTAAATGGCACCCCCTCCTAGAGGAAGACTAAATGTGTGACATAACACTTCATATGAACTTGAGATACACAAATCACAATACAAATGAAGCAATAAATATGTTTTAAAACCTAACACTTTTTATTTCAACATGTGACTATTTGCAGGTTTTGAAGATTGAGTTTTCTTATAAGCTAGGAGGATTTATCTTTGATAGCATTAGTGCTTTCTAATCTTGGTAGGAGATGATCAATAATTAAGGTTTAGCCTATACTAACTCACACAAGTTGGCTATTATTACACATTATGGTTTCTTATGTGGAGTGTTTCTTGTAGTTATGATCCTTATCCCATCATGCATAACAAGATCTTTGTACCCTAGAAAAATGTTGACTTCTCTGTACTTGTTAATTATATCTAACAAAGGGCCTCTAGTAAGATTATGAAACAACAAATCTAGTTGCTAAGGACAAGCTTTTGTATCTATCATGATCTATAAGCAATCATGTTAAGAGAATGCAATCTACGATTATTTACACCATCTCCTATTTCTCATTCCCATTTGCAATTGATGAATTTATATTTGTTTGATTTTATGGAGCCTCTCTTAGTAAACATGTGACTACTCATTTGCCCCTGCAAATGGGAACCATTAAAACTAGGGCATTATAACTTTGTTAAGCTTGCTCATGTCTTTCATTTTGACTATGATCATGTGGAAAATGCAATTAGATGTGTAGTGGGCCAAGAAGTTTTGATGGTAAGCCCTTAAATTCTTGAATATAGCTTAGTGGTTTCCATTTTCTTGTAAAACACAATGGATATTCTTCAAGAAGTTGGTTTGGTCTCAATGCTTGCTAAAGAATATGTTCAAAGTTATCTTCTACTAGAGGAGAAGTTAAGTCTTGCAATGTTTAAATATGATTTTCCTGAGGGATCAATGCTAATTGGTGGGTTATTTTATAGAGAATAACTATACCGTTGTCCCATGGTCAAAAGTGTTTATAATGCTATGGAGAAGGGATTGTTGAATGGTCACTCTAATGTATTTTTGTGCATGATCAATTTGCATAGACTAGTTTTGGGTGAAGGACTGGTCACCAAGGTTTGTAGCTTGTTTAAATCCCTTCATTTATTTCTTAGGCATGGCTCAAACAACACGCTATCTAGGAAGAAAATTGCTTCTAAGGAAAAGTAGGCTCCTCATTTAGCCCCTGTTGAAGGCTCAACTTATACCAAAGATCCAACATCAAACATAACTACTATTTTACTTTATATCTCTACTGTTGTCTTATTTTTGCCCAAACCAAAATAACCCAAAAATCCCTTGTTCCATCAAAAATATCCGATCTGAGACACCTAAAATAGAAGAGGCTTCCCTTAGCAAAAAACCTAGAAGAAATCCCCAAAAATTTCCAAGTTTTTTGCCCTTTCTTTGCTTTAGTCGATAAAAGTTCAGTTTGGCGAACCTTTGGTTCGTAGGTTCGAAAGTTCACCGATTTGTTGGTTTGTCAACAAAAGGGTGAATCGGCTAAGGCAAAGTAGTACATGGCAAAGGGAAGGAAGATAAAGGATGTGTTCTGTTGGCAAAATGAATGGTTTGCGAACTTCATAGTTCATCAAGCAGTGGTTTTGCCGACGGGCATTTTTCTGACTAAAAGGCTGGGAGGTGGCAGGGGGTCTTCATCAAAGGAAAGGGCTAAGGCAAAGAAATCAAGAAAAGGCAAATCAAGAAATCGGGAAAATGGTGAACTTTCTAAGTAGTTTGGGGTTTCTTGTATTCGCCGACAAGGTGATTTGTCAACAAGAAGAAAGGAAAATGGCGAAGGAACAAGGTTTAGAAAAGTTAAAGTTTGCTGACTGATGGAAATGGAAAAGGCTAGTTGGGGAATCGACAAACTAGAGGAAAGATGAAATAACTAAAAAGGTAGCAGACATAACCCAACAGTCCATATCAACCATTCAATCAGAATTATTAGCAAAGCAAACCACCATATTAGGGTAATGTGCAGAGGCCAAATCAGCTCAGTTATATCAGACCATTAAATATTGTACATCCTAATACAACAAGCACATTCAGGCCTCTAGTGCCCATACAGAACAATTTGGCTTAGGATAACGATTGGTGTTATCCATGTAATCATCCACATGATTAGAATTTGTGCCAAAGTGGACAATTCAATCAGGGTTTGACAACACAAAACCAATCAATTCCTTCAGAGCAGCAAGTCAACTCTAGTCAAGAGATGGTGGGGGGCATAAACAAATGCAAAATAATTCTACTTTGATGAACTCGACACAGGATGATTTTTGTGGTGTCAATCAAGGCACAGGCCCAATTGCATTCAATACCAGAGCCAAGAGGAGGGTGACTGAGGATGCAGCTATTCCTAGAGCTGTTCACATCCCCACTCCTCATGCATCTACATCAAATGCATCTCCATCAAGAACAATCACAAATGTAGCAAGAGAAAAGTTCAAGGGCACAACAGCATTAGAAACTCATTCAACCTAGGCGGACCATTCTACTGGGTGAGCAAAATTGGTGCTAGCAATGCACTCTCACGCCTTCCAACAAGCAAAGATTGACTCTGCTGCTGCAAAAACATCACAAAAGGGTAGTCAAATCCCCTTCAACATAGTCGACCAAATGAAGAAGACCAAGATAAGTGTCACTATGTGGGATACTCTATTGATCCCAGCTCAAAGAGATTTGTTGTAGGAAGCTTTGATAGGCTTCAATGAGCAGGCCGTAGAGGTGACAAAAGAAAAGGTTGTCATTCCAGCAAGCCTGTGCCAACCAAGAGAGGAGGCAAGAACAAGCAAAATTAGTAAGCCCCCTCCATTTTATGTATCCCTAATTATTGGTGATAAATTATTGCATAATTGCATGATAGATTTTGGGGTGGGAACCTCTGTTATGCCAAAGAATATAGTTGATAAGTTAGGTGAGCCTGCAAATAAGGAGGTAGTGTAATTAGATGGCATTGTTGTTAGGACAATAGGTGTTATTAAATATTTAAAGCTTACTCTGCATGCATGCCCTGGCTGCTCTATTTCACAAGATATCTTAGTTATTGACCTCCCCACATACTTTGGCATATGCCTATCTAAGGATTTCACTGTCAAAATAGGTGGGTACCTATCTTCTGGTTGGTCTCGCATGTTATTTAGAACAAGATATGGCACTAAGGTGACCATTAAGGCTAAGCATATTGCTAATGATAACATAGAGCCGTATACACCCATTCCTTTGAGAATGAACTGCACAATCCATGAGCTAGAAGAAGATGATGATAATATGAATGAGGTTGCCACATCAATGGAGGAGATACCTGATATATTGCCTGATGAATGGGCAAATTGTTTTTAGTCTGACACTCCTAAGCATATAGAAAACACAAGGCTAGGTACTTATTGTATCCATGATAAGGGCGCCATTATTCCTAGTCTTGAAAAGGCAAAGTCAGATCCAAGCGAAATATGGTAGATGTATTTTGATGGCTCTATAAGAAAAAATGGAGCAGGTTCTGGGGTTGTGTTAATTTCACCCCAAAAAGAAAATTATTTCTCTGCTTTCAGACTACAATTATGTTGTACTAATAATGTGGCTGAATATGAAGCCTTAATTCAAGGTATACAACAGGCACAAAAGAGATGAATAAGAGTTTTACAGACATTTGGTGACAACGAGCTTGTTGTCCACCAAATCAGATCATAAAGTGCTTCAAGGAATGAATTGATTAATTCATACAAGCATAGAGTCTGGGATCTAATTGAAGAATTTGATGCCTTCAACATTCAGGCAGTTCCCAGATAAAGAAACAAAGATGCTGATAGGCTGGCTACAGTTGGTGTCTAGTTTGACATTCCTTAGAATGTCAAACAAAATTTGAATCAGCATGTGAAGATTGTTGTTAGGCCTGTTGTGCCTGACAATGTGACAAGTTGGCAAGTATTTGAAAGTGACCAGCAGATTGTATATTTCTTCAAAGATGAGGTAGAGTTTGCTGCCAAAAATTAGTCAATATTGCAAGAACAATATGGTGACCAGGTGATCCAGTTGAAGACCAATAAGATGCCCAGAGAATTGATCACTTTAGAGAGCATATTTGGTGTTGATGATCAACCAAAGAAAGAGAAAATGAACATGACAGTCAAAAAAGAAGACTATGAAGAGGTGGAAATTACACAAGGGAGATTTCTAAAACATGGCAAGGTATGTAATCAAGATGAAAGGCAAGGTTTTATTGAACTTTGTAATGAATTTGTTGACTTAATTGCTTGGGATTATAGGGATCTGAAATGCTTTGATCCTAGTATAATCCAACATACCATTGATATAGACCCTAATGCAAAACCTGTCCGCCAAAAACAAAGGCCAGTCAACCCCAAAATTGAGCCAGTAATGAGAAAAGAGCTATGCAAACTCATAGAGGCCAAAGTCATTTATCCATTCAAACATTCCTCTTGGGTGGCTAACCTAGTTTCAGTTAGGAAAAATAATGGGGAAATCAAATTATGTGTGGACTTTAGAGACCTGAATAAGGCCTCCCTTAAAGACCACTATTCACTTCCTTCCATGGAACAGATTTTACAAATAGTAGCAGGAGCTAAAAGATTTTCACTCCTAGATGGCTACTCAGGCTACAACCAGATTCTTGTAAAGGAATCAGACTAGTACAAGACAACCTTTACCACCAAGTGGGGTACTTTGGCTAATAAAAAAATGTCATTTGGGTTGACCAATGTTGGAGCAACCTTCCAAAGAGCAATGGATTTGCCCTTTGAAGGCCTAATCAATGATATTATTTTAGTGTATCTTGATGATCTGACTATATATTCCAAGCATGTAGTTGACCACTTAGGTCATTTGAGAAAAGTCTTTGAAAGATGCAGGGAATACGGGATAACATTGAATCCAAAAAATGTGTATTTGTTGTCCCAGAAGGTAGATTGCTGGGGCATATAGTCTCAAAAGAGGGACTAGCCATTGATACTAAAAGAACAAGCACCATTCTAGCTCTTCCTCTTCCTAGTCACAAGAAGGGTCTGCAAAGTTTTTTGGGAAAGATAAATTTTGTGAGGAGATTCATTCCCAATTTTGCTTCAATAGCAAAGCCCCTCACGACCATGCTAAAAAAGAATGCTACCTTCACATGGTCAAAGGAAGGCAAAGACAGTTTTGAAGCTGTCAAGTAGGCCATTTCATAGGCCCCAAAGCTGATAAATCCTAACTATGAGAAGGATTTTATCCTTTATGCCTTTAGAGGCAAAGAGGGCATATTAGCAGTCTTAACACAACAAAATGAAGAGAAATTGGAACAACCAATTGCTTTCTTCAGCCAGCCGCTCAAATAACATGAACTGGGATATGATTTTGTTGAAAAATAGGTGTTTTTTGTAGCGAAAGCACTCAAAAAGTTTAGGCATATGCTTTCAAATAACAAGATACAACTAATGGTGAATCACCCTGGTGTTAAAGAATTTCTTTTAAGCAAATATATCAATGAGAAGAGGGTTGGGTGGATCATGAAGGTAATGGAATATGATGTCAACATCAACATCACCAAGCTAGTACGTGACAAGGGTCTGTGTGAGCAGATGGTTGCAAACTTTGGAGAGAAATAGTGTTGTGTGTGTCATGGAACAAGTGCAACCTCTTGATTCCCACGCGTCAAGTGATTGGCATCATGATATAGCTACATTACTACAGTCAGGCAGATGCCTGGATGGATTGGATCAGGCCAAAAGAAGGTATTTCTGGCTCATCCATCCCTTATGTCCTTGTTGATGGTGTCTTTTTTATAAAAGACATCAATGTAGTTCTTCTTAGATGTATTACACAAGATCAGACTTCTAAGGTGCTAGAAGAATTTCATAATGGCCCTGCTGGTTGCCATTATTCTCCAAGAACAACTACTGTCAAGATCATGAGAGCTAGTTATTATTGGCCTAATTTATTCAAAGATGCCCATAGATGGGTAAGAGGCTACAAGGAATGTGCGTTCTTTGCAGGGAAACAAAGGTTGGTTGCTCTTCCCCTTCATCCAATTCAGACTGATCAGCCATTTGCCCAATGGGGTTTGGACTTCATTGGCATGATTAATCCATCTTCCAGTGCTAACCACAAATGGATTTTAGCAACCACAGATTATTTCATCAGGTAGACAGAGGTGGTTACATTGAAGGATGCTATAGAGGCCTCCATTTTGGATTTCCTTGAGGGGATAGTTACAGGGTTTGGTGTTCCATTCACCATTTTTTTTTACAATGCCAAGGCCTTTGTAGGCACAAAAATCAGTGAATGGGCACTAAACTATGGGATTTATTTGAAGACATCATCTACTTACTATCCTCAATGGAATGACTTGGCTGAGTCCACAAATAAAAATATGATCAGAATCATCAAAAGAATAGTAGATGATAACCACAGAACTTGGCATGCCAAGTTGAAGATAGCTCTCTGGGCTGATAGAATTACCTCGAAGAGGGCCATTGGAAATTCACACTTCATTCTAGTATATGGAAAGGAAGCAAGGCTTCCATTGTCATTGGAGTTGCCTTTCCTTGAGCTGGCCTAACAGCTAGAGCTGCTGGAGAATGATGACATGATGATCAGGTGCACTGAGCTGATGGAGCTCAAAGAAAAGAGGGATGCTACTATGAAGACCTTTGAAGCCCACCAAGATCATGTCAAAAGGACCTTCGATAGAAAATCAGTTGATAGAGTCTTCAAGAGGGAGATTTGGTGTTGAAATAGAATGAAGACATAGCTAAGGTTGGGATACATTCCAAATTCAATGCCTTATGGAGTGGCCCATACATTATCACCAGTTGCAAGCAAGCCAATGCCTTTCAACTCTCCAAGCTGACTGGTGAAGCACTTCTGATCCCAGTGAATGGGATTCATCTCAAACCATACTTTTGAGTTTAGTTTTGGGATCCTTATAAACATTTAGTGTAGATTTGTTTTCTATTTTAGGTTTCCTTTCCTTTAAATGCTTTTGCACAGGCAACCTTCTTATTAAGAGATTGTTTACCTTGTGTGTTTTTGTGTGTGTTTTCTGGAGGTCTGTGCAATTCTGTTTGGTCATGTGGTTGTATTTATTTTGACCCTATACGCAATGGATTGCTTAAGGCAGTTGGATCCTTGTGTTTAGCAAGCAAACATCCCTGCATAGGTGCCAAAATGTTGTCTTATTTTTGCCCTAACCAAAATAACCCAAAAATCCCTTCTTCCATCAAAAATATCCAATTTGAGACACCTAAAATGGAAGAGGCTACTCTTAGCAAAAAACCTAGAAGAAATCCCCAAAAATTTCCAATTTTTTTTCATTTTCTTTGCCTTAGTCGGTAAAAGTTTAGTTTGGCGAACCTTTGGTTCTCATGTTCAAAAGTTCGTTGATTCGCTGGTTTGCTGACAAAAGGGCGAATTGGCTAAAGCAAAGCAGTACAAAGCAAAGGGAAGGAAGATAAAGGGCATATTCTATCAACAAAATGAATGGTTCGTGAAATTCATAGTTCGTCGATCAGTGGTTTTGCTAATGGGCATTTTCCTAAATAAAATGTTGGGAGGCAAGAGGGGGTCTTCATCAAAGGAAAGGGCTAAGGCAAATAGAGCAAGAAAAGGTGAATCAGGAAATTGGCAAAATGTTGAACTTTCTAAGTATTTCAAGGTTTCTTGTATTCGCTGACAAGGTGATTTGTCAACAAGAAGAAAGGAAAATGGTGAAAGAACAAGATTTAGAAAAGTTAAATTTTGCCAATTGAAGGAAATGGAAAAGGCTAGTCGGGGAATCGACAAACTGGAGGAAAGACAAACTAACTAAAATTTTGAATATTTGATGATTCACTGATAAGGCAAGAAGTTTATGGAAAAGGCAAGCAGAGGATAGTTCTGAAAAAGGCAAAATTGCCGACCAAGCCAAGAGCGGCAAAGGCTAAGTTCAAGAAAATTCAAAATTGTCGATAAGGCAAAATGGTGCCAAAGATCAAGGTTCAGAAAAGTTAAAGTTTGCCGATAAGGTAAAACATGAGAAAAACTAGTGGCCAAGCTTGGTTCGCAGAGATGGAGATTCACCGACAAAGCGATTAGAAGGCCTAGTTCATAAAAGTAGAGTTTTGCCGATAAGGCAAAAGCAAGGCCCAAGTATGGTTCGTAAAGCAAGATTTTGTTGATAAGGCGAAAGGAAGGAGAAAGAAAGAGTCGGCCAAGGCAAGGTTCAAAAAAATAGAACTTTGCCAATAAAAGAGGAAATGTGACAAGAAAAAGACAAAGGCGAAGAAGTTTGCAAAATCAACATTTCGTCGACTAAAAGAAGAAAGAGACCATAGTTCGGGAAAATGAGTTTTTTTTCGATAAGGCAGAATAAAAGGCAAGAATGATGAAATGAATGAAAATGGATGATACTTTAGAATATTTAAGAAATTTAAATTTTAAAGTGTTGTAAAAGCTTGTAGATCCCTGAAATCGTGCCATTATCTAGGGAGAGGTACTCAACATTAAAAATTCACAGACCAGGCACCAGTACAAAGAAGTTGCAAAATGGATTTGTAGGTACATAGAAGGTATTTAAGGCCTTCTCTCATAAATACGTCTAGCACCTATGCATGTAGGCAATCTCCTCTGCAGTTTTCCAGACTTCAAGGGGCATGGTCACCGTCCCTCTTCTGGTAGTTTTCTGAGCCAAATTTTAATGCAGTGTGGGCCTGGGCAGTGTTAGTTGATCAAATTTCAGTGCCCAATGCTGCAGATGAATTCAAAATGTTATATATACATGTAAGAAAGATGTAAAAAGGTTGTTAGTTGTTCATCTGGGTTATTATACAGGTTAGATAGTTGTTGCCACAGACCTTGTAACGCACCTACAGGAACTAACTGGATGTGATACAATGTGCTCAATTTTGAGCCTTTGTTGTCTCTGGTTTATTTTTCACCTATGAATGTAGCTGGTTATTTTGTGTCTACTTTCTGTGACATTATCTCTCTTTTGTAATGGCTTTCTAGCCTTCATGATTAATACAAACTGTTATGTTGCCTCTCTCTATAAGCTTTACACTGTATTTATTCAAGAATTGTATGCTTGCTTTGTGGGCAAAACGGTCCCTTTAATAGCTTCATTTTTCTATCTGAACCTCTGTGATATTTATTTGGGTTTGTGTGAGTTGTTGCAGTTTTGAAATCATTGTTGTGTTAATACAGTCGCAGTTAACATCTTAAATCTAGTGCATCACCTCCTTTTAATTTCAGTATTTTCTTCCCCTTTTCCCTGTGTAGCATTAGATTTAGTTTTAATTCTCTGAGCCTTAAGCTCAGAAAGAGGAACCAGCCTTCTTTGGAGGTCTGATCTCAACTACAAGGTCCCACACCTCTAGATCCGTCCCATTGTGTCATTGGAATGCTTGGAAAGGCTCCAAGCAAGGTGCAATTTCACGTGACAACATCTACCTCTAAACCTATTGAATATGTTTATAGCTCCAGTGGGAGCTCTTAACTTTATTATGCTTATCTTGTATGTATAGGGCTTTGGCTTTTTGGTTTTTTGTTATGCTACTTGGGACTGTGGTTAAACTAAAAATATCATGATCAATTTATATTGTAAATTTTCTATTATCTAATTTAATATATGGGTGGTTCTCCACCTTTTATTGATAAAAAAATTAAATAAACATGTGATTATTAAGATTCAATATTTATCTATAAATGAGATCCCTGTATACATTTCAAATAGGTTGAACAAGATGATTCTTCATATCTATTTGCCCATTGGAAAAGGGGAAATAAAGTGCTTCGAAAATTTTGATTTTGAGCACATGAAGGAAGATTTCTGCATCAGATCTTTAGTTATTGTTGGATCAATACAATTTGTCATTGTATATGATATATTAGATCAAATGAAATTTCATTTGTCTAACAATGAGGTGGTGGGATTCTTTCTCTCCAATGTAATGAACATTCTTTTAGACACGAGGGTAGTTAAAAAACTAGGGGAAGCTTATATTCATATAGTCTATAAATTGATTGCAATCATGGTGGTGGGTGACCATGACATCTAGGGTAGAAAGGAAGACTTGGGAAAGGTGTTTTCAGTGACAACTATGGTAGTTTTAGATGACCTTATGAATATAGCTAAGTCTACTCTTGAAGGACTAACAGAGGGATGTTTGGATGAATTTTGGAGGACCACCAATGATAGAGCCACTTTCTAGTGGAAGCAAAATGTGAAAGATTGAAAATGTACTATATGTGGCTTACATATCCTTATTAAAAACATTTGTAATTGTAGGGGTTACATCTCTCCCTTAAGCAATAATGAGTACTAGCATGTGGACATATGCAAAGATAAAGTTTTTTTTTTTGCATTTTTGGAGTGTTTAAATGAAAGGGCCTGCAAGCCGCAAGTAATATTTGACCTAATGCCATGAAATGCCAAGCCTATGTGCCACAAGTAATCTCAATAGATGCTTTATGTATTTGTAGCATTATTAACTATGTATTTGTGGTATAATTAATGGTGGTCAAAATCTCAATAGATACTCTATGTATTTGTAACATTGTTAAGTTTAGAAACTTGCCTTTATTTATAATAGCAAATTTAATCTATTTATTTTGTGTGTAATTTAAAGCCAACCATTGTTCTTCATTTTTCTCAGTTCTACTTCTCAACTTCATCTTTCTTTTCTTTATATATTTTAAATTTTAGTAGTTTTTAAGGATTATTTGGAGCATTACAAATTTACAATTATAGATCATCTAAATTTTTAAAATTTTATTTTTTATTTTTATTTTATATATGTATACATGCTAAAGTACTTATAATAATAAGATGTATACTTGCATTATATATATATATATACCATTCATTTAGCAACTACTTAAAATAAGTGGAAAAATAAGTCACATTATATGGCCTAATTTTTTTAAATAATGCAATTATATAAATATTTTACATCATTCAATGAATAATTAGATCAATGAGTAAACTTGATTTTTAAGAGGAATTTTGATACACCCACATTTTGGGATGAATTATTTGAAATACACCTATTGAAGAGACATGTCAAACATTGACAATAAAGAATAGACAAAGGTCTATGTTGGAGCATTACAAATTTAAAGTTACATAAAGCATCTATATTTTTAATAATTTTTTTTTTCATTTAATTAAGATTTTTATTTTATATGTGTATACGTGCTAAAGTACTCACAATAATAAGAAGTATATTTGCATTAAATATTTATATTTTAAAAAAATTAATGTAAATATATATTTTTAAACACATAGCTTCCATTCATGAAATGACTTAGTATAATCTAAAACTAACCTATTTACTAGCAATGTTTTAGATATTTCTTCCAACATATACTTTGGCATAGCGTCAATAAAATTGCAGCCAAATAAACGTGCCCATGTTGGGTCCTAAAACCGAAGGTCCAAAATCCTAGATTATTTCTCCTCCTTCTAGGCTAGGAGTCATCAGAAAGGTGAGAAAGGGGCTCATCCACAAATTGAGAATGGTTAAGTCCAACTAATGAGATTCGGTATGCTCTCCTACACTTCAGGCTCAACTAGACCTGGGAGGGATATTCCTAAAGGCATGAAATAGAATACAAATAAACATTCACATCCATACCCAATGTACACTTGACCCCCATAATTATCACTTGGCCAAGACAAACTGGTTGCATAAAACCTCTAATAAAACTGATTACCACACCCTATAGACGCACCTTCAAATGATAACAACATGGTATCCCTTAAGATGAATCCATTTAACTTCCCTTACACAACTTACAGGGTGTAGGCATGCAAGAACATGATTTACAAATGATTAAAACAATTTTATATTGCTTGAGATTTGTCCTTGGTTGTAATATTGAATCACGAATAGCATGTAAAACCTAATCTAACCCTACTCCTACTCCTATAGCTACCTAGAATAGAGGATTGAAAGGACGTGTTGGCCCTTCACCAAGCTGGACCAATGTCTACTCCATTGGGAAACAAAGTCATGAACAACAAATAGGGAGGAAACACATTCGATAGAGGATCAACATAATCACACCCTAGATTACATCTCATACAATGAACATACTTATTTATCTATAACAAAACTGTAATAACCCACTTGTAACTAAGAGACAACCAACACAAAATATGTGTATTGCATTAAAATGCTATCATACATTCATCTAATCTCTCTTACAATTAGACTAGCAAATGTGGTGAGAGAAAATATACATCAACAACTATATATTCCCTTGAGTTGTTACAAATGGCCATGGAGACATACCACTGCCTAGAAATGCTTTACAAACCATTCCTACTCTGTATCAGAAGCATTTCATCTCCTTTCAAACCTAGTTGGCTTTATTTGATGCCCTAAAATGACTTGAGGCACTTGCAAACCTAAATCAACTCAACGACTAACTAGTTGGCTCAATGACCAACCACAACCACATCTTTCTTTCATGTATATATAGCATTATATTAGACTACTGCAATTTAGGTAGGAATCAACTACTCCATCTACCTTAATAAGAACAACATTCAACTCAACCTGCCTCTAATCTGGTCAAGTTGAGCATTAATGGCATTTCTGGGAGGTAGGCAGGTGCCTGAATTGAAGAAATCACAAAAAAACAAGTTTAAAACACTTTAAATTCATTATGTTTATCTTATGAAAACTTTCAAGCTCACCATGAACTTTATTGACGAGTTCCTACTAACCAAGAACTCATCGAAATCTTATTATCCTCTATTTTCTCTTTTGTTCCTAGTTGTTAGTGATTTCCAACCCACTGGGAACTTGCTATTTCTCTTTCTTTTCTATTTCATATCTTTGTCTTCATCTTTATCCCTTTCCTCATCTTGCCTCTATTCCACTTTGTCAAGGATTTCCCATCCACTAGGAACTCCAATATCATCTTACATCTTCTCTTCACTTGTTTAATTTGGTCTGTGAGTTCTTGCCCACCAAGAACTCACCAAAAATTGATTTCTTCTTCCTTTTTTATTTTCTTCTTCACTTCAAACTTTCTTGCTTTGTCAAGGTTCAAGGGTACACTAGGAACTAGGAACCCGTTGGGGATTTCCTTCATTTGGAGAACAAGGGAAAGTTCTTGTACTCCTCAAAACATGATGCAAGCACAAACATAGATGAGTCAACCTTGATACGACACGTGAACCCTCTCCTTTCTATAGGTGACCTCCAAGTCACTCTCATTCTCATGGAAAAATCTAGTCGAGTAGAGCATAACCTAGGGGTGGTTCTCTTCTTGTAGAATCAAATGTTGCAAAGAGCAATTGGCTGGTCCTAGGGCCTGATATATGTAGAGCTTTGTTCTTCTAAGACTATGATGGTGGAGATAACCCTATGACTCGAAAGGTTGCTAGTTGTTGATCTCTTATTTGGATTCCTTCAATTCCAATGCTTAGATGGGTTTTGATTTTGTTTGTTGATGGCTCTTAGGTGTTCTATGTTGTTGTCGAGTTCTAGTATGACTTGGAGTATGATTTCTATATTTTGAATGATCCTAAGAGCATGTTCATGCTCTTCTACCATTTGAGGTGTTTGTTGTTTAGGATGTATAGACTCGATTTCTTCAAGGATTACCCTAACCCACTCACCTCTACCTCTTAGGCACATTCATATGCTTGGATGAGAGAGAGTTGACTAGAGTTTACTAAGAGTTGACTCTTTGTTTAATCTTGACTTTGTGACGTGATCAAAGGTTTTCTATGGTTTCACTAGATTGTCGACCTTGTGACGGTATCAAGGAGCTTTCAATTTCAATTTGACCTCATGATGAAATCAAGGAATTCATGTATTCACTTTGTTTTGACTTTCTCTTTTCTAATGTTTTTAGGTTTTGATGTATGCAACTTGAATGTATGCAAAGCAATGCTTTACTTTCTTTTCTGATTTGATAAGATTATTTAATTACTATGAATTGAAATATGAATGCAAACTTAAATTGACTTTTTAATGCAAACCTAACTATGTTTTTGTCATTTTTGAGATCGATTTTGGAATCCTATTCTAATAAAAACAAATAACAAGATAATCTAATGCAATGAAGGGAAACTATATGAACAATGCATAATCTATCAAAAGTAAAGCAACAAAGTATTACTTTCCTCAAGAGCAATTTGATTGGCTAATTACTATGAAAGCATTAAAGAACCTGTCATGAATTTAGCTCATGAGCTTTGTATGATCCTCATAAATCCTTGTATGTGGCAACCTCTTTTTCCTTTGCAGTAGCAGGGTCTTCCTCTTGGCGACAGAGATAGAGAGCAATTGATTTGAAATGGCTTGAGCTTTGAAAGCTAAAAATGAAATTGAGAGAGCTTGGGGAGCTATGAATGTTATGAAAGCACTATGTGAGCACAATGGATATGGCTTGAGAGCAAATTGAGAGCATAACAATGCACTTGAATCCTTTGAAAGCTTGGCAAACTAGCCTAAACATGAAACAAAAGGCACTTAAATCCTGCAATGAGCATCAAAATTCTAATAGAGAGAAAAAGCAAAGATTTTCGAATGGTTGCAATAGTGAATTTGCCTCCTAAGGGAAAGCTTTGAAGCTTTGCACAAATCAAAACTAAATACATGAACTAAGAGGCTCAAAGGGCTGTGAAGAAGCTTAAAAAAGCTTGTGAAGATGAGAAGAGCATTCTCCAACTTGAGAAAAAATGAAGAGGTGAGCAGAATTTATAGGTTGGGAGAGGCACAACAAAGGTAGAGGTGATTGAAGAGATAAATCTGAAGTCAAGGGAAAAGCTTTCAAGCATGCAGAAATGAAATCACAGCTAACCCTAGCTCCCAATGGAGTGCAAACTAGCCTAGAAAATAGTCAAATAAACACAAAAACAAGTAAGAATCTGAGATAGCTACTGACTAATCTCCATTGTCCTCTTTAACCTTGCATAGTGTTCTCAGCTTTTGCATATTTTGCAACAATCTAGAGAAGCTCAAGTGTTTGGACAGCAAGATATCAGAGAGAGTATACAGCAGATCAGAGGGTTCTAAGCCAAGAAGAGATGAAAATGAACCTGAAAAGGTGATTTTATAAAGGAACTTGTTTGAATGGAGGGCTAGGATTAAGAGTTGACTTTGGAGACAAATGAAGGGTTGTGATTGATTGGGGTTCCCTTTCACTAAAGGACAAGGGATAATTTAAAATTGGGAGAAATGATGAGGTGGAGGATGTTTTTAAATTAATAAAATTAGGTTCATTTATTTAATTTATTTGAGAAGGGGAATAATATGAGAGAATTAATTTAGAACAAGGCCTATAATTTAAATAACTGTTTATTTATTTAAATTAAAGGGGGAAAGGGGATAGTGAATAATTAAATAATTAATCAATTAAAATTAATTATTTAACCATAGGGGAAAATTAGGGAAAAATAGATAAATGTGGAAGAGATTAGTGTTTTGCAATCTGAGGACACTTTTAGGTGTCTACATTTTGCCCCTCTTTGAGATGATGTTTGAGATGATGAGATTTATGTCAAGTAACATCATTTCAAAGAAGCTAAGGAAATGGATAGAGGAAAAGGATGATGATGGAAAGATAGGATGATGATGCCCCCTTAAGAGGATAGGTGGGTTGGACAAACATGGGTAGGCTCTCAAAATGAAAGGGATTGGTCAAGGAGGAAAGATAGGGGAATGGATAGAAGAAATGAATGATACGTTAAGCTACAATGAAAGTGGAGGAATGAAGATGCGAGAGAGAGATGGAATAAGATCTTGCTTTGATAGATTTTTGAGCTTCTCACTTGCATTTTTTTCTGCTTATCATCATAGAACTTATTATGTCAAGGGATGACAAACACAATGGAGTGACAGAGGCCAAAGTGTGAAAATGTGATCCCTTGTGAAACAGACACATGATAGTCAAGGAATGTCTGACTCGGTCTAGTAACTGTGATACCTTGTCAGAACATGCGATGAGATAACCTTGAGGTATGCAAGTCCTGATGCAAGGAAGCATGTATTCTTTCTGATGCATAGGATGTCTTTGATTCACACCTAATGGAATCTTAATCAAATGCAAGGCACCAAGTTGCCCCAGTCAATTTTCAAAGACAAACCACAAACAGAAATCAAATAAAAAGGTCTTGCTCTATCTTCGCTTACCTTCATCACTTAGGGACTGCCTTGAGAAGCATAAGAACAAGACTACAAAACAATCTAGTAAAGTAAGACAAAGCAGAGTCAACAACCATTTGGAACATTTGTTAAGTGATATGTGTGTTATGTTTGATTATGATTAAAAGAGTAGGGCCTGGTTTCAGGAAGGAAGCATGTCGTATAAAACATTAAGTCTGGTTTTGACAATGCGACCACCTATATAAGGCAGATGACAGTATTGAGACATCCCGTATAAGCCATGTGGTCTAGTTTCGAGAATGTCATAAACTGTGAAATGATTGTTGATGTTTGATCTTACAAATGACACATGTCGTATAAGGCGTAGAGTCCTAGTTTTGACGATGCCCCATTCCGTGTAGGATATGCGATAGTTGATAAAAGATAGTTGATAGTGACATGATTATCATGAGGCAATTGATTGGTTTGATTGATTGGATAGTTTGTCTTGTTGATATTTGGGATTGTTTTCTGTGTGAAAGATTGATTGTTTTGTTTGACCAAAGTGTCCATCTCACCAAAGGACAACTTATTATGACAATTGACTCAACGGGCCCTAAGGGACTGACCTAGTGCCTCAGGGACTCATCAAAGATGGCCTTGCCTACGTGAAAGCTCAGAGGAAATGTAGTTCGACCAGGTGGTTGACACTGTTTATGACTAGGGATGATTTGAAAATTGAAATGAAATGATGATGTGATTGATTTGGTTGAGGTGAAGAACTAATTTGACATTTTTAGGAGATGATCGAATTGATTTGATGAAGTGAGTTTGATTGATTGAATTGAAGAAGTTAAATGACTTGAAATGAATTAATTGATTTGATGGATTGAAGAATGATGATGAATTGATTTGAAGATTTGGGTGATGTGATTTGAAGAATTGATTTGATGAATTGATGATGTGATTGATTCGATTGTTTGAATGGATTGATTGAGAAGTTTGATTGAGTGATTTGGTTGAGGAATTGAATGATTTGAAGAATTGTTTGAGGAATTGATTTGGTTGGAAGGATGTGATGAATTGAATTCGTTTGAATGAATGGATTGAATGGTTTGGTGGATTAAAGATGAATTGATTGATTGATTTTATTGCTTGGATTTTTGTAGGATATTTGATTTTTTTGAATTTTAGGGAATATTTTGATTTTTTTGGATTTTGACATATTTTGATTTTTTTGTATTTTTGGAATGTTTTGATTTTTTTGGATTTTTGAAATGTTTTTATTTTTTTTGACATGTTTTTTTATTTTTTTGGATTTTTGAAATGTTTTTATTTTTTTGTATTTTGACATGTTTTGAAATGGCATTGGATGACGATTGGGATAACCTTTGCACTAAATACCAATGACAAGGGAGGACCAAGTCTAGGTGCAAGGAGGTAGGTAGGCGGGATTGGATGGATGAAAGGATGGGTGATAGTGGGATGGATGGATGTACGCATAAGAGAGCAAGGATGTGATCTCCAAAGGCTATGTTGCATAAGAATAACATACCCCATTCTAGGTGCAATGCTTACGATTTTCATGACAAAGCTTATGAGACTAAGATGATGGGATTGTTTGGAAAGGACGAGGTATGTCAAGAGATATCCAAAGAATTTTGTCAACGTTTTTACCCCCAATCTTTATCAAGATCAAAAGGAGAAGGATGGACGAACTCAATATGATAAGTATGAGGGTGTAATGGCTAAGGATGGTAAGACGAGATAGTATGGAAATGGTACGATAAGAAGGAAATGATAGGTTGGATAGATGAGACATTGTGCCCCCAAATCTAAGTGACATAGAAGATCAACCTACACATGACGCCTATTTTCCAGGTTTTCATCATGGTACTTATCCAAGGCGCCACCAAGGGTGTTTTTCACCATTGGACGAAGGGTTTTCTCTTTACTTTTTTTATTTTGTCTTCCTTTCTTTTTTTTTGACTTTTTGAATTTTCTGACCTTTGAATGGGAAAGGGGGGATATGGATATGGATGGAAGGGACTCAAGTGTCTAGTTCCATGAAAGGTGAAAGTCCCACTAGAGATGGATGTCATCGCATATGGACCATGTCAAACATCATGATGCTCATAGATATTGGTAAGGGATTGCATGAGAGGGAAATGGATTATGATGCAGAGGTGGCACAAGGGAAGCAACAAAACAAGGGTTTTCTATTCTCCTTTACCCACTCACCCACTTCACTTCTCCAATCCAACACAAGTCACATTCAAGAGCATATTATGGATTTGTTGTCTAGACTGCTATTCAACCTTCAAGGCTTCTCCCACATCATGAGGCAGGTCTGCAAACACTTTACCAACAGTTGGTTTGATCCCTAACTTCACACAACGCTCTAACCTCTACTTGGACTAGTAAGGCTACTAGCCCTCCAAACCTAGTTTTCCCCACACAAATTGACAAAACCCCAAATGACCAGGCAAACCAATGATGGATTTGAATACCCTCTATAGGACTCTTACAAACCTCCAAGTCTCCAATGCCAACTCTATTCCTGCAACTCAAAACTCCAACTAGGTCTCTAGGCCTAATTGATCAATTTAGGTCTAGGTTACAAAGCAAAGGGTTTAGGTTGGGTTCATAGAATAGGGACAGGAACTTGCATTACATCTACCACACCCAAACAACTCAAAACCACCATTCTTTCACTCCTCCTGTCAGGGTTTTGTCATATATAACAGCAAATTGCACAAATTTGGCCAAATACCTATGAATACTTGACCTAGGGCATCACCTTAAAAATTGAGGACTACCTTTCCCAGCAAAAAGCTTTGGAAATCATGTAAAGTACATCCCTAGCCTGCATTTCACCAATTTGTATGGGTTTTCACTGGTGGAAATGCATTCTAGGGTGGATTTTGTGAGGTAAACCCTAGAAAACGGGGTTTTAGACCAGTCCGGATTAAAATTTCAATAACTTTCTCCTACGACCACTTCAAAACCTCAAACCTATTGCATTTGAACCCTAACTCCAAGTGCTTTCAGAAAAACAACATTTGCTCACCTGGCCAATCTGTACAGGTTGTACAACAGCAAGAAAACGGGGAAAAATAGTCTAATTTCTTGATTTCATTGCTCAAAATTCTGTACAGAACCTCCTCCCCTTTACTGGAGTTAGATGTCCACCATATCAACCCCTCCAGGTCAGTATCTAACTTCTACAAGTAGTTTCAACAACCAAAATGGAGTTGCAACCGGTCAATGTGTCATTGACAACATTGGACACTATGGTATTTTTGCATTTACACAAGGATGGCGATTTGTTTTACTTGTCCAATGGAATCAAACCACCATCATACTCCCTAAAACATGTTAAAACACAAAACTAACAAATAACTCAAGAAATCATCCTTAGACCTACTAGGCACAACTAGGGTCCAAATGGACTAAGAGTGTCTTGAGGTTTATATGATTACCCCAAGCCTCTTGACCATACAAAAGGACCTTACAACAATGGCTAAAAGCCTTATTACCAAACACATTGAACAAAAACCATAACTTATCAAAAATGCATCCAAATGCTTGGGGTGTCAAACTGCTCCTAGGTGCCCTACACCAGATTAGGTAGATGGTGGATTATGATTTGGATTATGAATGGAAGGATAGTGGATTATGATGTGGATTATGTAGGAATTATGCAAGGATGGATGAAAGGCTTATGCAAAAGCATGGACCATAGGGACAGGGTGGGTGAAATGTGTAGGATAGTGGATTAAAGATGGGGGAATGGAGGTATGGAAAGGAATCATGTCCAATGGTTGCACACACCATCGTAAACATTGAAACTTTTGATGGGAAGGTGGTATAGGAAGTAATGGAGATGTTTCCTTAGGGGATGGTTGACTTAGTGATTTAGGAACCAACATATACTTAGGATTTTTATGATTTTTTCGTTTGATGTGGGATGAAGGAATTTGAGACTTTTGGATGGAAGGGGATTTTTGAATGGAAGAGGATGGTTGGGATTTTTGAGAGGTGGATGCCTCTTTTAACTTGCTTGATTTTTGCTTAGGTACCCAAACCATTTTAGTTTTGACCTTTTCTTGTGAAGGTATGGGCTTGGGTAGCCTTTTGGATGTATTTTTCTTTGACTTTTTGCATTTGTACCCTAATACATTAGGACCCTTAGAATTTTGGCTTTATGAAAGGAGGCATCCAAATGTTTGTTTTTGAATCCCATGGGATGGGTGGAAGCTTGTTGTTTAAAGGATGTGTGCATTTGTTGGTCATGCTTAGGAATATGAGAGAATTTATGGATGATGGGGATATTACGCATTGGTAGAAGTGGAGGTAAAGTGGATGGAGGGGTATTAGGAGTTGGAAGTAGTGGAGGTAGATTGGATGGTGGAAGGTGTATGGTCACATGCTTTTGACATTTGTAGGATGCTGGAGGTGGAATGGCAACATATGTTTTGGGGATATGATAAGATTTGCGATGGAAAGTGGTGGACTTAGGATGAATGGAGGAAGTACCAACATCTTTAGATTGTTTACCTTGGGGTGTGTATCTAAGTCCATATGAGCATGGAGGGACTTTGACATGGATAAGCTCCAAAATACCTTGATTGTGAAGGCCTAAGCCTTTACCTTGGTAATTCATGTTTTGGAGTATGCCATGGACTATGGGACTAGGTGTAGTTTGGACACTAGAATTGAGGTCATTATTAGATGGAGAAGGGAAAGTGGATAGAGCTTGTTGTTGTCCCAAGGAGGAACATTTATGAATGAAGGTGGAAAGACCAATAGGATATGATGGTGGATTTGAAATGAGGTCGATAGTGGATGTGAAAGGATCATTAGGATCTTGATTATTATTATGTTCACTAAGATCCAAGGTATTGGTTTGATCTTCTATGTTTGCTTGGGAGGCATGTGTCTCATCATGAGAAGTGGATGGTATAGGATTGTGGATAGGGCTAGATGGAGGATGGATGGATGGGGTGATAATCTCTTGACCATGGAATGCATAAAGTTGACTAAGGGGGTCATCATGGCCTTCTTGATCATAGAGGGGATCTTGATTATAGATGGGAACTTGATCATGGAAAGGAGTGTGTTATGGATGGGTTGAATGGAAGGGGTTTGATCTTGATTAGAATGAGGGCTTGATTTTTCCCCATGCTTAGGATTGGACCTTTGACACAACTATTGATTTGCTTGAATGGAAGGGGAAGTGGAAGGCTCTTGGAGAGGCTTGATGTGTTCTAGAGGGTCAACAACATGAAGGTATGGCAGAGGTTGACTTGGACTAGTGGGGAGAGACTGTTGAATAAGGTTGATGGATTGTGGACCATGTGATTGTGTTGAAAGACTAGGCATGATATTTGAAGGCTCTTTGCTCAAGTTAAGGACAAGTGTTTGACATGGAGATAGTTGATCCCTTTCTAGTAACCCTTGGATCACATCCTTGGTAGGTAGGTGGGTGATGGAAGTTGAAGGATTAGGATTAGGTGGATTAGGACTATTAGTGGATAGGTCCCATGGTGGAAGGACAAGAGGGGTGTTGGATGGATTAGGCTTATGGTTTTGACTTTGTTTGGATGGAAGGTCAAAAGAATTGAATGGATTAGTGGACTTGGGTAACTCCATGTGTTTACTTTTGTAATGTTTGAACTTAGGGCGTGGAGCTAATGGGGGATTAGAGGATGGTAAGGATAGTGAATGGCTTGCATGGACTAAGTTGATGTCTCCCTTGTCAAAGGTGGCATTAGAATTCAAAGGCACTTTATTTTGTTGTAAAGGTGGACTTGGGTTCACATGCTCTTGTTGGGGTGTGAATTGATAGGTTGATGTGGTGTTGACTTGATGTGTGGATTCGCTCGTAACTAAAGAGATATCCTCCTTGAAGTATGAACTTGGGCTTAGGAGGAGGGGCTCCTTGGAGTATAAACTTTGGTCTTGGTTTGGACATAGGATCACTAAGGATTAGGACCATGTTGACAAGTACTTGACTAGGATTAGGGTAATGATAAGGTGGAATGACTAGAAATGTGATAGAATATGAGATTGATTGGATGATTAGATGGGTGATTAGGGATGATTAGGATATGGTTAGGGTTGTAATTAGGATGAACTGGAAATGATTAGGATATGATTAGAGGTGAGAGGACTAGGATGAATTTGATTGAACGATGTAATTAGAAAGGGTGATTGGGATGTGAAGGTTGAATGAGGAAGATATGAGTAGGATGTGATTATGATGATGTCAAATGACAAGAATAATGATTAGGATGTTTAGGGTGAAATTGGTTGGACTAGTATTGTGATGTGTAATGATTAGGCTATGGTGACTTGGATGGATTAGGATAATGAGTAGGACAATGATAAGGATGATGTTAATTGGATTAGAAAGAGGATGACTATGTAGAATGATTAGGATGAAGTTGATTGGATAAGAAAGAGGATGATGTGGAATGGCAAGTATAATTAGGGTTTTGATTAGGATGAAGGTGACTTGGAATGAATGTGTTGGTGAGAATGTTGTGTTTATGTGTTCACTATAGGGATGACTAGGAAGATCTACTCCCTTTCTCTTCTTTTGCAACCGTGTCTCTACCATATAAGACTTGTGAATTTTGGGAATGGGGATGACCTAAGGATGATAATGCAAGGTGATGAGGCCCAGACTATGAGAGAGGCTAATGGATATTAGTCTTCGAAAAGTCTAGCTCCAAGAGGGTACTATTGTCTACTAATGACCTTGTCAAAGTATAAATTGGGTTTATCAAGACCTTGAGGTGTGGAAGAAATGATTGATTAAAGTGAACTCGTGAGTTTCATAATTCACTTGGAAGGATGGACTTAAACTAGCCTTGGAGTATTAAGCCCAAGTTGTAATTGATTTAAAAAAGATATCAAGGTCTCTTGGTCTAGATTTGTACTTGTGACACAGTCAAGCTTCGACAGTTTCTCCTTATGTTTCAACCTTAGGAAGACTACTGTTTAGGGTCCTCTATAGATGTCAAGGGATGAATTCTAATGTTCAATGCAACTTACTCCTAAAGGAATGAAATTGAATATGTAGTGGGTGAACAGAACCAGCGGGTCTATAATGTTTTGACATAGTTGCAGTCGGATTTGATAGGGAGAGTAGATGCTCAAAGGTTTCCCTACGGTTGTGGTGTATTGTGATTGGGAATGATTAGGATGAAATTGATTGGGTTTGGAATGAATGGTTAGGATATGATTAGGATGTGATTGATTAGATTATGAATGAAGATGATGATGTGTAATGATGAGATTAGATGACTTTGGATTGATTGGGATGAAATTGATTGGATTATGAATGAAGATGATTATGTGTAGTGATAAGATTAGATGATTTGGATTGATTAGGAAATGATTAGGATGATGTTGATTGGATTAGAATGAATGGCTAGGATATGAATGGGATGTGATTGGTTAGACTAGAATGATGAGATTAGATGACTTCGATGGATTGGGATGAAGTTGATTGGATTATGAATGAAGATGATTAGAGTTTTGACTAGGATGATTAAGATGATGGTGATTAGATGAAAGAGGTGATTAGGGTTTGATAAAGATGACTTGGATATGATTAGGATGATTAGGAATGATGAATAGGATATGATTAGGATATGATCATAATGTTTAGGATGAAATTGGCTTAGGAGGGTGATTAGGATACGAAGGTTGAATGATGAGGATATGATAAGAGTGTGATCAAGATATGATGAATTGGGATGAATGTGTGAACAAGAATGTTTAGGGTGATGATTAAGCACGCACTTTGAAGAAGACACATCAATCATAGAAGACACTTGGCAATCAAATTGGTTGTTTTTGGTGACTCTTGATGTTTTGCATTTTTTGATAAGTTTTGAAAGCACTTGAAAACATGCATGATCCTAGGCTAGTCAAGGATACTACATGTTAAGTCCCCACTCAGATTTCTCCAAATACTAAGACAAGGCAGACAACTAGAGAATTTGGTGACACTAGCTCCCCCTTACATAGCACGGGCACACCAAAGCTCTTACCCTTCGATCATAGGGATTGAGGGAATTCCTATCTCTACAATAATTAGTACATGTGGGGCGGCTTTGGAGATCCGACCTCTAGTACCAGCAAGTAAAAAGGGTTTTCGGCCACTAGCACAAATGGTTCTTAATTAGTGTTTCATGATATATTGGTGTCTATGCATGCAGCAGTTCGCTCATTTAAGAGGCCTCCCAGACCTTAGAAAGGGTTTTTATGCATCTCTTGGATATTGAGGGAGACTTCTGTCAGTATAGAACAGTGGCATCAGGTGATTGATGACTTTCGTCACAACAATGATTATTTGTATAGCGGACCAAAATGAAAGTACCACTTGGGTCATTCCCTCTCACAAATTGGGAGGCAAACCCTCTAAAGTTTTGCACAAAAGTGGCACAAACACATGTTTTTGATCTCTAAGGTCATACGACGATGTGAGGAGAGAGCATACACATGTGTTTGACCACACTAGATAGTGTTCATTTAACCATTTGTTTTTAGGTGTGGTGTGATTTATGCAAGTGTGGTGAAGAGATTTTGATTCCTAAGATCACCAAGGGTGTGAGAGAAGAGCATACACTTCTCCACAACACAAATAGAAATCACCAAGCAAAGAAGACAAATGATTATTTTTAAGCCCCAAAATATGTGTGAAAACAACAAGCTATGGTTCTTTTTAATGCACCAAATCGAAGTGTTCCTATGATAGCAAATCACACACATAAGAATGAAAGGAACCCTACACCAAAATGTGTTAGTAGTTTCAACCAAGAGTCTTCTCCCAACGAGTGCCACAAGCTACAAATCAGAAATCAGTAGCATAAAATCTCTATGATAATTTGTAAAACATGAAACATCAAGTGAAATACCCCCTTTTGCAAGCCACGAAGACAAAAAGGCCAAGAAAGTGAATCTAGAAAATATATGAAAAATATGATCAATTATAGAAAAACTAACAACAAAATCAAAAAGTAGATGAAATTCTAAGCTATTTGAAATTTTTTTTGTTGAAATCCGATAAAAAATACAAGAGATATTCGCGTTTGAAGTTCAAATGTAACGTTGACTTTGACTACAAAAATACATGATAAAATGATGTTACTCAACAAAACCTATATCGTTACAAAGTTCACTGAGCCATCTTTTCGACAAGCCCTTGTTTGCAAGATTTTGAGCCCGTACGCCCAAGTTATGAGAAAAAGAAAAAATCATCTCCTTTAGGGCTTATGGATGAAAGGGGGGCAAACTGCCAGTCTAAGTTTGACCGCTAGCAGCTAGTGCTTAGCTAGTCACATGAGTGGTCAGAGGGGTGGTGATTAACATTAACAATTTGTGCTGGCGGTTGAGGAGTCAGGGCCCCTGGTCACCCATGTGACCAGGGCCCAGAGAAAAGAAAAATAAAATAAAAGAGGAAAGGGGCGCGGGCCCCTCAGGTGACTAATGTGACCTTAGATAAGCGGGCGCCCACTCTATTAAGATGAAATCAAAACATTTCCTAAAAATTGAAATGTGAAATCTAAGTCTGAATTTGAAAATGCTACATTCGATCAAGTCTAAATTTGAAAAGTGTTGGCGGGAATCCAAAAGGCGGTCGACGACGTTTGGAAATGGTTAGGGTCTTGCAGAGACAATTTAGGGAGCGGTGGTAGAAGGTTTCCCAGTGGTGGTGGAGCTAACAATAGTACTTTGACAGGTGGCAAGGGAGCTAACAATAGTGGTGGTGACCGAGCAGTAAAGGGGAGGCGACCGAGCGGTAAAGGGGAGGCGACTTAGAGGATTCTGTGAAGTTTTGGAGGCGGCGACCACTAGTGACGACTGTAGATTTATGAGGGCCAAGTGGGAGTTTTGGGAGGTCTGAGGCAACGGTGTTAGGGAGTTTCAACTGGTGGAGGGAAGACTTCACAGGGTGGAGACAGACTTTTGCAGGCGGCGACCAGAGGATGCTTAGGGTTTTAACGGCAGAAGAGAATCTTTACGTTGTGATTAAAACACGTGCGGGGGAAATAAGGTGGTTAGGGTTTCATTGCAGGTTAAGGTCGAAGGCTAGGTTTTGGTGGCGGTGATGATTTGGAGGAGGTGGTGAATGGTTACTTAGGGTTTAGATATTTGTAGGGGGTGTCGACTAGTGAATGGCGGCTGCGACAAGGTCAAGCTAGAGGCGACTAGACAATGAACACCGGAAGTAGGAGTGGAGAAGGGAGGAATCTAGGTGGTGATTAGGTGTTAGGTGGTGGCGACTGTTTGTAATGGAGGTTTTTTAAATTTGCAACCAAAAATTTTAATCCTGTAAACATAGAAATCAAATCTGCAACATAGTATAAACCACCAACACTAAAACCTGCAACAAAATCAAAACATTAAACCTGCAATGCAAACATGCGATCAAAATGTTATGAGCCAAGATACCATAAAAAATTAGAGATTTTGACAGAGACCAGAGTGGTATGGTATGTCTGTACGGTACAGATCCATACAATACGGACTATCGTACTAAAAAAAAATTCAAAAATTTCACAGTGAGCAAAATGGGTCGAATTTACAATTATTTTTCGCTGAAAGGGCCTTCCAGACTCAATGGTGATGTCCATTTGATACCAGGCAACCACCTACAAAACTTGTCTTTTAGAAGTTGACTAAAATTAATCTATTCACGTTGGGTTCACCAGATGAAGTCAAGGGAAAAGCTTTCAAGCATGCAGAAATGAAATCACAACTAACCCTAGCTCCCAATGGAGTGCAAACTAGTCTAGAAAATAGTCAAATAAACACAAAAACAAGTAAGAATCTAAGCTAGCTATTGACTAATCTCCATTGTCCTCCTTAACCTTGCATAGTGTTCTCAGATTTTGTAGATTTTGCAATAATCTAGAGAAGCTCAAGTGTTTGGATAGCAAGATATTGGATAGAGTATACAGCAGATTAGAGGATTATAAGGCAAGAAGAGATGAAAATGAACCTAAAAAAGTGATTTTATAAAGGAACTTGTTTGAATGGAGGGTTAGGATTGAGAGTTGACTTTGGAGCCAAATGAAAGGTTGTGATTGATTAGGGTTCCCTTTCACTAAAGGACAAGGGATAATTTAAAATTGGGAGAAATGATGAGGTGGAGGATGTTTTTAAATTAAATAAATTAGGTTCATTTATTTAATTTATTTGAGAAGGGGAATAATGTGAAAAAATTAATTTAGAACAAGGCCTATAATTTAAATAAATGTTTATTTATTTAAATTAAAGGGGGAAAAGGGATAGTGAATGATTAAATAATTAATCAATTAAAATTAATTATTTAACCATACGGGAAAAATAGATAAATGTGGAAAAGATTGGTGTTTTTCAATCTAAGGACACTTTTAGGTGTCTACAAAATCAATTGATTTATGAGTTAACAAGATTGATTTGGGAGTGAATTGGGTTTGATTGGGAGTGAAAAAAGTTTGATAACCTTTCACGGAAGAAGAAATAGAGTTAGCATGAGATTGATTGAGAGATCATAAGAATTGATTTGGAGTTAAAATGGAGTGATTGGGAGTCTTGAATTAGTTAGGAAAAGTTAATGATCAGTTAGGGAAGGTGACTCACGCAATCAGGGCTCAATTTGGAGCAAATTCAGGCATGAACTGAAGAGAAACTTGTGTGTTTAAACATGACTGGGTTGCCCCTTTTGATAGGGCAGGTCACCCCTGGGGATTAGGGGTTGCCCTCGAGGGGATCAAGGGTCACCCAGGGGATCAGGAAATGACAGGGGGAGACCCACAATAACAAGGTTATATAGGTGAGTTTGAGGGCTAGAAATGGTCAGAAGGCACTAAGGACAGCATCAAAACCTAGAGACTAACTGAAAGATAGAAAGAACATGGGTCATCCCTTGTAGTAGGGTAGGTTGCCCCTGGGGATTAGGGGTTGCCCAGGGGGATCAGAAAATAATAGGGGGCAACCCAGAAAGGAAGAAATGGGTGACACAAATGATGATGGGGAATGATCTAGGAGGCCAATTGGAAGCCTTTGAAATGTTTAAATGGATGAAAGGAGCTTAGGGAAAGTGTATTTCCCATCTTGTGACACTAGGGGGTGAAATTGACAAAGTAGGAAGATTGTTGACAAGGGGTGAAGGATGAAGAAATAGGACCTAACAGAGTTAGCTAGGGGATGGGGAAACACAAACAAGATGAAGAACTTTGATCCATGTGTCACAAAGAGTAATACTACTAAGAGTGCATAATTACACGCTTACATGTACGTGTTTAGGATTACAACTCATCATTAGATCATTGTGTAGGCCCATCCGTGTTTCTAGTGCTTACAGTTCTGACCTGTTCCTAGTCAGTCCAAAAGGGCCCACAAAGGCAAACACTTAGAAACTTAGGAATTTTTACTAAGGAAGAAACTAAGGACTTAGTGGATTTTTAGGATAATTTTGAGGATAGGGTCCCATTGAAAATATCTCAGATTGGGTATAAATGATGGGCAAAAGAGGCATAAACACAAGATTTTGATGGATTTTAGGAAGGAAAAAGGGGTGGAAAATATGGGCACCAACACCCCATAAGTGCAATACAACTCAATTCTTAGATAGCAGTGAGGCTAATAAAGCAAGATTAGGTGGACTAGTTCAATTTTAGAATTGAATGCATTGTAAATAACACTCCACGCTTTGATTTTGATAATTAGTATTGCACTTTCTTCATAGCTAAAGCTAATTGTCCATCTATAATATCATATATTTTTATTTAAAGCCAACAATGCCAACTCCTAATAGATGACACTTGAATTTAAAAATAATATTATTTGTGATTCCTAGGTCTTACAAAAAGAAAGTATGTTGCATGGTCTATACTAGTGCCAATATTTACAAAATTAGTTTTTTAGTATTACTAATCAAGTTAAATTAAAAGGTTTTTATAAATGTAAACCTAAAATGTAATGTCCCCTCTTAGTAAGTTCTAGATATCTTCACCTTACACACAAATATCGCTTCTTAAAGAGAACATTAGTGATTAAGAGATCACTAATAAAACCAATATCATTAGTTGGGGTTAGTAACATCATAAACATAATCAATAACAATGATCAATTTCATATATCCAATGTATATTTTCCTCATTCTTTATCCTATTGAGATCTCATGATATACTTTGGGTATGAGGATTATCGTGCCTGGTCGCTAATCTAACCTAGTCGTTTATCCTAGTGGAGACAGTAAATGTATTTGTTAGGGCGTTGAATAATAAGACTCCACTGCCATAGGCCCAATGGTTTCATTGCTACACCCAGCAATTCTTCACCACTTGGCTCAAAGGTTTCATTGCTACACTTGGCAATTCTTCACCACTTGAGTGTCACCTAGCATGTGAGACTATGAATCACCATTCCTTAACGATCGCTCGTTAAGGCACTGAATAATATTGTTGTTCCTTAACAATCACTTGTTAAGGTGCTGAATAATATTGTTGTTCCTTAACAATCACTTGTTAAGGCACTGAATAATATTGTTGTTCCTTAACAATCACTTGTTAAGGCACTAAAAAGAATCGTCATTCCTAACAATTGATACGTTCCTATAGGATGCTAAGGAAGATTAATGACGTGGCATCATAACACTCGTCCCTAGTATACCATGAGTAGAGTTAAGAATCATACCTTTAACAGTCCTTGCCTTCTCTTTAAATGATCTCTCAGATCATAACATTTATAAGTTTTTCATGTGCATATTCTCTTTATAGGAAGTGGACCTTGTCCATCATTCCTTATAGACAATCTTATGGCACTTTGAATGCCATTTATATTCATATATAATTAGATATTCAATAACATATGATAAGTATGAAATTATACCTTATTCCTTGATATCAATTCGCTGTCCAAATGGATTCTAGATTGTTGTTGAATAACAATTAATGTTGATCTGATTTGAGAGTTGCTGAAATGAATGATATTTGCTTGGTTCTTAAAAATGATTGATTTATGTAAGTATATTAGGAATGTATTGTGTTTGTTGTGTTGATTATTCTGCTGATCTAATAAAGAATGCTCAGTAATTTATATTAGATGTTTTTTTCCTCTTTTTATATCCCCTTCCTTGATATTCTTGCACACCTTATATACAACTCAAGGAGAGGTGTCATTGAATGAGTGGGTCTGTCTATTACCAAAGGGAGCGACTATACAAAGAAGTCATTGCTCGTTAATAAATCACAGCCTTTTGCTAATCCAAACTGCACCTCTATTCTTTTTGTCTTATTCATATCACACTTCTTCCTCTTATTACTAATCACATCGTTTGACATGCTACATAAGGAATAAGACAGTTTGTCTTATTACATGAGCGCTCATTACAAACTTGATCGGCCCGTTATAATTATCATTTAACTTTGACTTTGGCATAAATTAAAGATGGTCAGCTTTGCTACCTTAATGCGCTTTCTTCCTTAGTGAAACCATTTCCTTTTAAACTTTGTTGTCTTATTTGTATAACTCACAATGATCACTGACTAGTCTTTATCACTTTGGAGTTTAGCTTTAGCCTTAGTCAATCGTCTCTTATCATGACATTTATATTTATTATAATAACATTTATATTTTATATTTATATTTATTAATATTGATATTAATATTAATATGTTATATTTATATATCATATATTATATTTATATTTGTCATTTATAAATATAATAATATATTCTTGTTAATAAGTTTATTATTTAATATTATTTATTAAATAATATTATATTTATTTATTACACAATTGTCATCCAAATTGACGACAAACACCATTTTTACGAAAGCGACTTCACTGCCTTTATCATGATGTTTAAATCTTTAATTTAAACAATGCCTTAATGTGGGGACATGATAGCCCTCCCCACTCAAAATTGCTTGTCCTCAAGCAATCACAACGAGTTACCTTGCACTTTAACATTTACCTTCAATGTGTTGAGACAAAGTCATGGTTTGATTCCGGATGCACATGCTTTAGTGAAGAGAAATGATTGTGATTCCATGAAAGAGAATTTATAATCAAAGAATACTTGAAAGGTCTAATGAAAGAAAAATGTATAGGTAAGCATTTGTTTAATGTTTTGAATAACGATGCGATGTAAGTATCATAGATGAAGATGTGGTTCTAGGCGATGAAAATATTTTCAATGCTAAAGAAGATTTTGAGAGTATTGAGATTCCAAGATTCTAATGATTGATGATAAGATAGCGTGGAGACAATCAATGACAGATAAGATTATTAGGAGAAAGAGGATCCATGATGTTGAGGAGAGTATATGTGAGACATGGAGGATGAAACAAATCAGCAAGTGTATTTAGAATTGAATGAAATGTAGTTGATGAAGAATCTGAATTTGATTTTAGTAATTGAATCTGTATTGTCTGTTATAGATCTACATGCTCCATTTCTAATTTTCCTTGTATGGTAATTTCTTGTTTACTTATGTTTCATATGATTGTATTGCTTGTATATTATATTCACCTCCACTTCTTTACTTTCTATTTTGTTTTCTTATATACTTGTAGAATCTCTTAGGGTTCTATTCTCAATTGAATCCTTCAATGATGTTTTGGATGTCTTTCTCAAATGAAATGCTCTTCCCTTTTTCTCCTCAAGGTTGAATGGTGGTGAGTGATCTCCTCAGGATGTTAAATATAGAAGTGATTACACCAATTTGTTACATGCATTTCCATTTAATTACATAATAAAATTGAAGTAGACAACCAAGTAGCTCAAGAATGCAAGCAACCAACTCAAGCAAGTAGGCAAGTAGCTCAAGCACGTAGACAACCAACTCAAGCAGGTAGGCAAGTAGCTTAAGAATGCAACCAGGTAGCTCAAGCACGCAACTGAGTAGCCTGAGCCACTGGAAAGACAATATCTTTAACATTCTCATAAAGTAATTATAAGAGCACATCTTGTTGAAGATACATGAAGTAACACCTCAATACATGTGATACATAGAGTATAAGAAGCATGAAGCATATATGCAGATAATACATGAGGCATACATATGAGTACATCAAGTCATAAAGCATACATGTAAGTTGTAAAGTATACACTTAAATACATAAGTCGCATGAATACATAGCCACAAGGTATACACCTGAATACACTCGAATACACATACGCCACAATGTATACACTTGAATACATAATTCACCTGAATACATATAAGTCATGGAGTATACACTTGAATACAAAGTCATAGAGTATACAAAGTCATATAGAGTATACACCCGAATCCATAGTCATGAAATACATAGTCATGAGTATATACATTCAAATACAAATACAATCATAGAGTATACACTCAAATACAAATACAAGGCATAGAGTATACACTCAAATACAAATACAAGATCATAGAGTATACACTCAAATACAAATACAAGGCATAGTGTATACACTCAAATACAAATACAATCATAGAGTATACACTCAAATACAAATACAAGTCATAGAGTATACATTCAAATACAAATACAATCATAGAGTATACATTCAATTACAAATACAATTATAGAGTATACACTCAAATACAAATACAAGGCATAGAGTATACACTCGATTACAAATACAATCATAGAGTATACACTCAAATACAAATACAAGGCATAGAGTATACACTCAGTTACAAATACAATCATAGAGTATACACTCAAATACAAATACAAGGCATAGAGTATACACTCAATTACAAATACAAGGCATAGAGTATACACTCAAATACAAATACAATCATAGAGTATACACTCAAATACAAATACAATCGAATGAAGTATACTGTCAAACAATTGAGAAGGGGATTCGGTGCATCCCATACTACACCGTGGACCCGTCCACCATCCCAAGGTCACCAAGTATACACATGAGTATGAATCATACGTAATATACAAAGTATTCACATAAACATATGTTACAAAGCATACACATAATTCACAAAGTAAACCTTTGAATACACTTGAATTCACATAAATCACAAAGTATACACTTGAATACATGTAAAGCACACATAGTATAGATAGGATGGCAGGATGACTGCTCTGATACCACTTGTAATGTCCCCTCTTAAGAAGTTCTAGATTCTCCACCTTGCACACAAACTTAGCTTCTTAAAGAGAACATTAGTGATTAATAGATCAATAATAAAACCAATATCATTAATTGGGGTTAGTAACATCATAAACATAATCAATAATAATGATCAATTTCATATATCTAATGTATATTTTCCTCATTCTTTATCCTATTGAGATCTCATGATATACTTTGGGTATGAGGATTATTGTGCTTGGTCACTAATCTAACCTAGTCATTTATCCTAGTGGAGATGGTAAATGTATTTGTTAGGGCATTGAATAATAAGACTCCACTACCATAGGCCCAAGGGTTTCATTGCTACACCCAACAATTCTTCACCACTTGGCTCAAGGGTTTCATTGCTACACTTGACAATTCTTCACCACTTGAGGGTCACCTACCGTGTGAGACTATGAATCACCGTTCCTTAACGATCGCTCATTAAGGTGCTAAATAATATCACCATTCCTTTACAATCACTTGTTAAGGCACTGAATAATATTGTCGTTCCTTAACAATCACTTGTTAAGGCACTGAATAATATCGTCGTTCCTTAACAATCCTTTTTAAGGTGCTAAAAAGGAATCGTCGTTCCCTAACAATTCATATGTTCCTATAGGATACTAGAGAAGATTAATGGCGTGGCATCGTAACACTCATCCCTAGTATATCATGAGTAGAGTTAAGAATCATACCTTCAACAGTCCTTGCCTTCTCTTTAAATGATCTCTCAGAGCATAACATTTATACTTTTCATGTGCATATTCTCTTTAGAGGAAGTGGACCTTGTCCATCATTCCTTATAGACAATCTTATGGCACTTTGAATGCCATTTATATTCATATATAATCAAATATTCAATAACATAGGATAAGTATGAAATTATACCTTATTCCTTGATATCAATTCCCTATCCAAATAGATTCTAGATTGCTATTGAATAACAATTAATGCTGATCTGATTTGAGATTTGCTGAAATGAATGATATTTGCTTGGTTCTTAAAAATGATTGACTGATGTAAGTATATTAGGAATGTATTGTGTTTGCTATGTTGATTATTCTGATGATCTAATAAAAAATGCTTAGTAATTTATATCAGATGTTCTTTTCCTCTTTTTATATCCCCCTCCTTGATATTCTTGCACACCTTATATACAACTCAAGGAGAGGTGTCATTTAATGAGTGGGTCTGTCTATTACCAAAGGGAGTGACTATACAAAGAAGTTGCTGCTCTTCAATAAATCGCAGCCTTTTGCTAATCCAAACCGCACCTCTATTCTTTTTGTCTTATTCATATCACACCTCTTCCTTTTATTACCAATCACATTGTTTGACATGTTACATAAGGAATAAGACGGTTTGTCTTATTACATGAGTGCTCATTACAAACTTGATTGGCCCGTTTTAATCGTCATTTAACTTTAACTTTGGCATAAATTAAAGATGGTCAGCTTTGTTGCCTTACTGCACTTGCTTCCTTAGTCAAACCATTTCCTTGTAAACTTTGTTGTCTTATTTGTATAACTCACAATGATCGTTGACCAGTCTTTATCACTTTAGACTTTAGCTTTAGCCTTTGTCAATCATCTCTTATCATGGCATTTATATTTATTATAATAACATTTATATTTCATATTTATATTTATTAATATTGATATTTATATTTATTAATATTGATATTAATATTTATATGTTATAATTATATATCATATATTATATTTATATTTGTCATTTATAAATATAATAATATATTCTTGTTAATAAGTATATTATTTAATATTATTTATTAAATAATATTATATTTATTTATTACACAATTGTCATCCAAATTGACGACACACCATTTTTACGAAAGCGACTTCACCGCCTTTATCGTGATGTTTAAATCTTTAATTTAAACAATGCCTTAATATGGGGACACGGCATAAAACCATTGACAACATTTAGAAAAACACATTAATTCACACACTTGAAAGTTAAGAAAATATACCTTCTCTGATTAGCTTTAGTAATGAACGTCATTTTTTCCTTTTTAATTTTCTTCTCTTTAAACTCTTCTAATAAACTCATTGAAATGAAATGTAATTTTCTAATTAAATCTCTAAACTTTGTTTATAACATAAGGAGGAGCAATAGCACATTAATTGCCACTGTTCATAATGTTGTATCAAAAGTTTGTGTCAATAAATTTTATTATTTGTGTTTTTTTATTAATTTTTGGCTAAAGGTTATTAAAAAATTTAGTAATTATGCTCATATAGCTCAATTTTCTTCATTCTAACACTCTTTAATGAGTTTTCACCATTAGATGAACAATGATGTGTGTTAATCTAGAATGCAAATCTAACAAGGTGGATATTCATAAGACAACTTTTGGAATCATCCAAGAGTCATTAAATTGATTTAGAACGGTTGATATTTGCTTAAATAATTGCCTGTTTCGATGTCATGCACATGTAAGTTAAACTTTTAATATTTTAATATTTTATTGGTGGCACTAGTGGGGGAATTAAATGAAGTTTAAATCCACCATTAGTTCATACTAAAACTTTATTCTTTTTTTTAGGTTGTAGTACCTATACTTGTCACTTGTCTTAGAAAAAAGAAAGAAAAAACACACAAAAAAATAAGAAAATGCAAAAAATTAGGTTGTAGTCTTGTAAATTTACAATTCAACTACTAAGTGCTATAATATCCATTAGATACAATACTACACCTGAATATTACTTGTGGCCCATGGTAGATTGATTATATTCATTTGAATAAGTGAAATCGTACATTCCTTTCTATCAATATAAGTCTTGAATTTTAAATTTTTCAATCTTAGAGTTAAGTTAAAATTTGATAGAAGCATGTATAGCACAAGATTCAAAAGAAACCACAAATAGAGCAACCAAAATTCAGATGGTATGACATACACTGAGTTGCTAGAAGCCTCTAGTTTTGTTGATGAATACCACGATATTTATGATCCTATAATCAATAATAGGAGCCTAGGAGAGCTTAGATACATCTCTCATAATAAGACATGAAATACTAATCTTGTTAATTATAAAGTGATAGTGCACCATGGGTAGTTGAATTGGGATGCATGATGTTCCATGAGGTTTTCCCTTGCCCATAATTTATCATAGTCTATGCCCAGAATTACGATGAAAATAATTATTTGCAAAAATACCCAAGAAGAAATCTTGTCCATTATTAAGCAAAATGTTGGTGTCAGATTAGGTTTGTAGTACTTGCAAAATTAGGAATTATCCTCATTAATCCAGAAGCAATTGCTAATGATTATGAGTTAGCTAGTAAAGGTTCCAAAGAAAGTTTTTTCATTTGATGTAGGGTACCCAATGATAATCCTCCTTATCAAATTGTAATTTTAAACCATGAGTTAATGATATTGCTTCTATGCTAGAATTTTGGTTTGGATTGAATAGCGATAATCTAGTAGATGGAACCCTCCTTGAAATGGTATATAACATCCATTATGGTCAACAACCTATTAAGTACAAATTTGTTATGCACATTACAGAATATATTCATAAATCATTTTTATTAATTAAAGGAGGTTCTAACACTGAGACCTTTAGGTTCATAACCTACTTGTGTTGTTTATTTCTATGGTAGTTATGTGGATGGTTTATAGACAACAAGATTTAGATTTTTCTCTATTATGACGTTCGAACAAAAATGTTGGCACTGATAACTAATTGGACCTATAAGATAAAGATGCATGATAAGAGAAGAAACTACAATCATTTTGTGGATTATCTCTTGACTCCAATTCATAAATCAATTATAAATACTCCAATGCGTAGATTGCTTATGACTTGTAGAGATTCCATTCAACTAGGATCAAAAATAAAATTAGTTAGTTGGTACTTCATGAAAGAATATATTGTACTAAGATTTTATGGATCGACAGTAAAGCCCCACAAACCTCCAATACATGTGACAAAAAATGATTTTTGCCTTGGAATATAATGCAGTCAAGGTAGGAGGGTCCGGTGAGGGACTATCTGACCTTGCAGCCTAATCAACTAACACCATGATCTTAATGGATATGCAACACAAGCTAACAACTAATCAACAGAAAGATAAAAGACATCCATGAACACATAACACAAGATGCATCTTGGGAAAACCCTAACAAGGAAAAACCCAACCTTCAAAGCTCATTCCTCATATATTATAATTTCAAATTAAATTACACATGCTCCAAGGGCTTTACAGATGCTAGGCCGCAACCCAGGGATTATAAAAGATTCATACAACAATATTCTTTCAAGATTTCTTTCTTCTACATCTCAATTCTCTGTTCTGCAACTCTTTTTGCTTCCTGTTCTACCTTCTACTCTATTCTGCTACTCATTCGGATTAGAACAACTTAAGATCTTACTTCATGTCTTTGTTCTATTGATCACTGCCTAGAAACAATCCTTTATCTCTTATTTATATCCTTTGCAAGCTTTCTAAACATCAACAAGTTGGCCTAATTGCAACAGCTAGTCGAGTAACATGTAGACACGAATAGGTCAGACCTAAACACAAGGCATTTCTCTGCTAGTACATAAAAATTAGCGCAGATCTCCATGAAGGTTGGCCAGGTCCTATACTTCATTGAATAATGTTCCTTAGGCTCTGCAAGTCACAGATTTGCTCTGCAAGCTGATTAAACTTCATTAAACACTGTCAGCTCTGCTATGAGAAATAGGTAAAAACAAATAATCTTCTGACAACGATATCTCTCCAGAATTGAACCCAAATGATCTGAATTTTGGATATGTTGTGGATGACTTTGTCTAGATGTTAAGTACAACTCTACAACCTCTAATATTCAAATGCGATAAAATGTAGAATTCTCCAAGGTTGCTCTCTCTGCAATCTGCAACTTCATTGTCAACTGTCTCAATTGTTCTGAATGCTTCCGGATGCTCCTGCATCAGACTCTCAAGGTTATTTGAAAAGTGAGCCTCTTCACTTTGATTTGTATTATGTCAAAATCAATGTTGGTTCTTTGAATAGGTTCAGTGGTCTATTTTCAGGTACTTGCAACTTCCTCAAGGTCGGCGGTCTATTCAAGTCCACCCTACAAAACTGCCTCAAGTTCTTCTAAGTTTGGCATTCTACCTGCAATCCTTGCACTGCCTCAATGATCGGCAGTCTGAGCAAGTCTTCTCCGCAAGTTGCCTCAAGATCAATGTTTGCTTCAATCAATTAAGAGTCAATCATATATACATGCATCCTCTGGAACAATCATGTTTGATACAGTCACTACATTCTTGAATTCTCTCTTGAACACTTTCTAATCTTGATCTCAGATACAATTTCCCTCACACACATCAAAAGTCTTACAGTTTCTGCTCTGCATATACTTCTCTTATACTATTCTTTGTTTCTTTATCCTTAATTCCTTTACTCTGGTACACAACTTGTCATTCCTTCTTTCTCTGCAACATAAATTTCCTTTCTTTGCTTTGGTTCACATTTGTTCTCACAAACTTCCTATACAGTGCTTTCTCTGATGATTACTCTATAGCAAAATTCTTCTCAAGATCAATGATTCACCCTCTTCTAGTTTCTCTATCAAATCTGATGTCTTAAAAGGTTCCTCTTCCTTTGCATAAACTATCTCTATATCAACAAGCTCTTCTTCTTCTATACAAACTGTCTCTGTATTATTTACTGCTTCTTCTTCATTAGCCTCTGTATAAACTATCTCTGCATCAGGTGTTCTTTCCTCATCATTAGTCTTCTTGGTAACAAGTTCTTGTTGACATCACTGCTTGATTCTTTTCTCCTCCAAACTTGAAAACAGGTTCCTCTGAATCTTCTCCTATCAGGTCCTCTTCCTTCCCTTATGCATCCTTTACTATGATAAGAATTATGACTCCTATCATTTCTCCCTCTGTAGTTTGAATTGTTGTTCTTATTTTGCTCTGCACCTAATTTATATCTTCTTTTCTCTCCAGCATATGAATTCTTCCATCTATACAACCTTCTGAACATATAAGTAATATGTTTCCATTTTTCCCCATTAATCCATCCATAATTCATCTGCATACAATCTGACATAGGTTTTCTTCTTCTCATTTTATTCCAACACATCTTTTCAGAATTATTCCTCAATCCACAAAACTTACAAGGATGTAGATCCCAACACAATTCCTTTTCATGTCCATGCTTATTACAATGTGAACAATACATACCTCTTCTTCTCTGATTTGATTTGTTTGAATTTGTAATAACATCCTTACCTCTATCATACCATTTGAAGGTCTTCATTTCTTGATCTTATTACTAGTTCAATAGGTTTTGTAATTCCTTGCTGCTACTTTCCCAATCCTTGTCCTTCATATCCCATTTTCTGCATGATTTTGAAACCAATACAATCACCAACAACTGCAGGTTTTGTCACACTGTCATCTTTAATCTCACTATCTAAAGAAACTTTTGCATCATCACACAAATCATTAGTATCACAAGAAACATCACAAAAATTAGGCTTAGATTTCAAAATTTCATTCTCTTTTCTGCATACTACAAGTGACTGCTCCAACTGATCCATCTGCTCCTTCAATTCAGATATCTCCTTCTTCTGTAGACTGTTCTCCTTTTTTAATTCTTTCAAACTTTCTTCAAGATCTCTGTTCCTCTTTTCTACCTTCCCAAACAGTTTGAAACCTTCTTCCAATTCTGCAAATCTCTTTTCAACATCTTCAAACAACTGCAGCTGTAACATCCACATCCGAAATGACAAGAAGTAACTGAGTTTTCACAATGGTAAATTTTTTTTTTACAAGGTAATCAAATACAAAAGTTACTCATCTATAATCCAATACAACATTTTTCATTTTATCATAACATGATCTCATTTTCATTAAACTCAAAGAAATGATATACATAAAACACTTTGTTTTCTAACAAATGAAATTTACTTGAAACATCAAATATTGGAAACATACCATTTTCATGCATCTCGATTGTCAACCCATCACATTCAAGACTCGGAATTCCTCAGTATTTGGAAGAGAAAGTATCTTCAAGGAGCTTAACCTCCAACCACAGACCGTCGGTCTCCCGCACTCCTTCCTAACTGGAAGTGGCCCTACCCTACTCAAGAGGATAGACTTAGGATAACCATCGGTGTTTCCCATCTGAGCTCTGGTGTTGTAACCTACGTGTCTTGTTATCGTGCAGATCCCTAGATACCCTCTAGTCATGCACGACCCTCCACAAGAAACGCCATCCAGTTACGGTGAACGTTCGATGCACTTGAGGATAGTACACCACCTTGGCCAAAGGATTTGTATTTAGTTAGCATTCTAAAAATGCATGAACTTGGTTCACCCACCCTACTCGACTTGAACTGGTCGCAATCCTACAGTTTCTATTTTGTATACTTAGAACTAATTGACGACCTTGATGACCTCAAGGATTTAGGATTTCCTCTTGTAATAGCGCATGGCGCAACATTTACTCTAATCCCAAGTTCATAGTTTCAAAACCCATTTTCGTGTAAAAGCATAGTTTATAAGTGCCCACTCCTAAGTGATTTCATAATCGTTTACTCGGTACACATGTTTGCACAACACCCTCGAGTATCTCAAACATATTCCCGTTATCCTAGAATTCAGGGGTTCTAGACTCTTAAGGTCTACAAAATGAAACTAGAGTCGTCGCATGCAAGGTAATCTAGATTCCACATGCGGGTTTCCCACTCTACGCGCTCGTCATAATAACATGACGTTTTACGACACAAGTACATTAACTCCCTACTTCGCTTTTAAGTCAATTAATTTTGCATAAATTATTGAGGTAAGAATCACACAATATAATAATAAAAGATTCGATCTCTTTCATAAGACCTTAGAGATGACCCACACACACGGTCGACTCTAACAAAAGATAAAAGACGGAAACGACTGAAGTTAGTTGCAACAACCACTTCGGCTATCAAACACATTAAAGTTTACGTCAAACATGCATTTAATTCTGGGGTTTTAATCTCCCACACATCACGCACGTGGAGCAACGTGATTTCTCGCAATGCAGCTATTGTTTCAAGTACTCTTGGATAGTTTTACGTTGATATCTCCGTCTTAAAGGAAACTCCTAATAATTTACGTCCTAACCAACAGTTTGAAGCTGGCAACTCACATTTGCATCATGCAGAGACTATTCTTTAAATGAGAGCACATTGAGGACTATGGTCTATCATAATACGACATTAATCATGAAAGATAATGATCTATTTCCTAGTTTCTTGAATAGTATCCAACGGTAGCATTATTGTTTTTGAGGTTTCTATGGTCATAAGACAGCAGTAAAGCATTTATAAAGATTCACCTCACACAGATTCGCAGTAGAAGACATTGTCTTCACATTCGATTCGTCAACACATATCTATTCTCGCACAATAGAAACACATTTACTGGTCTATCTAGAAAAGAATAGAAGGGAAGAAGGTAATGAACCTTTTGACAGAGATAAGGATTGCTGTGTCAAATTCTTTTTCTCCTCTGGCTAGTCACTATTCAAAACGAAGACAAGTTCCTCAATCTTCTTCTCTGCCAATCACGATCTCTCACTCTGTCGTTCGCTTCTGCTCTTCAAGACAGCGAGCAACTTCCTTAACTCTTCCTCCGACTGCCCCTTAGCAAATTCTATGACTCTCTCTATCCTTTTTCCCCACGGTGCACAGAAAGAAAAACCTCCATCAAACTTCTATCACTCTCCTTTTATCACTTCTCCCACTTTCTGTCCTTACTCTCCTGCCGTTTTTGTTTTCCTTCTCCTAACAACGACTAACTTCCTCTCTAACAACGACTCACCATCCTCTCCTTTCCCAGACTCTCCCCGTCGGTTTCTTACTTCGCAGCCTCTTCTGCCAAAACAAACTCCCGTGCCCCTTGCCTTCACCGTAACTTCTTTCCTTTCCCTGCCCATGACGGCCTGTTTCCCGATTTCTCTCCCCCACTCCCGTCGAATCTCCTCTTCCCTTCCAACTATCTCAGTCTAACTTCCCTACTTCGAAGGGACTCTCTAACTGCGGTTTCCTTGCCTCACAACGACAATAACCTCGCTCTATTCCCCACTCACGAGAGATTCCCTCTCCCATCACTCTCTGCCACATTTTTAGAAGAAAACCGCCCCTATATTACTGCGGGTTGATAACCTTTCATGAACAGCACCCTATGATTTCGCTCCCTCTACTATGAGACAGTTCGGCATTAATTCATCGATTTTACTTCTATTACAACCGCTGAGCTGGCTCTCTCTCTCACCCACGGTGAATTAGAATTCTACACTCACATAATGAGGCTAAACAAAAGGATTGGAATGGGAAATGGTTTTAATAACGTTGCACAACTTAACAGTCAACAAGAATATCAAGAAGAGAAAAGAATACATGGCATAAAATATAAGCCATTCTCGCAAGGTAAACAACACGCTTGGCATCTCAAAATCACACATTTGCCTGCATAATGACACACGTTATGATGACATGCATAGGCCCAAAGGTTCATGGATTACCATGGTAAACGTTTAACTCATTGAGATAAATCCAATCATGGTGAAGACTTCGTTGACCAAACTCACTCGAACACAAAGCATCTAAAAGCTAAAAGTGAGGTTAAACTTGACAAGACGACAGTTAAGAAGTGTCTAGAGCAACTCTTTGGCCAAAACAGAAAAGAATAAATTCACAACACACATTCGACGCAGTTTACGACAATCCTGACGGATTGATCGTAACGCAAACGAGTTCTTACAACATTAGATGCACCAAACCGACCTCTCGCGTCTTTTGATTACGAGACAAGATTTACAATTTCAGCACAGAATGGTTCATTAAATACTTAAAAACGAAAATATTAAACGTCTAAATAAGTCGACTTGCTATTATGGACTTACGACGCCTTCGACGACTCCATGATTCTATATGACGATTTTCGACTAGGATGTTATACTTTATCCTCTGACGTCGACATCTAATTAACTAACCAAACCGACAACCAAGACTAAAATGATGGTTCCAAGGTTCATCTACCTGTTTGGCATTCTCATTAACAAACACCCATGGTTAATTTCCAGGGTCTATACTCTCTCTCGAAGATACTTTCTCTTCTCGTCGAACTCGGTCCACCTGTTCCTGCATCGACAGACTCGCATACAATTTTGTGGTCAAAGCATCTATGATTCAAATATAACATATTCAAACATCATAGCATTTATTATAAAGACTTTTAGTCTACATATCACCTTGATCGTAATCAATAGTTTCCGCAATTTCATATAACAACTTTGTAAGATAAATTTTTAGTTTTCATGTCATTCACAACATAGTAATTTACTGTAATTTTCAAGAAAGTAAATAACATAATTGCTTCCAAAAAGAGGGATGTAACATATCCTTCCCCTTTAAAAATCATCGTCCCCGATGATTAAGTTTATCAAGCAAAAACTTAAACTTAAAACAAACTTTCTATAATGCAACATTAATGTCTTTAAAAAGTTTTGGAAATCTTTGATAAATGTCTTTGTAGTCTTCCCAAGTGGCTCTATCCTCGCCATATTGGTCCCACTGTATTTTGCATTGCAAAACTTCTCGATTACGTAAGCGAAGTTGACGCATTTCAAGCACCTTGAGTGGCTCGATCACAACCACCCCGGGTTCTTGCATCTGTAAGGAATTCCAGTTAAGAATGTGGTTATTACCTACAAAATATTTCTTTAAATACGAAACATGAAAAACATTATGCATCTTAGACAAGGCTGGAGGTAGAGCAACTTTGTAGGCAACCGGATTGATAATCTCAAGAACTTCGAAAGGTCTGACATAACGAGGAGCCAATTTTGAAGATTTACCAAACTTTATAGAACTCTTTTGGGGTTTTACTCGCAAAAGCACTTTCTCGCCAACAGAGAAGTGTCTAGGCACTCACTTGCGATCTGCATAACTCTTTTGCCTGTCATTGGCTTCTGCCAACCTCTTCCTAATCACTTTAACTTTTTCCTCCATATCAGCTAGCATTTCAGGTCCAATGCTTATCCTATCTTCTAGCTTATCCCAGCTTATAGGAGTCCTGCATTTTCTTCCATATAATGCTTCAAATGGCGCCATCTTAATGGCAGAATGATAAGAGTTGTTATAGGCAAATTCGACAAGAGGTAGATATTCCTCCCATCTGCATTGTTGATCCATGCAATACATTCTCAAAAGGTCTTCTAATACCTGGTTCACTCTTTCTGTTTGACCATCAGTTTCGGGATGATAAGCAGTACTTACATTCAATTTAGTCCCTAATGCAAAAAAAAAGGTTTGCCAGAACCGTGAAGTTATCCGAGCATCCCTATCAGATATTATCTTTTCAGGTACCCCATGCAATCTAAAAATTTCTTGCACAAATTTTTGAGCCAAAAGATGTGCTCCATCTGTCAAATTTCTCGGTATAAAATGTGCAACCTTGGTTAGTTTATCCACAACAACCAATATTGCATCATGCCTGTTCTTAGACATTGGCAACCCCTGGACAAAATCCATACTAATAACTTGCCATTTCCATTCCGGAATATCATGTGGGTACAACAACCCAGCAGGATGTTGGTGTTCTGCCTTAACTCTCTGACACTCCAAACAACTAGCTACAAACTTTGCAGCATCGTTTTTCATTCCCTTCCAGAAATATAGCGGCTTGACATCCGCTAACAGTTTTGTTACTCCAGGGTGTCCAGAGTAAGGAGCACAGTGAACTTCCTTCCACACAAGGTTTCTAAGTTCTACTGAATCAGGGACATAAATTCTTCCCTTGAATCTCAGCAATCCATCGGATTCAAAACTGAATCTGTCATATCTTGGGTCCTTAGGGTTTAGGTGCAGAGCCCGTTTCACTTGTTCATAGTGCTCATCCCTAGATGAGTTTTGCAATACTAGATCTTTAAAGTTAGCATGTATGGAGATTATAGAGGCTATATGCCTTCTTCTGCTTAAGGCATCCGCTACTCGGTTTTCCTTGCCCTTGATATAAGAAATTTCAAAATCATAATCTGATATTAGTTCCAGCCATCTCCTTTGCCTTGCATTGAGATTAGGTTGTGTGAATATGTAGCGAAGGCTTTGGTGATCAGATTTTAAAATAAAAGACCTTCCCAACAAGTAATGTCGCCACATCTGAAGGGCGTGAACCACTGCTGCCATCTCTAGGTCATGAGGAGCGTAGTTCTGCTCATAATTTTTCAGCTTCCTTGACTCATAGGCTACTACTCTGCCATCTTGCATAAGCACACCTCCCAATCCTTCCCCCGAGGCATCAGTGATAACCTCAAACTCTCCCTCTGGATCAGGAACTTTCAGAATTGGAGCGGTTGTTAATTTTTCTTTTAACAAGTCAAAAGCCTTTTGACATTCATCCGTCCAAACAAACCTTTTTCCTTTTCTCTGTAAAGAGGTAATGGGACTAGCAATGCTTGAGAAATTCAACACAAATTTCCTGTAATACCCTGCCAATCCCATGAAACTTCGTACCTCTGACACATTGGTAGGCTCAGGCCATTCCATAATAGCTTTTATTTTGGCCGGACCAACTGATATCCCATCGGCTGATATTATGTGCCCTAAGTACTGTACTTCTTTCTGAAAGAAGGTGCATTTGGAGAGTTTCGCATACAACTTATGTTCTCTTAATCGTTGCAACACTATTTGAAGATGTCGTGCATGCTCCTCTTCATCCTTGGAATAGATCAGAATATCATCAATGAAGACTAGTACAAACTTATCGAGACAATCTCTGAATACACTATTCACGAGATTCATGAAAGCAGCAGGTGCGTTGGTCAATCCAAACGGTAACACTGTGAACTCATAATGACCATACCTCGTTCTAAAAGTTGTCTTGGGAATGCCTTCGTCTTTCAACCTTAACTGATGATATCCAGATCTCAGATCTATCTTGGAAAAGACCTATGCACCACGCATTTGGTCAAATAGATCATCAATTCGTGGCAAGGGATACTTGTTCTTTATAGTTGCCTTGTTAAGCATCCTATAGTCTATACACAGCCTGAGAGTTCCATCTTTCTTTTTGACAAAGATAACCAGGGCTCCCCACGGTGATACACTTGGCCTAATTAAATTCTTAGACAAAAGCTCCTGCAACTGAGCTTTTAATTCCATAAGTTTAGTGGTAGTCATACGATACGGAGCTTTAGAGATTGGCTCCAATCCTGGTTTAATATCTATACCAAAGTCAAATGTTCTCTTCGGAGGCAAGCCAGGTAACTCCTCGGGAAATACGTCTCTGAAGTTGCACAGAAATGGATATCTTTCCTCAAAAGATTGCTTCTCCGAGGTTTCCTCTACTAGGTCCATCTTAACTGCAAAAAGTTGACACCCCTTTTGGCAAGCCCGCTTTAGTTGTTTTGAAGAAATGGATCTAACCTTAATTTCCCTCTGTATTCCTTGGAGATTTACAGTTTTGCCCACCTCATCCAGACACTCAATGGTTTTATGAAAACAATCTACTTTGGCTCGATGTTTCCACAACCAGCTCATTCCTAAGATGACATCATAGGACCCTAAAGGCGCTACGTACAAGTTTGCCTCAGTGGTGAAGTTAGAAATATCAATCCTAGCTTCGAACAAACACTGCTCTACCTGAGCCTTTGAGTTATTTGCATACTCTACTGTCCAAGGTTTTGACATAAAGCCAGCTTTTCTAGAAAATTTACTTAGAACTCTAGGTGACACAAAATTTTCTGTTGCACCAGTATCAAATAGAATAGAAATAGGAACTCCAAATAAGGTACCTGTCATCTCAATAGGAGTGATCTGATACTCTGCTTGCCGATTGTCAAGAGCAGCATGAATCCTTTGTTGAAAGGCTTCCTATTGTGAAGGAAGCTCCGTGTTCCTGGGCCTCCCATTCAGCTTCTTGTTGGGACAACGGTCGGCATAATGATCACCTCCACAAGAAAAACATCCTCCTATAGGTCCTCGCTTCTCAGATGGCCTACTTGCAGAATCACCATTCTTCTTAAAATTTGCATTTCTCTTAAAATCTTCGCCTCTGCGCTCATTACCAAATCCTCCTTGATTCTTTCGATTTCCCTTATCAAACCTCCTGATTCCATATCCCTTATCGTTTTTCCTTTTAAAAGACTGATCATTGAAGTTCTTATCAAACTTCTTGCGTTTCTTGTCACGGTAAGCGGAGATAGACTTAATCTTCTGCTCCTATTTTATTGCCTTTTCATAAACTTGATCCATTGTGCTTGGACCATGCACCTCCACTTCACCACCAATCTGAGGGTTGAGTCCCATGATGAACTTTCTGATTCGAAACCTTTCGTCCTTTTGGTATTGGGGAACATACTTCAGTAGCCTAGTGAATTTTTCTGCATACTCGACCATAGATAGTTCACCTTGCCTGAGGTTTTGAAAATCCGTTAGCTTCTGATCAAAATACAACTGTGGTAACCACCGTTTTCAGAATAGTTCCATGAACTCATCCCATGTCACCTTCAAGGGGCTTAGTTCCAACTCCATTTTCTTATTCATCCACCAAGTGGATGCTTCCCCAGACAGCTGATAGGCTCCCCACACAGCTTTAGTAACCTCCGAGTAGTTTCTGATCTCAAAATATTTCTCCATTTCAGTCAACCATGCTTCAGCTGCATCTCCAGTTTTCGTTCCATCGAACTTTGGAGGGTTAACCTTCTTCATATCCTTAGATAACTCTAAGGCAAGTTTATCCTTGGTTCTTCTTTGGGCTTCACTGTCATCATGATGTTCACTTGACGTGCCATTTTCCCAATGCTTACTCTTGCTTGTGAAGTGTGAGTTCTTGTTTCCATCCTCTGTGTTACCAGTTTCATCTATTTTCCTCTCTAGTTTGTTCAACCTTTCCTTGGTTTCAGTGAGCATGTTGAGGATCCTATCCAACTTGTCAGTGGAGTTTTCCTAAGAGTTATGACCTTCCCAATCCTCCCCCTCGTTAAACCCTGATTGGTCCATGCTAATGAAATTTCACACCTGTTTAAACATATACTAATCAGTTTTACGCTTATTAAATTAAACACCAACAAAAGAACACAACATTTGATCATAATCATCATTGTTCTCAAACCAAAATTTTGTCTTTATTCATTTTTGCAAAATTGTTTCTACATCATTAGAGATAGACAAATCTCATGTTTCTACATAGTGTTATCTAGTGGAGTGTAACCTTCGGATTCATTGTCCGACACATAATCACGAGGTGTATACCCCTCAGACTCACTATCAGAAGATAACTCAATAATCTCAGCTCTAGGCATTACACGTGGATCTCTAGTGATCATGGGTATAGTACTAGGTACAATCTCAGGTACACTAACAGATACACTATCAGTTACAATCCAGGAGCAACGGTTGATCATGGTTCGAACCGCCATCTCTGCTCCCTCTAGGAGTTCTCTCCTCACTCGCTTAAGTCGTGACATTGCATTGGCTAAGGTTTCCACATCATCAAGCCAAATGTCATTTTCGTCATTAGTTTTCTCTATAGTCTTGATCATCGCAAGTCATTTCTGCTTGGCTTGCAGATAACGCTTCTTACCCGTGAAGGATTTTCTTGCGGTTCTCTTGGTGTATGCCATCCTAGCACATTAAACCAAATCATTAGCTACCCGCATAATGATGATTTCCTAATCAGGTTAGTGGACTCATTAGCCCTAGTGCTGAACCTGGTTAGCTCTGATACCATATGTAACATCCACATCCGAAATGACAAGAAGTAACTGAGTTTTCACAATGGTAAATTTTTTTTTTACAAGGTAATCAAATACAAAAGTTACTAATCTATAATCCAATACAACATTTTTCATTTTATCATAACATGATCTCATTTTCATTAAACTCAAAGAAATGATATACATAAAACACTTTGTTTTCTAACAAATGAAATTTACTTGAAACATCAAATATTGGAAACATACCATTTTCATGCATCTCGATTGTCAACCCATCACATTCAAGACTCGGCATTCCTTAGTATTTGGAAGAGAAAGTATCTTCAAGGAGCTTAACCTCCAACCACAGACCGTCGGTCTCCCGCACTCCTTCCTAACCGGAAGTGGCCCTACCCTACTCAAGAGGATAGACTTAGGATAACCATCAGTGTTTCCCATCTGAGCTCTGGTGTTGTAACCTACGTGTCTTGTTATCGTGCAGATCCCTAGATACCCTCTAGTCATGCACGACCCTCCACAAGAAATGCCATCCAGTTACGGTGAACGTTCGATGCACTTGAGGATAGTACACCACCTTGGCCAAAGGATTTGTATTTAGTTAGCGTTCTAAAAACGCATGAACTTGGTTCACCCACCCTACTCGACTTGAACTGGTCGCAATCCTACAGTTTCCATTTTGTATACTTAGAACTAATTGACGACCTTGATGATCTCAAGGATTTAGGATTTCCTCCTGTAATAGCGCATGGCGCAACATTTACTCTAATCCCAAGTTCATAGTTTCAAAACCCATTTTCATGTAAAAGCATAGTTTATAAGTGCCCACTCCTAAGTGATTTCATAATCATTTACTCGGTACACATGTTTGCACAACACCCTCGAGTATCTCAAACATATTCCTATTATCCCAGAATTTAGGGGTTCTAGACTCTTAAGGTCTACAAAATGAAACTAGAGTCGTTGCATGCAACGTAATCTAGATTCCACATGCGGGTTTCCCACTCTACGCGCTCGTCATAATAACATGACGTTTTACGACACAAGTACATTAACTCCCTACTTCGCTTTTAAGTCAATTAATTTTGCATAAATTATTGAGGTAAGAATCACACAATATAATAATAAAAGATTCGATCTCTTTCATAAGACCTTAGAGATGACCCACACACACGGTTGACTCTAACAAAAGATAAAAGATGGAAACGACTGAAGTTAGTTGCAACAACCACTTCGGCTATCAAACACATTAAAGTTTACGTCAAACATGCATTTAATTCTGGGGTTTTAATCTCCCACACATCACGCACGTGGAGCAACGTGATTTCTCGCAATGCAGCTATTGTTTCAAGTACTCTTGGATAGTTTTACGTTGATATCTCTGTCTTAAAGGAAACTCCTAATAATTTACGTCCTAACCAACAGTTTGAAGCTGGCAACTCACATTTGCATCATGCAGAGACTATTCTTTAAATGAGAGCACATTGAGGACTATGGTCTATCATAATACGACATTAATCATGAAAGATAATGATCTATTTCCTAGTTTCTTGAATAGTATCCAACGGTAGCATTATTGTTTCTGAGGTTTCTATGGTCATAAGACAGCAGTAAAGCATTTATAAAGATTCACCTCACACAGATTCGCAGTAGAAGACATTGTCTTCACATTTGATTCGTCAACACATATCTATTCTCGCACAATAGAAACACATTTACTGGTCTATCTAGAAAAGAATAGAAGGGAAGAAGGTAATGAACCTTTTGACAGAGATAAGGATTGCTGTGTCAAATTCTTTTTCTCCTCTGGCTAGTCACTATTCAAAACGAAGACAAGTTCCTCAATCTTCTTCTCTGCCAATCACGATCTCTCACTCTGTCGTTCGCTTCTGCTCTTCAAGACAGCGAGCAACTTCCTTAACTCTTCCTCCGACTGCCCCTTAGCAAATTTTATGACTCTCTATCCTTTTTCCCCATGGTGCACAGAAAGAAAAACCTCCGTCAAACTTCTATCACTCTCCTTTTATCACTTCTCCCACTTTCTGTCCTTACTCTCCTGCCGTTTTTGTTTTCCTTCTCCTAACAACGACTAACTTCCTCTCTAACAACGACTCACCATCCTCTCCTTTCCCAGACTCTCCCCGTCGGTTTCTTACTTCGTAGCCTCTTCTGCCAAAACAAACTCCCGTGCCCCTTGCCTTCACCGTAACTTCTTTCCTTTCCCTGCCCATGACGGCCTGTTTCCCGATTTCTCTCCCCCACTCCCGTCGAATCTCCTCTTCCCTTCCAACTATCTCAGTCTAACTTCCCTACTTCGAAGGGACTCTCTAACTGCGGTTTCCTTGCCTCACAACGACAATAACCTCGCTCTATTTCCCACTCACGAGAGATTCCCTCTCCCATCACTCTCTGCCACATTTTTAGAAGAAAACCGCCCCTGTATTACTGCGGGTTGATAACCTTTCATGAACATCACCCTATGATTTCACTCCCTCTACTATGAGACAGTTCGGCATTAATTCATCGATTTTACTTCTATTACAACCGCTGAGCTGGCTCTCTCTCTCGCCCACGGTGAATTAGAATTCTACGCTCACATAATGAGGCTAAACAAAAGGATTGGAATGGGAAATGGTTTTAATAACGTTGCACAACTTAACAGTCAACAAGAATATCAAGGAGAGAAAAGAATACATGGCATAAAATCTAAGCCATTCTCGCAAGGTAAACAACACGCTTGGCATCTCAAAATCACGCATTTGCCTGCATAATGACACACGTTATGATGACATGCATAGGCCCAAAGGTTCATGGATTACCATGGTAAACGTTTAACTCATTGAGACAAATCCAATCATGGTGAAGACTTCGTTGACCAAACTCACTCGAACACAAAGCATCTAAAAGCTAAAAGTGAGATTAAACTTGACAAGACGATGGTTAAGAAGTGTCTAGAGCAACTCTTTGGCCAAAAAGGAAAAGAATAAATTCACAACACACATTCGACGCGTTTTACGACAATCCCGACGGATTGATCGTAATGCAAACGAGTTCTTACAACATTAGACGCACCAAACCGACCTCTCGCGTCTTTTGATTACGAGACAAGATTTACAATTTTGCCACAGAATGGTTCATTAAATACTTAAAAATGAAAATATTAAATGTCTAAATAAGTCGACTTGCTATTATGGACTTACGACGCCTTTGATGACTCCATGATTCTATATGACAATTTTCGACTAGGATGTTATACTTTATCCTCTGACGTCGACATCTAATTAACTAACCAAACCAACAACCAAGACTAAAATGATGGTTCCAAGGTTCATCTATCTGTTTGGCGTTCTCATTAACAAACACCCATGGTTAATTTCCAGGGTCTATACTCTCTCTCGAAGATACTTTCTCTTCCCGTCGAACTCGGTCCACCTGTTCCTGCATCGACAGACTCGCATACAATTTTATGGTCAAAGCATCTATGATTCAAATATAACATATTCAAACATCATAGCATTTATTATAAAGACTTTTAGTCTACATATCACCTTGATCGTAATCAATAGATTCCGCAATTTCATATAACAACTTTGTAAGATAAATTTTTAGTTTTCATGTCGTTCACAACATAGTAATTTACTGTAATTTTCAAGAAAGTAAATAACATAATTGCTTGCAAAAAGAGGGATGTAACAGTAGCTCTACTTCTAATTCATCATTCCTCCTTTTTGCATCATTTAGTTCTTCTTCAAGGGCATCATATTTATCTTCTCCTACTTCTTTCATCCTTTCCAACAATTCTGAATTACACTTCTTGATTTCGCACAATTCTTCTTCCAAAATATCCTTTTCGCATACTAGGGTTTTATTTTCTTTCTTCATCCTCTTTCCCATCTTCCCCATTGAAACAAATCAGATAAACACTAAATTTGAAAATCTTACCGAATCTTTCTTGCCTTGATCTTTCTTCTGTGATGACACTTGTTACTTCTAGGGTTTTGTACAACATTTTATCATATTTGCCACCTTCTAACAGATTCACAACCAGCCCAGTAGATTTGAAACCAAGTCTGATACCACTTAATGCAGTCAAGGTAGGAAGGTCTGGTGAGGGACTATCCAACCTTGCAGCCTAATCAACTAACACCATGATCTTAATGGATATGCAACAGAAGCTAACAACTAATCAACAGAAAAATAAAAGACATCCATGAACACATAACACAAGATGTATCTTGGGAAAACCCTAACAAGGAAAAACTTAGCCTTCAAAGCTCATTCCTCATATATTATAACTTCAAACTAAATTACACATGCCCCAAGGGCTTTACAGATGCTAGGCTACAGCCCAGGGATTATAAAAGATTCATACAACATTATTCTTTCAAGATTTCTCTTTTCTACATCTCAATTCTCTACTCTGTAACTCTTTCTGCTTCCTGTTCTACCTTCTACTCTGTTCTGCTACTCATTCAGATCATAAAAACTTAAGATCCCGCTTCATGTCTTCATGCTATTGATCATTGCCTAGAAAAAATCCTTTATCTCTTATTTATATCCTCCACAAGCTTTCTAAACATCAACAAGTTAGCCTAATTGCAACGGCTAGTTAGGTAACGTGTAGACATGGATAGGTCAGACCTAAACATAAGGCATTGCTCTGTTGGTACATAAAACTTTGCACGGATCTCCATGAAGGTCGGCTAGGTCCTATACTTCATTGAATAATGTTCCTTTAGGCTCCGCAAGTCACGGATTTGCTCCGCAAGCTGATTAAACTTCACTGAACACTGTTGGCTCTGCTTTGAGAAAATAGGTAAAAATAGATAATCTTCTGACAATGATATCTCTCCGGAATCAAACCCAAATGATCTAAATTTTGGATATGTTGTGGATGACTATGTCTAGATGTTAAGTTCAGCTCCGCAACCTCTAATATTCAAATGTGGTAAAATGCAAAATTCTCCAAGGTTGCTCTCTCTGTAATATGCAACTTCACTGTCAACTATCTCAATTGTTCTGAATGCTTCCAGATGCTCCTACATCAGAATATGTATGATAGATGAAAAGTACAAATCAACTGTATTTTGTTAGTTAGTAAAAGAAGAGATTATTTCCTTCATTACCATTTTTGTGTGGAGGGTTCACATTTGAGAGAAACATTCATTGTGGCACATAAATTTTTAAATTTTGGTGTTGACTCATTAGTAGTGTGTCCCATGTGAGGTGATTAAAGCAAAGGTAGTGACCAATAAGAACTTTGCTAGTAAAATTTAACATGAAAGTAAACCCTTACTAGAAAGGTTGAAACACAATGACTCTTGGGATGATGTAAAAAAAGTAATGGAATAAAGTTCAATTAAGAAAGGAATTACTTTTCAACAATTTTTCATAGAAATTTTAGTTCTATAATTGTATCCAAAGAAAGAGGTAGAGATGGCAATAAGGAGATATAATAATATTTATACAAAAGATGCTAATAGATCTTCTTATTCAAACATACTAGAGGCTTTAAAAATAGCTTGTGTAGAAGCTAGTTGGACATGGTAAAAAATAATTGCCTTTTGGTATATAAGGAGGGACCTGGGAAATCCAAAAGCTACTTTAAAATTAGAGGATATCTTAGAAGATGAAGAGTTCAATGAGTTGTGGAATAAAGAGCATCCCAACAAGATAATAAATTTTGAATTCGATGATGAGGGTCCATACAAATAGTTGTATCTCCCATGGAATGCTAGTGCAGATTACTCATACAAACCTGTTGTGACTAAAACCACAAAACAAACATTTACTAAATTGGTATATATAGTCATAAAATGGGTTATGAAGGTGGTGATTTGGGTTCAACAGAATTAGGCATTTGGTAGGCATAAGAGGTAGAACCTAAAAAGATTCTAAATGTGTGAGGCATTGGAGCTTCGACTAATGAATAGGGCTCATTGATACAAGTATTACTAGTATTAAAATTCAATTTATTCTACCTTCAAATCCTTAGAATTAAATACAATCAAAACTACAAGGGTCTTCAAATCATTAATCTAAGTTACATGTTAAATATTGAAGTGGTATAAGAGGTGGTAGAGAATCTTGTGTTACTGGTGGTAGTGGTATAGGTAGTAGTATTGGTGATCAACAAGTGCCACAACAAACAAAATATTCAAAAGAGGCCAATACAGATAGGTACTACAAACCAACAAGGCCATGAGAAGAGCAAAATACTATGACAATCACATATGTAAGTAATTTTGTGCATGGTATCTCCACCTCAAATAAATTAATTATACTAGAAACCCCTCCTAATAGTGTGATTGGGACAAGAATGACTTATCCACAACATCAAACAAATGCCCACAACACTCCAAGTACACCTTCTCCATTCAAGCATTAGATTGTGCCAACAATCGTAGGTCTTGCTTATGAATCTAAGTTTGCCTAGAAATTGCACATAGATGAAAAAAAAAATGCCAGAGACTACTATAACTTCAAAGCTTGCAACAACTAGAGTATTGCCTATATATGACCCAAATACAAACACCACAGAATTGTACATATATGTTGTGCCCAAAGTTAACAAACTAGAGGATTAAATGAATCATACTAACTATAATGTAAGCACCCTTTCATTAGATTTTAGTGGAATCAAAAGTTGTATAAAATAAATACATAAAAAAGGAACAATGTTGTGGTATATGTACATCATTGCTAAAGGTGGAGAGAGGAAGAATGATATGAAATAGTTAAATAAAAATGTTATAGGAACACCTTAAAAATGTGAAAGAAAGGACAAAAGTAAAAGATTACAAGATTAGTAACTCTGAGAAAAGGATGAAAACATCTATCTCTACATCTATGATCAATGTGAATAAACAGGAAGTGGTGGAATTGGAAGAATTGAATAAAAAGATAGAGGGAAGTACAAATAACTATAATAATAAAAGAGCCAACTCAAAAAATTGCAATAGAGGTTGGAGGAAGTGAATATCTTAGCAAGTAAAGTGTAACAGAACCTAACATAAAATAAAGCAAAAGCAAAAATGGGAACAAAAACTCAAGGAAGTGAGAAAAAATTATGAAATTTTGTAACAAGGGCTAGCAAAAATAGAAAAGTAATTAATGTCTTCCAAATGTACTATTTAAATTGTATAAGTAGACAATGGTTCATATAAAGCATAATGTTTGGGGGAAAATAATCCAAAAAACTAATGATTTGAATAAAATGTTTGAATTCATTGATGGTCTACAAGTACAGTTTGACAAGCTCAATAAATACATTACTAGAAGTAGAAAATGAATGATTTCAAGAGAGGCTACAATGAAGCAAAGGTTGGAAACAAATCAATGACAATGAATTGGCATAGATAAAGGAATTCACAATAGGAGTGATGCCTCAATAACTACATCATCCATCATTCAAAAGTGTATGAAGCTAGGGAATTGTTGAATGAATGTGAAATTGTTAGTGGAGCTACATGGAAAGGTAGAAGATATCACAAAGTTGTGTTTGTCAATGCCTTTAACCCCAAAAAATAAAGTCATTACAAATGATGCTTTCTATAGGAAGATGGAGGATAGAATAAAACAGGATAAGGACTAGAGGTTTCTTGAGAAACTAGATGATGCAAACTTTTTTGGTTTTGTTAAACCATTAATAACCTTGAAACCAAGTTTGCATGATACAATAAAAGAAAGATCCACTCTTAGTTGTTAATTATTAAAAAATTTACATGTCACACTTCCAATAGATGAAGTGTGGAACATGAGCTACACAAGATTATATGCCAGCTACTATAAATGTAGAGTATAGTTCAATGAACAATAATTTATTTTTGAAAATTATTGCATTTGTTGTAAATTTTTTTCAAGACATGGTATTATAGTTTTAAGTGTTGGGATAGTTTGATATTTTTAAGATACAATATTACAATATTATATGTTTTAAATGTTTGCACAATGGATAGTGATTGACAACTATGGACACCTCTAATTTATCATTATGTTGTTCTTATATATTTTATGGGTGTAACATTGTACAATATGGGAATCTTAATATTTATTCTAATATAAAAATTTATTGTATTTGTTGCTCCCCTCATGAAGTTATATTCTTCCCATTGCTTTTAGAATCTAAATTTGTTCTTGTTTTATTTTATTTTAGTATGTTTTTTGAAATGAAAGCAATAATAATAACACAAAGTTCAATTATCAAAAGAACAACACACTAAACAATTTAAAGAATAAATAAAAACCATATTTATTTATAATTATTGATTAACAATTAAACAAAATAGAAATTAAGTACCTTATGTTGGCGGTCTAGATTGTATCCTACAATCTATAGAATGAATTAAAGACAATCACAATTAATACTTTGGAGACCTTTATCATCATGGTAATCAATGCATTCATAGGTTCCTACCTCCAATGGAGATTTTTTCTCTAGTGGCCCTTACATAAACAACAATCTACCCATTGCTAAATTTTCTAAGTTTAACTTGGGTGTCGAGTGGAGGAAACACTTTTGTGGGACAAGCTCCATGACATACTAGTGTGGAAATATAACATGGAAGTACAACCCTCTTAGGTTTCCTTATTTTTGTAGATCCAACAAACAAAGATATATCTGATTTGGTTAGCCATGCATAAGCACTAGACTAACCATTGCTAAATCCTTGTAGATGTCATTGACAAAAAAAAATTCTAGCAAATAGATGACATCACATTCTTTCTAATTCTTCCTATTTTAACTTTCATGACCACAACCATCTTGTACAATCCTCTTCCTCTTCAAATTCCATGTGTAAGTAAACAAAAATATGTGATATCTCTATAACCATGGATTCCACTAACTACTTTCTATCATAAAATCGAAGGGACTGTAAAAAAATATGATTGATATTGCTTACATAAAAATTGATGGACTATGAAAAACTTATGTGCATGATAAATTTATAGTTTAATCCTCAATACTTTAGGGTTAGGGTTTCAATTTTTTTTTTTAGGAAATAGCCTAATATAAGCATTAGGATCCCCTTTGGGAAATAGCCTAATATAAGTATTAAGATCCCCTTTGGGATCACCTTAACTTAAGGATGCCCAAAGCTTTGTTAATAGTCCATCTTTGAAGGGACTCTCCATGAGATTAAATTGATTCATCCTTAATGTTGCAAGATGCTTAGATTGATTTATAATTCCTTCTACATGTTGTCTATTCAATTCTAAATTTTTAGAGAACTATTTGGCCAAGATCTTTATCTTGTTATAAAAATTAGACAGTTGTAAATTGTTCTAGTATTGAGGATACACAATAGACATGGTTTCAAGTAGTTCAACTTGATGGAATTACTCTCTAATTGCTAAGGAAAGAGATGTGTAATATCCTTTAAAGTAGTACTTACAGATTTAATACTATTGTCAAAAGCTTTCCTTGTAATAGGTACTTGTTTGGTAGTGTGCCTAACCCTAAAAAAATAGTGCATTGGTATCTCATATCCCTATATTAAGAAACATAACTCCCCACTTACATTAAACTATAAAAAAATAGCAATATTGTCCACATTTATCTTTAAGTCTCAACTATTAAATTTTGGACATATGAATGATTGCTTTGATAGATATAGATTATTGAGGGTCATGCATATATTTTATGTAGCTTTATATATTATGAAATATACATATTCTTTTTTGGATTTTTTTCAAAAGAATGTTCATTTACTCCAGTGTGAGAAGAACATTAGATAAAGATAGAAGTGTCTCTCTATCACTTAACCTAAATAAGAGGTCATGAGATTTGTCTACTATAAGGTGATGTTCATACATTGCTCTAATCAAGAATTGATATTTTACAAAAACTCTTTACATTAGTCTGCATAAAGAGATTCATTTGGTATTAAAATCCTTAAAAAGCTTGTTTCCTATGGCAATTCCCTCAGTAAATTGTTAGAAATCCAAAAACTATTTTGAAATGAAATAACTTGCACAAGAGAAGATTATAGTAGGAAATATGCTACAAATACTAGATAATACTTGAGAATAATAAGCCACTTCAAGGGGGAAACCTCCAAGAGTCTCCAATAAGAACATAATTTGTAATATAATGTTAATAAACTAACTATTGCCTCCTATATATGCCATGCTTATGCCACGGATGTCTCCTAGATTGACTTAACTACCTATATAAGAGTATATTAATGATCATATAACTTAATTAAGAGTTATGTTAGCCACGAGCTGACTACACATATCCCTATTCACACTATATGATTCAAGTTGTAGCGTGATCCCTTCACACAAGCATTGTCCTCAATATTGATTAATTGTGGATACTTCTACATAAAAAAATTATCTTCCCATGCAACGTCTTTGATGGCCAAATTCTTCCATTTAATGAGGTACTTTGTGATTGTCCTAGTCCTCAACATCTTTGTGCATGTTTGTAAAATTAACTCATGCTTTAAAATGGGTCTTCCTTTTGCATCTAGCTTAGGTAGCACTATCTATGTTAAAATTCTATACTAATCAGCTTGTTGCGTCATTATGTTTTGTGTTGTTGCCTTGTTCTCTTTGAGACCAGAGAGTACCTTTTGTTGGTGTTTAATGTGTTCTTCCACTACTCTAACCTTTTGGTGTACCTTTAGAGAAGAGATGAAGGATGGTAGATGGTACCTTAGAATTGGTTGAATGGCTTGATTAGGATCTATTTTGGGAGGCAATCCTTTTGGCCTATCCCTCAAAACAACTTGTGGATTTAGCAATGTAGGAATCTTTGACTATTGCACTTCTAATGACAACAATTGAGCCACACCCCTATCTACCCCCTTGTTAAACATCTTTTGAATTTGGTGTGGATACTTTGAATGCAACCTCCTTAGTTCAAACATTTTACTCTCCAAGTGAAAACTCATCAACAACTCTTAGAAGTTCATCTCAATTGTTCCCAATGTAGTAAGACATTGGCATGTAGTCTCCCATGGTGAGTTTAATACTGGGGCATTTACTTAAACAACTAATTGTACCTCTATCTACAATTAGGACCTTAATTTTTGGGGTTGGGTAAATGAAACAATTCAATTGTGTTACTAGCTTATTGTTAATGAAGTTACGAGAACTCCTCGAGTCAATCAATACTATTACCTTCTATTGTTTAAGGAAACCTAGTACCTTAAGGGTTTGCAGGAAGCTAATACTTGATAGTGCATGGAAAGAGATGGTTGGATGTATTTTGAGTCTTCCACAACCTCTTATTCATCCTTTTCTTCATCATAGGTGTTGTTAATGTAGAACAATTTCTTCTTAGTGCATTTATGTCCTCTATTGTATTTTCCATTATAGTTAAAACATAACCCTTTGGCCCTTTTTTCTTCAATTTATCAAGGTTTCAATTTCTTAGGTTGAAGGTCCAATGATGATGTAGGGGTCCTCCAATCTTTGTTGCTAAGAAATTCCTCTATTCTATTACCCCAAAAATTCTTCTTGCTTTTCCATAATGATTGCTTGGGACACATGAGTTGGATTAAACATGCATTCCTCATAATTGATGTGGTCCTTTAAACCCTATAGAAATAACTCCTTCAAATTTTCCTCTGTAACATGCTCCACTCTTAAAGACAAAGTTTGGGATTGTTGAGTACAGTCCTTGACTGTACTCATTTGCTTTAATTTGGTAATTTGGATAAAGTAGCTATCCATAAGATTGTCACCATAATGTGTAGAGTTCCTCTTAGAAAATAGACCATGTGACAACACATCCCTTCCTTTTCTTCTCTTCACATAGCTAATGATACCAAATGAGTTGGTTTGGTTCCAAGTATAAGGATGCCATTACAACCTTCTGTGGACATGTAACATGATGAAGCTCAAAGAACTACTCCATTTAGTAGAGCCAATTGGTTAGATCCTTACCATAAAACTTTTACATATCCTTCTTTGGTGTGAAGTGCCTAGCCATGGGATTATTTGTGTGATGATTCATCTTTGGATTTGAGTCAAACCCAAAAACATCTTGTTCCTTAGAAGACATCTTCTTCCCAAATCTTATGATGTGAATCCACTTGCTTATAGTCCATAGAACACTCAAGAGAATGAGATATTTGCACTAATGCCTTGATATCTTCACTCAAACAAACCCTTTCATCTCCTCCCTTAATACTAAAATATTGTGCCCTTAAGATATTCCACATCTATGGAACCCTTCTCAATTGTTAGATCATCCCTATCTAGATATTTTCCAGGTGTGACAAGATTCCTTCCCTTGTCTCTTATCAAAGCCCTTGCCACATGTGGAAAAATAATTTTGCAATAAATTACACAAAAAAATCCAAATAATCTATTTTTTCTACTATAACTTACCAATGCCTAGATCTCACTTGTCGAGAAAACTCTCCAAGAAATTCGTTGATTTACAATCTTGGTCCGTGAATTTTTTGGAATCCCTAATTTCATAATAACTCATTTGGACTTCAACAGCTTAAATATGTCATTGATCAACCCTTTAGAATTTAGAGAGAAATTGATTCTTTTACAACCTTGGGAGCAAATTTGGGGGAAACACAAATTTTGTAATAACTCCTTCCAATCTTCTCCAAATGACCTCAAATTTTGACTCTAGAAACTTCAATATGTCCTTGATAGTCCCATTAAAATCATTTTTTTTTCAAATTGAGAGAGATATGTGCTTCACAATTCAACCTCTTGAATTGGAAAAAAAATCACCTTGTTTCTTGCCTTCTAGAAGCCATGATCATACTTTGCTACCGCTTGTAATAAAATAAATTGCACAAGAGAATAATATAGTAGGAAATATGCCACAAATACTAGATAATACTTGAGAATAATGAACCACTTCGAGGGGGGAACCTCCAAAAGTCTCCAATAAGAACAAAATTCACAATTTAATGCTATTAAACTAACAACTACCTCCTGTATATACCATTCTTATGCCATGGATGCCATCCAGTGTGAATTAACTACCTATATAAGACTATATTACTAATCATATAACTTACTTAACATTTATGCTAGCCACAAGATGACTACACATATCCCTATGCACACTATGGGATTAAGGGCGTAACATCTTGTAATGAAATAACTTGTACAAGAGAATAATATAATTGGAAATATGCTATAAATACTTGATAATAATTGAGAATAATAAGCCACTTCAAGGGGGAAGCCTCCAAAATTCTCCAATAAGAACACAATTCGCAATATGGTGATCAAAAACTAACCACTAGCTCTTATATATACCATACTCATGCCTTGGATGCCACCTAGGTTGACTTAACTAGACCTATATAAGACTATATAAATGATTATATAACTTAATTAAGGGTTATGCTAGCTACACATATCTAGTATAATCGATAGGTTAAGGGCATAGTATGCACCCCTCTATAGAGAAGCATTATCCTCGATGCTAAGCAATTGTGGATGCTTCTACACAAAATATTTATCTTTGCATGTGGTATCTTTGATAGATAGATTATTCCATTTAATGAGGTACTCTATGATTGTCCTAGTCTTTAGCTTCTTCGTGCATGTTTAGAAAATTAACTTAGGCTCCAAGATGGGTCTTCTCTCTACATGTAGCTCATGTAGCACTATTTGTGTTAAAATTCTATGTTGAACAATTTACCACTTAATTCTATTTTGTGCCTTTGCCTTGTTCTCCTTGAGACTAGAGAGTACCTCTCGCCAGTGTTGAATGTGTTCTCCTCCTTCTCCTCCTCCTTCTCCTACTCATACTCCTACTTTTCCTTCTCCTTCTCCTTCTCCTTCCTCTTCTCCTCCTCTTCCTCCTTTTGCTTTTGCTTCTACTTCTCCTTCTCCTTTTCCTCCTCCTCCTCCTTCTTTTGCTTTTGCTTCTACTTCTACTTCTCCTTTTCCTCCTCCTCCTCCTCCTCCTTTTTCTTCTCCTCCTCTTTCTTCTCCTTATTCATTAGCACCCATTTGGTTTAATCTAGTGATTTGGCTGAAATAGTTGTCCATAAGACTATTACTTCCTCTTGAAAAATAGACTATGTGACACCACATTTCTTCTTTTTCTTCTCTTCACATAGGCAATGATACCATTTGGTTCCAAATATAAATATTCCATTGCAACCTTCTGTTAATGTGGAACATGATGAAGATCAAATAACTACTCCATTTAGTAGAGCCAATTGGTTGGATCCTTGCCATCAAACTTTCACGTATCCATCTTTGGTGTAAAATGCCCAGCCATAAAATTATTTGGTTGATGATCCATCTCTAGGTCTGAGTCAAATCCAAAAGCATTATGTCCCTTAGAAGATACATCTTCTTCCCAAACCTTATGGTGTGACTCCATGTGTTGGAAATTTCTAGAACCTTGGTGAGAAGCTATTTGTTCGATCATTGCCTCAAGATATCCTATCTTAGCTGTACCCCTTGCATTTTATCTACCACCCTTGATAAGATTTCCTCCTTCATTATGTTGGTTTCTCGCCTTATATCTTTAATGTTTATGGTATCCATCTCCTCTACTAATGGATCTTTGTTAAGAGTCTTTCCAGGAGTGATTGTATTCCTTCCTTTGCCTCTTATTGAAGCCCCTGCCATGATGCCACCAAAATAGTTTTCACAATAACTTACTAAAAAGATGAAAATAATCTAAATTTTTTACTATAACTTACTTATGCCTAGCTCTCACATTTCAAAAAAATCCCCAATAAAATTACTGATTTGCAGCCTTGGGAGAGAATTTGGTGGAAACCCTAATTTTACAGTAACTCCTTCAAATCTACTCCAAATGACTTTAAATCTGGATTGTAGCAACTTCAACATGTCCTTGATCAACCCTCCAAATATTAGAAACAAATTTGCCAAATTGAGAGATATATGTGCTCTACAACTTGACCTCCTAAATTAAAAAATAATCTTGTTTCTTGCATTCCAAATGCCAAGATCATGCTTTGATACCACTTGCAATGAAATAATTTGCATAAGAGAAAAATATAATTAGAAACATGCTACCAAAACTTGAGAATAATAAGCCACTTTGAGGGGGAAACCTCAAAAAGTCTCCAATAAGAACACAATTCGCGATATGATGATCATAAACTAACCACTAGCTCTTATATACCATACTTATGCCTTGGATGGCACCTATGTACAATTAACTATCTATAGAAGAATATATAAATAATTATATAACTTAATTAAGGGTTATGATAGCCACAAGTCAGCTACACATATCCTAATACAATCAATGATCCCTATGTACTGAAACTATCTCATCCTTCATCAACTCCAATATCAGGGTTTGACATAGATCAACAAGTTTGAAATATTTTGATATTGAATCACACAATATTTTGCTCTGACTTAAGGTTACCCAAAGTTTTGTTATTAATCCATCTTGGAAGAGACTCTTCATGAGTCTATATTGTCCCATCATTAATATTGCAAAATAGTCTAATTCCTCTATAAGCTTAGATTTTTTATAATTCCTTCTATATGTTGTCCATTCAATTCTAAACTTCTAGAGAACTATTTGGCCAAGATCTTTATCTTGTTATGAAAATCAAATGGCTAACACTTGTTCTAGTATTGACTATCACAATAGACATGGTTCAAGTAGTTCATCTCAAGAGAATCGCTCTCTAATGTTCGAGGAAAGAGATGCACAATATCCTTTAAACTGGTACTTATAGATTTAACAATATTGTCAAAATCTTTCTTGTAACATGTACTTGTTTGGTAGTGCACCTGACCTTGGAAAAAATAATGCATTAGTATCTCACATCCTTGCATTAAGACACACAACTCCTCATTTGCATTGAACTATAGAAAATTAATAGTATTGTCCACATTTGTGATTAAGTGTCAATTATTAAATTTTGGACTTATGAATGTCTGCTTTGATAGATATAAATTGTCAAGGATCATACATATCATTTTATGTAGCTTTATATATTCTGAAATATACATAGGTTCTTTTTTGGAGTTTTTTTCACAAGAATATTCATTTTCTCTAGCATGGAAAGAATACTAGATAAAGTTAGAAATGTCTCTCTATCACTTAACCTAAATAGGAGGTCAAAAGCTTTCTCTATTTTGAGGTGGTGTTTGTACATTATTCCAGTTAAGAATTGATATTTTGTAAAAACTCTTTGCATTATCCCATACAAGGAGATCCGTTTGGTATTAAAATCTTTAAGAAGCTTGTTTTTTATTGTTATTCCCTCAGTAATTTGTTAAAATTCTAAAAACTATTTGGAACTTCAACAAAAGTACGAGTGGAGCTGATAGACTAGATCTTCAACTTTTGATACTACAGGAAAACTTGCTCACTATTTTGAATGCTAATTTCATTTATGGGTCATGCAATGAATGTTGATCATGTATGGTGAACAAGAAATTTTTACACAAAGATCGCTCCTATGACCTTGCATTACTGAAACTCCATCTATCCTTACACACACCAACTTTTTGGCAGTTGTGTAGTCATCCATGTACCTCCACCTTCATTTAAATATTTCTTAACCATTTCAAATAGATTTTGAGATGTTAGATTCTCCTTCATTTTATGAACAAAGAGTAGATGATGTTGTTGGACATGATTTCCTATAGTATATGCATTCATAACTACCCAAGAAGTATTATCTACTGTTGTAATTTTATCTAAAGATAATGCAATAAAATTTGACTACTTTATTTTTTCTTGAGCATCTTATTTTTTATCTCAACAAGACAACTTGCTCATTCCCACCCATTCTTTATTGACTAATGTGTGTTAGCAAAGTTAGGAACTCTTATAAAAGATAAAAGATTATAGTTTGTCATAGGATGCTCTTTATTCAAAATATGAAAAGCAACATTGAACTAAATAGTTTTTGTCATTTGTGGTACTTCCATCATCTTTCCAATCTGAACTTGAATTCCACCTCACTTGCAACAAGCTTCACTTGTTTTTGAATATATAGTCATCATATTCCAAGGCGTACTTAACATGAGGACATTCTTCCTTTGTTTTCCATCTTATCACTAATTTTTCCTCTCTGTCTATGATTTGTTTTTCATAACTTTTACCAACATATTTTGTATGGTGTCAACTTTTAGCTGCAACTTCTTATCCCTGCCATGTTGTTCATCTTTGTTTTCATTCTCCAATGGTTCAATGAATTGGTATTTTGACACTCAATTGATTTGAAAATTCCTTGATAGATCCCACTCATGCCCCATTTTTTATTTAGCTTTTCTTTTCTCCTTCCGTGTAGGATCTTCATTTTCTTGATCACTTTTGAGGTGGGTTTATTAAGATTATTATTCCTACTACCTTGGGACTCCTTTGTAACATCATCTTTGGCATTCCCATGCACCTCAATACAATCTTCTTCTAAGGTGTTCCCTTGTTCATCAACAAATGGTGCAAATCCTGATATTGTAGGTTGATTTGTTAGACCACATACATTGCCAAAATATGACATTATGTTTTTGCAATTTGATGAACATACTTTACCACTTCTAAGAACTTGGCTCTTACTCAACATCTCTATGAGTTGGAAGCTATTAACAAATGCCATTGTGTTAAAGGTCACTGTCAAGACTCAACACTAATAATTTTAATATCATATGTAACAATGAAGCGAAACACACAAAATCAACAAAAGGAATCATAGATCCCTAGGGCCTAGATGTATCACTATTCAATTTCATCTATAACAATGAAATAAAACATATAAATAAACATGAGGAATCTTATATCATAAAACAATAATTTATCACTTGCCTCTCACTAACTCACTAATGTCTATAATTGTTTATGGTTTATTAAAAATAGGATTCCACATAGGAAGCAAACACTAGGCATAGAAGAAACTAAAGAAATGAGTTCAAAATAAAATTCTTTAAAGGGCGTAAAGATTCAAGAATCAAGTCCATTTGAATCAATAGTAGAACAAAATGTGTAAAAAATTAGTTTAGAGTTTTGATTGTATTTATATGAACTCAAATTTGGTGAAACCCACCAAATTGTAAAACGATGGAGGAAAAATGTGGTGAATCTCACTTGATTGTAAAATAGTTGATGTAAATGTTGGGCGATTGGGACCACAATCCAAAACATGAGTGGTGATTTTAAGGCAATTATGGCCCCAACAGTAGCGTGGAGTTATAATGGTAATGGTGAAATTGGTCTGCATACATTGTGGAATTTTAATGGTATTCACGAACATGTTGGTTAATTGAAACATGCCTCTAAAATTCTAGGCAGTTCCCCATTAAAAATGTGTAGTCTATTGTGGCAAAAATATTACAATATAAATGTTTCATAAATATATGGGCGTGATTTAACACCAATTGGGCTGATAATTGTAAATTCCTAATGGTTTGGACCTCCAACTATTTCATTATATTCATCAAAATCGAATTGGCTAATACAAACTGTTTGTCAATTGACAAAGTTTTGCCACTAAAAAGATTGCTAGTGTACTAGGCTACATTATGTGGCCCAATCCACATACAAGGCCACATCATGTAAGGCAATCCATCGACAAAGTTGCGCCATGCAACCTAGTCAAGGCTGGTAAGGGACCTAAAAGAGTAAACCAGTCCTAACTAAGAGAATGTATAAAGAACATTGAGCTAAAAGTTAAAAAATGAAATAGATTTGTACATCGAACAAATGAAATTGAATACTACAAAAATATATTTATGATGAAACCCAAAATGACTTAAAGCTGAAGTGTAAGAGTGTACAAGTTACATTTTTATCCCTTGCATTTTGACACAAATTCTCTTATATAAAAATCTAAATAAATTTAGAGCTAATGGAAATGGAAATGGAAATGGGATCCTTTTAGAGTCTACGATGTTGGGCGACCTAATTTTGAGTCTACAGGTGGCTTATAACATATGAAACTACCTCATACTCCGAGGAGGCACCTAACTGTGCTTCTAATACGAGGCATACATACCCTAACTCTGCAAGATTTGAAGTCGTGACCTCTCTTTCAAGAGGGCAAGTTTTTCACCAACATGCCGGAAGACACTCTTCATAACATAGAAAACGTGCAAACGGCCGTCAATTTTGAACCAAAAAACGAAATGAAACTCAGAAAAGGTGAAACTCGCACATATTTTTAGGATAACATCGTTGTTTTAACGAGCAGGCAGAGCCCTGGTTTTAGGTGATTCGATGATGGAGCTTCTTACAAGGTCCTGTTCGATTGTGAAAACAGCCACATTTCTGGTACCCACATCCGCCAAGTGCCGTATCGGTGGAAAGACAAGGGCAAGGTTTCTTGCTGTGGCAGCCGTGGTAGGGGATCCACTACCAGTACGAGTGCGCTTTGCCCCTTCTCCCACGGGAAATCTTCATGTGGGAGGCGCCAGGACTGCTCTTTTCAACTATTTATTTGCCAGGTCAGTTTGTGTTATAAGTATCTTTTCCCTCCATTTAATTTCTGTGCCTAGTCCTTCTGTGTGCTACAAGCATAGTCACCATGCATTGGGGACGTAAATTTTCAGACACTATGTTGGGGGTACTTGGAGATGCTTTAAAAATACAAAAACAAAAACAACCTGTGTTATTTAAATCTCTGAAAACTAAAATACTTCACTTTCTGAGTTCATTTGTTTATGACATAGACACATTGAACAAGGAAATAAAATTTAGAAAGATACAAACTTTATATGTTTTAAAAAATGTTTTAGCATACTACATTCTTCAGCAATTATATTTAATAATTTCATATTTAGCAGGAGATGGGATGGGTACCGGTATGCAATTTTTAAAAATTGTGGAGGTATATATATATATAATCATACAAAAGTTATGTAATTTTAAGATTGTAAAATATTAAAATGTTTAAAAACAAAGAAATTAATATTATAAATATAAAATATTAAAATAGATGTTAACTAAAGTAAAGATTAACTATATTAATATTTGATAATAATCATCATGATATAAAAACTTAGATATTAAACCATAATCACCTGGAGATCACAAACAGAGAATAGGAGGGGAATGACATTATTTTAAAAAGCATGGAATAGGAGTCCTTTGATCTGTAAATAGGGAGGATAATAGGATATTCCTCACACTGCCATTCAAAATGGATACTCAAATGAAATGACCTCAACAAACCTTCAATACATACTACAAGCCATCTCAAATGGTTGCAAAAAACAAACATAACTGTATGTCTAAGGAAATCAATATATAACATCTCAATAGACTGATAGAACAAATGAGAAACAAACATAACTGTTGAAAAACAAAAGAACAAAATGTTTGTTGTACCCATACGAAATTTTTCGTATATGTGCCCAAACACACCTCCCAAGCGTCATGTAGCCTTGTCGTTACTGTGTTAACCCAACAGGGACAAGACATATCAAAAGATAGTGATCCAAGGCTCGAATGGAGGAAGATTCTGGCAAACCAATCAAGCCTGGAGTAGTGAAAGAACATCTAAAAGAGGAGGTCAAAGTGATGGATCGAAGGCCAAAATGACATAAAGGAACCAAGGGAAGCAATGCAAATAGATCTGGCAAATCAAAATTCAATTTTGAAAATTTTTCTTCTTGGAGTATAATTCATGGAGGAGAGGCTTCAATGAGAGCTTTGGATCATATGAGCCTGATTTCCAAACTTCAAGACATTCCGTCATTAGACGAAGAAGTTACGGCAAAAATAAGCTCCAGAGGCAGAGGCAAACGACAGTGATCCAAGGAGCCTCGGTCAAAATGGCCAAGGCAAAAGTTCAAAGTTTTCCAAGGTCAAGAATCTTAAATATGAGCCCTGAAATTGGCTAAGTCTGGTGTCCTGAAGCCTGATGTTCTGAGATCCTGAAAACTGTCTAAGTCTGAAATCTGGTGGATCCTCAAAAATCTAGAATCTGCATGTTAAATCCCATGGATCCGGGACCTATCTCAAACATCTTGGAAGTATATTTCAAAATATTTAAACTATAGGAAATTCACTTAAATATATTTTGAAATGTACTTCCACCCAGGACACTTCCAAAAAATCAAAGAACGAGAAAATCTAAGGAAAAATGCTCTTGCAAGGGAGATTCTCCTTCACCACCAAAAGGCACTCAATATGACCAAAAGGCACGCCTTTTTGGCTTCCCCAAAAGGCACCCAATTCAAGCAAAATCCACGCCTTTTTGATGCCTTACAAAAGGCGCTCCAAATCAAGGAAACCTACGCCTTTTTCATCCTTGCAAAAAGGCGCCTAAAATCCCTCAAATGCACGCCTTTTTGACCACTCCAAAAGGTGCCTTAATTGTCCATTTCTCACGCCTTTCTAAGCATACACAAAAGGCGCCTAAATAGACCAAAACCCACGCCTTTTCCTCACTTCCAAAAAAGCGCCTATTTTACTCAAATCACACGCCTTTCTGTCACTCTCCAAAAGGCGCTCTATTTCATGATTTTGCACGCCTTTTTGACCTCTCAAAAAGGTGCTCAAATTAGGCCATTTGCACTCCTTTTTAACCTTTCAAAAAATGCCAAAATTTGCACAAGGTGGGCGTTGAAGAGAGAGAAAGGTGGGCGCCTAAGAGAGAGATGATTGAAGGTTATAAATAGGGCTTCACTCTTCACCTTTCGTTTATGCATGGAGCCAAAATAAGAACATGTTATTTTTAGAGAAGGGCACATTGGAAAACCCTAAGAAGGTGGTGTTCACTATAAGGAGGCCTCATACATTGTTATTGTCATTTTCCAAAGGCAAGAGAAGGGTCTAAAGGTTGTATTTCACATATGGCGATCATTAATGGAGGATTGAAAGCTTGCAAAGGGCAGATCAAAGGCTTTGAGGAGTGGATTTTCGCATACGAAGCAAAGTCTACACATTCTTGCATTAATCTATACCTTCCTCTTGCATTCCAAAGCATATTTGTTCACGGGGAGACTATTTCTTTGCATTGGCGGCCATTGATGAAGGTTTCAAAGCTTATTATTGCAGGTTTAAAGACACTTTTTCGGGCCAGCAAAGCATCTAAAGGGCAGATCCGTGACTTCAAGGCACCATTTTCTTCATTCTCCTTCATCCCAAGGCACATTTTCACGCATAGAAAGCAGCGCCCATGTCTAAGGATCCATTTTTGGAGATTTTTCAAGATTTCCCTTTGCTGGTTATGACTGCTCATGCTCAAAATCACCACCTACAGCCAAAATAAAAGTGGTTTTTGAGGCCTATATGTCCAAAATTTCTCATTTCTAGCACATACCCACCTTGGTAAAAGGCGTTTTCCATTATCCTTGACTGTTTTGAGCTCATATCCTTTGAATATTTGAGGTTGCAACTACAAATTTTCACTTTCCAAGGGCAAAAATATGCATTTTTCACAAAAATCATATTTTGGACAGCGAGGATAGAAACCTGATTTTCTTGAACAGCGAACATACAGAGGTCTAGGTTGGCCATTTTCAAGGCAAAACAACATCAAAATAAGACTCCTTCAAACCATAAAGCCACCATGCAATATTCATCAGTCACCGATGAGGCCAAATCTTTGCTCAAACATGAATATTCCAAGGTCAAAGAAACAAACTTGTGCCAGGTTTTACCTGAAGGTTTTTACCTGGAACCATTGGTAAGCTCAGGCAATATGGCAGCGAAGAACTTGAATAATTTAGGTCTCATCCAAGCCAGTTCATTTTCCATAGCCGCTCATTTGTCCAAAACATTCCTTGCAGGTATTTCAGCGATGAAGGCATAAATTGCCTTGTTCATAATTTGCAGGAGGAGCTCGTGCAGCTGATCTGCGGAAGGTTTTATGGTGATCCCCACGTAGACAAGATGTACCTCTTGGTTGAAATTGCATCAAAATTCACCAAGGCTGAAAAAGAATTTGAAGGTTTAGCAAAAATTACAGAGGATGCTACCATTGACCTGCATATGAGGACAGTTCATCTTGATTCTATCAATATATCCAATGAGGCCAGAGTTGATGAATTTGAGAGAAATCTCAATTCTCAGACTTAGCCAATTTTTACTATCTACAGGAGCGATCTATTTTTGGCAGTGGGTGAGGTTTCCAAAGCAGTTTCTATTTTGAGATCTGACTTTGCTTTCTTAAGTTAAATCTATTTTTGGATTTTGCTTTTGGAGATCATGCAAATTTTCTTTGAGTTGGAACTCATTGTGTAATAACATGCAAGTTCAGTTAACTGAATTGCATGACAAGATATTTTTATTTTTAATTGCTAATAAGCTTGCATGCTTCCCATGCAGCATTAGATCTAGAGTGAAGAGTGTTAGTTAACTCTTCCTTTTATTTCCTTGCATCTTTACTTTTTAGGGTATAAATAAGTGTATTCTACACACTTAAACTGGCTAATGGTAAATGCTGAGACTAATTTTTGCTCGCATTTTATTGTTCAAGTAGTGTTATTTGTTTTTATCTCTTTGATTAATGAGAATATGCATCATGGTTTCTGAGATCTATCTTGTTATTCAAAGATTGTGAGAATTGTTCATGACTTTGTGCATGAACGATTGTTGTCAGATTATCATTGTTCTTTTGTTTTGAAAATCTCCAAGTTGTTCCTTCGATTTCTTTATGCTCTGGATTTACTTAAAGGAATTGAAAGTGTATGTTGATAGAGTTTAGTTATTTTCCTCTGCAATACTTTAGAAAAGTCTTATAGCCTTGCAGAAGAGCTTCATTGTCTTGTGCTCGTGCCCTGAGAAACCAAAAAGATAGGTTATTTTGTAAACATCTTTTTAATTTCTTTGTTGAGGGAGCTTCCCCTCCGAATTTGAAGAACAGTCCTACTATACACGCTGTCCGTTTATCTTTCTCACCGAAAGGTGCGAAATTAAACGCTAACAATGTTGAAAGATATTAAATTATAATAGCATAGCCGATAACACCAAATGATAATAATAATATTAAGTTATTCGGAATGATTACCTATGCATTGTAAAAATTCAATTTCGATGACTAATTACCTAATGCTTAAAGAACATTGAATTAATCACACAAACCATTGAAATTCAATTGTGGAAATGTACATAGCTAATTACACCTTCAAATCAGTTTTCCATTCCTTCAAAAAACTTACAAGGCAACCTCCACAATTGATACAACTCACAGCTGCAAGAAATCAACTGTATTCTACATTCAGTTTTCCAGTCCTTCGGAAAACTTAGTCTTTCATTCCTTCAAAAGACAATTTGAATGTATTTCCTACAATCTTTTATCTTGCTCCTATCTTTATACCAATTTAGCTAAAATCTAATCTTCCAAAAATCAGCTTTAATTACAAAAGCATCCTTATCACTTATAAGGATGAGATGGAAGATAAGTCTAAATTAGTAATGCATTTTTACACTTTATTAGATTTATTTAGCTAAATAAAAGACTTTCAAATTAATATTTGAAGTGAAATGCAAAATAGCCTAACTCGAATCACTTGAACTTTTCCCTGCACATTCACATTGAACCTATGCGGAACTTCCTATCTGAGCTAAAAACTCAACACTCCCTCTTAGCGAGGAAGGAATTTTGCACCAGTGCAAGTTTGTCTTTGAATGATTCAAACTTCCCTTTTGCTAAGGGCTTGGTCAAAATATTAGCTAATTGCTAATCTATGGAAATGTATTGGAGCTTCACTGCTCCCTTCTGAATCTTGTCTCGAATGAAGTGATATCTAATCTCTATTTGCTTGGACCTATCATGAAATACTGAATTCTTTGAGAGTTTGATGCAACTCTGATTATCACAATAAATGACCATAGGATCCAACTCCTGATCAAATAACCCTACAAGTAACTTGCGAAGCCAAATGGCCTCACAACTTGCAGTATTGACTGCTGGATACTTTGCCTTTGCTATGCTTAGTGCCACTAAAGTTTGCTTCTTGCTGAACTAGGATAGCATCCTGAACCTAAGCTAAAGCAACACCCTGAGATGCTCTTCCTATTTGCTCCACTGCCTGCCCAATCAGAGTCTGTATACCCTTGCAACTTCACCATCTCCAAGATATCTCAGACCATAATCCACTGTGCCTTTCAAATATTTGAGCACATGTTTTGTTGCTACCCAATGCTCCTTTCTTGGCTTCACCATGAACTGACTCAAGGTGTTCACTACAAAACATAAATCTAGTCTTGTGTTGACCAAATACATCAATGAACCTATCAGTTGCCTGTACAACGTGGGATCAATCACCTTTGAATATGAAGTTGTGACTTTCTTCAGATTAGTGATCATAGGTGTGGTCATGGGTCTGCAATCCTCCATCTGGAATCGCTTCAGTATCTCAACTGCATACTTACCCTGCCCAAGGAAAATCTCCCTAGGTTTCTGCCAAAGCTCTAACCCCAAAAAGAAATGCATCGGGCCGATGTCCATCTCAAACTCAACAGCTAAATCTACTTTGCACCCTGCAATGAGCTATTCTGATCCTGTAATGAAAAAATCATCTATGTACAATATCAAAATAAGTATATCTAACCCACTCACTATATATTATAGATTAGGATTTGCTTCACTTTGGTGAAGCCCATACTTCGCAAATATTCATCGATCTTGGAATACCAAACTCTTGGTGCCTGTTTGAGTCCATCCAAAACTTTCTTAAGCCTGCAAACATGGGATTCCTTCCCATTTATCTCAAAGCCTTGAGGTGAGGTTGTTCTATATACACTTCTTCCTCAATAATCCCATTAAGGAAGTTGTCTTAACATCCATCTGATGTATATTCCATTCCATGATAGAAGCTAAAGACATAATCACTCCAATGGAAGTGTATTTGGTGAATGGAGCAAAAGTCTCCTCATAGTCCATTCCCTCCTTCTGAGAGAACCCTCTCACCACAAACCTTGCTTTGTACTTCTCAATGTTGCCATTTGTAGCATGCTTGAGCCACCTGAAACTCACAACTGATTTCCCTTATGGTCTCGGGACTATGTCTCATACATCATTTTTCATGATGGAGGTGTACTCCACCATGGCATCCTGTAATGTCCCATTTTTGGCGCATTGATTATGGTGAGCATTTTGGCTTGTTCTTAGTCTTTTGGTGGCTATCCGGCTTTGTTGGGAGAACTCCAATGTTCTTGGAGTGGCCATAGATCAATTTTACAGAGCAATTGGTTATGGCTTTGAGCTCAGATGGTGTTCAAGATTGCATTGATGCTTTCTGATGTTTGATCAGGTTCTCGGTTTGCTCTCCAAGATTCTTGGAGAGGCCGTCTATTTTTAGAAAGTCACCCGAAAAGCATCGTTCCTCTTCCCAAACATCATGGAGTATGTTGGTATGCTTAATTTTGCAGTTTGGTGATATTTGGGATTTCCCGTAAAATCAGTTGATTTAATGAGCTAAACAATTAATTATTGCACTTAAGTTAAAAAGGTTGGAAAATTTTCATTTAACACTTAAGTGTTATAGCTCGTTGGAAAGGGGATGAAAAGCTCTAAATCATGGATGCATCATATTGGGGCCTTGTGAATCAAATATTTCCTTCATTTTGATAAAGGGGTCTTTTGAGCTAAAGGGAGCTTTTAATTAAAAAGGTGACTTTAAGTTGTGCACACATAATGAATTATTTTTTATACTTTTGAGGAGAAATAGAAGGGATAGAGGAAATAATATTTTATTTCCCTCAAAAAGTTATAAAAAGAAGAGATGGGCTCATTGTTTGATCATGCTTGGATTTGTATTGTTACTCTGCTGGATTGAACCTGCGTGTTCTTCCATATTCTCTTGAGGACGAAAACCCTTTTGAGGTTTGGTGTGATTTCATACAGGAATCACCATTGTGCTGAAGGTGAATTGGGAGCAAGCTCACACGGAGTTTGCCACGGGAGCTGATCAATGTTGAGAGTTTTGATAGTTTTTTGGTGTGGAGATCATTAATATCATATTGTAGTCATTTGTTGTTGATATGATCTGTAGTTTTGTTGTGTTTTTGTTTAGTTTTAAGTTTCTTTCATGCTAGCCGTACCACTCATGGCCGTACCTGCTGGAAACAAGTTTTGAAAAAAATAAAAATATTGACAAGCTCTTTTGGATTGGTTCTTTTTGCAAAATGATCTCATTGCATAGGCGACCATGTTTAGGTATATTGGATAGTATTTTATGGACTGTCTGAATTACTAGATACAGCCGTACATCTCAGGCCGTACGGCCCTGTACTAGCTTGCAACATTTCCATTATTCATGTTTGAGCATTGGATGCAGTTTGTAAAGTTCTCATATGATCTTTGTGGGTCTATGAATGTGATTTCAATTGTATTTTGTTGGGCAGTTTAATGTCTGGGTTTTCAGCATGTTCGTACAGTCTTCACATGTGCCGTACCTTTCTGAAATTTAGAGTTCCAGCCTTGTCTTGTATCAGCAGAAGTGTCTATGCATTTTGGCTATGTGGAATCCATATTAGAGTTTCTCATAGGTGATCAGAAGCAAGTTGTGACATACTCCATGAAGTTCCATATTTGAAGACATCTTTTTCCAGGGCATATCTGTTATGACTTTCTGATTTGCAGCAGTGATAAACAGCAGTGAAGTTTTCTTTGGAGACATCTAAATCTTCAAGTAATTTGCAGGGTATCAACAATCTTCTTCAAAGAGATTCTTTCAAGTCTTAAAATCAAGATTATGATCAGCATTGTATTTGCTATAATCGTAATCTTTCATATTTGAATCGCATTTAGTCCTCTGGATGGTTTACCGCCAGTGTGGAAGGAAATAACATTTTAAACACATTGTAACCCCTGGATGGTTCTACCGCCAGTGAGGATAAAGAACCTTTTCTTTCTTTTCTACCCACTGGACAAGTGGTGAATTCCCGCTGAACAAGTGGATGACTTTGTAATCTTTTCATGCTCATTTCATACCCACTGATGAAGTGGTGAATCCCCACGATATGTGGATGCCCGCCGCAGCGGAAGAAGTGTCTTTCTTTATTGCATACTTTATATTGTAAGCCAAAATCACTGTATGTTCTCACCTTGCCCATCTTGGGATTTGGGTGATCAGAAAGTGTGAGGCATTTAGTTGGTTGATGCAAATTGATGTTAACACTGTCATATCCTTGTTCATTATTTTGAAATTTTTTTGGGGTAGTACTTTACACATCCCGCCAGACTTGCTGGTCTGTTGCCTTCTGAAAGTTAGAAGGCTCGGAATCTATGATGTTGCTCATCAATGTTGCTAGAACTAGCTCACCCTGTAACTTGTATAGATTGCCTTCTCTAACCCCTATAACTTGTGCTATATTTGGGTATTAAAACTACAGTTAGTTTCTTATAATGGTCGTTTATGCTTATCTTGTTTTCTGTTTGCTTTTACAGCCTATTGTCTATTTTTAGACATTGTTTCCTTTATATAGAGCTTCTGCTCTCCTTTGTAAAAATACATTCAGTAATATAATCAGATGATATTCAATAAACTTTGATAGAGTTTCTGTAACATGGTATTAGAGCCCAGGCAAGAGATTTTCTGGCGTCCTGATTAGATCTGTACGGTGTTTCGATTTTTGCCCTTCGCGCGACTTCTTGCCCGATCCCTGGAGGTCGCACCAGTACCCAGATCGCGACTTATGAAGATTGTGATTTCCGTTTCTCCTGCTCAGTTCGTGGTTAGCTTTATGGTGACGTTTGAAGGCGGGTTCTAAACTCTGGTGAATACACCATTTCTGGTGTTTAAAATGTTCTCTTGCTTCGTATTTTAACTCGCGTTTTTCTTTTTTCGGCGACACGATTCGGTTTGCTCGCGTTTTCTCTTCCTTCGCAATCGGGCATGTTTGTTCTTGGCCGGTGTTCATCGGCCTCTGCATTCTGTGATGATTGATGCCAGATCTCGTAATATGCAGTGGGTTCTTTTGGACGATTTTTTCAAAGTCGTGGGCACGTGAGATCTCGTGTTAAAACCCTAGCGATTCTCTGCTTGCGTATTTTTTCAAGGAGACGTTCTGCTGCCTGCCATCAAAGCTTTGTTTGGCACACTTTCTGTGGGTTTTTTTTTTTCAGTGTCAGTTCCAGCAATTTCAGTTTGAGGTCGCCCTATGATTCTCTCTGGTCGGAGTCTTCTAGAGATCTCGTGGTTTCTGCTTGTGATTTCAGAACCTTGCACCTAGGTCATATCAAATCCTAGCCAGACCATGTCAGACCTTTGTCGATATTTGTTTCTCTTTGTCTCAAACTTCGTGCTCGGGTTTGTGAGCCAGTTCTCTTGTCTTGATATTTGTGTTGTCTCTTTGTACATCCTCCAGCATTTTGTTTTTCGTGTCTCAAAAAATATAAAAATGGCGTCTCCTATCAAACACATTGAGCAGAAGGAGCATGGGCCCTACGCTTTTATGCCAAGCGACCTGCAGATTCTGTCAAAATTTCTGCCTGGTACATTGACTCAGGTGCCTCTCGCCATTTCACACATCGACGAGACTGGTTCACTGAGTATACGCCATTCAAAGATTCTGTCTTTTTTGGAGGAGGCGAAGAGTATACCGTTGTCGGCAAAGGCAATGTCCAAATTCAGTTTGGTGGGAGAAATTTAATATTTCTCGACGTATACTTCGTACCTGGCATGGAGCTGAATCTTCTTTCTGTTAGTCAGATCATGCGACACTCACCTCATTTGGATGTTGTCTTTAGCATGCACTCATGCTGTATAGTGGATCGTGAGACATGCACCACGGTTGCTCAGGCTCTTGAGGATCATGGTCTATATAGACTAGTGGATTCTGGTGACTCTCCTAAACAAGCTTTGGTAGCAAGGAGCACGTCTCTCAGTAAACTTTGGCATCAGCGTTATGGGCATCTCAACATGCACTATCTCTCTCAGTTAGCTCGGGAGAGTCTGGTTGGTGGTCTTCCAGAAATTCAGGCTCAACTTCCTGGTGTCTGCGACGCCTATCAAGCTGGTAAACAACATCGGACTCCATTTCCTATTGGTGACAAATGGAGAGCTTCCAAGGTTTTGCAGTTGGTTCACGTTGATGTATGTGGACCAATGAATAGTCCGTCAGTTACTGGGTGCAGATATTTTCTTCTTTTTGTTGATGATTTCAGCAGAAAGATGTGGGTGTATTTCCTAAAACAAAAATCCGATGTCCTTAGTACATTTCAGTAGTTCAAAGCCTTGGTGGAAAAAGAGTCCGGTTCCGGTTGTTCTCTCATCTCTTTTCGATCTAATAATGGAGGGGAGTTTTGCTCCTCCAACTTCACTCAGTTTTGTGCTGCACATGGCATCAAACGCCAGCTTACTACACCTTATACACCTCAACAGAATGGTGTTGTTGAGCGTCGCAATCGCACTATTACAGAGATGGCACGTTCTATGTTAGAACATAGAGGTGTTCCTAAGAAGTTTTGGGCTGAAGTAGTCTACACTGCTGTCTATCTTCTGAACCGGTCGCCCACCTATGCTATCAGACAGATGACCCCTGAGGAAGCCTGGTCTGGACGTAAGCCTCGTGTCAACCATCTGAAAATTTTTGGCTCCACTGCTCATGTTTGGATTCTAGATGCCAAGCGCACTAAACTGGACGCCAAAACCCAGAAACTCATGTTCACAGGGTACAGTGAAAATCATAAGGCTTACAAACTGATTGATGTAGATACTGATCGTCTCATATTCAGTTGTGATGTAGTTGTTGATGAGACTACTGGGCCCTTTCTGCTATCTTCTTCCTCTACTCATACTGAGGATCAGCCTTTGGAGGCTTCAGATTTCGGTGTTCACATTCCTTTCGTTCCACCTGATGGGAGGGTTCCTGTAGTTTTGCCCACACCACAGCATGGTATTCCACCACCCGCCCCTCAAGATATTCTGGATCCTCCTGATCTTGTTCCTGTCTCTCCTGATGATACTGATGCACCTTCTTCAGATATTGGTTCATTTGCTCTCCGGCCTAAATGGTGGGCCAAAACAATTGGTGATCTTCACGATAATGAACTCATCGAGGGTAGATCTGCTAGGAAGAAGAGCAAGCAAGAAAATACTGTCAATTTTGCTCTCATGGCAAACCTTCACACCATTTCAGAACCTCAAACATATTCTGAGGCCAAAGGTGTACTTGAATGGGAAAAGGCTATGGATGATGAGCACCAGAGCCTTTTGAAGAACAATACTTGGGTTCTTTCTGATCTTCCTCCTGGGACAAAGCCCATTGGATGCAAATGGGTCTACAAAGTCAAATACAAGGCTGATGGGACTCTCGACAAATATAAGGCTCGGTTGGTCGCCAAAGGATACTCTTAGCAAGAAGGTGTTGACTATGAGGAGACTTTTGCTCCTACAGCCAAAATGAGTACCATGCGGTTTGTTCTTGCTTTGGCAACCCAGTTTGGGTGGAAAGTCCATCAAATGGACGTTAAGAGTGCCTTTCTCAACGGTGATTTATAGGAAGAAGTCTACATGACGCAACCTCCTGGCCTCAAGGTTGCGGGCACAGAACACCAGGTGTGCAAATTGGTAAAAGCTCTTTATGGCCTCAAACAGGCTCCAAGGGCGTGGTACATCAAGATTGATAAGTATCTCGTGGATCGTGGTTTTCAGAGGAGCCCCTCAGACTCCAATCTGTATGTCCAACAATATGCTGATGATAGTCTTTACATTGTTATCTATGTTGATGATCTAATTATCACTGGTAGCTCTGAGTAGTTGATTCAGGGGATCAAACACGATCTCAGTCAAACTTTTGACATGACAGATTTGGGACTCCTACATTATTTCCTAGGTATTGAGGTTTGGCAGCATCCTGATCGCATCTTCATCTCTCAGTCAAAGTATGCACGTGGTTTGCTCAACAAATTCCGGATGGCAGACTGCCAACCTGCTTCTACGCCCATGGAAAAAGGGCTGAAACTCTCAGCTAAATCCGACTCTCCTATAGAGAATGAATCAGCATTCAGGCAGTTAGTGGGCAGTCTCATCTATCTTACTGCCACTCGACCTGATCTTAGTTTTGCAGTCAGCTACATCTCTCGTTTCATGATAGCTCCTAAAGCTGAACATTGGGTTGCAGCAAAACGTGTGTTGAGATATGTGCAGGGTACTTCTAACTTTGGCATTCTATATGGCCGATGTGCAAACCCTCAGCTGATTGGTTTTACAGATTCAGATTGGGCAGGATCGATTGATGATAGAAAGTCTACCTCTGGGTATATTTTTAGTTTGGGAACCGGTGCCATCACATGGACTAGCAAGAAGCAGCAAGCAGTAGCTCTCTCCTCGACAGAAGCTGAATATTGAGGAGCTGTTAAAGCAGCCTGTGAAGCAGTTTGACTTCGACGGATGCTTTCAGACATGCAAATGTCTCCTATCGGGCCTTCACCCTTGTATTGTGACAATCAAGGGGTTTTGAAACTTGCCAAAAATCTTGTCTTTCATGAACGGACAAAACATGTTGACCTTCATTGCCACTTCATTCGCCAGCTAGTTGAAGACGGATTTGTTGTGTTGCAGTATGTTCCTACAGAAGACCAGACTGTAGATATTCTTACCAAATCTCTGAGCCCGGATAAGTTTGTCAAATTTCGGGAGCATCTTGGTCTAGTTGACAGATCGACCATTATGGGAGGGTATTAAAACTATAGTTAGTTTCGTATAATGGTCGCTTATGCTTATCTTGTTTTCTGTTTGCTTTTACAGCCTGTTGTCTATTTTTAGACATTGTTTCCTTTATATAGAGCTTCTGCTCTCCTTTGTAAAAATACATTCAGTAATATAATCAGATGATATTCAATAAACTCTGATAGAGTTTCTGTAACATTGGGCTAGATCCATTTGGTTTGATAAGAACTTATCGATCCTTGAATTCAACTGCATAGCCCTTATCCTCCATTACCGAAACTAAAATCAATTTTTTTTAGAGACTAGGAACAAGCAAAACGTCATCAACCTCTAAAGAGGTACTTGACTGAAATTGAAAGGAAATTTTACCAACTCTTGCTACTGGATACTTGACATCATTACCAAGCTCAACCTGAACTCTAGAGTTGTGCTCTTCTAGTTTGGTAAAATATTGCCGGGCTGATTTCATATGTCGAGAGGCCCCATTATCTGCATACCAAGCATCCTTTGGATTCGTGCTGCTAGAAAGACAAGAAACCATTGAGAATTCCTTCTCAAACTTGGCAGCAAACACGTTCATTTGAGTCTCTGCAGAAGCTGCCGCTTCCTTCCACTGTTGCTTCCCTTGGTTCTTCTTCTTGTCTGGACATCATGTTGCATAATGACCAAACTTATGACAACTGAAACATTTGATTTTACTCAAGTCCTTTTTCCCTAGCTGTGAGGATGGATCCTCACTCTTTCCCTTAAACTTGATGTTTGACTGCATTCTTGACTCAAAACCCTAGGTTACATCCTTAAACCCTTATTGTTGTTTTTGTAAACTTGTTTATATTTTGTTTCAAAAACACCTAAAATAAAACCTTAGTTCACTTGGCTGCCCTAGCCACTGATTCTAGCCACTATTTTTAGTCCTTCAAAAAATGGTTCTGCAAACCCTAGCTGCCTAGTTGCTGGTTAAAAACCCTAGCCAACTGTGCCCTAGCCGTTGCAGCAAAATCCATTGTTGGTTCTAGAAAAAAGCTTAAAAAAGCTCTAGCTGAGGCTTCAAACCTGCTAAAAACCTGCAAAAAAAATTGGCCAATTTCTGGCTGCCACTTTGTGCTTTAGCCATCACCCTATCCTTTAGCCATGAGCTTGCTTCCAACAGGTGTGGATTTTAACCCTCATGATAAGAGAATTCCGTGACTTATTTCTGTTCTTCCTCTCGTGATTTTTTTCCTTAAACTGCTGTGATTTTCTTTGAAAGAAGGTTGCAATTTTTCTTTGAATACAAGTGTGATTTTGACCTAAAAATCTTGTGCAATTTTGCCTTTCGAATTGCAATTTTGAAAGAAAATTTACCCACGCAATTTTTTTTACAAAACTTTGTGTGATTTTCCTCCAAACAACCTAAGAAATTCAGACGCGCAATTTTACCCAAAATACTTGTGCGTTTCTCTTCACAAAAAAGTTGTGATTTTTGTAATGTCCCCATTTTCAGAGTGATCACCTAGTGGAGTTGGCTAGCCTATTCTATTCCCGTAGGCTAAGCCGGAGGGCTCAGGGAATGACCTAATTGGTGAGTTTTCACACAACCAATTTTGTAGGGCAAAATGAGCATGGAAGATGACTTAGCATATTTTTGTGGTATTTTTGATGAGGTCATCACTAATAAAATAATTTGCCCTAATATGGAGTGACCCAATTGGAGGATGGAAAATGAAGGAAAATATGGAAAATGCCTTGGAAGAAGATAAGAATAATTTATAAGGTTTTTCCTTGAGGAGGATGACTTCATTTGAGGTCAAATTTATGATGTCTCATATGCCCAAGTGGTTCGCCCTTGGAGAGTGGAAAGAAGGAATAAAAAAGGAAATAAAATAAAATGTTTTTCCTTATGTTTTAGGTACCAAAGGGAGGTTGGCCTAGGAGAGAAGAAACAAAAAGAAAATAAAAGGAAATATTTTCCTATGTGGTCGGCTAGCTTGAGGAAGAGGTAAAAACATGTATAAATATAAAAAGTTTGGAGGCATTTGGAGTATGATTCATTCATATTCCTTTCTTTGAGATTTATCACTCTTGGCTGCAATCTTTGATTCGGCACCTTCCTAGGACGGAAACCCTTAGGAAGGTAAGTGGATTGGACGAAAACCCAATCACACTTTGGAGGTGGATTCATACAAAGTTCACAATTACACTTCATTTGAGTTTTGTGGAGGAGAAGAGCAGATTTGCATATTCAGATTTTAGGTCAGCATTGGAGGAGATTTCATTGTGGCATTTGTATTCAATTGGCGCTAGGGTTTTAACCCTAGACTTGTGCACCACATTTGGAGGATTTTGAGAATTCAAGCCACATCATTTTGGAGCAGCATTTGAAGATAATTTTGGAGCTGATCTGATCTCCACCTTTTGGAGGAGTCTTGGACAAAGTTTGGCTAGGGTTTATGCCCTAGGTTGAGCGCCACTTCCCTAGGAGGGCAACTTCATTATTTTGATGCCATTTTTGCTATTCCGTGGTATGTATAACCTAATTTAGGTTGAACATTATAGGAGCATAAATTTGGGCTATATTTATCATGTTTGAGCTCATGGATTTGATGTAAGTACAAATCAGCATATTCAGATTTGGAGCAGCAGGCTTATTTAATCAGAAATCAGATTTGTTTTGTAGATGTTTGGTCTTTGGATGGTTGATTTTCATGGTTGATATCTTTGTTGATGATTATACATATTTGGCATACATTTTATGGATGTTTGGAGCATGTTTATTGGCTGCCTATGAATGTTTATACTTCTGAAAATAAAATCAGAAATTAGGGTTTTGAGCAGAAAACTAAAAAGCAGAAATTTAGGGCAGAATTCAGAAAGCAAAAATCAGATTTTTTTGGCAGATCCATTTTCCACCTACCTTAGGCCGTGCGATTTACAACAATAAACCTCTGAATACCTTCTCCAAGCTGCGTGAATTTTACTGCTCAAATGGCTCTGATACCATGTAAAAAATCAATCTCGGCGACTAATTACCTAATGCTTAAAGAGCATTGAATTAATCACACAAATCATTGAAATTCAACTGCGGAAATGTACACATATAATTACACCTCGAAATCAGTTTTCCATTCCTTTGAAAAACTTACAAGGCAAACCTCCACAATTGATACAACTCACAACTGCACAGAAATCAATTGTATCCTACATTCAGTTTTCCAGTCCTTCGGAAAACTTAGTTTTTCATTCCTTCGAAAGACAATTTGAATGTATTTCCTACAATCTTCTATCTTGCTCCTATCTTTATACTAATTCAGCTAAAAATCTAATCGTCCAAAAATAAACTTTAATTACAAAAGCATCCTTATCACTTAAAAGAATGAGATGGAAGATAAGTCTAAATTAGTGAGGCATTTCTACACTTTATTAGACTTATTAAGCTAAATAAAAGACTTACACTTTAATCACTAAAGTGAAATACAAAATAGACGAACTCGAACCACTTGAACTTTTCCCCGTATGTTCACACTGAACCTGTGTAGAAGTTCTTATCCGAGCTAAAAACTCAACATACATTACAATAAAGCTTTTTATAAAGCCTTTTCAAAATATAACTACCCAAACCACTGACAACTAACATGATATTAACTAAACATTTAATTGCTAAATCACTAAGTCACTAAGGTGACTTTATGACAAAATGTAAACCTTATGTTCCAACACCCCCTCTTAAGATTTATAGTACAAAAAACAAAACATAAAACGAAACATGCTAACCAATCCCCAACATTCCCCCCTTATTACATTAATCCGAACAAAGGATGGAACATTGCATGGACTGAACATATCAACCCAACTGGAAATCTGGTGAAGTGCCTCCACCTAATCTCCCACTAATCCAACACACATCAAACTGATCACATCAGCAGATGTCTTGACTGTCGAACTCTGCAAATCCTTTGTACCACATGAGAGAACATATCTCAACCTCCATGCACAATGAGAGAACAACTCTCCTCTGAGAGTCCACCCTCCTCTGAGCATGTCAAAATCTCTCCTTCAATGCTTGTCCAATGAGAGAACAATTCTCCTCCGAGAGTCCATTTTCGTCTGAAAGTGTCAATATCCCTCCTCAATGCTGTGGGATCCAAATCCCTTCGGTGTACGATAGGAATAAAACCAATGTCGTTACACTAACCCCACCTATTTCAGAGGTTACACTATCCACAAAACAAGTAAATGCAGATACACTAACCACACCTATTTTAGAGGTCACACTATCCACAAATATTTCCAAGCTCCCCTTGCTCCAAGAAGGGACACTAATGTGATTGTGCTTCTCAAACAATCTACCATCTTGGAGTGAGAAGCTAGCTCAAGATGTGGAAATCCTCTAACCTCCTTTGTCCTCCAACTTTCTCTTTGATGTGGTTTACACTCTATCTGACGAATGTAACCTGAGTGTCTTTGAAAGCTCTATCAAGTGTAGCATCTATGGCCTTGAAAGCACAAACATTTGGTAACATAAAGAAACTAAACATTATAAAAAATAAAGGTGTCGGATTCAACCGAAAATGCACCCTTACAACGAATCTCTTATATCTCCTTACAAAAAAATTGCAATATATTTCATGCTTTGAGAGATTTGACCTTCCAAATCCTTTTATCTTTTTTTGAATAACTTTACCAACCTATCTACCCATTTGGTGTTTGAAATATCCCACTTAGGGTTTTCACCAAAATTTCTGAATTTTCAATTTTCAAGTTCAAAACCCTAGATCTGAATTCTGATTTTTTTGTTTCAGATCTAATCATACTCTTATCTCATCCAATTATCATGCCAAATACATCATAATCAACATGCCAAAATATGTAATCAAATCCTAGTTGAATTACACAATGAATTACACAAGATCCACACTAGGAGGATAGCAATTTTGATGAGCAAAACAAATCAGACTACTGCTGTTATGAAATCAGAATGTTCAAATATGTCATTACATCAAATGCATGGCTCTATCATAGCCAAAATACATCCACAAACTGCTGTTACAAATTCAGAGATGAATGATGATCTTCAACATACCAATTTGATGTCTAATGCCAATGCAAGGTGAGTGAACTTTTACCAAATCACATCTGCCTTCAAGAGGAATGATGAGCACTCCACAAATGATGATTTACAATGCAATGGGATGATGTCAAGGAACCACAAATGCAGATTGCCCTCCACAAGGGCGTCAACTTATGCTATTCAGCCTCTCCTCAAGATGATACCAGCAGCTCAAGATGACAAATATTACCCCAAACTTGGGTGATCTCCTTCAAGGATCGGTGCCCTCCAAGAGATGATATTATGATGCAAGATATGACAGCTGTTAGGGTTCTTATCAGATCTGCACGCCAGCATGAAAACCCTCACAAGATCAATGCAAAGTGATGGATATCTCCTTCCCAAAGTCGGCGCTCAATGCATGAAGGTTTTCTCCTCAAATTGGCACTCAAATGATGCAATGGATCTTCAATATCTTCACCTAGGTCTGAAATGAAATCGCAGCTGTTATGAAAGCCAAGTCTGATATGAAATCTGCAACAAACCTTCACAAGAATGGCGCTCTAAATCTGATTTCTAGATCTGAAAACAATCGCTCCACATATGCAAGAATGTTCTCCACAAATTGGCGCTCCACTAGGTGCAAAAGATCTTCAATAATATCTTCAACAAATTTCTTCAACAAATCTGCTATGAAATATGTATCATGAATGCACAAGAAACCTTCAAAATTCTCCAATGAAGTGCAATTAGAGCTCCATCATGAACTCTCCACAAGATGAGCTAGGTTTTCGTCCAACTCACCTAATATTCGCAAGGGTTTTCATCCTTGGACTAGTTGCAACAAAGTTGCAGATCCACCAAAGGGAAATCAGAAACCAAACCTTCATAATGCCTTCAAATGATCCACACTACTTGCTTTTATACAAGTTTCCTCTTTTTTTTTCCCTCTTGCTGGCCGACCAATAATACTATTATTTTTTTAATTTTAATTTTCACTTGGCCGACCTTCAATTGAGATATCGGCACCCAAGACAACTTTGAATTCCTTCTCTAGCCGACCTAGAGAGATTGGCGCTCACACTCAAATTTGAATTATAATTTTTTCCTCAAGAGGGCCAACTTGCAAGGTAAACAATTTCTTTTTAAAACTTTGCTCTAGGCCGACCCAAAATCTTATTATTTTGAATTGTCTTTTGCCAAATAGGCCGACCTACTTTGTCATCTTGGCCGACCCACATTTTCTCAAACTTGGGCCGACCTCACTTCATTATTTTAGTGCCCAATCAGACTTTGGCTGACCTACAAATGTTTGCTTGTATTTGTTTATCTCTTCAATCGTGGCCGACCCATTCAAGTTTGAATCTTCTTAATTCTCTTTTACCTTTGGCGCCGAAATTCAAATTAAAGATTTGAATTATCCTTCTTCTCATGTCATCTTCCAAACGTCAAGGTTTTTCCACATTTAATTCTCCTTCAAGCGGATATCAAAGACATCAAATCCACCTTCCTCAAAAATCCTTCAAAAGACCAATTTCCACAATCCTACCATCTCCAAGATGGTTCATTCCATGTGTAGACAACTTATTTTATTCAAAGTGAATATATCATAATCATTAGAAAAATATGATAATTCAAATTCTCTACTCAAATTGCCCACCAAAAACCCTGAAGTATGGAAATCATCTGTTTTGGTCTCCTCTGGCGATCACTCCGAAAAAGGGGACATTATAGTGTTTGTTACGAAGTAAACAAACTTCACTTTCTCCTCACAAAACCAAAACAAAAAAATTATACACACCCTTTAAATATTCAAGTTAACTTTAACAAAGTTGCCCACACAAAAAACTAAATCTGCATTACATCTTTACCATCCTATTTGTATGCTTGCATTATTTTCTTGCATAAAGTGTTTGACCGAGCTTACAAAAATGCCCTAAATATTCAAACTTCTTGGTTGTATGCACAATAACGGCTGGGGATCAAGGTTGACAGAGAAAATGGGCAGGTACAAACACAAAACTGGTCTTTAACTTCACATAGCAGACCCATGTGAGGCAACTGTGAATCTTCAACAATAGAACATTTACTCTATGATTCTCAACTTCATAGGTAGATAATGCATTTAACAATAGACTCCACACATTTTTTCAATTGACAAATATAACTAATGATTGAATCTTGATTTACACAAATGTGTACACTACTGGGAAAGCTTGCATGACGGGCAGACAAATTATGTATGTGACAGAGATTCATGGAGGTTCTGGCATGGTCTTTGGCTTACAATTTATAGGTTTTACAAAACCATATAAATTTGTAGTAACCTAAGACCTCTTCAAAAAACCCTCACAAAAACCTCTTAAAAAAAAACCCTTCATGAAAACAACAATTGCACACAGAGCTTTGTGATTTATGATGCCCTTCTTCTGGTAATAAACATCACACATTTTTTGAATAATACAACAGTTGTATGTAAAGCATTTGTTCAATCCTTTGTGGTCTTCTTTGTAATGTTCAACTCTTCTTGGTAGCGTATCCTCATACTTCATCCCACTGCCTTAGGAATTTCACCATGCTCTGATACCATGTTGAAAAACGAAAGAACAAAATGTTGAAATATATTAAACTATAATAGCACAATCGATAACACTGAATGACAATAATAATATTAAGTTATTCTGGATGATTACCCATACATCATAATAAGACTTTTATAAAGCTTTTTAAAACATAACTAATCAAATCACCCGACAACTAACATGACACGAACTAAACATTTTAATTGCTAACATCACTAAATTACAAAATGTAAACCTTATTTTTAAACTTGTAAACACACCAAATTGTCTTGGAGAAAACCCAACATTGGGTAAAAAACTCTTGCTCCAGAACATTGGGTGAAGAACATTAGATATCTCATTCTTTGTCATGTACACATTTTCTTCTGTTTGTTCTATGCCCCAGTTATTGAATTTACTTATATCTCTTTGGCATTCTATATGAAACCTTTACTTGAGAATGTGTCTCAGTTATGTCCTTTAGTGAATTTTAGTCTTGCAATTATTTAGTCTGATTGAAACTTAGACTAGATTGCATTGCTAGATATGGTGGAATTCATTTCAAGATATTGCATTGAAATTCATATCTCTTTATTTTATTGGTTTCTTTATTGCAATAATGATATGTTTGCAAGTCTAATCCGGACTTCCTATTTTCCTACTCCAGGTCCAAAGGAGGTAAATTTATTCTGCGGATTGAAGATACTGACTTAGAAAGGTCTACTAAAGAGTCGGAGGAAGTAGTGTTACGTGACTTGGCTTGGCTGGGATTAGATTGGGATGAAGGTAATTATAATGAAGTCTTCTGAACATTCTCAGGTTGTCCAATTGAAATCAAAGTTCTCATGTGCTTTTTCCTTTGAAATTTTGTGCATTGTTTCTAGGTGCATAAAATTAATTATATTTTTGGACGACACCTTTTTCATACCTTTGGCTTTTCGTGGGATGTGATGTATTTTACCTTCATGGCCAACATACACAATTATGTCACATTTGAAGCATGTTTTCTGTACAAAATGTTCATGTAAAGGTTGTGTGCAAATATAATTTGATAGTCAATCGAGAGATTATCACCCATTTGTTGATCTGAATGGGGTTTTCTACCTATCCGGTTTCCTTCTAGGGCCTTTTCATACTAGTCATGTTAAGTTTACTTAGGGCATTTACTTTTCGTATCTCAAGTCATAATATTAAGGCACTTCATAATCTTATGTTGTCCTAGGTCTCACCCTTGTCTATATATACAAGGGTTTCTCATTGTACATTTTACAATTTTTGTATGCATCTAATCAATTCTTTGGCAATATAGCATTTTCATTACTTCTTTCTTGTGTGGAAGGTTGTTTTGGTTGTAGGTGATCTTTGGTTCTTGTGGGTTTCTTCATCAACTCTTACATGGTATCAGAGATATAGATTTGCAATTCTCTTCTCAATTTTGAGAGTAATTTACCAAGAATTTTCAAACAGTGCATCCTGATGCAAAATAGACCTCATGGTTGAGTCTAGAAGGCCACAAAACCTATAAATCAATATAAAACTCAATAGGGTTTGGGTAAGTTGCGAATTCATCCTTTTTTGAGGGCATCTCCATTTTTTTGGCCACATGATTCTGTATAGTTAGTACAGATCCATACTGTATGAATAGTAAGGTCGTATGCTATCGCAGTTGTTAGATCTACAGTCAACAGGCGTCAACGGAATGTTTTGCAAGTGTACCTCTTCTGTACAGGCATTGCGTCATTTCGTATGGATCAACATTTTTGATTGGGGTGAGGGTGCCGTGTCGCATCAACTGGTGTCATTAATCGGCAATAGTATAGTGCGGGTTTGTGGTAGTTGTACATTTCTATGTCATTTGTAGGCAAGTCGGGCTTTGATTAGTCTCAAGGTATGGGTTGTGTTAGCATTTGTAGAGATTTTGTGGGAGCCCCTGGTCATGCAACCCCTAGACATAGGCAACCCATAGGGGCTTAAAACCCCGGTGACCATGCCACCCATCGCCTCCTTTGGGTATTGCCACCTATTCACACTGCTCTACTCGGCCAGAAGTAGGCCAACCACCATTCTATGGCCACTATGCCGCATAAGGGTTCTTCTTGTAGTGTTGCCCAATTCAGCCACCACCGCTTCGCTCGCTTGAGTGACGCTGCCCTGTAGCCACTACAATAGTGCAGGGGTTTGACTTGTGAAGCATAAAGGAGCAGATTTTTTTAGGAGGCATAAATTTCACTCTTGGTATCAGATTTTCACGTTCTTATAGATGTTGGAAAGTTGGTTCTGAGAACTTCACAACCATCCACTTGGTTTTCCTAGATTCTGTACCAGATACTTGTTATTTTTGTTTGAAGTCAGATCTTGTACTTTGGCTTTTATTTTGGAGAAACTGCAACAAAGTGGCCCTTTTCTCTTGCTTTGAAGGGTTGGTTGCTTAGTTTATCTTGGGGTATTGTAATCACGAATTGATATAAAGTTTCATTATGGGGGAGTTAATCATAAATTATGGTTTCCATCCTTTCATTGTCAAGTTAAATTGAGAGAACCTTTTGTCTTGGAAACAAGGGATCATGAATGATTGTGTTATGCATGATCTTCTACCTTATCTCTTTGGACTTCTTCCTAAACCGAGCGACTCATGGGAGAGATTTGAATGGTTAAACAACGATAACAAAGTTTATAGACTAATTTGTCGTACTATTTTTGAGGATATTTTGAATCAAATTGAGCACATTGAGTGCCCTTTCATTGCATGGACCATCATATGACAATTGTATGGAGACATTGGATCTTCATCTAAGAGTGATTCTTCCTTGGTTCAAACCCATTCATAGGTGGATACTATTGAAACATATTCACCTCCTTCTTCTGATGCTTCATCCCTAGTTGAGGACATTCCTCCATCACTTGTTGCTTCTTCAGAGTTCAATGTTGCTACATCCATGGCTTCAAGTGATTCTTTGCAATAGGTACATATCGTTCTTCTAGATTTAGTTCATTGGGATGAGTGCTTACAGATACTGCAGGTTTGTTTTGTGAGTCCCATCTTATAGACTTGGAGGACACACTTGAGGACATTCATCCCCTCTTTGATGACAACCCCATCATAGTTGTTGTCCCATCATCTTTGTCTTTGGATTTTGTTCTACATTGGTTTCCACTTGGTCCTAGCTTGTCACTTTCTTCATTGATTAGGCTTGTAGCTGATTTGATTGTGGCATCTTTTCATACCGACATGGTGACACTTGAGCAGTGTTTAGAGACATCATACATCATGATATTTGTTCCTTCATATTCTTATATGGAATGCGAAGAATGGAGGAATGTTGTTCAACATTCTTGGATCTTCATCATCATCCTTTGTCGAGCATCTACCATCACTGTAGAAGATTATACATTGTGGAGGGGGTTGCATAGTCTCTCTTCTTCTCTCCTATTGGGGGGACATCTATTGTATCTTGGCGATGAAAGTAGTCCTTCGGGGGTCATGTTGAGTCCTCTTTCCTTTCACTTTTTCATCTTTTCTTTATTTTGGAGAGGGTTTTTTTTTCCTACGGGTTAATCTCCATTACTCTGTGTTGGGTCCCAAAATAGCTTATCCCAATCCCTAGAACATTATTCAGCCTTTGAGACTAGGGATGTCGTCAAAGAGATGAAAAGGGGGTTCATCAACAGGATAAGGATGATTAAGGGCCAATGGGTAGGAGTGGGTAATCTCCTCTTCGCTTCTGGCTCAACTAAACCAAGGAGAATGTTCCTAGAGGTAACCCTCAACAGGGATTAACAACAATATAAAATATGTTCATTGAAACAGGGCAACAATACCCAAGCTGCAGTTTTGAATCCAAAGTTGTCACTGAAACAAAACCAACCTACTGCACTAAAAACCTCTTTTGAGCTGATGAAAAACGGTCTTGCATAAGGGCAAAATGCTGGTCTATATTAAACTATTGAGAAATTTGTTCGTTTATGATGTGTGTGTGTGTTTGGTTATCATCTCCAAGATTGGTGCCTATCTAGTGGGCAGCAGAGTCCAATATCAAAGGGAAATGACAGAGAAGAAACAAAGGAAAATTGACCTAATAGCATAAATTGCATTTGTCATATAACACCAAGCATATACACATACTTAATAATCCATAACTTCATCATGCAAATCCATATGTAATTCAAAAAAGACCATCACCAACTTGGTAATACCTTAGAATGCTGTCACATTTATTAGTTTTGAAATTACATTCATACCATGAAATAGGGCTAGAGGAAACCCTAGCATTGGCTTAGGTATTTCCCTGAAACTGTACCTTTAGTCATGGAGACATACAATATACTGGAGTTTGTTACAAAATCTGATCTTCCATCTACTTTGTCACTCGCTTGAAGAACTGGAATCATAACCCCTTGACCTGGAAGAATTTTCCTCTTTTGCACCTGGAGCTATCTGGGAGTAAAAATGAATAACCAACCTCTTTGAATGAGTTTCATTCATCTATTTATAGTGTTTGCAACTCGTATCTAATGAAGGAACGGGTGAGAAAACCCTAAAAAGTCCACTAACTGCCATGAATTCACCAACCCCAACTATCAAATTCGCATTAATGGCAATCTGCGTGGGTTTTGAATCCATCTGGAAGTTGTCGACAGTTATTGCTTTTCATTTTTTACTCCTTTTTTGGGAATTGCATAAATTTGAGGGGGTACTGGAATTGCGGGTCTAGAGGGGTGTCTAGGACATGCGGAACTTTGGGGGGTGTCAAGACATGTCCAAGTCACCACTACATTCCCGTAGAAGGGATAAGGAAAAACCAGTGGAGAAAGGAGGGGCATCAGGATGCGCGAGTTGAAGGGAGACATGGATTTGTGGGTCTGGGAGAGGCATGTGGATGCGGGGGTGGGAAGGAGTTCAGGATATGTCCTGATCCGGGTTGGAGCTCCGCTAGAGAAGACCAAGGCATGAAAGCGGGGAAAAGTATTAAAATAAAATTAGATAGTTTATATTAATGGTCATCTTTGTAACATATTTAGATTGTTTCTATTCTACTATTTAGATTAGCTTTAATCTTAGAAACATATGTATTTTGTATATTTAGAAACTTCAGGTTTGTAACTCTATTTAAGAGCATTGCTCTTTTGTAAATAATATATCATTATGATTTAATTCATTACATGCTATCAGAGCCGGTTGAGCGGGAAAAATTGATTTTTTCCTTAGGCTCTCTGTAAAATCTATACGAACCGTACGTGTGGTTGTACGAATGACAATACCCTTCCTCTGCTCTTTGATTGCAGGTCTTTTGTTTTGCGATTTGTTCACACACAAATCGTACTTTTTAGTGGTCAAGTTTTTGGTTCAGGTCGCGTTTTCTATTGGCAAAGTCGTGATTTTTTTTTAGCAGCGTTTTTGAAGGTTGCGATTTCGTTTCATTGCCTTCCGCGATTTTTTCCTATAGCGTTTTGCTTTGGCCTCCCTTTGGGCGCGGTTTTTTGGATTTGGATTCTTTTGTAGAGTCGCGATTTCAAGTGGCTTTGAATCTGGTGTTTTCTGGTCATAGTCTTTTCTGCGTCAATTTATTGCTGGCGTCTTTGACTTTTAGTTGCTGTTGAAAGCGCTCATTTCTGCGGGTTTCCTTTTGGCGATTACTGTGTCTTCAACAATTTCTTTTAATCGTGTTTTTTGAGGTCGGCGTTTTCCGTCGATGTTTTGTTCAACCTCCGATCGTGGTCTTTCTCTGAATCGCGATTTTGCTGTGGTGGGTTTTCTACGGCGGTTTTCCTCATATCTCATCTCTGTTCTGGCCGCGATTTATGGTGGTTTCAGTTTCAAGTTGGTCACATTTTGCAAAGACGAGCTCCTGTTCGACGGTTTTTGTTCACTGTGCAGAGCTGTTGGGTCGTTGTTTGATCTGTTTGAGGTCGCGATTTGTTCCAGTGGTTGCCGTTTTCTTCCGCCCTGGTCTTTGCTTTGGTTTATCGGCGGTAGCTAGTGATTTTGTGTTACGGCAAAAAGATGGGTGAAAGGATACATATGCATCCAGATAAGGTACGCACAAAAGGGGCTCAGGGGACTTCAAAGGAGAAAGTGGAAGAGAAGGGGAGGTAGGGAACCAAGGGGGATGTGGATATATCCACGTCCAAGGGAAGACTCCGCCTATCCAGGAAGGGCTAGAAGTTCCGCTAGGATCACAATTCACTTGGAAAACATAGGATTTCTTCAAGATTTTTCTTAGGAGTTTTTACAAAGTTTTAGCATTTTTTAACATTTTCCAAGGCACACGAAACGAGGTAAGCATAGTGGCACTTAGGAAAATTTTAGCGAGTTGGCATGATTTTGCAACATCAACTGTTGGAAAATAGAGGTCCCAATAATGGCTCTAGTTGGGGATGTGTGTCAAACATTGGTACAATGAGAATCCATAACATCTTTGGGCAGACCACAAAAACGGGGAACGACCATCATAACCAACTGTTACATCCCCTTCTTCTGAACAATGAAATGTTGGTTATGTTGTTAGTTGTGTATAACTGCTTTCATGTGAATATGAAATTTATTCATTGGATAATGTGTATAATTATGTGAGAATGATTTTCCTTTATATATGAATATTTTTCACTTAATGTGAGAATGAATGTATGCATGGATATAATATATATATTAATGTTCGTATCAAGGAAATGATTTAACCTCCATTAATTGTCGAAGTGTTTGCAGGATAAATCAATTGGCAAGGAAAAAGAGATATCAATAGGGAGAGGTGTGGTTACGAGAATCAAAAAACAACAATATTGCCTAAGTCTAAGTCTAGACAACTATATCATCGTAGCTTTGGCCAAGGTACATACATATACGTATATATTTCAAGTTGGTAAGAATTATTTTTCTTATGTATATTAAATAAAATATATTTCGCTCACCTCATAAGGAGTGCTTGGTGGTGTGCGAGCTGGAGTCTTGATGTGTAACTCCTCCACTCCGCTCGCACGCAAGAAGGAAACGTTCCTTCTTGCATGCGGACGGGGGAAGGAGGGGGCATGCCTATATTTGTTGGCATTCATCCTTGTCATCATCATTCTTTACTCAATCTTTTGAAGCAGCATTCGCACCCTCTTTCCAAAAGCATTCGTAGGATTAGTAAGCTATTCTATGAACATTGATTTGCATTCTTTTGAGTGTGTTCGTCACCGCAACTCAGAAATCCGAACCATCTAATTCTTGTGCATGAGCTACATTTCTTTTCTTACTTTGTCGCAAGTAAGAATCAATATCATAGGAGGTGCCATAAGAACCAGTCCGTCAATCAAGATTTGTCTTTGCAGTTGCATATTCCTCTGCCTCGACTTGTAAAAGCTTTTTCAGGCAAGACAATAGTTCCTTTCATTATACTGTAGTTCATCATGCAATGGATAGAAATACATTATTTTGCATAGCCGTAGCTGACCAAGATTACCAATTAATTTTGTCATTCTGTATTTTCTATTCTATGATTCATGAACAACCTCTTGAATCCGTGTCTTTCAAATACCAAATCTTTTGAATCTGCAGAAGTACTTTTCTTTATACCTATATATATATATGTATATATATATATATATATATAAATATATACTTCAATCTACTTATATATTTATAGTCTCATTGAGAAATTTGACTTCGGTCACTGAGTTAAAGGATACCTTTCTGTCTAAATGTTCTTATGCTGTATCTCTTATGAATCTGTAAGTATGCCAAGTGGATTATACATGATTTTCATCCAAACCTGTAACCAAAAAGAAACATATGAAATAATGTCAATCTCGAGCAAGGGTGAGAATGTTGATGACACAGTAGTGTCAGATAATTATTAGAAATCCTTGGCCAGGGTTACGATGCAGTATAGTCATCTGTCAGTTATCAAGTACTAGATATATCACTAGTCAGAGTGATCTTTCCAGTTAGGAGGTACCTTTAGGGAATAGATCGATCAGGAGGTATAGGTTCTTGACACCAGGCTCAGAGGCATATTGTTATTAGATTCCTTGCTAATCACCCTCGTGAAGGGTCGGGTTTCTTCAGTTGAAGAAGCATGGGAGACCAGTTGGTCTTGGTTGGGTGGATAAAGCCCTTGTTGATATTCCTTTTTCCAGAATCCAGAGGAGGATCTTACAAACAAATTAGCAGGAAACTATTCAAGTTGTACTTTTCTTAATCTCTCTTCCTATCTTAATATTTGAATTTTATTGGAGAAAGTTAGTTAATCAAAAGTTAGTTTATTTTTCGTTATATGTATCCTGTTAGAAAAGATTATTTCAGCTGAAAATGAAAGTTAGTTGAAATTTGAATTCTATTGCATTCGATACTATTTTCATAATAGTTAGTTAATCTTTCCGCTAAAATTCTGTTGTTAGATGTAAGTTTATAATTTTGTTAGATTAGAGTGGGTTACATATGGTATCAGAGCTACCAGGTTCCACACTGAACCTTGGGGCTCATCATGCTTAGAATATTGAAAACAGTTATTGATGTTTTCTTCAAGATGTTATTGATAAGAAAAACACCTCGGAAAAAGATTTGTGACCCTGTATCTATTCGACTATGGAAGATCAGACTTCATTATGATTATTCAAGTTGTTCTCCAGCAGATTCGGAAACGATAGCCGAAGCTCTGAAAAGACTTCGGAAGGAGAGAAGAAAATGGACAGTCTCTGGAAAAGAGAAGGTGAAGTCCGCCATAATTGCAGACATAAACAAGACCAAATCTAAAGACCACACTAAACCAGAAACATCTGAAGGAGATTGAGTTCCAACTCCTGGATATATACTTATCCCATTTTCAGAATTTAGTGATCAGGAGGAACCTATCACTGATAATGAAAAAGATTCAAAAACTAATCACAGAAAGTGATGACCATTTTGTATTGAATTGAAATAAATCTATCACAGGGAGTGATGGAAATTTTGTAATATGCAATAAATCTATCACAGGAAGCGATAGAAATTTTGTAATTATTAATGAATCTATCACAGGGAGTGATAGTCTTTTTCTTCAAATAAATTAAAATTTTTGTGAGCTATTTGTATTTGACTTGAGTTTAAAAATAATTTTATGCAAAAAGGAAGACTCCTTAATTCATTGTGAAAACTACTAAATGACAACAAACAATAACCAAAACTAATTAAAACTCTTAATTTCTTCAGGAACTTCATTGGAATGGAAAATTCCGGAAATAAGTTCAGAGAAGATCAGGACAATAGCTCCATGGATAAACTAGATCAGATATTGAGTATGATGAAAGCAACTCAGGCTAGATTAGCCCACCTAGAGAAAAAGGTAGAAGGGCAATTTGAAGCTAGAGATGATAGGTCTGAAAATCAAAGTGACCAGCATGAAGATAACTCAAAAACATTAAGTATAGGATACAAGAGAAGTAGATTGGCCGATGAGTTAGCCAAAGATATGAAAAAGATAAAACCTCCTAAGTTCAAAGGCTTTACTTCGGGAGATGCCGCTAAGGCATGGTTGACAGAAATGGAAAAGTATTTTGAGCTTCGAGATTATTCGGATAACTCTAAAGCAGCATGGGTAGCCTACCAGTTGGCAGGAGAAGCTACCACCTGGTGGGAAAACAAAAGGGCTGAAATGGGATTGGCAGTGGCTGATGTGTCATGGGATCAATTTGTGAGGATATGCTGCCAAAGATGGCTTCCACAGTTATTTTATGATAGAAAACTGTTAGATTTTGAAAACCTCAGGCAGGGACCCCTAATTGTCAATGAGTATTGGGAGAAATATACCCGTTTACTTAAATATGTTCCATAGAACAGGATGAAAACTTTCGAGTACGAAAGTTCATAATGGGGTTAAACAATCGTATTGGAGGACTAGTAGATGTTTTGGCGCCTCGGACTATGGATGAGGCTTACGAGAAAGCTATTCGGCAAGAACAGAGATTGAAGAAAGATGATTCCTTCAGGGACAGGAAGCATAACAAAGGTAAGTGGGAGCAGTCACAGCAAAATTTCAAAAAGAAGGCGTACAAGAATAATCAGTTTAAAAAGAATAATTACAACCCCCAGAAGGATGAAAACCACACTAGTAAAAGTACTGAAAAGAAGGGATTGCCCGGAGGATGTTTCAATTGTGGAGGATGTTTTCTAGCAAAGAATTCATGCAGCAGTTGACAATAGACAAGCAGAGTACCAGGTTGCTCCCATAGAAACTCTAGGTATGCTTTATGGAAACCCGATAACTATTTTAATAGACACTGGACCCATTGAATGTTTTATATCACCTAAGTTATTGGGAAGGTTCCCTAAAAGAACTGGGTATATGGCCAAATCGTGGATGGTTGAATATGCTAATCCGACGAGAGCTCAGGTAGAGCAATGTTTGTTTGAAGCCAAGATTGAATTTCCAGACTTCACTACAGAGGTCAACCTTTACGTAGCACCTCTGGGTTCCTATGATGTGATCATTGGAATGAATTGGTTAAAAGAACATAGGGCTAAGGTCGATTGTTATGCTAAGATAGTAGAATGTATGGATGATTCAGGGAACCCGGTGAGGATTCAAGGGAAACAACGAGAAGTTAAGGTGCGACAAATTTCGGCTATGCAGCTGAAAAGAAGTAGAAGGAAAGGATGTAAATTGTTTGTGGTGAAGATGGAAGCAGTCAAAGAAGGGACAGAGCATTCCCAGAATAGGAAGAGGAAAATGGGAATTGAAGATAAGGAAGAGACCTTCACTGAAAAATACCCTTATTTTTGGGAATATCAAGATGTATTTCCCGAGGAACTCCCTGGGTTACCACCTAGAAGAATATTTGATTTTGCCATTGATCTAGTACCAGTGGCCAAACCTGTTTCAAAAGTACCTTACCGTATGACCACCTTAGAGTTGGTGGAGCTAAAGGCACAATTACAAGAATTACTGGATAAGGGTTTGATACGACCGAGTGTTTCACCATGGGGTGCCCCAGTGATTTTTGTTAAAAAAAAGGATGGGACTCTTCGTTTATGTATAGATTACTGAATGCTAAATAAGCTCACCATCAAGAACAAATATCCCTTACCTCGAATAGATGATCTTTTTGATCAAATGAAAGGGGCTGTAGTATTCTCAAAAATAGATTTGAGGTCTGGATATCATCAGCATAGGTTAAAAGAGGAAGACATTCATAAGACGACATTCAGAACTAGATATGGACACTATGAGTTCACAGTTCTACCATTTGGACTCACCAATGCCCCAGCCACGTTCATGATTAATGAACAGTGTTTTCAGAGATTGCCTGGATAAGTTTGTATTGGTATTCTTAGATGACATTCTTATCTACTCCAAAAACGAGGAAGAACACCTTCAACACCTTCAAATAGTTCTTCAACGGTTAAGGGAACATAAACTATATGGAAAATTGTCAAAATGTACGTTCTTCTAGAAAGAGATACAATATTTGGGGCATATAATATTAGCTAAAGGAATTGCAGTGGATCCTGCTAAGATAAAAGCTATAGTGGATTAGCCAGTACCGAAAAATGTTCCTGAGGTTAGAAGTTTCATGGGATTAGCTAGGTATTACAGAAGGTTTGTCAGAGATTTTTCTAGAATTGCTCATCCCTTTACCTCTCTTTAGAGAAAAGGAAAAAGATTTGAATGGACTGAAAAATGTCAAGAGGCGTTTAACCTATTAAAGGAAAAATTAACAACCACCCCAATATTGATAGTACCAGATCCTAATGGTCGTTTTGTAGTTATAACAGATGCGTCGGGAGATGGATTAGGCGGAGTGTTAATGCAAGAAGGAAAGGTAGTGGCTTATGAATCTTGAAAATTAAAACAATATGAGCAAAATTATGCACCCCACGATTTAGAGTTAGCAGCTATTGTTCATGCCCTACAAATGTGGTGACATTATTTATTAGGAAAAACTTTTGAACTTAAGTCAGATCATCAAAGTGTGGAGTATATATTTACACAGCCCAATCTAAATGCTCGCCAGAGAAGATAGATGGAGTTAATCTCAGATTATGATTTTGAGATTAGTTACATTAAGGGCAAGGAAAACAGAGTAGCTGATGCATTGAGTCGACGGAAGCATATAACGGCAATGGTGTCAATCAACACTGATTTTAGAACACAGGTGATTCAGAAATTAAATGAAGATGAATATTATTTGCAAGTTCGAGAAGCTCTTTAGTCAAATCCACAGGAGCCTAAATATGAAGGTTTTCACATTGAAGCAGATGGGCTTTTGAGATTTAAAGGTAGGATGTTTATTCCAAAATCTTCTGAGTTAAGGAAAACAATATGGAAAGAAGTACACACCGCACCATATTCAGGACACCCAGGAGTAACCAAGATGATGGCTGACGTCAAACCGTTATATTTTTGGAAAGGAATGAAAAGGACGTAGCAAGATTTGTGGCAGGATGTTTCGAATATTAGAAGGTCAAGGTAGAGCATTAGCATCCAGCAGGATTACTTCAGCCTCATAGCGTACTTGATTGGAAATGGCAAATTATTAGTATGGATTTTGTACAAGGTTTACCTATGACTAGGAACAGGCATAATGCCATATTGGTGGTAGTGGACAAACTCACCAAAGTGGCACATTTCATACCAGGGAATTTGATAGATGGGGCACCAGTGATCACACGAAAACTTGTACAGAAAATTTTTCGTCTCCATGGAATACCAGAAAAGATCATATTAGATAGAGATGCCAGGATGACATCCAGATTTTGGCAGACCTTATTTTCAGCCTTGGGGACTCAGTTAAATATTAGTACAGCTTATCATCTCAGTTAAATATTAGTACAGCTTATCATCTCGAGATAGATGGTCAAATGGAAAGGGTAAATCAAATTTTAGAAGATCTACTTAGAATGTACTATATGGATCAACAATACAGGTGGGAGGAATATTTACCCTTGGTAGAATTTGGTTATAACAACTCATATCAGTCAGCAATAAAAATGGCACCTTTTGGAGCACTATATGGCAGGAAATGTAGAACCCCTATAAGTTGGAACAGGTGGGAAGACAGGATCATTCTAGGACCTGAAATGGTTCAAGAAATGGAAGAGCATGTAAGAATAATCAGGCAGAGACTGAAGAGGCCAATGACCGGCAAAAGAGTTATGTTGATGCAAAACTTATTCCCAGACAGTTTGTAGTGGGAGAAAAAGTTCTTTTGTGAGTAAAACCATAGAAAAGCTCTATAAAATTTGAGAAAGCCTCTAAGTTAGCCCCAAGATACTGGGACCTTTTGAAGTTATAGAAATTATCAATCCTGTGGCATACAGAATTGCTCTACCCCCGACTCTCGCCAGAATTCACAATGTATTTCATGTTTCCTATCTCAAGAAATATTATGCAGACTCTGAACATATGATTGATTGGAAATCATTGCAGGTACGGGACCTTGGGGTGATCACAATAGAGCCACTCTGAGTACTCGAGATACGTAAGCTGCACGTACGTAATCGCGAGGTGGTACAATGTAAGGTCCAGTGGGACCAATATTCAGAAGAGAATGCCACCTGGGAAGATTATGATGAGATTCATCCAAAGTTTCCTTATTTATTCCCAAACAATTAAGACTTATATGAGACTATGTTGTTAAATTTTGATAAATATTGATAAATAATCATCGAGGACGATGATTCTTAAGGGGAAGAATATGTTACATCCCCTTCTTTTGAACAATGAAACGTTGGTTATGTTGTTAGTTGTGTATAACTGCTTTCATGTGAATATGAAATTCGTTGGATAATGTGTATAATTATGTGAGAATGATTTTCTTTTATATGTGAATATTTTTCACTTATATGTGAGAATGAATGTATGCATGGATATAATATATATATTAATGTTTGTATCAAGGAAATGATTTAACCTCCATTAATTGTCGAAGTGTTTGCAGGATAAATCAATTGACAAGGAAAAAGGGATATCAATAGGGAGAGGTGTGGTTACGAGAATCGAAAAACAACAATATTGCCTAAGTCTAAGTCTAGACAACTATATCATCATAGCCTTGGCCAAGGCACATACATATATGTATATGTTTTAAGTTGGTAAGAATTATTTTCCTTATGTATATTAAATAAAATATATTTCGCTCACCCCATGGGGAGCGCTTGGTGGTGTGCAAGCTGGAGTCTTGATGTGTAACTCCTCCACTCCGCTTGCACGCAAGAAGGAAATGATCCTTCTTGCATGCGGACGGGGGAAGGAGGGGGCATGCCTATATTTGTTGGCGTTCATCCTTTTCATCGTCATTCTTTACTCAATCTTTTGAAGCAGCATTTGCGCCCTCTTTCCAAAAGCATTCGCAGGATTAGTAAGCTATTCTATGAACATTGATTTGCATTCTTTTGAGTGTCCTCGTCATCGCAACTTAGAAATCCGAACCATCTAATTCTTGTGCATGAGCTACATTTCTTTTCTTACTCTGTCGCAAGTAAGAATCAATATCATAGGAGCGGCCGTAAGAACCAGTCCGTCAATCAAGATTTGTCTTTGCAGTCGCATATTCCTTTGCCTTGACTTGTAAAAGCTTTTTCAGGCAAGACAATAGTTCCTTTCATTATACTATAGTTCATCATGCAATGGATAGAAATACATTATTTTGGATAGCCGTGGCTGACCAAGATTACCAATTAATTCTGTCATTCTGTATTTTCTATTCTGTGATTCATGAATGACCTCCTGAATCCATATGTGTCTTTCAAATACCAAATCTTTTGAATCTGCAGAAGTATTTTTCTTTATACCTATATATATATATATATAAATATATACTTCAATCTACTTATATATTTATAGTCTCATTGAGAAATTTGACTTCGGTCACTGAGTTAAAGGATACCTTTCTGTCTAAATGTTCTTATGCCGTATCTCTTATGAATCTGGGAGTATGTCAAGTGGATTATACATGATTTTCATCCAAACTTGTAACCAAAAAGAAACATATGAAATAATGTCAATCTTGAGCAAGGGTGAGAATGCTGACGACACAATAGTGTCAGATAATTATTAGAAATCCTTGGCCAGGGTTATGATGCAGTATAGACATCTATTAGCTATCAAGTACCAGATATACCACTGGTCAGAGTGATCTTTCCAGTTAGGAGGTACCTTTAGGGAAAAGATTGATGAGGAGATATAGGTTCTTGACACCAGACTCAGAGGCATATTGTTGTTATTAAATTCCTTGCTAATCACCCTCGTGAAGGGTCGGGTTTCTTCAATTGAAGAAGCACAGGAGACCAGTTGGTCTTGGTTGGGTGGATAAAGCCCTTGTTGATATTCCTTTTTCCAGAATCCAGAGGAGAATCTTACAAACAAATCAGCAGGAAACTATTCAAGTTGTACTTTTCTTAATCTCTCTTCCTAACTTAATATTTGAATTTTATTGGAGAAATATAGTTAAGCAAAAGTTAGTTTATTCTTGGTTATATGTATTCTGTTAGAAAAGATTATTTCAGCTGAAAATGAAAGTTAGTTGAAATTTGAATTCTATTGCATTCGATACTATTTTCATAATAGTTAGTTAATCTTTCCGCTGAAATTCTATTGTTAGATGTAAGTTTATAATTTTGTTAGATTAGAGTGGGTGTTACACCAACAGTGGTCAAGACTACACGAGGATCAAAATATGAAAGATATAACTTGACTTCATCATTCAAAATTGAAGGATTTCATTAATTATGAGAAGTAATGCTTTAAATGCTGATCATGAACAGGCAGCTCCTTGAGTTCTCCTTCTAGATTCACCAAGTGTTAAACATTGTGCTCAAACTTCTCACCCACTTCATATGGCCCAAGCCACTATGGATCAAATTTACCATGCTTCCCTTTGTCTTCAGGTTTAGCATTCCAAAGGAAAACCAAATCACCAGTCTGGAAATCCCTTGATACAGTATTTATATCAAACAAACACTTCATTGTTTGCTTATGGGCCAAGTTTTTATCATGTGCAGCCCTCCTTTGCTCCTTCAACTCAGTCAATTGCATGATCCTCTGGGAAAATGCATCACACTGATCCTTGTCTGTGTCATGTAGCAGCTGATAGACTGGTAACTCCATGTTGATGGGCATCTTAACCTCTGCTCCATACACCAGTTCAAATGGACTCCTACCTATGGATCTTTTGAAAGTTATCTTATCAGCCCATAGAGCATATTTCAAACTGTCATTCCATCTTTTCGTGTTCTGATCCAATGTCTTTATAATCTTCTTATGATTGACTTTTGGTGATACCTATATTGAAACCAACTTATGATGCCTTTTTAGGATGATTGTGGATAGATAAAGCCAAGTTAGGATTAAGCATGAAGAGGAAAGCACTAGAACAACTAGGTAAGAAATTTAATATTGATATAAAGTCTTGAACAATAAGCCAAGAGGCAACACCATTCAACTTGGAAAAAGGGGATCAATTATATGACAAAGTGATAAACTCAACAAATGATTGAGTCCTACAATTGGAGAAATGTTTTTAGGATGAAGAGCATTTGGACAATGGATTGTTGTGTTGAAAATGGGAGACTGAATTTTTGTTCCCTTCTTTTTGTTGTTTAGATAGAGGTCTTATGAGGAAGGGTAATAATCCACATCCTCAAGGAAGAAGTTTTCTAAGGAGAAGGAAAGTGGGAAGAAAATAAGCTATGACCACAGTAAATAGAAGTTGGGATTTCCCACCATACTTAATGAAGTTTGAATTTGGAGAAATTAAGATGAACAATACCCCAACACATTCGTTTTTTGACAAAGGAGAACAATTCAACATGTTACTCCTAAGGGATGGATAAAACCCCTTAAGTCATTTAGGTGATAGATGACTAGAAGTATGTATTGAAAGCAATTGCCTTTCACTTTTTTTTGACTACAAGGACATATTCACGTGGAAATATAGAGATTTAAAGTGGTATCCACCTGAATTATATGAATACAAAATACCACAACTATTAGCAGCTCAGCCTATCAACATGAGACCACATTGAATGAATTCTAAGTGCACGACACAAGGAACAAGAAGAGATAGACAATATAATGTAGCTAGGAATTATCCTTAAAGTGAACACACGTGACTAGGTATGACTTGTAGCCATTAGTCTAAAGAAGAAAGGGGCAGATTTGGATTTGTTAGTTGAAGGACCCCTTCTCCATCCAATTTACTCACTCACTCCTTGAGGAAAGAGTAGGTTATGAGATACCCTCATTCTTTGATAGATTTTGTGGGTATAACTAGATAACTATTGCAGAAGAAGATTGGTTAAAAGAAGACCTTTGTGGTTGAGAATGGTCTCTATGTGCACAATCCTATGATCATTTGGGCTATGTAGAAGAGGAAGAGGAAGAGGAAGAGGGTTCTCACTCGCTACTCCTAAAGTTTGTTTATGAGACATGCACTCTTTCACTCATATATGGTGCTATTCAGGCAAGGGGATCCCTAAATAAAGAAAGGGCAAATAAATTGAGGAAGTGTGAACTTCCCTCAAAATTTATAGATGGGAGACTTGGGAGTCCTTGGGGATAGCATGCCTCCACCTCTAGAATAGGAGAAGCCACCAAACAAGATGGAGTGTAGCTTTGATGTTGGCATATGAGGAAAGGAATACCATATCAAAAGCTCATCCACAACAAGCACAAACGCAATGGACCATGATACAAGGTGTGATAGATTTAGTATGCAAGAAGAAGGTCCCTAAGGGGAAGTACCAAGCGATTTATTAGAGCAACCTCCACACATTGTCCGAGATACATGAAAGAGTTTGAAGCAAAGACTTTTTTGGAAGAGCATGAGCATGAGGAGGGTCCTATGAGGTGAGGTCCAACAAGGATGATGAGTGGTGAGGAAGTGAGTGGACATGATGAGGAGGGTGAGAGTGATGATCACTAAAAGTAGGAGATTGTTTAGCTCATCCCACTAGTCTGATTTGGCATGAGTAGCTTGGGCTTGGCTTCCTTGATTCCCAAGGGGATAGAATGAGGACCATCTACACCACTTTGTTCTCCAATTGTTCCTATGACTTGGTTATTTGTGTGGATGATTCTAGTATCGGATCTGACTGGAGTCTTTATCTCAAAAAAATGACTTACATTGTGGAGGAATACTACAAATAGGGGGTCTCAAAGCTTTCCTCCATGGTGTTGGGATATATGTAGTAGGAGTACTTTGTGGAATTGGAGATAAAACCTATGGAGGCAAGGAATGTAGAGAAGGGCTTAGGGAGATTCTATAAAAGAAGGAGGCAGGGTGTGTAGAGGAAGAAGCCATTGGCATTGATACACTCCCCAAGAACAATCTAGGAGGGGATGTGCACTCAAAGGAGATGTTATTGTCTTTAAAGCCCCATAAAAGCAAGAGCTTCAAATTGGGTGACTTCTAGACTCTATGCTAAGCACCAAACTCTATCAAAGTAGATTGAAATAGAGCAACATATGGTACTTTTTGTATCCTTTTATGGAGTGAAGAAGGGGAAGCTTTAACATCAGCACATGGAGAAGAGTACACAAGGAGCTTGTACAAATACAAACGAGGATGGTGAAGGAGTTCAAACACTGAGTATGAGCAATGGGAGTCTTGTGTAATCATTTTTATGTCCAAAATGTCAAAGTTGTATGAGAAAGTGAAGTCCAAAGACTTTGCATGTGAGATGGCGAGCCGCTGTGAGAGTCTCATAGGGTTGTGGAGGGATATGTACCAAATAGAGTTGCATTGGGGTAGAGCATCTTGTGGTCCTGTAGAGGATAAAACCCTCTAAGCCAATTTGTATTTGTTGGCCTATCTACACTTTCATTTAAGATGATATTTGGTCATGGCTCACATTGTAGAGAAGCAAAGGTAGTAGATTTAGGAGTGAAATAGCTTCAAGGGGAAATATGCTTGGGACAACATGGTCACCAAGCAATCAGAGGACACATGTTTATGGTTCATTGTGGAAAATAATGGAGCATTAAAATCAAGTGCATATTAAAGAATCTGTACAAAAGAATGCACAATAACAAAGAGAGCTAACAAGATATTGAAGAAAACATCACAAAAGGTTTTATGTTGGAATTAGATTTGGATAAATATAGGAATAAACAAGTAGAGTGGAGGAAATAGTTTTATGCTAACAATGAGGAGTGGGAGGCCAAGTATACATGACAATTCAACATTGGTGACACAAATATTGAGTTTCAGACAAAAGCTGCAATAGTTTGGAGGAAGGCACTTCACCTTCTTTTGGACTCTTGAAGTGCTATGATTTATCACTTCTCCTAATACGGCTACGACTCCGGTTGCAACTCTGACATATTTTCTAGAATAGAGCCATCTCCATCTCTTGTGAGCACCATTGCTTGTCCAGATGAGTCTCATCTTACCCTAGGTAGAAGTTAAGGATGACAATTAGTCTAAAGGAGGGAATAAATCTACACCATATATGGTAATAAAGTATTATAACAAATGAATAAAGTAGTAATTATTATGATTGTGATGTATGAGAAGTTGTGAGCTAGGAGTGTTTGTTTTAATTTTTCTATACACACAGTTCCAATTATGCGTGCTACACAAAACTGATGGACCCAATCTCCGAGGCCTATTTGACTCCTTTTTATTGTATTGAACATTCTAGTGTAAATCATTTGACCATATTTGATCGAAATGTTATCTTACATCTATGTTAAATGAATGTAATGGCATGAATAGTGTATCTTTCAATGTGATTGATAGAGAAGACCGTTGCTTATTGTTAGTGTTTTAATTTGTCCCCTTTGGGACAACACAAAATGGAACAGCTTTTAAGGATAAACCTTTCTTCAAATTAGAAGGGGAAGCTCCCTTGTAACTTAAAACAAAACTAAACCCTAGTACCTAAGGAAATAGCCTCTAGCTTTTAACAATATGTACAAGTCAAATTTTTGGGTTTTGGGCACACATTACAAACTAAAGAAGTTGCTTATCATTTTAGTTCTTGGGAAAGGGCACAAGGCTTATCAAACTTCTACTCAAGATGAGAGATTTTTATGTCTTGAAAGTTTACACCTACAACAGCTAACAAACGCTTGCATTCTCTAGCTAAAAGCAGAGACTAGAAAGCATGAGAACACTGCAAAACTTGGAATTGGATTCAATACAAGATTCAGCAAATTGAATGAAGGGAGCTGCATACAAAGCTGCAATGGCCACGCTTCACTGAAATCAGCAATACAAAGCCTCCAATTTTCAATAAAAGCAATTCAATTTGTCTATACAACACATACACAAGATCACACAAACTGTTGAACAGCAATGTCAGCAGAAAATAGGCGTAAAAATTGCCATTAGAAAATCTAAGTGCCAATATCACTTATTTATAAGTTTTTACAATATTTTGCATAAGAAATAAATAAAAAACATAGTCAAGTTCCTATGTTAAGATTAGTTTTCTTGCAATCCAAGCAAGCCTTAAATAAAATTGTTTGAAAATATATCATCTAAAGTAAGGAAGCTTGAAATAGAATGTCTCTGAATCAGGGTTACTGGATACGGCAGCCCCACCTCCCCCGGTACGCGTACCGGCGTACCAAGTACGGGTACGGATACGGATACGGTACGACCCAAATACGGCCTGGGTACCGTGCCCGCTTGTACCCAGAATGAGACCAAACTTTGACCCGTGCCCGATACATGCGGATTCGGCAAGATAATCCACTGTAGCGTATCCAAGCTAACGTTTTTTAAAATAAAAATTTTAAACCCGTCAACGAAAAACCCTAAGCTTCATGCCCTCTTGCGATAACATTCTATCTACTGATGACCGTGGCGCTTGGCGGAGAGACACTCGGGTTTTAAGGAAAAGTCGGGTTTTGGCAGAGCTTCCCGAACCCGCAGCGAACTTCTCAAATACGCCAGCGGCTTTCGTCTTAGATGCTCAAGGAATACGCCGATAGGAACAACCGATGAGTTCAGAAATTTTCCTGCGCGAATTTTTTTTACGGCATGAGACAATACCGACGAGTTTAGAAAATTTTCCTGCGTGAATTTTTTTTTACAGCGTGAGACAATTCCGAGCTATATAAAGGCTATCAGCTAATAAAAGCCTATCGGCTAATTATTAAGCCTTTAAGTTTATTACTTATTAGAGATAATAATAAATCTGTTTAAAATTATTAATATTAATCTATTAATTTTATTAACATTTAAATCTTTAAGTTTATTTACAATTTTATTATTATTTATGAAGTTTATATCAAAAATCATTTATCATTAATATTAGTTTTATTTGTATTTAAATTTAATAAGTTTAATATTTCATATTAATAAAATTATAATATCTAGGTATTAAATAATAAATTATATTTTAATATGATAATATATTTTTAATTTGTAATATATATAATAAAAAATATATTATTATTATACTAAAATATAATTTATTAATGATATATTATTATATTAAAATTTAATTTATTATTTTAATAACTAAATATTAGGGGGTCTTATATATACATACATCATATCCAGTCGTATCCATATTAGGGGGTCTTTAAAAATAGCCGTATCCGTATCAGATACTGTATCCGTGTCCATGCAACTTTGCTTTGAATAGATCTTCTAGAAGGTTATCTTAGGTTAGCTGTTTCCCCTTATGCTTGACTGTTGCTTTCTTATGTGCACTCATTTCCTACCTCAAAGAACTCCCTTGGATTTACTCTTCATGATGTCTAAATCTTCTTGAAGGCCTTTACACGACTTCTGGGGGTATATGTATGCTAAGGAATGAGAAAATGAGCCTTACAAAGGATTCTACATGCCTCCCATGTGAAGAGACAAAGGAAGAACAGATTCAACTTCCCTTTAGACACTCTGATTTGCTATTTTGTTCCATATAGTACAGTTTTGTCAAGAGCAGAACTTGTGGTATTGTTTTGTCACAAGTTCAATCAGGTGCATGGTGCTGTCACTAGCTAAACCTGTCACTTAGGACTTGTTCTTCAAACGATCAAAACCTAGGCTGTCTGCATCATGCTTGAGCCCTAATATACCTGTTCTGTTGTTTTGCTTTTGTCTTTGTACCTGTCTTTTCCAGTTGTATGAATGAGGTTAACAGCATGTCTTAAGCTTTTCTTTAGTCACATGAACTAAAATGTACAGCTTATAACCTGAGTTAGCTGAATCATGATGATTTCCAAGATCCAGTTGTATGAAAAGTTTAGCTACAAAGTGAAGCTGCTTTTCTTTAAAATTGGAGAAAGATATTTTAGCTTCAAGTTGATTCAATAATATACGAAAAGGAACACAAAAATTAAAAGTTACTTATTAAAGTGGGGCCCTAGTTGAAGGGTAGACGTGACTTATATAAAGTGAAGCATTATAGAAATCAAGTCATCACATTAATATAAAGTTCAATATATACTTAGAGGCAAAAACAATTGAACTGAAGTGTATTAAGTGAAGAACTTGAAAACTATATTGGATCAATTTCTTTGAGAAGTATCATTGCTAATATTTAGAATTTGAATTAGAGGAGTCATTTTAGTACTAGGACTCAAATCAAAGTTATAATATGCAGAAGTGCTTTAATTAGAGTTATTGAATGGAGGAGTTCCTAAAAAGCATAAGTGAAGAGTTATTTCTTTAATAAGAAGTGAAAAAGATTTATAAACAAGCAACAAGCGTGGTGAACTCAAGACTTGCCATGAATTCCACAAATCATTAAATGAAGATGATATAACAAGGAAGGTTTGTTTAAGTTATATTTTAAAGTGCCAATTTACTCAAAGTTGTTGCATTGTTCATATAGTTCATTACATCAACTCAATGTTCCTTGGGGATGCATCCCTGGGTCCGGATGACATCCCGAGACTTGGGGACTTGGAGGTGACATCCCCTTTTTTCAAGACTGGACAGTCTGCTCCATTGGGTGCATAAAAATAAAAAAGGTAGCCTTTAAGGAAAAAGAACATTGCTAAATCCCCCTAAAAAGGTAAAAGGTGGAGGGTTGTCTTTGCATTTACTTTATTAAATTTCAGCACATTGTATTTACTTTATTAAGTTTCAGCTGCTTTTAGTTTGTTTGAGCTATTTTAATAGCCATCCCCTCACTGACCCCTTGCCGGCCCCAAAATTTGGGAATTTTTTTCTATCCTTGAAAACATGTCCCAATGTTTTTGTGCCTCCCCATCCTAGAAACTTGACTAAAAAGGGAAAACCACATTTATCTAGTTACGTACAAGCAAAGATTGGTAAAAGTGTAATTAGGGCACTACAAAATTATTAAAAAACTGATGTTCAAGTACCATTTGATCCAAGGGGAGCCATATTGCTTGTAATAGATTACAAATTTTGCCGGACCATTAGAAAACAAGAAAGCTATCAAACTTGGGAACTTATATGGCAAAATTTCATAGTAGAAAGTACACAATATGAGAGATTTTGCATTAATACCAAGAAGTGTTTCTACTATGAGAAACCGAATTTAAATAAGATTCACATGATTGTTTATATTCTGAACTTTACAACCTTTGACCTTCAACGCTTCCTAACCTGTTCAAGCCTTCTTGTTCTTACAGTTTACAATATTCTAATGTACAAACTCATCATCCATCATCCATTCAGATCATAGTTTTCAGATTCTCAGAATCAGTCTTTAAACTCCAGAGTCACAGTGACAAGTGACCCAAAATGAGTTGAAAATGAAATGGATTGACTTTCTAAATTTTGTGAGACTTCTAGTTAAAATATGAAATTGGCCATCTAAAATGAGAGAAAAAGCGCTTATTTGCAGGCCAAAGTCCTCCTGGAGTAGCTAAGTCTTTTGCCGTGTTTATGCCAAGGTTTTTCGCTGTGTTTGAGTCAGCTTGGTACATCAATCTTGTCAAGTCCAAGCACAGTAAGTTTGATTTAGACAATTAACTACCCAATGTTTCATCTGCAATTTGTTTAGTCTCCATCTGATGTAAGGGATCACTATGTCCATCTCTGGAAGTTTCCCAACTTTATCCTCAAATCTTTTCCCTTTCTTTTACCTGTCTTTTCCTGCCACCCCTCTGTCTACATTTGATATATGTTATGACTCTCTAGCTGTCAATTTTTTTTCTCATTTAATGGTTCAGCGAGTTGGACTTTTCCCTCCTGTTTTAGAGTATAGTGTTTTGTAGAAAAAACAAATGGAAGAGCAATTAGGTAGATGAGCCAAGCCACCATTATATAGATAAACCTTAAGCAGGAGATGTTTGGTTAGGTGAGAATCTGTAGAAACTTTTGCATCAAGATGCATCAAGTGAAATTCATGTGTTTCACTAAGATCCTTCCAAATGTTCTGAATAATTCTTTTCTATATAAATTTTGATGTATTTGGGAACATTGGGGAATTTTTCATATATTAAAAAAAACAAAAAAAACTGATGTCTAGTTTCCATACTTGAGCTGTTATTGATATCTCTGGAAAGTTGTAGCTACAGATAGCATGTAAGAAAGTGAATTTAGGTGAAATAGACAGGAACAAACCTCGTGACTGCTCATGTGTCCTGACAAAATAGGGAGGTTATTTGATGGTGGCAAAGCCAAAATAATAAGGCTGAATTTTCATTATCTAACACTAATTCCCAAAGGCCATGACTTGATTGAGAAAGCAATGCTGCCTTAAAAACAGTAACTCCTTTAAAACCTCTTTAGAGTATAAATATTAAAATCTTTATTTGCCTATCTAATTATTTTTTGAACTATTTTTTTTTTTTTGATATATATACCCTGGTCCCATCAAAAAGAGGGCCAAGCCCGTAGGTTTTTAAAAACTGACCACAAACAGAGAGGTTCTGAAAAGCAAGACTATAACTTCAAGCTATAGCCTATGTCCATGGAGTGGGGCAAATTACATCGGCCCTCACTCCAATTCAGTCCTTAAACAGAAACAGAAACATAAGATAGACATATATACAGAAATCTTTAAACCTGACACCCTCCTACTTATCTGATTTTCCATCCAAATCTACTATGCCTTCAACGTCGCACGCACTGTAGACAGCAAAATAATAGTTTAAATAAACAAACATTGTAATTAGTTGTCGGCATCAACCGACGGGTCGGGTAGTTGGAGTCGGTACCAACGGTTGGCGTCACAACCAACCTTGGCCATAAGTATTTAAGTCATCAATGCATTGTAGGGGGATATGAGTAATTTGACAATAGTTATTATGCAGACATTGTTGTCACAATGAATATGTATGTTGCTGTCATGACATTATAATGTTTCTGTGAATCAATGATAAATACAATATTCCGTTCTGAGTACTTCTGTTATGATTGTATGATGCACTATACTACCACTTATTTCTGTTTACTCCAAGTTCTGTGAAACACACCATATTGCGGTAAACATTTGGCGCCGTTGACAGTTCGAAAACGGGTCGAGGGTGACAAGTCGATGACAAGTGGAGTCGTCCGATGCCATCGGGTGACAAGGCGATGACAAGTTGAGACGTCAGATACCATCAGACAAGTGACATCGTCCGAATAAGCCGTCGGGTGTATCTAGCATCAAGGAAATGGCAGCATAATGGGGCAACCAATTGACACCGACGAGGAAATATGAGACAGAAAGCACGTAGAAGAAATAATACAAGAAATTCAGGAAGAGCGCGAGGGAAGCGATAGAGAAGAGAATGAACCCAGAAGCCAAGAAGATGAAGTAACTCAGGAATTGGTCAAACTGTGGTTATTATCAGTCGGACAATACGTGCGAGACGAATCTATCCGCAGAGAGGTTCCACAGGAGGTTATTTCAGAGAACTTGCGTGTTAATAGCGAAGTGGATAATCTTTTGGACCGCATTCCTCGACTTTTGGCAAGGAACTTGATAGCCTTCCAGGATATTCGAGAGGAGAGAGAGAGGGAAGTGCGACGACAACAAATTCTCAGAAGACATGAAGAACGTCTGAAACAAGAGGAGGAACGTGACGGTGATCGCCGTCGCACACCGTACAACTGAGAAAGGGTAAGCATAATTAATGCCCATACAACTGAATAAGGACAAGAATAAATTACCAGTGGGGCAAGCAACACCAGAAGAAATAGTAAGATCATTAAGACTAAAGGAACAAGAATGTAGAAAACGATTGAAACAAATTGTTGAAAAAGAAAATGAACGACATGAAGAGGTAGATCAAGGGGGTGATGAACATAATTTTAGAACACCAATAACAAATAGAGGAAAAGAAAATAATCTGACAGAAGAACTAGAGGATAGTAACGGCGGATTGTGGCATTGTCCATTTCAGATGAAAGGCCGAGGAATAGAGGGCCTGAGCCCGAGACCCTTGCACAGAGGGAAAACCAAGGAGAGCCAGAGGTAACTCGAAGTGAAGAGGACGCTGAAACCGGAAGTGGGAAGGAACCGTACATGGCCGGCAGTGTCAGGAAGACACCGGAACGATACGGTAGAACCAGTCCAATCGGGCCAAAGACACAGAGAGGGTGCCTCGGGAAAAAGATGGTGACCCCACCGGCGAGTGAAAGGCAGAAGCTGCCGAAGTTCATGGGGAACGGGTCAGAGGATCCTGTCCGGCACTGTAAAACGTGTGAAACCATATGGGTGGCAAACGAACAAGAGGACGAGGACTACTGGGTAAAAGCGTTTCCAGCGACGCTAAGGGGTATTGCCATTGACTGGTATACAGACCTAGGGGCAACACAGAAAACCTCATGGGACGAACTGAGAAAAGCCTTCGAGGACGAATTTAAGCTTCTTAGGGATGACAATGAGATTGTAGCTGAAATCTACAATACTAAACAAGGAAAGAATGAAAACGTAAGGGCATATAATAGAAGACTCAAAGAATTACTCGGGAAACTGGAAACGCAGCCAGCCGATGGACTGAAGAAAAGATGGTTCATTGAAGGGCTAGTCTCGTCATTAAGAAAAAAGATGAAAGTGGTACCCCCATCGTTGTACGCGGAAGCGTACAATTGGGCGATGGACATAGAAAGTGAAAGCAAAACATCATCCCGAAGTAAGAGAAGAACTGAAGATGATGACAGTACGGGGGATGACAGTAGTGAAAACGAGTCGAAAACCATTCAGGCATTGAGAAGGGACATGGTTCGCATGATGAAGGAGATAAAAACAGATAAAGAGACAACTAGAGAAAGTCGAGAGTTATGGTGCATAGAGTGCAATGGGGAGGGTCACATAAAGGCAAACTGCCCGAGGAAATTATTTTGTGACATCTGTCAGGTAATGGGACATTCAATCAAGGAATGTCCATTTAACTTGAAAGCAAGAAGTACCCAAGTATTGTTCACTCAGGGAGAATCATCAACTCCGCCGACCACACCGTCGAAACCTCAAAATAGTTCGAATGCATCTCCCGGAGGATACAGGAATAACAAAAGGTTTAACAATAACAGCCCCCGGAACAGATTGCAGTACGACAGCAAAGGGCGACCGATGATACAGTGCCGACAGTGCAACGAGTGGGGACACTTTGCGAGAGAATGCCCCAACAACAATCAGAGCACAATAAATGCATTGTGCAGGTGGTGTGGGCCTTGTGATCACGAAGAAAAAGATTGTCCGAAGTAGAAAGGGGTAAACCTTATCAATCTCAAGGAAAATAATGAAGAAATCCTTGCTCTCACTCGAGCACAGTGGAAAAAGGCCACTTATCCAGATCCCCGTACAGAAAAAGAAAGACTCCGTGAGGCACGAAAGGAAGTGGAAGCTGCCATGAAAACCGAACGGAGGAACTCAGATAAGAAGGTAACCGCAACCCTACGATCGGAATCAGATAAGAACATAGAAAGTCAAGTATTGCAAACTACCGTACCAATCAAATTGGCGGACCTCCTCTAGAGCTTGCCTCAGTTAAAAGTAGCAATATCCAAGGTAATGGAGGACAACTCGCACGAAGACCAAACCCGCACAACAGAGGATGTTATAATAGAACCACCGCCAACGGGAGAACAAGTACTCGACCCGAGGTTGCTGGCGATTGATACTGGAAAGAAACCGGCTGTAGTACACATGGAAATCCTTGGACGGAATTTGACAAATACTATAGTTGACGGTGGATCCGGAGTAAACGTACTACCAGAAGCAACCTGGAAGAGCCTCGGGAAGCCTACTCTATGGCCACAAAACTTCCAGTTAGTGGGAGCCGACCAACACGGGATCAAGGCGCTGGGAGTGCTAATGGCTCAAAAGGTAAGAATAGGTACCCAACAATTCTTGTTAAATTTTGTAGTCGTAACAGCACAGAATGCATCATATGATGCATTACTCGGCCGAGGATGGCTAATAGCCGCCAAGGCCAACCACAACTAGAAGAAAAACACTCTGTCCATAGAAAATGGACGTAGGAAGTTTGTCATTGACTTGAGGACACAAACCGTCAGTGAAGAGATGGCATTAGAGTCTGACTCGTATGGAGGGGACTTGACAGAAAGTGGGAAAGGGCCGATGGAGCCCGATGATGAAGGGGTGCTGAAATTACAGGAATGCTCAGAAGATGAGACAAATTCATTCAGTGGGCTATTCCATTGGCAGATGGAAGACTACGAGTTTTTTCTTCCACAATGCAACATGATTTCAATAAAAGAAATCGGTGAAAGCTCGGGAATGACGAGTGAACAGAAAAATGACGGTGAAGCATTGGAACGGACAAGTGATCAAGGGAAGGAAGTGGCCCACATGTTCCTAGCGGCATATGGGGAATATAAAGAAGGGAATGCAGAAGTAGACAGCACGCCGGCACATCAATTTGAACCAGAAAAAAGATCATGTACGAAGAGCCAGTAACGAAGAGAATTAATCTCAGCGAGGAAAGCAACCCAAAGATAATTCTGGCCAGCGACGATTGGAATCCAGTACTCAAAGCTGTCGCATTCAGAATCTTTCTAGAGTACAAAGATGTGTTTGCCTGGACCTACAAGGACCTGAAAGGGATACCACCAGAACTGTGCGTCCACAGAATTCCACTTATACCAGGAGCACGCCCAGTACGGAAAAGGCCATATTGCATGAATAAGAACTACGCAGCAAAAGTACAGGAGGAAATTGAAAAAATGCTTGAGGCAGGAATAATCTTTGAGGTAGAAACAAGTGAGTGGGTGTCACCGATTGTAATATCACTTAAGAAGGAAGGGGGATAAATCAGGATTTGCGTGGATTTTAGATGTCTGAATGCAGTAACAATCAAAGACCCCTTCCCCATCCCATTCACAGACTCCATTTTGGAAGAAGTGGCCGGTCACGAAATATATTCCTTTATGGACGGATTTTCGGGGTATAACCAGATCAGCATCGCCGAGGAAGACAAACTGAAGACAACATTCGGGATTGAAAACGGGGTATATGCATACAACCGGATGTCGTTCAGTCTGTGCAATGCACCAGCCACCTTTCAGAGGATTATCCTACACATATTTGACAAAATGTCGGTGGGAAACTTTAAGGCATTCCTCGATGACTGGTCAATTTACAGCGACCAGCAGACACACCTCAAAGCCCTCACCGAATGCATGGAGCGTTGCAGGGCCGCACGGTTGGCCTTAAACCCGAAGAAGTGTCGGTTTATGGTGTCACAAGGGAAACTTCTTGGCCATATTGTATGCCAAGCCGGACTAAAAGCAGACCCGGACAAGATTCGGGTAATTGTAGAAATGGAGGCTCCACGAGATGTCACCGGAGTAAAGTCTTTTCTCGGCCATGTCAGTTACTACCGGAGATTTATCAAAAATTTTGCTCAGATATCGCACCCATTGGATATGTTGACAAGGAAAGGGGTGCAGTTTGTCTGGTTGGAGGAACAACAGAAAGCGTTTGAAGAACTAAAGACAAGGCTCATCAGCGCACCTATCCTAGCCTATCCAAACTGGGACAAGGAATTTCACGTGCACGTGGACGCATCAAACTTTGCAATTGGTGCCACTCTTGCACAGGTCGGATCTTATGGGTTGGATCATCTAGTGTACTTTGCCAGTCGGTTGCTCTCCAAAGCGGAACGGAATTACAGTACTACAGAAAGGGAGGCTTTGGGAATGGTCTACTCCGTACAGAAATTCAGGCATTATCTCTTGGCAACACCATTCACTTTTTATGTGGATCATCAAGCCCTAATGTATCTAGTCAACAAACCGATTATTCAAGGCAGAATCAGTAGATGGTTGTTACTTCTGCAAGAATTTACTTTCACCATTATTGTACGACCAAGAAAAAGCCATGTAATTGCCGACCAGCTCTCAAGGATCAAATTAGGAGAACCAGGAGATGGGGTCAATGAAGACTTTTCGGATGCCCACCTATTCCAAATAGTTGCCTTGCCGCCATGGTACGAGAAAATTGGTGAGTACTTGTCCAGTTCAACATTTCCGCCAGAAATGTCTACAAGTGAATGACGGAAGATTGCACTAAAGAGTAAGACATTTCAACTGATAAACGGGCTGCTCTACAAAATGGGGCCCGATCAAATTCTCCGAAGGTGTGTGATGGAGGAAGAGATAAGGGGTGTATTGGCAGAAGCACATGAGGGACTGGCAGGGGGATATATGGGTCCCGACGCCATGGCACGAAAAGTTCTACTCGCTGGCCTATGCTGGCCGACGTTACACACAGACGCCCGAGAGTGGGTAATTCAATGACACTTGTCAGAGGGTAGGGAAACTGCTAAAGAGGGACTATATGCCACTATGGCCATCACAACCGCAAGAGCTTTTCGATAGATGGGGGTTGGATTTTGTAGGGCCACTGAGAGTCAGCCAACTACACCGATGTCGGTACATAATAGTGGCTACAGAATATTTGACGAAGTGGGCGGAAGCGAAGGCACTGGAAGATAACATTGCATTAAGTACGGCAAAGTTTATATACGAGTAGATTGTGACGAGGTATGGGATCCCCATTCAATTGACGAGTGACCGTGGGGGACATTTCGTCAACCACGTCATCTGACTTATGACTACAGAGTTCAAAATCCTACACACCCTATCAAGTCTGTACTATCCAAGGGTGAACGGGCAGGCAGAGTCAACAAACAAAGTGCTCGTTTCAGTAATCCACAAGTCATGCGGTATCGAAGGGTCGGATTGGGAAGAGAGGTTACCGAACCACTTATAAGGTGATGACTGGACACACTCTCTTCCAGTTGATGTATGGGCAAGAAGCGGTAGTACCCGCAGAATACCTCGTTCCAAGTCTGAGAATTGCAGTGGAAAACAGACTAGGAGATACGGAGAGTCTGGAAGAAAGACTGTTCCAGTTGAACAAATTGGAGGAGAAAAGAATCTTGGCTCAATGGTCGACGGAAAATATGCAGAAACGCCGGAAGTATTGGCACGACAGACACCTACGGAGAATGGACTTCCGGCCAGGCCAGTTAGTCCTCAAATATAACGGCCGTAACGAAATTAAACCCGGTAAGTTCAAAGTTTGTTGGTTAGGACCGTTCAGGGTACGGGAAATACTGGACAATAGGGCTATAAGGCTGGACAACATTGACGGAACCCAGATCAGGGACACAGTGAACGGATCAAAACTGAAGAAATATAAGCAAAAAAGGGAAGAAACAATAGACATCAATATGTTGGGATACGCAATGCTGGAAGAAACAATAGAGGGGACCAATGGAATATGTTTTCGGAGTGCACCATATGAACCTGTAACTGGGTTGTTTGGACCAAGAACGATGCAAACTGGCATTAGAGAAGGGATAATCGACAGCGACATTATCGAAAATGGCGATGATGACGCGTAGAATGAAGAGGAACAGGCATGGAACCGGTGGATAGCCGAATGCAATAAGGTAAGAGATAAGTTCGAATTTTTATTACCAAGAGAAATAAAAACCCCGGTGAAAAGGTATGTAGCAGAGGCCATATTCATAATTGAAAGATCACCCTATGAGAATGAAGTCCTACAACTAAGGTTGAAGAACCAAGGGACTCCATATGTCCAGATCCCAAGAAGTTGAATTTGGAAGGCGAAGTTCAGGACCAAGGGTATAAGGATGAACAGCGACGGAAAAACATTTCAGTGGACCCAGGAACCGATGGGATGGAACTTAAGGTTGATACAAGATAAAAATACAGTGGTGGATCGAATCTGGGAACTGGAAGAAGTCGATCAATGTTGTTCCAATGATTGCCTTCGACAGAAAGGGTATATTTAGTGTATATTCCGCCACATGACAGAAATTGAGGTCGTGGAAGACGAAATCAAAGAGGCCAGCGAAACGACACAGCAGCGAAGAGGTAAAGAAAAAACTGAGTAATCCAAAAAAAAAAAGAAAAAAAGAACAAAGAAAAGAGCAGGACGTATGACCAGGCCGTACGGCCGTACGCTCTGGGAGGAAAAAAAATGAAAAAAAGTCAAGTCGTACAATGTACGCTGGTTGTACGACTGATCGTACGACGTACGCTAGTCGTACGAAGTACGACCAAGCCGTACGTTGGTCGTACGACGTACGGCCAGCAGAAAAATATAAGGCCCAGTACCACGTATGACTCATCGTACGGCTAGCAGCAGAAAAAAAATAATATAAATGAATTTTAAAAAGGCCGTACTTGGCCGTACTCAGCATTAAATAAGGGCCGTACCAAGTCGTACTTATCAGTTTTAAAGTGGCATTTTCGTCTGTACTTGCATTCTCTTGGCATTCTCGAGTTCGACCGTCGGGGAAAAGGAAGCATCCGCTCAGCATCGGCTCAGCATCGGCTTGGTATCGGCACTTTGGCACTCAAATACCCAGCATCGGAATTGTCAGAAAAATTGGATAATGGACAAGGCCAAAAAGATTGCAGCCTACAGACCAAAGATTGCATCGGAGGAGAGGAAGAAACAAAGTGCGGATGCCAGAATGAAGGCCATCGCCTGGGAAAGCTTGACAGGAAATGAGTGCAAACAATGGTGGAAGAATGCACCGGAAGACAATGTGCTGAAGGTAGCATTGAAACATGCCCAAGTTGACAAAACCATAATGATGCCCTACTTTAATGCCAGGGAGTTCGAGCCGTATTTAAAAGCTATGGTGGACAACTTCTGCGAGCACTCCAACAGGTCCATTATCAAGTATCAGGGCCATTCAGTTACTGTATCATTCTGGCCACAGGATTTTGCCAGAGTGATGGGGGTTCTAGCTGTTGGCCAGAGTGTGGTAAAACTGGGCCGAATGACCCAGTAGCACAAAGAAACCCTCGTCCAGAGAGTATGCCGAAGTGACCTCTCAGACAAGGAGAAAGACACAATATGGAATTCAGGTAATCGGGGATTGAGGAAGAATTTATTGGCGAATGAAGAATGGAAATGCATCATGGATGTCATGAAGTGCAGACTGACGGGTTCGAGTAGGGCATCGGACATTGCCCTATGGATGGTCGATTATATGATCGGATTGAGGGTTGGCAAGGTCTATAACTGGGCTAGGTATTTGACAGAGAGGGTGAGGGAATTTTTATCCCAGCGGCATAAGGTATTTTATATGACTCAACAAGTCATTGCCCTCTTTCTCGATGCTATTCATACTCAGGTTCCAACAGACAAATGGGGGGAGTTACAACCGACAGCACATGTAGAGCCGGGATGGCCGACAGTCTTCTACTGGAAGGGACTCGACACAGCTCATGGAGAAGAACCTTCACGACGGCCAAAAAGGAAAAGGAAGCAACAGGAAACATCCACCGAAAGTGAAGAAGAAGAAGAAGAAGAAGAGGAAGAGGAAGAAGAGGAAGGTAGGGGACAGTCACCAGTGATAGAAAGCGACTCATCTATGAATGAAGTATCGGCACTAAGAATGACACGGAATGTGGTGAGGGAGGCAGCCATGAAGGATACTGAGGAAAACACATCAGAAAAAAGGGGGCAACCGAAAGGAGTTTTGGTACTTCCAAAACTCAAATCGGCAGCATTCACACTACCAGTACCAGCACAGAGTACCGAGATACAGGCATAGGGCACAGCCACACTGCCAGTCAGGATAAGGTTGCCAGCAAGAGTCATACCATCAGTCGCACCTTTGGTGACGACTTCACCAGTGGAACCATCCACAGTAGGGGGAATAGCCACACCACAGGTAGAGGTACTAGCAGCAGGAGGTTAGGACAAAATAGATAGCTGGTTGAGTGATATTGGCCTAACAGTAGACATGCCTGAGGTACCTTTGCTGAGCCCACTTCACTTCGGGACAGAAGGTCAAGAAGAGGGTAGCACACCAAGGGGGACAGAAAGCCTAGAGCAGCTCAGCGTTACTGGCCAGATCACTCAGTAGGGCAGTCTACCACAGCCAGTACCGGCTACACAGGAGGTAGGGGGGCCTTCCATGGGCATCCTGAGCTCCCCGACGATCACCCCAGTGACCACTTCACCAGAGGAGGAGGGATTTCCAGAGGGATTGACCCTCACACTTTCTAGACCTGACCCCTCCGACCCAATAGGTACCATTCAAAGGTACATGGAGGACTTGGAGAATATGGCAGATTATATGGGGGAGATAGCTGATATCTCCAAACAGTTGAGACTGGGACGATCACAGGTAGTGGCTCAAGAGGCCAAGAGAATCAGGAACTTTGTTCAACAGGGTTGTGAGGAGGAGTTTGCTCGACAATTCACAGCGAGAGGTTGGCCAGAGATCGACACTAAGGAGATGCATGACCGCTGGAGAGGGTCACGGCCAGCGGTAGGAGGAAGGGATGCAGAAGTCATAGAGTCTCTATTCACCATAGAAAAGGCATACAAGCAAATATTCTATGAAATGAAGAAAAACGAGGTGATGTGGGGGAAAAAGGAGAAAGAGAATGAGGCAGCCCTGCAGGCAAAGAAGAAAGAATTGACGGAGCACATTCAGAGGTTCCACCAATAGTTAGCACAACAGACAGAGGCCACAGAAATAGAAAAGGCCAGGGCATCAGGCTTAGAAGCCAAGTTGAGGGAGATGGAGGCTAAGATGACAGACATGGGAGTACAGCTTGAGGCAAAGGAGGCAGAAGTAATGAAGGCTAAAGCACAAGTCATGGAAGCCGGTCACATGGTGAAGGTAGCAAGGGAGTGGGAGCTAGTAGCCCAACACCAGCTACGGCAAAGGACCGAGGAAGCAAGAAAGCTGCAAGCGCAACAACGATCAGCCACCCCAACCTCGTTAGTACACCCAGGGACGTCTTCTCAACCTCCACACTCTCAGTAGAATGGTTAAGTTTTGTCCTGCTTTTGTCATTTTGTTGTGCATGTTGTCTGGAAGACGACCAATTTTGAGGGGGGGATAGATGTAGACAGCAAAATAATAGTTTAAATAAACAAACATTGTAATTAGTTGTCGGCATCAACCGACGGGTCGGGTAGTTGGAGTCGGTACCAACGGTTGGCATCACAACCAACCTTGGCCATAAGTATTTAAGTCATCAATGCATTGTAGGGGGATATGAGTAATTTGACAATAGTTATTATGCAGACATTGGAGTCACAATAAATATGTATGTTGCTGTCATGACATTGTAATGTTTCTGTGAATCAATGATAAATACAATATTCCGTTCTGAGTACTTCTGTTATGATTGTATGATGCACTATACTACCACTTATTTCTATTTACTCCAAGTTCTGTGAAACACACCATATTGCGGTAAACACGCACAAGTATACAACGGACGAGCCCGCTTAAGAACAGGGACCTCTAACTTCTCCGCTAAACCCTCGATCATCCTCCTGGTATCAAGCACATTCTGGAGAATGTCATGCAAGTGACCCAAGGGCGATTCATGATTCTCAGCGTTTTGCCTGGAAGAGTCGATAAGGTCCTCATGAGTGAGAACAGAAGCTGCCGCCACTGAAAGCATAGTAGCCACCGTCAAAGACTGGGCAGCACCAAAAACATTCCATCTCCCTCTGGTGGTTCCCGGGTCTAGTAGCAAATGAGCCATGGCTTCTCTCACGTTCAACCCCTCCTTGCCATCGACCTCCTTCGCTACATTCAACAACCTGTAGAGCCATTCCCGCAATATGGGATTTCTTATTTCACTCTCGATGTCCTTTACAAACCCCGCCATAGCTTCCTCTGTCGGAATCTTCCTCAACCTTTTACGGGGTGTATATTTCCTTTTCATTCGCCCACCAACTGATTTACTCGGACCAGGGTGGGGGATTCGCCGTCAAGGGCCTTTCTCCCTAGTGCCCGAGCCACTTGCCTGTCCACCTTCCATCGGAGCAGCCGGGTCCAAACACAGACTAATCCAGAAGGTTATGTTGCAATGGGAGTAATCTTTGATCCAAAAAAGGCATGTTGCCTTCTGGACCACGCCACCATTAGCAGTGATTAAGGCTCTGTCACCTTTCACTTCACACATGCCATCGGACAGCCCGCCACCTTTCTCCATTATGACTGTTTAATGTGCTATCCTGTTATCGGGAGATTTTGAACTATTTGAGCTATACTAATATTGGACAATATTATTTTGGAAATGTTTGCTCATCAACAAAACGTGAACTCAAACTTGTTAATTTCATGGGCATGCTAGGGATCTACGTTATAGATGCTTGTTTGTTGGTAATGTTTATCCAATCTTAAAGTTCATGATGGCTGGATGCTGGAAAAATCCCTGCAGATAATTGATAGTTTGCATTTGATAAAGTGACTCTACATGCATGTCATCAATGCTCTAAATATATATGCATGTTTTTAATGTTCAGGCACCTGGACACTAGAGTTTGGAATATAATAATATTAGGTCCTTCTCAAGTCAACTAATATCTTCCTTCTGTACAGCGTTTTCGCTAATCAAGTCTGTGGATGTTATTTCTCAATATTGTTATAATAATAGTAAATAATGATTATATTTTTTGGCAATAATTCTGTAGTTCACATGAGCAATTGTATCATTGTCAGTGCTTAAAGCTCGTGTGATTAAAATGGCAGCTGAATTTTTCAAACCTTGTCTGTAAACCTTTATTAGTTTGCAGTAAATTTATGTTTACTACAACATAGAAAGTTTGATATAATTGTTTTTGTAGAATCAAATAAAACAAGTCAATCTTAATGACTCATTTCATGTTGATAGATAATGCGCCTAGACGCTAGAGTATAGCATATGATAAGATTAGGTCCTTCTCAAGGCAATCAATATTGTCTTTCTGTACAAAACTCTCTCTAATCAAGCCTGTGGATTATATTTCTCAATCTCTCTAATGAAGTCTGTGGATTATATTTCTCAATATTGTTTTGATAATAACATATTATATTATTTTTTGGCTGTAATTCAGTACTTAGTACGAGCAATTGGATCATTGTAAGTGCTTAAAACTTAAAAGTTAAAACTTGTGCTATCAAAATGTCAGCTGATTTTTTAAAAACTAGTCTCTAAAACTTTATTGGCTTGCAGTGAATTGATCTTCACTACAACATAGAGAGTTTGATATAATTGTATTAATAGATTAACAAAACATGTTAATGTTTATGACTCATTTCATAGTGAAAGATAAACTAATTTTATTAAATTTACAGGCCCAGACAAAGGTGGTAATTTTGGTCCTTATCGCCAATCAGAACGGAATACTTTATACAAGGATTATGCAGAGATGCTGCTGAATACTGGTCATGTTTACAGATGCTTCTGCTCTAATGAGGTTTTGTAAAAAGAGTCTTATTTGTTTTGCATTGCAGCTTTTGTGTTATCTTTTATCCTTCAAACAGTCTTGCTGCTTTTTTAAGATGAATATGTGATATTGCTTATCTGCTTTATGCCAGTCACTGTTTTTGTACCATTCATTCCCACCAGTTTATATTTTCTTTCTTTTTATAGATTTTGATGTTATTCTTGGATTTGTTAAACCTTCACTATGTCAAAGCTATGCGGTAATTTGGAGTTTTTCTTTTCTATAGTTTGAGTTTTAGGGTGTCGGTCTTGTCTTTGATATACCATAGATAGTTTGATATAATTTTGGTCCTTGTCACCAATCAGAATGGAATAAGGATTATGCAGAGATGCCGCTGAATACCGGTCATGTTTACAGACACTTCTGCACTAATGAGATTTTGTACAAAGTGTCTTATTTGTTTTGTATTGGAGCTTTTGTGTCATCTTTTATCCAAATAGTCTTATTGCTTTTTTAAGATGAATATATGATATTGCTTATCAGCTTTAGGTCAGGCATTGATGCAGTCATGGTTGGAGGGTCTAATTAAAGACTTTCTAATCACGCAGCAAATAACGACTCTTACACACTCCCTCAATAGATAATAAGAACTTCACATAATAGAACAGATTCATATCCCTTCAATGCACAATTACATCATAGCTTCTTGAGCTTCAATACAATTCAGGCATAAAACTTTCAATACAAAATACATCTTCAAATATCTAACAGTCAACTGTTCTTTGATCTGCCTCTACTCCCTCTGGTTTTTTCCCTCTATGGCTTTAAATGATTTTTGCCACCTTCTTATAGGAAGAAAGATGGCACTAAGAGAAAAATGTAGTATGTCACCCTAAGTGCATAAGGATCAACGGCCCCATACTAAATGATTTCAACATGGAATCTACTTTGGAATTGAGCGTATCTCCTTGAAAACATATTAATCAGCATCTTTGTTGTACATAGAGATATGCGTCTCAAAACTTGATGTGGCTCCTCACATGAACCTCCTTAAGATCAATAATTAAATAGGTAACCTTAAGAATTGGTGTGAGATCCAAATACTTTGATGCATAGTCTAATTAAAGCACCATTATACAATGAATATATGTTGCGGCTTACAGTAAGATGCCAAATACAAAATTTACCATGTGGGCATGTTTATGATGGTCACAAGATACTTGGTTAAAACTGTTATGCTGATTGGCTACAAATGCGGTAGTGCACAACTATATCTTTATTGATAAGCCTGAATTCACTTGTTTGAAATTTCAGCAAGAAAGCTTTTGGCTTCCTTGCCAAAAAAATCCCACCATTGCACTGAAAAAACACAAATTTTATCAAGATTCAATGATCTATGATGCAGTCAAAACTAAATACCTATAAGGTATGCATAAACAATATAGAGAAATAGTCAAAAGTTTTGGAGTCTACCTAGTTTGAAGGTGGTCTTGCCTTATACAGCCAACATACTAGAGAAAAAGCCTCTTGCTTGCTTGTATATTGGCAACTCTCCCACAGCTACATATAGCTTCCATGATGTAGGAAACAATCTCTCCATGCATTTGAATAGGCCTTCAGTGACCTTTGTATCATCTTGAAAGGAGACACTATAGAATAACGATGGATTTAGATAGTCTCTAGGAGCATGGAGGGGGGAATGCATCTGCCAATCTTATCTGTTATCAATTATTTCCCACAATGACATGTACTTGTCCTTGTTATTCTCCATCCCACTTTTGATCACCTCCTTGACCTTATCCATGGCCTCATACAAATAGCCCATGGGGGATATATCCCCATCGAATAGTCTTGAAACTCTTACTATGGGCTCTGAAAATTGGACAATTTGCTTTATCTCATTGCAAAAAGTTGCTGAAAAAACATAGTTTGCCATGGTTTTGCCATCCATTTGATTGGAAAAGATACACTCCACCCACTCATTTGTTTCAACTTCATTTTTTGTTGGCAAAGAGTCTACAATGCAAGGAAGTGGGTAGTGAATCTTGTTATTCTTGGCCAAAGAAGTTCCTTGTCCTCTATGAAGGTGCACATCATACTCAACACCTTTGTGTGATTGTAATTGAACTTGGTAATAGTGTGGGCCTTTTGCAAAACATCCTTTACCCATTCAATTTTTCCAGTGTCCTCCAAGATCAAATCAAGATAATGTGCCATGCATGGGCTCCAAAATAGAGTGGGATACTTGGGCAACAAAACAAGCAACAACATTATCTGTAATTACTTGTCATTCCCATTGCTTGCAAAGTTGTGTTGCTGCAGAAAGTGGTGTTGTGTAAAAACCGCCCACATATTCACATCCCTCCATAAAAGTTATGCAATTAAAAAAAATAATCTCGTTTCAAGTTCGTATAAAGAAGTTATGGCCCTAGAAAGTTTGCTGCTCAAGTGTTAGTTGCAGTGGCTGATGAAGTGAAATAAATTGCCGCTGAAGATGCTAAAGGGTTCTAAATTGTTGTTGAAGCCATACGGAGCATTTCTTAGACATTTTTGACTCATCTAATTCATGCCAGTTCACTGAAAACCCGCACACAAAGGCAAAATTCTCTCAGCCATCTCGTCTATTTTTTGATGATGCAAGATAGCTACATTCTATGGAGCCAAGAGCAGCAACCAAAGAGTAATACACACACTCAACATTGAAACACAAGAGTCCCCAAAAGCCCTATGAAGTTTGTAAGCCCTTTTTGATGTTGGATCTTCTACTATGGATCTTGATCAAAAAGCTTTCTGTTTTCTCTAGTCTTCGGTTGTCTTCATACTTGATATGGAAGCCATTGTAGGCTGAGCACTTCATAATGTAGTGCCATTCTGTCTCCATCACTCCCTTGTTACAAAATAGGCATGTTCTCATTTCCCACTCCTTAGGTATTGTTCACTTGTCGGTCTTGCATCTAAGATGATGCGAGCTAGTCCTTAACTAGGCCATCAACAGTTTTTATTTCCACTTAATTTTGGTCCCATATAAGCTTTTTCTATGGTCCCAGGTGACAACAATGGGTGTAAATCAGTGACAATGGCTAGAGGAAGTTCAAGTTCATCAGGGAAGGTTAGAAGAGATGACCGAAATTTTGGTGATAAATTTAAAGAGGCTACAAGAAAAAATAAGTAGATGATAAATGCCTTAATGCAATCCCAACAACGATTGAAGACATGGGAACAAGACATGCAGCGGTATGAAGATGAATTGATGCAGCACAAGAATAAGAATAAGTCACTTGGTGCATCTACAAGTGAAGTATTCAGGAGTCTCTATGATGAATTGGACAAGCATGCAGATTTGGAGTGTGGTAAACCAACACACATTGATCAACTTTATGCAAGTGATATTGTTCATACAAACAATGGCAATTCAGTAAATTTGTTATGTAGTGAACAAAGTGCTATTCTTACATCTTTTAGATCAGCCATTGAAGAAAAACATGTTGTAGATGATTCTACTTTCTATTGTGATGATGATTCTTTGATTGAGCATGATGTTGACTTAGCTTCACAACATGGATTATGTGGAGAAGATGGCATGAAGGTAGTTGATCTTGAGATGATTAATTGTGAAGGCAAATCAGAAATTCAGTCTTCTATAGCTGCCAGTTTCAAAGAACAACCATCCAATTCAATGATTGTGAGGGAACATGCAACAAGGGAAGATGAGGTGTTTGAGGACACATCACAAAGGTATGAAAGCAATTCTGATTTTGCAACAGTCCAATATCTTTGCATCATCATGAGGTAGTAGCCAATTCCCATGAAGATGTAAGTGTTATTGAATCTCCCAATGTTGACATACTAGTTTTAGATGTTAAGCATGAGGAGTATGTTGAAGATTCAAGCCACAACAATTCTGATTTTGTACATCATACCATGGAGGATGTCAAGAAAACTCAAGACGTGTGATGGATGGGTACAAAGAGTTAGGAAAACAAAGTTGTTGGCTGCCCAAGCAAGACAACACCTACACTCACTTAGTGGAACATCCACTAGTGTTTTGCCTACACATGAAGAAAGAGACAAGTATTTCAGATTTGGTTGAGCCCTCGATCATTCATGGAGAGATTGAAGAGTTGATTCATGATGAGGTGCAGGTACGTCATGTTGATGATTCCTTGATAGAGTTGGAGGCTGCCCTACATCATGGATTTGTGACAAGTGTCATGGAGTCACTTATTTGGGTTTGGTGTGAACCAATGGATTTGTGTGTATCAGTTTATGATAGTGGAAGCGGTCCCAGGATGAGTTTAAATCAAATTTTCATCTTTTACACCAGCAACTTGGAGGAAGTATGTGTAAGTATTATGATGAGAGATGTTCCTCATTTTATGTTGAGTATGTATGACGATACAAGAAGGATATGTGATCTTGGTATTTTGTAAAAGTAATTAGCTATTCACATGTGATTGCTTGAGGGCAAGCAATCTCGGGGTGGGAGGACTTGTAATGTCCCCTTTTTGAGCTAAAGTGACTTCAAGTTTGGAGAAAGGAAAGTCGGCAAATAACTTAAAGCTTGGAGAATGGAAAATGGGTTTTTAGTGGCAAAAATGATTTTTCCTTGGCAAAATGAAGTTTGGAGATGATTTTTATATTTTAATAATATTTATGGAAAAATCAAAATTAATTAAATATTTAGCCAAGGAGAAAAACGAAAATTAATTAAGTATTATTCCAAGAGGAAAAAATGAAAAAAGGTGGAAAAATAGAATATTGGAAGTGAAATTAAAATTATAATATTTTATTATTAAAATATTATAATATCCACAGAAAATCGGCGCTCATGAGGAAAAAGGCAAAAAATATAAAATAATGATATTTTATTATTATTTTCTCTGTCCTAGCCGTTGCCACTTGGAGGAAAATAAAATAAATTAAAAGAAAAAATAATAATAATATTTTATTATGGCGATGGACTTGAAAAAATATTATATTTTATTGCATTTGGGCGCCCAAGGTGAAAAGGTTAAAAGGAGGTCATTTGGAGGTTTTTTTATATCATTCTATCATTTGGCTTTTTCACTATTTTGGAGAGTTTCTCTTAGTTGTAACAGAGTTTCAGCATTATGTAAGGATGAAAACCTTTGGATTTGAGTGGTTTGAACGAATACCCATCCCACTATGAGAGATGGATTCACCTAGGATCCATTATTGAGCATATTGCAGGTTTTTGAGGAGACAAAGACTTCAAATCAGCTAGGGTTTTAATGGAGTTTATTGGTTCAGCTAGGGTTTGAAGATATCAAGCATATTGGAGGTTTTAATATTTAGATTTGAAGGCAAATTGAGGCTGATTTCACTATTGGGATTCATGGCTATGTTGCATTGATGATATTTCATGTTTTAGTGGCTTCATTGGAGGTGAAATCACATATCTTGCAATCTAAATTTCATATCAGACCGCTGTAACTTCATATCAGACCTCAGGTCAGCGCATTTCCAGCCTTGTATTGAAGTGGGTTTGTCATATTTTCATCACAGGAGGATAGCGCTTCATCTTGGCATCATTGGGATAGGGTTTGATGGAGTTTCCAACATGTTTTTGTGAGGGTTTATGCTACAGATTTCATATCAGCATATGCAGATTTCAAATCAGTCCATACAGTTTGGGTTTGGCTTCATATCATCATCCGGATTGAGCATTTCTAAGGCGGCCGGCGATGGAGGTTGACATTGCATAATTGTTATATCATTGTAGGTTGGTTTGGTTCATGATTTGATCATTCATGCAAGCATATGTAAGCTTGATATACAAATCAGACCTTCATCTTTTGTAATCAACCAACATCAACTCAAATAAAGTGGCCAATCATTCATCCGGGTATGTTCTATTGTGTTTTTGTGTGTCTATGTGAGCTGTTTTGATTAATTTCAGTCATCATTACATGTTGTTTGAGTGTCATATTGCAACCTTTCCATCTACATATCATATCAAACACATTGGTGAAAACAAAACATCAAAACCCTAAGTGAAATTCAAGAAAAACAAATCAGAAATTTCAGGACAATAGGGTTATTTTCAGTTTAGTTTAGACAGGGTTCTAACAGATAAATTCTTTGATATAGTATGCTTTTTTTTGATCAATTTGCTTTGTCCACTTGGTAGTCATGAATTTTTCTTACATACTTTTTAATTTCCACATTAGTGTTTGGACACTCTTGCATATTAATGTCCCATTTATTCATCCACTTGTTTTGTTTTATCCACGTGTTCTTCCTTCAACTTAACTCTTGCTCTATAACCACTTTGGGCCAATGATGATTCTCCATATTTTAAGTTTTTTTAGGTAGCTTAACAAATGGGCGATTTGTCATGTCCCCATTTCCAGCTTGAACACCAAGTGAAGAATGGATTAGCCTATTCCTCATTCCTGGAGGCTAATTCTGAATGATAAGGGAATGAATTGGGTTTTGACTAACTTTGGGTGTTATCTTGCAGGTACAATCAAGGAGTTTTGAAGTCATAATCCACTAAGTCATGACCAAGGCGCCCATTTTGTCAAAACACACCCATTTTGGCGCCTAGCTTCTAGAGTCACTTCTGGCATTGAAGTTGAGGTTTCAACATGAGGCGCTCCACTTGAATGGGTTCTTCCAACTAAGTGCCTAGATTAGAGATGAACTTGAGTAAGGTATAATGAGGTTTTCATGTCTAGGCGCAAATGTCACTCTGACAAGTCTAGATGTGCACCTAGCTTGGAACAAGGGTTTCAATGTCTCCAGAAGGGTGGCACTACCTTTGGAGAAGGAGATATCAACTTCTAGAACCATAATGCATTGGAAGTGTCGAGGGAAAATGGCTAAGTATAGCCTAGGCGCACATTCTACATCAGAATTCCCAAAAGTGCGCCTACACTTTGAGCATCAAGATTGCATTCCAAACAAGCACAGGGCTCCTTCAAGTAGATCAAGTGAGTCTTATCCTCAGTGAAGATCAAGAAGAAAGATGAAATGATCATGTCTTGGTTGTTAGGCACACATTGAGTCAAGAAACATCCTTTTGAGCGTCTATCATGGATGATGATAGATATTGAGTTGAAGGTTTCTAATTGGAGTACTCATCAAAGTATATTGCCTTGTCAAGAAGATATTACCCTAGGCGCCAATATGACACTCTGCAACACTCCAAGTGTGCCCAAGAACATCAAGGCGCCAAAACAAGATTCCATGACCTTGAAGATGCGCCTAAGAGGGTAAATGATCTCCAAACTCCTCAAAACGCTAGGGCGCTTGGTAAGATAAGTGTTTTGTTTGATCACAAAGACTTCAAGTGTGAGCGCCCTTAAGGAAGATTGGACAACTCAAGACTAGGCACAGATTCCAAGTTGAAACTACCCAAATATGCGTCTAAGGAGGAAATAAGGTCTCAAGACTAGTTGGAATGCAAGGCGCTTCATCAGGGAACAAGATTATATCTCCTAGAAGCCAAGTTGCTTACAAATGACTTTGGAATGATGATGAATTGGATTCAAGGCGCAAATTCCCAAACAAATTGACAGAAAGTGCGCCTAGCTAGAGAGGAGACATCTTCAAGGGGTGCAATTGTTGGGCGCTCTCTCCAAAGGAGTCAATCCAACACTTAGAAGTTTCATCTGTTACATAAGTTTGTGGAAAAGTGTCAAATCCATCTCTAGGCGCCAAATCACTGCAAATTCTCCAAATGTGCACCTACCATGCAAGGTGTGATAAGCTGAGCATCCCAAATCATCAAATGATAGAGTATGGATCTAGAGGAGTTCAATTCATAAGGTAGTATCATCAAAGGATGAGGATTCATGACTTAGGCGCACTTCCTGATGAGATCCTCCAAAGCTGGCGCCCAAGTCAGAAGAACCTTAAAACTGCGCCTAAGTGTTTCTAGAAGAGGTTAAGGTAGTTACACTACTTGAATTCTCATTGGTCAGAGGGATAACATTGGGATCCGTGTCAGGGTCTTTGGGTAAGGTTGCCAACTCAGGATGAGTTGTCAAGTGGAATATTCTCCTAAATATGCTTCTTGGAAAACATGCCTTTATTGCCTTTGGAAGGCCTATAAAAGGAGGAACTCTCTCATTCATTTGGACATCTTGTCTTTTGGCGAATTTTCTCTCTGCAAAGCTTTATGCTTGTGATCTTGAGGCTTGCGAGTTTCAAGAGTTGGGGTGATGCTCCCTCAACTGACAAGGTGATCCTCCCTTGTTGCAATGTGAGGTGTTGACATCCAGTTGACGTCATTGAGTTCAATTGAAGTGATCTACATCAACTAGTGAGATAGAGCTAGTTGTGAAGAAGTTGAAAGTATTGTATACATCTAGGCCTCAAGGCCTTTCCTTGTAATCATTTGAATGAGATTGTATATTCATGCCATTGTGGGCAATCATCATTGTAATAAGACATTTGCATTGAATTGAATCAAGTAATAATACAAGTGCCCAACTTCAAGTTGATTCATGCAAGTTGCCTTTGTAATCTTTTCATATGGATGCTAAGGAGACTAAGTAGTTGAAGAGTTAGGTGCAAGTAAATTTGTCTAAATAAGAAATTTTTTAGTTAGTATTAGTTGGGTATCTTATAGTGGTATCAGAGCTAAAATCCTGCTAGCATTTGGGGTTTTCATGCAAGAAGGTTATCAAGAAAGTGATAGAACAAGAAGATACATTGCGCGTGATCAAAGAAGGCAGTTCCAGTGGACTCATCCTTACCCACAACAAGATACTCTTTCAGGAGCAATTGCAGCTAGACAAGATGACATGGGTGAAAGAAGTAGAAGTCCACCTGGTGATAATGAACGTGAAGCAAGGGAGATGTTTAGGAACATTGCTAACGGACAACAAACAACTCAAATATTGCAACAAGTCCTACAATTCCGTCCAAACATCATTCAAGGTGAAGTAGCTGGACAAGGTCGTAGAGATGAAGCTAGACAAGAGCAGCATGATGATGATGATGCTGCTAGTGCAACAGGTAGAAGAGTTCGCACACAGATTCCTATTGTTGATAGGTCTATAAGACCTACTTTCCTTCGACCACCACCTGAACAAGGCAATGAAGCTAATGAAGAGTTTGATGAGGGTGAGCAGAATAACTTTGAAGATGAAGTAGCACTCTTTGCAGACCTCTACGCCAGATTACCAAATCATGTTCGGGAAATGATGTCTTTCAATGAATATTGCCGATAGAAGAGGGAAGATAGGGACAGGCGTGGTAGAGCTGGAGGCTTTCGTCCTAGAAGGGACGATGATACAAAGGAGTATAAAGAAGCCTTGAATCGAGTTCCCATTCCTACCTTTGATGGAAGTGGTAAGCTCAGTGCTAGAGCTTGGGTGAACAAGCTGGATACATATCTTTCTCTTAAGCCTTTGACAGAAAAGAAGGCAATTCATTTTGCTACAATGCACCTTGAAGGGTTGGCTTATGAATGGTGACATCATGGTCTAGTCTCTCAACATCATGATAGGATAGATTCCTATGATGAGTTTGTAACCAAGTTGATTCAAAGGTTTGATAGAAAAAATACTGAAGTGTACTATCGCAAACTAGCCCAACTCAAGCAAGAAGGAAGGGTTGTGCAGTATGTAAATGAGTTTCAGAAGATAGCGGTGATGGTACCTGACATGACTGATCGAAGAATCACTATGTTGTTCATTGAGGGATTGAACAGTCAGATTAAGCCATTGGTAAAGGTACAAAGGCCAACAAACTTGGAAGAAGCAATTGACTTTGCTCTTGATCTTGACGTTACTCCTGCCTATACACCTAAGAAGTTTTACAAAGGAGTTAGTTCAACTCAAAGAAGACAGTCATTTCCACCAAGGAAGTTTCAAGACATAACAGCTGTTGAAAGAGATGAGCCCAGGAGAAAGAAGCTTTGTTTCTCATGCAAGCAACCTTGGGAACCAGGACATAGGTGCCTCGGCAAAGGTAAAGCTCATTTGATAGAAGTGTTATCAGGTGAAGAGAGTGAAGTAGAATCACGGAAGAATCAATTCATGATGAAGAAGAAGGAACTTATCAAGTTACTCTTGATGTTGCTACGGGAGAAGTACAAGATAAAGTAACCATTGCAACACTTTCAGGAGTGCCTAAGTATCATGCTTTTCGTATAAAAGGAGTCATCAAAGGACAAAGAGTCACATGTCTAGTTGATAGTGGTGCTACTCATAACTTCATTGATGAAGGCTTAGCAACTAAGCGAGGTCTGACAGTTGAAGACTTCGAAGGTTTCAAGATAGCTGTCGCAACCAAATTCATTATGGATTGCACAAGGAGAGTGACCCAGCTGCAAATTCAAATGGGTGATTATACATTACAGGATGATTTCTATGTAGTTGGACTTGGGCATATTGGTGTAGTGCTTGGAGTACAATGGTTACATTCACTGGGAAGAATAGTTCAGGATTTTTAGAAGATGGAATTGGAATTCATGCATGACGGAAGGAAGATCAAGCTGAAATCCTTGTCTGATGGAAATCCCAAAGTTGTCATAGCCAAACGCATGGAAGCATTGATCAGACCTAATGATATTGAATGGGCAACACAAGTGTGTATCAAGGAGAATCATCTTCACTCTAATGAAGAAACTTATCATGTGGATATTCAGGCTATGATAGGTAAGTATAGTAAGGTGTTTGGAAATATACCTCCAGGCAGAGCTCCAGAGAGGGGTTTTGAACATGTGATTGAGTTGGAGGATGGAACCAAACCCATCAATATTGCACCCTATAGGCATCCAAGGCATTTCAAAATTGAGATTGAGAATACGATCAAAGAATTGATTGATATGGGGCACATTAGGCCATCTTCTAGTCCATTTGCATCATCAGTAGTGCTTGTGAAGAAGGATGGAACAATGCGAATGTGCATTGATTATTGAGCATTGAATCAGAAGACTATCAAGAATAGGTATCCCATACCTAGGATTGATGAACTACTAGATGAGTTGCATGGAGCAATCTATTTCTCAAAGATAGATCTTCGCTCTGGTTACCATCAAATTCGTGTTCGCAAAGAAGACATTCCAAAGACAACATTCAGATGTCATTACGGACACTATGAATTCTTGGTGATGCCATTTGGGTTGACAAATGCACCAGCTACTTTCCAGTCCTGCATGAATCACGTTTTTAACAAACAGTTGAGGAAGTACCTGTTGGTTTTCTTCGACGACATCTTGATTTACAGCAAGACATGGGAAGAACATCTCCAACACTTGGACGAGGTTTTGAACATCATGGACAAACAATCTTTGTATGCAAAGATGTCTAAGTGTGACTTTGGACTAAAGGAGATACTATACCTGGGTCATGTGATTGGAGCTAACGGCGTGAAAGTTCAAGAAGAAAAGATTGAAGCCATTCGCAATTGGCCAGTACCCAGGAACGTTTCTGAATTGAGAGGTTTCCTTGGCCTTTACAGCTACTACAGAAGATTTGTTAAGGGATTTTCACAGCTCTCTGCACCCTTGACGAATCTAACAAAGAAAGGGGCTTTCATTTGGTTGATGGAAGCTCAAGCAGCCTTTGAAAAATTGAAGGAGGTGATGAGTACAACACCAGTGCTGGCTCTGCCGGATTTCACTAAATCCTTTGTGCTGGAGTGTGATGCTTCTGGAGAAGGCATTGGGGCAGTATTGATGCAGGATCATCATCCAATTGTGTTTGAAAGTAGGAAGTTGAAGGACACAGAAAGGCTGTATTCGACATATGATAAAGAGATGCTGGCTATCATGCATGCTTTGGCTAAGTTTCGCCAGTATCTAGTTGGATCTAAGTTTGTGATTAGAACTGATCACAACAGTTTGAAATACTTCCTAGGGCAAAAGGATCTGAACGAACGACAACAGAAGTGGGTTACTAAGATACAGGCATATGATTTTGATATTGAATATGTGAAAGGTAAGAAGAATATTGTTGCAGATGCCTTGTCTAGAAGACCTACCATCTGTGCCCTAAGTGAAGTTTCGGCTGATTGGAAATCCCAGGTTCTTGTTGAGTATTCCAAATCTAAATTTGCTTATGAGATCATGGAAGGAGTCATTCAGGATGATAGGTACAAGGTAGTTGATGATATCATCTATTACAAAGATAGAATCTATTTGACTCCTGAATCGGAGTTGAAGTGACAGATTTTGCGGACATACCATGATACTCCACTTGGAGGACACTCTGGCTACTTCAAGACCTATAGGCAGATCAGGGAAAGGTTCACTTGGAAAGGTCGGAAGGAAGAAGTTCTCTAGTATGTCAAGGTGTGTCTGACTTGTCAACAGAATAAGTCAGAACATACTTTTCCAGCAGGATTACTCCAACCACTACCAATTCTAGAACAAAAGTGGGACAGTATCTCTATGGATTTCATCATAGGTCTTCCGAAGGTGAATGGAAAAGAATGTATCTATGTAGTTGTTGATAGGTTAATAAAGTATGCTCACTTCTTTGCAATTCTAGTTGAGTCATCAGCATTGCAAGTAGTTGAGTTATTCTTTTGTGAAGTCTTCAGACTACATGGCCTTCCTAAGACCATAGTCAGTGATCGAGATAGCCGGTTCATCAGTGTATTCTGGAGAGAGCTATTTCGACTAGCTAGAACCGACCTGACACCAAGCACTAGTTATCATCCTCAAACCGATGGATAGATTGAAATTGTAAATAAATGACTTGAGGGATACTTGAGAAACTATGTATCTGATCATCAGCGTGCTTGGATTAAGTGGCTACATCTGGGTGAATACTGCTACAACACCACTTTCCACATGTCAATTGGTATGACTCCCTTTCGAGCTTTGTATGGGTATGATGCAGTTTCATTTGTTGATCTGGCACTGGATGATAGTAGAGCTCCTCGAGCAAGAGAATTGATGAAGGATACTCAAGACATTTTGAGAGTCCTTAAGGACAATTTGCAAAGAGCTCAAAACCAACAAAAGTTGTATGCCGACAAACACCGGGTTGAACGGAGCTTTGAAGTAGGTGACATGGTGTTTCTGCGCCTACAACCATATAGACAGAGTACTTTGAAGAAGTCAGGTGTGAAGAAATTGAAACCCAGGTTCTACGGACCCTACAAGGTGTTGAGAAGAGTAGGGCAAGTGGCATATGAACTTGACTTGCTAGCAGGAAGCCGTATACACAATGTGTTTCATGTGTTGTGTCTCAAGAAGCCACTGGGACAACATATGGTTTCATCTGATGTACTACCACCGCTTGATGAAGGACTGCTTGCACTTGAACCTGAGAGTGTGGTAGATATGAGGGAAAAGAAATTGCGCAACTGGAGCATAAGGGAATATTTGGTGAGATGGAAAGGGTTGCCGATGGAGCATGCTACTTGGGCAGGTGAAAAGATTCTGGAGCATCCTAACCTTCAATTCTTTAGGACAAGCAATCCTGGGAAGGGGAGACTGTCATGTCCCCATTTCCGGCTTGAACACCAAGTGAAGAATGGATTAGCCTATTCCTCATTCCCGGAGGTTAATTCTGAATGATAAGGGAATGGATTGGGTTTTGACCAACTCTGGGTGTTATCTTGCAGGTACAATCAAGGAGTTTTGAAGTCATAATCCACTAAGTCATGAGCAAGGTGCCCATTTTGGCAGAACACACCCATTCTGGCGCCTAGCTTCTAGAGTCACTTCTGGCATTGAAGTTGAGGTTTCAACAGGAGGCGCTCCACCTGAATGGGTTCTTCCAACTAAGTGCTTAGATCAGAGATGAACTTGAGTAAGGTATAATGAGGTTTTTATGCCTAGGCACAAATGTCACTCTGACAAGTCTAGATGTGCGCCTAACTTGGAACAAGGGTTTCAATGTCTCCAGAAGGGTGGCGGTACCTTTGGAGAAGGAGATATCAACTTCTTGAACCATAATGCATTGGAAGTGTCGAGGGAAAATGGCTAAGTATAGCCTAGGCGCACATTCTACATCAGAATTCCCAAAAGTGCGCCTACACTCTGAGCATCAAGATTGCATTTCAAACAAGCATAGGGCTCCTCCAAGTAGATCAAGTGAGTCTCATCCTCAATGAAGATCAAGTAGAAAGATGAAATGATCATGTCTTGGTTGTTAGGCGCACATTGAGTCAAGAAACATCCTTTTGAGCGTCTATCATGGATGATGATAGATATTGAGTTGAAGGTTTCTAATTGGAGTACTCATCAAAGTATATTGCCTTGTCAAGAAGATATGACCCTAGGCGCCAATATGACACTCTGCAACACTCCAAGTGCGCCCAAGAACATCAAGGCGCCAAAACAAGATTCCATGACCTTGAAGATGTGCCTAAGAGGGTAAATGATCTCCAAACTCCTCAAAAAGCCAGGGCGCTTGGTAAGATAAGTGTTTTGTTTGATCACAAAGACTCCAAGTGTGAGCGCCCTTAAGGAAGATTGGACAACTCAAGACTAGGCGCAGATTCCAAGTTGAAACTACCCAAATATGCATCTAAGGAGGAAATAAGGTCTCAAGACTAGTTGGAATGCAAGGCGCTTCATCAGGGAACAAGATTATATCTCCTAGAAGCCAAGTTGCTTACAAATGACTTTGGAATGATGATGAATTGGATTCAAGGCGCAAATTCCCAGACAAACTGACAGAAAGTGCACCTAGCTAGAGACAAGACATCTTCAAGGGGTGCAATTGTTGGGTGCTTTCTCCAAAGGAGTCAATCCAACACTTAGAAGTTTCATCTGTTACATAAATTTGTGGAAAAGTGTCAAATCCATCTCTAGGCGCCAAATCCACTGCAAATCCTCCAAATGTGCACCTACCATGCAAGGTGATAAGCTGAGCATCCCAAATCATCAAATGATAGAGTATGGATCCAGAGGAGTTCAATTCATAAGGTGGTATCATCAAAGGATGAGGATTCATGACTTAGGCACACTTCCTGGTGAGATCCTCCAAATCTGGCGCCCAAGTCAGAAGAACCTTAAAACTGCGCCTAAGTGTTTATAGAAGAGGATAAGGTAGTTACACTACTTGAATTCTCATTGGTCAGAGGGATAACATTGGGATCCGTGTCAGGGTCTTTGGGTAAGGTTGCCAACTCAGGATGAGTTGTCAAGTGGAATATTCTCCTAAATATGCTTCTTGGAAAACATGCCTTCATTGCCTTTGGAAGGCCTATAAAAGGAGGAACTCTCTCATTCATTTGGACATCTTATCTTTTGGCGAATTTTCTCTCTGCAAAGCTTTATGCTTGTGATCTTGAGGCCTACGAGTTTCCAGAGTTGGGGTGATGCTCCCTCAACTGACAAGGTGATGCTCCCTTGTTGCAATGTGAGGTGTTGACATCCAGTCGACGTCATTGAGTTCAATTGAAGTGATCTACATCAACTAGTGAGATAGAGCTAGTTGTGAAGAAGTTGAAAGTATTGTATACATCTAGGCTTCAAGGCCTTTCCTTGTAATCATTTGAATGAGATTGTATATTCATGCCATTGTGGGCAATCATCATTGTAATACGACATTTGCATTGAATTGAATCAAGTAATAATACAAGTGCCCAACTTCAAGTTGATTCATGCAAGTTGCCTTTGTTATCTTTTCATATGGATGCTAAGGAGACTAAGTAGTTGAAGAGTTAAGTGCAAGTAATTTTGTCTAAATAAGAAAAATTTTAGTTAGTACTAGTTGGGTATCTTACATGATTGTTGATGCTTCCGACAGGAAATCACTTGTTTTGGTGTAATGTCCCCTTTTTGGATATTCCTGATTTCTTAACTTGCATACAATAAGATTACTAGAAAGGGACATCAGAAATATTAAAGATCAATAAATTAAGATAATATTCAGCTTATAGCATCATTCATATTAAATTCATCTATCATTCATATTAAACTCATCTATAATAATGAGAACAATGCTACATAACATAAATAATGAGATCAAATCGTCATAGCATAATCCACATTCAGTTCAATTCATAAGACAATTCAGTATCGACTATGTTCAAGTCTTAATCCTTACTTCCTTTCTAATCGTCAGCCATGAATGGGGATTTACTTGTCTAGGGCGCGATGACACCACCTCCCTAGATGGATTTACTCCACCTCTCCCTAACAAGACCTTGCCACTCACTAACAGGTTGTAGGCAATAGAAATGACTAAGTATTAACTTGAACATACTTCGATATACTTCAACATACCAAATGATCACATTTATTCATAGCACATTGTGTATTGGTTATGTTCAAGTCTCAATCCTTATTTCTCTTCTAATCCTCAACCATGGATGGGGATTTACTTGTCTAGGGTGCGATGACACCACCTCCATGGATGGATTGTCATGTCCCCATTTCCGGCATAAGCTATTGAGATCTTTGAGTTAGCCTATTATCCATTCCCGTAGGCTAACATATTGCAAAGGGAATGATTCTGACATTTCTTGTCCATCCTTCAGCTTGCATCACTCTGGACATCTCTGAGGCTGACTTGATGATAGTTCTGGTTCATTTCCACACTCAAACACATTTCTTTAGTAGGATGGCCGACTTAGTATGATGAGCTACGATTTGAAGCAGTTTGATGGCCGACTTGAATTTATCCTTGTGCATTTTGCACATTACCTTGAGGCCGACTTGTTGACAAAACACTCATCCATCTCTGGCTGACTTGACCATATGTAGCATGGAGTTTTGGCGCCCAAAAAAAGACAATATGCAAAGAAGACTATGAGGCCGACCTCCTTAAGGAACCTTCTAGCATGCGTTGGGAAGGAGAAAGGTCTAGAACAAGGAGAAGTATAAAGGGAGAGCAAGGAGCTGCCATTTGCATCATTCATCGATGAATGTCCTTGGTATCTTTCCTATCCTAATTGGCTTAGAATTTCAGTTCTAATGTCCATAGTCAAGGAGATGACCCCTTGGCAATGAATGGTGATGACCCCATTCATCTAATATCAATTATTCTTGCAGATCTGATTCAGAGCAGCCATTGAAGACATCATTTCTGAGTTATAGCAGAAAGAGGAAGGCATAATATCAGTCCTAGGAGGCAGCGAACCACCCTAGAAGAGCAGCAACTTATCCAAGAAGGGCAGCGACACCATTTGGGAGCATCCTAGAGGGCAGCAAACCATCAAGGAAGGCCAGCAAACCTGTTGGGAGGGCAGCGAACCTTCTACAAGGGCAGAAACTCAGACATTTAGGGCAGCGAACCTATCTAGGTTATGTCATTTCCACTATTACATAATTGCCATTGAAGGATAGTATAATTCTGGGCTATTTAGCCATTCATGTGAAATTGTTATCTTCAGATTTTCAGTCATATATTTATAGCAGACCTGATTTACTACAGCAGGTTATATCCTTCATATTTATGTCATGTTATCATTGAATTTGTATGAATAAAATGCGGAATATTGTCCTCATGCTTGGGCAAACTATTTGAGCTTAATTGCATTGATTCAAGGGCATGTTTTGTTACACTTCATGGTGCATTCTTATGGTGCTTGATCATTGTAATGTAATTGTGGTGCAAATCTGAGTTAGGAACATCACATGGATTTACTCCGCCTCTCCCTAACAACACTTTGCCACTCACTAACAGGTTGGAGGCAATAGAAATAAATAGGCATTGAGTTCGAACATACCACTACTTCAATGTGTTGTGAATATAATCTATTGATGTTTTCCCGTGCTTATCTCTTATTCTCTCTTGATATTAATTGATATCTTAGATATTTGCTGATTTGATTGATTCAATAATAGAATTATAAAATGATGAAGTGATAGCATACTAGAAGAATAGAATTACATGATATAATAATAGAATGATGGAGCAATAGTATGATGGATGGAGGTATTAAGATAATATTTAGAAAACGGTCAATCTTCTGCTTTTCAGTCTTTAGATTCGTTCTGCTTTGTTAGTTGTTCTGCTTTTTGCTTTCTATCTATTATTAGATGGTGTAAATCTTTATATTGAGCTTTCGCTCTATTGTAATATTAAGTTAATTTAATATATTTAGAATTTACACAATATGGTATCAAAGCTCAGGCTCGAGCCTGATTAGTGAGCAGGAAAATTATTTTTAGCTCTTTGGTTTGTCGTTTCTAAATGATGAGTTTCTATTGGGTGTCGTTTCCTCTATAATCATGGCCGTCTGTCTTAAGGGTCTCTGTGGCGATTTAAAGTTTTCTTTTTCTTCTATTTTGAATATGATTTGCAAAAGTCGTAGTTTTTATCATTGAGGTTCTCTTTGGTCGGCATCGCGATTTAAGGTCCCGACTATTTTTTTTGCGAGATACTCCATGACGGCTGCAAGATAGACGGGAGCCCTGCCACCTACACGCTTGGCATACCTGCCAGATTTCAGATAGCGGCCGATTCTGCCCACCGAAAGTTGCAGGCCTGCCTTTTGCGACTTGGTAACTAATTTGACCCCTTTTCCTTTGCCGCGTCCTCCACCTGAAGCCATTGAAGTTGCATAAGTAGTTTCCTTCGGATTAATCCTAAAGCTTCACAGATAGAAAATCAAAATTGTTCGTGTGTGGCGCTCCTCTTTGGGTAATCGTGTGGGTCTTTGGATCACATTTCTTTTGCTCGGCGGGTTCTGTGTTTGTAGTGCCCACAATGGGATTCTCAGTCTTACCATTGTTTTTCTAATAACCACATCTGGAAAAGAAACGTTGGTGCTCTTTGTGGGTATCATCGTCAGTTTTATTGGTTTAACAGTTTGTGGATGCATTCTTTTTGCTCAGTTGTGTTTATTCCATTGTGGATCTCTGGTCTTCTGAAGACATCCTCTTTTATAAATACGTGTTTCAATGCTCCTTGGATTTTGCCAAAATATCCATTTTTGTTTTGGGATTTGCAGCTTGAAGACAATGATGTCTTTACTCCTTGAGTTCTGTGACTTGACACCCGTACTTGGGTTTTTTCTTCTGTTCCTGTTCATCCTCTACTATTGTGCTTTTCGTGCCTCGACAAGCATGAAGATGGTACTTTCTACTAAACAAAAGAAATCTGCATCTTACACCTTTATGGCTAAACACCTTGCAGATCATATCAAATCCTTTTTCTGGTACATAGATTCAGGTGCTTCCCGACATTTCACACATTGGCGAGACTGGTTCACTGAGTACACACCATTCAGAGACTATAGTCTTTGGGGGAGGCGAAGAGTATACCATTGTTGGAAAAGGCACTGTGCAGATTCAATCTGGTAAAAGAAATTTAATATTTCTCGATGTATACTTCATACTTGGCATGGAGCTGAATCTTCTCTCTGTCAGTCAAATCATGCGACACTCACCTCATTTGGATGTTGTCTTCAGCATGCACTCATGCAACATAGTGGATCGTGAGACACACACTACCGTTGCTCAGGGTCTTGAGGATCACGGTCTATATAGACTCGTGGATTCTGGTGATTCTCCAGAGCAAGCCATGGCGGCTAGGAGCACTTCCATCAGTAAACTCTGGCACCAGCGTTATGGACACCTCAATATGCACTATCTCTCTCAGTTAGCTCGGAGAATCTGGTTGGTGGTCTTCCAGAAATTCAGACTCAACTTAGTGTCTACGACGCATGTCAGGCTGGCAAACAACATCGGACTCCCTTTCCTGATGGTGACAAATGGAGAGCATCCAAGGTTTTGCAGTTGGTTCACGTTGATGTATGTGGACCAATGAACACTCCCTCCGTTACTGGGTGCAGATACTTTCTGCTTTTTGTTGATTATTTCAGCAGAAAGATGTGGTTGTATTTCTTACAAAGGAAATCCGATGTGCTTAAAACCTTTCAGTAGTTCAAGGCCCTTGTTGAAAAAGAGTTAGGCCATCCAATCATCTCTCTTCGATCTGATAATGGGGGGGAGTTTTGTTCCTCCAACTTCACTCATTTTTGTGCTGAACATGGCATCGAATGTCAGCTTACTACACCTTACACACCTCAGCAAAATGGTGTTGTTGAGTGTCGCAATCGCACTATTACAGAGATGGCACGTTCTATGTTGGACCATGGAAGTGTTCCTAAGAAATTCTGGGTTGAAGCAGGCTATACTGCTGTCTATCTTTTGAACCGGTCTCCCACCTATGCCGTCAGAAAGATGACTCATGAAGAAGCCCGGTCTGGACGTAAGCCTCGGGTCAACCATCTGAAAATTTTTGGCTCCACTGCTCATGTTTGGATTCCAGATGCCAAGCACACTAAGCTGGACTCCAAAAGCCAAAAACTCATGTTCACTGGTTATAGCAAAAATCATAAGGCTTACAGACTGATTGATGTAGACAGTGATTGTCTCATATTCAGTCGTGATGTCGTAGTTGATGAGACTATTGGGCCCTTTTTGCTATCTACATCATCTATTCATACTGAGGATCAGCCTTTGGAGGCTTCAGATTTGGGTGTTCGCATTCCTTTAGCTCCATCTGACGGGAGGGTTTCTATAGTTGTACTGGCAACTCAGCCTGTTGTTCCATCACTCACCCCTCAGGATATTCTGGATCCCCCTAATCTTGTTCCTGCCTCTCCTGGTGATGATGATGCACCTGTTTCAGATGTTGGTCCAGCTACTCTTCGGCCTAAATGGTGGGCCAAAACAATTGGTGATCTTCATGATAATGAACTCCTCGAGGGTAGATCTGCTCGGAAGAAAAGCAAGCAGCAAAATACTGTCAATTTTGCTCTCATGGCCAATCTTCATAGCATCTCAGAGCCTCAAACATATTCTGAGGCTAAAGGAGTACCTGAATGGGAACAGGCTATGGAAGCTGAGCACCATAGTCTTCTAAAGAACAATACTTGGGTCCTCTTTGATCTTCCACCTGGGAAGAAGCCCATTGGATGCAAATGGGTGTACAAAGTCAAGTACAAGGCTGATGGGACTCTTGACAAATATAAGGCTCAGTTGGTAGCCAAAGGGTTCTCACAAAAAGGTGTTGACTATGAGGAGACTTTTGCTCCTACCGCCAAAATGAGTACCATCTAGCTTGTCCGTGCTATGGCAACCCAGTTTGGGTGGAAAGTCCATCAAATGGATATCAAAAGTGCCTTCCTCAATGGAGATTTGCAGGAAGAAGTTTACATGATGCAACCTCCGGGCTTCAAGGTTGCTGGGAAAGAACACCAGGTGTGCAAACTGGTGAAAGCTCTCTATGGCCTAAAACAGGCTCCACAGGCTTGGTACATCAAGATTGATAAGTATCTCGTCGATCATGGTTTTCAGAGGAGTCCTTCGGATTCCAATCTATATATCCACCAGTATGTTGATGACCGTCTCCTCATCGTTGTCTATGTAGATGATCTGATAATTACTGGTAGCTTCAAGTCGTTGATTCACATGATCAAACATGATCTTAGTCACACATTTGATATGACAGACTTGGGTCTTCTGCATTATTGCCTAGGTATTGAGGTTTGGCAGCAATCTGACAGCATCTTTATCTCTCAGTCAAAGTATGCTCACGGTCTGTTGGACAAATTCAGGATGACAGACTGCAAACTTGCTTCTACTCCTATGGAAAAAGCGCTGAAACTCTCAGCTAATTCATACTCTCCTACAGAGAATGAATCCGCATTCAGGCAATTAGTGGGCAGCCTCATCTACCTTACTGCCATTCGACCTAATCTTAGTTTTGCAGTCAGCTACATCTCTCGTTTCATGACAGCCCCTAAAGCTGAACACTGGGTTGGCGCAAAGCGTGTGTTGCGGAACTCTTGACTTTCGCATTCTGTATGGCCGGTGCACAAATCCGGCTTTACAGATTCTAATTGGGCAGGTTCTATTGATGACTGAAAGTCAACCTCGGGGTATGTTTTCAGTTTAGGCACAGGAGCAGTCACTTGGACCAGCAAGAAGCAACAGGCAGTGGCTCTCTCTTTAACAGAAGATGAATACTGAGGCACTGTTAAAGCAGCTTGTGAGGCAGTATGGCTTCGACGGATGCTTTCAGACATACATGTCTCTTGCTGGGCCCTCTCCCTTGTATTGTGACAATCAAGGGGTGCTAAAACTTGCCAAAAATCCCGTCTTTCATGAACGGACAAAACATGTTGATCTTCATTGTCACTTCATTCGTCAGCTTATCGAAGATGGATCTGTTGTTTTGCAGTATGTTCCTACAGAAGTTCAGACTGCTGATATTCTCACCAAGTCTTTGAGCCCGGATAAGTTTGTCAAATTTCGGGGGCATCTTGGTGTCGTTGACCGATTGACCATTAAGGGAGGGTATTAAGATAATATTTAGATAACGGTCAATCTTTTGCTTTTTAGTCTTTAGATTTGTTCTGCTTTGTTAGTTGTTCTACTTTTTGCTTTCCATCTATTATTAGCTGGTGTAAATCTTTATATTGAGCTTTCGCTCTATTGTAATATTAAGTTAATTTAATATATTCAGAATTTACACAATAGGAGGATGAATAATAGAACGATAGATTGATAGAATAGATTGATATAATGATAGAGGAATAGAATGAGAGAATGATATAGTTTGAATAATAGAAAGATGGAATAATAGATTAAATAGAATTGAGAGAATGATAGAGTTATAGCATATGATAAGATGGCTGCAATGAATAATTCTCTGCCTTACAACATGCTCTAAAATCCCTTCACAATCTGCTCCTCAATCTGCACTTATTCCTCTCTATTATTCTGCCATAACTCTTCCTTATATCTGCATAATCTTTCTATATTTCTGTCTTCAATCTTCTCATACAAATCTGCCTCTAACTCTCTCTTTTATTTTCTTTCTAACTCTTTTAAACTCAGAATTTATATTCCTTTTATTCTGCCATATGAAGTTTTCTTTCTTTTCTTCATATTCCGAATCAGATATATATTCCCTATTGCCAATCCCCAAAAGCTAATATATATCTCCAAGATCCAATAGACATACTTTTTTCAAAGAGACAACTCTTTAAAAGGATATGTCTTTTTGTTAAGACTAATCGCTGCCCCATATACTTTGTCTTCCTCTTTGATGAATCGATGCCTCAAGGATATTTACTGTCTTCTTAACTTGATCGTATCATTTCATAAATATAAATAACACAAACTTGTCTTTTGTGTAATGTTTGTCCTCACGTGAAGAGCACTCCTCAAGGTAGTCGGACAAGTCAGCATCCTTTGTCTTTTGATTGCTGACTTCTAAACATTCGCGGCCTTCTCTTATACAAAGCACACTTCTCTTTATATGTGGCGTTGCTTTCCAAAGAGGGGTCGAGGGGTCTTGTCTAACTTTTGTTTCATTGACCATAAGACTTTGTCTTATTTACATGAAGTGCTCCTTTGGAGGGAGTTGGCCTCTTCTAGGCGCTAGCCTTATTTTAATAAGACTCTTTATATTATAAATTATAATTTGTTAATTATATTTATTTTATATAATATAATAATATATTTTGTTTATTATTATTTAAATAAATATATTATATATATTAAATTTAATTATATAAAAATATCTATATAATAATAGTATTTATTAAATATTATATATTAATAATAATATATATGTTTATGATATATACACAATTTCTACCAGAAGCACTCTCTAGTACAAGAAAGAAACTTCACTGTTTACCATGATGTATAAATCTTTAATTTAAACAATGCCTTAACGTCGGAATATCACAATAGATTCGATTATAAATAGGGACATGACATTTGGCTAATAGAATCTCGTGTGGAACTAAAGTTTTGATTTTGAGGCTGCTTATGATTAAGTGCTTTTGGATTCTTTCTACTTGCCTCGATTTTTGATTTGACATATTGCTGTTCAGAACTTCAGACCCATAAAGGACCACTGAAACGACAAGCAAATTGAATAGGATAAAGCTTTATAGTGAAAATCAAGCTTGGTTTTCCAATCCCATGGTTCTACATTCTTGCATATAATTTATAGTGAGTATAAAGCTTTCCATCCCCCTTGTATTCTTTTTGCTCTACATGTCTCCCAACTAAGCCTATTGTGAAAATCAAGCTTGAGGTACTTGTATTCTTCCACTATTTTTAGTGGGCTGCCTTTGAAAAGGAAATTAATTTGTTTCTTTTTTCTCTATAATTAAAAGATCATGACTTTGATTTTGTTGGTGTTCATTTGCATTCTGAACTCTTGGTAGAAGAGCTCTAAATCCCTCAAGTGCTCTCTCAAATTATGAGCTGTTTTTGCAATTAGGATGAGATCATCTGCATATAAGAGTAACTTTACTATGTATCTAGGGAGCTGAACGCCCCCACCACTAGCCTTGTTTATGCATTCTTCTAATTTATCAATTTATAACCCAAACAAAGTGAGAGAGAGTGGGCAACCTTGTTTGACACCAATGTCACTTCCAAAGCATTTTAACATCCCACCACTTGTTCTAATTTTAGCTCTGACTTGCTCATAAAGCCTATGAACTACCACTCTAAATTCATTTGGATCCTTGAGTTTCTCCATCCTATTCCAAAGTTTGTCTCTAGGCATCGTGTCAAAAGCTTTGTTAAAATCCACAAAGCAACAAAAAGGCTCTTCTCCTTGGGTGTCCCATATTTTTTCAATCAAGTACGGTTACACAATGATCAATAGTGGAGTGTTCCGGTTTGAAACCTACCCGACCCTTTGCTTTTTTTCTCACATTTTTTGCCCGTCTACTAAATTTGCACTCTACCATACTCTCAAAAAGTTTTCCAAGAAGAGGATTAACCATAATAGTGTGGTAGTTTGATAGGTTATTGACATCTCTCCTTTTATAGAGAGGGATAATGACACTAGTTCACTTTGTCAGGAAGACTTCTTGAGCACATAATTGAAAAACTCGGACTTGACAATTACTCAACTAAATAAAAAATCAAGAATTGGCAAAACCTTGGCAAATTTATCGAACTTAAAAAAATACATAAATTTTAAAAAATATTCTTCAAAAACATGCATATTACTAAATTTATGAAACATATTACCAATTTCCTTCATATATAGATCAAAATTAGAGTTCAATACACATCATAGACCAAAAAACGAGTTCAAACTTTCAATACATATGAACTTCAAGTTTCAATGTCAATAAAAATTACAAATTATAAATTTCTTCTATGATTAAAGCTCAGAAAAGTCTACTACTGCTGTGTGGGTGTTGTGGAATTGGGTGGTATAGTTGCAATATCCTCAATAAGAGCCTCAGGTATAGGATCAAGTTATGTATGCAGTGAAATTGCCTCTGATGGCTCACGAACCTTTCCTTTTGCCTCCTCATATGCTGCCACATTCACTTGCCATTTGATTGCATTTCTCTCCAAATCAGCCATCTCATTAGAGTAAACAATGGATTCACATCCTCGACAATCCAATCCAAATATGGATCAATGTCATCAAGGTCAAGCTCACAATGTGTATTCTATCCCTCTACCTTTTTATGCAATTGAATGTTGTATTGTACAAAGATAAGGTCATTCAAACACTTTTGACTCAATCTGTTGTGCTTTTTTGTGTGAATGGCCTCAAAAATACTCTAGTTGTGCTTATAACTAGAAGTGCTACAAGGCAGGGGTAAAATGTGGATCGCAAGCTTTTGAATATTAAGCATTGTGGCACCAAAATCTTCTCACCACAAATCTTCAAGGACAGTATTTATAACTTTGTAAGGATTTTAATGAACTTAAAATTTAAAATAAATAGTAAAACTAAAATTAAACATATATGTTCTTTTTACTTGGCTACAAAGTGGCTCTCCTATGGATGCATAAAGATGAAGAAAATAATCTCCCCTCCACCCTCTTAAACCTGTAACTCATTGTGTATGATGTCTTAGAGGTTCTCATGGGGGATCAACCTCTCAATACACATGTTGAGGCCAAGCACAACATCCTCATCTGCTTTGAGTGAAGGGGAGACAAAAAACCTGGGATTCAAATAATAGGCAACTGTAATGTTCCATTTTTTGGTGCATTGAGTATTGTGAGCATTTGTGCTTGTTCCTAGTCTCTTGGAGGCTATCCAACATGTTTGGGAAGAACTCCAATGTTCTTGGTCTTAGTCAGTCTGCAGAACAGTTATTTGGGTTTTCCTTGTGAGAATGGATTATTTTTCATGAATTTGAGCTCAGGCGATGTTCTGGGTTACAGTGATGGTTTCTGAAGTTTGATCGGGCTTCTGGTTTGTTCTCCAAGATTCTTGGAGGAGCTTTCTATTTTTGGAATGTCACCAAGAAGGCACCTTGCACATCCCAAACCTTATAGAGCATATTGGTTCAGTTTAATTTGCATTCGGAGGCCGTTTGGGATTTTCCACAAAAATTAATAGTTAATGAGCCATTTTAATTATATTTTTCACTTAAGCTCCTAAGGGTGAAAAATAATTAAAATATTATTAAGTGTTATAGCTCATTTGAAAGGGGAAAACATATTCTTTTATGTAGGCACATAAAAGTGAGCACTTAAGTGGAGGAAAAAAGAAATAATTTAAGTTAGAAGGAAAATGTTATTATTTTCAAGAAATAATTCATTTCCTTTGTAACTCCCTCCAGTGCCTTATAAAAGAGAATGAGCTCTCATTTGGAAGGGTTATGCTATGTTTTTGATATTGATTTTGTTTGCAGATGGATTGAACCTGTGAGTTCTTCCATATTCTCTTGAGGACGAAAACCCTTTGGAGTTTGAGTGTGGTTTCACACAGAAATCACCATTGTGCTAGAGCTGATTAGAGTTGGAGTTTCTGAAAAGTTTTGAGATTGGAAATCAATAGTTTATCATTTGTAATCCTTTGTAGATGATTTTGCTTGTATTTTGATCATGTTTTGTTGAGATTTTGATGCTCATTCATGCTGGTCCGTACATTCTCATGTCCATACTGGCAGATCGAAGATTTGAAAAAATAAAATATTGAAGTTGAGTTTTGGGTTTCTATCTTATTGCAATATCATTGTCTATCCTATGCATCACTCTCCATGGTGATTTTGAAGGAATTAAAGAATTGTCTAATTTTCTTGCTTATCCATACCTTGCATAGCGTACAACTGAAAGCTCATTTTTGGAGATTGCAATGGTTATTGAAGTTTGTTTACTCTATACAATTGGTAGTGTCTTTGCATGACTAAATCGATTCATTTAAGACCCATTTGAGGAGTTTCAAAGTGGTGAATGATTTATGCTGGTCATCCGTACTGTGTGAGGCCATACCTGGCTGAAGTGAATCGATGCATATAGAAAAAGATGGGTGGAGTCTTTGTAACATTTAATGTTTGTGTAATCTTTGCTTATCTCAAACGCCTATTTTGGAAGTGTTTTGACGAACTTTGATGCAGATTTGAAATTGTTGTTAATTGTCGTACATGTACCAGGTCGTACGGTCCTGCCTGTGAGAAATTTATTATTGTTGATTGTCTATCATTACTTCCAGTATGAAATCTGCTCAGAATCAATTTATTGGTCAGTAAATCCAGTTTGGTGGTGGTTTAAGATGAATCAGTTGAGTGTTTAGTTGTTTGGTTTTTTTAGCTTAGCCATGGCTATTGTACAGTATCCTCTCAGCCAGCAACAATTAAATTACAGAGCTCAGCCAGTATAAAGTCTGATCTGCACTTATATCAGTTTGTTGATGTTATTGATCATCCAAGTTGCAGGGTATGCTTCTCCATCAATGTTCTCAGGGGGAAATTACTTATCAAGCTCTAATTCTTGTGCTTGGAAATTGATTTAATTGAGTATATTTGTACTTCTTTGTAATTCAATACACATTAAGTACCCCTGGATGGTTTACCGCTAGTGTGGAGTAATCGAACTCTTTTATTTGCTTCTACCCACTGAAATGGTGGCAAATACCCACTGAATAAGTGGATGATTTGTACTTTTCTTTCTTGCTCTCATACCCACTAAAGGTGGTGAATCCCCACAACATTGTGGATGCTTGCATCAAGCAGATGAATGTTAATTAATGCACAATATCATGTTTTTGTAATCCAAAGCACATTATGCTCTCATCTCACCCAGTTGGGATCTTGGTGATCAAAAGTGCGGAGGAGTTTTAATTGTGCTAACATTGGCTATCTTTATTCGATCTATTTTGGAAAAAAAAAAATTTGGGGTTGTTTGTTACAACAACATGAATATGTGGGTTTAGTTGTTAGTTCTACCTCTGATTAATAATGTGTCATATAGGTTCATATTTGGTACTATTCAACCCATACAAATGTTGAATTGCCTATTTGGCCCTATCCATGGCTTTATATAGATACCCCATTGGGTTTTATCTCCATCCACCAATTGGATAACTCTAACCAATAGTTCTAAAACCTAAAACAAAGAGTGAATGAAAATGAACTTAGAAAATTAAACTAAATCATAAATTAAAATCAACAGGTTAAACTATTGGAATTTTACAAAAGCAATAATTTGTATCATTGTAATTTAAAAAAAATGAAATTTTGATCAAAATCTTACGCTGATGATCACCTCCATGCTCTTGGCAAATGTATTATCAAAAATTGTCTTCACGACCCTCTTCGCTTTAGCCTTTTTGCAGTAAGGATTCTTGAGCCATCTTTTGCTCACAAACATGCGCTTAAGGTTGGGCAATGTGGTTGCTATATTTTGTAAGGTGAGAAAATTAGTGGCAAAGTGTGTGACTCTTGTACCGATGAACTTCTTGCCACTAGTGTGCTCTCTCATAAGATTTAGGACCCATGTGTGGTTGTAGATGTTTTTGTTGACATTCCTTGCATCTTCCACCACATTCTTCACCTAGCTTAGTTTCCCTATATCCTCAAGGAGAAGTTCAAGGCAATGGGTAACACAAGGGCTTCAAAATAGTGTAGGGTGCCTCACCTCTAGAAGTCTACTAGATACCACATATGCAAATGTAGGTGCGCGTGCCTATATTCCACTACTTACTATCAGCGACGAATCAAAGGGACAAATGGGAAGACTTCGGTAATACTCGATCTATTGTCCATCACTATTTGGATAACATTTTCCATTCCCACCTCCACCACCACCTCATCCAACAAGCTACACAAGGTCTTGGCATTTTTTATTTCATTGAGGCATCAACTAACTTCAGAAAGGCCAATTGTCTTCTTGAAGCCGCTAAAATGTTAATAAGTGTCCTATTCTTGCCATTTGTCCACTTGTTAGATAACATGTTGTAGCCTTTCCTTTTCCAAATTGAATTTTGTTCCTCTACTAGCTTATATGTGTTTTTGGACCTCATCTTGCAATAATGGGCCACTTAACTCATGACGACTTGAGGCTTTGAACCTCTTATCTACCATGATCAGGCATTAATCAATTGTTCCCAATAAGGACTTGAAGCAACATTAAAAGAAATGTTGTGTTATGTAATATCCCAAATGGGGATATTATGAACAAGTTTGGATATGTGGCCTTTCCCAACTTCTAAACCTGATTTTCCTCTTATTTGGAATTCTGCCCTAGATTTCTGCTCTTTAGTTTTCTGCTGAAACCCTAAGTTCTGATCCAATTTTCTGCTCTAAACAATTGTTCCCAGCAAGCATGAAACATATCCAATCATGGCTAATATTGATGACAAATGATATTACACATTGACAAGCATCATGACAATGAATTACACAATGTAGGGCAATCAAACCAATCTGATTTTATGAACTGAAAGAATGCAAGATATATTCAAATATTTAGGGCAGACCTGCCCAACACAGTTTCAGACTTCTGCTGTTATAAATCAGACCTCCAAAGAACTAATAAATACATTGAATGAGGTGTCCCAAAGCAAGCCCTAGCTGGGCGAATTATACCACTTGAATATGATGACAAACCAAAGGCAAATGCTGATATTTGTACCTCAAAATACCCTAGGTCTGCTCCTCTAATCTGCTCAGGTCTGCTGCTCCAACAAAATGATGCCAAAGATGCCACGAATTACCAAGAGCAGTCCTCCAAGGGTGGCGCTCATTAATTAGGGTTAGATCCTATGCAAATGCTAATAAACCCATCAAGGAAGTCACCTCCAAATAGGGCAAAACAGGTCTGCTCTGCTGCTGTGGCGAAAATCTGCTCTTCCAAAACCCTAATCAGCAACACAACTCCCACATACGCATGAAATCTCTCTCCAAGAGGTGGCACTCCAAGTTAGGGCACTTCTCCTTGCAAATAATGAATGATCCACGCCAAGAATGCCTCCAAAGATGACCTTCAAAAATCTGATTTGCAATCTGCTCTTCTTCTCCACAAAATATCAATGATGCACAAGTGGATCCCCATCATGGAATCCTCTAAATGGATTAGCTAGGGTTTCGTCCAACTCCTCCTAGGATGCTTGAGGTTTTTGTCCCAAGATCCTTATGCTAGAGATAAACTCCAATGAATGAATGAGTGATGAATGATGCTTCCAATTGCCAAGATCAGCTTGTATTTACACATGTTTTGTTTCCCTTTCCTCTAGGCTGACCTAGGGCAGATTTTCTTTTTATTTTAATAATATTCTTCCCTCTAAGAGGGCCGACTAGAAACAAGTCTCTAGGTGCCCATAAAATCAAATTGAAGATATGATTTTATTATTCTTTTTCTCATGCCATCTCCAAGCGCCTAGGGTGAGGGATATTATTAATTGTTTTGGGTGCTCAATCCTCAAATAAACCTCAATAGCAATTCTCCATATTTGTGACCCCTCCAAGTGGTCGGCTCCAAGGTAGAATTATGATGGTAAATGAAAGGAGTCATATTATCAATATTAGGAGAATACCTCAATATGATTCGTTCCCATTGAGAGAGAGAGACATACTCAATGAAAGGAACACATCCACACCATATACCAAGACATTTCCAACCCACAACCTGTCATCCAAATAACTCGAAGAGTGAAAACCAACTCCTCTATTCTTCAATGGCGACCATTCCAAAAATGGGGACATTACATGTTAGTAGCAAAATTTGGCACATGCCAACTTTGCCTCATGATGCAATTCCCTATTTCACACAGTACTTTCCAATGAAGGTTGTACACCAGGAGTGTTACGAGGAACAAAACAATTGGAACTACGGCTATCTAATCTTTGTACCCGTGGCCTAATAGTAGATGAAGAGCCCCCTATATCTCCCTCAGCGTCTAACTCTATAGTATTAAAATTGGGGTTGGAGCTCCCATTGCCTCTACTGTCCACTTTTTTCTCTACTTTTTTTTTCTTAAATGCTAGGAGAGCTTTCGCCTCATTCTCAATCTCTAGAGTTGCTTGTGTACATGGCTCTACATCTCACCAATGGATCCATGCAAGGTGGTATTTTAGATGATTTATTCCTCCTCTTATATCCTTAGTACATAGTTGCAAATAACCATTCCTTTCTTTGTACCTTCTTTCCCATTTGTCCAACAAGGGTCCTTAGGCTTGCTAGTTCTCCTACTTGTGGATGCCATATTCTTTTTGGGAAAATGGAAATAAAGCCTAGCAAAAGGGAAATAACAAAAATAAATAATAAATATCCTATCAACCTAGATGCTAGAACTAAATAAAAAAGTAAAACGTTCATTACAGTCTACAATGCATGACAGTCATTAAAATTAAAAAAAGCAATAATGTCCACTAAACTTTCTTGCCTTCACCTTCCTAATAGCTATATGTCAAGGTGGTGTCTACTAACACCGTTAGGGAGATTGTCAACTTCATAGGTGATCATGTTCTCCTAGGTCAACCCCCTTGGCGTACTGGATTAACTGCGATGAGATATATCAAAGGCAACATTCATCAACATGCAGATGGCCTATATGCAGATGTGATTCTTTGTCCGCTAGAAAATTGAAGTGTTTTTACTAATTGTTCTTTTTAGTCCCAAAATCCAGCACATGAATTAATGACACATTGAATGTCTTCAAATAGCAAAACATAGCAACATGTCACACAAATGTGTACAAAGTCGACTAATAACAGTTACTAGGAAGTGGCGGGAGGCTTATATTTTGAATTTAAAAGTTTCAGATTCATTCCTGTGCACCACAGGACTGAACTAGATCAATCCTGAGTAACACAGAAATGAAACTTGGGCTAATAGGGTAATTTTGAGGCATGGAACGAATGTACAAAAGTGCAAATGGGATGGAATGAGTATGGATGAGGATTGGGTCATGAGCCAAACTAAGCACAAGAGTATGGCACTTGTCAATATGTTATTGCATTTAAGACATTCCACCAAGGTGGCACAAAACTAAATGGGAAATGGCATGGGCATGCAAACTTTACCATTACAATTATTAACTATATCGAAATATTTATTATTAGTTTTTGATAATTTATGGAGGGATTCTATTGGAGCCCTCACCCATGAAACTGTCATGTCCCGTTCTAGGTTCTTGAAGTAAATTTCTGAATCTTGCAAATTCCAAACTAAAACCCTAGGACTGAAATCTGATTTCTTATTTGCACCTTTCAATTTGACTTCAACAACATGAAATATAGAATATCATTTACCAAAATATTGATGGTAAACAATTGTACTATTATCAACTACTTGGATATGAATTGCATCAAGAGTTACAAACATCCACTCAGCTAGATCTTGCTGATATGAAATCAGACTTGCTTATTGTTTCAATACGTCAACAACATGGCTTTATGGTATCCAAGTACAAAGCATATACTGCTATTACAAAATCAGAGGTGAGCAATGAATGACAACATACCAATTTAGTGTTCAAATGCAATGAATGATGAATGACAACTCTGCTGTAACAATCGACCTCCAATTGTGAGTCTTCAAGATGTATAGTGTTGGACGCTAGGCCACATACTCCAAGCCTGATCACTTAATCCCAGAACTCTTCGCTGATGTGAGGATGTACTCTGAATAAGCCGAATCTAATTGCTGTCTTCAATGAGCTGAGTATGATTGCTGTCATCAACAAATGTGTTTGATGCCAAACTCCTCAATGTTAACTCTCTAATGCTGTCGCTGCCCTAGGAATGCAGATCGGCCTCTTAGAACAAAGGTGAATGACACCAAGTCCAGCGAACTCAAAAGATGATGAACACACTAATGGCGGTGGCTGGGATTAATCACTGTTTGGTACCAAATCTGCAAGAACATGATATAGAAATCAGCGTTCAAAGCAATATGCTCTGCTTTTGAAATTGGCGCTTAAGGAATATATGCTTCAATGTCTTCAAACAAATGCAAGGGTCTTCAATGAATTCTTCAACGACTTCAACAACGATCTTCAATAAATCTTCACTAAGATCTTTGACCAAATTCAAATGATGAATTGATGAAGCTCAAACAACTCTTTGAATCTCCAATGAAGTGCAAATGTGAACTCTGTATGAATCCACCTCCAATGATGCAAATTGAGTTTTCGTCCAATTCCACCGATGCAATTGAATTGCCAAGCAAAAATGCCAAAGTTGCCAAAGCATTCGCGATGCCAAAATGAGGCTCCAAAGCCTTCTTTTATACTTGAATCTTCAATGAGGCCGACAATTCAAATTAAAGATTTGAATTTCACTTTTCCCTCCTTGTCGGCTTGCAATCACTTTATTATTTATTTCTCCAAGAAGGGCGCCCAAAAGCAACTATTATTTTATTATTTTTTTGAATTTCTTCCTCCAAGGTTGAGCGGCCAAATTAATAAAATAATATTATTTTATTAAATAAATTTTCTCCCAATGTTGAGTGCCTAAATCCAAGAGAGTAATATTTTATTATTTATTTTTTTCCATCTCCCAAGTGAGCGCCCCAATTAAATTATATTAAAATAATATTATTTAATATAATTTTTATATTTTCTCCTTGGCGCTAGAATTAAATAATAATAAAATATTATTATTTAATAGTCTTCTTTCGATAATTAATGCAAAATTGCACTAATTCATTTTCCATCCTCACCAATGTGATTAATTGAGCCAACGTTCCATTCTCCAAGCTTGTGAACAACATTATCTTTTCCAAGCCTTAGCTCAACTAGAATATTCCCTTGTTATGATGAATTAGCCTATGGGAATGAGGATAGGCTAACTCAGTCTTCTATTTGGTGATCATGCTGGAAATGGGGACATGACAAAAACTCAAACAGAGAACAAGATAACAAACAAAGGGACACAAGCTCAACCAACTTAGGAGGTCCTCAAGAACAAAGCAAGAACAACAACATCAAGGTTATCAAACAAAAGCTTGAGCCAAGGAGCTACACTAACCCCCTCTTCCTATGAGATTAGAGGATCATATGGATAAAATCTTTTTTCGTTGTAGTAGCCTTTTTGTTAGGAACAAGAGTCCAACCAACAAAGCAGTCTTCTTCTTGATCCAATAAATTTGATGAAGTTGAGAGAGAATTCCGAGAGGAAGGGGATTGGGTACCTTCTTGCATGGCACAATCCTAAGAAGCATAAAATTGTAGAGCCACATCTCTAGCTAGAGAATTAGGTGAATGTGGATTCACAACTCTAGATGAGTCTACCCCCATACCCTATAGAGCAATTGGGGGGGGGGGGGGGGGTTGTGGAGTCAACATCAGACACAACCTTGAGCCAAGGAAGGGTGTAATATACCCAATGGGATCTGCCCTGGAATTCTGATTTTAGTTTTTCTGATTTCTGCCCTAAATTTCTGCACCTTTAGTTTTCTTCTGAAACCCTAGAATTCTGCTCTGATTTTCTGATTTCAATTAAACAAGCACAGCCAACACAAATGCAACCAAATGCTCCAATAATAACGCAATCATGAACCCTTATACTTACATCTTCAATTCAGAAAGTCATCCAACCATTCATAACACCAAAATGCAAACATAACATGGAACAATTCTGATTTCTGGATTATTAATTCTGCTGCTATAAATCAGAAACTTCTGATTATGCAAATACATCCAAGGAATAGGCTCAAACATGCCCAAAAACAAATCAGATCTCTGCTGTTACAAATCAGATCTATCAATAGGTTCATACATACCAAAACATCCAAGAAAGATGCTCCAAAAATGTCTACAATGGTGGCGCTAGGCTCCTGCTCTGAAACTAGGGTTTAGAAACCCTCAAGGATGAAGAATTAGCCTCCAAAAAGTGGCACTCAGGTCTGCTCCAAATGCTGCTAGGAATTAGGGTTAAGGAAACCCTAGACAATGTAGAAATCGCCTCCAAAAATGCGACAAATCACCCACACAATGATGGCGCTCCAAATTAGGGCAATGCCCAATGCAAAATGAATATCAAAGGCCACCAAAGATGCTGCTCCAAATGTGATCTTGAAATCTGAATAAGAAATTCTGCTCTTCTCTTTTACAACTCTCCAATGAAGTGCAAATAGGCTTCCGTCATGAAACCTTCACAAGATGAATTAGGTTTTCGTCCAATCCACCTAGAATCACAATGTTTTTTGTCCTTGCATTCAAGCCCAACTTTCGTTGCAGCCAAAGAGATAAACTCCAAATGAAAAGATGAATGATTGATGATGTTGGAAATGCCACAAAAGATCTTCTATTTATACACAACTTTGTCTCCTTCCTTAAGGCCGACCTAGGCATAAGAATCCCTTTTATTTTATTATTTTTTCTTCTCCAAGAGGGCCGACCCTCTTCTAGGTGCCCAAGACAAATAAAACAATTTATTTTATTTCTTTTTATTTGCCTTCTCCTAGGCGCTCACATCTTGGCTGACCACATAAGAGGGATATTTTCCTTTATTTCTTTTATGTCTTCTCTTCCTTTGGCGCCCAAAACATTAGAAGTTATTATTTTATTTCCTTTTTTCCACTCTCCAAGGGCGAACTGATTTGGCACAAGATACCTCATGAATTTGACCTCAAATGCAATTGTCATCAACAAGGGAAATCATCACAAATTGTTCTTATTTTTCCCAAGGCAAATTTTCATATTTTCCTCCATTTTTTATTCTCCAAATGGGTCGCTCTTCATTAGGGCAAATTATTTGACTAGTGTTGACTTCATCAAAATTACCACAAAATTATGCCAAGTCATAATCCATCATTGATTTGCCCTACAAAAATGGCCAAGTGTGAAAACTTGCCAATTAGGTCATCACTAGGTGATCACTCCGAAAATGGGGACATTACAAAGGGACACAAGAGGAGGAACAATCAATGCAGGGGAGAAAGTCGAAGTTGAAGGTGTAGAATACACTGCATCAGAGAAAAAAAGGAGGCAACATAGAAGTAGCCTTTGTAGTTGGGGGGTCTCCAATAGGAGAGCTAGTCTACTGGGAATCTAACAAAGGAAAATTAGCCCAAACCAATTGTTGACGCTGCTCCTTCCTAGCCCATCTAGTAGAAGAGGAGCTCCCTTTCAATTTTATAAGTGAACAACTATCAACCGAGTGACCATAAGAGAAGTATGCTCTACAATAGAAAGCAATATTCTTGTAATTGAGAGATTGCTTTCAAATACGATCCCCCACCTTCAAATCAATCTCTTTTGGTAGACCACCAAAAAGGTCCATCTCTACAACAGAAAGCAATATTTTTGTAATTGAGAGATTGCTTCCAAATACGATGCCCCACCTTCAAATCAATCTCTTTTGGTAGACCACCAAAAAGGCCCATCTCTATAAGTAACGGACATAGGTTGAAAGGGAGTGCAAATTTGTTTCAAGTGCAATAGAGAAGAGTTAGCCTAATACATTGCCAATAGTAGTCAAACTAAAAGCATGCCAAAATTGGAGTGGAAGATTCAACATATGTATCGAAATAGAAGCTAGGGTAGAGGAGGATGAAGTGGGAACAAACTTAGGAAACCACAACTTCATACACAAAAGGGCTGAATCCAAATACCATGGCCCAACTTTGTAATGTACCCATTTCCGGCATGATCACCTAACAAGGAGTGAGTTAGCCTATTCCCCATTTCCGTAGGCTAATTCTTGTGATAAGGGAATGCTTTGGCTGGGATATGGTTTTGAGTATCATTGATATTGGAAAGAAAGGTTTTTATGTGCTCAATTTGATTATCTTTGAGTCCCATGTTGGCACCACCTTTATGGAGAATTTAAATTAATAATTGTTTGTTTTAGGCGCCCTTGTTTTGGGATGACATGAGGAAAATAAAAATATAAATTAATGCCAATCCATGGTGGCGCTTGGAGGAGGACGACTTGGAGGGGAGAAAGAAAATTTAAAATTCAAATCTTCAATTTGAATTAGTGTCGAGGTATCTGTGATTGGTCAGCCTAGTCAAGGAAAAGAGTCAAATTGAATTTCGGCACTCATTTGGGTCGGCCTTATGGAGAGAAAACATCTTTCAAAGAAATAATAATATAATCTCATTGCCTTGGTTGACCTCTAGAGAGAGGAGAAATAGTAAAATATAAAATATTCTTCCATTGTGGTCAGCCTAGGTAAAGGCAAATTACACCTTGAGTGCCTATCTTGAAGGAGGTCGGCCTAGGAGATAAAGTAAAAGGAAAATAAAAGAGGAAAAGTGTCATGAGGTCGGCCAGCTTAAGGAGGAATCAAGAAACATGTATAAAAGCAAGTGTTATGGATCATTTCAAATCATCATTGAATCAGTTTTGTTTCTTTTATTTTTCCCATTGTGGATCTGCAACTTTGTTTGCAACTTTTCCAAAGACGAAAACCCTTGAGGAAAGAAGGTGGATTGGACGAAAACCCAATTGCATCTCGGAGGTGGATTCATATGGAGTTCACATTTGCACTTCATTGCAAGTTTGGAGCAGAAATTTCATATCAATTCAGGGCAGGTTTGATCACAACTTTGGAGCAGCTTTGGATCATAGTTGTGGAGAAGATTTGACATCATTTGGAGTGACTTTTTGGATCAGACTTCTAGCGCCAGCCTTGGAGGATTTAATTCAGATTTTAAATCAGATTTGAGCGCCGATTTGGAGCAGATTTCAGATCAGAACTGAGCGCCTATGTGTTGCAGCCTCAAACCCTAGCCGTCGCCCTTGTGTGCATGCCATTCTTCATCTATAAGGAGCGCCGATCACCATTGGAGGAGTTTGCTCATCTTGAGCTTGCATTTTGACATCATTTTTCACCATTTGTTGGTATGTTTATGATCTGATTTGTAGCAGCAGAGTATTGGAGATGTTTCGCCATGTTTGAGCCTACAAACTTGTTGTAATTGCAAATCTGGATAATCTGATTTATTCCAGCAGTCATCCATGTTCAGAAATCAGAATTTTATGTCATTGTTTTTCATTTTGGATGGTCATTTTATGTGTTGAATTCATATTTGATGTTATTTCCATGAGGATACCCAATCGACATGTTTATTTGAGCATTTTGACATACATTGTTCGCTGCCATAATCATTTATAAATTCAGAAATCAGAAAATCAGATTTCAGATCTAGGGTTTGGAAAGATAAAAAGTCAGAATTCTTAGGGCAGAAATTGAATCAAGAATGTGCAGAAAAGAAATCAGAATCTAGGGTTTTGAGCAGAAAATTTAAGTGCAGAAATTTAGGGCAGAATTCCAAGTTTTGAAATTAGTAATTTAGGGCAGATATCCGTTGGGATATTTCAAACTTCCAACAGAACTTGTTAGTCTTTCTTTGATCCACAAACTGCTATAAAAAATCCTGTGCATAGGGGTAGAGAACTAGATCATCTAATAACAAGGGCTTCCAAGATTTCGTAACCCAGGCATGCAACTTTTTAAGGCTTGGCCAAAAGTGCTTGAACAGACAGACTGAATTGAGCTTTGAGTATCTTTCTTCCTTATGCACCTTAGGGCCCATAACCTCTAACATGATAGATTTAGATCTAAACATAATCTGTGGAGAACACATATGATCTACACCGATAGGCTTATTTCCACCAGTAGTGGCAGCAACAACATAAGCATTCGTTGAGAGTTGATGCGAGACTAGTGGCACCGATGGAGAGTCCACAACAATAGAAACTTGCTTACAAAGTTTTGAGTCAGCGCATGCAAATCTCAAAACCTCTCCTGAGTCCATCAAAATCCCCAAAAATCTTGATCTTCATAGCCACATTATCACCATCTTGTCCTCCCGACAGAGCAGTGACACTAGGGAGAGAAGATGACTACCCAAGAAAGTAGGAATCATGTGGAACGCTTAACGGGACAATGAGTATAGATGCCATCCATTGGCTAATATATTATATTATTGTTAAAATAATATTATCAAAAAAACATATATTTTTTTTATAAAATATAATAATATTAAATCTTAATTGTTTTATTTTTTTGGTTAGTAAATTGTGGGATCGGGCCCACTCCCTTTCTATTATATATCAAAATAATAAATATACAAAAACCAGAGATTTTAATATGGTACAGCTCAAAATAGGACAAAAACCCATATAGGACTACCATACGCCTAATAAAGGTAAGAGCCACAACTATACTATCTATACACCTATAAATGAGAAAGCCACCATGGAAATTGTTGAAACATCAGTCACCTTTATCATTCCAATGCAATTGTAGTGGGGGGAGTAGAAACAAAAGAGCTCACCTCCCATATTGCCACAAACTTGCCCACCCGAATAAGCTATTTGATGGCCACTTTAATTGCATCCAGTTGAAGTTCCCCACTGTTGCAGGGGAGCATGGAGGCCAACAAGGTCAATATGTGGTCTGAAATCACCCTTACCAAAGCTCAAATGCAATTGGATTCTTTCCATTTCCACAAGCATCACGAAAAACTGACCCTCCAATTCCTTGAAGATGCTCATGGGAACAAAACCAGAGGAAGCTGTTCCCAAGTGAAGCATCGTAGCAGCCAGTAGAGTTGAGTCTAAACAACCTTGAAACTTTGGCTTGATGTAAAAGATTGCGAGTGCCTACACCGCCTCCTTATCCATGATGAAGCCTTGTAGGTTGGACACAAAAGCATCAAAGTCATCCGAGTTAACTCTAACCATTTCTTCCTCTTGCAAGAAATCGTCACCCATAATCATTTTATCGCATCCGTGATTGCATTTGACTTCAACACAAACACCTTCCCCAAGCAAATATTAGAAATTTTGCTTATGAATGGCATTTCCCTTTTTCAGCAAGAAGTTTAACCTTTGCCATTGAAACACAGAGAGAAGAGGAAGGTAAAATGCCACACGAGAAGGCAAGAATGCCTCAATGTATTGAAAGGCCACCATTTTTAAAGCCGAGCTGCCTTGCGTGTGCCAATCTAGTGGACAAATAAATGAAAGGATGCAAAAGATCTTGAAGAGGCCGATCATAATGGGAAGTTGATGTCAGCTAGTCCCGTTTATCGTCCAAGCCCTCCCACACATGCTTGTCTTCGGAGATTATAATCTTGTCTTGGTGGTATATGGTATGATTGGCCACTAAATTCGCCTCTCTAAAACAAAGCATGGATGAGAAGGATTCCAAAGAGAGTAACAGATTCCGAGCTTCTCTTAAGATGTTTTCCAATTTTCAGTTTTTTGCTTCTCTTTTACGAATGGCATTAAGAATGATCATCGAGTTCCCTTCCACATTAAAGTTTGAGATTCCACTCTTAATAGCAAGGGATATGCCTAAGACCAAAGCTTGAGCTTCAACCTCATTAATTTGTTCCAATATTAACCTTCTTTGATGCCGCCTTGATCATCTTGCCCTTTGAGTCACAAGTGACGCAGCCTACACTGGAAGGCCTTGGATTTCCCCTAGAAGCCTCATCAAAATTCAGCTTGTAATTTCCAGCTGAAGGAGGAAACCATTTGACTAGAGATATGTCTTTTATCAGGGACTAAACTCCTGAAGCTCCATGAATGAGGGAATATTAAATATTATATTATAATTTATAATTATATTTATTATTTTATAATATTAATTATATTATTATTATTTTTTTAATAATCGGGAGAATCTGGAAGCCCCTAGGGTTCTTACAATCTAATAGGCGCTCCCCCTATAAATCCTTGGCCGAAGGCTTGCACCATGCCATTGGTATTTGCTGGGGTTTGAAAACACAACCATTATTCATATCTTCCAATGATTTAACCGTTTGGTATACACTTTGGGGGCATATATTGTTTATTGTTAATAAATTAATATATTTATATTAATTTTATATTTATCTATTGTTAATTATTAATTATTAAACTAATAAATTGAAATTTCTTTTACTATTTTTTATAATTAATTTTTCAAATATTATAATTATATATTATGTGTGCCACTATCCCCAAATTTAAGTCCATAGTTCCCTTATCCCTGAAACCCGTTCCCTTGTCCCTTCATCCCCCCTTTCTAAAACTCTGTGGAACACTAGAGAAATTGAATTAAAAATGAAAAAAACAGAATTTCTAAGGAAGAAGACAAGGTTTTCGAGAAAACCACAGTTTTTTCGAACTTTAACCCAATTGATCGAAAATGCAGCTGATTGGTTCAAACTGGCATGGCCTTAAGCCCTGGCTGTTGTCCTAGTTTTTACTTCTATGATTGAAGACGATTAAGAGTAAACCCATAGGATGAATATAGTGAACTCAGTCATCTAATTTGACATTGAGTTCAATTAGGGAGTGAACTAGGGTGCTGACTACAGTACCAACTAGGACAACTACATGGGGTGGATATTATATATTATCCACATAACAATTAATTATTTGCATGATTAAAATTATCTAACCTGAGCTACCTAGCTAAACTAAGGTGAACATAGAATGATAACTGATAAGGTGTATAAATGTTATACACCAACTTGTACAAACACAATATGATCTTGCAATTTGGTGACTGGGTTATTTTCTGTTGTAGAGTGCAGTAAAGGAATAGCAAAGGATAAAGAATGAAATGGTTCTGGTTTGTTTCCTCCATTCACATGTGCATCCACTGGCTAGAATTAAGAACTTTAAGCAGTTAGACAAAAAGTCCTCAAGGATCAATAACAAACTATTACATTCCTATAAAATCTCAAAATTACAGCGACCATGCACAGCAGCTTGAGAGGATGAGGGTGACTCTTTGTTTCCAACCTCTGAAAGCCTAGAGCATATTGTCTTCCCAAACGTTTTTGGATAACAAAGATTGTCATGACATTCCCTCATAGCCTCTTTCATCATGTTTTGTGTTTTGTCATTTGAATTGAACATCACTGTGTATGAATGCAATGAGAAATCTAGTGGGCATTCTAGAGTCTTAGCAATGGCTAGAATCTTCTTATTTATTTGTTTGTATTGGGCTTCTCTCTCTTGCAAGTTAGGATCCAAATCTGAAACAAAGATTTATGAAGTCAAGTTAGTCATAGAATGTTTTGATGACACCATGCAGCTTCTTGTCTTTTCATATTAAAAGAAGCAATATCTTTCTTCTTTTAAAGGTATACAATGTCAGTGATTGTTTTTTAAGTATATGTAACTATTCAAATTGTGCCTGCATGTTACGAATGTGATGGTCAAAATTTTGATTTAGAACTTTTCAGTCGCCAGGCTTTGGATTATTGAGTTTGTTGCATCCTATATAACATGCATTTTTTAAATTCATGTTGTGAACAATCCAGGGTGCTTGGATTTGTGCTTAACGGAAATGAATATAAGGCTGTTAGTTGATTTTTCTTTTCAAGACTGAAGGATATTCATTATAATCTCAGGAACTAGATAGAATGAGGGAGGAAGCTAAGTTGAAGCAGTTGTCTCCAGTGTATACAGGCAAGTGGGCTTCAGCTACAGATGAAGAAATTCAGGAAGAGTTGCTTAAGGGTACACCGTATACATTCCGTTTCCGAGTTCCTAAAGAAGGGAACATGAAAATTAATGATCTTATCCGTGGTGAAGTAAGTCATCTATACCAGCTTCTATGGTTAAATGAAAATAGAGAAGTTTATGTCTGGTTAATAGTCAAATGTAATGTTTTGATAGCAATTTTTAAATTGTCATGGAAGGTTTCATGGAATCTGGATACACTTGGTGACTTTGTGATTATGAGGAGCAATGGACAACCTGTCTACAATTTTTGTGTTGCTGTGGATGATGCTACCATGGAGATTTCTCATGTTATAAGGTTAAATACTTTCTTGCTTTGTCTAAAGCTCAATCAGTTATGGCATGCTTGCAGGTTGATGTAATGTAACTTATTAGATATTAGTAGATGATTTGTCATGTCTCTATTCTTTTTGTTGTTCTGAACACTTTTGTTTTTTGCAATACAGGGCAGAGGAACATTTACCAAACACATTAAGGCAGGCACTAATCTACAAAGTATGTTTTGCAGTTTTCCAGATGAGCTTCCATTTAAAAGGATAGAAATCACATTGGAGTATCTTATCTTATGCCTGCAAAACATAATTTAAAAACAAAAGTTTAATATTTTTAATATTTATGCAGGCCTTAGGATTTTCAATGCCTTATTTTGCACATGTATCTCTGATCCTTGCCCCAGATCGCAGTAAACTATCTAAGCGGCATGGTGCCACGTCAGTGGGACAGGTTGGTTGTCCATCACATTTTGCATTTTCAAACTCTTTGAATGTAAACAGTTATTCTGAACATAATTGCATGTAGTTAATGATGTCTTCTGTTTCGGCAGTTTAAAGAGATGGGGTACTTACCCCAGGCAATGGTGAACTATTTAGCCCTCTTGGGATGGAATGATGGCACAGAAGCAGAATATTTTAACATTGAACAACTGAGTAGGTCCCTGTTTTCTGTGTTCTGTTATTCCTACTATAATCACAGTTTTAGCTTGTTTCCCAGCTACAATGCCTGCAAAAACATAACATTTTAGTGCTAGATTGTGTGATTTCAACTTGGATAAAAATAGGCATGCATCTTTCTGTTGGTTTCTCTTGAATGACCCATTATGTAAGTACAGAGATATAATACTTTTTCACAAGCCTTCTTTCTCAGTCCTTAATTATTTCATTGACTTGATTGGATTTTGAGATGATCTTGTATTTTTCCCTATCCTGATCAGATTCTGGCCTCATGAAAAACCGGGTGATATGTTGGAGGAAAGTGGAGTTTGGGAATAATAAAGTTACCTTCACTTATTCTAGTGTTAAGTTTCATTTTTGCAGTAACAAAATTTTCAGTTGATCGAATTACGAAAAGTGCAGCTATCTTTGATTTGGCAAAATTACGGTATATGCCTATTCCCTTGCATTTTATGGAATATCTATGTTTGGTATTTTTGATCTATGCAGCCAACATCTATATTGATATAGGTGTTATTATGATTTATCTTTGGTCAATAAGTTTAAAGTGCATACTATTTCTTAATCCATACTCGATGTTTTTGGTTTGTAACTTTCATATAGAAGCATCTATTCTTCTTTGTAAACCTTGTATGTAGCAATTTAGGTTAGGTTACGTTAGGTTATGCAGTCATTTGTCTTCTTATTGGAAGGTAGAGATGATGTTAATAGAGTTCTTATGTTTCTAGGTATGAAATTCCTTGTTTCTCTGACTATTACTGACTCTATGATAATATGTTTCTCTTGACAGGTGGATGAATGGGCAGCATTTGAGGGCCCTTCCAGCGGATGAACTAGCCAAGCTTTTAGGAGAGCATTGGAAGAAAAGTGGCATTCTGTCTGAATCCGAGGGTTCTTTCGTACATGTAATATGTTTAACATTCATACAAGCCTGACCTCCTACACTTTTTCTATTGTTTAAGACATTTTTTTGAGGAGAAATTTTACCCTTTATTGTGAATTTCATGTGCATGATTGGACTGAACTATAAGACCACTTTTGTCTCTTCAAATTTAGGACATGTATGCATATTTGGAGATTATTCAAACTTATTCCCTTTGTAAGTGTTCATGTTTTACCAGTGTTCTGCAAGGACGCATCCTCCCTCCCCACCCCACCCCACCCCCCAAAAAAAAACCAAAAAAAAAACAAAGAAGATGTTTCCAGAATAGGCATGTCCCTGAGATGCCGGGTCCCCGCCATTCTGCCACCGCCACCATGTGCCTGTGGGATGTTTCCAGGATGTCCCCCTATTTTGGAAACGCCACAAAGATGTTGGGACAACCCTGGGACCCTCAGGGGACTCCTTCACATCTCTTGATTGCACCCAAGATGCCCAAGCGTCCCCCGCGTCTACTCAGCTAAAAAGTTCATATTTTTTAAAATCAGAATTTTTTTTGGACCTTTGTGTCAGTAACCCTAAACCTAATGGTCTATGGACCTCACCCACACCCTAAGTAGTCACCAAAAAGTTATAAATTGCATAGCCCTCATCATTTAGACTGGTTAGATTCTTTAGCTTCACCGTTAGTTTTCTTAAGAATGAAGATTTGGTTAGAAATAGCAAGGACTTGTTGAAAAAACGTAGTGATAAAATTGTGAAAATAGCGTACACCATGAAGGTTTGTGTGGTTTCAAAGGTCTTAATTTGGGCTTGCGGGGGGTCTGTCCCTTGATCCTGCCTTGTACAGGGGTGCTGCTCTCAAACCTCGTGAGGGGTGCTGCCCCTCAACCTTGTTGGGAGCTCTGCCCCTAGAACCCTGTGAGGGGTGTTGCTTGTTGACCCCGCTGGGGACTCCGCCCCTAGACCCCTGCCCACTGCCATCCCGCCACTATCCCCAAATCTAGGCCCTTGGTCCCTGTGTCCCTACGTCCCCTCATCCTGAGACTCCATGGAACATAGGGTTTTATTGTCCTGCTATAAATGAAGAGCTGAATGTCCAATTGATATAAACTGTTAATTCCAAGCATACCACAGGGGTGCGCCCTAAGGCCTAGTATGGTGTCAAAAATTGGTACATCCCCAAGCTTTTGGATGCCACCCTTTTTTTGGCATGTACTGGGGAGACATCTTGGGGATGGTAGGATATCCCTCATCTGTCTTGGGGACAAGCACATTTAAAACCCAAGCCAAACTTAAAAGGGAGCCCCACCAATGTTCCCAACCCTAATCCAACCCACCCAAACCCTAAACTCACTTCATTTTGCAGTTTGTAGGTAATATGCATTTTTATTTTGTTTGAAGTTATTTCATTTTTTTGGTATTTTTATTTTAAATATTATTTTTATATATTTTTAGTAGCCCTCCCCAGAAACTAGAAAATCTATTGCTGCCCACCCCGTTCCAGAAACTCAGATAAGCACAGTTCAGACTTATGGATTCAGTTATTGTCAAATGTGATTTGGAAGGAACATATTAGTTAGAAGAGAGTTTTGTTTATTTTGTGTTGAGGTTTTTTTTCTAACAGTGGAAAACTCATATGTGTTATATGTGACAGGAAGCAACAGAGCTGTTAAAGGATGCGATTGACTTGGTATCAAGTTCAGATCAAGCACTCGGGGATTTATTTTCATATCCACTGCAATCTACTTTAATGAGGTAGGACATAGGTTACAGCTTAGCTTAGTGTTTCTTATTGATTTTAGGAAACTTTCTAATTCCATTGGTGCCAATTCAAGGTAAGTTGTGATCTTATATGTGAGCATTTATATTTTCTGAGTTACTGAGCATGATATTTCCTTTTGAGATTTAGATACGTTATAAAGTGTGACCAAACTTATGATCAAGTTGAATTTAGTAGGGAGCAGTGAAAAATATTAGAATATAGCTGTTTCAGATAGGATATAGAATTAAGAACTCAGGATCTCATGTTGTTAACCCTTGCAGTCCTGAAGGAAGGGAAATTATAAATGACCATCTTGCTGAAGTTATAGAAGCTCTATTGTCTGATGTTGATAGTGGAAAGCTACAAAACGCCCTTGAGAGTGGTCCTCCTGGCTGGCAAACCTGGGTTAAGAGTTTTGGGAAGGCATTGAAGCGAAAGGTGTGTGCACACACAAAAATTGTGGTCATCTAAGAATGATCTACTTTGATTCTTTAGGCATTAATTTCCTTCAAAGCATATTGTTAATAGCAATTCTGCATATGATTGCAGGGGAAAAGACTATTTATGCCATTGCGTGTGATACTCACTGGCAAACTTCATGGCCCTGACATTGGAGCTACCATTCTTTTGCTTCATAAAGCAGGCAATTCTGGAATCATTACATCATCTGCAGGTTTTATTACATTGGAAGAGCGTCTTCGTGTTCTAAGAGAACTTGATTTAAAAATATTTTCAGAGGAAACTATGGAAGTTTCTAGTTCTGATGAAAATGTAAAGGTCATTTCTCATTGAGATACTTTTTTGGTGGTAGTGATGTGCCTAAACTCAGATGTGCAGACTGTATATAATGATAACTAGTCCTCTTTGAAATTTCTGCAATATCTATTTGAAAATTTCCTCAATTCATGGGGTTCTGTTGGTTGTTAGATTCTTTTTTTTTCATGTTTATCATCCAGATCTATATCTTCTGGTTAGTTTTCTACAATGATCTTTTGGAGAAGCAACATAACATACTTGTTCTCAATGGAGCAGCTTAATCTTTTTTTAAGCGTCAAGAATGGTTTTATTTTTATTTTTGCTCAGAGAAAAGAGGCTATTGTAATGAGGTCAGTTCGGTTTGGTTGAGTAAGAGTTGTATTGCTACTTTCTCTAGAGTGTTTTACAAAGATGGATTGTGGCTTAGAAGTACTAATAGTGAGTCGCAGACCTTGTATAGGTGTTTGGGCATGTTTTTTATGTAATGAATGTCCATGGAGGCCTCAAGAAGACAATTAATCTATAATAGTTGGAGTTATTAGCATGAGGAGAAATTTGCTCGCTCTTTTTTGTTTTTTCCCTATTTGGGTTTCTATATGTTAAATGTTGTGTTCTTTGTTTTTGTTCTTGTTTTCTTGCTTGTTATAAGCCACATTCTTCCCTTTTGCCAACGTCATAGGGATTGGTTTTTCTTTCAGTTGCACAAGGTGACTTATTTAAATCAAAGCATACTATGTATAGATTTGTGTTGGTGAATTAAGTAATAGAATATCCATACTAATTACATATTAGATTAGTATGAAAGCATGACTTTTGTGTTCACTGGTGTATAGTTTTTGTTTGGTTTGTATAGTGTTACATTTTTTTAACATATGCCCATTATGAAAGCAGCTAGTGCTAGAGAAAGTGCCTTGATTCTTTTTAACACAACATCCACAATACGGTGGAATAGAAGAATCACAAGCATGGTTCTTGAAGAATGAATACCTCTAGATGATGAAGAGGGAAGTGTGAGAGGTCGGAGAAGATTCTGGATGCTCGCATGGGTAAATTAGGAATTTCAATGGAGATACAAAAAACAAAAGGAGAGTTGAAGACTCATTGTGAGGAGGAGCAACCCCATGCCAACCAAACTCAACCTACATGCAAAGTAGAGGCCAAAATAGAGATTCAACCTTACAAAAGTGAAGTAATGCTGAAAAATGTGACCATTGGTTAGCTTAATTGGAGGTATCTTTCAATTATATTCAATTAGTGACTTGAAAGGATCCATTTTTTGTGCTCATTGGCATGTTTTGGGATAGAGGACTACTTCTTGTATGGTGGAAAGTGTTTAGGGCAGTATAGGACATCAACGTGTAACAAGTATTTTGTGAGTGTTGGCAAAATTGTTAGTTTATATAAGCGATGAAAATATAACTGCCATAGCGAATGCATGATTTCCCCCTAGCGGAAGTGGTGAATACGAGATGCCTCTTTGGTGAAAACGATGGATTCATTACATGCAGTCATGACATTTAGTGATCTAGATCTCAAAATTTTCCTCTTCCTCTTCTTCTTTGATGGTTGTTTTAGCTTCTAGATGGTAGGGTAGTCTATATATATCATGTATATGGTTGAGTTTTATAGTGTTGGCTCTTAATTCTCTTGGTTGGGAGTCGGTTAGTGAGATTTTTCCTTGTATTGACTCATGTTTATGATTGTTGTAGAAGTGGTAAGGGCATAGAGTTCATTTGGGAGTCTCTGATTGTTTTTGTGGAGTTGGACACATTATTGGAGCTTTGTGGAAGGCCCAAGGGGCTATGGATTCAATCTTGTAAGCCATTCTTGAGTAACAAGTGAGTGTTTACTCACATTTAGTTGGAGTTTGTACCCAGAAGGGGTTCCTCTAGGGTATGCTGGTCTCAAACTCATGGTGTTTGAATATCTGATGCTATCTTGTCTTTCATTTCCTTAAGTTTTTCTTGTCATTTTGCTCTCACATTTTAAGACTAACTATATTCGTTGTTGACTACTAGTGTCTGGCATACTATCCTAGTTTACGGATCAATTAGTGTATAACATCAAATTTCTCTTGCAAGATTAAAATTAACTTCTCATGTTTTAACTTGGTTGGAGAGTTATGTTCATTTTTTGGTTAGGAGAAGGTTACTACCAATTTTCAATTGCAATGATTTTAAAACATTGTTTAATTGGCAATTTTATCCTATTTGTTACAAGGCGGAAAGGTTCATTTTGAAAGGAAGTTAGGTGTGCGGAAAATGCTTCCTACACTAATCTAATGAGGAGAGGGCTATGCAAATTCAACTTTATCCTAACTATTACAGCAATGTTAAACCATTAACATGAGATATTACAACAAAACACAAGAACCAGAAAGAAGACATAAGAGAGAGAGACAAGATATACGTGGAGAGAACCATTACGGGTGAAAAACCCCACACTCCAAAACATAGCTCAAATGTATTATAGTAAACAATAACATATTACAATACAGTTTTAGAGCCAATGCTCTTTCAGGAGTCTTCAAATGTCGAATCTGGAGATATTCCGGCAGCATAACAATACTTGTACCAAAGTTATCTATCTCCCATCCAAGCACCTGTTTTTATAGAGTTTACAAGGCAAATATGGAACTTTCTAGAGATGGGCGTCTATCTTGGACTCATACCCCAAAACCCACGACTAAGGATGCTTGTCCAACATCCCATCCCGAAGTGGGCGCTTGGTCCCAAGATAGGTTACGACAGATGCTCTTACGCACCTTACAGCTATCATAGAATCCGTCATACACTGACTAAAAATATCATATTCCTCTTACATATCATAACCTCCCTTGACCGCCCAAAGATGCCTTTCTCGTGCAGAGATACTCACCGACACTTGTCATTAATTAAAAAACGTTTGAGCCCGTCTTGGGGGCACTGCCCCCAAACCCCCGTTAATTATTCAAGGGGGAAATCGCGGCTGCCAAAGTCACCAAAATTTATCCTCTTGCATATACACAAGATGTTGATTATGCCAACTCAACATGGGATAAATAAATACAACATTAAGAATTTGCAAAGGTTGAGACACCTTAATTCCCAACACATTTATTGACAATATTTTAAACAAAAGCAAGGGCAATATGTGGAAATTTATAAGTGAGTTTTGCAAAAAAGACAATCCAAATGACAAAGATGTGTTGGATCATGACATATTAATGAAGATTGAAGGTGGGTTGCATAGTCACCTAATTGGACATGTTTTGTTGGCTAAGCCCAAAGACATAGATAATGCTTGTGGTCAAGCTCATAACCTTGAGATAAACAAGAAAAAGGGTGCCTCTTCTTGTATAAATGCTTAAAAACAACAAAGGTGGTTCCAAACTTGAAAGTTGAGCATAATGCTATTACTACATTTGCTAAGAAAGGTTTCAATATACATTGTGGGCATTTTAATGTTATTGGCCTCATGGATTAGACTTGTAGGAATTGCATCCATTTAAGAATAAGAAAAAAGAAAAGAACAATATTATGACTTTGGTTTAAGGCAAGTAGATTGGATCTGACTTTGATGTGGCAAGGATTACTTGTACATCTATTTGTAGAGTCATGTATAAGTATCAAGGATTCTTAAGATAAATGTGGTGATGTGGATGAAATGACTGCTTAAACATCTATTCGTAGAGAGCTATGTATGAGTAGCAATGATTCTCAAGATAAAGGTCAACTCAAGAAAAACAATTTTATCAAAATTTAGGGTAAAAAGACTATTGTTCTCAAACATATTCAATTTCAATGGAGTTTTTATATAAATTAGGATTGAAAACATACAATCATCCCAATCCATATTCTCTAAGTTCAATGAAACAAGGAATGTAATATAGGTAACCAAACAATGCAAGTTTAAGGTTGGGTTAAATGAACATTTTATTGATGAAGTCATGGTGGATATTGTATCTTTTGATGTGGTGTAATTTTTGGTAGCCCATATATGTATTTAATGGATAATCCCTTCATGAGAAGAGATAATAAATATTACTTTGTCAAAAGACGATGAAAAGCATATTATCAAAGCTTGTGAAGGGAAATCCAAAATCTCTTTGGTAAGTACCATTCAAGGTAAAGTTGATTAATCTTAGTAGGATGTTTGTTTTGCTTCTTTTAAGAGAGAAGCAAAATAATGAGGTAGTAGAATACAAGACTTCTCATAGCATGTCTACTAACAAAGTTATGTAAACAATATAATTTAATGTTATGTTATTACTTGCGAGGTTGACTTATTTTGTTATTTAACTATCGGCTAAAGGTAGTAAGTTAACATAAACAATCAACCCAAGAGTCATGGTCTAACCAACAATTACTCAAGGAATTGTGTTGCTTTATATCCATTCCTCCTTGTACTACTTTTTGGTGTAACATAACACTACCTTGAAATAAAACATAAATTGTGATATTCCCATACAACCATTCTTGGTATTAATTGTTATTCTTATTTTGTATTGTTGCATTAGTAGTGTAGAACTTTAACATTTTACATCCAGCTCCATTCCTTTATGAAGTTAGGTCAGACTTCAATAGAATCATAGACGACTGTCATTGACACCGACACAACAAGATGGAAGAGTACGAGTAAATGGGGCAATTGATAAAGTAATCATTTGATATAAAGATATAGAGATGATCAACTCATCCAAGACCTTAGGTACTTGTTAAAAATCTCAATCAAAGATCACGTTAGAGAATAATCAATAGAAGCCAAGTATCCATAGAATCTGTTTGGGGTAACTTGGCTATAATTGAAGAAGTTGATCAACTATTGGATAATTTGTCTAGAATCCTAGCACGACACTATATAATCTTACAAGATCTTTATGTTGGAAGAAACCATAAAGTACTCAAACAACATATATTACAATAGTATGAAGAAAAGTATCATTAGGGGGAAAATGAATAAAGTGAAGATCAAGATTGTACTCCAAGGGATTATTCTCCTAAGCGTGGAAAAGGTGGGAGAAGATGACAATGCACGGCCAATGGGTAAATCAAGAAATTAGAGGATCCATTAGACTGGTGGAATAACAAGAATGAAGGAGGCTATGGTAAGCAATCAACTCCAAAAATCAATTAGAATAATCTAGGAGCTCAAGTGAAAGTTGAGGCTAAAGCATAAGCTAAAGTCATAGTCATGAACAAAGAAATCAAAGAATCCAACTAACTTTAAGGAATAGTTTGCTACTCTTAGAAGAGTGGGTTGAAGTTGCTAGGAAATTTCCTCTTCTTGAAGGAGGTGTTAATCTTATTGACCAAATTGGGTTGGAAACCCCTATAGAAGAGTCCATTGAGCTGTTTAAGCCAATGGAGCCCCCTCAAATCGAGAGAAGTCTCTATTCTATGATGATGTCCCAAGATTCCTTCATAGAAGAAGAGAGGTAAATGAGAAATATTTGAGGTATCAAATAATTGCTATTGGAGGATATTAAGCCAAAGCTATCAGGGCAAGGAATTCAACTAGAGGGAAGGGAGCTTGATGGTGATCACAATAGCATATAGATTGCCAAGACCACATGAAGAGTCAAGGATTTAAATGTGTTTGATAGTGTTAAGAAAGAAGATGAACATTTGCATTAGACATTCTTGCGAAGGGTCACACAACTATAGTCACATCAAGAACTAGTTATGGTTACTCCACTAACTAGCCTCAGGTCAGAAAAAAAAAGTTGTCAAGATTCACTAGTGATGGGTTTGAGTGTCTTATGTATCATTGAAAGTCATGCATAACTATTTGGAGGGTGATGGGAATATTGATGAACACTATTAGTTTAGTCACACTCAAGGGAGTGGTAATCAACTGGTTCATAGGTGTGACAATAATAGAAGGATGTTCATGGGAAAAGTTGTAGAAGGCCTCTAAAAAAGAGTTTCAATTTCTTCAAGATAAAAATGAAATTGTCATTCAAATATATAATTCTTGACAAGGAAAACATGTAAGTATACAAACATACAATCGTAAGCTCAAAGAATTGCTAAAAAAACTAGAAAAAGAACCCGATGATAGATTGAAGGAATAATGGTTCATTGAGGGATTGGAATCCTCAATGCTAATGAAGATGAAGGTAGTGCTACCTTCATCAAACATCACTACATACAATAGGGAAATGAACAATGGAAGATACAACATAATGTCCTCATAGTTTAGTTGAAGTGAAGAAGAAAATGAATCAAATGTGAGTAACCATATTGAATCAAGATATTAAAAGATTTATGCTTTGAATGATGAAATAACTTAAGGAGATACTAGCAAAGAGCCAAGGGACCTATGGTGTGCAAATTGCAAGATGGAAGGTCACACCAAGGAAACTACCCAAAAAGGATGTTCTACAAGATTTGTCAAATTCCAAGCAACTCAATCAAGGACTATTTGTACAGTTAAAGAATACAAATATGCAAGTACTTTTCACCTTGGGAGATCATTCAATTCCCCCTATCACACCTCTAAAGCCATAGAATAATAAAAAAGCATCTCCTAGTATCTATTGAAATCAAGGAAATAGTAATACTATTGGAGGTGGATTTCTATTATGGACATTGGGGGAAGGTTTTCACAAGGAGATTGACTAGGGGCCTTGATGCTTAGAGACAAGTGTGGTACCTCAATTCTCCTGGTGTACGAACTTTGAGTTCGTGACCACCACTTACTAGATCCAACAAAATGATGTGTGCCTATGGGTTTTTTTGGTACCTAAGAAGCTCCAACATGGGAACTTGTGCATCTATAGTTTTTCACAAATTTGTGTTGAAGCCTTTAGAGAAGGATAACTTCCTCTACTATTCTATTGCTACACTAAAACTAAACTAAAACTACTCTATGAAACATACAAAAAAAGATAACCTAAAGGCTAATCTACCTTATACTAACAATAGCAAAGGAAAGGGGATAAAAGGAAAGATAGGGTTAGGGAGAGATAGGGAAAGATAAATAAAAAATGGGTTGATGTGCCAAAGATTAGTGATCAGTCGTTTCTCTTAGACACACAAATAATCCTCATCCATGAACATGCAAATACTTGTGGTAGGGTTGCCTCAACTTACTTTATACAAACCTACGTGTGCACAAAATAACATTAATTGACTTCTATGGCTAGTGGAACTTAGATATACACAAATAATTTGGTTTTGTCTAGGGGACATATGTAGACAAAGACAAACACATTTATAAAACTAAACCACTCTCCGATATGAGTTATCACAAACAAAAGCCAAAAGAGTACTTATATTCATCAAAAGCCACAAGATATTTACATTGGGGCTAAGCCCATATTTATAGAATCATGGAGAATCCCTGTGCAATTGCAACTAAGGGAACCGATGAGAATTTACAAAGAATAAAGAATGAGAAGAGAGGAAGGGACATATATTAGAAGTATCACACCATCTGCCAGATCTTCAATTGATACCAAACTAGTGGCTGAGAAGGAGCACACACAGGTGGTTGGGAACTTCATTGCAAGCATTCGGAGTCATAGTGGCCTTCGTCAGGTGTATGCGCTATGTGTAACATTCTATAGAGAAGAGGTTGCAAAATCTAATAGAGAAGAGATCTTGGTCATCCACAATAGATATTTAATGGTAGCTGCAACCAATGGGCCATTAGAGTAATGGAGGAACATGCCAGGCATGGGAAGGAAAGAGCCACCTTGCATTAATATCATTTGACCAAGAGGGTCAAATAAGTTTGGCAAAAGAAGAATTGTACCGATATCACCAAGAGAGGAGGTAGCATCTTGTGTGAAGATCTTCAAAAGAGGGATTTGACTTCATTTAACAAAGGAGATCTTGAGAAGCTTTAGACCATTAGATTATCTTCAACATCAATAAATAGCACAATTGGGAGGATGCCAATGTGGAAGGAACTTCAAAAGTTTTTGAAAAGGAGAAAGGACAAAATAGAGTGGGACCCACCATGGAGTCAACCTCGATAATGTAGAAGGAGAGTGATGTGAAGAGATATACAACATTAAATGCCATTGAAGATCAATAGTTTACACATCCAGAAGGATGCCAAGGTGGTGAAGGTTGAGAAAACCTCTAAAAATAGTAGTGACAAAAGAAGTTGGGCTACCATGAATGCAACGCTTCAAATCAAACTATCCACGCTATAAGATTTGATGATTAATAGATTGAAGGAACATTTTTCTAGAGTCACCAAAAGGATGCCAAAGTCTATGAAGCTGATTAGAAGGAAAAGATGGGGCCCATGCAAATAGGAAGCTTGCAATTATAAAAGCTTTTGAGCTTGTTGAATCTAGTATTGAATGCTTTTTGGAAGGGCGGGCTAAAGACTTAGCTAGAATCATAAAAGGTTGTAACATCCCTAATTTTTGGTTTCTTTGTGAGCCTATAATGTTCCAATATTATGGTAAAATTGGATAAGCTCTATTGACTTATGTTAAGTGTAGAGTGTTGATTTAACACATTTTGTGGATAATGTGTGATTCCAATACCATGGTTAGTTGTTTAAAGGTGATTATATGATTATATTATTCCTAACAATGCTACTAAGACATGTGTGGCAAGATTATGTTATGCAATAGGTACAGGAATCAGGAAAGGTGAACTAGGTCTTGGTGTTGAAGTGTTCTGAAATGATCCAATTGTGTGAGAAATTAAATAATTAATTGAATTGAGATAAATAATTAAGTAGAAATAAATATTTACTTTGGTTAATCAATGAATCTAAAATTTTCTGATGAACACGCCGTTGTTTTTTAACATATTATATTTATTTAAAAAAGGAAAATCTGAAGGAAAATAATTAGGTTTCACATTGTTCAACCTAGAAAGAAACTAGTTGTTGAAGGTTGAAAGCTAAGGTTGCAAACGTAGTGAAATTTAGAACATTGTAATTTATGGAATTCAAACATAGATATTATTTTGTAATGTTAGGAGGAATCAAAATATGTTTTTCATGACGTGTCTTCTAATATTGAAACTCTATTTCAAATGAGTTTTTAGATGAAGTTATAAGTAGTGAAACTATCACGAGGAGAAAAATCAGTTTGTTGTGTCTTTAGAAACTTTCATTTTTGGAACTGGGTTTCTTCAAAAATTTTATTGAATATGTGCAACTAAGTTGAAAAAATTCTCACAAGGATTCAGCTATACCCAATTTATCAATTATGATATATTTATTAATTAGTGAGTATCCATTTGTGCTACTGTTTTGAGAATTATGTTTTACATGTGATTATATTGTTCTTAGAAAATTATATTAAAGAGAACTATTGTTAAAATAATTCTGGGTTTTGTAGATCTCTATGTTACCTTTCTAACACATTTTAAATTTTTTAAAAAAATATGCTTAAAGAAAGTTATGGATTTTTAATGAAAGCTATTTTTATGCAATTTATATACAGATTGCTAGCACAAAAGTAATGTTTGATGTGTGTGATCTGTAACAAGCTACCCCCAATTTTTTTCAAAATGTAATCAATGATAATCAATGTTAGCACAATCATGCATAAACAACTAAAAGACCTCCACACTTCTGATCACCAAGATCCCAACTGGGTGAGGTGAGAGCATAATGTGCTTTGGTTTACAATCAAATGAATTGTGCAACAAGTACATTCATCTGCTCTGAGCAGACATCCACTTTGTAGTGGGGATTTGCCACTTTCAATGGGTATGAGAGCAAGAATGAAAATACAAATCATCCACTTATTCAGTGGGTAGAGAGAACATGAAAGATAGGATCCAATTTGCCCACACTGGCGGTTGAACTATCCAGGGGATTATTATGTGTTTACATATAGAAAAATTACATAGAAATCAATGCAAGAGAAATCAGAATTATTGATTAGGGCTTGAATTTGTCAACCCTTTGATGATATTGGAACCCAATGAGATTATACTTTACATAGCATCAACTTGAACACACATAATGTTAACAAACCAATGGTACTTTCTGTTCAAACTGTGCTGCAGAAGATCATACTGTCATTACACTGTATGGCTGCCAAGGCTCAGTCTTAGAATCACATATTGATCACACATATGAGAATACATTTCTAACCACCATAGACCTTCAACACACAACCTAATAACTCCACTGAATGCTAAAGACCCCATGTATGAAGAACATATTACATTTTAAGTGCCATGATTTCCCTACAGGTCCATACGGTTCTGCATTAACATATATCATCAAATGCTTGTGAAGACTGCTGAGAAGTTCAAAAGCATAGATCAAAAATCATTTCCAATATTAAACAATACATCCCACTGAATATATACCTCAAACAATCAACATATAATCTCAGACAAACAAATCAACCCCAGCAGCTGTACAACACTAGATATGTACGACTGAGTATAGCATCATTAAATCTGACTTAAATTCACCATTGAACTACTCAGAATTTGATGCAATCACACAACAATCATATCACAACCACTATTAGCTCCAAACAAAGTAAGATTTTTTCATGCTCAAAATCATACTTCACAGGGTATAGACTCTCCTGTACGGACTTGCTAAAAAGAAATGATTCCCACCTTAGTAATCTCTACAATCATAAGGAATTAGTAGCGCTGGGGTATGGAAAAGAATGCCCAACCAATAGCTTTTTCATCAAAACATTATTTAATATTCACCCCAAAGATTTACTCGCACAACAAGGTATGACCTTGAGGGTATGGCCTACTTCAGAACATTACAAAACTTCACCAAAAATAATATTATAAACTCATAAATTATTCTTCAAACAATATCATCAAGGAAATAATAAGAATTTCAGCTCAAACTCCAAAAACAAATCAATCCATATTTGGCTCAATGCAACTCCTGAATGAAGTTGCCCTTCTTCCAGCTAGGCAGGATATTTCACCAACGAAATTAGACATCTTCTAGAGGGTTTTCATCCTCAAGAAGGAAGGAAGAACTGTCTGGTTCAATCCCAACAACATAACACTACAAAATCCAAGCATAACCCTTCCAAATGAGCTCTCATCCCTTATTTATAACCTTTTGAGAAGAATATAATATTATTTCTTTTTATCTCTTCATATCTTTTCTCACAAAAAGGCTTTTTTAAATAATAATAAAATATCAAGTGTGAGGTCCCCTTTCTAAGTGTCTAACATTTAGAACACTTAAAAACCTTTCCAATGAGCTATAACACTTAGACTTAATAATTATTTTCACCTCTAGGAGCCTAAGTGAAAATAATAATTAAAATAGCTCATTAAAAAATTATTTTTGCGAAAAGACCCAAACAACCTCTAAAACAAAAATAAACTGAACCACTATGCTCTGTAGGGTTTGGGATGTGAAACAATGCCTTCCGGGTGACTTTCCAAAAATAGACGGCTCCTTCAAGAATCTTGGAGAGCAAACCGGGAGTCCGATCCAACTTCTGAAAACATCACTGTCACCTTGAACATCCATTGGGCTCAATGTCATAGAGAAATAAACCATTCCTAGAAAGAAAACCATTTATTTGTTCTACGGACTGAACCACGACCACTCCAAGAACATTGGAGTCCTCTCAAACATGTTAGATGCGGACAAAAATCTATGCGCCAAAAAAGGGACATTACATGATCTCCCAACATGGTTTGGTGAGTTTGAACTTTTGTTGAGTATGTTCAATTTTATTTTATGATTGATATTATTTATGAGGGTGTGAACATGAATGTTTCAAACTTATTCCCTATGCTACCCTTACACCTAAGTATAATGATCTTGTATTTGAGAGTCCTTTAGTGGATTTGTGTATAACAATTTTGATGTCATGGTTGGACTGTTGAACTTACATTGTTATATCATTTGATTTCCCAACTTAGTTTGGGTGGAGATAATATCTTATTGGGATAGTGTTACTATTTTGTACACTTTTAAATTAGGTGTTGTACCTATTATGTTATGTGGTGTTGTGTGTGTAAGCATAAGTGGAAGTGTTTTTCTTGCTTCAGTACACCTAGTGGTCTTTGTAGCATCTTTGCTATGTCTAGTAAACTTGGTGGCAATCACATAATTAAAAGGGACAACCTACTGAACAGTCCACTGTAACCCTTGAAAAGACCTTCATTAAATTATCGACCAGGGCTAGTAAGCTTGCGATGGCACTGGCACTGTATGTGCTTTCAAAGATCAAACTATCTAACTCATCTAGTACAATGTCATAAATCAAACTACTCAATGACAAGAGAAAGTAATGCTACTACTGTTGCTATGGGTACTTGTAATGTAAGACTGTAACAACTGACTATTAAGGAAATGAACTCTAAGAATTATCTTGGTATTGATAACTTATCCTACCCTCCAGAGTATCACAAGTCAAATGAACTAAAACAACTTAAGAATCTAATTGATCTTGCATTCACGAAATAACTGCTACAACAATAATAACATGCAAGAAATAAAGTGAGGGATAGTTACCCTGAGTGGCCCTTGCTCAGGTGACTACCTCACTACTTTTAACTCAAATCTAGTTCTCTAGATTGACACAATCATATTGATTCTAACTCATTCATTACATAGTCTTCTCAAATCACATAAAATCTTGCTAAACTGTATTATTCATAAACTCATAATCAAAATAACAACATTGTCTACATATAACTGGAAAGATTCAGATAGCTATATCTATGACAGAACAATCTACTTCAAACTTGAAACTTAACTAACAACTTAACTACCTCGACCACTAAGCCATACATATAGGCACGGGGGAGTTTATTGAAATAGGTTTCTTAACTAAAATTATAAACCACCACTTCGTACAAACTAGAGTGTGAAAAATGCTAAACAACAATAACTAAAAAAGAAGGAAAGAAGAGTCCTAATAAAATTGGAACCCTTGCTGAAACAGGGGAACATGGACTGGTTGAATCAGTCACGTTGGTCTTCTAGTTGCAACATAATCCTTCCTCTTTCGATTATCTTTATTGGTTACCATCATGATGCGTGATTATCTCCATCAAGTGTCTTCATGCCATAGTAGCTGCATTTAGTTGAGTTTGGAACCTCCCCTGCTCTGCTGTCTGGAAATGTTGTGGCTGTGGGCTGCACATTATAGTTGTTGCATGCTACAGTCCCTCTTCTTCAACTGTAGGAGTTAGTCCACAAAACATGTACATAATACTAACAACCATAATCAACACAAACATTCTCTACAATCCATACATTCCCACACATAACATGCAATATTCATCATATTATAATCATATTCCCATATACTGAATAACCAGGTTTAGGTTTGCATAATGATCTTAAGAGATAGCATAATATAGAAATATGTATAAGATAATGTTTGAGAATGTCTCTCAACTTGCATAAAACCATAAGAAAATAGGCTAATAACTAGGCTCATCATCACCCCCAACTATCCATTTGCTTGTCCTCAAGCAAATCAACTAAGACTTTAGGTTATAATGCAAGGTGTTCTCCCTGAAATCTGCAATAGTACCCACTCCTTTAATCTACTCCAAATAAAAGCCATTATTATACGCCAACTTGTTCATTCTGGTGACCTCTGCTTTCTCACACTCTGCACTCTTCTTCCCAATCCAATGTGGCACTGGATATAGAAGCATTAGGGGTTGGAAAGTAAGTGGTATCCAATCCAATCCTTGTCCTTTGGCAATGTCCATGTATTTCTGTACCCTTTCAAACATATCCATGAAGTTATGAATAGAGTGGGGCTCTTTCTTTTGCAACTTAGGAGTCAAACTGTTCCATCTGTCCTGTACATACTGATGAGAGTGATGAATAAGCCCAACTGTTAAATGATGCATCCTATCATAATCCTACAGTCTTAAATTCATGATCTTCCTTCCCACATCTTTTTGTTCTAAGAGTTGTCTCCATTTTGCAATGATTGATTCAGGGATTTTAGATTCTCTCCTTATTGGGAGAGCAATTGAATTTTCTCTCTGTGTGTATGCTTGCATGATTTCACCCCTCAATTTTTCAGTCCTAAAGTAGGAGGCTAGTGCTCTCACTTGTAAATCTCCCACATAAATCAATGGGTTCCATTCGACATCCTTAGATACAACATAGTTATGTAAGTAATACTCACATAGCTAGACTTGCTCTTCAGGTGTAGCATTAGCAGAAAATTTTAGGAAGGTCATTTTTCCACTCATTGCAATTGGTTTATTACTGATCAATTTACTAAACTGGTAACTCAAAATTTCTCCTGCAGAAACAAGGCATAAGTCCTAGCTGGGGGTCTACATCTAACAATTTGAGTAGCTTTGTCTGCTATCTCCTCCATTCTGACTGCTGGCCTTCTCAACTCAATATATTTCCTTTCTAATGCCTCAGTGTGTTCTGCAATCATGGCTTCTTTTTCTTTCCTCCACTCTTCTTCTCATTTAGCAAAATTGAGTTACTTTCCACAGTTGATATCCTAGGGACATAATTGTATGACAGGTGGGGGTTCTAGTGACAGGGGGTTGCCTTTCCTTTGCTACCAATTCCTTATTTCCTGCTACAATAGTTGCTAATTTTGCAAGCATATCTAAATTTGACCCATGTCCTTGAGTGTTCAGTTTATCCTCCAGCTGCTGTATATTTGCTTCTCTTTTTGTCCCTTCCATCATAAGTTTTAACTAGTTCTTCCAGCTGCTTGATTCTCTCAAAGGCTTCCTCTAATTCTCTTTTGATATTCCTTTCTTCAATCAATAATTCTTCATCATTCAAAGATTGATCAACACCATCCTAGTAGACTCATGTCCCTCATTATTAGGGTTAGTTGGTGTTTTATTTTGTCTTTCTAGTAGCAAAATTATCTTCAGATTTAGATTCAGAAGTACTAGAGATATGCCACTTCCTTTTTGTGGGAACTTGTGCATTTTCAGTTACATTTGCTTCCTGCTCATGGTCAGTGTCTATTTCCACATCATCTTTTGTTTCCTTTTCTGGTTGTTTGACCCTACCCCTCATACTGCCCCTCATAACACCCTTCTCCTTCAAGTGGTGTGAGCACCTAAGTTGGGTAGGTTTCTTTCTCTACATCTTTGGGGATGCAGAGGAAGAACCTCCTCTTTTCTTACTGGTCTTTAGTGTTCTGGTTTTGGGATTTTTAGAAGATGAGGGTTTATGCACTTCCTCTACTGTAGGTTGGTCAGATGCTGCGTGTGGCATCATTTGGACATCTTGTTCCCCTAATTTTTCCTTACTGCGAGTGATTGAAGCAACAAGTTGAACAGAAAGGGTTTCTCTTACTGACACAACAGGTGATGGTTCCCCCAAAATATCATTAATATTTCTACAAGACAAAAACCTTCCCCAGGATACTTGTAGGTATTGAACCCTAAGGCTCCTCTTCACTAACAAGACAATTAAGCAGTCATGTGACAATGTTGAATTATTTCCCTTGCTCTGATACTCAAACCCCATTCTTTTCAACAAATTATTCAAAAAATTTGGCACATTGACTATTCTATTATGGCAAAGATGACTCAATAGCTTAAAATGCACAATGTACAAGAGAGACTATCTACCATCACAAGTAATGTACTTGATAATATAGGAAGCACAAGAAGCCCATAACCATGGAATTGACAGTCTTTTGGTACCTTGTGATGTCGAGTCCAAGTTTTCCCCTGCCCTGCTGAATTCTTCTCGGGCAGCTATTTCATTTGCCTTGAAAGGGAATTCTTCTCCACTTTTGGGTAGACTAGACACCTCTATGATTGTAGCCTCGGAAGCATCCACCTTCAATCCCTTGATAGTGGCTTCATCTTGTGACAATGTGGCTGCAAATTGTCTTGTCATTTCTTCATTATATTCAGTGAGCTTCAGAAAATAATCAAGCCATCCTGCTTGTGTAAAAATGGGAAAAACAAGCCTATCTTCTAATATTACTTGATGAACTGTGGGTTCTCTTTTGAGAAGATCACCTCCCACACTTGCTAATTCATTCGGCTCAAGGTTCAAACTAAGCAATTCCTCTACTTAACCCATAATTCCATGTTCACAATTCTCCAATTATACTGCATACAATCTAGTTACTTGCAACTTCATGAACTACGCTCTGAACTGACCTCTAAAATTAGGAATAGGAAGTTGGCAAGGCAAAAGATTATAATGCATGCAGTAAGAACAAAGAAAGGGTTTGCGTGTCTATCTGGTTTGCTAGTTTTTAAATTAGTGGCTTTGATGTCGAACAATCATTTTTTGAGAATACACTATCCCTCCCCCCAACTAAAATCTTAAAGTGACCTCAGTTCAAGGCATTGTACGGGTGAAGAGAAGGATTATAGTATATGGAAGTAAGATTAATAATGAGAATTTTGCATTATTGAATGCAAGCACATATAGAAGTATCGAAATATCTGCATTAAATAATGGAAATTTAATATTCGTACCTATTGAAATGAGGTGAACTAGACTTTGTGTGACCGGAGCATTGGAAAATGTGTCTGCAACATAAGTTGGATTGGACAGGGGCTCATTATTATGAGGAATGGCAGAAATGACATATTGGCACATGTGAACTAGTTGAGGAATCTTGCATGTGGTGAGATGGTGAAAGGTGGCTGCATGCACCTAAAAAGTGGAGTGAATGCAGATTGACTGTAATTAACTTGGCGTGAAATTTTGAATGAGCTGACAGATAGTTGTTGCATGTTCCTTTATCAACTGGTCGCAATGTGTATTGTGGTAGTGTGGATTTTGTTGCCTGCTACAGGTCCCTACGACATATTGAAATGGTCTCCATGAAGATTGTGGCATCAGTGCTATGTATGCATGTGTAGCTCATCTACTGAGTCACTTTGAGAACCGTCAGGGTCTGCTTCCATGTGACTGCTTGGTGATAATATAGCAGTATCTGAGTCAAGGCTAGGAATAGAGCATTGCTTTAGAAAATCATCTCTTGTTGCTAGCTTGGTATAGAGCTTTAATATGTGGCCATTAACCAATAATGAAAACCTGACTTCATCTATAGTCTGCAATTTGACAGCTCCATTGGAAAAGACTTGGTGTATTTCATAAGGTGCTAACCACCTTGATTGTAGTTTGCCTTGTGATCCTTATATTTGGAATCATACAACAAAGCCTAATCACCCACATGGAATTCTTTATTCTTGATGAACTAATCATACCATTTGGCTCTTTTCTTTTGAACTATCTCTGTGTGATGCATAACTTCCATTCTGATATCATCTAATCCATTGAGAATATGGAGTCTTTCTTATTGTGTTGTCAAATCCATGTCAAGTTTAGTGTAGTTCTTAGCGTCTTATATTCAAATTCTATTGGCAAAACTATTGTTTTTCCATACACTAATTCATAAGGTGTAAAACCCCTTGTTGTTTTCCATGTGGTTTTGTATGTCCATACTGCCTCTGGTAATTTGGCTGCCCAGTCCTTTCTGTGAATTTGTACTATCTTGGTCATAATATTCTCAATTTATTTATTTGTAACCTCCACCTGCCCATTGGGTTGGGGGTGATAAGGTGTTGATTTTCTATGTTTGATTTTATATTCTTTAACCAATGTGGAAATGAGTTCAGAAGTGAACTGGGGACCTTGATTAGTGACAATTTCTCTTGGTGCTCCATACCTAGTGAAGATCTCTTCATACAAGAACTTAGCTACATTCCCATCTCTTGCAAATTGGAAGGCTTTGACTTCAACCCATTTTGTTAGATAATCAGTGCAAAGTAAAATATACTCCTTGTTATTAGAAGCTGGTGAAATTGGCCCAATGAAATCTAGCCCCCATTTGTCAAATGGTGCTAATGCCATCTGTGGATGCAAAGGCATCTCATCTAACCTTGTTGGTCTACCCATTCTCTGACATCTGTCACAACTCCTTGTATACTTGATTGCATCCTTATGAAGAGTTGGCCAATAATAGCCCATTGTTAAGACCTTGAATGTTGTCCTCTTGGCTACAAAGTGACCCCCATAGGAATCATCATGTCAAGATTTTAGGATGTCAAAGACCTCATCTCCTCATAATATGATCTAGACCAGTGTAGAATAGATAACCAACAATCCAAGAATATGGAAAGCTTTTATGCACTATCGCCTTTCTCTAGGAGAGAAATGTGATGGTATCTGCCTTGCTACTAAGTAATTGGCAATATCAGTAAACCATGGTGTGTGTATATTGAGAGAAAACAAATGCTCATCTAGAAAAGAGTCATCTACAACACCTTCTTGTATTTGTGTAGGCAATCTAGATAGAAAACCTACCACCACATTAGCTTTCCCTGGCTTATCCACTATTGTTATATCAAACTCTTGTAGTAAGAGCAACCATTTGAATAGCCTACCTCCAACCATAGGTTTTTTCATTAAGTACTTGATTGCAGTATGATTTGTATGGATAAAGACTTGGTAACTAGTGATATAATGCCTAAACTTGTTGATAGCATAGACAACAACCAACATCTCTTTCTCTGTGATAGTGTAGTTGAGTTATGCTCCTTGTAAGTTTTTGCTGATATAATAGATAACATACTCCTTACTACCTTCTTTTTGTCCCAATACAACTCCTATAGAAAAATCAAAAGCATCAGTGTGTATGTGGAAAGGCAATGTCCAATTTGGTCCTCTCAAGATAGATGCTTTTGTCAAAGCTGTCTTAAGTTTCTCAAAAGAGTGTTGACATTGTGTGGTCCAGTCAAATTCCATATATTTTGTAAGTAGAGTAAACAAAGGTGCTGCTAGTTTGCTGAAGTCTTGAATGAACCTCCTATAATAGCCTGCATGGCCTAGAAAGCTCCTGACATATTTTGGTTTCTATGGTGCAAGAAGTGTAGAAATTATCTCAATTTTATTGGGATCCACCTGAATGCCATCACTTGATATAAAGTGTCCTAGAACAACCCCTTGAATCATCATCATAAAGCATTTTTCATCACTCAATGATAGATTATGTTCTTGACATCTTTTCAGGACCTTCTCTAGATTGTTGAATGCTATTTCAAATGTTTCTCCATAGGTGGTGAAATCATCCATGTAGATCTCCATAGAATCATGGGCATAGTCTGAAAAGATACTTAGCACTGCCCTCTGGAAAGTCGCTGGGGCATTACATAACCCAAAGGGAAGAACATAATAAGCATATGTACCCTAGGGGCATGTAAATGTGGTCTTATCCTGGTCCTCTAGATCTATCTTTATTTGATTATAGCCACTAAATCCATCTAAGAAGAAGTACATTTTTCCTGCTAGATAATCATGTACTTGGTCAATGGAAGGTAGTGGAAAATGATCTTTTCTAGTGGATGTATTGAGTTCCTTGTAGTCTATACATACCCTCCACTTGCCTCCTTTCTTAGGGACAATAACTAAAGGTGACACCCATTCACTGTCAGAAATAGGGTAAATGAAGCCGACATCAAGGAGTTTTTGTAGCTTAGTTTTAACTGTCTCATAATGCAGGGTTCATTCTCCTTTGTGGCTGTCTAATTGGCATAAAACCATCATTTATGTAGATCCTATGCATGCAAAAGTCTGGATCAATTCCTTTTATGTCATTGTAATCCCGTGCAAAAGCTGATGCATGTGCCTGCAACATAGTATTCAGGGAAGTCTGCTATTCCTTAGTTAGGGCATTGTTAATATTCAACATTTTGCCTTGCATGATTTCCAATGTTTTAGAAGCTGGTTGCACAGATGAAAGGTCACATTCACTAATGTCGGGAACACATTCTTGAGGTAGTAAAGAGTGGAAAAGTTGGGATAATTCCTCTGAGGAATGTGTAGGTATGATATTTTGTAGTGGATCTTGCAGACATGACTGATAATCTTGTTGTTGCGGGTCCCTATTGCAATGGTTCTGTATAATGTGGTCAATTAAGTCATCTTCATCTTGGGTTGTTAATAGGGGGCTGCATTCAATGGTCATGAGAGTTTGCAAGGGATAGTGGTCTTCTTCTTCTTCCAAGGTTGGCCATATGATTTTCCCTAGATTGTCATAAGGTTGAGCTGGTGGATAGAAGACCAATTTCTTGGTTATAGTTCCATTTGAGATTATAATGTTTCTAGACCTATAACCTATGAATGCATCAGCTATTGCTAACCATGGTCTGCCGAAGATAAGTGGATAACCTGCAAGGTTGACTTTTGGCTGCAAGACTATGAAATCTACAGGATACTCCCATGAGTCTAATGCTATGACTATGTCTTCAATGATCCCCTGAGGTTTTATTGTGGACCTATCTGCCAACTGTAAAATAGTTGGTGTAGGCCTGAGGTTAGGTAGTTGATGTAGTTGCATTGTTTCTTTAGTCATGACATTGATGGTTGCCCCTAAGTCAATCAAGGTATTCTTGATGAGGGTCCCAATTATCTTAACATCCACTACTGGACTGCCAGGATCTGTGTATTTAGGGACAATTATGTTCCCTAGCATGATATCAATAAGGTTCCCTAAGATATGGACTATTTGAGGATCCTTCCTTTTTCTTCCTGTCTTTTTAAGACAAAGGTCTCTCATTGTCTTGGTATAAATTGGAATGTCCTTGATAGCTTAGATAAGGGGTATTTTGATACTAACATTCTTAAGTTGATCCAATAGGTCTGTCTCTGCTTGGGTTTGATGTTTTATAATGGCTAAACGCTCAGGGAAAGGAGGCTCTAGATTTGAGATAGTCTGATTTACCTAATTTGACTCAAGTTCCAGAGGTGAATTGTCTGAAGCTTTAGCTATGGGTTCCTCATCTACCATCTCAGTGATTTGGGGAGATGAAGGCCCAGCTAGTGTTTTCCTTGACTTGAGTTGGACATCACTCACTTCTACTCCATAAGTGGGCTATTGAATATCCTCATTAGTGTATGCCTATTGAATAGGCTTGTTATTGGGATTAGGTGCAGGTTGGGTAGGTAGTTATGGTGCTCTTGGTGGCTGAGTTGTTGGGCTTGATGGATTTGGTATAATAGCTTGTTGTTGTGGCTGAGAAGGCAACAAAGGTTGTGAGTAATTCATATTTTAGTTTTGCCATTGTTGTCCCTTTTGCCATTGTGGTTGCCATTGGTTTTGTTGTACTAGCCATTGAGGGTTATAGTTAGGTCCTTGGAAATTTTGTTGGGGCCATACATTTGGTTGCTGTTGATTCTAGTTTTACTGAGGGTTTTGCCATTAGTTTTGGGTATTTGGCCAAGATTGAGGGTTCCAACCAGAGAAATTATGATTACCTATTGGAAATGATGCATTGAAAGTTAGGGGATCTTGTGGCATACCTTGTCTTTGTTGCCATGGTTTCCTTTGTGCAACATAGAATAGATGGCCATCTTCACTTTCAAATGGTTGAAAGTGTGGTTTCTTTGACTTATCTTCTGTAATACTGGCCACCCTTCTGTACTTGCAATTAGATTTTATTTGTCTACAATTGGGATATTATTTAGTGAGTATTGCATCAACCTCCTCCTGCTTCTTCTTCAAATGTAGAGTATCTAGTTGATTAGCTAGGTGACTTATAATATCTTCTTTCATGTTGGTCAAGATGTTGCTTAATTCCACCATTGAAACTGAATTAGATGTCTTGCCAATGGTAGATGTTCTTTCTCCCCTTGTCTTCTTGGTGAAAGACCTTGAGTAGTTTCTGTAAACTCTGCATACATCCTCAAAGGGTAATTGAGACACATCTCCTGCCCCAATAAGATTAAGGGCATCCATGTAGTCATCATTGACTCCTCTAAAAAATAAAAGCTTTAAAGATTCATCTGAGAGTTTATTCTGTGGGTTTTTCTTTAGGCAGAATTGGAACCTCTCTACATAATCTTCCAATGGTTCATCCTCTTTTTGAGTCATATTGAAGATGTCATCTCTTCTCCTATCAATCCCTCTACAATAATCTTGGTATTTCTCCAAGAATTTTGTTTTTGTTGTGTGCCAATCTGGAATAGCATCCTTGCCTTGTCCCATAAACCATCTCAAAGCGGCATCCTTCAAAGTAGCAGGAAATAGCTTGAGCATATGAACATCAGTTGTGTAGTCATAGCTTCTACACAAGACATCAAACTTGAAGAAGAATGTATTTGGATCTTGAGTCACCAAACCATAGAAGACTGGTAGTGCTAAAGGAGGTATATTCTTTAGAGTAGCAGCCCTCTCTTGGTTGGTGATTGGAAATTCAAAAGTCACTTGTCCCGGTGGATCATCCACTACATCAAACATGGTTAGGAAGGTTCTTTCTGTATTATCAGTAGATGTTGATGAGAGGGAAGATTCTTCTTTAGTAATACCCTTATTCTGATCACTATAGTCACCAATATCTGTTGTAGCTTGTTGGGTTGATGGAAGAAACCTTCCCAAAGTGTCTCTCTACCTTCGCATACAATGGGTATGACTTCGTATAGAAATGGCTCCTGCATAATGTTAGTGAAATTTTTTTGGTATTTGGTGGGGTGAAACCTAAGTGTCATATCTTCTGAAAGAAAAATGTTTAAACTGGGAAAGCTTGGAGATAAAAGGAACTGGTGTCTGAAAATAGTGCCATCCCCGACAATGATGCCAAAAATGTAGCGTCTTTGCTATGTCTAGTAAACTTGGTGGAAATCACACAATTCAAAGGAAAAACCTACTAAATAGTCCACTATAACCCTTAAAAAGACCTTCATTGAATTATTGACCAGGGCTAGTAAGCTTGTGATGGCACTGACACTGTATGTGCTTTCAAAGATCAAACTATCTAACTCATCTAGTATAGTGTCATAAATCAAACTACTCAATGACAAGAGAAAGTAATGCTACTACTATTTCTATGGGTACTTGCAATGTAAGACTGTAACAAATGACTGTTAAGTAAATGAACTCTAAGAATTATCTTGGTATTGATAACTTATCCTACCCTCCGGAGTATCACAAGTCAAATGAACTAAAACAACTTAAGAATCTAATTGATCTTCCATTCATGAAATAACTGCTACAACAATAATAACATGCAAGAAAGAAAGTGAGGGACAGTTACCCTAAGTCACCCTTGCTCACTTGAATGCCTCACTACTTTTAACTCAAATCTAGTTCTCTAGATTGACACAATCATATTGATTCTAACTCATTCATTACATAGTCTTCTCAAATCACATAAAATCTTGCTAAACTATATTATTCATAAACTCATACTCAAAATAACAACATTGTCTGCATATAGCTGGAAAAGATTTAGATAGCTATATGTGCGACAGAACAATCTACTTCAAACTTGAAACTTAACTAACAACTTAATTACCTTGACCACCAAGCCATACATATAGGCACGAGGGAGTTAATTGAAATAGGTCTCTTAACTGAAATCATAAACCACCACTCTGTACAAACTAGAGTGTGATAAATGTTAAACAACAATAACTTAAAAAGAAGGAAAGAAGAGTCCTAATAAAATTGGAACTCCTTGCTGAAATAGGGGAACGTGGACTGGTTGAATTAGTCACGTTGGTCTTCTAGTTGCAAAAAAATTCTTCCTCTTTCGATTATATTTATTGGTTACCATCATGATGCATGATTATCTCCATCAAGTGTCTTCATGTCGTAGTAGCTGCACTTAGTTGAGTTTGGAACCTCCCTTGCTTTGCTGTCTGGAAATGTTGTGGCTGTGGGCTGCACCTTATAGTTGTTGCGGGCTACAATCCCTCTTCTTCAGTTGCAGGAGTTAGTCCACAAAACATGTACATAATACTAACAACCATACTAAACACAAACATTCTCTACAATACATACATTCCCACACATAACATACAATATTCATCATATTATACTCATATTCCCATATACTTAATAACCAGGTTTAGGTTTGCATAATGATAATAAGAGATAACATAATATAGAAATATTTATAAGATAATGTCTGAGAATGTCTTTCAACTTGCATAAAACCATAAGAAAATAGGCTAATAACTAGGCTCATCAGTCTTGATTTAGACTACGTATATCTTGATACTATGTAGGTACCATGATTAATTAAGATTGAGAGAATGTTAGATGTCTTGTAGGTGATTCCAGCTTCCAGCACTTTCTCTAATCCTTGTCCAACATATTTGAAGGCCTTCTCCTTTTAAGTAAGACTATAAGAGACTAAAAAATTCTTTTCTCACCATAGACACATCACATATGAAGAATTGAGTGAGATATGTTCACCAGAGTGAAAACTATTTTTTCTGTGTATTCAGTGGTGATAAGGAGAAAGTATTTTTCTCCGCATTCTTCTGCATTGAAGTTTCTCACTCTGTGGTTTTGGAATTAAGTTTGTATTGAAGATAAATGCCTTCAACTCTAATGGTTCATGATTTGGTGGTCCACAAGCGATCTTTCCTCTATGACAGTAGCTGGTAGTGTTGTTTATGTGCTCCAGTTTGAAGAATCTTCTTGACAGAGTGATTAGAGATTTTGCGATTATTCCTAGTGATTACAATGTGCTTGTGGATGTCTTCTGATCATGTTCCTACTTCTGGATTGGTCCAAAAAGAGAAATTTGGATCTTGAATGAAGACTGTTCTTAGAAGACTTAGTGTTAACACTAGTCTTGGCCAACTTGGTTGTTTTCACTACATGCGGAGATGCATTGAAGATTGTGGAAGCGTATTGTGGCATGGAAGATTGCATTTGAGTCCCAGCTAAGGCGTAACATGATCCATATACATCTTTCCCTTAGCTAATCTTGTTTAGGTCCAGACCTATTTCTATGTATATTTGTAATGTCGACCTTGGAGATTGCTCCTACAGTTGATGAATGTAATTTTGACCTTGATGTACATTCCAAGGTTGATGAGTTGTGTAGACACCCTAAAATGACCATGTCTTCAAATCACTTGCATTTCATCAAATCTATCTAAATCACCTGCATTTCAATGTTAATTAAATAATCTAATTATTTAATTAATTTCATCAAAATCATCAAATTCTTATAAAATTCTAAATTTCAAACATTAATTAAATAATCTAATTATTTAATTAATTTCATCAAAATCATCAAATTCTTCCAAAATTCAAATTCACATCAATTGAATAAATTAATTATTTATTTAATTTATCTTTCAAATACTCTTATCTACAATTAAATAATTTATATTATTTAATTAAATCAATTATTCTTCCAAATTTAAATAAATCAATCAAATTTATTTAAATTATCTTAATCTCTAAAAATAAAATATAATAAAATATTTTATTTATTCTTCTAATCATGCACACAAAATTAAATAATTTATTATTAATTTATCTTAAATCATGTAAAAAGCAAATTACAAGTTGAGTTAATTGACTTAATCAATATTGTTTTTATCACCAACTCATAAATTAGAAAAAAATATTTCTATTTTTATGAAATCTAATTATATCTCATGTCTATTCCATGTCTTAGCCAAATCAAGCAATTAACTCAAACAAAAATAGTTTTTTGTGTGACACATGTCAGGTGCACATTCATCATGAATTCTAGATTTATCTCATCCGTTGATTCCATTGAATTTTCTGGATCGTTAATCGATCTTTATTGAAACCTATATAAACCCCCCTCATCTCCATAACCAATATCTTTTCGATCATTTATTCTCAGCATCCATACAGTGCATTGGGCATACATCGCATCATTGAGCACATCGATATTTTGAGCACAAACACAATCTACATCTGCTTGTTGCAAACATGGTTTCACAATTTATGAAGCAATCCACATTCAACCAAGATAACAACACAATCTAGGTGAAAGCTTTCATTATTTTTGTGTTAATTCATTGATTATTTGGTTGTTTGCTTAGATCGTTATCTTGATGTTATAGGATTGAATTATTGATTATTTCATTGTTTTGATTATCATTCGATCTCAATTTATCCCTATACACATTCTGGCACGCCCAGTGGGACCTACTAATCGCTATTTTTCTTTAGAAAATTTGCTTTTTTGAAGTACAGTATGGAAACACACAGACGAATAGAGAACTATGCCTTTGCAGCATAGTAAAGCGCCTTTCGTTTGCAACTCAGCGCCTTCGGGCGAAACATAGAACCTTTGGTAGCGCAGTGCAACGCCTCTGGTATAATAGTACCGCACTTTTGGTTAGTAGTGCAGCACCTCTGAGTACCTATTATTTTCTAAATGATTTTCTAATTTGCAGGGTCTAAACTATCATATCTTCATCTTTCCTTATAGATCTAGCCTTTATTCATCATTCTACAATCAGGAAATCATCTTTTCAATCTTGCTTTTTTTACAAAATTGTGAGTTTATTTAATCTGGGACAGTGCAATGCTTTTGGTATAACAATGCTACACTTTGGTGAGCAGTGCAATGCCTTTGGTACTGTAGTTCAGCGCCTTTGGTTAGAAACAATGCGCCTCTAGTAGGACAGTCTAGTGCCTTTGGTAAGAAGTTCAACACCCTTGGTATAGCAGTAACACACTTTTGGTCATTTGATTAATTTTTGCTAACTATTGGGTTTGTGTGGAACTAATCAACTTTTTACAGCTTCTTATCACTCAAATAGAGCAAATAGGTTTATCTAACATGTTGATGCAAGACAAGCTTTGAAGAAATTGCCAAATATATCAAATCTAGGTCTTAGAAAACATATTGCTTTCTTAAGGAACAAAACATCTTTTTGCAAGTCTAAGTCTTAGGAACATATTGCTTTATTAAGGGACAAAACATCTTTTTTGCAATCTAAGTCTTAGGAACATATTGCTTTCTTAAGGGACAATGGACATGCATGCAAAAACACTATCAATTTCTTAAGGGACAATTGACACGAATACAAAACACTTCAATTTCATAAGGGACAATTGACAACTACAATCATGTGTGTGCCTAATCTAGTTGCACCTTATTTTTCTTATAACGGGACAATTGAACCTTTGATTGATGTGCTTGATCTTACAATTTCAATTATTCCTTTAGAAGGGCCTTCTTTTGGATTGCACTTCATCCAAAAGGGATGACCCTAAGTGGAGTTTTCCTTTGAACCACTATATAAGAGGGATAAGGTGAAATCCAAGTCCTAACCGATGTCAGCCTTACCTTGTGCCAAATTGAAAAGAGGTGTACTAGCACTTTGTGGAAATGATTTTCACATTATGTGAAGTGTTTGATTCTTTTAGTAGAATTGGTCAAAGCTTTTAGTAGCTTGTCACATTGCTCGTTAGACGTTGGTCTCTCAAAGCAACTATGAACCATCTAGATAGTGACTACCTGATCCACCTCTGAATGTTGTGGTAATCATCAGTGCAAGGGGAATTGGTACAAGCCCCCAAGATACTCACCATTGCCTCCCTTGAGAAGAGATAGTATTCCCTCGGCCATAAAGCTCGCGTGACCTACTTGAGCTTCCCGAGGGGAGGGTGAGATATCCGTACCTATCATCTCTCTCGAAGATACAAATGTATGACACCTATATGGAATGACATTTGGTCGACAGAGAATTAAGTTGTGAGCTAAACTACCGCAATGAACCTTTGTCTCTAGGGATAAAATAGTGCTTGAATTGTTTAAAATTGTCTTATACCCGTGGAAACATTGGGCTTTTTTCGTTAGCCTAGAACATACACTATCTATTGTGTCCATCTTTTGCCACTTTGTTTGATGTGTTTTCTCTTGTCAAAACAAATCCAAACTAAATCCAATCCAAAACTATCAAAATTTTCCTTTTAAACATCACTGACACCATCTCAGCACCTTTGGTATAGCAGTCTAGTGGTTTTACAATGTAGTCCAACACTTCTGGTATAACATCTCAGCGCTTTTGGTATTACATCTTAGTACCTTTGGTACTATAGTACCACACTGTTGCTATAATAGTACTGCAACTTTGCAGCACAGTCCAGTGCCTCCGACCAGAAATTTGTTTTTTTTCAATCTATCTTAGCAAAAACATAGCAAAATCTTAGCAAAATCTCAAAAACATTTTTTTCCTAGTGCATCCCATGGTAACCACTAGACTCTAGCAAACTATGAAAGCTAAACAAATTGCCTCTTCATACACCTCAACAAAGCCAATCCAACATGACTCCAAAGGGTACTCCAAAGACACTAATGGAAAGACCAACTAACCTTCAAAATAGGCCCCAACATGAACAACCTCAAGTGAATAATGTCCCCTTGGTAAATGCACCTCAATATACAACTGGCATGCCTCAAGATTTTGTTCCACAAGGTTATACCATAGGTCAAGTCCCATCTCAAGAAGTGCGACACTTTAAAAAAGGTCAATCCTCTCAAGAAGATAGACAAGGCCTAGAAGAAATTATGCAAGATCTGCGAGCCATAACTGCCTTTGACAAAATCCTTAGTGAAAATCAAGACCACTTCTTCTGCTTACTAGCTGAACAAGGAGCCAAATTACCTCAAGATTTTGATCTATCCAATCTCAAAGAGCCAAACAAAACCCATGACGTTATAATAGTGGTCTAAACTATGTCAACTGTGACCACTCCCATACCAAACAAAGCTCACAAGGGAGATTGCCTACACCTTTTTCCGTGCAATATGAGAATCCTCTTTATCACAATCCAATAGCAGAAAGACCAATATCACCCCTCATGACTCCTATGGAAATCTATACACACCAACAAGAGACTCTACAATGTCAAAATGAACTAGCGAAACAAGCCGCTCTTTCTCGATCAAGCACACAACAACCTCCTATCATCTCCCAAACGCCTACATCAAATGTAAATGGAACATTGGCTACTTCGTCACGAGATGGTTTCCCACCAAATTAGAATATGGGAAACAACTATGTAGCCATGCAACAAGGGCAACAACCAACACCACCCCCAACATCATCCAATCTCCGTATCGTTAAACTAAGCAATGTCATGCAACCACACCATTCACAAAATGTCAACACAACCTATGTCCCTCCACCACAACATTCTTCTACACTCAACCTAACCTATCCCTATCTTAACCTACCCCAACCATCACAAAGCACATCTACCTATGTCCCTCCGCCACAACGATCATCTACACTAAAATTTCTCAACACAAATCTCAATCAACCTCAACACTCCCAAAACCAAACTTCCCATAGCTATGTTCCACCACTGCAACCAAACCCAACGAACTTTATCTTTCCTCCACCAAATTCTTTCTTCACACCACCTCTGCAATACCAATGATAGAACTCTTGTCAACAACCATCACAAAGCCTACATAGTTACCTAGCACCACCCCCACCTCCCCAAAATCAAAACAACCAAATGCAAACAAATCCCAACCAATCATATGACACATACAACCCCAACCAAACATATGACCCTTACAACACCAATGCCTATGACTTCCACTATGATCTTCCATATGGGTAACAACAACCACCTCTAGTTCAACAAGAGATGTTTCAAACACCTCCAACAACTATGGAGCTAAAACTTGTGGAGGTTCAACAACAACTAGCTGATCTAACATTTGGCCACACCAAGAAAACCTTCTCTTTGAAAGAAGTTTGTCCTTATCCTTTTGATCGGTCATTACCCATGATCCCTTTTCCTCACAATTTTACTATTCCCAAGTTTGATAAATACAAAGGAAAAGGAGACCCAAATAACCATCTTAGAGAATTCTATCTTGCTTGCTTAGAGGTCTCACATAATGACACATATCTTATGCACCTCTTTCCTCGCAGTCTTGGAGGTCAAGCTATAGAATGGTTCTCGCACCTACCCACGGGTATTAAATCTTTTAATGAGCTTGCAGAGAAATTTGCCACCCATTTCTCCTACAACACAGAACATGAGGTCTCTATGACCAACCTATGCAACAATAAACAGAAAAATGGGGAAACTCTCATCTCCTTCCTTCAAAGATGGAGACAAATGGCTAGTAAATTCCCATTCAAGATACCCAAAAAATAGCTTGTGAGTATATTTGTGCAGAACCTCAATCAAGAATTAGGTTTTCATTTGCAAATACTTAGTGCTACAACCTTCGACAAAATTACTTATAAGGGCATCAACATTGAAAAAGGCCTCATCGCTAAAGGCATGGTCAAAATCTTCAAAGAAACTAAAGACAATGCCCCTCAACAACAAACAAATGATAAGCCCAAGTTTTGGAACAAAAACAAAAACGTCATCAACGATGGTGTAGTGGATTCCAAACATGTCCAAACAGTGCAAACACCCCTTCATCTTACATCAAAAGCAAGTCAACCTCCACCTCAACAAAACCAACAACAACAAAGACCACCAAACCAAAACCAACAATGACAACAAGAGCGGCCTCAACAAGATTACCCTCCGCGATGCCAATTCACTCCCTTGGGTTAGCCTATAGAGACGGTTCTATAGAAACTTATACACAATGGACTCGTCACGTTACCAGATGCTCCCCCATATGGCGAACTTGCTTACAAAACCAAATGGTATAAAGATAATGAATTTTGTAAGTATCATAGAACTAAAGGACACCGAACCATAGCATGCATGGCACTCAAACACCTGATCTAAAACTATATTGACCGAGGCAAAATTAAATTTGATGCACCCCTAATCAAAACACAAACAAGGATCTCAACATGTATAAGGATCCATTCCCTAACCATGGTCAAGGTCCATCTCTAGATAAAGGTAAAGGTGTTAACAAAGCTTCAACTTCCTATGACTCTATTGTGGGTCGTTTTGAAGAGAGTCGGTTGTCTACCCTCACAATCAAAGGTAAATTTATAGATTGCACTGTTACAACTCATCGTGGTTGTGTCACCCTTCATGGTCCTACACCAAGTCTCCCAACTCAATTTGATTATAATCTTGTCAAACATCTAGGGAAAACCCTTGCACATATCTCCATTTTGGACCTTCTCCAGTCATCACCCACACATAAAGCTATGCTCAAAAAAGCCCTACAAGAGTCTTTGGTTCCTAATGACATAGCCATAGATTTCCAAGCTATAATAGGTAACATTGCCTCACCCTACAATGTGGTCTTCTCTGAAAAAGACCTCCCATCCCATGATCCATGTCACAATGATGCCCTTCACATTGAGGTTGTCATCCATAAACGCAAGATTAAACGCATACTTATAGATGGTGTTGCTAGTCTCAATATCTGTTCTCTAAAGTTACTCAAACAATTGGGATAATCTAAGGATCATGTCAACATTGATCAAAGTATTACAATCAAAGGGTATGATGATGCTGAACACCGGTCAGAAGGTGTTATCCACTTGCCTATACAAGTAGGCCCTGTCATGCTAGAAACTAGGTGCCAAGTCCTTGACATTGAGCTACCTTACAACATTATCCTAGGATGCCTATGGATCCATGCCATGAAAGCTGTTCCCTCAACGTACCATCAATCCCTCAAATTCCCATTTAATGGTATGGGGATAACTTTCCCTGGAGATCCTAATCCCTTCGAATTCTATCGTGTCTTGCAAGGCATTTATAAGAATTGCAACCAAGTGCCCAATAACGACAAAGCCCATGCATCCCCATTATATATCAATTCTAAAAATTTGACAAAAGCCTCTGCAGCTAAACCAAATCCTATTTCTATTCTTGAAATCAAAGCTGACATCCGTGATATAGGCTTTGGATAATATGATATCTCAAAATATTGTTGTGTAGGCGGATGCCCCTATCTCCTAAATCCTACGGCCAACTGCCCATAGCCAAAGCAACTAAGAAAGTAGCTATTCCTCCCCCAACATCCCTAACTCAATTCAAAGAAGGAAAATTATTGGCAGAGGAAACTATTGAGGACATCTCTTCTTAGCTCTACAAGGAGAAAGAACCAGTCACAATACCCATCAAGCAATATGGCAATGGCCTAAGGATTGTAAAAAACATGGGCTATGAAGGAAAAGGTGGCCTTGGAAAACATAATCAAGGAACAATGGAACCCATTGTTGTGCAAAAGAAATTAGACAAAAATGGGTTAGGTTATGGTAGGAAGGTACCACGCGCCTTAGACATCGAGGGTATCCTCGACAAGGTGGCACAAACTTCTCTCGCTGATTAGACATCTAAAGAGGATATCATCGATGACTCTTCCCTCCATATGACTACCCTATTCACAGAATCCTCCATATTCATGCTATCATCCATATCCTTCACATCCAACACAAACACCCAGAGCGTAACACTTGTCTACCCTAACCTTATTGATTGGGACCAACAAGGGACCCCTGTTCTAGATCTATTTCAAAATGACGAAGCTATTGCAGAGTTCATGGGACTCTTGGAAGGTATCCCTCTTGGCAATCACAAAGCTGGTTTTGTAATGGAAGTAGAGCAAACTGCTTATTTTGGTGAGAATGCCAAATCGTCTAGTTGTAAAAACAAAAATAAAGAAAGATCTCTAGGTGAAAACCATGTCGTGGCACCTCTCGATCACAAAATAGTAAAAACAAAGGACATATCCAATAGTGAAAACCCAATTGTGCACTTGAGGATGGAGGATTTGACCTTCCCTTACCATCTAAGTATCAAGAGAAATCAACTCTCCTAGTGAAAGATTCTACAGAGATAAATCTTGGCACATAACAAAATCCTAGAACAACATTCCTAGCAGCATCACTATCAGAGCAAGAGCACAAGGATTTGACCAACTTCTTCTTGCAACGCACCATCAACTTTGCGTGGACCTATGTCGATATGCCAGGGTTAGACCCTTCGCTATTAGTGCACTATCTCATAGTTGACCCAACAACTAAACTAGTCAAGTAAAAGCTAAGTAAGATGCATCCATAGATAGCTCTCTTAGTGAAAGTGGAAATATAGAAGTTGCTAGATGCTAAATTAATCAAGCCTATTGATTATTCGGAATGGGTCTTAAACATTGTACTTGTGCCTAAACCAAATGGGGGCATCCGTATGTGTTTTGACTTTAGAGATCTTAACAAAGCTTGTCCCAAAGATGACTTTCCATTGCCGAACATTGATCTTATAGTAGACTTGACCTCTGGTCATGAAATGCTTTCTCTCATGGATGGATTCTCTGGCTACAATCAGATAATGATAATAGAAGAAGATCAACATAAAACAACTTTCACTTGTCCTTGGGGTACCTACTATTGGTGCGTCATGCCATTTGGTCTAAAGAATGCAGGGGCAACTTATCAAAGAGCGATGATAGTGATATTCCATGACCTTTTTCATCACATCATGGAGGACTATGTGGATGACATGCTAGCAAAATCTTCTCAGGTAGATCACATACAAGTTCTTGGACATATCTTTGATAGACTAGAAAAATACCAACTGAGACTCAATCCAAAGAAGTGTGTCTTTGGGGTAACATCAGGAAAACTGTTGGGATACATTGTATCTCATAGAGGCATCAAAGTAGATCCCGCAAAAGTCAAAGCTATAGTGGAGATGTGTCCACCAAAGAACCTAAAAGCATTAAGGAGCCTTTAAGGAAGGTTACAGTCTATTAGGCATTTTAACTCACAGCTAGCAGATAAATGTCAACCATTTCAACACTTGCTCCGAAAGGATATCTAATTTTGATGGGATGATGTGTCAAGCAACATTTGATCAACTTAAAGAGTATCTAGCTACACCTCCTATCTTGGTACCACTAGTTGCCAACAAACCTTTGATCTTATATATCTCAACTACAACTGTAGCCCTAGGGGCTCTTCTAGCACAGCATGACGAGTTAGGCAAAGAGCATGCAATCTAATATCAGTCAAACCTTGGTGGGTTTTGAACTCAATTATTCACATATGGAAAGACCTTGTTTAGCCTTAGTGTTCACTTCCCAAAAGTTGCAGCATTACATGATAAACCAACATACAAATCTCATAGCAAAAATTGATCCATTGAAGTATCTCCTAGAAAAAGTAGCTCTCACAAGCAGACTAGCTAAATGGGTCATGATCCTTAGTGAGTTTGACATTGAGTATGTAGACTGTAAAGCAATCAAGGGACAAGTCCTTGCAGATCAACTAGTAGAAGCACCCATGACAGATGTACATCTTATGGTCTCTAACTTTTTGGATGAGAATCTCTTCACTCTTTCTACCTCAGTAATGTGGAAGTTGTATTTTGATGGTTCCTACACACAGTATGGATCAGGGGTCGACATTCTATTCATCATGCCTTAAAATGACAATATTCCAAAGTCATATCAGCTTGCATTTCCTTGCACCAACAACATAGCCAAGTATGAAGCTCTCCTCATAGGTCTCAACATAGAAGTTCAATGGGACATCAAAGAACTATCGGTTTATGGAGACTCACAGCTAGTCATTTGACAAGTCACAGATGAATACAAAACAAAAGATGAAAAGTTGGTCCCTTACAAGCAACTAGTGGATGCCTACAAACCACACTTTTCTAGCATCACTTTTGAGCAAATTCCAAGAGAGCAAAACAAAGCTACAGATTCTATGGCTTCTATGGGGTCACTTATAGACATGCCTGCAAACACACATAAATGTGAATTCTTGATCGAGCAATTGTTGATACCAGCCGTCAATGTTCCAACTACTGAAATCATTTGCAAACTTGTTGGTCCCAATTCCCCATGGTACAAAGATATCTATGACTACCTTAAAAATGGTACCTTTCCCTCTGAGCTATCCATAACCCAATGTAAAACCATTATCCATTGATCCTCTTGTTACACCATTCTGGGTGATACACTATATCGTCAGAGTCTTGATGGTATCCTCTTACGATGTCTTAACTTGGAAGAAGCTGATGCCACCTTATGAGACATACACGAAGGTATCTTTAGCGCACATTCTATCAGTCCTAATCTAGTTAAGAAGATACTCTGCACATGATATTATTGGCCTACAATAGAATAAGATGCTTTGCAGTTTGCTAAGAAGTGTCTACAATGCCAGCAACATGGAGATTTGATTCACGCACCAGCTCATGAACTACAACCTGTGACAACTGCATGGCCTTTTTCACAATGGGGTCTCGACCTCGTAGGACAAATCCATCCATCCTCATCTAATGGCCATAAATTTTTCATTACTGCCATTGAGTACTTCACGAAGTGGGTCAAAGCCATTCCCATGACTTATATCACTCATAAGCAAATAGCCAAGTTTATCCTTAACTACCTCATTTGCCCGTAAGGTATCCCAGAAGACATTATCACTAATAATGGGAGACCATTCAAGAATCAAGATGTCCGTGCCTTGTGCACCCAATACAATATCCAGCATCGCTTTTCCACTCCCTACTATCCACAGAGTAATAACCAAGCTGAGGCTTCCAACAAAACCATTCTCAAAATCCTCAATAAAACTATCAATGAAGCTGGTCGTGATTGGTACTTGCAACTCAATCCTACCCTATGGCCCTACTACACTAGTATCTAAACACCAACTAGTGCAACACCCAATGCCTTGGTCTATGGCTCTGAAGCCATTTTACCTATAGAGGTTGAGATCCCATTCCTTAGAGTATTCATGCAGAACCTGATTGATGGAGAGGACTATTGCACTTCTAGATTAGCTGAGCTAGAACTACTAGATGAGAGGCACCTTGTCGCGCTTAATCATCTCCATGTCTATCAAAACTGCCTCTGGTGTAACTATAACAAAAAGGTCAAAGAAAGACGGTTTCAAGTTGGTGATCTTGTCTTAAAAGAAAATAAGAGAAATCAAGCAGATCAAGAAAAGAAGGGCAAGTTTGAGCCTAATTGGTTAGGACCCTTTGTTATCACAATAGCATATGGATCAAGAGCTTATACTTTAGTAACACCTGAAGGCAAAAAAAAAAAGAATAAAAAAAAATAAAAATAAAAATAAAAATCAAAAGCAAAAACAAAAAATGATCCGTCCTATGGTGAAAACCTAGCAAACATGCGCCTTGGATAAGTACCATAGTGAAAACCTAGCAAACAGGTGCTATGTGTAGAGTCAACATCCATCATCTATCGAGTCTTGTTCATTCCATGTCCATTTCATAATAAACTTCATCCATCCATCCATAATAAAACCATTGACCTTGTTTGCATTTCCATTTCCCTATCTAGAATATATTGGAAATTTGTCAATGTCCATCATCGTCATCCCATGTCAAGTTATCCTATGTCAACTATCTATGTCTTCCTATCCTCCATCGTTCTCCTATGTCAGTCAACCATTGTAACACCTCTACCAGAATGGGGGCAATTCTTTCCTTAACCTAGGTCTAGAAATGGATCCTTGTTCGTGGTTCACAAACACTTCAATCCCTCAAACAAAAAATAAAGACACAAATATTTCCAAACATTCAAAAACAAAACAACCAAAGCACAAACATAATCACATCAAACCAAACCAATCAGCCATATCCACTACCTTATATAGATTGTCACACACTTGAAACCAGACCAAGCGTCTTATACGAGGTGTTTCATTTCTTAAACTGGACACCTTCATCCTTGTGTTGATATAGGGATATATTGTTCCTGACAATGACAACACTATCCATCTCATCACACAACTAGAACTACCTATCATCTCAATCTCAATCTTAAGGTACCTTGATCCCATGGACATGGTTATGTAGGCAGTCTAGAATACGAAGGACGTATCCAGTACTCAGGTACATGAGATGTGATCATTTCACCAACCCAAGCTCAAACACCTTGACCCTTTCATCACTCTATCCAAAACTATATATTATCATTTCATCTTTCATCGTAATATGCCTTGATCCTGTGGATATAGAGTATGTAGGCAGTTTGGAATACGAAGGATGTATCTAGTACTCAAGCACATACGATTCTTCATTCTTCATCTCAATCCATTAGCACTCCAGCTTTCTATTCTTTTGTTATCAAAATCCTTTCACCTCGACTTGACTAACTCAAGCAGCAAAACAACAAATAAACACATCCTTTCCACGCAAAAGTCCTTAACAAACCTGAAGCAAAGAAAATTACTTGCAGAGCTATATGCTGTCCTACATATCGATTGCCAAAATCAACTAAATCAACTTCAACCAAGCAACAGATCAACAAACTTGTCTTATACAAGATGTTCCATGATCGAAACCAGACTAGGCATGTCTTATATGACATGTTGCATTTCCTAAAACCAAACATTATCCTTTCAACAAATAACACCCTTTAATGGATATATCATTCCTACAATAAGGATGTTATCTATCCCAGCCAATCCAATCTATCCTAAGCAACCTCTTTGGCAAGAGAATATGTTGACTATATGTTTACTTTGTAAGTCAGTCAATTTGCTTTTTGGTTTATGTTTTTTGTTCCTTTTCCAATACCTATTCAAGACTACCTTGATTTCTCTATAATCTTGGTATGTTGCGATGCAATATGGATTGGAGGCATAGTCATTGCTTTTTGTGTGCCGTGTTTGAGGAATGATCTTTAGCATCTTTCTTAGCAACATATTTATCTTGTGTATGTTCCGACCTAGCATCTTACATCTTAATATTCTTCTTACATTTTTTGTATTGAAGTTTATTTTAAGACTATGGCTCATTCACATATCAAAGAAGGTTATATGATGTCTAAAGGGATCTAAGTTCAAACCGCTTACTTGTGGAGTCAACGTCCACGCACTTGGATATCACAGCACCTTGGTCATTTATACCTTGGTGGAAAACTGTCCATGTCCTATATCAAAAGTAAGGATTGCTCTTTATAAACATTTGTGAAACCAATGCAACAAGCTTATCCATATATCCATCCACTAATCCATGGCCTCATATAATTTTTCAAGCAAAGATCTATCAACAGTCTTTTCTATCATGTTCTCTTCTATCTCCTTTCTTCTATCCATCATCTCCATCTAATGCATATCTACAAAACCATAGGTTAGATATCGCATGTTATACATCTATAAGCATCTATATCATCACATAGTGTCATCATATCATCATGTTATCATATGTCATACATCTATAAGCATATAAACATCATCACATGAATACATAATCATAAGTAAATGTCATCACATCCATAGCATAAAATAGTGCATCAAGAAAACAAAACATGAACAATAATGAGCATAATGTGTCATCATATATAATCATGTGTCTAGTCATCAAAATACAAATGTCCATATATACATCAAATATACATCAAATACATCAAAAGTACATATGTACATCTAAAAATACATCGTGGCTATCAAGAGCCCGTTGTATATATCTGATGCATGCAGACATCAATCAATATATACAATGTGTGTCCATGATACAAAACAACTGGTACAAAATACATATATACAACAATGTACATGCTCTAGTGTCAGCTAGCGGGTTGAACTGCCCAACTGTTGTGATCCCTGTCCTCCACCTACACTCGGTGAAGGTCCCCTTATTGGTCCTCCTCCACCTGGTGGCACGAATGTTCCTCTCACTGATGACACTGATTGCCTAGTCCTACGTGATGCAGACGCCCCTAACCTGCTCCGCTCTTGGTAGCTATGCTCTTGCTGATCTGTCGGCATGGCCCCAAAGTAGAGACCCCTGTAGTACTCAGCCTCTCTACCTGCTGAAACCAACTCTCCCTAAATGTGGATGAGCTCGTTGTACAATGTCCTCTGATCGGCACCCAATGCACGGCATGCCTCATCTCTCTCTTTCATCACCCTCTGTAGGGTGACCTCTGCTATAACATGCAGTTGTATTGTTGTGTCCCTCTCCAAAGTCAACTGGGCAATCTTCCCATCATCTGTTGGTGCTGGTGCTACATGTGTAGCTACCAATGCTACCTGTGCTGCTACTACCTATGTGTGCACCTATGCCTGGGCCTCAGTTTGCCTAGCCTCCGCCCGGGCCACATCCCTATCTCTCCTCATGTGGACCATCCATAGCTCCAAGTGATTCCTTCTCGCTATCTCCTCCTATAATAATCTCTATGCCTGCTACAGTGGAGTCTCTAATGGCACTACACCCCGCTAACCTCCTGCCTCTGCCATCAGCGCATCCTCCTCATCCCCTCCATCATCTCCTCCAACTTGCCTCTATGCCGCGGCTTGCTATCAAGCCTCCCTCCTAGCCCTCACCTCTGCCCCTAGCATGACAACCTCTCACACTGCACCCATGGCTCCGAGTCTCATCAATCTCACTAGCCTCTGTATCTGCCAGTAAGTATCATATGCCGGTAAAGTACCTGGGTCGACATGCCCTGTAATCCAACCCCACATCACTGGGGCAAGTACTTGTAAGTTTGCCAAAGCTATATCCAATGTAATCTCTGGCCCCCAGTCATCAACCTCCCTCCTAGTTTGGGCAAAAATAGCCTCACCAAGGGGCAATCCCTGTACTATACAAAACTACCTCAGTACCCTCTTTGGAAGGTACCTCTGAATCGTATCCATGCGTTTGCCAAACAAATGTCTAGGTTGCCTGCATTAGACTAACTCTTCATGATCATCCTCCCATGACTCACAATCTAACTAGGGGTGCCAAACAAAGATGTCCATCTCATCAAGTTGCCGCTGCCAGTAGCTCACCGAACCCATCAACTGGTGTGTAATGAAACCCTCATACAAAAAGGCATAAGGCTTGTCATGGTCTCAGTGATGCTAAGAGATCAGCCTAATCACTGGGATGTGCTCCTAGACCCATACCTACAACAGTGTAACACCTGCTGATAAAATACTCCCACCTCTATAAACACAATCATGTAAATCATGGTAAAGCTGCCCAAGGATGCAAGGTTCCCATGCATATCTGATCCCGTGAGTAAACATCCCAGATAGCATAGTGCCCCATCCAACTGATAATTCTCTAGAGCGTCTATCCAGACACATGAATCCTCCGATCAGTGAAACAATGATGCATTTGATCCTAGCAGAAAGTCCCCACACTTGGGCCCATCGGATCTCCCGATCCTGCACAACTAGGTCATCGGTCATGAACACCTCTCGCATGCCTGTCTCTCATCGCTTGGTGTCATAGTCGACTCTATCCCCCTAAATGGGAACCCGTAAGATGCGCCGAACATCCTCTAAAGTCATTGTCGCCTCCTTAGTCAGAAAGTGGAAAGAGGAGGTCTCACTGTGGTATCTCTCAATAACTACTATCAATAGAGTCAGATTCACCCTAACAGGCGTAAGATGCACAACATGCCATAATCCCATGATCTCTAGGAAGAGCTCCTCCTCCTCGCCCAACTATACAACTAGGCTGGCAATTAGATAGTGCCTCTCTCGAGATTGCAAGGGTGGTAAGGTAATCTATATCCATGACGACCACTTGTTAAAAACATGCAAAATAAACTTGATCCTCAGTAAAAAAAATGGCAAAACTACCTAAGTCAAAACTAGTCAACCCTAGCCTAAGCTAAAAACACATTTTTCCAACCTAACCTAGATCAACTTGGACTAAAAACCAAAAGTGCTTAGGTTTTGCTTAAGGTGCTTGACTGTGATACCAAAAGCACCCTATTGATTTGCAAAGGCACTGTGATTTAACCAAAACCAGGTGCTTAGATTCCTCCAAAGATGCCTTACTGTTCTACCAACCATGCTTTACTGCTTCGCATATGCGTTGAGATTTCTTTCTAAACTAAACCAACAACACCGACCTACCCTACCAGAAGCGCTGAGCTGCACTACCAGAAGCGTTGCGACATGACCAACAGTGCTAAGACGCGACTAACTAAACCAAACGCGCTGAGTTTTTTGTAAAGGCACAACACTGTGCAGCAAAGGCACTTAACCTTGGTACCAAAAGCGTTGAGCCCGAGCTCAGTGCCTTTGGCAAATTTTTTTGAAAATCCTAAAAAGACCTAAAAAACTCAAACACAAGCAAGATTTTCGATCACTAACTGGTCCTAACGTGCCTGCTAGTCTCCCGTACGTCCTCACATAGTCCACTCAGTGCTTATGCACTAGAATCAACATCTCTGCAAGCGCTAAACTCAACTAAAACAAGGAGCTCTAACCTAAGCAAGGAGGCAAAATGCTCTAAAACTTGATAACTCTAGGTGTCCAAATTACTTGTGTGGACCCCCTTGGACCTATTTATAGTGTCCCAACCCTAATGGCTTCCCACCCCTATTCTCGCCTATCCTCATGTCTACAAACTTTTTTTCTATTGTCAGCCTCTATTTAATCCAACCTTGTCTAACTCAAACTCAATCTTCTAGTTGAGCATCAACTCAATCCTCCTTTCGCTTCCCTGTCTTTCCTCTTGAGGGGGCATCCTACGCCAGCTACACAGGGGTAGCTAGCTATATTGGGGCATCAAAAAATTGTATCATGTCTTCAAAAATCATTTTCTTTGAAGCAATGCTGTAAACTGCATTGCATCAAAGAGGGGCAAAATGTAGACACCCTAAAATGACCATGTCTTTGAATCACTTGCATTTCATCAAATCTGTCTAAATCACCTACATTTCAACGTTAATTAAATAATCTAATTATTTAATTAATTTCATCAAAATCATCAAATTCTTCCAAAATTTCAAATTTTAAACGTTAATTAAATAATCTAATTATTTAATTAATTTAATCAAAATCATCAAATTCTTCCAAGATTCCAAATTTCAAACATTAATTGAATAAATTCTATTTATTTAATTAATTTAAGCAAAGTCAACTTTATTCTTCCAAAATTAAATAATTTTAATTATTTAATTAAATCATTATCCTCTTCCCAAAATTCAAATTCACATCAATTGAATAAATTAATTATTTAATTAATTTGTCTTCCAAATATTCTTATCTACAATTAAATAATTTTTATTATTTAATTAAATCAATTATTCTTCCAAATTTAAATAAATAAATCAAATTTATTTAAATTATTTCAATCTCTAAAAATAAAATATAATCAAAGATTTTTTTTATTCTTCTAATCATGCACAAACAATTAAATAAATTTATTTATTTAATTTACTTTTTTATCTTTCAATTCCTCTAAAAATAAATCTTGTTCATCATGCACACAAAATTAAATAATTTATTATTTAATTTATCTCAAATCATACAAAAAGAAAATTACAACTTGAGTTAATTGACTTAATCAATATTGTTTTTATCACCAACTCATAAATTAGAAAAAAAACATTTCTATTTTTATGAAATCTAATTATATCTCATGTCTATTCCATGTCTTAGCCAAATCAAGCAATTAACTCAAACAAAAATAGCTTTTTGTGTGACACATGTCAGGTGCACATTCATCATAAATTCTAGATTTATCTCATCCGTTGATTCCATTGAATTTTCTAGACTGTTGATCGATCTTTATTGAAACCTATATAAACTCTCCTCATCTCCATAACCAATCTCTCTTCGATCATTTATTCTCAAGCATCCATACAACGCATTGAGCATATGTCGCATCATTGAGCACATCGATCTTTTGAGCACAAACACAATCTACATCCGCTTGTTGCAAACATGGTTTCACAATTTATGAAGCAATCCACATTCGACCAAGATAACAACACAATCTAGGTGAAAGCTTTCATTATTTTTGTGTTAATTCATTCATTATTTGGTTGTTTTCTTAGATCATTATCTTGATGTTATAGGATTGAATTGTTGATTATTTCATTGTTTTGATTATCATTCGATCTTGATTTATCCCTATACACAAGTTGTATAAAAACATGTAATGTAGTTGTGAAAAAGATGTCCTTGTGCAAAAATGAAAAGATAGGTGCAAAGGTGTAAGAAGAGTAAAGCAGAGGAGTCAGATTGTACTTCAATGGAACTGAACTCAGGCATGAAGTAGATGCTATCAATCAATTCACAAATCCCTGGCAATGAGCCACCCTTTGGCAGTGAGCTGATCCTGGCAGTGAACCATAACATTTGTAGTGAGCATTTTGGGAAGTGAGCCCTAAGGTAGTGAGCCTCAGTTTTTTGGTATTGCTATAACATATATATCTTTGTGGGCTAACACCCACCGTGGTTTTTCCCTTATAGGATTTTCCACGTAAAAAATCTGGTGTCTTATTTGTTGATTGTGTTATTGTATTGAGATTCTTATTTCATGCTTTCCTGGTAAAATCTGAATAATAATAAATAAGTGTTTGATGTGTTGATGTTCATAAATGTTCACAGTTTTAGGGACAACTAATTCACCCCCCCTCATAGTTGTTCGATGCATTTCAACAATACCAACATAAATTTCTAAATAAATGGGTGAAACACTGAATTCACAAGGCTTTACAAGGTTGATGGAGTATTAGTAAGACCAAATGTAGTGCAGTCATGGATGGAGGGTCCAGAGAATGGACTGTCCAACCATGCAGCTAGAGTAAACACAACAAAAACAACACAAGGACAACACAAGAATAGAATGTAATGGAAGATTTCTATATACAACATCTTAGACAATTACAGTTCTTATAGGCCGACAACATGCTGGCTACAAGCTAGCTCATAGGCATGCTTTCTAGATTACATCATACATGAATGATATGGCATTGAAGTGCCTCCGGAAAAGAACTATCTTTCTATTCTATTACTAGATATCAATGAATATCAATGACTGACTTCCTAATACATCTCATGAATGCTTATATATCATCTTCTAGCTCCAAGAATGCTACACGTCGACATCATGAGGTTTCAAACTCCAATGCATGATGAAACATGTAGGTCAGCCTACAACATGTGGTAATGCTCCACAAATGGATGAAACATGTTATGGTTCTCAATGAAGGTCTATCTAGCTCCAAATTTCCTTGTGTGATGTTTCATTTGGCTCTATAAGTCATGGGAATGCTCTGCAAAACTTGTATGCTCAAACTGAATGTTGAATGCTTTGTTTTGTGAGTTCTATTGATGTTCTGATAGTGATAACTCTCTACAGACAATTCCAAACCTCATGAAATCTTGATATGATGTAGATGACATAGTGTAGAATCTAAATCCTACTCTGTGAGATATGAAATGATGATGCAATAAAATACGGTGGAAAATTATGAAACTACAATTGATTGAAATGTAAGAAAAGAAAAGAACCAAAATATTTTTGGTTGATGCAAGATTACTCTTCAACCGAGGATGCTCTTGCATTAAACACCTAGGGTTGTTTGAAAAGTGAGTCCCTGACTTTGTTGGGGCTATAGGAAAACCAAGGTGGTCTACCTTAGCTTGAGAAATCCATGATGAATCTTCTTCCGGTCTTCCTTTCCACTTAACCAGGTACTCTTTATATTGCTTGCCTCTGGTGCTGCATCCAACTCTGCTATCCAAAATTAACTCTATCTACTCTGGTTGTTGTGGTAACTGTTCCTTCAATCCAACTTAAATGTTGTCACTTGATTCTCCCTCATAATACTAATATAAATCTACAATATTGAATATAGGTGATATGCCAAATGTCTCTAGTAACTCTACTTCATATGCATTTCCTGAATCAAACTTTCTAAGAATCCTACATGGTCCAACCTTCCTCATCTTCATGTTGTTGTATGTACCAACTAAAAATCTTTCCTTTATGAGATTTACCATAACTTCATCTCCAACAAAAAATTCCTTATGTCTCCTCTTCTCATCTGCTTGTCCTTTATACTTGCTATTCATCTCCTCCAAATGCTTCTTGACCTGATTGTGTACTATCTCCATGTATCCCTCAAATTCTTTTGCTTTTGCACTCCTTTTGTTATCCATACTAATGTCTCTCAGCTCCGCAACTCCTCTAGGTTGTACTCCACTCACAACTTCAAATGGTGTCTTCCCTGTCTTCATCTTCTTCCATAATGTTCTCCAAAAATATCCTATGAATATTGTATCACTGTTAGAAACTATACTCTTTGGTAATCCATGCAATCTCACAATCTCCTTGAAAAATAGGCCAACAACATCTACAACATCATTTGTCTTCTTACAAGGAATGAAATGCACCATCTTTGAAAATCTGTCCACTACTACAAATATAGAATCATGTCCCCTTTGTGTTCTTGGAAAACCTAATATGAAACCCATGCTTATATCTTCCCAAGGTCTCTCTGGTACTGTCAAAGGTTTGTATAATCCAGTATTCTAACTACTCCCTTTTGAAACCTGACAAACTCTATAACTCTGAACAAATTTCCTTAAATCCTTATATATTTGAGGCCAAAAATAATGTTCACTGACCAAAGCTACTATCTTATCAATACCAAAGTGTCCTACTAATCCTCCACTATGCTTCTCTTTGATCAAATTTTCTCTCATTGAATTCCTAGGCATACACAACCGATTCCCTTTGAACAACATATCCTCCTAAATGAAATAATCCAACCACTTGCTCCTATCTATCACAATAGGTTCTCTACATGCTTTCCATGCTTCCACAAAATTAAGACCATCTTCATACATCTGCTTAAGTTCTTCAAAACCTATTACTTCTACCCTCATCTTTGTCAGCAAGTTCCTTCTTCTCAACACATCTGCAACTTTGTTTGACTTTCTACTCTAGTGCTTCAATACAAATGTGTAACTTTGCATGAACTCTACCCATCTCATGTGTCTCTGATTCAACTTACCCTGACTGTTCAAATACTGCAAATCTTGATGGTCAGTGTACAACACAAATTTCTTTGGCAACAAGTAATGTCTCCACTTCTTCAAGGCTTGAATTATGGCATAGATCTCCTGATCATAAACTTGATATCTCCTCCTTGCATCATTCAATTTCTCACTAAAATATGTTACTAGTCTCCCTTCTTGACTTAACACTGCTCCTATTGCATTTCCACTTGCATCATAATCAACTTGAAATACTTTGTCAAAGTTTAGTAATGCTAACATTGGTCGCTCTGTCACCTTTTGCTTCAATAATTCAAAACTCCTATGTGCTCCTGCTGTCCACTTAAAATCCTTTCGGTCACCTCTCATTGTCTCTGTCATTGGTGTACATATAGTACTAAAATTTATGATGAACTTTCGGTAGAAACTTGCTAGTCCATGAAATGATCTTACCTCTCCAATGTTCACAGGTGTTGGCCACTCAACAATTGCTCTAACTTTCTTAGGGCCCATCTTCAATCCTTTCGCAAAAATAACAAATCCCAAATATACTAGTTATGTCTTCATGAAACTACATTTCTTGATGTTTATCAACAATTTCTCTTCTCTCAGCCTCTGAAGTACTTGTCTAATATGCTACAAATGTTCTTTTTTTTACTGAAAATCAAAATATCATCCAAGTAGACAATAAAAAACTTACCCAATAATCTCTTCAAAACTTCATTCATCAACCTCATGAAAGTTTGGTGCATTAGTTAATCCAAAAGGCATGACTAACTATTCATATAATCCTTAATTTGTCTTGAATGCAATCTTCCACTCATCTCCTTCTCTAATTTTGATCTGATGGTATCCACTCTTTAGGTCAATCTTTGTGAAATATTTTGCTCCACTCAAACAATCCAAGATGTCATGGACATCCTTAGCAATAGAAATCTATACTTGATAGTGATCTTATTGATTGATCTTGAGTCTATACACATCCTCCATTCTCCATCTTTCTTCGGTGCTAGTACTGTAGGTACCACACATGGGCTCAAACTTTCTCTAATCAATCCTTTCCTCAATAGCTCTTATACTTGTCTTCTTAGCTCCACATTTTTTGCTGGTGTCATCCTATGTGCTGCTTTGTTTGGAAAAATGGCTCCAGGTATGAGGTCCATATGATGACTGATACTCTGGGTTGGTGGCAATCCTTCAGGCACATTCTCTGATATGATATCTTGGTACTCTGTCAACTACTCAATTATCTCCTCTGAAGGTGGTTCTTCTTCTTTTGCGGTGGTGGTTTTTGCACTTAGGGTTTCACACTTCTTCAGAATCAATGCAAAACCTATTTTCTCATGTCTCAATCCATCCAAAAATTTCTTCCATCCACTAAACTGATCCTAGCATTGCCCCATACTTCACTTTTAGGCTCTTATTCCAAAGGTATCAAGACATGTTTCTTCCCATTTGATTTTATAGTGTAGGTATTCTTTCTTCCATCATGTATTTCCTTCCTATCATACTACCATGGTCTTCCCAACAGTATATAACATACATCCATTAGCATAATATCACACAATACCTCATCAATATAAGATCCTATATGAAATTTCACCAAACATTGTTCACTTACCAGTACCCTGTGCTCATCTTGAATCCATGCTATCTTGTAGGGCATCAGATGTTTCAATATCTCCAAATTCAGCTTTGTCACCATCTCCTCTGAAACCAAATTGTCATTACTACCACTATCAATGATAACCTTCCAACATTTACCTCTTGATTTGCATCTTGTCCAGAATAGACTTTTCCTTTGCAATGGCTCCTCAGTTGTTCTTCTTGGAACAAAGCTCTCCTCATGACTAATGATTCTCCCTTCTTTAGCTTTCCCACTGAACTAGGTGATTCAACCAGTTCTTCCTCCGCATATGCTACTCTTACATTATTCTCTTTCTTTTTCTAGTAATCCCTTGATGACATTCAAATGCTTGGTGGCCTTCACCTCCACACTTGAAATAGGTTCCTTTGAATGATCTCTTGTCAAATCCTCTTTCATCTCTTCGGTATCCTTCATTGCAGTAAGAATTATAATTTTCTTTGTTATTGTGATAGAAAATTTTGTCATCTCTTTGGTGGTATGAATTACTGTCTCTTTCTTCTTTTTGGTATGGGCTACTCTCCTTGTTTTTCTCCGCATATGGTCTTCCTTCTCCAGAATGTGTTCTACCTCTTTAAAATTTTCCTCCTCTACCTCTCTGCCTTTGCTTATGTCTCTTATTCATCTTATCTTCAACTTTCAACGCAAATTGATATGCCTCTTCCATTGTTGTCATCATTACCAAGCTTAGTTCTTCTTGAATGTTTATCCTAAGTCTATTTATATACCACACCTCTTTCTCCTTGCTTGCTTCACTATGTCCAATCCTGATAATCATCTTATGAAATTCTTTAGTGTACTCCTTTATAGATTTCTCCTTTTGCCTTAGGTTTTGCAATCTCTTCAATAATTCCAACTCATAGTCAGTAGGTATGAACCGATTCTTTGATTTTGTCACCATCCTATCCCATTTTATGATTTTCCCTTTTCCTCTCCTATTTCTATCCAATTGAACTTCTTTCCACCAAATAGCTACAAGTCCTTTCAACTTAGTTTTTGCAACTCTCACTCTTTCTGGATCTTCTATTTCCTCATATTCAAAGCATTCCTCCATGTAATTTATCCAATCAATCAATTCCTCATTATTCAAATTTCCAGTATAGTTTGAAATTTCCATTCTAGGTCTCTTACTAATCTTAGAAATAGATTTCAACATCTTTACCTAATCTAATTCTTCTTCTTCTAGGGTTTCTTCATTTTGGTCAGCAGCTTGAAATTCATCATCATCACTTTCATCTTCATGTCTAGGGTTTAGTCCTCTTCTTCTATCTTATTCTACAACAACCAATCTAACTTTCATTGTCCTCATCATCTCTATCATTTCTTATATTCTTTCAACAACATTGGCCATAGTAGGTATCCTCCTTGGCTGCATCTCTTCCTCAGATCTGGTGCAATTGCCTCAATTCAGCGATCTAACTATAGGGTTGCAACTGCCTCACAATCAACGCTCTATTAATGAACACAAGTAGACTACCTCTGGTCGATGATATGTTCACTTCAATATCTTTCAAAATGCCTTCTCTCCCAAAAGATTCACAAACTTCACTATAATACCACTTGGTGCAATCACAGATGGAGGATCTAGAGAATGGACTATCCAACCATGCAACTAGAGTAAACACAACGGAAACAACACAAGGACAACACAAGAATAGAATGAAATGGAAGATTTATATATTCAATATCTCAAAAAATTACAATGCTTATAGGCTAGCAACATGCGGGCTACAATTTGGCTTATAGGCCTACTTTCCAGATTACAACATACATGAATGATATGGCATTGAAGTGCCTTCGGAAAAGAACTATCTTTCTATTCCATTACTAGATATCAATGATTATCAATGACTGGCTTCCTAATACATCTCATGAATGCTTATATATCATCTTCTAGCTCCAAGAATGCTCTGCGTCAGCATCAAGAGGTTTCAAACTCTAATGCATGATGAAATGTGTAGGTCAACTACAACATGTGGTAATGATCTGCAAATAGATGAAACGTGTTGCAGTTCTCAATGAAGTTCTATCTAGCCCTAAATTGCCTTGTGTGATATTCCATTTGGCTCTGCAAGTCATAGGAATGCTCTGCAAACATTGTATGCTCAAACTGAATGTTGAATGCTCTGTTTTATGAGTTCTACTAATGTTTTGATAGTGATAAATCTCCAAAAACAATTCCAAACCTCATGAAATATTAATATGATGTAGATGACATAGTGTAGAATCTAAATCCTACTCCATGAGCTATGAAATGATGATGCAGTAAAATGTGATGAAAAATGCTAAAACTGCAATTGACTGAAATGCAATTGAAATGCAAGAAAAGAAAAGAACCAAAATATTTTTGGTTGATGCAAGATTGCTCTTCAACCTAGGATTCTCTTGCATCAAAATGATGTACCTAAAAATTCATAATGAATCACATGTTCTTTAAAGGGAGTCTTATGTACATCCTCATCCTTTAGTTGAATTTAATGATAGCCTTTGAGAGTGATCCATTTAAGCTCCCTAATATTGTAGCAAATTTTCAAATGCTTCTCTTCTATTGAAATCTTTAAAATAATTCAACTTTAAAATGTTTCCTAGTTTTCAAATCATCAAATCATCCTAGTCGAGGGACCACTACTTTTCTTCTTTATAAAAATATTTTATCTTTCCTTAAAATTGCATAATTAAGGCATTAGGAATTAACGCTTTTGGTGTGTCGTATAAGAATTTCTTATGTGTTATGGATTGTGATTGTGCAATTTTTTCCATACACCAGATCACATTGGCCATTTTCATCATTATTGGCAATGTCACATGACATTGCATCAATTGAGTTGACCTCTCTAATCATGCTCAAATCTTGTTGTTGATTCACAATGCTCTAAATTTTTTTACAAGGTATCCTCAAAAGGTTGTTACAAGGTATGTTAAGAAAAGTTTTATCAAAGTGTTGATAAGAAAGTTGTAATAAAGTGATGCCTAGAAGAGTTTGGAAAAGTTTATACAATTATTGTTTAACATATATCATTTTCATTTGGTAAGTTCTGGCCCATACCTAGTGAAAATGCATAATGAACAACTATTTCACATGCCTATAAAATAGTCAAATTCTTGGGATAATACATGCAAAACCAAGATATTCTAAAAATAATAATTTTGATGAAAATGATAAGATTATGACTTACCACCCAATGGAAGGTGAGTAGTGCATTTACTATCATCTATTGGTTTTGGTTTGTGAGCTATTACATGATAATCTAGGCTATCCTTTTGGTCTGTAGCAATTCATTTGGCCATTTTCATCTTCTTGAATATTGTTGAAGCTTAGGAGATCTCTAGTTGACATTGGTTCTATGCATGCAATGGTATAGAGTCATGAGGTGAGTAATCAAACTAGCTATAGTCAAAATAATGACAAGTGAAACATTGCCTTATTTTTGCAATTTTTTAGTCCAGGGTTTCATTTTAAAAAATGAACAAAATAATTAAGATTGAATAAAAAGAGGTTTATGATACATCCTACATTATTTTTAAATGGAGATATGGTAGTGATAGAAGATAAGATTGAAATCCACCTTTCGTTTAAATGTATCTATCATTTTTAGTATAATAATGAAGTTTAAGTTTCATTTTGATAAATTTTTGAAATAATTTTGTTGGCAAAACATTGATTGTGTGGTCTCAAAACTTCCTTAACCATAAAAATTTCATTTGGAAAATGGGAAAGGAAGTTGAAAGGTTGTAATTTATTGTTTTCTTCTATCATCAAATGTTATATTTTTTATGTTGTGAAAAATTCCCAAAATTAAATGTTGGTAAGTTTTTTTATGAGAGTTTAAAATACCCATTTCTCGTTTTGTTTCAAGGGTATTATCAAAATTGCTTGGTTGTTTGCGGTGACAAAACATTGTTGCATTTGAATGAAATTTGTCATCTCAGAGTATTATTCCATCTTTATTTATTTGGGTAAACTCTATTTAATAGTTGCATAAAAATAAAGGCTATCCTTCATAGCATTTGTATTGTTTAAAATTTATGTACAAGTTGATTCTTCCAATTTGGCATTCTTTGTTGAAGGTTCTCAAATGATATGTTTTGGAGGTTTAGTTTAGTTCTTTAAATGGTAAACTCTACTCAATAATAAATAAATGATAAAATATTATTGGTGAAATTATGTTTCTCTTTCATCATTATAATATTGTATTTTGGTGTCTCTATATATTGAAAACAAAGATCTTCTTGGAAAGAATGAGAACACGATATTTTTCTTTAGTTTAGAAGTTCATCTTCTATAATTTTTTAGCATGTCGAGTTGGAGTCAAGAAAATAAAATTGGTAGGAAAGGACCTTGGGGAACATGGAATAATAGGTCCAATTTTGGTAATAGCAACTTTTTCAAAGATAATCATGGAATTCGAAGAGGCATTGACACACTTCGAGGTGACAAACATCTTCATGGTTTTGGAAATAGGGGTCATGTTAGAAACCAAATTTTAATTCACCTCGATGCTCAAAATCCCATACTTTGTCCTATTCTTGACCTTGCCACTTGTTAGTTCTCATTTATGTTTAGGGTTTTAAGCTTGAGCCTTTGTCGATTTTCCCATTCAAACCCTAAAATTTCTGAGTCTTGGGGTCTTGCATTGTTTTGTATCTTCTAAATGTGGACTTTCTGTGGTGGGTCTCTGGTTATTTAGTCCCAGCCTCTGTGCATTGTCTTACTGCCTTTTCCTGTCGCACTCATGAAAATGTTAAGTTTTTGTATGTGCAAGTGTAAATGTATGATTGGTGGGCTTGAAATCTCAATCGGTTTCCAAAAATGGTAAAAAACTGGGTTGTATGCATTTCCAAATGCATATCGGGCTCAAAAGAAAGATGTGCAAGGGTGGAATATACAAGCGGGAATCTTCCAGGAATATTCGCTGCTTGCATATCGGGTTGCATGTATATTTGGTTTGTATGATCAGACATACAAAGGGAAATGTACAATGAAAAATATACAAAGGCTGGCGCACATACATTTGCTACAGTGCAGCAAGGATACAATTGGTGGGGCTCGCGGGTATGTACAAGTGAGTTTGTGTATGATTGATATACAACGGAGATATGCATTCATCGATATACAAGCCGGATTCCAAAATATTTCAGATGTGCTTTTTAATTATGGTGAAGTCCAGCTTGTACATTGCATTTGTATATGCGATGTGCAATCAATGTGCAAAGGATAGAAAATGGGTCGGGCCCACCAGTTGTATAAAATGGTGGTTGTATGTATGCCGACATACATTCAGAACATACAAGTACAAAGATGCATTCTAGACTCGAGTAGAATTCCAAGATGCTTCATATAAGTTTGGGGTCCATAGCATGTATATTGGGTTTGTATATGCAGCATACAACCCGATATACAAAACAATGATATACAACCCAGACTCGAAGGAGGAGTCAAATACAGCGAATAGTAATTTGAGGTCCAGGGTTTGTATAAGGTGATCGTATGCTTGTACAGTAGCCGATATGCAAAGAGATTGTTGCCAGGACCGTATGTATCGGCCGACCTTTCTTGGGTCATTCCGATGGCCTTTGGAGATCAAATGCACAATGACGGAGGATGAATCACATGCTGCCACGTGCCTAGGAACTATTGCATGTATATGCATTTTGCATATACAAGGGATTTTGAGAGGCAAACAGTGGCGATTGTATATGCATTTCGACTTGCATATACAAGGGCGAAAAGGGCAAAATGGAGAGGCAAAAAGCCAGTGATAGAATCATGGGGTGCCTATGTGGCACATTTTCGCTGGTCGACGACTAGTCAGTGTGATTTTGAGCCGTGGATCTCAGCGATAGGATTGGATCGGCGGCCATATTTTGAACTTGCAGCGATGGTTTCTCCTAAGCGTATGCAATTTTTGAGCGGGAAAATCTCTAGATGCATCTGTTGTTGCATCCCGCGAGTAGATGAAGCATTGATGGCAGATTTGCAGAGGATGGACGATGGAAAGGACAAGTCAACCACCCGATTGAAGATGAAAGTCCTGGAGTGGCGGTGCAAATCCTGATTCCACCTGCTCATTCCTCTTTGTCTCTCTGCAACATTGAATATTTCTGAGTGCCATTTCTCATGCATTGAATCTGGTAGATTTTTGATTTGCCTTGTAATTAATTTTGCTGGGTACACAGTCTTGGTATAAAAGAAAAACTATGTTACTCATTAGGTAGTTGAAAACTGGACAAATTTTGGTGTTGAGACACAATACAACTTCATTGGTGGCCCTATTCTTGATGTCTTATAAGTTTATGAGTCTCATGTTGTATGTTTCATGCATGAGTTCACTGGTTTCATGCTGTTTTATATGAGAAATGCTCTGTGCATGTGTTTAATCATTTGTCTCCAAGCTGTGGGCATATTTTCTTTTGAATCAAGATAACTAAGGGTTGTTAAGGTTCAGGAATATAGCTTTTCTACATTGAATGTTTAATCTCCTACTTTTGTTCAAGGAACAAATTAAATATTTCAGGTTAATCATTGAGAGAATGTGTTGCAGTAGGGATACCATTAAGTATGAATGATCAAGCACCAAATTGTTGGGAAGTATCTGTAAGGTAGATATTAGAAATCCCCTTGATATCTAGTCTTGGGTATATGTTCATGCTGACCATTCACATGTGTATGTCTATTGACTCTAAGCCCTAGATAGGAAACGATCCAGTCTTGTATTGTGGTTGCAACCTAAAGTCTCAGTTTTGCATCCAAACACAAAATCAAACTTAAGCTTTAAATCAAATCTTTAGGACATTAGAAGTAGTTTTTTAGGACCAAAATCCTTTGTCTACAACTGAATATAGGCCCAAAGCTAGCCCCTTTGTACTTATCTCATAGTTTTGGTCTACATAAGAGAGGATTTATCTGCTTTGTGTCAACATCCCAGTCAATCCACAAGCATATCTCATGGATGTTGAGTAGGGAATACCCCCCTTGGTTCTGCAGAGCCTAAAGAAGAAGAGGATATATTTATAGAGTCTATCTCCTATACTGTTGGCCCCTGGCTCGGGAATCCTATTGATCAATGATGGCTACCTTGTAGGGATAATTGGGAACAAGCATCTAGTCTGGGAAAATAACCAACAGAAAATGGTGACTCTGCTGGGGACGTGAAGTGAAAGTGTTATCTTTTATCCCTGGTAAATTATTAGCAATTCCTAGTCATAGGTGGCGACTCTGAACAATCTCCCAACTGGTGAAGTAAAAATTTATATGCAAGGTAGAAGATCCCTATGTAATTCTCTGTCTGAAGAATTACCCAGAAAAATGATGTACAAAAGAAAAGGAACTGTTAAAGCTAGTCAAGAGGGTTCTCCCAGAAGTAATGATAATATGCAGGACAATCTAGGATCTTCAGAGCGAACAATACCTTATTTTTCAAACACTGAGGCTGATATCCAAAATGTATATGAAAGACAGCAAGGTAGTGGATTGAGAATGAGATCAAAGGTGTTTCAAGAACGCCCTTTCCATGATTCCCCTGATAGATTTAAAGAAGCTGAATCCCCAAGAGATGATAATGATGATCAGAATATAATGAAACCATCTTCTTCCATGCCCAGAGAGGAGGAATTAGCAGAAGAAATTAAGAGCTTAAGAGATGAATCAGAATATTTGCAAGCTATGAAGATCAGAGATGACATGAGACAGAAAGTGCAAGCGCTGAGAGTTGCTCAGAATGATTCAGTTCCCACCCTTGAAAATGTAAGTATGCAGAGAAATCAACAAAGAAATGAAGTTCAGGATCAGCATAATGATCAAAGACAAAATGCAAATAATGTTAGAGTACCATTGAATAATGTAAGAAATTAGAATACAAACATAAATGCCAATGTAAATTAGTTTGATAGATAGTCGATGCAGCTGGACAGATTCCGACAGCTTGTTTTTGATGGCATTCCTGGTTACCCCAATCCTATTGAGAAACATGTGAGGCTGCAAGTGCCTAAATTTTTAGGAAATAATACCGTATCAGGTGAAGATCATTTAAAAGCTTTTCAGAATATCATGCACAACTTTGAGGTTGAGCATGAGGATGTTTTCATGAAATTATTCATGGAATCCTTAGTTGATGAGGCCAGTGAATGGTACAAGGGTTTGCCTGACAGAAGTGTTTCATCATGGGAGGACTTCAGGAGAATATTCAAAGAACAATATGGTGACAAAACTGATCCAAGTTTTTTCATTAATGAATTCACTGGCATTACCAAAGGATCAAATGAGCAGGTTGCTGATTTCAATGCTAGATTCACTAAGGTGTTGAACAAATTGCCACATCACCTAAGGCCTAATGAACCTATGTGCATAGTGTTGTACATAAATGCTTTTGATGCCAAAACAACTTATGGGTTAAGAGATAAGGGTCCTCGCAGCCTCAAAGATGCCTTCAAAATTGCAACAAATATTGAAAATAATAGAAAAGCGTCTGGTAAGACAAACAGAAGAGATGATATAAAAATTTTGTAAAATCCAAATACTATATCTCAGAGTGTTTAGGGCAATGCATCTACTTCTGAGGATAAATTAGATAAGTTAACAACTATTGTCAAGGACTTGAGCTATAGAATGGTTAAAAATGACAAAGGGGTTGGTCCTGACAGACAGGTTTACCAAAGGTAAGAAAGAAGACCATCATTACATGATATGCCATATAATACCAATTGGCATAATGGTAAACCCATTCTCCCAAATAGTAGCTCAAATCCAAGGAATCAAAATGTTAAGGAAACACCTGACCCTTTGAAGAAGGCGGTTAATAATGTTAATGATACCCCATGGTGTATCATATGTCAAATGCCTCACTCATAGTCACAATGTATGATTACTCAGTCTCTATATAACAATGCTGTTGCCTGTGATGAATGTAATGAGCCGCATTGCATGGAAGATGATAATGTAAATATGCTGTCTACAAACAGAGAGTATCCCTCTCGGGATGCTGATGCAAATGCAAATGATGAGATTCAGGTCTGCCAACAGTTTCCCTGTGATGAAGATGATGAAGATAGTTATGCCTATGCTCAGAATTCACACGATTTTTTGAATAACTTGAAAAGGCCATCTGATAAAGAAATTAGAGCCCTCACAGCTACAGCAGTGGCTCAGGTCAAAAGCAATTATAATCTCAGGGGTAAAGCTCAGGTAAGTAACTCACACCAACCAAAGAATACTTCTGCAAGTCAGCCAGTGCATAGTCATAAGGGGACTGAAACACAAAAGAAGCAATGGAACAATAATAGGCAAAAATTTAAGCAAAGAACATGTTATGATCCTCAAGGACTAGAAAATAGAATGCCCCAGATTGAGAATCAAAACGAAAATTTTTTGATCAAAGATGACAGTCAAGGAGCCACAAAAATTAAGGCTGGATCATACCAAGATAAAAATAAAATCATGGATCAAGCTACAACTGTTATTCAAAATTATGCTCCATTCGACATAACTCAGGTCTTGTCCCAGGTAAAGGTTTCCGTTCCATTAATGGAGTTGATGAAAGTTGAAGAATTCAGAAATAAAATAGTATCCCTAATTTTAGGTGTCCCTTGTCAAGCCAAGTTGAATGATGAAACTCAGGATAAAAAACAAATTATGTGTAATAATGAGGATGAGATTCCTGAGGTATATCTAGGGATGACCATGATAAAGTGCCCTTCATAGGTTGAGCCATTTTATGTCTCCCTTGTCATAATGGAAAAGTAATTAAGAATTGTATGCTAGATTCATAAGCATCAACGAATATCATGCCCCTATCCATTATGCAGCAAGCTGGGTTAAAGATAGATAAGGCATGTGGGAAATGCTATGCTATGGATGCTAGAGAAGTACTTGTCATTGGAATCATGAAATATGTAGATTTCAGACTGGCAGCATATCCAAAAAAGACCTACAAAATGAACATAACAGTTGTTGATATCAAGCCACAATATGGCATGTTGTTGTCTAGAAGATGGGCAACATTGATTGGTGGGAGTATGCAATTAGATCTGTCATATTCCATAATCCCAATGAATGGCAAGGATGTCAAGTTGATCAGAGAAGAAAGATCATCAGAAACAGTTGAGGATCAAGAGTCAGGGGAGCATATTTGTTTTGTGCACACTGACTGTGATAATTTCAGGGTTGTCTCAGATGATAAAGGAGGTGGAGAGAGAGATATGTGCATTCAAGAGCTTGACCAACAGGGTCTTTGGACCATGTATTTTGATGGAGCTTGTTCAAAGGAAGGCTCTGGTGCTGGAATTGTATTTCTATCTCCAACTGGTAAGCTTCTAAAATTTTCATTTTTGTTGAAGTTTGCCTATACAAATAATATTGCAGAGTATGAAGCTCTGTTATTAGGCTTAAATGTTTCTTTGAAGCATGGGATCAAGATGCTCAAAGTATTTGGGATTCAGAGTTAGTTGTTTCCCAAGTTAGAGATAAATATGCATCAAAAAATAAGAGGTTAAAGCAATATAAGCATGCCATTTGGGATACAATTGAATTGTTTGATGCATTCTCAATAAGCTGAATAGAGAGATCAAAAAATGTCAGGGCAGATTTTCTAGCTAATGTAGCCATAAGGCCAGATGATGCTACTCTATCAGATGTCACAAATGTTGAGGTCAAACTTAGACCTGCAGTGCCAGATAATGTCTGTAGCTGGCAAGTGTTTGATGATGATAAGGATTTGCTGAGATTTCTACATTGTATTGATGAGTATGAAAACCAGGAAATGGATTTTCAGAACTTTGTAGAAGTTGTAGATGGGAGAGAAACCCTCTTAGGGAAAGAAATAATTCAACTCAAGACAAATAAAGTCCCTAGAGGGCTAGTTGCTCTAGAGAGAGCTTTTGACAATAGGGACCAATTTGTTACAAAGGCATCTCCAACAAATAAGAATGATTTGGAGGAGATAAACTTGGGGACATCTCAGGCCCCCAAAAGGGTATATATTGGCAAACAGCTCAAGCCACACATCAGAACTATGCTGATTGCATTACTGAGAGAATATAAGCATGTTTTTGCCTGGTCCTATGAGGACCTGGAAGCTTATAGGGAGGATTTATTTCAGCATGAAATCCCTTTGAAGCCCGAAGCTAAACCATTTAGACAAAAATAGAGACCTATCAACCCAACCTTGGCTCCAAAAATGCAAGAAGAACTTATAAAGCTTACGGAGGCTGGAATAATTATGTCTATTAGGCACTCAACTTGGGTGTCTAACCTTGTCCTAGTCAGAAAAAAAGAATGGTGACATAAGATTATGTGTGGACTTTAGAAATCTAAATGTATCTTCTTTGAAGGATAATTATCCATTGCCAAACATGGAAGCTATGTTGCAGAAGGTGACCGGCTGTGAACTTTTATCCATGATGGATGGATTTTTAGGGTACAATCAAGTGAAAGTAAAAAAATTAGAACAGTTCAAAACTACTTTCACCACTCCATGGGGAACCTATGTTTATGTGAGAATGCCATTTGGACTAACAAATGCAGGTGCCACATTTCAGAGGGCTATGGATGTTGCTTTTGCAGGATTAATTGATTCAATCTTGGCTGTATATCAGGATGACTTGATAGCTTATTCAAAAAAGGAGGAGCAGCACTGTATGCACTTGGAGCAGATTTTTATTAGAGCATTGGAATATGGCATCTCACTTAACCCAAAGAAATGTGCTTTTGGGGTAGTGGAAGGAAAATTGCTTGGACACATTATTTCCAAGGATGGAGTCAGGATTGATCTTGAAAGAGTGGCTGCAATTGACAAAATCCAGATCCCTAAAACAATGAAAGGTGTTCAGTCCTTCTTTGGACAAATTAATTTTGTTAGGAGATTTGTGCCTAATTTTGCAGAGACCACAAAAGATATCTCTAAGATGTTGAAGAAAGGTGCAACTGTCACATGGGAAGATGAAGCAACTAAATCATTTCAGAATATAAAAGAGGCAATAAAGATGGCTCCTGTACTAAAATCTCCTGATTTTTCTAAGCCATTTCAACTGTTCTCATTTGTTTCTTTCCATACTATTGCTGCATGCTTATTACAAAAAAATGCAGAGAGTTTTGAACAACCTATAGTTTTCTTTAGTAGGTCATTGCAAGCTGCTGAGTTAAAATATGACATTATGGAGAAACATGCATATGCACTGGTTAGAGCAGTCAAACGTTTCAGGCCATATTTGGTAGGCTCTTAAGTAGTTGCATATGTACCTCATGCAGCAGTCAAAGATATCTTCGCTCAACAAGAGGTAACTCGAAGGAGATGCAGATGGATAAACAAATTGCAGGAATTCAACATTGAAATACAGATCACTAAATTGGTAAGAGGACAAGGTTTGGCAAAACTGATGACACAGTCAAATCTAGAGGCATGCCAAGTAAATGTAGTGCATTATAAAATTATAAATATGTCAGAATCTGAATGGTACAAGGACATTGTACATTATTTGCAAAATTTGAACTGTCCTTCCCATCTCAGTGATAATCAAAGGAGGACTTTAAAGCTGCGGGCTATTAAATATATCATTGTTCAAGGAGAGTTGTATTGGAAAAATCCTGATGGTGTATTACTCAGATGTGTGAATGAAGATCAGGCTAAGGATATTCTAAATGATATGCACAATGGAGAGTGTGGTGGGCACTATGCTGCCCAGACAACAGCCCACAAAATTCTCAGAGCTGGCTATTGGTGGCCAACTCTCTTCTCAGACGCACACAAAATGGTAAGAAAATGTGAGTCTTGTCAAAGGTTCTCAGGAAAGCTAAGATATCAAGGTGCATTACCCCTTAGGACTATAACTATAGAAGCTTGATTTCAACAATGGGGGATTGATTTTATAGGGGAAATCTCAGAAAAATCAAGTGGAGGGCATAGTTAGATTTTGGTTGCCACCGATTATTTCACTAAATGGATTGAGGCCATTCCAACTAAAAAAGCTACAAGAAAAGTGGTGATGGATTTTATTCTAGAGAACATTATTATCAGATTTGGAGTTCTAACCAAATTGGTCGCAGATAATGCCATGTGCTTTAGGTTTGGAGAATTTATTGATTTTTGCAGCAATTACAGAATTGATTTGTCTCATACATCACCATATCATCCACAAGGGAATGGTTAGGCAGAGTTAAGCAAAAAAAGTCTCATGAAAATCATCAAAAGGATGATAGGTAAAAATAAGAGGTCTTGGGATTCAAAGCTAAAGTTGGCATTATGGGTTGACAGGGTGACAGTAAAAAGAGCAACTAGAAGGTCACCTTATGAATGAGTATATGGTGTAGCAGCTAGATTGCCTGTGACCAATCTCTTGCCAGTATACAAATTCATACAAGAAAACGATGAGGAGATTGGAGACCCAATGACTGAAAGAATAAATCAGCTAGTTGCACTAGATGAAATAAGAAGGGAAGCACAGAACACAAACATCAAGACACAACAAAAAGTGAAATATCTATTTGATAGAAGGGCTACAGAGAGAAGGTTTCAGATAGGTGATCTAGTCCTTATGTGGAAAGCAAAGAGCCAAGACAAGGGCAAACACGGTAAATTTGAGCCCTTATGGACTGGCCCATACCAAATTAGCACTGTTCATGGAGATGATTCTTATTTTCTCCAGGCCCTCGATGGTGAACTACTGGAATTGCCTGTGCACGATAAATTCCTTAAAACTTTTTTCTCATAAATGAGTACCTTATGTGCACATTGTAAATTAAGTGTAAATATTTTGTACATGCCTTGTATAGTCGGTCGTGTTTTGAGTTTTGGGTTTTGTCTGGTCTGCCTCGGAGTAGTCTGGTCCTTGCTGTAGTCTTGCACCTGCATATCCCCAATTGGAGCTTGTGTTAGTACTCATTTATGTTTAGGGTTTTAAGCTTGAGCCTTTGTATATTTTCCCATTCAAACCCTGAAATTTATGAGTCTTGGGGTCTTGCATTGTTTTGTATCTTCTAAATGTGGACTTTCTGTGGTGGGTCTCTGGTTATGTAGTCCCAGCCTCTGTGCATTGTCTTACTACCTTTTCCTGTCGCACTCATGAAAATGTTAAGTTTTTGTATGTGCAAGTGTAAATGTATGATTGGCGGGCTTAAAATCTTAATCAGTTTCCAAAAATGGTAAAAAATTGGGTTGTATGCATTTCCAAATGCATATCGGGCTCAAAAGGAAGATGTGCAAGGGCAGAATATACAAGCGGGAATCTTCCAGGAATATTTACTGCTTGCATATCGGGTTGCATGTATATTTGGTTTGTATGATCAGACATACAAAGGGAAATGTACAATGAAAAATATACAAAGGTTGGCGCACATACATTTGCTACAGTGCAGCAAGGATACAATTGGTGGGGACGTGGGTATGTACAAGTGAGTTTGTATATGATTGATATACAACGGAGATATGCATTCACCGATATACAAGCTGGATTCCAAAATATTTCAGATGTACTTTTTAATTATGGCAAAGTCCAGCTTGTACATTGCATTTGTATATGTGATGTGCAATCAAATGTGCAAAGGAGAGAGAAAATGGGTCGGGCCCACCAGTTGTATAAAATGGTGGTTGTATGTATGCTGACATACATTCAGAACATACAAGTACAAAGATGCATTCCAGACCTGAGTAGAATTCCAAGATGCTTCATATAAGTTTGGGGTCCGTAGCATGTATATTGGGTATGTATATGTAGCATACAACCCGATATACAAAACAATGATATACAACCCAGACTCGAAGGAGGAGTCAAATACAGCGAATAGTAATCTGAGGTCCGGGGTTTGTATAAGGCGATTGTATGCTTGTACAGTAGCCGATATGCAAAGAGATTGTTGCCAAGACCGTATGTATCAGCCAACCTTTCTTGGGTCATTCTGATGGCCGATGGAGATCAAATGCACAACGATGGAGGACGAATCACATGTTGCCACGTGCCTGGGAACTGTTGCATGTATATGCATTTTGCATATACAAGGGATTTTGAGAGGTGAACAGTGGTGATTGTATATGCATTTGGACTTGCATATACAAGGGCGAAAAGGGCAAAATGAAGAGGCGAAAAGCCAACGATAGAATCATGGGGTGTCTACGTGGCACGTTTTCGCCGGCCGACGACTAGTCAGTGCGATTTTGAGCCGTGGATCTCAGCGATAGGAGTGGATCGGCGGCCGTATTTTAAACCTGCAGCAATGGTTTCTCCTAAGTGTATGCGATATTTGAGTGGGAAAATCTCCAGATGCATCTGCTGTTGCATCCTGTGAGTAGATGAAGCATTGATGGCAGATTTGCAGAGGATGGACGACAGAAAGGATAGGTCAACCACCCAATTGAAGATGAAAGTCCTGGAGTGGCGGTGCAGATCCTGATTCCACCTGCTCATTCCTCTTTGTCTCTCCGCAGCATTGAATATTTCTGAGCGCCATTTCTCATGCATTGAATCTGGTAGATTTTTGATTTGCCTTGTAATTAATTTTGCTGGGTACACAGTCTTGGTATAAAAGAAAAACTGTGTTACTCATTAGGTTGTTGAAAAATGGACAAATTTTGGTGTTAAGACATAATACAACTTCATTGGTGGCCCTGTTCTTGATGTCTTGTAAGTTTATGAGTCTCATGTTTTATGTTTCATGCATGAGTTCACTAATTTCATGTTGTTTTATGAGTAATGCTCTATGCATGTGTTTAATCGTTTGTCTCCAAGATATGGGCATATTTTCTTTTGCATCAAGATAACTAAGGGTTGTTAAGGTTCAGGAATATAGCTTTTCTACATTGAATGTTTAATCTCCTACTTTTGTTCAAGGAACAAATTAAATATTTCAGGTTAATCATTGAGAGAATGTGTTGCAGTAGGGATACCATTAAGTATGAATGATTAAGCACCAAATTGTTGGGAAGTATCTGTAAGGCAGATATTAGAAATCTCCTTGATATCCAGTCTTGGGTATATGTTCATGTTGACCGTTCACATGTGTATGTCTATTGACTCTGAGCCCTAGATAGGCACCGATCCAGTCTTGTATTATGGTTGCAACCTAAAGTCTCAGTTTTGCATCCAAACACAAAATCAAACTTAAACTTTAAATCAAATCTTTAGGACATTAGAAGTAGTTTTTTCGGACCAAAATCCTCTGCCTACAACTGAATATAGGCCCAAAGCTAGCCCCTTTGTACTTATCTCATAGTTTTGGTCTGCATAAGAGAGGATTTATCTACTTTGTGTCAACATCCCAGTCAATCCACAAGCATATCTCACGGATGTTGAGTAGGGAATACCCCCCTTGGTTCTACAGAGCCTAAAGAAGAAGAGGAGATATTTATAGAGTCTATCTCCTATACTGTTGGCCCCTGGCCTAGGAATCCTGTTGATCAATGATGGCTACCTTGTAGGAATAACTAGGAACAAGCATCTAGTCTGGGAAAATAACCAACACTAGTCACGAGGAATTTAATCATCCCATTGTTAAATCCACTAAACTCTCAATTCCCTCGCAATTTCAATCATAATCAATTTTAGAATCCTATTGTAAATCAACCTACTCACTCAACTTCTCATTCCTGACAGTCAACCCACTCCCATCCTTATGATCTAATAGTTTCCCAAGATGCCAATCATGATTTTACAAGGTTTGACCAACCTCCAAATCTCTCCTTTGGTCCTAAAAATATTGATCACCCCGTTCCTCCTCCACCTACCTACTCTTCATCCCATCCAACCACCTCTTCACAAGTTGCTCTATCTACCTCTAAGGATATCAGGTCCTCTTGCACTCCACCTCTAGCGACACATGCACTCAATAAGGTCAAATTGGAGGTGTAGGATGATGTTGGAGTCTTGAATTACACAAAGTTGCCTCGAACCCTATATAAGTATATATAATGTGTCACAAGTACTAATACTTATCTATTAGATCTTACATAGGAAGATAAGTAATATTTGTCTTTGAAAATTGATGGTTGTCTCTATGTTGCTTTCAATAGACAATGATTAGTTTTTCTTTGATGGCATGCATAATTTGGATATTTGCTACACATTGGACTCTGGTTGGATGATATTTTGATCAATCATAATTTTTCATGTAAAATTTTAGTTCTCATATGACTTTTGATATTAATTAAAATATTATGACATGGTTGCAATAATTTTTGGGATATTCATGTACATGTGACATTGTTTAAGTGTTTCATTTATTCTTGGATTATTATGCTAGTATAAAGTAGATAATGATATTTCTTTTAAGCAAGTAAAGATAGTGGGTCCCCACCCAAGTCATAAGTGGCATTAAGATTTTTTTTAATCATTTATTTTTAATATTCTCAAATCTTAAAAGACTAAAACAAAGTTGACAAATATTATTATGAAGTCTTTTTTTTATGGATAAGTAGCTACCAATATGACAGCTAATATATTATAATATAAAGTAAAACAAGTACATATTAGATTACATAGTGGTTACATAAAGGAAAAATAATTACTTGCGCCAAAGGGTCCTTAGCCCTTCTGACAGTTCCATTGCATGTTCTAGCTGAGTGGGAGAAAGAAGGTCTCCATATTGACCAATTATATAGGCAAAGGTCTCCATGTTGTGATTGTGAATGCCTTCATTGAAGAATGTCGGGGCCTGGCCTATTACATTTTTCTCCATGTTGACCGTCGCCACGTTAAACACTCCTTCCATGAGCCCATATTTGGGCCGTTTGTTAAAATTGGAAATCGTTGAGGGCGCTACTTGATACATGTGGTCCTTAATGTAATTGTTAGCCATCACCTTTCTACTATTCTTCCTCCCCAAAATAAGTACAATATTCATCAAGAACTCTTTGTAGAGAACTCCGTTGTGGATATGGCCTCTATTGAAGACTTTGGACCCAATAATCTTGAAGATTGTGTTTGCAATTTCATTAGAATTAGTCTTAAATAGGCATTTTATCTACTCAATTGGGGATTCACTTTTCTCCTCAGCCTCTTCTTCTTCAGTTTCCAAATCCACTTCTTCCTCCAAGTCATTATCATCTTCCTCCTCTTGGCATTTATAGACACACTTGATGTTCATCCTATTCGCCATGACTCCAATTTGGCTTTGCTTCGTCCAAATCTCCTGCTATAAATAAATAGAGAGAGAGAGAGAGATAATATAGTTGTTTCCATGTGAAAATTTGGCCCTCAATCTTTTTAGGATATGAACCATTTTTGGGAATGAGTTGCTTGTTTAGGACAATCAGTTGTCTAGAGAATCCTTATCAATCTTCACCTGGATATGGAGCTTGATCAATACTAAATCGAATACTGATTCCTCATATCTTACTTGACAGATTACTTTGTGTCATCTAGCCTCAACGTGCCCGACTGTCATGATGCCTACAACAATATTTTGCAAGAACTGATGATCCTGAGAAGCCTTATTTTTTGATTTTCTAAGAACTCAAACATGTGACTCTATGTATTCAGAGCTAAGAGCATTGCATTGTCCTTATAATTTAGATATTCTATGTGGTGCACAAACCAGAGATATGTAGCAGTTTCTTGTTTAAGATAACTTGTGAAACTGGACCGGCCAGAAAATAGTGAGATTAATTCCTGCCGATGTCTTTGGTATGATGGACTGCCAAAAATAGGGCGGTTAGCCCCCTAATTTTTTTTGTGTCAGGGATGCCTTTGGTACCCCTCCTTGGGTGCCCCTAATAAAATCTAAAATTTTTATATTTAAGATGTGATTACCCATTTCTGGCATTTTCCCTACCGTCGTGAGCATTGTTTTTGTGCAAGGACCTTCCATTGTTCTCTTGACTTCCCTATCCCTCGATCTTTCCATATTCTTATTAGATGTTGGTTTAGAGGTGTTGGCCTGGGAGTTAGCGAGTGATAAGATCAGAGCCAAAGTATCATTCTACGTATGGGACAATTCCTCGGTGTTTGAAGTACCTGCTAGGCCCAAGGTGCAGGAACCATATTCAATTTTTTCTTCCTGAGGTGGATGGATTGCAAGACTCTAGGAATTTCATGCATCAACATCTATGGGGGTACCCTATTGTGACCCAGTCCTTCATTTTGTGATTTGTCCTGGATTTGTACTTGCACTTCCTTTCTTGGTGCAACTATTTTCTGAATGCCGATGGCTATGGCAATTGAGGCAAAAGAAGCATTTTCCTCGATTTCTAATTTTTGGACCCTTTTATATTCCTAGGTATGTAAGATTATTTCAGCTGGAATTCTATAGATAGCTGCCACCTAAATTCTTGCAAATAAAAATGAATCACTATTAAAGAGATCATCGTCGATAGCTAGCACTATACCAAGGGATCACCTAATCTTGAACAAACAATCCGCCGTCCAGCATTCCAATGGGAGATTGTATAAGCGAATCCACTTCGGTTCCTCATATGGATTGCATAGTGTTGGGTCAAAGTTTGGCATCCATTTCCTCATTTATAGTGGTGATCCATTCCTTGTCCAGTTCTTTCCTCTAAGGATCAAATCTCGGTCAGCTGGCGTTATGAAAGTGGTGATGAAAAACCCTTTGGGGAGGAGTTTGATAATGCATGGAACCTGCCAAATCTCTTCTGCCCATGTCTTGACCTGGTTTCTACTTAGCTTTGGTTTGATAAAGCGACAGATTAATGTTATTTTTTCTAATGACTCACTTTCTCTTTTGCTCTCCTATGAAACATCTATGAGAAGGAAGGTTTTTGGCAGGTGACACCCTTCAGTCCTACTTGCAGATTTTGAATTTTGGAGATCGCTTCTCCCATGCCCATCTTCCTTGGGATGTTAAGTCTGGGCTTCTGCCATGAAAGTTCGCTCCCTACTCTACTTCATCGTTCTATTACTATATTATTCTATTATTATGAAGTTTATTTTAGTTGTAGTCAGTTACAACTAATTTCTATTTAAAAGGAAAGCTATTTAAGAGATTTTATGATGCAAAAAAGGAGGAAATATATACGTATATTTAACAACTTAATTTGCAAAACTTTCATATTTTAGTCTCCATGCAATATGGACTTTGAGATGATTATTTGATTGGTGGTATCTTCTTGTCACATATCTCTCAATGATTAAGTATTGTTTTGGAATTATTAGGTATATCTAGTTTTAATTTGATCATTTTGATTATTTGAAAGATATTTCAAATACAATCATTTACTAATTACAGCTATTCTGACATATCCTAAGCTTATTTGAATCCATACTTATCATCTTTTATTGAATACTTTGTGTATCTAAATGTTCGATAGTTTGTGAGAGGGTTATAATCTTCTATAAAGGAAATTACTGACTCAAATTTTAGATCATTTTCCATGTTGTAAAACTTTGTTTGATGAAATATATACTTGCTTAAAACTATTTTCTCATTCTAATCAATGTAAATAATTTAGTTGGTCTTTAAGACTTGTATAATCTGTGCAATATGTATCATTATCTCATTTTAGATAACTCTATATGCAAGTATCTATACTAAAAATATTTCATATACATATCATTCTCACTTAATTTTTGAATGTTTCATCAATAAGTGTTTGTTTATTAGATTGAGATTAACATATAGATTAGTGATTTATTCTTTTATCATTTATTCTCAAGAATTCATTTCAATTAAATCCAAAATATCATTAATAGATCATCAATATATTATAATGATCATACTATAGGCTTAATAATTAAGCGAAAGAGAGATTTTTGTCATTTGTGGATTACTCAGATTAATGCAGCATCCTGTGCTAATGGAGTCTCCTATAATAAATTCATACAATTTTTATGTAAAAGGCAGTTGCTTACAAATCATAAAACACTTGCGTAAATAGCTGTATTAAATAATAATTGCTTCTCTATGATCTTAGAAAATATTGTTGTATTATGAAATAGTCAAATCCAATCTCTCGGATAAATTCTTTGGGAAACTAGAGACAATACAAAAATGAATTCGAGATGAACAAATCCATTTGGATAATGAAATTCTCTATTTTTTCATAATTATTTTCATTTATAGAACAAGAAATCTGTGCTATATTCATGATTAAACTGTTTAGATTCCACCTTGACCTTTGTGGTATGCAAAAGGGTTGTTTGGTTGTCATAATTTTTTTTAGCGACAACAAAATTTGGTGACTTCACTGGGGATTTAGTAGTTTTCATCCATTTTTTTGAGAGAATCTCTTCTCCTATTACTCAGTCACATCTGATTCATTTTCCATAGATGACCATATCTAGAAATGATGTTTCATATATTCTCACACTTGATATCCCTCATGAGTTAGAGAAAACTAACCTTTCTTTAGATCTCAAGGCCTTTTATAGTTTGAAAAGGAAACTATAGCAACCAATGTCCTTGAAGAAGACTAAGCCTTTGAAGCCCTTGATAACACCATTCATAATCAAGTGCAAATTCAATCTTAACAATATATTGTCAAAAGAAATATGAAAATTAAATAAGATAGGGAAAATCCTTAAAATAAAAACACATAGTCAAACCTAGGCTTTTAGATCCTTCAAATGAAAAGAAATTGTTGAAGCATTTCTGTTAAGGCTATTTTTTCTAATTGGTTAACTTGTCTAAATTCAACAAACACAATGGGTGATAGAACGATGGAAATGCTTTTATTAAAATAATCTTATAGATGAAGATAAATTAGATGTTCGGGAAGATAACCAATTCCTTAGATGAGAGGTAATCCTTTTGATGTAGGGATAAATCCCTCTAAATTGCCTTCTTTAAAGGGAATAGAAGTTCCTCAAATTTTAGTTGAGATTAGGGAGTCATGGGAAGATCACTCAAATTCATTCAGGTAGATTTATGTTTTCATACCTGTGTTGTTAATGAAAAATCTTCCCTTAGATTATTTTCACAAACTCTTAAGGGTAAATCTTATAGAGATTTCATTAACTTGCCCCCCAAATCCATCTCTTAATGGATTGAAATTGAAGAGTGGTTAGAATAATGTTTTAGAAAGCCTAAAGATGCTTATGAAATTATCAATGAATTATCTCAAATTTCAATTGACCTGGGAGGAAACCATTTATCAATAAATTGAGATAAACAATCTTGTAGACATTAGACCACCAAAGAGACTCCCTCTCTTGTACTATCACAATGCTTTACCTCTAAAATATTGTGTGTGGTTTTAGAAGATAAAGACATCACCTCTTTGATGAAACAATCATTTTTTGTCTTAATTATAAAAAGAAACTAATGAAAAATGAATTTAAAGATAGGGCCTCAACTAGTATATCTATTGATAACACCAAAATTTTAAATGTGATAAGGTCTTTAGGAAATGAGTTAGTTTCTGTTAAAAGACAACTCGGTGATAAAACCACTTCCACAAACAAATTTATAGACCAAGTAAATCAGAGCTTGAGTTAAAAATTCTTTATTGCATGGTTTGTGAAGATGATCATGACCCTGAAACTTGCATTACTATGAGGAAATATAAAAGATTGATTCAGAGGGAAAGAGAATGATCCTCCTAGTTCTTGATATACTATAAACATGTGTACTTCTGAGGAACCTTTGAGTAAAATTGGAGGCACTAATGTTTATTTTGTCAACACAAGAAATAAGGATTATAATCAAACCCCTAGGAACAATCCAAATAATTCCAAACAAACAAATGCTCAACATGTTTAGACATCAACTACAAACACCAATGATAGAATAATAAGAACAATTGATCCAAGCACCCCTATTCCAAATGACACTTTAGATCTCACTCCTACTAGATTCAATAACACTCAATACCAATAATAAAAATTTAGAAATTAGATTAGTCAATCTAACTTTTCTATTGGGTATGACTTGATTGTTGATTGAGCAACATGAACATTTGGGACATCCTTGACCAACTTAGATAGTTTAAAAAGTTGAAAATAGTACACAAAGATATACATGATCCTAAAGATGCTATAGGTTTGCAAGAAGAAACGCAAAGGGAATAATATGAAGCACTCACTCAGTACATAGATCCTCCCACCAATTACATCCCTCCTTTCTATGTGACTATTAAAATAGCCAATAAAGTTATTCACAATTGTAATTTAGACATATAAACATCTAAGAAAATTTATGCCTATTTACATAGTAGACCAAATAGGCATCCCTTATGAACCCGATAATTACAAAATGATTGGTTTTGATGCTAGACAAACTAAGTCTAGTGAGAAGTTTAGAAAAATTATCATCAAAATACTTCAAGAAAAAAGAGTTAAATGTATGATAAACATCCAAATCCTTGATATCCCTACAAATTATAGCATGTTATTAGGAAGAGATTGGCCCAAAGAAACTGATGTTTTTATGGGCAAAGATGCTACCTAGATTCCTCTAGGGAATGACATTGCTTTCATACATAGAGAAGATTGGTCAAGAACTCTAGTTGAACCTATATGACCCACCATTTCATTTGCTAAAACTGGAATAGGATCTTATGGGATTATGAACACTGATTAATGTGACATAAATCATCTTGATGAAGTTTTTGAACAATGAGGTGTTTCATCCTAGAGGGGACATATGGACCATGTATTTTGATGGTGCTTGTTCTCAAAATGGAAATGGGGTTGGTGTCATCCTAATTTCTCCTAAAAGTGAGTCACATCAATTTTATTTTTAGTTATCTTTTTATTTAACAAATTATATAGAAATATTTAAAGCTCTTTGTCTAGGTCTTGAGAAAGCACATGAAATGAACATTAAGAAACTAAAAGTTTTCAAAGATTCTAAACTGATTGTAAGGCAAGTCAAAAAATTATAAAACAAACTAGACTAGGATGCATAAATATACTCAAAAGATGTGGTCCCTAATTGAGAAACTTTTTACCCTCAACATCTCCCACGTGCTTCAAGAATTCAATTCTAATGTTGATAAGCTCATTGTTTTTGATCTATCCCTTTGATGACTAACTTTAAACCTAATGATTTCATTTTATCTAAAAATTTTAGGCTCGAGATTCGTGATTTAGAAAATAATTGGCCTATTTTTGAATGTGATGAACATATTGATTTTTTTTGCAAAAAAAATATTTTGACTCAAATAATTATGTGTTGAATTGCAAGGATTACTTGCAATTATCTATAAATAAGTTGAATACTAGTTTAGTTATCCCTGAGTCAATGTTTTCACCTTATGACCAGCCTAAAATTGTTAGAATTGAAGAATTACCTGGACAGGTAGTTGGGGAAACCATTCCCATAAATTTAGGTACCGATGAAGATTATAAATATATCTAACTAGGTGTTAAATGTACTAAGAAAGAGAGGGTTTCTTTCATTAAAATTTGCAAAGAATTTATTGAAGTGTTTTCCTAGTCTTATACGAACTTGAAAGGTTATGATCTCAAAATAATATGACATGATATTCCTATAAATCCTTCTATCAAACCCATAAGAAAAAAACCCTAAAGTGTGATCCCCTTGTTGGAAGAAACCATCAACAAGGAGCTCAATAAAATGCTTGATGGTGGTGTCATTTTTCCTTTGAGATATTTAGATTAAGTAGCCAACTTGTTTCATGTTCATACAAATAATGGTGGCATTCATTTATGCATTGATTTTCATGATTTGAATAGGGCTAGCATGAAGAATAATTTTCCATTTCCTAATATTTATTAGATTTTATAGGTTACTGGTTTAGAGATGATCTCTTTATTGGATAGATTCTTTGGATACAATCAAATTTTTGTCAATCTTGAAGAAAGGCATAAAACCACTTTTACCACACGTAGATGCACTTTTTCTTTCAACTAGATGCCTTTCAACCTCATCAATGTCGATACCACCTTCTAAAGAGCCATGCACATGGCTTTCGATGACTAGATCAAAGTCATAATCAAAGTTTATCTTGATGACCTTACCATCCATTCTAGGAAGTCAAAAAGCACATTGATCATGTTTGTGAAATTTTGATCCATTAAAAAAAACACGGGATTTCTCTCAATCCTAAGAAATTAGTGTTTGAAGTAATCAAGGGTAAGTTATTAGGAAACATCATATTAAAAGATGGTATTTCTATTGATCTTGAAAGAGCTAAGGCCATGATGGAACTACCTCCTCCAAACACAAGTCTAATTCATATTTTTTTTTGGTAAGATCAACTTCATGAGACAACTCATGGCTAATTTTTCTAATAAGAATGATCCTTTGCAAATTTTACTCCAAAAGGATGAACTTTTTCTTTGGCATTAGCATTCTAATGTCACTTTTGCCTGTATTATCTAAGCCAAACATTAACAAACCCTTCTTTCTATACATAAATATTGTTGTTAAATCCACAAGTGTTGTAATCACCCAATGTTTTGATCAAAAAGAAAAACTCATCTGTTATTTCAGCCAAATTTTGAAAGATCTCGAAACAAGGTATCCTTTACTTGAATTCTTTTTGTTATCCTTAGTTTCAATGCTTGGAAAATACAAATATACTTTGATGGGAAATAGAGTAATTGTGTGCTTGAATGTGCATATCTCAATATACCTCCTTAGACAACCCATTATTAATGGAAGATTAGCAAAATGGATCTTCAAGATTCAAGAATACAATCTAGAATTTGAAACATGCAAAACCATAAAAAGTAATGACCTCATAAAACACTTGGATGAAAATGATAATTCTAATGTAAATCTAGATGTCCTTGTTGTAGATGAAATTTTTCAACCAAGACCATGTTTTAAGACTATAAAGGAATCCAGAATTCTCAAAAGTTTCAATAATGGAGTTTGCATGCAAGAATGGGACTGTTATCTTTCAAAAGACAACTAATATCATGACATGATCTATTATTTTGAAAATTAGGCCTATCTTGATAACCTTGACAAAAGGAAATGAAGAGATTTAAGATTCTAGGTTCTTAAATTATTCTTACTCAAATATTTTCTCTTTTATTGTAATATAGATAATATTTATTGATATGTCTGACTCACGAACAAACCCAACATGGAGCTATCATGAAGGAATTTTTGGTGGCCATTATGCTACCAAGACAACAACTCATAAAACCCTAAGGACTAGTTATTATTGGTCAAATATTTTTAAAGACACATATCTTCTAGTTTTCTCCTACATACATTGCCAACTTTTCACTATGAGAGATCATCTACCAGCCATGCCACTACACTATATAATAACTAAAAAACCTTTTACAAAGTGGGGTGTTGATTTCATTTTAGATATTCACCCACCATCCTCTATAGGACCCAAGTATATTTTAATTGCAACTAATTATTTTATGAAGTGATCTAAAATAGTTGCCCTGAAAAGTTTAGTAAGTATTGAATTGGTTTCCTTTTTTGAAAATTAAATCTCCAAGTTTGGTGTCCCTTTTGAAATAATTTCTAATAATGGGCCTCAATTCATCTTCAATGAATATTTGGAATTTCTTACTTGTTATTCCATTATTTCAAGTCAGTCTTTCAAATATTACCCTCAAGGTAATGGACAAGACGAGTCTACTAACAAGAATCCAATTCTTATCATGAAGAAAATCATCTACAATAACAAACACAATTGGAATTTAAAAATATATGAAGCCTTATGGGTTGATAGGACCACTATCGAAGCTAGCATAGTTTCCCCCCTTCATACTTGCTTATGGTTTTGACACAATGATGCCTTTTGAGTAGCATATTACTACTACTAAAAAGATGGAGTATAATTTAAAATATTTAGATGTGTTGCAATAGAGGTTGAATGATATATTAGCCCTAGATGAGATGGGAGTTACAACTTTGCAAAAGTTAAGAAAAGTCTAAAGAGAGAGCAAAGAATATTTTTGATAAGAAAGTCCCAAAAGAGTCCTTTAAGGTTGGTGATCTTGTCCTATTATGGAACAAAGTGAGAAGAACTTGTAAAACATCAAATTTCAATTCCTTATGGCTAGGTCCTTATAAGATTTCTAGTGTTGTTGGAAATAATGCCTTTTCCTTGCACAACCTAGAAGGAAATCGACTATGTCACACAATCAATGAGCACCATCTTAAACCTTTCTTCAATTAGCTTGTGAAGTTCTTTTTTTTTGTTATGTATTTTATTTTTTCTTGTTTATATGGTGTGTATCATTTCTTAGTTGTCTTTCTTTGGTTCTTTTCCTAGTTTGATCTAAATCTATTTAAAATTACCAAAATTAATCATACAACAACATTTGTATTAAATGGTAAAAAAGAAGTCAAGATAAAAAGGAAGCTTGATTGAGAGTAGGAAGCTTGATAACCAAACTATCATGGTTAATCCTCTTCTTGGAAAGCTATTCGGGAGCTTGATTGAGCATAGGATTAGTAGTTGGGTAGAAAAGGAAGGAAAAAGAGTGAGAGGGCAGGCTAGTTTTAAGCCAAAACACTCTACCATAGATCATTGCATCACTCTTAGGCATTTGATTGAAAAAGTGTGGGACACTCAAGGAGAGGAAGCCTTTTGTTGTTTGTGGATTTTAAAAAGGATTTTAATACGGTGCCCAGGGACAAACTTTGGAGTAGGATGGAAGATCTTGGAGTTCTAGAGGAGTATAGGGTTGCTGTTCACAAGATTTATGAGCAGGTTAGAACTAAAATCCAGACTAGTGAGGGTATGTTGGAGTGCTTTGGTAGTGACATTGGGGTCAAATAGGGTTGTTCCCTCTCTCCCACCTTGTTTGGCTTATACATTGACAAACTTGAAGAGTGGTTACACAAAACTGTAGGTGGGAGTATCCAGTTGGCTGGTTTTGTGGTGAAACTATTGTTGTATGTTGATGATCTTATTATGGTTGCAAAAATTTTCCATGGTTTGAGAACACTTGAAGGCTTTAGATCTCTTTTTCCAAGAAGTCAGGATGCAAGTGAACACTAGTGAGACCAAAATAATGATTTTCTCTTTAAAATGGAAGCAACAACAAGTCAACTTTATTTTTGATGGGAGCCCGTTGGAAATTGTAGAAGAATACAAGTACCTTGGAATTGTTTTCCACATAAGGCTTAGGTGGGATATGTGTAGAACGCAGAGGATTCAAGGGGGTTGGAGAGCCTCTTACCTACTCCATAATAGGTGTAGGGAAGCAGAGCTCTGGCATTGGAAAACCAAGAAGACTATTTTTGGCCTGTTAGTCATGTCGGTTGTCCTGTATGGTTGTGAGGTTTGAGGGAGTGGCATGTCAAATCACAAATGGAGACAATTAGAGAGAATTCAAAAGCATCTTATCACTAGTAGTCTTAAGATCAAAGCTATGGTCCCTTATGAGATTCTTTTGGTTGAGGTAGGTACCTTTTGGATGGAGGAATATGCTATAATCCGATTGATATGTTACTTAAAAAAGGTGGAAAACATGGAGAATCAGCGGTGGCCTAAGGTGGTGGTGGAGGAGTTACATCGTAGGAAAAATATGTGGATGAAGTAGAACAACAAGTAGATGAACAGGTAGAATATTAATCTACATGAGTGTCCTAAACCCAAAGAAGAAATTAAGAAGCTCGTGTTAGAAAAATTTAGGACTGCCATGTGGACTAAGCAGATTGGCCATTCAGATCTTCATTTTGACCTCTTTCCACTGGCTTCAAATGCCTCACAAAGGAATTTCATAGGTGGTCCGCAGATTGGTTTTCAGAAGAATGTGTAGGTCAATCCGCCTCCATTAACTCCTGATGCTCACACACACAGGTGTACGAACTCCAAGATTTTGACCGCGAGTCCATCCCTCAATACCATTCCTCTCTGGTGCATGGGTAGACAAATAGGTGGACAAAAGGATCTTCCCCTATTTTGGCCAGCTCCCATCATCTAGACACACGATCTAATCGATCTATGAATGCCCCTAGGGTTTCTACCACCTTCACCAGATCTTCTAAAAATGAGACTCTTGAAGGTAAAAACCCTTTTGTTAATGAATTTGATGCTTCTATTCATGAACATGTGGAGCTTCACATGCCAATAGGGGATCCTCCCATTGTTGATCTTGGCAAAGAAGCATTAGAAGAGACCTCTCATATAGAGCATACATTGATTTGTCGATTTCACATTTTTTGGCCTAGCTTAGTGGACCTTAACAAATGGATTCAATAGAAATGGAAACCCATCCTTGATGGTGAGATTTGCATTTCCCCTTGTGCCAAATGATTCTTTTATGTGATTTGTGAATACCCTGAAGATAGAGAATAATTATTATAGAGGGGCCCTTGGATTTGGGACAAGGAAATCCTCATCATAAAACCATGGTTTCCTGAGTTTGACCCCTTCACTAAAATTACAATAGCAACTCTAATTTGGGTGTGATTACCCAACCTTCCATTTCATTTTTGGAGATATTATTGTCCATTTTTAATAAAAAATTCCATTGGGATGTTTATTTTTGGCCCAGTTTCTTCCAAACTCAAATCCACTTTCATTGTTCAACCTTATTACACTTTTGCTTGAATTTTGGTAGAAATGGATCTTTCAAATGAATTTGAAAAGATTAATAACCCAAAAACCTAGTATAAATGAATCGATATTAAATTGTGAAAGTAAATGCTACAAGATCAAAATAACAACACAGAGTTAGTCTCCATGAGAGTAATGCAAATGCTAGAAGCAAAATAGCATTATGAGGATGCAAAAGCAAAGATGCCTAATACAATCTAGGTAGCATGTTTATATAGAAAAGAGAGAGGGTGGAGGTGGCAACATTGACCAATAGGAAGCAACCATCTATCAGACTAACGATAGTAAAGTATCTTCTCAAGATAGCTAATGGATGCTTACTTGTAGGAAGGTGACACGTCATAACCCACTCACCTAATTAAACATGCTTTATTAACCTAAGAAATATTAATAAAAGGTGCAGGAAAAACCTAGGAATAAAGGGAAAATAAATAACCCAACTAGGAAATAAAAACCTACACTAACACCTGTCCTTAAGCGGAGCTTAGTTGGATGAAAAGATGGGTCCTGACAAATCAAGCCTGATGAGGTATCCATGTACATAAAAATCCCCCTCAAAGAGAAGAAAACCCCTTAGAAAAGAGAGAATAGCCCCCCCAAATAGAGAGAGAAGAGACCCCCAGAGTAGAGAGAGTTAGGACTCCAAGTGAGAGGAAGAAGCCCCCTAGAAGATGAAGCCTCCTGCACCCCCAGCGAAAATCACAAATGAAAGAACTTGCTCTTAGTGAAGGGTTTGATGAAGATATCAACAACCTGCTCAAAAGTAAGATAGTAGCGAAGGTCTATGATGTGGCCATGTATGAGCTCTTGGATGCAGTGCATGTGGACCTCAATATGTTTGGTCCACTGATGATGGACCAAATTCTGTGAGATCTAAATGACAATCTGGTTGTCACAAAATATGACGGATGGCAGTCTGATTTGGATACCAAAATCAGTGAGAAGATTTCGAAGTCAAATGGTCTTAGTGGAGGCATTCATAGCCCCTAATACTCAACCTCAGTAAAAGATAAAGCAATAGAAGACTGCTTCTTGCTCGACCAACAAACCTGACCTAAACCAAGTGTGAAGCTAAAACCTAAAGTAGACTTGTGATCTTGAGAATTGCCTGCCCAATCTGAATTTGTGTAGCCCACCAAGTCAAGATCAATACCCATTGTGTAGTGAATCCCAAACCTATGAGTACCTTGAATGTAGTGAAGTATCCTCTTGGCTTCTTTCTAATGTAGCTCGTGGGGCTCCTACATGAATCGAGAAATTGTGCATACAACATATGAGATGTCAGGTCTCATATGAGTAAGATAAATGAGACTCCTAACAAGCTGTCGGTACAAAGTGCCATCAACAAATGGTGAAGAACACTGAGCCTCAAGTTTGACTCCAGAAAGAAAGGGCGTCAGAGAAGGCTTACAGTTAGCCATATGAAACTGTGATAATAAATCTAAAGCATACTTAGACTGTGTGATGGTGATCCCGGAAGTAGAATAGTAGATTTCAATCCTGAGAAAGTAATGCAATAAGCCTAAGTCAGTCATCAAAAACATGTCATGAAGGGCAATTTTGACTACCCCAATGGCGGATGAAGAACTCCCTGTGATCAACAAGTCATCAACATATAGAACCAGAAATAGGATTGAATCATCTTGCTGCAAAATGTAGACATTGGGATCAGAATGGCACCAAGTGAACCCAACTATCAGAAGGAAGGAGTCCATCTTGGCATACCAAGCCCGAGGAGCATGTTTGAGGCCATAGAGAGACTTTTGAAGATGACACACAAGTGTAGAATCTTAAATGAAACCCTGTGGCTGCTCCATGTAGATCTCCTCCTAAAGGTCATTGTGAAGAAAAATACTCTACACATCCATCTAGTGTACTTCCTAATGATTGGTTGTAGCAATGGAAAGAACAAGTCGGATGAAGTTCATTTTGGCAACTAGCATGCAAAAGTCTCAGAGTAATCAATCCCAAGAACCTGGGAGAATCCTTTGGTGACCAAGCAATCCTTATGCTTATCAACTAATCCATCCACTACAAATATTGTTCAGTAGATCCACTTACATCGAACAAGTTTTATTCCCTTAGGAAGAGGGACAAGATCCCAAGTGTGGTTCCTCATCAAGGAACTATACTCCTCTTGCATAGCTATATCCCACTCAAGAATACTAGAAGCCTCTCAAAAGGACTATGGATCAGAGGTAGTAGCAATGAATACATGTGAAGCATCCTGGAATTGTGAATGAGTCTACCTAGTGTCTTATGGATCCCCAACCTAATTGCCTGTAGACTACAAGGTCTGTCTAGCCCAAAGTGGACCAGAAGTTAGTGAATGTGGAGGAGAATAATCACCCTCTGAATGATGACTAGGAGAGGAAGGAGGTGAATCATCTGAATCACTCTCAGCATCAGAAGTGGAGGTAGAAGACTCCTCATCATCAATAATCTGCTTAGGTGAATCTGACCCATTAGAAGATCTATCATGTAGCCCAAGTGACTCCAATGTCAAAGTAGAAGGAGGTGGAGAAGTGATGGGAAGTGAGCTCAAAGAGCCCTCCTCAAATTGAACACTCCTCTCAATGAACAATTCATGTGTAGTAGGGTGGAGAAACTAATAACCCTTCACACCATTAGGATAGCCTACAAATATGCAAGGTCTTCTCTACGGATCCAAGGCCTTACATTTCTCTATAGGAATGTGGGCCCATGTAGAAGAAGAAAAAATTGAAAGTGCTTAACTGATGGGTTTTGATCGCTCAGATGAAGCCATGTGGTGTGAAGCACCCAAATCAAAAACCCAAGTGGATTGTTGTGAAGCAACTACTACAAGGGCCTTACCCTTCCGTTTCCCCTTGTTATTTTCTTTTGCCTTGTTAGACCCCTCATTTGAACTCTATTTGATAGACTCAAGAACACTGATATTATTCTTCTCAAGAATGTGTGTCAAGTGATCAATTTGTTTCTTCAAACAGCTATGTTCATCATGACCAGGTATTTTACAATAGGCACATCAGACCTTCTCTTTCTTAGGCTTGTCACCTCTAGAGGATTGGGTCTCATTAGTTGATTTTGAAGCAACTAGTATATGATCCTTCTTCTCCTTGCTATTCTTTTATTTCTTATCCTTATTGTTACTACTTTTTCCTTTCTATTCTTTTATGCCTTGGTTGGTAGCCAAGGCATGTGACTTGGATTTAAGAGTGCCCATCTGGATTAGCTTATCTTGCTCCCATGTGAGAGAGAGCAAAAATCATCTAAAGATGGCATGATGAATTGAGTACCAAGTGGACCCTTAGTAGCATAGAAGGTAGAAACAAATACAAAATATTCTAAACTTAGCTTAGAGAGAATACTAAGAATCAGTTGTTCATCTTTCTTTTCAATTCCACATTGTTGTAACTACAACCTTAGTGATTTCAATTTTGTGAAAAAATCCTGAATTGTATTGAAGTTGCTTGGGCTTAAACTAATTAGTTCATTTTCCAACATATGACCCCTCATTGAATCTTGTGTGTGAAATAGTGTTTCTAGCTCTGTCTAGATTTCATTTGGTGAATTCAAAGACTCAATGTGAGAAAAAATCAGGAGAAATAGACAAACAAAATGTTTCATAGGCCTCATCACATTTGTTAAACCACTTAAGCTTATATTCATCTTTAGTAGGTTTAGTTTCAAGTCTCATTGTTATCCTATATAATACATCTTTCCTTAAGTAGATTGTCATGTGTGATTTCCACTCAAAGTAGTTGTAGGGAGTTAAGATGGGTACTTTTGTTTGATCCATGGTGAAGAAATACAAAAAGAAATGTTGAAAAGAAGAGAACACACATAGGACAACCCCCCTTTTCACTCAATCAAAGAACTCCCCCAAGAAAAGATGATTTGACACTTTATAATTAGTGCATTTACAACTTCCACTAGCAAGAAATACTTAGTGGTCTTGATCTCAATGCATTACAAAATCTACACAAATCATGTGTATATTGAAAGTACAATACTAGAACTAAACCAAGTGAAACTAACAACACCACTGTGATCTAATTAAAAAATAATGCACTTTCAAAAAAGAAGTACCTCAATTCAAGGTCGTATGTGAAAGTTATGACTCTCTGAAGTTCCAAAAATAGGAACTGTGCAGCGTCACCTATGAGAATCTACAATTTCTAGAAATCTGTGGACTAAAATCAAGAATTATTTGCACCAGTGTGTAAAGGATGAAAAATTAGCCCAAATCAATTAAAAAATCTCAAAAAATGGAGGTCTTAAGCTTAGGTTATCAACCTTCAAAATTTGTCTTCAAAAATGAAAATGCCAACGGAGAGGGGTCTTAGTGCAAAAATGCCTTGCCGCCAAATTTGGTGAAATCTCTGCTAATTTTAGTCATGCCACTAAATGTGGAATCCTCCAGATAATTTAAAGCCTTCGCTAATTTTATTGAACCTCCAGATGGAATTCAGGGTGCTGCCAAGTTTAAGAAAGTGCCAAAAAATTCCACCAAATATGGCGGTGCTGCCGAATATACTGCAAAAATAGGAGATCCTCCAACTAAATTTAGTTATTTCCAAGGTTAGTAGATTTCTAAAAAAACAAATTTGGCACAAAGGCCAAATTTCCAGGCACAGAGGCTATTGCAAGTATGTGCTAATCGGTGTTGTCATTGATGTCAACATGTTTGTGTTGTCATTGGTGTCAACTGTATCCTCTACAGTTACTGTTGTTATTTGATTATGTTACTGAGTTAATGATGATGTGATTGTATCAAATAAGTACTAAAAGTGTTAAGAATATGTTCCTCTTGTTGAGTTTCCAAGTGCTTTTGAGAAAATTTGATTAATATTGGAAACAATGTGTTGAAGAAGTCTTCTGGCTTACAAAATGATGTTCAATTTTTTGCTTTGCATTTCTTGTGCTAGAGATATGTGTGTGTGGTTTTGATATGTTGTTGAGAAGTGTTTGAAGCTACTAAATCTAGAATTTGGTACTCCAGATCACTGTGCAGTGAAAGTTATGTTGACCAGTTTGAAGACAATGTTTGATAGTGTTTGTAGTGTATCTAGGAGAAAGTATTTTGCTCCGCATTTCTCCGCAGAATGGTTTCAAGTGTTGCAGTTTTGGATATATTCTTATAAGGTCCTTATCTATCTTCTATCTAGAAGGTTTGTGATTTGGTGCTCCAAAAATAAATTTCTTGTGTAGCAGTGTTCGACAGTGTTATTTGTAAGCAGACTGTGAACTTCCTTCAGGTGAAAGTTGTTGTGGCTGAATTTGTTGTTTTCCAGGTGACTTCAAGATGTTTGTAGATCTTTCTAGATTGTGTTAAATCTTTGTGCAAGGTCAGCAAGGTGTGTTTATCTTTGAGGAAGCGTGTGCTTAAAAGTTCTTGGTGTTAGCAGAAGTTTGGTTGACTTGGTTGTTTTCAACAATTCTGGTTGTGCTTCGTTGATTGTGAAAGCATGTTAGAGTGGATTTAGGTCCATGCTAAGACATGATGTGGTCTACATTCATTCCTTTCCTCCATTGGAATGTTTAGGTCCATACCTAATTTGAATTTTATGGGTTAAGTCATGTTGTCAACCTTGGAGAATGTTTTCATGATTGATGATGGTATAAATAAGTGTCAAGGAGTTGTGGATGTGTGGGTGCACAAGGGATATGATGTTTGTGATGCAAATTTGGTTAGGGAAGTGAGAGATTTCATGTGTTAGGCTACTTGATGTAGTGAGTAGAAGGTGTCTACTATTTTCAGTGATGCTGCAAAGATGTTGTTTGTGTTGTGATGGATATTGAGCTTCATTGGAACTGAACTCCATGCATAGGTTAGATGCAACTATATTAGTTCAAAGCCTGGTAGTGAGCCATTCTTCTCTTCTTTCTTTCTTTCTCAATGGGTAGTGAGTCCACTTGGACATTGAGTCCACCTGTAGTGAGCATTCTCTTTTCGGCAGTGAGCCCTCTAGCAATGAGCCTTTGTAATTCAGTATTGCTACTACATTATATTGTGAGCTAATCCTCACTGTGTTTTTTCTCTTTTAGGGTTTTCCATGTAAAATTTGGTGTTCTCTTGTGAATGGTGTTGATGTGTTTAAGTGTCTGCTATTTGCTTCTCATGTGTAATCATCATAACAGATTAACTGTTTAAGTAAATTGATGTCGATATGAATATGTTTGTGAGGGTTTGAAATTTTTGATATAACTGATTCACCTCCTCTCTCAGTTGTCTTGTACATTCAACAAAGGCTGAGACAGGGATGCTGAAGACATTTGAATGGCCAAAAATTTGTAGAGATTAAAAAATTCCTTGCCGAATTGAAATGAGGGTTGGGGGCCAAGGGCCACACCCAAAACCATATGTGGTTGTGTGCAAAGGTCTGTGGCCTATTCAAAGGTCCACATCCTTGCAAAGGAGGCTTGCAGCCATGAAAGAGTCACAACCCTCAAGAAGAGGGCATGGACCCTTTGAGGAGGCTGAAGCCCTAGCAGGGCTGAGGCCTCTCAAAGTAATGTCAACATTGTAAGTGCTTTACACAGTGTTAAAAGCACTTGAAATTTTTTATTATATTTTTTTCTTAATTTTTTTAATTTTTACAAAAAAAATCACTCTGAAAAGTGTGTTGGGGGCCAAAGTGGCCTTCCAATAATTTTTTTTGCCTTTCTGACTCCCGGCATTGAAATTGGGTGTATTATATATGAAAATTTACCTGCAAGGCCTCCTGGATGCAATGGAAAGGTCTATTTGGCCTGAAAATGCTCCGATTGAAAATTGACTTCCAAATCTAAGCTTGAAACCCTAATTCTACAACTATGTCAAACGATCTCTGAATTCAATGAAAGGAAAGCCAAATCTAACTTTCTCAAGCCTCCTTGATGCGTTGGAATAGCCAGATATACCATCAATATAACCAGAAACACTGCAATCACCTAGATCTCACAAAACACATGCAAAACCCAGAGGTCAAAATGTTTCTGTCAAACTTTTCTGATTCTCCATATCATCCGAAGATGCAAGAGAAGAGCATACTAAGTTTTTGGAAAAATTTGCAACAAAGCTTATTACCCCCCCCCCCCCAAATCTCTCAAATAAGTAAACTACAATCTATTCTTGCACATAGAAAAGCTCTGATACCATGTTAGAATCTGAAAAGATTAATAACTCTGTAAATTAGTGAAAATGAATAGATATTAAGTTGTGAAAGCAAATGCTACAAGATCAAAATAACAACATAGAGTTAGTCTCCACAAGAGTAATGAAAATGCTAGAAGCAGAATAGAATTATGAGGATGCAAAAGTAAAGATGCCTAATACAAGCTAGGTAGCATGTTTATATAGAAAAGAGAGAGGGTGGAGGTGGCAACACTGACCAATAGGAAACAACCATCTACCGGACTAAAGATAGAAAAGTATCTTCCCAAGATAGCTAATGGATGCTCACTTGTAGGAAGGTGACACCTCATAGCCCACTCACCTAATTAAACATGCTTTATGAACCTAAGCAAGATTAATAAAAGGTGTAGGAAAAACTTAGGAATAAAGGGAAAATAAATAACCCAACAAGGAAATAAAACCTACACTAACAAATCCCTTACCAAAAAAAATGGATATTAAGGTTAGAAATAAGATATGGAAACAACAAATTGATTATGAAGGAGTGACTTTTAGATGCCGACATTGTTATTCCACTAGGCACAAAACAAATGAGTGTAAAAAAATCTCTTTAGATCCTTTGAAGAAAGCAACTTGGTGGAAGGGGGAAAATCTAAATCACCAACATATTATCCTCGTTGTCAAAGAAGTTTATGATGATGATGCTTCGATGAAAGAGAAACCATGAGTAACCCCTCCTCAAAGAGGTTCTCCAAACAAGGATGCTCCCAACCCCACAAATATTGCATGTGAAGATTCAGAATATAATGAGGCCACTCCAACTGAGGAGGATCCTCACAAAGTAACATGTTTGTTGCAATGGATCAACTTGGGGATGAAAAAATCAATGGACAATGGTTAAATAGAAAAAGAAATCAACAGGAAGTGAGAAATGTAAAATAACTTTGCGCTCCCATGTTAAGATGGGTAGGTGAGAATCACAGGGACAATAGATTTTAGGGTGCTCACCATCATAGGTGATCTAAGTTTTGTAGGTGTCCTTATGCACCCCTATTTTCAAGGTATGCATTTTATCATTTATTTGTTTTATATTATTATGAGGTATGACTCCCTTATCATCCAGTCAATGATAAAAAGTAGAATGATAAATTTCTATAAATTGTCTATTGTTTTGGCCAAGTACTTGGTCTTCAATTGACATGAAGTGGTTGACTTTGATCAATATCCAACTGATAATTTCATAGTTCTTCTTCTTCCCCTTTCTTCATAGTCATGCTAAGTCAGACAAATCATCCTTTAATCACCCCAAAAGTTCAAAATAGTTTGTGCATAGTGACCCAAGAAATAAATAGGCTTGGGTTGCACTCTTGAGAAAATTACATCCATTTAAAGTAGCCTTACTCCATGTATGATGTAAGTCAGCATGGTCACTAGTGTTGTATCAAAATTTTAAACCCCTATTTTCTATCAAAATCTAAAATAATTTGCCTTCAAAACATTTCTTAGTATCAAAATCATCAAATCATCTTGGTCGAGGGACCATTGCTTTGCCCATTTATAAAAATATTTTATCTTTCTTTAAACTCATATAACTAAGGAATTATGAATGAGCACTTTTGGTGTGACTGTATAATAATTTCTTACACATTCTAAAATGTGATTGTGCAAATTTTTCCATACATCAGATCACATTAGCCATTTTCATTATTGTTGGCAAGGATGCATGACCCTACATCATTTGAATTTGGCTCTCAGATCATGCTTAGACCTCATAGTTGATTCATAATGCTCAAAAAGTTTTTACAATGTATGCTCACAAGGTTGTTACAAGGTATGTTAAAGGAAATTTTTATCAAAGTGATGATAAGAAATTTATAATAATGTAATGCCTAGAAGAGTTTGGAAAAGTTGATACAAATATTGTTTAACACATACCTTTTTCATTTGACAACTTTTGGTCCCTACCTAATGAAAATGCATAAATGTATAATGAACATCTATTTCACATGCCTTGGGATAATACATGCAAAATCAAGATATTCTAAAAACTATAGTTTTGATGAAAATGATAAGATTTTGATTTACCACCTAATGATGGGTGAGTACAATGCATTTACTATCATTAATTGGTTTTGATTTGTGATAGTTTACACAATAAAAATGAATATCATTTTGGCTTGTAAAAATTCATTTGGAACATGTATGGAGAGTAAAAGTAAAAGATTATTTAGATATAATTGAAGATGCACTTCTACCAAGAGTTAGATGGAAGAGTTTAGAAGAATGCCTAATTCTTCAAGATCAAAAAGTTTTTCTCAATAAGATCTTAGCACAAAGAAAAATGTTTTTTTCATATAAAGAATATGAACTATCTTGTATGGCCTCTAAATTGGGTAATTATATTGTAAAAAAAGGATACTTGGCCTTAAATCATTCTTCCACATTAAAAAATTGACCTAATATTTGTTGGAATAATGCATGCCTTCGAAAGGTTAGGGCTTTTGCATGGCTTGCTTTACATAATAAGATTTTAAATGTAAAAAGATTGGAAAAATTAGGTATTTCCTCATCCTTCAAATGTGTGCTATGCAAAAAATAGGAGGAAGATATATATCATTTATTATTGAATTGTAATTTTAGTCAAATGTGTTGGAAATGGTATTGTGGCAAACTTAGTTGGAAAGGAACTTTCTCTAACTCACCATTTCATCATTTTTGAGATGGCCAACTTTATATAATGATTCCACATTTTCTTGTATATGGCAAGTAAGCCCTTCTCTTCTTGTTTGGTACATATGTCTAGAACATAATCACAATTTTTTTCAGAAAATCTCCATCCAAATATGAAGAGACATAATATTTAGGGTAGAAAGGGAAATCTTAGAATCATCCCATGTAGTTAAGAATGCAATCTTGGGAAAGAAATTTACTAGTTGGGATAATGAGATTCTAAAGCAATGGTCTCATCTCAAACCTCCTCCCCTAAACAACTCTACAAGTGGAGGTAAAATAAAAGTGGACAGAAACACAGTAAGATGGACTCCTCCCATAAATTTGCTTGTAAAAATAAATTTTGATGGTACCTCTCAGGAAAATCCAATTAGGAGCAAGATGTGTCATGAGGGACAATGCTGGTAAACTATTAGTAGATTTAGTGGAAAATTTACCTTTAGTCACTAATAATGAAGGTGAATTACATGCATTGCTCAAAGGTTTATTAGTGGAAAAAAAAGAAATTTTAAAAGAATTGAAGTAGAAGGGGATTCTATGTTGATTGTAAATGCCATAAAAATAACACAAATAATCAAAAACTTCAGTATATTCTTCAGTCAGTTTAGCATATCATTGATAGCTTTGACTACTTTGAGTGTGTTCATTGTTATATAGAAAAGCAAACAAAACAACAGACTTCTTGGAAAATTTGGCTATTGAATAGGAAGAAGACTCAAAGGAATTTAAATCTCTCTATTTCAGAAAAATATTCCTCAAGGAAAGTTGTGGAAGATGATTTGAGAGAAGTTACAACCTATCCCTACCCTTCTTGAAGGGGTCTTTTATCTAACAGTTTGGATTTATGATTACAGGTTCTTTTTCGTTGCTGATAGTATGTTTTCTTTCACTAAAAGGCCATACAATGTCATTATTTCATCATAGGATCTTCGTGATGATTTACCTCTATATTTGTAAGTACCGTTGTATTTATTGTTACAGGGTTAGAGAATTAGTTTCATTGATTTCAATTCTTATCTCTTTAATTTAACGCTACTAGAGTTCCAATTTTATAGCATCCTAAGACTATTCTTGTCAGTTGGGAGCTTGGTTGGATAGATCATCGTGTAAGGATTAACCATTTCATTTTTGCTAGGATCTATGGTTTTTAAGTCTCTTCTCAATATGCTCCAAAGAATTCTACAAAAAGCATTATGGAGCTTTCACCATGATGAAAGAGATATAGACAAATAAAAGGATTCTTATTCAGTCCCAAAATTGGGGCTAAGAGAGCTCGGCTCCTATGATTCTATTAAAATTGCCCATGTCTTTTCAATTGAATGTGAAAAGGTTGAATATGCCATTCACATAGTAGTGGGTCAAGAGCTCTTAATGGAATTACCTAGGTGGTTTCAATATTTTGAAGTTATTTTTGTGTTTCTCTCTAACGCAATGGATCTAGTTCAGGATTCAAAATTTCTTGAGGTGCTTAGTTTGGCTATGTCAGGAATATCTACTCCAAGTGGAAAGATTTCATCAAGTGATTAGGGAATTGTTGTGATGTTCACAACATGCCCCTTTTTACCCTTTAGCAAAATGAGGACCTCTGTTGTTGCTTTTGCTTTTGTGTTGGTTTGGTTTTGCTTGCTTGGCGGTATGGGTAAAATGTCTCCGATGCTTGAAATTCAAGATGCACAGTGCTTGGCGAAAAATGGTTGCTATCAATGAAATTTGTGTTAAAATTCAGCTAGGGTTGCCTTTTGAACGGTTTGAAAATTCTACGTATTTTAAGAGTTATGTCCAATTTTGTGAAAAGTCAATGTTGGGCTACTTTGGTCAGAACGTATCTCATTTACATTTCTGTTTGCATGTATTTGGTATACATTTTTTTTTATGTCTATCGAGTGATAATTTACATCGTGTTTAAAATGTCATTTTATGTTTGTATCTTAAGTTGTTCAAACATGAGTATACAAATCCAGACCCGATGGCTTTTTATTGCGTGTTGTATAATGATAGAAGTCCGTGCTTGTATTTGTATATTGTTGCATATGTATCGTTTATGCAAATGCAAAATATACATTGACTGATGTCAAAAGAAGTTCAAATTTAGCATATAAGTCAAGGTCATCTCATTTGTATGTTTAATACATCGCTAGTATACATACTTTCTTGCATACATATAGGTGCGGACCCGAAAGAAAATTCAATTGAGTTTGGAGAACAAAAAGTGAATGCTCATATTTGTATGTATCATTGTATGTATAATCACATGTATCTAATATACAGATACAAATTCGGACACGATTAGAAAAGTTAAACATTGTGAACTTTAGGTAGGGTCCACAGTTGTATGTTAAGATGCATGTATTTAGTATGCAAAAGAGCAAGATACAATCATGGATGTGAACAAAGAATTAAATTTGCAAAATAAAGTGCATATATACATAATGAAAAGTGGAAAAGTTAAAAACCTGTTTGTGTATGTATAAAGTGCATGTATGCGATATACAAAAAAGATGATACAAGCATTTATATACAAGACTAGACCTGAAACTAATTCCAATCTGTTTTATAAACCTGATAGAGTCCGAGTATGTATGTTTTGACAATTGTATAAGATATACATAAGCATATACAATGAAATATGCAAAGAGAATGAAAAGGGATTACAAATGTATAAAGTGTATTGCACGTGTTCTAAGATACAAAAGGCAAATTTAATGTCAAAAAGGTCATTAAGTAAAAGTGTTCTAATGACATCATCATTCCTTTTCTGCATATTAGTGAAAAGTGCATGTATCAAATATATAAAACACATAAAGTGCAAAAGGCCAACGTATACAAAATTCAAATTATACACTGAGTAGTAAAGTAAAACGAAAATCAAATTGCATATACTGTCTGTTGCATTTAATGCATATCTAGCACATGAAATACCTAATTTCAAAGGAGTAAAAGAGAAATTTGATTGCGTTAAACTTCACAATTGCATTTGGAATTCAGTTGCAGAGTATTACATAGAGCTAAGGCGATTAAAGGTGAATTGGGATTTCAAGACAGTTGCAATAAAGTTGAACAGTAAAATTCCTTGTCAATAGTATTAAAGTCAATGGTTGAGAATACAGGATGCCACCCAAAGAAAAGAAGACAAAGAAGGCAAAGCACAAATATTGAAGAAAAGTGTATGGATGCAACAATATACATGGGAAGCATCTTCAAAGGATAGGTCATGCAGCCATATTAGCACTAGCTGAGAGATATACCAATCATATGAGTCAGAAAGGGGATCAACGAGTGGAGGACACTAGAGATAGTGATTGATTGGCTCGATCAATTGATTGTCCCATGTTGTATTTGTTATTCTTTTGTACCTACAAGAAAAGTCAGCTGAAAATATATTTTGACACTTCAAAGGGAGATTCTAAAAGCATCTTTACGTTTGAGAGAATATGCTTTCAAGATATTTTGGCAAATCTTTCTAATCCATTGATGTTGTATTTTGAATTTGAGCCCTTGATGGGTTTTTGTAATCATTGCAAAGGATCTAAGTCTATATAAGGATCTTTGTTGCACTTATTTTAGTACACATGCCCTGCATAGGAAATTACACAGAAAGTAGTAAAGATGAGCGAATGCAAGATACGTGACTAAGGAGAGTGCTTTGAGCATTGTTAGTATAGAGAAGAGGAATCGCCTGTGTCTGTAGAAAGGATAATGTGGAACACCTTATTTCCTTTCTGCATTTGTAAAAATGTTTGTAAGTTTTTTTGATAATGTTGTAGGTACATTCTGAAGTTTTAAAGTCATGAAAACATTGTAAATTTGAAATGGCAAGTACATATCAATAAATGCAGACATCAAATTCCTACGTCTATTCTAGAGTGTTATTTGATTCAGGTGTTTTCTGATATATTTCCTTTGAAAGATTGCAATTCTATATGTAAATTTGTGAAATATTATGGATGAGCATATAAGAATTTACTGGCTTTTGAATTGTCTACAGTAATCAAACTTATTCATGTGGGTAACAAAGAATACTGTATTCCTGTGTTAATCATGTTTCTAAACCTATCTTTTATCTTTCTTTTACCAATAGCTTAAATAAGTAGCCAACACACAGAAATCTAGAGGAAATTGTTAAAGATTCTGATAAATACATGCAAAGGATAAAGATCTTTAGTAGTTTTCATAAATTTGAGATACATAGCATGTTTCTTTAAAATTCATGCAAAGATTGACAGTAAAGTTGTAAATATTTGCAAAGGATCAACATCTTTAGAAGTATTCAAGATTTTTTGCAAATATTGAGTAACAACAGCGAACAATAAGCATTTAAATCATGTAAGGCCCCTTGTTAAACAGCTTCACATTGAACCTTGAGTAAATCTAACACAGTCATGACCTGACTACTGAAGCCTTGGGATTGTGAATTATTTTATGATAATTCTCCATATCTTTCAAGATAAGACAAAGTTCAAGTGAATTTTATCTCTGGTTGTGTGTGAATAACATCCACATCAATAGGAATATGATATGTTTGAGGACTCGGTGTTGATAAGTCACTTATTTTCCCTAAAGAAGTTAAAGGACCCAACAGTGGCATGTGTCTTTAATGTGATGCAATCATGACTCCATAATGATTGTGGTCTAGCTCTCAAAAATGTTCTTAAATCTCATAGATTTGAATTGGGAAGTGCTTTGTTAGCTAAAGAAAAGGAGGTCTTTAATGCTCTTCAATTTCTCTTGTGTCACGCTCTGAAGTGATCTCCCTGTCCATCTTCGATAAATGTGCCTACTGCTATTCTAAACACTTCAATTGTTCCTCCCCTACCTTTAGATGAGGATGAAAATAGTTCCTCTACTAGTATCTAGTCATATGTGTTCCTTTTTGGATATTTATTTTATTGTTTTCTAGTTTTAGCTACTTGCTATCCTATGTAATTTTGATTGATTCATTCATATATAGTATATATCTGAACTTTTTATAGCAATATATTTTGTAGGTGTTCTCAATTTTTAGTAAGAAAATAATTTATTTGGTCATTTTCATCTTCCTGATTGTTGCTCAAGCTAAGGAGATCTCTAGTCAACAAATGGTTGGTTTTGTGCATGCACTAGTCTAGAGTTGTGAGGTGAGTAACCAAACCAATAGTAAAAAAGTGATGGGTGAAGCATCACCTATTTGTTGAAATTTATTTTTAGTCTTAGCTTTCATTTTAAAAAATGAACAAAATAGTTCAAGATTGAAGACATGGAGATTTATGATTTGAACATCCTACAATATTCTTAAATGGATTATGGCAGTGATAGAAGAGAATAATAAAAACAACCTTTTGTTTGAATGTCTCTGCCATTTTTAGGATAATAATGAAGTTTGAATTTTATTTTGATAAATTTCTAGCAAAACATTGATTATGCAGTCTCAAAACTTGCTTAATCATAACATTTTCCTTTGGAAAATAGGAAAGGATGTTGAAATGTTGTGATTTATTGTTGCTCTTCTATTATCAAATGTTATATTTGTTATGCTATGAAAATTTCCTTAAAAAAATGTTCGTGACTTGTTTTTATGATAGAGTTTAAAATACCCATTTTTTGGTTTTGTTTTGGGTATTATTGAAATTGCTTGGTGTTGAATACAAAGAATACTGAGAGGGGGGGTGAATCAGTATTCTATAAAACTTTTCTTTCACACATTCATTAATCCATTTACCAATCTTAATAACATGAAAGTAAAGTAAGCATAAGAAGAGCAACCACAAAGTCATAACACATGAACACCAGTATTTTTACATGGAAAACCCAAAAAAAGGAAAAACCATGGTGGGAATTAACCCACATAAATTTATTAGTGATAGCAATACTGAATTACAAGAGGCTCACTGCCTGAAGAAAGAGATGAAAAGATAGAAGGAATGACTCACTTCCGGGGAAAGACTGTTATAAGTGCAGTTCCAATTATAGCTCAGTATACAGACTCAAATGTCTTCATAATGTCTGCCCTACTTTTCTGCTCTGTTTCACATTTACTCTAATTTTCTACCCTCACTAGTTCTTTCTGGTCACAAAACTGTCTTAGATTGCACATACTTTGAATTCATACTATATTCACACATACTACACACCCAATGCCAAAATCTATCGAGTATATATATTCGTAACAAGATTTGACTTAAAATCAGGTTGGCTTGCTAATGATGAAATGTGTACATAGAAAGCTATACTCTGTCATCTTGAATTCTTTACATGAAGTTATGCAAACCAATGCAAACCTTCAATAATCTTCATATAGATGTGGACCTATTTTAGAACCACTTAGAATAATGATTCAAGTAGTATATCTTTACCGCACAATGATCCAACTGAGTGTCGGCTTCATTCTTGAATATACTCTTAACCTTGTTGACTATCATAACACAACTTGTAATGCAGACCAAACTGTGTTGCAAGTATGAGGTTATCCAGTGTTGTCATTGATGTCAACATACTCATATTGCATTGACAAGAAGGATTTAATGAGCTGTGTACTGAGGATATTGAGAAAATTAGTCTCAGTCAGGAACAGTGAAGAACAGTGATGAGAAGAAGGTAAATGTACTGTATAGGATGAGAACCGGAGGATGCGGATTAAAGGGTTAGTAGATATGAGTCTTGAGATGCTACAGTTAAGATTTCAGAGGTCCGCATGAAGATCTGAAGGAGTTGTGGCTACCGGTATAGAACCGGGTCCGGCAAGTATCCGGAGGTGACAGAGGATCACAAAAAGGTCCGGTGAGGTCTGGAATTGTATTATCATAATCTGCGGATTGGAAGGAGTGTTTGAGATGTCCTTGTGATGTGTCATCCTGATTTGTGTGTGATTTGGAGGTCCGGAAGTACCTCTTGCATTATGACAGTGGCGACAGACTGTGTTCTAGAAGTTCCGGATGAGGAAGACAAGAGATCCCAGTAAGCAGAGGAAGTGCGGATGTATCCGGACATTCAGACAGGCTTGTGAAGGTTCTTGGATCATGTTTAGGTTGTGTTGTTGGTCCGCATTGATGGTAGAGCCCGGAATTGAAGTTATTCTTCCGGATGAAGTTCTTGCTCTGTGTAGCCGACCGGATGAGTTGTTCATCCTGCGAATGTTCTTGTGATGGCCGACCGGATGTGTTATTCATCTTGCGGATACTCCTATGGTTGTTTGCCGACTTAGATGCTTGTTCCTAAGTCGATGTCTTGTATAAATAATGATTTGTGAGTTCATTTCAGTGTGTGGTGTGAAGATGAGCATGATATAGCGAAGAAAGGTGTGAAAGGCAGAGCAGAGATTGTTGGGCTTAATTGGAACTGATCCGGACATGGTAGAGATGTCATTCTCCAGTTCAAGACTGTGATTTTTATCACTTTGTAGACAGTGTGTCTCCTTGTAGGCAGTGGGCCTCTTTGTGAGCAGTGTGCTCGGGCAGTGAGCCCTTATTGGCATGTGCCATTCATTTTTCTTTATTCTTCTAACAGAGAATAATTCTTGGGTTAATCACCCCGTGGTTTTTCCCTTAACCGGGTTTTCCACGTCAAAATCTTGGTGTTCAATGTGTTGATGCTTATCTGCTCTTATGTTTATGTATTATGCTTCCATGAATGATTATTTGATATGCTGCTAACTAACAACAGAGAATTAAGTGTTTGAAATAGAAGAAGTTCTATACAACTGATTCACCCCCCCCCCTCTCAGTTGTATGCCCTAGATCCAACAATTGGTATCAGAGCCAAGTTCCTCTGACAAGAGCTTAACTGCTTGAGGAGATCCAGGATGTCGTCTTACAAGAAGGATAGTCCGAAGTTCGATGGAACCAACTTTACTCTCTGGAAAGGTCGCATGAAGTGTCACTTGGAATGCATGGGAAAAGCATATCTGGGTATGATTTCAAAACCATATGTACCTCCACAAGGTGGTCCGACAACTCTGAATGAAATCACAGAAGCTGAAAACAATCTGCGGACCAAGGAAGCTCTTCTAAGTGCATTGAATGACTCAGATCTCTCGAATGTCATTGACCTACCCACTGCATATGAGATCCTAACTAAACTGGAACTTCTGTATGAAGGAGATGAGTTTGTCAAAAGTGCAAGGTTGCAAAGTCTGAAAGGGAAATTTGAAAGATTGAAAATGAGAGATGATGAAAACATTACTACCTTTATGCCAAGAGTAAATGAGCTGGTATGTGGAATCAGAAATGCTGGTGGAACTTTAGATGAAAATGAGATTGTCTGCAAAATCCTAAGATCCCTTCCTGCTGCCTACAAAATCAAAGTTGCTGCCATTGATGAATTCAGAGCCCACACAACTGTCACAAGAGAACAACTGGCTGGCAAACTAGCTGCATTTGAAATGACCGAGTTTGGAGATGATCCTCCCAAGACTGAATCTGCTTTCAAAGCCAGTGCCTATGTGAAAGGCAAATAGAGATTTGATCCGGGTGAAAACTCATCAAGGAAAATGTCATGGTATGATCAAGCAAGAAGAGACATGGAAGAAGAAGAAGCAGAAACAGCTCAACTTGAAGCCCTCATTGCAAAGAGACTGCCAAGAGGATCCGGTAAGTATGAAGGAAAACTACCCTTTAAGTGTTTTAACTGCAATAAGATTGGTCATTTTGCCTCAAGATGTCCGGAGAGATCTGCAAGATCTAATACTCACAGACAAAGGTTTCAAAAGAATTGCTATTATGTTCATGAAGAAGATGACAATGAAGGAGTAACAGATGATGAATCAGATCCAGGAAGCAAATCCGGAAATAAGTGGGTGTTTATAGCCATCAAGGAAGAAGATTCCTTGCTCTCTGAATCTGTCAATCACAAAGTTGTTGAAAAAGCCTTGGCTGCTCAAGTGGAAGAAAAGGATGATTGGGTTATTGACAGTGGATGTTCTCACCATATGACTGGTGACAAGAATAAGTTCTTAGACTTGGAAAGATATGAAGGAGGAATGGTAAAGTTTGGTGACAATTCTGCTGGTAGAATCAGAGGTAGGGGAACTATTTCCTTTGATGGTAAGAGCAAAACAGGTAATGTACTGTATGTTGAAGGATTGAAACACAATCTTCTCAGTGTTGGTCAGTTAGTGGACAAAGGCTATGATCTCCGGTTCAAGAATGGAAAATGCAGAATCTTTACAAGCTCCGGAACTGAAATTGCATCCGGTACTCAGACAAGAGGTAACATCTTTCATCTGGTTGGTTCAAATAAAAGTTGTTTGTTTGTTCAAATTGATCAGAGTTGGTTATGGCATAGAAGAATGTGTCATGTAAATTTTGATAACATCATCAAGATAAGCAATACTCAGGCTGTGAGAGATCTTCCAAAATTGATAAAACCTACAAATAGTGTGTGTAAAGAATGTCAGTTAGGCAAACAAAGCAGAGTCTCTTTTAAAAGCAAAGATCAGTCTTCTACCGGATTATTGGAATTAGTACATACTGATCTATGTGGTCTAACAAGAATCAAGAGTCTGCAAGGTGATAGATATTTCATGTTGTTAATTGATGATCATTCCCGGATGATGTGGGTTACCTTTCTAAAAGAAAAATCAGAAGCTTTTGAGAAGTTCAAAATCTTCAAAGCTATGGTGGAGAATCAAACCGGATTGAAACTAAAGTGTCTAAGGTCTGATAGAGGTGGTGAATTTACATCTGGTGAATTCATTGACTTTTGTGAGAAACAGGGTATAAGGAGACAGTTGTCTGCTCCTAAGACTCCACAGCAGAATGGAGTAGTTGAGAGAAAGAACCGGACCATCCAGGAAGCTGCTAGGACAATGATGTTGGAAGCAAATGTTCCTCAAATGTTTTGGAAAGAAGCTATCAGCACTGCAGTCTACACTCTCAATCGAGTTCAAATCAGAAACAACACCGGTAAGACCCCCTATGAACTCTGGTTTGGCATCACTCCTACTGTAAAATATTTCAGAGTATTTGGTAGCAAGTGTTATATTAAAAGAGATGAAGATCTAGGAAAGTTTGATGCTAGAAGTGATGAAGGAATTTTCTTGGGCTACTCCACTCAAAGCAAAGCATACCGATGCTACAATAAGAGATTGAGGAAAATGATAGAAAGCACCAATGTAAAGGTTGATGAAGGAATTGAGAAGCCTTCAAGATTTTATGAGTTTGATGAAGATGACCAAGACAGTGTTCAAGGACCTCAATCCTCTCCGGTGAGACAGAGTCAGCCTGATCCGGTAAATCAGGAAGAAGAGTTAGATTTGAATGAGGCTGATCAAGAAACAGCAGTGCTGGATACTCCCAAAATTCCAAGGTATGTAAGACTGAATCACTCTGAAGATCAGATTATAGGTGACAGAAGCAAAGGTGTACAAACTAGAAGGAATATTGCTCAAGATCAGAATGAATGTTGTCTGATTTCAAAGATTGAACCTAAAACAATAAATGAAGCCTGCAATGATGAAAACTGGACCAAAGCAATGGAAGATGAACTGATGCAAATTGAGAAAAATCATACTTGGGATCTTGTTCCCAGACCTAGAGATAGGAATGTAATTGGAACCAAGTGGGTCTTCCGGAACAAACTAAATGAAGCTGGTGAAGTAATCAGAAACAAAGCTAGATTGGTCTGCAAAGGCTACTCTCAAATAGAAGGAATTGACTTTGAAGAGACTTTTGCTCCGGTAGCAAGAATTGAAGCAGTCAGATTACTTCTTGCATTTGCTGCCTTCAAAGACTTCAAGGTATATCAGATGGATGTCAAGTCTGCCTTCCTAAATGGTGATCTGGAAGAAGAAGTCTACATTGAACAACCGAATGGATTTCAATTGTTTGATAATAATGATATGGTGTGCAAGTTGAAGAAAGCCTTGTATGGATTGAAGCAAGCCCCAAGAGCATGGTATGAAAGGTTGGATAAGCATCTTGTGCAGATTGGATTCAACAAAGGTACTGCTGACAGCAACTTATATTTCAAAATTGATCATGAGAACATTCTGATTGTTGAAGTGTTTGTGGATGATATCATTTTTGGAGGAAGAGATAGTATGTGTAAAACTTTTGCAAATCAGATGAAAAGTGAGTTTGAAATGTCTATGCTTGGTGAAATGAATTTCTTCTTGGGGCTGCAAATTACTCAAACAAAAGAAGGGATCTTCATTTCTCAGACCAAATATGCGAAAGAATTGTTAAAGAAATTTGGTATGGAAGACTCAAAGCCTATGAACACTCCTATGGCAACCGGATGTAAGTTAAGCAAAGATGATGATTCTCCAAAGGCAGATCAGACAAAGTATAGATCAATGATTGGTGGATTGTTGTATCTCACTCAAACTAGACCTGATATAATGCAGGCTGTTGGTCTTGTGGCAAGATTCCAGGCTGATCCTAGAGAATCTCATGTTATGGCAATCAAAAGAATTTTTAGATACTTGAAAGGAACAGTTGAGTATGGTCTTTGGTATCCTAGAGATCCGGATTTCTCTCTTCATGCTTACACAGATGCAGATTGGGCAGGAGATGTGGATGACCGGAAGAGCACTAGTGGTGGAGCATTCTTTTTGGGAAAGAGATTGGTTTCTTGGCTAAGCAAGAAACAAGATGCAATATCTCTGTCTACAACTAAAGCAGAATACATTGCAGCAGCAGGTAGTTGTACTCAAATCCTATGGATGAAGCAGATGCTAAGAGACATCAAAGTTGAATATGAGGAGCCTATCACAATTTTCTGTGATAATTCAAGTGCAATTAATATCTCCAAGAATCCGGTATTGCATTCTAAGACTAAGCACATATCTATCAAATTTCACTTCTTGAGAGAACAAGTAAACAAGGAAGAAGTCAGATTGGAGTACGTTCCCTCCAAGGATCAGATTGCAGATATCTTTACAAAACCTCTTCCCAAGGACTCTTTTGAATATCTCCGGGAGAAGTTAGGGGTCATGGCCCCTCCGGTAATGAACTAAGATGCACTGTTGTGCATCAGTCCGGTGGCCATCACAGTCATATCTTGTGATCCGGACGAATGGGGAGCTGCAACTAAGGGGGAGCAGCTGGTATGATTCTGATGTATGAGAATTGCAAGTATGAGCCCTTTGCCATTGATGTCAAAGGGGGAGAGAAAACATGTGAAAAACAAGTGGTTGATGATCAAAGGGGGAGCAGCAAAGGAAGAGAAGACATATGAAAAGTTGAAGTTCTTGTCTTAATGGTTTTTCACATCATATGTTGCCATCAATGACAAAGGGGGAGATTGTTGCAAGTATGAGGTTATCCAGTGTTGTCATTGATGTCAACATACTCATATTGCATTGACAAGAAGGATTTGATGAGATGTGTACTGAGGATATTTAGAAAATTAGTCTCAGTCAGGAACAGTGAAGAACAGTGATGAGAAGAAGGTAAATGTACTGTATAGGATGAGAACCGGAGGATGCGGATTAAAGGGTTAGTAGATATGAGTCTTGAGATGCTACAGTTAAGATTTCAGAGGTCCGCATGAAGATCTGAAGGAGTTGTGGCTACCGGTATAGAACCGGGTCCGGCAAGTATCCGGAGGTGACAGAGGATCACAAAAAGGTCCGGTGAGGTCCGGAATTGTATTATCATAATCTGCGGATTGGAAGGAGTGTTTGAGATGTCCTTGTGATGTGTCATCCTGATTTGTGTGTGATTTGGAGGTCCGGAAGTACCTCTTGCATTATGACAGTGGCGACAGACTGTGTTCTAGAAGTTCCGGATGAGGAAGACAAGAGATCCCAGTAAGCAGAGGAAGTGCGGATGTATCCGGACATTCAGACAGGCTTGTGAAGGTTCTTGGATCATGTTTAGGTTGTGTTGTTGGTCCGCATTGATGGTAGAGCCCGGAATTGAAGTTATTCTTCCGGATGAAGTTCTTGCTCTGTGTAGCCGACCGGATGAGTTGTTCATCCTGCGAATGTTCTTGTGATGGCCGACCGGATGTGTTATTCATCTTGCGGATACTCCTATGGTTGTTTGCCGACTTAGATGCTTGTTCCTAAGTCGATGTCTTGTATAAATAATGATTTGTGAGTTCATTTCAGTGTGTGGTGTGAAGATGAGCATGATATAGCGAAGAAAGGTGTGAAAGGCAGAGCAGAGATTGTTGGGCTTAATTGGAACTGATCCGGACATGGTAGAGATGTCATTCTCCAGTTCAAGACTGTGATTTTTATCACTTTGTAGACAGTGTGTCTCCTTGTAGGCAGTGGGCCTCTTTGTGAGCAGTGTGCTCGGGCAGTGAGCCCTTATTGGCATGTGCCATTCATTTTTCTTTATTCTTCTAACAGAGAATAATTCTTGGGTTAATCACCCCGTGGTTTTTCCCTTAACCGGGTTTTCCACGTCAAAATCTTGGTGTTCAATGTGTTGATGCTTATCTGCTCTTATGTTTATGTATTATGCTTCCATGAATGATTATTTGATATGCTGCTAACTAACAACAGAGAATTAAGTGTTTGAAATAGAAGAAGTTCTATACAACTGATTCACCCCCCCCCCTCTCAGTTGTATGCCCTAGATCCAACAAACTGGACTCCAAAATTCATATCAAACATTCATTAGACATCACCAATCATACCTTTGTAACTACATATCATAATATTCTTATGTGACAAGATGCAGATCTCTAAACTGATGACTCTGTCTTTGTGAAACACTGTCAAACTGAATGCTGATACTTGGAAGCTTGTAGATGATCTTCTGGTGAACTTCAGAATCTAAAATTTTGGAATTAGATACTTCTCATATGTGCTTACAACACATCTAAACTGTACATCGAGACAATCAATACCGGAGGAATGCGAACCAAAATATTCAGGTGTTCTTCACTGTTTATGGCTTAACTCTGTTCACTTGGACTTAGGCATTTCACCATATGACTTCTGGAGGAAGTTAGAACTTGAACACTGGAACATAACATCACCAAGGGGTTGATTACAACATACCAGAACTGCATACCTTGATCTTCAACTGTAGAGGAGTACCAATTGAATTATTGTCATAGTCTCAATGTGTTGTCAATACTTAGTCAATTTGGCTAAGTTAATCTTTCTGGACCAAAATACTGTATACATATTTGTCTTAGGAGTTGTCTCTAAACATGATATGTTGTTGCCATCAATGACAACATCATATCAACAGTGTCTCTTGACTATGTTGCCAACAATCTCCCCTTTGGCATTGATGGAAACACTTAGTGAAAAATGTTTATCTACTCCCCCTTACTATATACACTCTATTTTTCTTCTTCCCTTGATATGTCCATCTATTTTTCACTAGATCTTCTTCTCCCCCTTTGACATCAATGGCAAAGGTGTATGTACATGTAGCAGAATTTGTGTCAAAACTTCAAAACTGTCATATTCTGCTTCATATGTATAGGTACAATCTTTAGCTTGATTAGTTAGTTGTAGGAGGTAGAATATCACTATAAATGGTCTTTATCAGAGCTAACTCTTCATCCCATCTATTCTTTGCACTTTCCAAAATTTGAATGTGACCATTTATCAAAAAGACTAATTTTTTTGCCTTTTGCGGATCTGAGGGTGTATCAATTATTGCTTTTGTCTTCAAAGCTTCTTCTGCAAGATTGGTCATTGAATCTATTTTAGCACTTATTAGCCCTCTCAACTGACACAACCTATTTTTAACTTCTTCCCTCTTTTTCATTAGATTGCTCAAATCATTGTGGATATTTACAACTTGTATCTCTTTATTGTTTATTGATTCAACTGTCGGATCATATGACTTAGAAATATTTGACAATTGGAGTTCTAGATCCTTGATTTTTTCTTCTATCTCCTTAGTAACATCTGGCCATGATAAAAAAATTTTGTATATATTGTATGATTCCTTAATAGCCTTTTCTATGTTTTTGATTCCAATGTCTAGAAAATTTTTATCATTATCCACCATGGTCTTCAATTTACCTAACCTTTTCTCATTATATTCTATTCTAACTTTCATTTTTACAAACTTTTCAAATGACTCAAAATGAGAACTTACAGATTTGATTAGGCCTTTGAGCTAATCTATTGGTGGCAGAGATGTGTCCTTTTGGTATGAAGGCATTAACTTCTCTAGAATGTCGGATGCTTCACCAATGAGTTCATTGTCCTGTATGTGTGACCTTAGTATCTCTTCTTGTGCCTTTGCTTGAACAATTAATACTAGTTTGAATTTTTGCATAGTAGACATTGAGGCCAAATTTATTGGTCCTTGTAGGAGGTTAGACTCATCCAAATCTTGTTGTCTCTCCAAAAGTTCTCTAGAAGAAACAACTGGGGCAGCAACAGTGTCTCTTGTCACTTCTTCAGACACTTCTTCTTCTTGATTTTGTTCCAGAGGTTCCATGTCCATATTCTCTTGTTGACCAATATTTTGCTCTGGTATAGGGGTCTCCTTAACTTGATCAAGTTCTTGATTATCAACTTTGATCTGCTCATCAATTTCCTCCTTGTTTTCTAGATCATTAGTCTGTTGTCCTGGAGGAAGACTTGTTTCAGTTTGATCCTTTTCAGTGGTGTCTTGATCATTAGAAGCAAGGGTTTGATCAGATTCTTTCTTTTTCTCTTCTATTACTCTATCTTTTACCAGAGGATTTGTATCAATTTGCTCCAAGCCTTGATCCATGTTTACTTCCGGAATAGATGTGTCATCTCCAACACTTGTTTCTTAATTATCATTTATGGTTGGGAGATGAAATTCCTTTAACACTCTTAAGGTGATCTCCTCGGTCTCTTTGGCTACTTTCTCAATGTCGTCTGCCATTAGAGTGTTCATTCTCCTCTTTGTTCTAAACTCTTTATGAAGCACTTTGGAGATTTTTGCTTTTTCTTCAGAGGTGATTTCAGGACATAGCTTTATTAGTGTATGCTCTCTAAGCTCAATGTCCTTGGCCATAGCAACTTCTTTTCTTGTAGACATTATACTAGCCAAGTTATCTGGAAGATCAAAAATTATCTCAATAAGAGCTTTGTTATATATGTCTAGGTATTTGACAACAACAGTCTCAATGATACTTTTGTTTGCATCATCATAGTCATCATACAATTGGGCAATAGGTTTTAGATTGCCATCAACTGTAATGGCCTTCAATACATCCTCTAGGGTTATTGTAGCCTATACTTTCATAGGCTCTGCCTTCTTTTCCTTCTTTCTTCCTTTCCCCTTACTAGATGTCTTGCCTTGACTAGTACCAGAGCCTTCTACTGTTCTAACCTTCATCTTTTTAATCTCTTCATCAGACTTTGTTTCCTCCTCATCAACTCCTATACTTACATGCATTCTTTTTGCTTTTGTCTTCATTCTTTTGTGGTTTGTTGTAGGGGTTTCCACACTTGCAGAAGGTGTGGGACCAGAGGATTTAGGTGCAGTGCTGGATGCAGTTTGTGAAGTAGAAGCTCTTGTTCTCTTCTTAGTAACTGCAGGCTCTTTTGATTTTGCCTCAGGCTCTTTTGGAGCCTTCATAGGTTCATCTTGTTTCTCTTTAGTTATCCTTTCTACTTCTGGCCTTGCCCTTGTTTCTCTAATTTGTTCTTTGGTAAAACCCTTTTTTAGGGCATAATCTTCTACCATCTTTTTGGCTTTCTTTGATATTTCTAGCATTCTTTGTTCAATAAAGACTTTTGTTGACAACTCCTCATAGGTTCCAAATCTCTCTTCTTTAGAGTCCCTAGGTTTGCTCAGCATGTGTTTGGCATAGTTATCCAATACTTGACCATCCACTTCATATCCCATGGGCATGATCCAAACTGTCCTAGGCTCAACAACCTCCATCATGCATTGGTCTATAGTTACAATAAAGCAAATGTCATTTTTGTATTTATCAACAATTCCCTTAGGAATTCTTTCTCTGTACTACATAATTCTTTGGAAATTCTTGAAATAGCCCCATAGGGTTGTGGTTTGATTCTCATGGCTTCCTATACTACTTAAATGATCCCTAATTTGCACTGCCACTAGTTGATTATTTAACCAAAACAATTTTTTCATTCTGGGTAATTCTTACATAAAGTAGAAGAATAGGAAGATGATCAACTTACCAAATTAGAAGGGGTATTTGCTTTCCTTTGTCTTCTTCAGATTTTCCATTAGCTATTGTCACAATACTTCACAGAGGTCATAGTCTGCATTCTCCTTAATCATCTGATAGGCAGTGTAAATAACAATACCAGAGACAGAGTTCTCCTGGCTGGAGAAATAGACCTTATATCCTATCACTATTGACGTAAATCTTACTATATGATCTGTAATATCATTTACTGTTAATGCCCTTTTGTCAAATTGGGCTCCGGTTGCTTCCGTCACAATGTTATTCTTCACAGCTTTTAGTAGGGGCACACTACCAATAGAGTTTAATCCTGTCACAACCCTAATCGCATCCTTGGTGATCTTGAAGGGCTTTTTGAGCCATATGAACTCATCATGGATCTTTCTCAACACATATTGAACCCATTCATCTTTCGCAAATGTAGGGATATCTTTGTACTAAATGAATTTCTTCACTTCCAATGCCTTATATTCTTGCTTCAACTCAAATTGGTCACCACTTAGATGATTGAGGTATAAATATGTGATTCTACTGTCATCATGTTCTTCTAGGCAACATGAATGTAAGCCCTAACATCCTCCATGTGCATCACACCAGGTGGTATACCTAAAAATGCACCCATTGGATCGACTTCTGTTGATTTGCAGGGTTGTTTCTTGAATTTTGGCCGAGCTTGCTCAGTGATATCAACAACTTGTGGGGTTTCTATTTTTGTAAATATTTAAACAAATTCACAATAGGGTTCAACTGGAAATAGCTCCTTTTTGTCAAGCTAGGGTTTACTTGAATCACTCTGTGTCGCTTTGAATCTTTGGAGATCGCTGAAATCACTTGGAATTCACTTTTAGTTTCTCTTAGACACTTGATGGCTTGAATGCAAAGTGAATTATATGTTGAATGAGCTCCTTTTTAACCTTTGTTGTGAAAATGTAAGTCATCATAAATGTTTGTTCACAAAAGGTTGTCAAACTCTTCATTGTAGAATACAGTCGATTAGGATTACTCCACAATACTCTGCTTTAGAACTTTTTCTTCTAGAATTTCTCTCAAAGGATCTATCATGTCAGATTCTACAACATATCTCCGTGCCAGATTCTCGCACCAACTTTCTAGATGGGGGATTTAGATTTTTAACACTGCTCCCCCTGAGCCAGAGCTCTCAATTTACTTCCCAGAGGAAGTATCTGCACCAGAGACTGGTGTGGATCCATTCTTGACTTTGTTATCATCTTTCCTGATTCAGATCTTTCTCATCTCATTCTTAGTATCTATCGGATCAACCTTGTTCTTTCCCTTAACATTTTTTCCCCTGTTTTCCCTTTTTCTGCAGGATGGTTTCTTGTTACATTTCTGCTTCTACAGAATTTGGCAAAGTGTCTGGACTTGTTGCAATTGAAGAAAACAACATTTTTCTAACCTTGATTCCTTCTGTAATTTGGAATTGGCCTTGATCTACACTGATTGGCCATATGCCCAAATCTATTACATGCAAAACACTGTCCATTGAAAGATTGACTAATCCTTGAATTGTTTGGATACCTTCTTGACACACTTCTACACTCAACTGCTTTATGACCTATTTTCTTGTAGCTGAAACATTGACCAGAGAAAGATGGAACATTTTGATTCATTTTTCTTCTACACTGGATAGCCCTATGACCATACTTATTGCATTTAAAATAGTAACCATTGAAAGATGGGTACCTTTGAGCATTTGGTTGCCTGACCGAAGAGCTTTTATTTCTTCTTCTTTGATTCCTTACTGGATGGTCTCTGCCTCTTCCTTCTTTAGATCTGTCTTGTCCTAAATTTGATCTTTCTCCCTTTTCAAATCCCAAGCCTTGTTTATCATCTAAATACTTTTGACTAGCTAGCAACTTATCAAGTTTTGCTAAGCTTATTTTGAATTTTTCTTCATAGCTATTTGCTGCTTCTAGATCAAATTTTAAGAGAAGAACTTCTTTCCCTAGTTTTTCACATCCCTCTAACTTGTCCTTCACAACTTGATTCAGATATTCTTCATTCTTGGTTTTTTCTTCAATCACCCTGAGAAGACTCTCTGTAGATTCATTTTCTTGTTTTAGTTGCTCACATAATTCCTTCCTTCTTTCTTGAGATTTACTGATCTGTTCTTTTAATTTCATAATGCAAACATCATCTTCTTTGATACTCTCTTCTAAACCCTTGATATCAACTTTGGAGTTGTCAAGATCTTCTAGAGTTTCTTCAAATTTTTTATTATTAATATATACTTGATTACCAATCTTAATGCTGCTAGGAGGATCTACTTCAGGATAAGTGAGATACCTTTGTGCTGCCATTAGTAAACCTTCTTAGATCTTCCTCAAGCTATTAGGCTTCTTCCAAGGAACCTCACTCTGATACCAATTGTTGAATACAAATAATACTGAGAGGGGGGTGAATCAATATTCTATAAAACTTTTCTTTCACAAATTCATTAATCCATTTACCAATCTTAATAACATGAAAGTAAAGTAAGCATAAGAAGAGCAACCACAAAGTCATAACACATGAACACCAGTATTTTTACATGGAAAACCCAAAAAAGGGAAAAACTACTATGGGGGTTAACCCACATAAATTTATTAGTGATAGCAATATTGAATTACAAGAGGCTCACTGCCTTAGGGCTCACTGCCCTAAGCTCACTGCCTGAAGAAAGAGATGAGAAGATAGAAGGAATGACTCACTTCCAGGGAAAGACTGCTATAAGTGCATCTATAGAATGTTGAAGTGCAGTTCCAATTATCGCTTAGTATACAGACTCAAATGTCTTCATAATGTCTACCCTACTTTTCTACTCTATTTCACATATACTCTAATTTTTTGTGCCCTCACTATTTCTTTTTGGTCACAAGACTGTCTTAGATTACACATACTTCAAATTCACAATATATTCACAATATTCCACATCCAATGCCGAAATCTATCGAGTATATATATTCGTAACAAGATTTGACTTAAAATCAGGTTGGCTTGCCAGTGATGAAACATGTACACAAACTATCGGCTTGAATCCTTTACACGAAGTTATGCGGACGAGAATCTTCATATAGATGTGGACCTATTTTAGAACCACTTAGAATAATGATTCAAGTAGTATATCTTTACTGCACAATGATCCAACTGAGTGTCAGCTTCATTCTTGAGTATACTTTTAACCTTGTTGACTGTCATAACACAACTTGTAATGCGGACCAGACTGGACTCCAAAATTCATATCAAACATTCATTAGACATCACCAATCATACCTTTATAACCATAGATCATAATATTCTTATGCAATAAGATGCGAATCTTTGAACTGATGACTCTATCTTTGTGAAACACTGTCAAACTGTATGCTGATACTTGGAAGCTTGTAGATGATCTTCTGGTGAACTTTAGAATTTGAAAGTCTGGAATTAGATACTTCTCATATGTGTTTACAACACATCTAAACCACACATCGAGATAATCAATACCGGAGGAATGCAGACTGAAATATTCAGGTGTTCTTCACTGTTTATGGCTTAACTCTGTTCACTTGGACTTAGGCATTTTACCATATGACTTTTAGAGGAAGTTAAAACTTGAACACTGGAACATAACATCACCAAGGGGTTGATTACAACATACCAGAACTACATACCTTGATCTTCAACTGTGGAGGAGTACCAACTGAATTACTATCACAGTCTCAATGTGTTGTCAATACTTAGTCAATATGGCTAAGTTAATCTTTTTGGGCCAAAACACTGTATACATCTTTGTCTCAGGAGTTGTCTCTAAACATGTTAGGTTGTTACCATCAATGACAACATCATATCAGCAGTGTCTCTTGACTATGTTGCCAACACTTGGTTGGATATGGTGACAAAAAAATGTTGCATTTGAATAAAATTTGTCATCTCATAGAACTATTTCATCTCTATTTATTTGGGTAAACTTTATTTAATAGTGGAATAAAAATAAAGGATATCCTTCATAACATTTTTATCATTTAAAATTTATGTACAAGTTGATTCTTCTAATTTGGTGTTCTTTATCGAAGGTTGTCAAATGATATATTTTGAAGGTGTAGTTTAATTCTTTAAATGGTAAACCCTAGCTTAAAATGAATAAATAATAGAAGATTATTGGTGAAAGTTTGTTTCTCTATCATCATTCTAATATTGCATTTTGGTGTCTTTGTACATTGAAAATAAAGTTCTTTTTGGAAAGAATGATAGTACATTCTTTTTCTTTGGTTTAGAAATTCATTTTCTATTTGGTTGTTTTAGCATGTGAGGTTGGGGTAAAGAAAATAAACTTGGTAGGAATAGACCTTGGGGAACATGGAATAATAGGTCCAATTCTAGTAATAACTTTTCTATAGGTAGTCATGGAGTTTGAAGAGGCACTAGCACTGGCATGCTTTAAGGCGACAAACCTCTTCATAGTTTTGGAAATAGGGTTCATGGTATAAAAACACAAATTCAATTCACATGGATGTTCAAAATCCTGATCTTGCCACTCATAGGGAATTTAATCAACTTGTTATTCAATCAAACCATCAATTCCCTCCCAATTTTGATTATAATCAATTTAAAAATCTTGTTGTAGATCAGCCTTCTCATTCAACTTATCATTCCCAATAGTCAACCTAGTCCCATCCTTGTATATACTAGTTTCTCAAGATGTCATTCATGATTTTATAAAGTTTGATCAATGTCCCAATCTGTAATGCATTAAGCTTTTAGTCAAGACATTAATGAACAAAAAAGACCAAATAATTTTTTTGCGATAGAAAAGTGGTAATAAGTAACCACATAACACTTTATGATGACACACTTGGCATGCACACCAATGCATAATGCAAGGTGACACAAGAAGAAGACTTAATAGTACCATGGGACAAGACACCATGGTTGGCATAGAAAACAAGGCATGAGGGAGACATGAATTACAAGATCATTAGAAAACCCTCACAACACCTTTGCTAAGCCATCCCTCAAATTCCATGAATTTATGACAAGAAAAATCCAAAACTACCATGGGTCAGGTTTCAAACTTAGGTTGCAACATGCAACCTACATACTTAGCTTGGGTTTGGGTTTTGGGCTGTAGTTGTAAATTGAACCCTTTAGGTTTTAGGTTTCATCTACATCATGAAAATGCCAAATGGTAACTCACTCCAGAACTCTGACCAGTGAACTTTATCAAGCTTCAAGAATTATCCTCAAGTTTAATGCCTATAAAGTGTAGAAGAATCTCTAGATCCCAAACCTAGAGAAGACTTAGAATTCAAGAGACATTTGCATTTGTACATCTACAAAGTGCAATTATACTCTGAACTCTAGATTCACCATCATTTTGAAATTCAGGGAACCTTAGCAACTTAAACTATGCAAAGTTCGAGTTTCAAGCTTTGGACCATGAGCTAACTCAAACTCCAGAAACTAGATGTAACTTGCAACTTGCAATGTGTAGTGAAATTTTAAACTCTAGACCTGTTGTATTTTGGGTTTTGAGGATAGACTGCAATTTGTAGTTCAGATTGGTAAACCCATCCTACATGCATTTCAAACTATTTTTCTAACTCACAAAAATAGAGTTTACAAAATTCTTAAGGCATGAAAATAGCAACTTGGTTTTTCCCACTCATCGAGGCATAACTTCCTTGATTTTAGAGTTATTTAAGAAGAATCCAGGATAAATGATCAGAGGATTGTGGGTTCAAACTTGGCTACACAAGAACCTCCTAGATGGCATGGATACTAAGATCCAAGGTGGAAAGTGGATTTACATTTCAAAAACCTTAAGAAAGCAAATTTCATAGCTGAAAGAAATAAAGTAAATACATCAATCATCAAGTACTCACGATGCCATCAAGATGGGAAGGCTCTTGGCATGCTTTCCAAGTGGCTCAAAGCTTCATGTGGTCCGCAATGGTGGTAAAATGCCACCCAACCATGTGGAACCCTCAAGCCCACCTCACTGAATTGAGAGACAGTTGCATCAGTACAAGGCACACTCACACAATAGAAGGGAGTACGAAAACCCACACACCAAGAAGCAAGCATATATGTACTCCATCCATATGAATACACTAAATGCAATAATCACAAGGAAATAATATACACAATCATAGTCACATCGAATACAAATTTGATTGAATGAAAGGAAAAGAATCTTAGAATCACAATAGCACAACAACCATGTGGAGTTTAGGAGTAGAAATTCCTTAATGAATCCACTTGATGACATTCACCAACTACCATGAGTTGTGACATGTCCCTCATGACTGAAATGAATTCATCCAAGGAATTCAGTATGTCATGGGTATCTTAGTTAAACATGTTTTAATTACCCAATAAAATTATGTTATCACTTGATTATAACTCTCCCCTACCCCATCATCATGTATCACTCTAGATCACAATGAGTGGTGAGATCCACTACTTACCCCTAAAGGCCCAGCACTCCAATTCTACCAATTGGGTGTGGCATGAAACACAATGTAGTTTTTTCTCACACATTTCTAAAATATGCAAAATTCCATTTAAAAATGGAGACAACGCATTTCATAATATAATTCATTTAATTAAGTTCTAATTTACAATTTTACATTCTTCTCATAAGGCTTGCAAAACCTTAAATTTCTTCATACCTCCATTAATGGAGTGTATGCAAGCTTCAAATTTTTCATACTTTTGATTTAAAACAAATCTTCAAAAACTAGAATTACCCTCTTATTCTAAATACAACCAACACCATTATTCTTCAATAAAATTTGGGAAAGAGTTTCTAAGAATTTTTTTCCATAGTAATGGCTCTATTTGGCATTTTTCCAAATTTAAAAACACAAAAATGAAACACAATGTAATTCCTATAAACATAACTTTAAATCTAATTGTTCCCTACAAATAGGCTACATGCACCACCTATTTGGGCATGGTAATGGAGGATTTCCATTCAAATTTCAAATTTTTAATCGAACATACAAAGGGGAAAAATACCTCAACAAGAATAAAAGGCAATAAAAAAGGAATTCTTCTTTGAAGGATCCACACCAACAAGACTCCTTGCCATTATCACAACAAACCCAATCCAAGTAGAATCCACTTCAAACAATCCACCAAAATCTTCTTCCAATTTCCTCAAAAATTCTTTTTCAAACTAGCAAGAAGAGGGTTTGAGCAAAAGATGAAAGGCGAGAATGAAAATGCAAGCCTATTTTTCCTTTTATATTTTCCAAGGCTCTTTTTCTTTTATATTTTCTTTTCTCATTTTCTAATAAACTTTCTAGAAGGAAATAAGAATAAAATAATTTCTTTTACATTTAAATATAACCATCGGGTAAAGTTAATACATCGATAATTAAAACAATATCTTCTATAATCATTTTTAATTAAATGGAAAATCTATTTACCTTATGCAAATTATTCTAATTATGTAAATTAATCAAATCCACTATACATCTCTTTTCACATGAAATAATAAAATGTTATTGGCTCTTTCTACTAAATTAGAATTAAATATCTTTTCAACAAAAATGGTAAATACACATTTTGAGATAATTTTAAATATAACATGCAAGATAAAATAAACACATGCAAAGGTCTTCCTACTCCAAGATCCAATTTATAGAAGAATTACAAGAGAAACCATGGGATGGTTTTGGTAAATTCTTGCAATTACAAATAATTTATGTTGCCCAAATTGGTTTGACCCAAATTCCAATGCCCTCCTTGGTATATGATACCCCTAGCTATTGTTAGCATATTCCTTACAAGTTTGTCAGATGTTATAATAAACAAGGAATATTTGACTACCCAACTCAAGCATCCAATTTATCTTCATTCTCCTATGCATTAGATGTTTCATGACAAGAGTCCAACTCTATCATAATGTTTTTCAAGATTCTAATGTAACCTCCCTCTTACATGCTCTTACACCTCATTGTAAGTGTTATGGGACTTTTTCCCCAAAATGAAAAAGAAATTTATTTTATGAATAACCCTTTAAAATTATAAGGGGATAAAGGTTATTTGACTCTTTATTTATAAATGGAGATTAAAAAAATTATTATCACTTTTTTTTAACTTGCATAGAGATTACTAATATCAAACAACACATAGAATATGTGGCTCAAGAGGCCAGATCAAAATAAGTTTATGTCATATGTCTTATCTATGTAAACTACAAGATAAAATGAGCTTTTTACATCAAAATATAACTATAACACAATAAAAAGTCCTATCTAAATGTCTCTTGTAGGTCTTCTAAAATGCTTTGGCTTGAGGTTTTATGTCTCTTTGAAATTTTGGTCCACCTGTAATTCTGGCTGAGGGGCTGCAACTTCCACCTACACTTGTATCTTTTCATTGATTTTGCTGTACTCATTAACATAAGGGTCCCCTCTATCATGGTTATCCAGCTCTGGAGAAATTCCATGCATCACTTCATCTACATCAAGGCTTGGACTACTATGCTCCACTACATCTATATCAAGGCACTATCTACTAGGTTCTCCACATATCACTGGAACTGCCACTTCTGGTTTTGCACTCAAGCTGATGCTACCATCCTGCATTTTTGTAGTTTGATAAAAAAATGTTATGTTTCCTCTCTCTATAATCATGAGGCAAAAATTTAGCCCATTTTATATCATGCCTATAAACAGTAGCTGATCCTTCATCAATGATCCTCATGAATCTATCCATGGGGATCCTCAATGATGCAGAGGCCTATTTACAAATAGCATGAAATATGAGTCCCAAATTGGACCCAACAAGTGATCTTTCCCTACCCTAATACACATTATTATTCCTTGCCTTCCACAAAAACCAAGCAACTTCAGTAGAAAAAAATAACCAAAATAAATTTTCTGTTTTGTCAACATTTTGGACATATCCACACAATATATTGACTTTTGTGAAAGTGGCTTTTGACAGGTTACCTTTTATTGACTTAAAAAAGAAAGACTAGACTCTTTTCGCAAACTGACAATCAAAAAAGATATGATTACTATTTCTAGGACTATTACAAATCAAACATGACCTCTCAGGATCTAATGCCAGCTTGTCCAATAAAAGAAGCCACCTAAAACAATATTTTTTTAGTTCTAAGTTTTTGGACCATATACACGACAAAGTTTTAGACCACATTTTAGGTTCAAGGCAAGTATCCCATGCCAGGTTGATATGAGAAAATATATCATTTTTTGAGTCACCAATTTATATAGTTTTTTTGGGGTCATACTTTCAAATTGTGTTCCATCTTTCCATTTCACTTGTTTCCAATCCTCTGTTTTACTCTTAGCCCCTTGACTGATGGTTTCATGCAAGGATTTGAGGAACACATTATATGTCTTTATCTACGTTTCAAGAATGTTAAACTCTATTTTTAGTTCAATCCAATCTTTGAGTTTATTATCTTTTAAAATATCAGAAAAAGAGCTTATACCTTGTTTATGCCACTTTTTGGATGAACAACCTTGTCGAAGTGCCAAGGGCTTATCATTCACCCTAAGGTTCTAACAAATGGATCTGGTAGGAATTATCTTATTTTTATGTGTATCAATAGCATTTCTATCCACAATGAATGACCAACAAATTCCCATGCCTTCCAGATTGATCCAAAGACATCTGACCCTGTGGGTTTGAGGTTGAAGTCACCTAAAACCATATCTTGAATGTTCAGACCAACCCAGCCCTTTACTTTTTTGGGCACTACTCTTTTCAAGTTATTGACAGTTAGAACTTTTCAGGGTTTAGATCCATTGAAGGCCCTTATGATCCATTTTTCTACCAAGGTAGCACCTTGGATTTTAAGGTCCTTTAGACCTAAACCACCCATTTCTTTGTCAATGCAACACCATTCCCAGGCCACTAGATGTCTCTTCTTTCTACCCTTTCCATCTGACCATAGAAAGTCTCTAATTTGCTTTTTAATTAGATTTACTTGGTAGATAGCAAAAAACTAGGATGAGGCACAATAAATGGAATAGGAAGACAATTTTTTTTGACATACCTGTAATCTGCCAGCCAAAGAAAGGTATTGCTTGTTCCACTTGCCTAGCTTTTTCTCAATCTTTTCATAAACCCAACACCACATGTCTTTCAAAGAGGGGGAAATAGAGAAAGGAATCCCTAAGAATCTTACAAGTTTGGAGGAATCACCCCATTTCCATTTGTTCAGATCAAGCCATGCCAGAGGGTCATTGGCCCAATGCAGGAGGATTGATTTTGAATAAAAAATCTTCACTCTAGAAGCACGACAAAATAAAGATAGTCTCTTCTCCAAATTTGACATGTTATCCTCTTCTAAAACTAGAAATAGTGCAGTATCATCTGCGAATTAGATATTAAAAAGAGGCTCATTATTTGGTAGCATTAAGCCCTTAAGGTTTGGTCTAACCTGGTCTATCCTCAAGATATAAAATAATATTTCTGAAGCTAATACAAAAAGGGCTAGGGCCAGAGGGCACCCCTGACAAATAGACCTTTCAAGCTTGAAGGGATTCGATAGAGATCCATTTACATCAACTTAGATTGTGGCCTCCTTGAACAAAACTTTAATCATTTTGTAATACTGTTCTGGAAATCCTAATGTCTCAAGCATCATCAGTACAAAGGACCACTCAATCCTGTCATATGCCTTTTCAAAGTCTAACAAAAGAATTCTTGTATTCTGATCAAAATTTTTTGCCAAGTCCAAGGCCTCCCAGCTTGTAATAATATTTTCTAATATATATCTACCATTTATAAAGCCTATTTGAGTTGGATTGATAATGACTGGTAGAATGTCTACTAGCCTATTGACTAACACTTTTGCAATGATTTTATAAGAAACATTTAATAATGTTATAGGCCTCCAGTTCCTTATGTTTGATTTGTCACCATCCTTGGGAAGTAATTTTATGACTCCTCTATTGATGTCCTCCCCCAAGGAACCTCTATTTATTGCTTCTTTATAGAGATCCAACAAGTCTTCAACTATCCACTCTTCATTACATTTGTAGAATTCCATTGGCAAATCATCTAGGCTTGGAGATTTGTCGTTTTCCATAGAATTGATGGCTTTTGTTATTTCTTGTTTGGTTATGTCTTTTTCTAACTTGGCACTCATATCATTTGTAATCACTCTGGGATAGATCCTTCTACAAAGGCTATGGGCTTGTCTATAGTCGTTAGAGTCATCCTCAGAAGTGAACAGTTTCTTATAGAACTCACTAAAGACCTTCAAATATTCATTATCCTTGAGGCATCGATTGTCTTCCAAAATGGGGCCTATGTCTTCCCTCTAATTTTTGGATCTCAAGAGGTTGAAGAAGTACTTTGTACCTCTATCTCCTTCTGCCATCTAATTGAGTTTGGCTCTTACTTTAAGCCCTTGATCTCTGAAAGTTTGGAATTTTCTCAAATTGTGTTTTTCTTCTCCTAGAACTTTAAGAGCATTCCTATCATTTGGGATTTCTTGGATATTTTTTTAAGTAGCTAGAAACCTTTCTTGCAAAATGCCTTCTTCCCTTCTATCTTTTGCATATTTCCTTCCAATAGTTTGATAAAGGGTTTTGCAGTTTTGAATTAGGCTATGCTAATACTAAGTTCTTGATGCATTAGTATGCATAGCTTTGGTAATGTTCCTTAGAGTAGAGATCCCTTCACATCAATCACTGTCTTTGAGTAAAGCACAGTTCAATTTGAACAAATTGTCTTTTTTAGTTCTTGGGTTAAGCATCTTTTCTTTCCATTTGATAGATGCCTCTATAGGATGATGGTCTAATAGGGTAGAAGGAATAACTTCAACATAGTTGTTATTTCTTTTATTCCAAAAACAGAAGTATTCTTCATTTACATAGAATCTATCTAGCCTTGAATAAATTCTATTTTTTCCTTCTTGACTATTACACCAAGTGAACCAAATGGCTTCACTCTCACTTTTTCTACCTTCAAATGGGTCAAAGAGCCCGAAGGATTTTTTAACTTATTCCAAAAAAAATCATTTCCTTTCCAGCTCCATTTGGGCCCCCCATTCTTATCTTCTCTTCCCTCTATCATATTGAAATAACCCCTATAATCCATGGGATCTGCATCAAGTTATGATCCATCCAATTCCATAAATCAGCCTTGCCATTATAGTCATTAGGAGCATATACTAAACATACACCAAACATTTTGTCCTCTTTTTTAAAGAGTATCCATAAACATCTTTTGCAGGGGGATTGTCCATGTTGTATGATAATTTTGGCCCACTTTTTATCAACTAGGATTACAATACCCCCTTTTCCTTTGTCATGCTCAGTGTAGAAGGCCTTTGCATCTCTCTATATGAATTTCAGACTATTTTCTGGGTTAAACCCAGTAGCTTTAACCTCCTAAAGCATAGGGAGGTTGAGGTTCTTTCTTTTATTGCAAAAATCTCTAATTATATATTTTCTATCTAGAGATCTAAGCCTCTAACGTTCTAGCTACAATAGTTCATAATTCATGGGCTTTAGAGTTTCCATTTTTCTCTTTTTATATTACTTTTTGAAACAATCGAAGACTTTCTCCTCATTTTTAACCTCAATTTTTGAGTTTTTCTTTACATATTTTCTTTTTTTTTTCCCTCTATCTTGTTAAGAATTAAGGAGGAGATTAAGCCTTTAAGACTTCGTTCATTTCTATCTATATTGGCTAGATATTCATCTTCAAGTTTGGAACATGTTTTCTCCCCCTCCAAACCCTCAGGGTCAGTTGTGTAGAGCTTTTTCCAAATTAAGATATTTATCTTATCCTTTTTGTTTTTATCTTTGACTTCTTTTACTAATCCTTTAATCTTCTCTAGAGCCAACTATTGGGCATTTTTGTTTGTTTTCTTTAAATCAGTCTTTTCAACTTCTTCGTCCCCTATGACATATTTCTCCACCACCTCTGGCATAGTCAGAGCAATAGGGGTGTCACCTTGTAGGCACCCCGCCTGCACCACAGGTGGCAAAGAATCTAGGGCATTTTTATCAGAAGAGTTAGGGGAAAACAACTGTGCTTGACTACTAATATCAAGAGAATTTGTCTGGGTGCATTCAACAACTGAGACATCAATTGAGGTTTCAGAATCTAGTAGCCCACTTGGGTTTAAGGATCCACCCTTGATTATTCCTTCAAAACTCACCGAGTCCTTATCTCCCACAATTTCTCCTTTTTCAAGGCTCATCTCACTGAGCTTCTTGACCACAGCCATGACATCACATTCCTCCATTTTTTTTCCTGGGTTGATGTGTCCATGGAATCAACCATCCATAAATTGTTCAACTTACCAATTTTTCCATCACCAGATAGGATGGAGTAGTGCAATCCACCAGTTGAGGGAGGCTTGCTGGTAGGAGGCTCAGGTTTGTAATAAGGCTCCGTTAGGGACTTCAAATTTTTAGACGTATTATTATTCCTCATACTGTAGGGACAAGATTTTTTAGGTGTTCATCACGCTTACAAATAAAGCATGAATTAATCCCTCCTAGTCTTATGATAGAGCATCTAGCTAGAGTTCCCAACCCATTCACTTCCACCCACTCCAGTATAAAAACACCTAGCTTCAAGGAAATTAAGACCCAAGCGTTAAGGTGAGGTAGAGTCATTCTGGCCTCCTCAATTTTTAAAACTTCACCCAGGTGGCACAACATCTACGAAATGAAGGCCCAAAGTTGCTCAAGCACTCCCTTAATCTCAAACCACTTAGGCACAAAGCAGAATAACAGTTCTTCTTTTGAGTGTTCAGGACTTCAAGGTAAGACTTTAAATAGGGATCTACCTATATTCCAATAAATGTTTTCTAGGACCTTCTCTTGCATTCTATACATTTTAAGAAAAATTACAAATAATCCTTTATGAATCATTCTTGAGAAACTGATTTGTATCCCCAACATTCTTACCCAGACTAAAGCCAAATAGTTGTCAAAAAAGGTCTCAAAGGTAACTTATCAGGGTCTAAACAAAGAAAACTGCGATATTTTTAAGTCTTGTTTCTTCTTTTTTAATTGCAGAACACATAACTTCATTTGGTAATAAAGTAATACTAGGCGAAGGGGAAGAGCACTTACCCATTTCATCACCTCTTCACACTTCTCCACCTCTATCATCTGCATCGAGACCACTGCTAGATCTATGTCCTGGAAGGCCCTTGATGATTTGGAAGCTACAACCTTCCTCTAGAGTTTCGGCATCCTTAGAGACTAGAGTATCTCAAAAGGTCTTTGGCTTCCTTGAATTGCTCAATTCTGTCAGGGGTTTCTCAGAGTTAACTATGCCAGGCTTGCTCCACATGCCATCCTTATTTGCATTTAATGCACCTTCAATTCCTTTAGGCACCTCATTAAAAGGCCCGTCCTCTCCTTCTGTCGAGACCATCCCGCCCGGTCGGGTTTCTAAAAAAATGAAGCACTTTCTCATACCCTAACATAGGCATAAGCCTGACGTATTTGGGTGGGAGACCTCCTACCCAAATGCAAATTTGAACCACAAAGGCAAACTTAGACCTGCAAAAAAAAACAAGACTATCCTACAAAAAAGACTACAAGGGCAACAAACAAAGACACCATGGACTGATAGAGACAAGAGCAGGCTGGAAGCCTAACAAGACACGCAAGGGATAATGCAATCTACCAGGGTAGGGGAGAAGCACAAGAGAGAAAAAATGTTAGGAAAAGTGTCTCAACCTTGCAACCTTGAAAGGTTACTATTCTTCATAGTTTTGGTCTTTTCGAATACCCTTTATGTTGAAGAATAATCTAGAACTTTCAAAGTTTCCAAAAGGGCTAAAAATGGCAGGGCTTACTATTTTTAGTAAGTTTACATTTGACCTTAGATTGACCTCAAACTTTCCTAAAAGGTGTGGAACAGCTAAGTAAACATCTCGGGTGAGTTTTGACTCGATCATATCTGGATTGTGAGATATTAAAGTTTCTATTTTTTGAAACTACCAAGAAAGTTTTGAACTCAATTATCAGAATTGAAACTTCTCTAAACATCATAAAAAATTTCATAACTAGCATAGAGGGTTATAAGGTGATATATCTCTTCACGAGCTTTCTGACGCATCAAACGGTTCGTCAATCGGACACCCGGATCAAAAGTTATGGCCTTCGAAAGTTGGACCTTCTATTTTGGGAAATGAAAAAACGTGTTGGACACATAAAAGAGCTATAAAGGGGAGAGTTACACGTGTTGGTGTGTGGTTTAGCACATCACAAGGCATCTTTGATTAGAGATAATTTGGGTGCCACTTTTTGGTGGTTTTGGCTCATGGTTTTATAATTACTGTTGGCGGTGTACTGTATTATATCTCCTATATATCAGGAACTTGAGATGGAGGTTGTATGTAAGAATCTTATAGATGTTGAATTACCTCCTAGATCTCTAGTTAGAAATACTCCTATAAAAGCTTGCTCCGTAAGTATATTGTAATCTTCATGATTCCTGAATAATATATTGGGTTTGGAGTGTGGGGTTTTTTTACCTAAAAGGGTTTTCCCCACGTATATCTTGTGTTGTGAGTTTTGTGTTTGCATTTGGAAGTTGTTATTATCTTTTTGTTAATGTGCATCTTAATATGTAACTGTAAAAGAAAAAAATTTGCATAAATCTTTTTTCATTAGATCAGTTGGTATCAGAGCCTGATCACCTTTGGTTCTAGTTGTTGGGTAGAAGGTTTTTTGAGCTGATCTTCATTTGAATGGGAGCTTGTGTAGAGGATTTTGAAATCTTTGTTGCAGGTAAGAGATGGAAAGCACATCTAGGAGGTTTGAGATAGAGAACTTTAATGGTAGTAATTTTGAGTTGTGGAAACTCAAAATGGAGGACATGCTTGTAGATTAGGATTTATGGGAAGCCGTGTCTGGTACAAAACCAACAACAATGTCTCAAGAAAACTGGGATCTCAAAGATCAAAAATCTAAGGGTTTGATAAGACTCTGTTTGGCTAATTTAGTGCTCCTGAATATCCATGAAGAGAAGACTGCAAAGGAACTTTGGAAGAAGCTTGGAGATGTTTATCAGGATAAATCCCTGGTGAACAAGTTATTCCTGTGAAAGAAATTGTATTCTCTAAGGATGGAAGATGGAGGATCTGTTGCTGATCACCTAAATACATTCAATATGCTTGTTTCCCAGTTGACTTTTGTTGGTGTGTAGATGGAGAAGGAGGATCGATGTATGACATTACTATGTTCCTTACCAGATTCATGGGACCACCTTGATATGGCCATTGGGAGTGCCACTACCACCTTTAAGATGGATGAAGTGGTTTCTTCGTTGTTGTCTGAAGAGATGCGGAGAAAGTCTTCCAAATCGGCTAAGGAGGCTCTTACAATTCATGGTAGATCTAAAGAGAAGGGAAAGAAAAAGGATACAAAAAAGGAAGATCCAAATCTCATGGGAGATCTAAGTCTCCTAGAAAGTCCAAGGCCTTGTGTTAGAACTTCAGAAATCCTGGTCACTTCCACAAGGAGTGCAAAGAGGAGAAAAAGAAAAAGAAGAAGAATTATGATTCAGATTTTGACAAGTCCTCTTAGGATGAAGGAGAAGCATTTGTCTCTACCTTAGCAATGCATTGATCTGAGGATGTGTGGCTTATTGACTCTGGTGCATCTTTTCACATGACCTTGCATCGGGGCTAGTTTTCAAAGTATGAAGAATATGATGGTGGAAAGGTGTACTTGGGTGATGATTCTCACCTGGATATTATTGGCCATGGAAGAGTCTTGATTCGATTCCCTAATGGATGAGTAAAAGGAATCAATGGTGTTCTGCATATCCCTGGTTTGACACAACCTTCTTTCTGTAAGTAAATTGAATGACGTGGGTGTGTAGGTCATTTTCTAGAATGGAGGATACAAGATGACTAGAGGATCTATGGTGTTGGCTAAGGGTGTTCGGATTGGCACTTTGTTTTAGCTTGATGCATGTGCAGTTCAGTGCAATAGTGCCTCTGTTTCAAAGAAGAGAGCTTCAGAGTCTTCATCCTCACCATTGGAACCATCAACGAAGAAGACTATTGCATCTACATATGATGGTCGTGCTTTCTGGGTACCTAAGGGTGCTCATTCTATGGAGATGAAACTTCTAGCTGAGAAGACAATGTTATGGTACCAAGGGCTTGGTCACATTGGTGAAAAGGGTTAGAGGACCCTAAAGAATAAAAATCGTGTTGAGGGTATGAATGATTGTAACCTGGAGTTTGATTTATGTGAACATTGTATTTATGGAAAACAAAACTATGTTCAGTTTTATTTCAGTTCTCACAAATCTTCTGAGGTGTTGGACTTGATTCATTCTGATGTGTTTGGTCCTGTTAATGTTCCTTCAATTTTAAAATTTGTTTACTTTGTTTCATTCATTGACGATTATAGTAGAAGGACATGGGTGTATTGTTAGATTCAAGACAAACAACTAAGAGGGGGGGTGAATCAGTTGTCTCAAAACTTTCTTCCTATTAATCACTTAAATCCTCTTTGTAATTCAACAACATAATAATAAATCAATCATGCAATAATTCAAGAGAAGAAACATATTAACACATATGACACCAAGATTTTAACGTGGAAAACTTGGTTAAGGGAAAAACCACGGGGTGACTAACCCAAGATTGTATTCTCTGTTAAAAGAATAAGAAGAATAAATGGCACATGCCAATTAGGGCTCACTGCCTAAGCACACTGCTCACAAGAGTCCCATTACCTATAGGAGACACACTATCTATAGAATAATAAATATTACATACTTGAATTGAAGAATAGCATCTTCACCATGCCTGAGTTAGTTCCATTTAAGCTCAATACTTCTGCTCTACCTTTCACTCTGCTCCTCTCTACCACACAATAATCTCCACAAGATGCTTTTTAAATGACTTCACAACTTCTTATTTATACAAGACATCGAATTAGGGATAATCATCCAAGTTGGCACACTTTACAGAGTAAATACTTGACTAATTACAAAAGACTTCATGCAGATCATCACACTATCGGCCACATAGATCTAGGACTTGAATCTTCTTTTAGGAACATGCCATGCTTCACAAAACATCTTCAAGATCATCCGCAAGATGTGTAACTCATCCGGTCAGCCAGACTTAAAAAGAACATCATCATCCGGAAGTAATTCTTCAATTACGAGCTCAATCTTCAATACGGACCACCAACATGAACTGAACATAATCCAAAGACCTCCACAAGCTTACCTGAATCACCAAGAACATCCACACTACTTCTGCTTACTGAAATCTTTCTCTCCTTCATCTGGAACCTCAAGAACACAGTCTGTCATCACTGTCATATTGGAATAGATGCTTGCAGACCTCCAGACTATGAACCAATTGAGTTGTCAATTCACATTGACTTCCTAAACACTCCACCAAATCCACAGAACAAGATATTGCATCTCCGGATCTCACCGGACCTATTTATGTCATTCTGTCACCTCTGAACATCTACCAGAATTGATTTTACTCAAGTGGCCATAACTTCTTCAAATCTTCATGCGGACCTCTTAGATCTTTACTAGATCATCTTAAGACACATATCTACAAACCCTTTTATACACATCCTCTAATCTTCATCTTAGCTAGGATCTTCACCTCACTGTCTTCATTGTTATTCTCTATTCTTGATAGGACTAATTTTCTTAATATCCTTAGGATACAACTCATCCAATCCTTATCATCAATGCAACAAGAGTATGTTGATATCAATGACAACACCGGTTAGGCCCATACTTGCAACAATCTCCCCCTTTGTCATTGATGGCAACATATGATGTGAAAAACTATTTTAACCATTAAGACAAGAACTTCTCCTCACTGACTGACATAACTCCCCCTATCAACAACAATCATTCACATCTCTTCTCGTCCTTTACTGCTCCCCCTTTGATCAGCAACCACTTTTGTTTTTCACATGTCTTCTCTCCCCCTTTGACATTAATGGCAAAGGGTAGATACTTGCATCACTTCAGAATCGTACTAGTTGCTCCCCCTGGGTAGCAGCTTCCCAACATCAATCTGGACCACAAGATATGACTGTGAGATCCACCAGACTGATGCACATCAGTGCACCTTAATTTAGAACCGGAGGGGTAATAACCCCTAACTTCTCCCTGAGATACTCAAAAGAGTCCTTAGGTAGAGGTTTAGTAAAAATATTTACAATCTGATCCTTGGAAGGCACAAACTCCAATCTGACTTCATTCTTGTTCACTTGCTCTCTCAAAAAGTGAAACTTGATGGATATATGTTTTGTCTTTGAATGCAACACCAGATTTTTTGATATATTTATTGCACTTGAGTTATCACAGAAGATTGTGATAGGTTCCTCATACTCCACTCTGATGTCTCTTAACATTTTCTTCATCCACAATACTTGAGTGCAACTACCTGCTTCTGCAATATATTATGCTTCTACAGTGGACAGAGATATTGCATCTTGTTTCTTGCTCAACCAAGAAACCAATCTTTTCCCTAGAAAGAATGCTCCACCACTGGTACTCTTCCAGTCATCCACATCTCCTACCCAATCTGCATCAGTATATGCATGAAGAGAGAAATCATGATCTTTAGGATACCATAAACCATACTCAACTGTTCCTTTTAGATATCTAAGAATCCTCTTGATTGCCATGACATGAGATTCTCTAGGATTAGCTTGGAATCTAGCAACAAGACCAACAACATTCATAATGTCAGGTCTAGTTTGAGTGAGATACAATAATCCTCCAATCATTAACCTATACTTTTTCTGATCAGTCTTAGGAGAGTCATCATCTTTGCTCAATTTACATCCAGTTGCCATGGGAGTACTCATTGGTTTTGAATCTTCCATCCCAAATTTCTTCAACAATTCTTTCACATATTTGGTCTGTGAAATAAAGATTCCTTTCTTTGTTTGAATGATTTGCAAACCCAAGAAGAAATTCATTTCCCCAAACATGGACATCTCAAATTCACTTTTCATTTGATTTGCAAAAGTTTTGCACATACTATCTCTTCCTCCAAAAATGATATCATCAACAAACACTTCAACAATTAAGATGTTTTCATGATCAATTTTGAAGTACAAGTTACTATTAGCAGTACCTTTGTTGAAACCAATCTTCAAAAGATGCTTATCCAATCTTTCATACCAGCCTCTTGGGGCTTGTTTGAGTCCATACAGTGCTTTCTTCAACTTACAAACCATATCAACATGATCAGACGATTGAAATCCATCCGGTTGCTCAATGTATACTTCTTCTTCCAAGTCACCATTCAAGAAGACATACTTGACATCCATCTGATATTCTTTGAAGTCCTTGAAGGCAGCAAAGGCAAGAAATAATTTGACTGCTTCAATTCTTGCCACCGGAGCAAAAGTTTCTTCAAAATCAACTCCTTCTACTTGAGAGTAACCCTTGCAGACCAATCTGGCTTTGTTTCTGACTACTTCACCATCTTCATTCAGTTTATTCCAGAAGACCCATTTGGTTCCAATCACATTCTTGTTTCTAGGTCTAGGAACAAGATCCCAAGTGTGATTTTTCTCAATTTGCATCAGCTCTTCCTCCATAGCTTTAGTCCAGCTTTCATCATTACATGCTTCATTCACTGACTTTGGTTCAATCTTTGAAATCAGACAATACTCTTCTGAGTCTTGAACAATATTTCTTCTTGTTTGAACACCTTTGCTTTTATCACCTATGATTTGATCTTCAAAGTGATTCAGTCTTACATACTAGAGAATTTTGGGAATTTCTTGCACTTGTGTTTCTTGAATAGGTTCATTCAAACTTATCTCTTCTTCCTGATTCACTAGATCGGTCTGGATCTAAATTTTAGAAGGGGCTTGGACTTCTTGGACCAGAACATCAGTCTGATCATCTTCATCATATTCATAAAACCTTGAGGGTTTTTCAATACCTTCATCAACCTTCACATTTGTACTTTCTATAATCTTTCTCAATCTCTTGTTATAACACTTGTATGCTTTGCTTTGAGTAGAATAACCCAAGAATATTCCTTCATCACTTCTAGCATCAAATTTGCTTAGATCTTCATCTCTTTTAATGTAACATTTGCTACCAAAGACTCTGAAATACTTCATAGTGGGAGTGATGCCAAACTAGAGTTCATAAGGAGTCTTACCAATATTGCTTCTGATTTGTACTCGATTAAGAGTATAGACAAAAGTGCTTACACCTTCTCTCTAGTAGATCTGAGGAACATTTGCTTCCATCATCATGGTTCTAGATGCTTCCTGGATGGTCCAGTTATTTCTCTCCACTACTCCATTTTGCTGTGGAGTCCTTGGAGCAGACAACTATATTTTTATCCCATGTTCTCACAGAATTCTATGAACTCCCCAGATGTGAATTCTCCACCTCTATCAGACCTAAGACATTTTATGTTTAATCCAGTTTCATTCTCTACCATAGCCTTGAATATTTTGAATTTCTCAAGAGCCTTAGATTTCTCTTTCAGAAAAGTCACCCACATCATCCGGGAGTAGTCATCAATTAATAACATGAAGTATCTATCACCTTGCACACTCCTGATTATTTTTGGACCACATAGATTAGTATGAACTAAGTCCAATAATCTGGTAGAAGACTATTCCTTACTTTTGAATGTGACTCTGCTTTGCTTACCCAACTGACATTCTTTGCACAAACTATTAGTAGGTTTCACCAGCCTTAGAAGATCTCTTATAGCCTGAGTGTTGCTTATCTTGATGATATTATCAAAATTCACATGACACATTCTCCTATGCCACAACCAACTCTGATCAATTTGAACAAATAAACAACTTTTACCAGTACCAACCAAGTGGAAGATATTACCTTTTGTTTGAGTACCGGATGCAATCTCTGTTCTGAAACTTTCAAAGATCTTGCATTTTCCATTTTTGAATCAGAGATCATAGCCTTTGTCCACCAACTGTCCAACACTGAGAAGATTGTGCTTCAAACCTTCAACATATAGTACATTACTGGTTTTGTTCTTTCCATCAAAAGAAATGGTTCCTCTACTTCTGATTCTACTAGTAGAATTATCACCAAATTTTAACACTCCTCCTTCATATCTTTCCAAATCTATGAACTTATTTTTGTCACCTGTCATATGGTGGGAGCATCCACTGTCAATGACCCAATCATCCTTTTCTTCAACTTGGGCAGCCAGAGCTCTTTCTACCATTTTATGATTGACAGATTCAGAGGGCATTGGATCTTCTTCCTTGATGGCAATAAACACCCAGCCACTTTTGGATTTGTTTCTTGTCTCTGATTCATCATCTGTTACTCCTTCATCATCATCATCTTCATGAACATAGTAACATTTCTTTTGGAATCTTGATCTGTTTGGATTTGCTCTTGAAAATCTTTCCGGACACCTTGAAGCAAAATGACCAATCTTATTGCAGTTAAAACATTTGAAGGGCAATTTTCCTTCATACTTATCAAATCCTCTTAGTAGTCTTTTTGCAATAAGGGCTTCAAGTTGAGTAGCTTCTGCTTCATCTTCTTCCAGATCTTTTCTTGCTTTTTCATACCATGATAGTTTCTTTGAAGAGTTCTCTCCTGAATCAAACTTTTGTTTTCCTTTTACAGAGGCACTAGCTTTGAAAGCAGATTCAGTCTTGGGGGTACATCTCCAAACTTGGCCAATTCAAATGCAGCTAATTTACCAACCAATTGATCTCTTGTGATATTTGAAAAAGATCTAAATTATTCAATAGCAGCAACCTTATACTTGTAAGAATCAGGAAGGGATCTGAGAACTTTGTCAACAATCTCATCTTCATCCAAGATTCCACCAGCACATCTAATGCCACAAACAAGCTCATTTACTCTTGGCATAAATGTAGTGATATTTTCATCTTCTCTCATCTTTAGGTTTTCAAATTTTCCTTTTAGACTCTGTAGCTTGGCACATTTAACATACTTGTCTCCTTCATGCAAAAGTTCCAATTTTTGCCAAATCTCATATGCAATTTTTAGATCAATAACATTTGTCAGCTTTGAATCAGATAAGGCACTTAGTAGAGCTTCTTTAGCCCAAAGATTGTTTTTAGCATCTCTGATTTCATCTATGGTACTCAGACCATTCTATGGAGGAGCATACTTCTTTGAAGCCATGATCCAATATTACATTCCCATACATTGCAAGTGACATTCCATGCGGCTTTTCCAAAGAGTGAAATTGGTTCCGTCAAACCTCAGACTATCCTTCTTGTAGGAAGACATCCTGGATCTCCTCAAGTGGTTAAACTCTTTTAGAGGAACCTTGCTTTGATACCAATTGTTAGATTCAAGACAGACAACTGAGAGGGGGGTGAATAAGTTGTCTCAAAACTTTCTTCCTATTAATCACTTAAATCCCCTTTGTAATTCAACATCATAATAATAAATCAATCATGCAATAATTCAAGAGCAGAAACACATTAACACATATGACACCAAGATTTTAATGTGAAAAACCCGGTTAAGGGAAAAACCACGGGGTAACTAACCCAAGATTGTATTCTCTGTTAAAAGAATAAGAAGAACAAATGGCACATGCCAATTAGGGCTCACTACCTGAGCACACTGCTCACAAGAGGCCCACTGTCTACATGAGACACACTGTCTATAGAATAATAAATATTACATACTTGAACTGAAGAATAACATCTTCACCATGCTTGAGTTAGTTCCATTTAAGCTCAATACTTCTGCTCTGCTCCTCTCTACCACACACTCATCTCCACAAGATGCTTTTGAAATGACTTCACAACTTCTTATTTATACAAGACATTGACTTAGGGATAATCATCCAAGTTGGCACACTTTATAGAGCAAATACAACTTGACTAATTACAAAAGACTTCATGCGGATCATCACACTGTCAGCCACACAGATCTGGGACTTCAATCTTCTTTTAGGAACATGCCATGCTTCACAGAACATCTTCAAGATCATCCACAGGATGTGTAACTCATCCGATCGGCCAGACTTAGGAAGAACATCATCATCCAGAAGTAATTCTTCAATTACAAGCTCAATCTTCAATGCGGACCACCAACACAAACTAGACACAATCCAAATACCTCCACAAGCTTGCTTGAATCACCAAGAACATCCACACTACTTCTGCTTATTGAAATCTTTCTCTCCTTCATCTGGAACCTCAAGAACATAATCTGTCATCACTGTCATATTGGAATAGATGCTTGCGGACCTCCAGACTACAAACCAATTGAGTTGTCAATTCACATTGACTTCCTAAACACTCCACCAAATCCACAGAACAAGATATTGCATCTCAGGATCTCACCGGACCTATTTGTGTCATTTTGTCACCTCTGAACATCTACTAGAACCGATTTTACTCAAGTGGCCATAACTTCTTTAAATCTTCATGCAGACCTCTCAGATCTTTACTGGATCAGCTTAAGACACATATCTACAAACCATTTTATACGCATCCTTTGATCTTCATCTTAACTAGGATCTTCACCTCACTGTGTTCACTGTTCTTATATGTTCCTGATAGGACTAATTTTCTCAATATCCTCAGCATACAACTCATCCAATCCTTATCATCAATGCAACAGGAGTATGTTGACATCAATGACAACACCGGTTAGGCCCATACTTGCAACATGTATTTCTGTAGAAGTAAATCTGAATTCTTTAATAGATTCAAAGAGTTCAAATCTCTTGTAGAGAATCAAAAGGATAGAAAGATTAAGTGTTTGAGGAATGACAACGGTGGTGAGTTTTGTTCAGCAAATTTTGACAAGTTCTGTAAAGAATAAAGGATTGAGAGGCACAAGACAACTTCGTATACCCCTCAACAAAATGGAGTTGCAAAGAGGATGAATAGAATGTTGATGGAGAGGGCAAGGAGTATGCTAATTGGAGCTAGTCTTGAACAACAGTTCTGGGTTGAAGCTATTGCTACCGCTTGTTACCTAGTTAACAGGTCTCCTACATCAATGCTCATTGATAAGACACCTATGGAGGTATGGTATGGTAGAAAGCCTTCATTAAGACACATTCAAGTATTTGGTTGTGAGGCATATGCACATGTGCCTAAGGAGAAGAGGTCTAAGTTGGAGAACAAGGTTGTAAAGTGTATCTTCATCAGTTATGGCATCGGTGTGAAAGGGTACAAGCTTTGGGATCTAGTAGCTGAGAGAGTTCTGTATATCAAAAGTGTGATCTTCAAAGATCTCAATCCTTCTTCTGTTGTCTTGCATCCAGAGAAAGAAGAGAAGAAAGATGATGTGGTCCAGCTTCCTTCCACCCTTGAGAAAGTTGAACCAAAAACATCTATTAGACCTAATAATGAGGAGAGCTCTAGTAGCTCTGAAAGTTCAAAATAAGATGAAGAACCTCAACCTCAACCTTTGAGGAGGTCCATACGGATAAGGTAGCAACCTGATAGGTTTGGTTATTCATTGCATGATTCCAGTTGTATTTTTGCTTTGATTTCTAACACTGATGAGCCTAAAACTATGAAAGAGGCTATGGGTATGAAAGATGCAGGTTCTTGGAAGGAGGCCATGGAAGAGGAGATGGCTTTTTTGGAAAAGAATAATGCGTGGGACTTGGTGCCTTTGCCTGAAGGACAAAAACCAGTTGGATACAAATGGGTGTTCAAAAAGAAATTTAGTGTAGATGGCATTGTTGAGAAATATAAGGCTAGATTGGTTGCGAAGGGGTATTCTCAAGTGGAGGGAATTGACTATGGTGAGATTTTCTCTCCAGTTGCAATGCTGCCATCTATTCGGTTCCTATTATCTCTTATAGCAGCGTATGATCTAGAAATGGAACAGATGGATGTGAAGACAACATTCCTTCATGGTGACTTGGAGGAGGAAATATATATGTCACAGCCAGAGCACTACGTGATGAAAGGTAAAGAAAATCTTGCTTGCAAGTTGAAAAAGTCTTTGTATGGTTTGAAACAGTCTCCTAGGATGTGGTACTAGAAGTTTTATGCCTTTGTGTTGAGTATTAGATTTTAGAGATCGAAATCAGATCATTGTGTTTACTACAAGTTTGACAATGATCGCATTCTCATTATTGCATTATATGTCGATGATATGTTACTCATTGGGAATGGTAAAACTTTTATTTCTGATTTGAAGTATCAGTTGTCAGCATAGTTTGAGATGAAAAATCTAGGGGCAACTCGGTACATTATGGGAATGGAAATCAGAAGAGACAGAGCAAACATAAAACTTTGGTTAGGATGTTAACACTGTGTTGGAGAGATTCAGCAAGATGGATTGCAGACCTTTGACTGTTCCTGTTACAATGGGGACAAAGTTATCTATTGAAGATTATCCAAAGTCTCCTTCTGAGACAAAGGATATGAGTAGAGTTCCTTATGCTAGTGCAGTTGGCAGTTTGATGTATGCAATGGTCTGCACAAGACCAGACATTGCCCAAGCAGTGGGGGTCCTTAGTCGATTTATGGCTAATCTTGGATAGGTACATTGGGATGTAGTGAAGAGAGTGTTTAGATATTTGTGGGGTACTTCTAAGTATTCCTTATGTTATCATGGTTATCCTACAAGACCTTGGCATTCACTTTGTATTTGTGGATTCAAATTGGGTAGGTAACATTGACAATAGGAGATCCACTAGTGCTTATGCGTTCACTATGTTTGGTGGTGCTATTAGTTGGATGAGTAAGCGAAAACCTGTGATCGCTTTGTCTACTGCTAAAACTAAGTACATGGTAGCAACTCATGCTTGTAAAGAAGTCATTTGGCTTAAGAGATTGTGTTCTGATGTTGGGTTTGATGTAGGGAAGACTACTATTTGTTGTGACAGTCAGAGTGCCATATGTTTGGCAAAGAATCCTACTTTCCACGCAAGGACTAAGCATATTGATGTCCAATACCATTTTGTTCATGAAATGGTAGAGGATGGGAAGGTAAACTTGGAAAAAGTTGGAACTTTGATGAATGTTGTAGATTCCTTGATAAAACCTGTGAGCACAGAGAAGTTCAGATGGTGTTTAGAGTCTATGGGCCTCATGGCCCCTAGTAATTAAATCATGGTGTTGATACTTCCTTTTCTCTTGTAAGGTGTTCGACAAGTGGGAGAATGTTAGGAAAAATATTTCAACCTTGCAGCCTTGAAAGGTTACTATTCTTCCTAGTTTTGGTCTTTTCGAATACCCTTTATGTTGCAGAATGATCTAGAACTTTCAAAGTTTCCAAAAGGGCTAAAAATGATAGGGATTACTATTTTTAGTAAGTTTACATTTGACCTTGGATTGACCTAAAATTTTCCCAAAAGGTGCGGAACAGAAAAGTAAATATCTTGGGTGAGTTTCAACTCAAGATCATATCTGGATTGTGAGATATTAAAGTTTCTATTTTTTGAAATTGTCGAAAAAGCTTTAAACTCAATTATCAAAATTGAAACTTATCTAAACATCATAAAATTTGTCATAATTGGTGTATCAAGTTATATGGTGATAGATCTCTTCACGAGCTTTCTGACGCATCAAACGGTTCGTCAATCGGACACCCGAATTAAAAGTTATAGCCTCCGGAAGTTGGACCTTCTGTTTTGGGAAATGAAAAAACGTGTTGCATACATAAAAGAGCTATAAAGGGGAGAGTTACATGTGTTGGTGTGTAGTTTAGCACATCACAAGGCATCTTTGATTGGAGATAATTTGGGTGCCACTTTTTGGTGGTTTTGGCTCATGGTTTTGTAATTACTGTTGACAGTGAACTGTATTGTATCACCTATATATTAGGAACTTGAGATGGAGGTTGTATGTAAGAATCTTATAGATGTCAAATTACCTCCTAGATCTTCAGTTGGATATACTTCTGTAAAATCTTGCTCTGCAAGTATATTGTAATCTTCATGATTCCTGAATAATATATTGGGCGGCTTTGGAGTGTGGAGTTTTTACCTGAAAGGGTTTTCCCCATGTATAACTTGTGTTGTGAGGTTTGTGTTTGCATTTGGAAGTTCTTATTATATTTTTGTTAATGTTCATCTTAATATGTAACTGTAAAAGACAAAAATTTATATAAATATTTCCTCATTAGATCAATGTAGGAAGCATTTTCCGCATACCTTGCTTCCTTTCAAAAAAACAATGGAGGGTTTTGAAGGAAACCCTAGTTTTTTCCTCTCAGAGCCTCCCAGATCTTCTAAAGTTACATTCATTCTACTCTTATTATGACTTTTTACTTGAAAGGGGAAATAATAATGAATATTTCAAAAGACCCTTTTTAAAAGGGAGGAATTATTATATTTATTAAATAATTATTAAAGACAACCTTTGTGAAAGAGTGTGATGGTTTAGAAACCACCCCTTAAAAGGTTATATAAAGCATTCATGTGAGACTTTAAATGAGCATGGAGATCACTCAAGGAAGAAGGAGGTGGTCTAGTGGCCTATGGGCATTGGAGAAGGGACACACAAAGTGTGTCTAATTTGAGGTACAAAGTATACTTGGGATTGTCCTGGCCAATGCTTGTGTTAAGAATTTGTGTTGAGCAATTTCTCTATTGAGCACTTGTGTTGAGCATTTTCTTTGTTGAGAACTTGTGTTGAGTGTTTTCTCTATTAAGCATGTCTTTAGAGAACTTGTATTGAGTAGGTCACGTTGTGTTCTAAATAAAAACTATTCCTTTTGGAGTATTCCATAGCTATGAGGGTTAAGACCACTGAAATCTTCCTAGGTTGAGAGTAGTTGATCCAAGTACTCTTATTCATATAAGTATTGAAATTATTGATGTTGAAAAGACATTTAGAATAATATATATAATTTTGATCTTAATATGGTGATGTTATTTATTTTTATTTGTTAATTATTTACTTTAGAGTTCTTATTAAATTATCACATGTAATTTACATTTGTTATTTATATCTATTTTAATACCACTACATATTCTAAATTATCTTAACTCTAGTACTAACTAAAATAAATCTGTTCTAAATTTAATCAAATAACTCAGGGAGAAAAGTAGCATTATATTTTGGTATTAGACCCATGTTCTACATATTTTACAATGTTGATTGTCTTTATAAACACAACCAGATGTACACCAAATCAACACCGCACTTATGTCCATTTCAAAAGACCTTGGTTATTTAGCCATAATTATCTGAGTTCACTAAGAGTCTTCATGTAAAATAACACTTAATCAAGAAAACTACTTCTGATTATAACCCTACAAATACTCCAAACATTATACAATTGTTTAGCATTCTTTCATTTTGCTTATGTTTTCTCATTTTATCTTTTATCCACATAGTTCCAATTTCTTTATATTGTAAATACAATAAAATAAAAACTAATGGACTACAATTTTTCCAAGGTCAACCATTTTGACAATATTTACCTTTACATCAAAAATAGTTACACCATATTGGCTAGATACATTCGTGAAGAACATTACATGAATCATACAAAGATCAAAATGGCCTCCTTGATGTAGCATCATTCTACTCAAATGCCAATTAGCATCTTGATAAACCAACCATGAGGTTGGATATTGTGGGACCTTTGTAAGTGATATTCCATGGTGCATTAGAGTGGCTCCAAACTAGATGCTCACTATTTGCTACCAAGTTCTTTCATTATTTTTTGATTGATAACAAGGGAAACATGTGAAGGTCAATACTTTTTGTAGCATATGCATAAATAAGCATTACGATAGTTTTGGGACATAAAAAGAGGCACCTAAATTAATCAACCATGAGCCATCAATACCAATGTTAGCAAAAGTCATAAAATGAGGTATCAACAAAGGAGTCATCTTTTCTTTTTTCTTTTTCTTAAGTCTACTCCTTAATGTGACCCTTTTACCACAATTCTAACATTTTAATTTACTCTTACCATGAGATTTAGATCCAACTTTATACTTAGATATATTCCTATCTCCCTTTACTCTTACCATGGATTTTTTTTGTAAGGAAATTAGTTTATTTTTCTATGAGTGTGTTGGGTTTACCTTCCTAGATAGGGTGCTGAATGTGGACTAACAGAGAAGGCTGATCCTCTTTTGGGATTTGACCATTATGTATAAGTGATTTGGCCAAAGCCATGTCTTCATTGAAATAGATGAATGTTTGTCTAGCAAAATTTATATTGATATGTTTCTTTGTCACATCCTGTTTGTGAGATATTACACATTCTAGTTAGAAATGTATGTAAACATCAGGTTGCACCAGGTTTTACCTCCTGCCTATTTCTCTAGGTTTCTAGGCACTTCGTGCAAGGTTGGGTACATCCTTCATGTTAGGAAGGATTCTGAGGAGTGCAATGCTTCGTGGTTAGGCAGAAAAGCGTTTGAACCATGTTCTTGTCTCTCAGCTTGTGAAAGACCATGTGGGTTAGTGGCAGCCAGTGATAGTGACTTTATTCATTTATCATACTTATATAATTCTTGGATATTTACATTATTATTGTAAGGAGTTACTATTTGGCATGAGAGCCAAGGTTGTATCATTGTATATTATATTTCTTGTGCTAACTCCTAGATTTGGCACATGTATTTGTAAGATGTAATTGATATTTCTACATATATGGAAGATGTATCTTATCTATTTTCTATTAATGAGAATGAGGTGATTTATTTATTTCTATAATATAGTTTTTGGGAAGTGTACTTTACATTTGGTATCAAAGCACATGTTGTAGCATTGGGAGCTCTAGGGTGTTTGTGTTGCTCGATTTGTTCGAGCATGTGTGGGTCCTTGTGTGTTTGCGTACTGAGTAGAATGTGCCTTCTTTGTTTATGTCTTCCTTGCATGTGTGTGGTGAGGAATACATTGTTGCAGGGTTAGAAGACCCTGGTGGGTGCCAAGAAGTTGCTTATGTGTGTTTTCCTTCTGGATGTCATGAATGCTTGGCATGAGCCTTTATAGTGTGTGAGAGTACTTGAGTGACCTTTGTAGGGTCATGTTCATGTTGTGTGACCACTTTTGATAGTGGAATTATGGGAAACTTTGTATGAATGGAAGTACCATGTTCTTGCTCGATAGAACCTAGTTTACTCTTTTAAAATTTATGCATTTATATGTGAAAGAGATGATGTTTTGATCATATGCATGTTGTGAAGATTATTGTTGTGGCAATGCTAGTTTAAATGAGCCTTACATTGTGCACCTTATTGTGTGTATGTTTGTTGCAAAAGTAGCATATCCTCCTAATGCTTGTCATATTTGTTTTATTAATTGCCTCTGTATGGTGACTGTTAATGCTTGCTTAAAATTCATATTGTTTTTTCTTATTGAGAGTATGTCGCTAAGTGTGGATTCAATATGGGGTTGTAACAAAGATAGTGTTGCATTGCATTGCTAGAATAGATTATTTAGGTAATGACGTATGTCCCAGATTGCATTCTTCCCTAGGATTCATGTAGGAACATGAGTGTAATTATTGCATTGCATTATTTGAAGAGTTAAAGAGAAAAGGAAAGGGTCATTTGTAGTCTTTGTTACATCCCTAATTTCTAATTTGCTATACTTTTACTTTTTACTTGGACGTAAGTAAATTTATTGTGATGTTTAGATTGATGACAAGGAAAAATATGGATTTTATTGAATGTCATTTATTGGAATCATAGAAATGATTATGTTATTATCAATTTAATATTTGTATTATGAGATTTGATTTATTAGTTGAATTAATTGAATAATGATGCACTGATCACATATTGTTTGATGACAAGTGAAATAGGATTACAGGTTATTAGATGACTCTCAAAGAAAAGAAGAGAGAGAGAGAATCTTTCTAGGAGAGAGATATAGACCCCGGGTTATGAGTGATTTATTTGCCAAATCAAGTTACAAGTGTTCAACGAAAATGTGAACCAAGGTGTCGTAAGAGGTAAGATTTGTCTTGTCAGTTTACTTTTGAACCTAATCGACAGGTAGTCGATATTGTTTTCAAAACTTGCTAAGTCGTATTAAGTCATCTTAGTCTTTAATAACGCTAACGACGTCATTTGAGTTTGATTTATAACTATTTACGTTCAACGTAAATATTATGACGTTATTGTCATAAAATGATTATCTTAATACTATTATTAAGATATTTGCCATGTTATAATGATTCGTAAACGTTAAGAAGTTTTTGTCGAAGTTATTAATATGTGATATTTGTCGATGGATTATGATGGGGGGACATGCTCAACCCAATCATGACATCCATATCCCATGGTTTAATAATATCTTATTATTGAATAAACTATATCTACCTAATGTGATAGGTGAAGATATGAGGATTATAATTGATGTAATCAATATATATATATATATGCCTTGCATCGTAAGAGGATAATACCTCTTAATGAGTCGACGACATTGAGGGAACCATAAGATGAAATATAGTAGAGTCCTTATAATTGTTAGTAGTGGATCGAACCACATGTTTTGATCATTAAAAGATCAGTTTTATATTTCTTTAAGTGTTGGCCTCATCCTTATAGGGACAACTGTGTTTTTGAACTGCCCAATCGATTAAACCAATTGGTGGCCTTCCACCATCGACATGTGGGTATTTGCTTAAAAATTGATTTCAGTTATGACTTAGTCATTGAGGACTGTTTTGCATTCAATTAAGTTTTCAACTGAAAGAGTGGAAATGGAAGTGGGGCAACTCATTATGAGTCTTGTCAAATCCTTATAGGTATGATTTAGTTAGTCATTGGCAGCATCATGGAGGAGGTGTATTATTTTTCCTTGGGGGATTATCTGAAAGTAGAGTTCGCGGGAAGCAATAGAGGTGAGGATTGAAAATGGTTAAGAAGGAAGAATTCTGGATGTAGGCAACAAGTAGAGCTCACAGTGGAAGAGCTTAATCAATTATTGAATCATTTGAAGCTGTCAAAAAATGGGTTCTTATTCCTTAATCTCTATTTTGAATAGTTGATACTTGCTTTCTGTTCATGTTTTCCTTCAATCTGCAAATCACTACCAAAGCTGTCATCTTTAGACATCTAGGTGGTTGAAGCTTAAATGCCTTGCAAGTTTTGTTAGCTTATGATTCTCATTGTGAAAAGACTCCTGAATTGACTGATAGGAACCTTTGTTCTAGATTATTTCGATGAACATAGACTTTCCTTGTAATTTTGGAGTTAAACAAACCTCTAAACAATAGCTGAGTATATTAGTGCCCTTTGCAGCATATAAGTCTTTGCCGATGTTGCTTATATTATTGTCTTATTGATAAAATAACTCTCTTTATGCTCTAAGCTTAAAGACAATGATATCGATTCTTTAATAGTCAATGACCTTAGTATATTTTTATGGTGCAAATGCCAACTTTCCTGAGAAAAATAGCCTTTATATATTATAACTATACCTGTGCATGGATGAGCAATAGCAGATGATAGTGGAGATACTCAAATATTGTAGAGTCAACTATATATGTGCATATTTATACTATATAGGTTTAGATGATGATATTCAAAACAGATTACCTATTGTTTATAATCTCGCATGTATAAGTTTCATGTGCAAAATCTATTTAGTCAACCAATATATTTTTAGTAAGATGAAGTCACTATTGCAGTAGTATCATTTACCCATAAGACCACAAATAGTTTATAAATGAGTGTATCATCATTATTATGGGATCACCTTCTAATGGTTGCAATGGGTAAGTAGTGTTCCACATCTCTTGTCCATTAATGATTCAATAGAACTTATTGGTAGAAGTGGAAGAGAAATGAATCTTTGAGTTCAAAAGGATTTTGTTTCTAATATTGATCTAAAGGTTTCCTTGATTATATTTTAGTTTATGAAAACAACTTAGGCAGTTTTATAGGTTGACAGTAGCAAACTAGTCTCCTTTATATTATTTGATGTTAAGTCAATTAAAGACAATATTGAGAACTTTTATGAAACCATAAGGATAGTTATAATTATGATTTCAGAGAATAGTCTTGTTATGAAAGAATGATCAATCTCTTAGTTGAAAGAAGAATGAAATTAATTAATAGGTTTATTATTCCATTAAGTTGGAATAGGGTAAACAAACCTTTGCTCAACGGTTTTTAGTGCTTAAAGAAAACCCTAGTATTTTGGAAAACAAAGTATGAGATCAAGGAAACCCTAAAGGGGGAAAATGAGATTTCTCATGGGATGAGAAAGCAAAATCACCAAGAATATAGAGTGAGTAATGAAAATCTTGAAACTTTAGACCCTAAAAGGAAGCAAAGGATAGGATTGCCTTAGAACTATTCTATATAAGAGTAAATGTGACTCGGCAAGCTAGGATCACCTGCAATCATGACAACTTTCCACACAAAGATAACAGAGAAGATGCTAAAACAATGGAGCAAGAATCTATACAAAGATTATATGAAACTATATGAAATACAATGAGTGAGCCTTGCTTATAAAGGTAAGGTGAGAGCTAGAAGGGTGGAGTGAAAGGTGGAGTAGAAAGTGGAGATATTCCTACAACATGTGTCAATTAGAGGATGATAACTAATTGCACATGTGGAGGATAAGACAACTCACTTCAAATATCAACAACTCAACACACAACTTGATTCAACTAGAAACACCTAAAAAACTCACTAAGTCAACTTAACATGTGTGAATTATGTGTTCACACCAACACCCCCCCTTAAGTGCAACTTAGGGAGTAGTTGACTAAAAAAAAGATGCAAGGATGGATGGGTCCTAGCTACTAGGCCATATTAGGTACCTATGTACAACAAATCTCAAGTGGAGAAAAGGAGAAAACCTCATGGGACAAAACTCGTCTCCAAAAGTGAGAATACAAAAACAAATGAAAGATGTGATGGATGGAGGACTCATGAACCCCCAATGAATACATCCAATGCATATGTACAATCAATTACCCCCCAGAGGAGAGAAAGTGTGAGACTATAGGTCCCCCCCACAATGAAGTAGCTCCCATGCCGATGGTGAATGCCTGAAGAAGAATGCCGAAGAGAATCCAAAACCTACAAACAACATTCTTCCCCTTAGGAAGAAACAAGTCCAAAGGCTGATGTCAAAGAAACTCCATCTCAAGGTATGAGGGAAAAAGCCTCATGATGTATGATGTCTCTGAAAACTACTCAAGTGTCCACATGTCATAACCAAAAGATGCCACATAATCAGGTGCTACATGTGACAATCCAAGACAAGATGAAAACTCAAGATCATCAATCTCCAAAGACAAAGAAGCCTCTGAATGATGCACAAGATACTCCAACTCAGTTCCAAACTGTGACAAGTGAAGAGGAGAAGATGATGCCTTCTCATCTGAAGTAGAAGATTCAACTCCTTCAAAGAGGAGATGAATGTCATCAATGATGTCCTCCAAGTCATCAAGATAGGACTCACAAAACAAGTCTAAAATACCTGTCAAGTACTCATCCCACAAACCTATATCTGGAAGACAAACAATATCCTACTCAATTGAAGTGAATGAGGCTATGTCAACGCCAATCTGTGAAGACGCAGGAGAAGGAGGAAGCTCAAAACTAGTCTCAGGAACTGAAGTAGATGCAAGAACACACCTAGGTTCAAGTGACCAAACTTCTCCCTAGAAACATGATTCACACTTGATGGATGAGTGTGAATATCAATAAATGGATCTACATCATCATCAGAAACAAAATGGGAGAAAGTGTACAAGCGAGATGCATGATTAGCCATCCCAACAACAATGATATCTCTTCTCTCCAAGTCCCGTATGATCATAGAATCAGGAGTGAACTCAACTATCTTCCCTACACCACAATGAGTAATCTGATAGATGGAAAGGAGATTGGTTGTCAAGGAAGGTACACACAACACATTGTTGAATGTATTCTCTCCAACATCAATATTTCCTTTTCCAGTTGCATGCATGTATGTATTGTTACCCATCAAAATAGGTGGCAAAGCACATGATTGAAATGAAGAGAACATCCCCTATGAAGATGCCATATGATGCGAAGCTCCAAAATCAAGAAGCCATCTCTTTGACTGTAGACTTGTAGAAGCAAAGAGTGCTTGTCCTTTTCCTTTGTATGACCCATTTGCAAATCTTGTTGTCCTTGTAGATGATGATGGTGGCGAAGAAGAAGACTTGGGTAAAACTGTTGTTGATGGAGAATACTCAATGTTATGTTTTTGAAGAAGTTGTGACATCTCTTCAAACTTTTTCTCATAACATTTAGTCTCATCATGACCCAATTTCTTACAATAAGAACACTTTGGCTTCTTCTTCTTATTGGACTCCTCTTTGGAAGAAGAGTTGGGGGTTTTATTTGATTCCTTTTCTTTCTTATTAGATTTTGAATCCTTTTGTTTCTTTCCCTTATTATGTGAAGCCTGAGGATCTTTTGTGCTTTGTGTTGCAACTAGAGCCTGTTTTCTAGGAGACTTCAATGTGCCCATGTGTAGTAGCTTGGCTTGTTCTCTAGTGAGTTGTGCAGAAAACTCCTCAAGTGAAGGCATTGTAAACTTAATACCAAAGGCATCCATTGTAGCATAAAAGGTAGAAACATAAACTGAATATGTAGGACCCAATTTTGCAAGAATAGATAGAATCAATTATTCATCTACTTTCTCAAGACCACTTTGTTTGAGTTGCAACCTTAGAGACTTACACTTGGTGAAGAAATCTTCAATTTGATCAAAGTCTTGAGGATTAAGTGCAATTATCTCATTTTCCAATTTGAACCTTCTTATTTTATCTTGTTTTCCAAAGAGATTGTCTAGTGTTGTCCATATCTCATTTGGTATTGTACAAGACTCAACATGAAATCTCAGATTTGGAGAAATAGCAAGACAAAGTGTGCCAAAAGCCTCATCTCTTCTATCTAACCATTTTCTTCTCTCAGTAGCACCTGTGGGTTCAGGATCTGTGCCTAAAGTTATTCTATGTAACTTTTGTTTATACAACACAAACTCCATGTTTTTCTTCCATTCAATATAATTATATGGAGTTAAAAGTGGAAATTGAGGCACATCCATGATGAAAAAGAAAGACAACAACACCCCTTTACTATGTAAGAGAGCCCCCCAATTTGTTTGTGGCACTTTATACTTAGTGCAATTTATAATTGTCCTCAAGGGACCAAAATGGGGAAAACAATCAAAATCTCTTAGAAAAGAGATCCCAATGAGATTACAATCATTCACAATGATGTATTATAGAAAACAAATCCTTTCAAAACAAATTTCACCCTTTCAAGTATCAAAACGCCCAAGTTATCACTCAAATGCCAAAAAATTGACAAATGAAATAAAATAAACCTAGAGCAAAAACTGAGAAAAGTGCATGAATGGTTGTGTAGAGCTCGTCAATACCTTTCCAATACCGCTTGAATCATGAAAATTGGAGATCGTTGCAAAAAGTTATGAGCTCGGAAGCCAAAAAGGAAGATTTGTCTTCAACCTGCAATAAATGTTGTCTGACACCACTGTGAAGAGCTCTCTGTCAGCTTTCCGTCGATATATAATTTGCCCAATTTCAACACCTTGGGCAAAAGTTATGCAAAAATAAAAAAAAGCCCTACTTTAGGACTATGAGGGGCAAAACATGCCCCCTATTGACGGAATATTCCCTTTCTAGCTGGAATATTTTGCAGTAAGCAAAAAACTGCCAGTTTGGCCAAAAACTACCTCTGTAGGTGCAAAATCATTATTTTGGGAAAAAACCACCTATTTGCATGCAAAAACCACTGCTCAAAAGATAAAATTGCCCGTGAAAACGAAACCACCAATTGGAACTTTGGTCGGCAAGTTATTGTCGGACCACTGGAAATTCAAACTTGACAGTCAATTTAGGGCCGTAGGGGCCCGAGCCTAAAGGCTCCTCGCTTTAGATGTGCCAATGTTGGCCTTGATAACCACGGAGAAATAACACAACCCACCGATGGATGATCAGGTATACGCCATTGACTGCCAGGTAAAACAAATGCCAGTTGAAATCATCTGTGGAGACTGCCGAAGTAATGTGATCACTGGTTCTTTGCTAGTCGAGGGTGCAGACTGTAGTTGGATGCCATGGAGTTGTATGGTTTGAAACCACAATGTGCAAGATCTAAACCATTGGGAGGATTAAACAATCCGCCAACAACGCCGAAGCCCAATACTTGAACACCGTGGTTAGTATTAACCCAGTTGATAACTGCAAATTTGAGGACTTAAAATAGACCGCAGATGGTTTTAGAGTGCAGACTGCTTGTGATCTTATGAAATGTTGACCACAGAGTGAATGTTGACGGATTAGACAAAATCATCGAATGCTTAAAACTGCACCGAAGGTTTTATAACAGATGCTAACTGTGGTTTGGATCTGCCGTCGTCAGGAATTTTGACCTAACAACAAACCGCCGCTTGAAGAATTCTTGGCGCCATTGATCATTGAGATCATAAATGGGCAGACCGCTAAGACAAAAAATGTCGAGACTTGCAGAACTAAACCGTTGATTACAAAAAAACACAAACGAAACTCAAGCCACTAGATGGTAGTACAGGGAATATGCCGATAGGAATATCCTATGGTGAGGGTTTGAAGACCTGTGTGAAAGTCTGTAGATTCCAAACAGATCCATAGAAGCTGACAAGAAGAATGGTCACCGGAAACTTTTTAAACTGCAAATTTAAAACTGCCGGAGAACAAATATTAAAGGGCCGAAGCCCTACCCGCAAGTATCGCAGGACTGAGACTATTGGTACGGGGCCTACGGGTATAGGCCACACGGGTATCTTTGTACCACTAAAATCAAACGTAGCCTTTTATAAATTAAAGTCCGCAGAAAAAATTATAAACCCCTAGATAAACAAATAGACCAACAACTGTACCTTTTACCCAACAGACCCAAAAAAATGAAGATTATGTGGATGACGCCACTTGACACAGAGATGATGCAAACACAATATAGTACGCAAATCTGACATAGTGTACCATATGGTACAAATTTCGCCAAGGGCCAGAGGCAAAAAAAATTGCCTTTTTTTATGATGAAATTCAGTGAATGAACAACCGATCTATATAGATTTGGGCCTCCTGATCACAACGATGATGTCCATTTTTCTCCAGGACGCTCCTAAAACATAGCTCCTCGCAAAACCTCTCCAATGAGGGAAGGAAATTGTAGATTAGGCTCTGATACCATGTAAGAGTCAATGTGACTCAGCAAGCCAGGATCACCTACAATCAAGACAACCTTCCACATAAAGATAATAGAGAAGATGCTAAAATAATGGAGCAAGAATCTATACAAAGATCATATGAAATTGTATAAAATACAATGAGTGAGCCTTGCTTATAAAGGCAAGGTGAGAGCTAGAAGGGTGGAGTGAAAGGTGGAGTGGAAAGTGGAGATATTCCTACAACATGTGTCAATTAGAGGATGATAACTAATTGCACATGTGGAGGATAAGACAACTCACTCCAACTATCAACAACTCAACAAACAACTTGACTCAACTAGAAACACCTAAAAGACTAAGTCAACTTAACATGTGTGAATTATGTGTTCACACCAACATTCTAGCTATGAAGAAAGTCATTTCACCAAAGTTGATGGAACAAGTGGTTGAAGCAACTAAAAATTTTATTCCTCCTAGAGTTTGGGATAGGTTACCTAGAAAAGTACCTTACCTTATGACAGCTATAGGATTAATGGAATCAAAAGTCCCCTTTATAAGAATTATTGGCTAAACATTTGAATTAGATCCAGTATTTTACCATGGGTGCACTAGATATCATTGTCAAGAAGAAGGACATAACTTTGCAATTGTGTTTATACATGTTTGCTCTAGTCTTCTAGAAGATATAAATTATTTATTCTAAGAATGAAGGAGAACATTACCAACATGTGCAAGTGGTTTTGCAACGGCTAAGAGAAATGATTTGAGTGGATAGATAGATGGCGAGAGGCAATTGATCTATTAAAAGAGAATTTACAACAGCACCAATTCTATGAATTCCTGCCCAAAGGACAGTTTGAGGGAAAAACTGATGCCTCAGGAGAAGGATTAAGGGGTGTACCTATACTTGATGAGCAAGTTAAGCAAGCTCTTATGGTAAATCTTAAAGAGTCAAGGTATGATAGGTTTTCATTTTGAGTCTAACGAACTATTGAGTTTTAGAGAAAGAATATATGTTTCTAATTCTTCTGAATTAAGAAAACTGGTGTGGAAAGAAGTTTATATCGCACCATACCTAGGACATCCACGGGTAACCAATTACTAACAGCTGTAAAACCTCTTTAATTCTTGAAAGGAATAAAGAATGATGCTGCGATATTTATAACATATTGTATGGAGTGCCAGAGGGAAAAAAAATTAGAACATCAACACCTATGGAATTGTTATACCCACATGACGTGCCAGAGTGGAAATGGCAAGTTATTAGTATGGATTTTGTACAAATTCTTACTATGTCTGGGAATAGACATGATGCCATTTTGTGGTTGATAAACTCTCGAAGGTAGCACATTATATACTAGGGAATTGGATTGATGGTGCATCAGTGTTAACTTGAAAATTTGTACAAGAGGTGTTTAGATTGCATGGCTTCTTGAGAAGGTTATCTCGGAAAGAAATGTGCGTGTAATGTCAAGGTTTTGGCAAACTTTGTTCTCTATGCTAAGGACTAAACTTAATAAGAGTACAATTTATCATCTTGAGAATAGATGGTTAAAAGAGTTAACCAGGTTTTGGAAGATTTGTTTCAAATATATTGCATGGATTAGCAATATAAGTAGGGAGACTACTTATCACGTGAAATTTTTAGCAATACCTAACTTTTTCTATTAAGATGGCTTGAATTGAAACATTGGACAGAAAGATGCCAAACTCCTATAAGCTGGGTAAGCTAGAAGATAGGATTAGCATTAGTCCGGAAATGTTATAAGAAATGGATGAAAAGATTTAGCTAATCAGAAAGGATCAGTGGAAATTGATAATGAATCGAAAAGTTACTTTGATGTTAAGCGTACACCAAGACAATTCCCAATTAGAGAAGGAAAATTCTTTTAAGGGTTAAACCCCTTTAAAAGTTTCATAAAGTATGGAATGTATTCCAAACCAGTTCCTAAGTATAAAGGACCCTTCTAAATTTTTAAGGTTATAAATTTTATTGATTTCAAGAATCAATCTATTACTAGTTATTGCTAGGAGGCATAATGCTTTTTATGATTTATATATGAGAAATATACTTATGTAATATATGAATATTATATTCTATGATTGTTTTACAAGTACAAAACCTAGGAAAGGTTATGATCAAGCTTCTTAAATGCTTCAAGTTGGCAAGCAATGCTTGTGTAATGTAGAGGTTATGTAGTGTTAGGTCCAGATGGACCAGTATGCATAGAATAGTTTTACATGGGGGGGAAATTACCATGAATTCTAGCATAAATTTCCTCATTTATTTTATACTTATAGCAGTTAAACAATGAATTTACTTTTTAAGTTGCATTTTGATACTTTATATCATCAAGGACAATTAATCTTTAGGGGAAGGATATGTTACATCCCTAATTTATGACTTGCTATACTTTTACTTTTTACTTGGACGTAAGTAAATTTATTGTGATGTTTAGATTGATGACAAGGAAAAACATGGAGTTTTTTTAATGTCATTTATTGGAATCATAGAAATGATTATGCTATTATTAATTTAATATTTGTATTATGAGATTTGATTTATTAGTTGAATTAATTGAATAATGGTGCACTTATCACATATTGTTTGATGACAAGTGAAACAGGATTACAGGTTATCAAATGAATCTCGGAGAAAAGAAGAGAAAGAGAGTATCTTTCCAAGAGAGAGATATAGACCTCGGGTTACGAGTGATTTATTTGTCAAACCGAGTTATAAGTGTGTAACAATAATTTGAACCAAGGTGTCATAAGAGGTAAGCTTTATCTTGTCAGTTTACTTTTGAACCTAATCGACAGGTAGTCGATATTGTTTTCAAAATTTTGCTAAGTCGTATTAAGTCATCTTAGTCTTTAATAACATTAATGACATCGTTTGAGTTTGATTTATAACTATTTACGTTCAACGTAAATATTATGACGTTATTGTCATAAAATGATTATCTTAATACTATTATTAAGATATTTGACGTGTTATAACAATTCGTAAACATTAAGACATTTTCATCAAAGTTATTAATATGTGATATTTGTCAACGGATTATGATGGGGAGACAAGCTCAACCCAATCACAATATCCGTATCCCATGGTTTAATAATATCTTATTATTGAATAAACAATATCTACCTAATGTTATAGGTAAAGATATGAGGATTATAATTGATGTAATCAATATAATTATTATTGATGTAATCAATATATATATATATATATATAGATGCCTTGCATTGTAAGAGGATAATACCTCTTAATGAGTCGACGGCATTGAGGGAATCGTAAGCTGAAATATAGTAGAGTCCTTATATTGTTAGTAGTGGATCAAACCACATGTTTTGATCATTAAAAGATTAGTTTTATATTTCTTTGAGTGTCAGCCTCATCCTTATAGGGACGACTGTGTTTTTGAATTGCCCAACCGATTAAACCAATTGGCGGCCTTCCACCATCGACATGTGGATATTTGCTTAAAAATTGATTTCAGTTATGACTTAGTCGCTGAGGACTGTTTTGCATTCAATTAAGTTTGTAATTGAAAGAGTGGAAACAAAAGTGGGGTGACTCATTATGAGTCTTGTCGAATCCTTATAGTTGCCATTTAGTTAGTCGTTGGTAGGATCATGGAGGAGGCATGTTATTTTTTCTTGGGGGATTATCTTAGAGAAGAGAGGTGAAAGTAGAGTTCACGGGAAGCAATAGAGGTGAGGATTGAAAACGGTTAAGAAGGAAGAATTCTGGATGTGGGCAACGAGTAGAGCTCACAGTGGAAGAGCTTAATCAATTATTGAATCATTTGAAGTTGTCAAAAACTAGGTTCTTATTCCTTAATCTCTATTTTGAATAGTTGATACTTGCTTTCTATTCATGTTTCCCTTCAATCTGCAAGTCACTACCGAAGATGACATCTTTAGACGTCTGGGTGGTTGAAGCTTAAATGTCTCGCAAGTTTTGTTAGCTTATGATTCTCATTGTGAAAAGAGTCATGAATTGACTGATAGGAACCTTTGTTCTAGATTATTTCGATGAACATAGACTTTCCTTGTAATTTTGGAGTTAAACAAACCTCTAAACCATAGTTGAGTATATTAGTGCCATTTGCAATATATAAGTCTTTGCTGATGTTGCTTATAGCATTGTCTTATTGATAAAATAACTCTCTTTATGCTCTAAGCTTAAAGACAATGATATCGATTCTTTAATAGTCGATGACCTTAGTATATTTTTATGGCACAAAGGTCGACTTCCCTGAGAAAAATAGCCTTTATATATTATAACTATACCTGTGCATAGGTGAACAATAGCAGATGACAGTGGAGATACTCGAATATTGTAGAGTCAACTATATACGTGCATATTTATACTATATAGGTTTAGATGATGATGTTCAAAATGGATTACCTATTTTTTATAATCTCACATGTATAAGTTTCATGTGCAAATTATATTCAGTCAGCCAATATAGTTTTAGTAAGATGAAGTATACTATGGCAGTAGTATCATTTACCCATAAGAACACAAATAGTTTATAAATGAGTGTATCATCATTATTATGGGATCACCTTCTAATGGTTGCAATGGGTAAGTAGTGTTCCACATCTCTTGTCCATTAATGATTCAATAGCACTTATTGGTGGAAGTGGAAGAGAAACAAATCTTTGAGTTCAAAAGGATTTTGTTTCTAATATTGATCTAAAGGTTTCCTTGATTATATTTTAGTTTATGAAAACAAATCAGGCAGAAAAGTAGGTCAACAGTAGCAAACTAATCTCCTTTATATTATTTGATGTTAAGTCAATTAAAGACAATATTGAGAACTTTTATGAAACCATAAGGATAGTTATAATTATGATTTCAAAGAATAATCTTGTTATGAAAGAAGGATCGATCTCTTAGTTGAAAGAAGAATGAAATTAATTAATAGGTTTATTATTCCATTAAGTTGGAATAGGGTAAACAAACCTTTGCTCAATGGTTTTTAGTGCTTAAAGACTTATATTATAGTTTTCTTGATTTGTTCAAAGAGATAGTAAAGTTTAAAGACTAAGTAGAACATAGTTGAATGAGTAACCTTTCGACTATGATTATTAATGGATAGTAAACTTGAAATGGATTTAACCACCTTTTAGTATCATGTTTAACATAGACGATGTGTAAACATGGTGAGAACCTTTTGGTTGGCTCTAACTAAGGTTTTTCATATAACTTAGGAATGGTCTCGTTTAGAAAGTTTGGAACGAACTTTTAGTTGAAAGAAGACTTAAGGAAAATCTTTTACTCAAACACTATTCCTTTTAAATTTGATTGTTCAATATTCCATTATTATGGAAAAGGAAAAACAAACCTTAGATTGACCCAGTAGGGTTAAGTTATTAAATGTACTTGCTTAGGTTACAACTTGTTTAAGCTATTTCTATATGGGTCGACAAAGAAGGTCAAGTACCCTAAATAATAATGTTCATTTTATGTACTTGTTGAAAGGATGATGTGTCCTTATCAATAAGAGTTTATCCTTTGCATTGGATTATTTACAGGTCGACTTAGGTTTAAATAAGTGTCGATAAGTCAAGGAACCTAGATAATGCAAGGACGCAAAAGGGATATTCTTGTATAAAAGTAAATCCATGAGATCTATGGAATAATGACGGTGTTTAAAAACCAGTCTAAGTTATGAAGGCTAGAACATTGAAGTTGTCTAGACTATATAAGTTGACCAAGTCGAACTATAGGAATATGATAGTATCCAAGTCGAGTTAGGGTGGGTGAACATTACGACAACGTTAATTGCGAACGCCAATTTATATTGAAACTATGGCCATAGTAATGCATATGTCTCTGTATGCATTGTCAGTTCACTATATCTAGATTGCACAACCTATCAGAAATCATACTTAGCTAGAGGGTATCTAGGGTTGTATGATTGATAGAGTTGTGTAGGATACAACACTATGTACTGGGAAAGGAAAATTCTGGTCACCTTTGGTCTATATTCTTCGTGAAGGGTAGGGCCACTTCCTATGTGGAAGATGTGTGGGCGACCGCTGGTCTGTGGTTGGAGGTAAATCACTGGAAAGATACTCTCTCTCTAGCAGAAGACATGCCGAGGCTTGTGATAAAGATGTCAGATTTTTTGATGTAGTATATCTTTGAGACTTGTGTTTATTGAGACTATGTAAAACATTATCTAATGCAGATATTTGTAATTGATTTACTTTTGTAAATATTGTACTTGAGAAAGTCAATATGGTTTATTATATTTTGTAATGAGAAATCTTGTAATTGTAGTTACTTGATTATATGTTGAATAAAAGGAAAAATTTTCTCTATCTCATTTTTACCTTGTTAAATTAATTTATGGTAAATTTCTGGTTTTTACTATGTTTATAGAATGTGGATGTTACATATGGTATCAGAGCTACCAGGTTCAACACTAGGGCTTATGAGTCCACTGTGCTAACCTATAGTCAACATTATACGGTTAGCTAATGTTCAAATTTTCTTGTGCCAAAATGGCATGGAGAAGAACCAAGAAAACTGCTAGGAAGTCTGTTCCCTAGCATTTGCCTGAATTAGTGGTTAAGAAGAAACCTATTGATGAGGTTGAACTTAAAGAGCATCTTATTTACTCTGAAGGTGCATGGCTGGAGAATTCAGAGACTTTTGCTGATGCACTTAAGTGTATTCGGCTAGAAAGAAAACAACGTTTTGAACTAGCCAAGAATCCTACTAATTCTAATGGTGTAGCAAAACCTAGTAAATTGTAGCCAGTTACAACATGTCACTTGAAGGTTGATGTGATGCTTCTGTTTTAGGAAAAAGGTGTTGGAGGAGTACTTGTGTGTACATCCACCCTCTATGTTTGTTTAATTGGAAGATTGTAAATTGACAGTGACATATAGTCTTGTCGTATCGACTATATAAATAAGGATGTGGTTACTCCTAAATAAATTATATTAAAAATGACAATGTTTTGTATCAATCTTTTGATTGTTATGAGTTAAAAAAAATGTTTGATGTTTTGAGTCACTATGAAATAACTTATTTATCTGGGTGAGAAAAATGACATGTATCATTCAAGAACCAAACAAGGGTGAGAGTCTAGAAGAGAATAAACCACTAGTTAATCTCTTGGACAAAAAGGGGCAATCCTAACCATGTTTATAAAAACCAAGGAGATACTTGGTATTTTGGAAAAGAAAGTATGAGATCAAGAAACCCTGAAGGGGGAAAATGAGATTTCTCATGGGATGAGAAAGGAAAATCACCAAGAATATAGAGTGAGTAATGAAAATCCTAAAACTTTAGACCCTAAAAGGAAGCAAAGGATAGGCTTGCCTTAGAGCTGTTCTAGATATGAAGAAAGTCATTTCACTAAAGTTGATGGAACAAGTGGTTGAAGCAACTAAAAATTTTATTACTCCTAGAGTTTGGGATAGGTTACCTAGAAAAGTACGTTACCTTATGACAGCTATAGGATTAATGGAATCAAAAGCCCCCTTTATAAAAAATTATTGGCTAAAGGTTTGAATTAGATCCAGTATTTTACCATGGGGTGCACTAGCTATCATTGTCAACAAGAAGGACATAACTTTGCAATTATGTATTTAGAGTCGTATTCTCATTAAAACAATGATAAGGAACAAATATCTTTCACCACGTATTGATGACCTCTTTGATTAGATGCATGGAACTGAAGTGATTGATTAGCGATCAATATATCATCAGTCAAGATTGAAGGATGAGGGTGCCCTTGAAACAACTTTTGGACAAGAAGTGGGCACTGTGAGTTTGCAGTGTTGCTTTTGGACTTACAAATGCCTTGTCGCATTCATGAATCTCATGAACAGTGTGTTTAGAGATTGTTTAGACATGTTTGTTCTAGTCTTCTGGAAGATATAAATTATTTATTCTAAGAATGAAGGTAAACATTACCAATATGTGCAAGTGGTTTTGTAACGGATAAGAGAAATGATTTGAGTGGACAGATAGATGGCGAGAGGCAATTGATCTATTAAAAGAGAATTTACAACAGCACCAATTCTGTGAATTCCTGCCCAAAGGACAGTTTGAGGGAAAAACTGATGCCTCAAGAGAAGGATTAAGGGGTGTACCTATACTTGATGAGAAAGTTAAGAAAGCTCTTATGGTAAATCTTAAAGAGTCAAGGTATGATAGGTTTTCATTTTGAGTCTGACGGACTATTGAGTTTTAGAGAAAGAATATATGTTTCTAATTCTTCTAAATTAAGAAAACTGGTGTGGAAAAAAGTTCATATCACACCATACCCAAGACATCCAGGGGTAACTAATTACTAACAGCTGTAAAACCTCTTTAATTCTTGAAAGGAATAAAGAATGATGCTACAAGATTTATAGCATATTGTCTGGAGTGCCAGAGAAAAAAAAAAGTAGAACATCAACACCTGTGGAATTGTTGTACCCACATGACGTGCTAGAGTGGAAATGGCAAGTTATTAGTATGGATTTTGTACAAAGTCTTACTATGTCTGGGAATAGACACGATGTCATTTTGTGGTTGATAAACTCTCGAAGGTAGCACATTATATACTAGGGAATTGGACTAATGGAGCATTAGTGTTAACTCGCAAATTTGTGCAAGAGGTGTTTAGATTGCATAGCTTCCTGAGAAGGTTATCTCAGAAAGAAATGTGCATGTAATGTCAAGGTTTTGGCAAACTTTGTTCTCTATGCTAAGGACTAAACTTAATAAGAGTACAATTTATCATCCTGAGAATAGATGGTTAAAAGAGTTAACTAGGTTTTGGAAGCTTTGTTTCAAATATATTGCATGGATTAGCAATATAAGTAGGGAGACTACTTATCATGTGAAATTTTTAGCAATACCTAACTTTTTCTATTAAGATGGCTTGAATTGAAACATTGGACAAAAAGATGTCGAACTCCTATAAGCTAGGCAAGCTAGAAGATAGGATTAGCATTAGTCTGGAAATGTTATAAGAAATGGATGAAAAGATTTAGCTAATCAGAAATGATTAATGGAAATTTATAATGAATAGAAAAGTTACGTTGATGTTAAGCGTACACCAAGACAATTCCCGGTTAGAGAAGGAAAATTATTTTAAGGGTTAAACCCCTTTAAAAGTTTCATAAAGTATGGAATATATTCCAAACTAGTTCCTAAGTATAAAGGACCCTTCTAAATTTTTAAGGTTATAAATTTTATTGATTTCAAGAATCAATCTATTACCAGTTATTGCCAGGAGGCATAATGCTTTTTGTGATTTATATATGAGAAATATACTTATGTAATATATGAATATCATATTCTATGAATGTTTTACAAGTACAAAACCTAGGAAAGGTTATGATCAAGCTTCTTAAATGCTTCAAGTTGGCAAGCAATGCTTGTGTAACGTAGAGGTTATGTAGTGTAAGGTCCAGAGGGACTAGTATGCATAGAATAATTTTATATGGGGGGGGGGGAAATTACCATGAATTCTAGCAGAAATTTCCTCATTTATTTTATGCTTATAGCAGTTAAACAATGAATTTACTTTTTAAGTTGCATTTTGATACTTTATATCATCGAGGACGATGAATCTTTAGGGGAAGGATATGTTACATCCCTAATTTCTGACTTTCTATACTTTTACTTTTTACTTGAACGTAAGTAAATTTATTGTGATGTTTAGATTGATGACAAGGAAAAACATGGAGTTTTTTGAATGTCATGTATTGGAATCATAGAAATGATTATGTTATATCAATTTAATATTTGTATTATGAGATTTGATTTATTAGTTGAATTAATTGAATAATGATGCACCGATCACATATTGTTTGATGACAAGTGAAACAGGATTACAGGGTATTAGATGAATCTTGGAAAAAAGAAGAGAGAGAGAGTATCTTTCCAAGAGAGAGATATAGACCTCGAGTTATGAGTGATTTATTTGCCAAACCAAGTTACAATTGTTTAACGAAAATGTGAACCAAGGTGTCGTAAGAGGTGAGCTTTGTCTTGTCAGATTACTTCTAAACCTAATCGACAGGTAGTCGATATTGTTTTCAAAAATTGCTAAGTCGTATTAAGTCGTCTTAGTCTTTAATAACGTTAACGACGTCGTTTGAGTTTGATTTATAACCATTTACATTCAACGTAAATATTAAGATGTTATTGTCATAAAATGATTATCTTAATACTATTATTAAGATATTTGACATGTTATAACGATTTGTAAATGTTAAGATGTTTTTGTTGAAGTTATTAATATGTGATATTTGTCGACGGATTATGATGGGGAGACAAGCTCAACCCAATCACGATATCCGTATCCCATGGTTTAATAATATCTTATTATTGAATAAACTATATCTCCCTAATGTGTTAGGCGAATATATGAGGATTATAATTGATGTAATCAATATAATTATTATTGATGTAATCAATATATATAGATGCCTTGCATCGTAAAAGGATAATACCTCTTAATGAGTTGACGGCATTTAGGGAACCGTAAGCTGAAATATAGTAGAGTCCCTATAATTGTTAGTAGTGGATTGAACCACATGTTTTGATCATTAAAAGATCAATTTTATATTTCTTTGAGTGTCATCCTCATCCTTATAGGGACGACTATGTTTTTGAACTGCCCAACCGATTAAACCAATTAGCGGCCTTCCACCATCGACATGTGGATATTTGCTTAAAAATTGATTTCAGTTATGACTTAGTCACTAAGGACTGTTTTGCATTCAATTAAGTTTACAACTGAAAGAGTGGAAACAGAAGTGGGGCGACTCATTATGAGTCTTGTCAAATCCTTATAGTTGCCATTTAGTTAGTCGTTGGCAGCATCATGGAGGAGGCATGTTATTTTTTCTTGGGGGATTATCTTGGAGGAGAGAGGTGAAAGTAGAGTTTGCGGGAAACATCAGAGGTGAGGATTTAAAACGGTTAAGAAGGAAGAATTCTAGATGTGAGCAACGAGTGGAGCTCACAGTGGAAGATCTTAATTGATTATTGAATCATTTGACGCTATAAAAAACCAGGTTCTTATTCCTTAATCTCTATTTTGAATAGTTGATACTTGCTTTCTGTTCATGTTTCCCTTCAATCTGCAAGTCACTGCCGAAGATGACATCTTTAGACGTCTGGGTGGTTGAAGCTTAAATGTCTCGCAAGTTTTGTTAGCTTATGATTCTCATTGTGAAAAGAGTCATGAATTGACTGATAGGAACCTTTGTTCTAGATTATTTCGATGAACATAGACTTTCCTTGTAATTTTGGAGTTAAACAAACCTCTAAACCATAGCTGAGTATATTAGTGCCATTTGCAGCATATAACTCTTTGTCGATGTTGCTTATATCATTGTCTTATTGATAAAATAACTCTCTTTATGCTCTAAGCTTAAAGGCAATGATATCGATTTTTTAATAGTCGATGACCTTAGTATATTTTTATGGTGCAAAGACCGACTTTCCTAAGAAAAATAGCCTTTATATATTATAACTATACCTGTGCACAGGCGAACAATAGCAGATGATAGTGGAGATACTCAAATATTGTAGAGTCAACTATATACGTGCATATTTATACTATATAGGTTTAGATGATGATGTTCAAAATGGATTACCTATTGTTTATAATCTCGCATGTATAAGTTTCATGTGCAAAATCTATTCAGTCAACCAATATAATTTTAGTAAGATGAAGTATACTATGGCAATAGTATCATTTACCCATAAGAACACAAATAGTTTATAAACGAATGTATCATCATTATTATGGGATCACCTTCTAATGGTTGCAATGGGTAAGTAGTGTTCCACATCTCTTGTCCATTAATGATTCAATAGCACTTATTGGTGGAAGTGGAAGAGAAACAAATCTTTGAGTTCAAAAGGATTTTGTTTCTAATATTGATCTAAAGGTTTCCTTGATTATATTTTAGTTTATGAAAACAACTCAGGTAGAAAAGTAGGTTGACAGTAGCAAACTAGTCTCCTTAATATTATTTAATGTTAAGTCAATTAAAGACAATATTGAGAACTTTTATGAAACCATAAGGATAGTTATAATTATGATTTCAGAGAATAATCTTGTTATGAAAGAATGATTGATCTCTTAGTTGAAAGAAGAATGAAATTAATTAATAGGTTTATTATTCCATTAAGTTGGAATAGGGTAAACAAACCTTTGCTCAATGGTTTTTAGTGCTTAAAGACATTGTCTAAACGATTGTCAAGCTTAAAGACTTATATTATAGTTTTCTTGATTTGTTCAAAGAGATAGTAAAGTTTAAAGACTAAGTAGAACATAGTTGAATGAGTAACCTTTTGACTATGATTACTAATGGATAGTAAACTTGAAATGGATTTAACCACCTTTTAGTATTATGTTTAATATAGACGATGTGTAAACATGGTGAGAACCTTTTGGTTGGCTCTAACTAAGGTTTTTCATATAACTTAGGAATGGTCTCGTTTAGAAAGTTTGAAACAACCTTTTAGTCGAAAGAAGACTTAGGGAAAATCTTTTACACAAACACTATTCCTTTTAAATTTGATTGTTCGATATTCCATTATTATGGAAAAGGAAAAACAAACCTTAGATTGACCCAGTAGGGTTAAGTTATTAAATGTACCTGCTTAGGTTACAACTTGTTTAAGCTATTTCTATATGGGTCGACAAAGAAGGTTGAGTACCCTAAATAATAATGTTCATTTTATGTACTTGTTGAAAGGATGATGTGTTCTTATCAATAAGAGTTTATCCTTTGCATTGGATTATTTACAAGTCGACTTAGGTTTAAATAAGTGTCGATAAGTCAAGAAACCTAGATAATGCAAGGATGCAAAAGGGATATTCTTGTATAAAAGTAAATCCATGAGATCTATGGAATAATGACGGTGTTTAAAAACCAGTCTAAGTCGTGAAGGCTAGAACATTGAAGTTGTCTAGACTATATATGTTGACCAAGTCAAACTGTAGGAATATGATAGTATCCAAGTCGAGTTGGGGTGGGTGAACATTACGATAACGTTCATTGCAAATGTCAATTTATATTGAAACTATGGCCATAGTAATGCATATGTCTTTGCATGCATTGTCGGTTCACTATATATGGATTGCACAACCTATCATAAATTATACTTAGCTAGAGGGTATCTAGGGTTGTATGATTGATAGAGTTGTGTAGGATATAGAAAGGCAAATTACCACTAGTCACCTTTCGTCTATATTCCTCGTGAAGGGTAGGGCCACTTCCTATGTGGAAGATGTGTGGGAGACCACCAGTCTATGGTTGGAGGTAAATCACTGGAAAGATACTCTCTCTCTCTCTAGCAGAAGACATGTTGAGGCTTGTGATAAAGATGTCAAATTTCCAGATGCAGTATATCTTTGAGACTTGTGTTTATTGAGACTACGTAAAACATTATCTAATGCAAATATTTGTAATTGATTTACTTTTGTAAACATTGTACTTGAGAAAGTCAATATGGTTTATTATATTTTGTAATGAGAAATCTTGTAATTGTAGTTACTTGATTATATGTTGAATAAAAGGAAAAAATTTCTCTCATTTTTACCTTGTTAAATTACTTTATGGTAAATTTTTGGTTTTTACTATGTTTATAGAACGTGGATGTTACAGTCTTTGTGATGTTGAGGTGTTAGAATCTTGAGTGAATTAGCAAACCCTGCATCTTATGACTTTAAGTTGTGAATTCCCAGTTCCTTAGTGTGCATTTAGTATGCTTGTTTCCATGTTGTGAAGAAATTTGGCATCATGAGAATGTCGCATTAATGCATTATCCATATGCTTGGTGGATCCTTGTTTGGTAAGAAATGTTAACCACCCTTGTGAGAGTGATGTGTTTAGATATCTTGGTGGTGAACCTGATTTTGTCCTAGCTTAATCTTGGTTGCTGGATGTTTGCTAGTGTGTGACTGTGTATGTCTTTGCATGGTGATTGTGATTTCCTTGAATGGGATGCAACCTTTGTTACTAGGCATCTTGAGTGATGTTCGTGTGGTTAAGTAGAAATGATCTCATGATATAGATGTGATTAGAGTCTTAGAAGACCCATTTGTTTGGTGTGACTAAGTATGTTCTCTTACTCACCTCAAATTTTGGAATCTAGGTGTAGTGTAGCATTGTACTCCCTCTCTAGTGGCTAGAATTAGTCACGTAGTTCATGTGATGTGGAACTTTTGAATTTTGATACTTCATTTATTTGACTTTGCTAAATTCTCTAAATATTGTAAGGGCCAACATTGAATTTTTATTCTTGTTTATGAATAAGTATAGCGATCGAAGTTTGACATTTATTTATTTTGTGACCTTTATGGTCATGTTTGATTTACTGTTGAAATTGAGCTTATTTTATGCCTTATTGTTGGAAATGACTTTTCTTCCATTTTGGTATTTTATTTATTTATTTATTATTGGTGGTTGTTCTTGAATGTTTTAAACTGTTGGTCATGTATCTCATTATGTTCTCTATCATGTCCATGATGGGCCTTTGATGGATTGTATAAGGGAGTAGAATGCAGAGAATATACTAGTTCTAGTGTGCGTATTACTAGAACTATGGTAGATCGAATTCCTTGGTTTGTTGATAGATGCAAGCAAATATTGTGTGAAATATTGAGAAAGTTTTGAAATGGTTTTGTGTTTCTATGGATCACTTGATGTGAATTGAATTCTTATATGAGCTTAAATGTTGACTATGTGAATGAGATATGTAGATAACTCATTTGGATTGGATCTTTCTTTTAGTAATCACATTTGGTGAGTGTTGAGTTGTTTTACCTTTTTGGCCTAGTTTAGTTAAGAGATGAAATGGTGTTGCAAGTAGTCTTACACCTTGTTGGTGTGTCATTGCCACCTTAGATGTGATCCTAGTGAGTAACAAGTTGCTAAGCCTTGATTGATTGAAGTGCTTACGCTATTAAAGGGTGTGGTTAGATTCTTTCCTCTAGGAACATGTTTGGTTAATCCTAGTTTTGGTAGTGTAGAGCTACAGAGTCAAAGAAACCCTTTCTTTTAGGAGTGGAACGTAAGGAAGTACCTCATGTAGGGAAACTGTGTCTAGAGTTTAGGCATGCTTTTGGTCAGGATGAATGTGAGCTAGTGGTGCCTTTAACCTTTTTGAGTTAGCTTTCCCTCTTCCTTGTTTTCATTTGTTGCAGGTAGTGCCTAAGGAAGGACTGCGGAGAGAGTAATATTTTGTTTACAATTCTCCTTGAGAGTGGTTATGGTAGCCTTGTGAGTGTCCTTAGACTTAGTTGAGAGATTGAGAGGTTATTCCAGCATAGTTGTGGTCCTGAGTTTTACGGACTTGCTTTTGGTTTGTTGCGCCTTTTGGCTAGAGCCTCTTCTCATTGCAATGGTAGTTAGAGGATGGAGTGGTGTAGTCTCAAAGGAGTTGTATGCACGATGGTTTGTTTTGACCTAGTTGGAGCACCTTTGGAGATTTGTTTTGTTGTTTGTGAGACCTCAACCTAGTGTTGGTTAGGAAGACTGATCTTTTGATATTATGTTGTGTTTACCATGTAATTGCATGTGCATTGTGATGCTTGATTCATGCTTGTATGTGTCTACGATGGACTATGATTATGCCTCGTTTGGCATGCTTTAGAATTGTGATTACTTCCCTTATGCTAGAATGTTGTGATGACATTTTGTTATGTTTTGGCAAGTGTGTCACATGTTACCTGAATGCAATTGGATGGTAGTTGTACCATGTGATTTATATGCATTGTATTATCAGTTGTGCCATGTGTGTTGTGTGCATTGTTTGGCTTGATTTAATGAACTAGATTTAGGAGTGGTGTTGGTGGAGCCCACTTGAATTCTTGATAGATGCAAAGTTAAGTTGTGTAATGGAGATATTGCTCAGTATAAGGTGTAAGGCCACCTGAACATTATATTGTAACTTGTAGAATAGACGCTTATTTATATATATACTGTTGATTTTATTTTGTCAATCGGATCACCAACAAGTTTTTCATAGTACATAATTACATAATTATGATACCACAAGTTTTGATTCATCTACATCAGTGGTTTAAGATATTCTTGTTGAGATGTGTTTTATCAATAGTCATTGTTTTCCTTGAGCAAATCCTAAGGGATAGATACATAAGCTTGGATAGTATGAACAAACTTGTCCAATTGAAGTATGCACATCTTGGCTAGGTGAATGGGTGCTAACATTAAGGTAAACAAGGTATGAGAAGGTAAGAGTAATCTTCATTATGAAATCTAAATTTAGGTCACATTTCAAGATTGTTATGTGATTTTGGACTATAGTGTTTAACATTGTTCGAGTATGTTAAAATATCAAGTTTAGAATTTATTTGGAAACTTTATAGTTATAATATGCAAACAATCAATAACTTAGTTGTTATGTTTAACTAGATAGTTGTGTGCAACATAATTATCATTAATTTTTTCAAATGCACTTATAGTTAATAGTTTCGATATTCGTTTAATTTTGTACTTACAATGGTAAACCCATGTTGATCAAAATACATACGGCATTATTGTAAACATTTAAGTATTGGTGTTAAATTTGTTGATAAGAACATAACTAGCACTTGCACCCATAGGAGGTTAAAGGAATCTATAATGCTCACATATAAAGCCTATCGGCGAAATATGTGTGATTATTCATTTTACATAAAATCGAATTAATTATTTGAATTTATGTACATTTTAAATCTTCTAGGATATTAAGTGATACACATAAATAAATAAATAAAATAAAATTAAGGTTTAAATATTGCTTTATAACTTAATCAAGAAATAAAAATAACTAAATATATTTATACTTTTATTTAAAAGGAAAAATAAATAAATAAAATTTAATAATGGAGTTTTATAAATATAAACTTTAAAAAAATTATGCTCTATTTATTTATAGTTAAATGAATTTTAAAATGTTTTTAAAACCAAAAGTATGTTTTTTTTAATAAAGCTTTAGACTTATGCTTTAAAACCAAGAAAAAAACTCAAGTTTTATGTTATTATGTTTTAATGCCTTGATTACCTAAAAACAATGGTAGGATAGAAAAGAAAGGTTTAAAATAATACTAATTATATTAGAGTCAATGGATGTTTGTTGCGGACTCAGGACCGTCCTATTCTGGTTATTTCTTCCGAATCGATCATGGAGGATATATCTTATTGGAGCCACCATGTTCTGATTTGCAAGTTCCTTAGAATTCGTATTTCTCTATCGGCTTTAGATTCTTGGATTCGTCAGTCCTGGCAGATAGAGGGAGATATGGATATTATGATAGCCGTGAATGGTTATTTCTTGGTTGATTTTTCTTGCATCTCAGATCAGAATCAAGTTTTTGAGGGAGGGCCCTATTGTTACAATCATGTAGGATTGTTCATTAAGCCCTGGCATGCGGGATTTAATTCCGCAGAAGAATTGCCCTCAAGGGTTCCTATCTGGGTCCGCTTGCCACGGCTTCCTTTGGAGTTTTGGAGAGAGGATATTTTGCAACAGATTGTGGCATTGTTGGGGAAGCTGGCTGCCATTGCTCAAAATACCCTCGATAAGAAGGTTTTTTCTTATGCTCGTATATGTGTTGAGATTGATCTAAGTAAACCACGCCGGACTCTTTGGAAATTTGTCTTGGCTCGACTTCTTGAGTTCAGCAGTTAGATTATGAGTCCCTTCCTTTTTGATGTCGGATCTGTCATGAGTATGGACACCTTCAGCGCCAATGTCCTAGGATTAACAAATCTGCTGGAGATTCTTCTTCTCCTTCCTCGGTTCCTGTGGTGGATAAGGGGGATAAAGGTAAGACTCCTATGAAAGCTGGTGGGCCTAATAAGGAAGGATTTATGTTTGTTAAGTCATGGGCTAAAGGAAGAGGTCAGAAGCGATCCTATAAGGATAGGCAAAGGGAAGAGGGTTTCAATTGTTTTGAGGGTTTGGATACTTTGACCGAGGAGGAGGGGATTCCTATGGAGGTTTCTTCTGGGGCCACTGCTATGGGTATTGATTTGGTGTAGGAGCAGACGACTGGCATTAAGGATATGACTGAGGTTCCCGAGCAGGGGGTTGTTCGAAGTACTCAATCCCCATAGGGCCTTGAGTTGGGAACTTCTGATGACTCTGCAGGGTTGTAGGATGATATTGTTTTGGCAGATTTGGCTAAGGAGGTGAAGACTTCATGTAAAGAAAGGGGGTCTTCTCAGGATCTGGGTGTGCATCAATGCCCCCTTAAGAAAGGTCCTTTTGAGAAATCCTCTAAAGCTGGTCGTAAGAAGGATCTAGAGAAGATTAAATTTATTGGGAATTTATTGGTGGAATCTAAGTCTGGTAAACCCATTGATGTTCACTTTTCCCAACCTCCTCCATGATTTTTCTCTCCTGGAATGTAAGGGGGTTGAATAGCACCTCTCGTCAAAAGGCTATTCATGATTTGGTTGTAGTTCATTCTCTAGACATTTTTTGTGTTCAGGAGACTAAGCTTTCAGTTGATTTCATGCTTCAGTATGCTTCTCGCATTTGGTCTTTCGATTAGTGTCAGTGTATTGGCTCTCAGGGAAATTCGGGAGGTTTGGCACTTTTTTGGGATCCACAAAAGATTGTTCCTCTTTGGTGGATCTCTAGCCATTCTTCTATTTCCATGGTTGCTTCTGCTTTAGAAATGGGTGAGACTATTGTGGTCACTAATGTTTATGCTCCTATCTATGTCCGTGGTAAAATTCGGCTTTGGGCTCATATTAGGTATGTCCGATCATGTGCTCCTTATCTTCCTTGGGTCTTAGCTATGGATTTCAATTATGTGTTGAGTTTGGAGGAGAAAAGAGGGGGGTTGCCTAGGCTTGGCCCTACTTTTGATCTTTTTCGGGTTAATGTGGATTCTCTTGCTTTAGTTGATGTTAAGCCTTCTAATGGGATTTTCACTTGGAATAATAGACAAAGTGGGCAGGATGTGATCTCTGAATGGCTGGATAGATTTCTTGTCTCCAGTTTTTGGGTGGGGGGCAATTTGGTTTCTTGTTTTGAGATTCTTGATTGGAGGGGTTCCGATCATTGGCCAATTAAGTTTTTAGCTTCTTCTTTTTCAACTCCAAAGAACTCTCCTTTTAAATTTTAGCTTATGTGGCTTTGAGATTCTTTCCTACATGATCTAGTGGCCCAGTGGTGGAGAGTTGGAGGCCCTGCTTATGGTACAACTATGTACTCTTTTGTTAAGAAGTTGCAATATGTTAAGTATCACCTTAAGATATGGAATAGGTTATGTTTTGGCAACCTTCAGGCCAAGAAAAAGGAAGCTTAGGCTCGCCTGGATGTGATAACCTACCAAATTCAAGAATTTGGGTTCTCGGATGCACTTGGAAAAGTTGAATTCCAGGCTATGAGAGATGTGGAGGAGTGAGAGCTTCGTGAAGAGATTTTTTGGAAACAAAAGGCTCAGATTGAGTGGCTTCAAGAAGGGGACAGGAATATGCTTTCTTCCACCATTTGGTGTAGGCACACCATAATAAGGGGTATATCTTCTCTCTGGTTAATTCTAAGGGTCTTTAGATATCTTCCCTGAAGGCTTTGTCAAGTGAGGCTAGAAAATTTTACTCAGCTCTTTTTGCTGAAGATTCTCATCCGACTGAAGATGAGGAGAAGTTGATCCTTGATTGCAATCCCTCTTTGATCACTAATGAGATGAACGATTCTCTCATCCGTCTAATTTCTATGCTTGAATTGGAAGAGGTTGTGTTTGGAATGAACAAAGGTAAAGCTCCAGGCCCAGATGGCTTCCCAGTTGAATTTTTCCAGGAAATTTGGGATATTATTAATTCAGATTTGTTGGAGGTTGTTCGGGAATCTCTTTACAGTAAACAAATGCTTTTAGCCTTGAATTCTACTTTTCTGGTTCTCATTCTTAAAAAGGAAGGTGCTGATAAGCTTGAATTCTTTAGAGCTATTGCTCTTTGTAATGTGGTGTACAAGATTATTACTAAACTGATTGCTGAGAGGCTCAAAACTTATCTTCCTGGTGTCATCTCTAAGGAGCAAGGGGGATTTGTGGCTGGTAGACAAATTCAAGATGGGGTGGTGGTGGCTTCTGAAGTCATTCACTCTATGGTGACTTCTAAGGAAAAATCTATGTTCATCAAGCTAGATATGGCCAAAGCTTATGATAGAGTTAAGTGGCATTTTCTTCAGAAGATTCTTTGTCTTTAGTTTTAGTCCAAATTGGGTGAGTTAGACTATGAGCTGTGTTACTTTGGCTTCTTTCTCAGTTATTGTGAATGGATAACCTTCTAATCCTTTTGGAGCTTCTAGGGGTCTCCGCCAAGGTGATCCTCTCTCTCTTTATCTGTTTATTATTATGGCTAAGGGGATGGGCTGATTTCTCAAGTTTCAGGTTTCTCTAGGCTTGATTCATGGTTGGCAATGGGACAATGGATTGCCAAAACTTTCTCATCTCCATTTTGTGGATGATACCTCTCTTATGGGGATGGCTAGTCTTCAGGAAGCTAATTCTTTTAGGCAGGCTTTGGATACCTACCTAGCTACTTCAGGTCAAAAAGTCAATGAGCATAAGTCATCTATTTTCTTTTTTAATACTCCTCAGGTGATTCAAAGGTGGATTGCAAATATTTTGAGGTTTCAGATTGGATCTCTTCCCTTTGTCTACCCGGGTATTCCTCTTGCTGTTGGTAGACATCCCAGGTCTTCCTGGCAGATTTTGCTTGACAAGCTTCATAGAAAGGTCACTCATTGGACGCATCGTTGGTTATCTACTGTTGCTAGAGTGACTCTTCTTAAGTCTATTATACAGGCTCTCCCTATTTACAAGTGTTTTGTTCAGGCAGCTCCTATGTATTTCCTTAAGGAATTTGATGCTCTCTCATGACAATTTCTTTGGAGTGGTAACTTGTTGACTGCTAAGTGGAGCCTTGTTAAGTGGGAAACTGTGTGCAGGCCATAGAAAGAGGGAGGTCTTGGTTTATGTTATGCTCTTTTGAATGGTTAGGTTCTTGCAGCTAAGTTATATTAGCGTTGGTGTACTAGTCAACATCAGCTATGGGCCCATATTCTCACCCATAAGTATTTTAAAGATGTTAATTCTTTTGATGTTCCTCACTTTCCTTTGGAGGGAAGGGGGTCTATGATCTAGCATACTCTGAAAATGGGGGCTAAGCTGGTTAAGAATGGGATTTTTTGGATATGTCATTCAGGGTCTCAGGCTCTTTTTTGGCTGGATTCTTGGGATGGTCACCCTTCTATCCTTTCCTCTTTTCCTCACCTCCAGTCTCTTTGTGATATTTTTACTGTTGTAGGCTGGGACACAGTTGAGCATTATAAGGTTGCACAGAACTGTGGGATGGCTGTTAGTTTTAGATGGAAGCACTCTTCTTAATGGCCTTCGGGAGGGTCTGAGGAGGATAGGCGAGAGCTAGCTCAGATTCTTGCTTCTTGTGAATGCACTACTTTGGTGGGGCATGATGTTTTGTCTTGGGCAGGCAGTGATTTGTCTGAGAAATACTCTATTTCTGCAGGTTATGTGCAGCTTGTTAGGCAGATGTTCAGAGACATTGAGGTTCCTTGGTGGAAGCATGTTTGGCACAAGTTTTCATGGCCCAAGTGTAACTTCTTCATGTGGTTGGTGGTTCAAAATCGATGTCTTACTTGGGATAATCTAAGTAAGAATGGGTTTCAGGGTCCCTCGAGGTGTGTCTTGTGTCGTAATAGTGAGGAAAGTGTTTCTCATCTCTTTTTCCAATGTTCTTTCTCTAAGGAGATTTGGCATTTTTGGTGGAGTGTGTGGAACTAGGCTTGTTGGCATGTCTCCTCTTTGGCTTAGTTTTTTGAGCATTGGGGCATGACCCCTGTTAAAACCTCTTTTCTTCAAGTTTCTTGGGCTCTTGGACCTTCCTTTATTATTTGGAATATCTGGTTGGAGAGGAATCCTAGGATCTTTCAAGATGTGATGTTGGGGGCCCATCACTTGTGGTGGAAAATTCTTCATTCCTTGGGTGAAACTATTTCGGCAAATTGTGATTTGGTAGAACCCATGGATCCTTAAGATGTTGTTTGCTGCAAGCGTCTTCATCTTCCTCCTCAGCAAGGTCGTTTCACGAGAAATAAATGTTGTCACCCTCTTTGGAAGATAAATAGGGAGGGCCATTAGATTCCTCCTCCTTGGGGAGTTTTGAAACTTAACACTGATGGTTCTTCTTGAGGTAATCCTAGTCACGCTGTTATTGGTGGAGTTGGTCAAGATAGTTCTGGGTCTGTGCAGTTCATCTTTTTTGTTTATAAGGGTCTTCATTCTAACAATCTAATGGAGGCTCTTGCCATTTTGTATGCTGTGGAGTGTGGTTGTCATCTTGGATGGAGAAGGATTATTTGTGAGGCTAATTCCCATGTGGTGGTGAATTTGTTGAATAGACAACATTTAGTTGATGTTAGTTGGCATTTAGTTTTGGTAGTTAAACAGATTGTTAATCTATGTGATTCTTTGGATTTGGTTTCTTTCATTCATATTCCTAGAGAATGGAATGGTGTAGCGGATTGTTTAGCCAAATGGGCCTCTGATCACATGCAAAATTCAAACATTGTGGATTGGGTTCAATTACCCTTGGAGTTGTCTCAAAAGTTGGACCACTTAGTGGAGCTTGACATAAATGAGTAAGGCCCTTGTTTTGTACTTTTTCTTGTTTGAATAAATTTTTGCCCCTCTTTTAGTCAAAGATTATATTAATAAAGAACTAATTTTTTTTAAAATGAGGATAAGTTTCTTTTTAGTAAACCTTATCCTACATAGGTGGAAAGGATTATTTTCTTTAAAAAAAGAAAGCCTCTAAAGAAGAAAACGATTAACTCTTTCCATGTAACATGCTTTAAAAAAAAGAAAGTTTTTCATCCTAATCCGGGGGACGGACATGCAGGAGGGGAGTTACACACAATATGGTCATGGCAGGAATGTGAGAAATTTAGAACATTTTTTTTAGAGGAATTTACTGGGGATAAACAGTATGTTTTTTCAATTAATGAAGCTTGGTTATAAGCATTTCGACTCTTTGTTCTATTCTCTATAAATTTCTGAATATGGGGAAATTGAATATTGATGTAATATTTGAGATACTATTGTGGTAAAATCATTGGGAGGGTCTTTGTTTCATCACAGTCATTATATATTTTCAATTAGAAAAACTTGGTTTCTTGGTCAGTCTGGGTGTCTGTTTTAAGCTATAAAACCAATCCTTTTACCCACAATATTTTGGAGCATCTGAGATTTAAATGTCTTGAGTTTATGACCATAGTAAGTCTACATTTTGATAGCATTATGAAAAAAAATATTGTTAACCAAATTCATTCTTTTTAAGGAAATATATTTTACTGTAAAATTTGGGTTTTGGGCACTAGTATTTATGGCCATATTGTTACCACAGTGAAATTATCCATCCTTCTTACTGGTTATGTTTAATATAAGACCTTTTATATCAATCTTGTTACCATAGGTCTACATTGAAAGAAGCTGGGATATGAATGTACTTGACCTCAAGCGGTGGATCATGTATTTATATTAAAACCTGCTATTAATATGAATTAATGTGAGATGTGTTTAACTTGGTCAATCGACCTACATCTATGTTAATGCTTTTAATGGGAAATGTGAGAAGGGTTTTCTTATAATTTTTCTCCATTGCTGATCATCTATATATAATACTTGGCTTTGGAAAATCTTTTTCTACCAACACAGTTGACTTTTTCTTTGCAATTTTAAATCAAGCATTATTTTATTTGAACCTGGTCTATTCAATCCTCTACAATAGAAATATTAGAGGGAACCCATTACATGACCATATTTAGGTCCGCCTAATATGTTAGTAAAAAAAAGAAACCATTATTTTTCCTCGACTCCATATCGGTCATATTATCATCTGAGTTTTATTAGAGATCATACCATTCATTCACAGTTTGGGTAATCTATATTAACCGGTTTCTATTAATATTGTGTTCACCCTCATGCCTTGTTGCACTTTTTTTTACAAGCACTTGTTTCATGGTAAAAAATTACTTATTTGTTATTGATTTCTCCTTGCTCCCTTATGTCTCCAATCACGGAACCCACGTCTCCTAACGTTTTATGACTATGTTGTTGCCGTAATTTTGAAAATAAATAATTAAAAACCAATGTATGTGTAATCTCTTGCTGCGGATTGAGCATCTCGATTTAATTGTCTGTGCTTCCTAAATCTGCAATCTGCATCTTGTTATTAATTTTTATGTTATTTTTATTCATATCCCTTTTTCTTATATGCCATCCTTTTAGAAGCTTAACTAATCTATTTGAGGCTGATTCCTGTGCCATTGGATTTGGGCGATTATCTATGTCCTTTTATAGAAACTCCTATGAGCTTGTGTTAGTATTTTCCTCTAGTTTTCTATGTTGATTCGAAATGTTGATAAAAATAAACAATTAAACAAAGAATTAAAAGATGCAAGACAAAATATAGAGTTTACATGGTTCACCAATTTGGCTACATCTACGAGAAGTAGGGAAATCTCTTTTTATTGTCTTTGTTTTTATGGTTTCATCAAAAGCAGCTTATATATCATATCTATTACATTATCCATATTGGATTAGAAGTCACCCAAGGAAGCTCAAGAGACTATTGATTCAAAATGTCCATAAAAATAAACAATTAAACAAAGAATTAAAGATGCAAGACAAAATGCAGAGTTTACATGGTTCAACAATTTGGCTACATCTATGAGAAGTAGGGAAATCTCCTTTTATTGTCTTTGTTTTTATGGTTTTATCAAAAGCAGCTTATGCGTCATATCTATTACATTATCCATATTGGATTAGAAGTCACCCAAGGAAGCTCAAGAGACTATGGAAGACTAGACTATTTGGAAATATGTTTAATTTATTTATTAATTGGTTTAGAAAAATCATTTTTAGTTATGGTGTATTCATTGTTATTATAGCTTATATTGTTTGGATTTAAGTTTCCAAATTGGAATTTGTTAGCAACTATCTTAATGGTGACGTTAGTTTAAGAGAGTCAACCAATTTGATGATATTTAATTTTGGTAGCGTTATGTTAAAAATTATAAAAAAAATGATTTAGGTCTTAGTGGGAAGATAATTTTAAGGAGAGATGTACTTAGAATGTAGATTCAAGACTATAAGCCAATGATAACTCTAGTTACAACCTCTTGGATTGTTGATGATTAAGATGTTAATTTATTTTAGAAAGATGTTTTTGGGTGATAGTTACTACCAGATAGGTTTTATAAAATATCGCGAGATTAGGTTCTTGTGATGGCCCCAGACTGGAACTTATTATTATTGCCTCCATTGTAATCAGAAACATCAAGTCAACCCTAATAAGTTGAAAGTTTACCCTGTGAACTACGAAGCCTCTGCACTGCACATACGTAGGCAAGGCCATGAGCCCCTGAGGCATTAGGTCGGCCCCTTAGGGCCTATAGGCGTTATATTTTGTGCATTTATACTTATGATGTTTTATAGATCATGTGAGATTAACACTTAAATCTAGTTGTGCAGGTTTATGAGGTGCCCTACAGGATACTGGTGCTAAGACGGTTGCGAATGGAAGCTTACTGTGATAATTGTTAATCACTTCATATGGAACGATTTTATATTGTTGTATTTATGTTCAAAGATGTATAGAGTAGTTGAAAGGTATATATAGATTTTGTAGCTAACTTATATGTGATGTTATAGGAGTAAGTTGTATTCTCTCCTTCAAGAAAGAATAAACATAATAAAGATATATGTATCATGTAGAATCACTATTGAATAGAGTTATTCGTAGTAAGAAATGTTGAGCCTTGTAATTACATTTGTGTAGCATTACACTAAAATGTTATCAGATGTAAATATTGGTTCATATGTAAGATGAAGTATATCTATTTTTTAAAAAAATTACTTTGATTTTATTGATGTTGTTATTGAGTTAAATATATGACAGTTTAAAGCAGAGATTCTCGGCTTGTGCTCAGGTGAAACAAATTGGGCATGACATAAGGTCCAATGGGACTTATATTCTGTGGATAGTGCCACATGGGAAAATGCAGAGGATATATACTATTCTTTTCCTCATTTGAGGACTTAGTTGAGATACTTTTATTTCCATAGTTGTGATGCTTTGTTTTCTTAGTGTGATACTTTGATACTATTAGTGGGATACTTTATTTGTGTAATAAGACATCAGGACAATGTCTCTTCCTAGTGGGGAAGGATGTCACATCGCAATCTATTTGATAGGACTATTGGACATTTCATTATGATTATTTTACTATTGGATAATGATGTGTGTAAAGATAAATTGTCGTTATTTTTATAAATGCATAATATGAAGTTGTTATAATGATGGATTATTATGTTATAATTATGACTTATATCTTGCTCATGCTTCGGTTATGGTTTTATGGGCTAACCTATTGCCGAGAATCTGAGTGCGAATGAGTGCAGGAACATGTCAAAGATGAGAACATGGTTGAGGTAGAAGTGTCCTAGCTGCCAAAAAGAGTTGGCATGGTTGAGGTAGAAGTGTCCTAGCCGCCAGAAAGAGTTGGCATAACGGAAATCCGTTGCACACATACACTTACGTAGTTTCATACATATTGCATCATTACATACTGCATTAATGAATGGCTTTGTTATGCATTCGCATAACATGGATATGCAGTCTTGATTGTGCATTTTACTTTGAATATTGTTTGTAGTTATGACGTTTAATGATTAGTTATCTATATGCAATTTCGCTTACTATGTACATTCTTTTCAAATGCATGGTTTCACCATGTAATCATTTTCTCTTTTCTTCTTTTGATTAAATAGATTTAAAGTGACTAATTTCTAATAGATTTATTATTAATTATATATGTCTATATATTGTAACATCCCTCATTTTTAGTTTCTTTGTGACCCTATGATATCTTAATTCTATGGTTAAATTGGATAAGCTCTATTGAATTATGTTGAGTGTAAAGTGTTGATTTAATGCATTGTATGCATAATGTGTGATTTAATTACAATAGTTAATTGTATAAAGGTGCTTATATGATTATATTATTTCCTAACAATGCTACTAAGGTGTGTGTGGCAAGATTATGTTGTGTGATAGATACATGTATTAGGAAGGTGAACTAAGTCCTAGTGTTGAAGTGTCTTGAAATGATCCATTGGTGTGGGAAATTAAATAATAAGTAACTAATTAAAAAGAAATTAATTAGTAGCTTGATTAATTTATTTGAGTGCATAGAAGTGAATCTATTTATTTATTTGATCATTAACTCTTAAGGTTAATTACAAAATAAAATAAATAAATAAAGCTAATTATTTATTTGATGCTTAGATTTTATTTTAAATTAATTATCTAGTTAGATAATTATAGTTTCTAATATTTTTTTAAATAAAAATTAATGCAATTTGTATTTCAATTTTTTAATTATTATAATTGAAATAGATTTAAATTATGTGCATGCTTTTATTTTAGAATTTAGAAGTAAATAATAATATTTATTTCAATTTAAGAAAAAAGATTAATTAATAGAAGACGAATTATTTTAATTTAAAATAAATAAATAAATAGTGTTTGGTTAATTATGTGAACATTATATTATTTCTGTTATTTATTTATTTTGGTAATTAATTTCTTTTGAAAAAGAAATAAGTTGAATTATTTTAATTTGTTAATTTGTTTAATTATTGAATGTGCATGTCTATTTTAAAGATTTAGAGAATCAATTATTAAATTTATCATATCTGTGAATTAGAAAATTATATTTTCTAATACTTGTTTTAATTATATTTTGCTTTATAGGTTTTTTAAAAAATAGGAAGAGTTATTAAAAGAAGAGAATTAGTTTTTTTTTCCTTTTCTTTTTGTTATAGGTTTATTATGCAAATGAGAAGAAAAGGAAAATAGGTTATTGAAGCTTAAGGATTTGGAAGTGCTTTTTTGTAAAGAATTGAAGGATTGTTGTGGTTTTTGAATTGATTGGTTCATTTCCATTGTTTTTTACTAAATTGCTACAAGGATTGAGGTAGGATTCTTGTCAATGAAAGGCTTTAGCAGGTTAATAATTGAATGTAAGATTGTGTGATAAAATTGTGATTTATATGTTTTTGTGCAAAAAGAAAGATTTAGACAAATTATAGTTTCATTGATTCTAAAGATTAGAAAAGATTTTTTATTGAATTGGATTTGTTGGGAATTCTTAAAAATTGGTAGGAAGATTTAATAGGTTATTTGATCTAAATATGATTTTTAGAATATTGAAATATTAATTTCTTGTATAGGAAAAAAAAACATAATAGAAAACTTGGGAAGAGACTAAAATGAAAAATAGTAACCTATCTTAGTTTAGACATATATCTTAAAGCGTGATCTGGGTATTTTTAATTTCTAGATATATGGTTTTAAATTAGGGAATAAACTTTATCTCCAATTTTTAGAATTTCATCTTTTATATTTTGTTTTTAGTTATTAAAACAAATGGATTGGTTTTTTTGTAAACTGGTAAATCTATCTTGAGAAAAAATAGTTTTTTGTGATATCAATAACTTAACTTTAGTTTTATGAACTGAGTTTCTCTGAAATTTTTATGGAAGGTGTGCAACTAAGTTTTTTAAATCATATAAAAAATAGCCTTACCCAGTTTATCAATTCTGAGATACGTATTAATTAGTGACTGTCTATCTCTGTAACTATTTTTAGAATGATGTTTATATGTGATTATATTGTATTTATAAAACTATATTAAAGATAGTTATTATGAAAATATTTATTGGGCTATGTAGATCTCTATATTATCTCTTTATCCTTGTTGAAAAACAACAAGAATTGGTTAGGAAAAATATGAGTATAAATAGTATTTGCAATTGAAATAAATATCACATGGAGTTCATTGTTAGAAGTATAATATGCATAAATCATCATAAATCTTGTACTTGCTAAAAAAGTATAATTTTCAATTCACGTTAATTTTTGTAAGAAAGTAATAGTAATTGTTTGTTGAGCAAATGCATGTGCTCAACAAATGCATGTGCTACCATGGATTGTTTTTGTAAGGAAATTAGTTTATTTTTTTATGAGTGTGTTGGGTTTACCTTCTAGGATAGAGTGCTGAATGTGGACTAACAGAGAAGGTTGATCCTCTTTTCAGGATTTGACTGTTATGTATAAGTGCTTTGGCCGCAGCCATGTCTTCATTGAGATAGATGAATGTTTGTCTAACAGAAAATATATTGATATATTTCTCTGCCACATTTTGTTTGTGAGATATTGCACATTCTAGTTAGAAATGCATGTAGACATCAGGTTGCACCAGGTTTTCCCTCCTGCCTATTGTTTCCAGGTTACTAAGCACTTTGTGTAGGGTCGGGTATCATTCATGTTAGGAAGGATTCTGGGTAAATGTAATGCTTTGTGGTTGGGTACAAAAGTGCCTGAACCATGTTCTTGTCTCTTGGCTTGCGAAAGACCATGTGGGTTAGTGGCAGCTAGTGATAGTGACTTTATTCATTTATCATACTTGTATAATTCTTGAATATTTACATTATTATTGTAAGGAGTTACTATTTGGCATGAGAGCCAAGGTTGTATCATTGTATATTATATTTCTTGTGCTAACTCCTGGATTTGGCACGTGTATTTGTAATATGTAATTGATATTTCTACATATATGGAAGATGTATCTTATCTATTTTCTATTAATGAGAATAAGGTGATTTATTTATTTCTATGATATAGTTTCTAGAGAGTATACGCTACTAAAATTTTTATCTTAATAGGATATTTTGTGGGTAGGGCCCCCTGAAAGCATGATCAAAGATTGGTTCAACAAGACTTGGGTCTTGCATGAGATTCATCTAGAAGCTATGCAAAACATTACTAAAGGTTTTTTATTTTTCATTTTCCTAAAGATAATCATGCTAAGGTAGTCCTTAGTAATGGACTCTGGCTTGTCCATTCATCTTTGTTAGTTTTCAAACCCTAGACTTGAGACTATCATCTCTGATGAAAAGTCTTTTAGGAGTAAGTGCAAGAAGATGGGGGGCCAAAAAGGGGTCTTAAGTGGCCACTTTTTTCTTGAAATCAGGAAATGCTAGCCTTGGATGAGAAATTGAGCATAGTTACACTCAAAATTTTAAGATGCAACAAAAACAATGCTTGTAGTGCTCCGAGTCTACTTTCTAAACTACTAATTTTTTTTTGAAAATGGTAAAGATTAACCGGTTCAAAAGAGGGAGCCACAGAAATTGGTGTTGTTTCTGTCAAAAAAACATATCATAGCATGTTTTATGGCTCCCTCAAAAGGTTAACTTTTTTTTGGTATTTTTAAAATTACTTCAGTGAGAAATTAGCTAACAGCATGTAGTTTATGCCCAATTTTTCTGATAATTTTTTAATTAATATTTAATTTTTTACTAATTTTCTAAATGAACACATCTTGAAAAATAGAATTTTGGTCGTGCTACCCCTATAAATTTTGAAAACTAATTAAAAATTATTTTTTTTAATATGTCTAGAATGGAGTCTAGTTTCTAAAAATATATATTTTTTAAAAAAATTTCGATGAATGGTTAATTTACAATGAAAAAAAGACCAAATACTAGTTTTTTCCCAAAAACAGACACACAAACAAAAGAAATTAAAGATGAAAGGCTTAACATTGTCAAAATGTGAAAAAAATTACATCATTAAATAGCTAAGAGAAAGCCTAACATTACCTAGGTGTTCAATTTGTTTGACCTTGAAACACATGCAAATCTGAGGGTTAGCACAAGTGAAATAATGTGAAATCCTGTAAAATATGCAAAAAGACGTCTTTGGACGTTGGGAAGGCACTCCAAGCCTTTGGGTTGGAAATCCAAAGCAAATCCCAAGCCTAAGGCTTGGGATTCCTATTACTAAATTATGTTCATGCCCAATTTAGCAAGACCTAAGTTGCAGTTGTCACAAAAGGAGATAAAAGAAAAAATTTGAAGTGTATGATCACTCAGTTGAATGTCTAATATCTTGGCAAGAGAACAACAAAGGATCATTTATCAGGATAATGTGACAGTCCAATCAAAACTGTCAAACCATCCTGATAAGTGAATATTGGTCTAATGCAAGAGAATAGGCATTCAATGAATGACAGGTATCTAACTAGTTTTATCTTTTAGTTATGATGTGGTTGAGTTATTCAAATATCATAGTTCAGTATAAAGAAGAGGTATTTTTATAAACTATCATTTCATCATTATGTTTTAAACATGTGTTTCAAATCAGTTTCAATTGTTCTATCTTATGCATTTGATTCAAAAAGCAAACATACATAAATCATTGCATAAGGTAAAATAACTGATCATATTTAAGAGAATGTTTAAATATGTCCCACACAAGCCGTGGGAATGATAAACTGAGCCAATGCAAACATTATGCAAGTTATACATCTAATGATAAAGAAAAGGAAAAGAACACATGAGGAAAATGGATATCCATCATTGCCTTATTGAAGGTTGATTCTCTTGTCTGGCAGCTTGATCTTCATATCTTCGTCTTCTTGCTCCTGATCAGGATGGTTGACTTGCAAAGTTGGAGAAAAGTTTTGTTAGAAGCTCCGGATATGTAAATTCATCATATGCTTCATTAACAAACATATAAACTTGCAAACATTATGCATTAATGTGATTGGATCAAAATTAGACATGTGCAATAAATCAGATCATCATGAGAGAAATCAATCAGCTTCCAAGAGGTATGTTTTTATGCTAACTTGTTTGTTCACTGTGTAGGTATAGGAAAAGTTATGCTGTTGATTTGAAGACATTAAAGCATGTGGAGAAAATGTAGTTTCCACAAGGGTAGAGCCCAACTGGTGCAGGAGCACCTAGATGTCTAAGTTTTGGTTAATGTTCAAGTTGTTTGTTTGAGTCAATTGGGTCTTGAAGACCATTTTCAATGTTGTAATAAGGCTTGTAGCCATGTTGTAAATGGACTATGTCCAAATGACTATGAATCTATTGTTATGTTATAAGTCCTAGGTAGGACAGTCATGTTGTCATAGGTAATTGCTATAGTCTTTTATGTAAGCCTTTGTAGAGGCATTTAGGACAATCTTTAAGTCTTAGTGTTTATAGCCTTTAAAGGCATGTCATAGGTTTTAAAAGGTATGTTAAGAACCTTGTTAAAGGTTACTACATGTTAGAAAAAAAAACATTCTAAACATCAAACAGTCAGTAGAAGACAAGTTTCTAAAACAGTCTTTAAAGCTGCAGTTACAAATCAAGAGAAAAGCCCAATGGTTGGGCAGTTGCATCAACCCCCAACCTCTCTTTTCGACTTCATGCAATGTGGAGGTTTGATATATACCTGCCAAGGTTGATTGTACAAAACACATTCAATAGATTTGAAAGATATAACAAAAGATCTCTGTTTTTCTGCTTTTTCTACTTTTCCTGTTTTCGGTCGTTGTTTCCAGCCATACTGTTCTCCTGTACGGCACTGTCATGGCACAAGGACATAGTGGATGGATGGTAGATTGAATTAGCTTTGTGTTGATTCTTGTTTGGGCTCCTGACATCAATCTTGGTGTGTGAAATCTCTGTTATGCCTTGACTGCCCTAAACCCTGCTGTTACAAGTCAGAAATCACTATTTTCTTGAGAATTCTGTACCTGTACGGATTTGCCATAACCCATGTATGCATTGGATGGTTAGAGGGCTGAAGCACCTTTGATTTGAATCTATTTTGAGGTTTTGATAGGAAGGTAGGAGGAAGAAATCACTAGTTTTCCATTGACTGCCCAAAACCTTGATTTAGGGCTCCTCCTGAGTAGAACGATGGATCCACCCTCATCCCACTGATCTTTTCTATTTTTTTTATCAATGGGATGGAGTGTATTTTAGTTGTTTAAAGGTCTTGTAGAGGCTATGAGGTAGGAGAACGGTGTAATGTGGAAATTTCCATGTAAATGGCCCATCAAGAGTCAAGTATTGGAAGAAGAGAAGGACAACAGTCACCACAAGGAAGAAACTTGGTAAGTTTGGTTTAGTATTACTTTGTCTATGAATGCATTAGGTATGTGTGAATGTTAGAGATTGGCATATTGTACAAGATTGAGTGTTTCTCAATAGAGATCATTGCAAGGAGGCTAGGGTGATTGTCTTTCCTCTGGAGCAGTGAGATGTTATGACTGTCTTTTGAAGACATTGGCAAGACTGCTGTCCTGCAAACCCTGCATAGTGGGTTGGAGAGAATGTTAGTTGGAGTCAGAAGTCCTGGAAGATGTATGCCTGGAAGTCCCCTCTCTGCATAACATGAACATGTATATGTTGTGGTGTTTAAACCTTGTTTTGGTAGAAGCCTGATTGCTGACAGGGACAGTGAACTTGGTGAGTATGGCATTGAAGGTCTGAAATATCCTTCAACTAAGATAGATTGTCTGCTGTCCCTAGATGCTCTGCATCACCAACATGCTTCCTTCTTATTCATCTAAGAAGGATATCAGATTGTAAGAGACAGAGTACACTATCATCTAATGCATGGAATAGTCAACACATCAAGTGAAGCATAAAGGTTATGATAGAGAGGTGAAGAAGAGCAGTTGCTTCTATAAACTATTCACACTTCAGAAAGAACTTGTCAAAGTGAAGCATCATATTCAAAATACCTTGTAAGAGACAAAAGATATTTCATTTAATAGCATTAATGAGATAAGCAGTGAAGGTATTATCTTCATACAATGGATGCATCATAAAACCAGACAGAGCATACAATAGAATAGCATATTCCTTGAATAAGGAGTGCAAGAAGGAGGTATGTACAATGATCAAAAGAATGAAGTATAGCCATAACAACATGAGGGACAGTTGCCATTAAATGTCATAAAGGTGCTACAGATGTTTAAAGAACAACAGTGTAAAGAATGTGAGTTGTCTTAACCAATTGAAGACTTACATCATGCCACAAGAGTTACATCATGATAGCAAGTGAAGGTCAAGTCTTACTAATGAAGTGATCACAAAAAGAACAAGTTACAAGAATCATATGTATGACAGTGACAAAGTATCTGCATCAAACATTTCTATCACTATGTCATCATGAGCCCACATTCAAATGAGAAGAACAAAGAGTGATGCCTCATATAGATGTCAAGTATTATGCCTTATATACAGAAGGTACAAAGGATGGATTGAAGAATGGTGTGACTTCATCATAAGGATGCTCATGCTTTCTATGTGTTTCATTATTCATGTGGAACATCACATCTCATCACTGTAAAAGTGCAAATAAACTTGTAACTGCACTGGCATGAACATATACAATCAAGTTATAAAGAAGGACCAAGACAACTTTCAATGATCAAGTCATCAGGACACAACCTTTATTTAAAAGAGAGAGCAGTCCATCAAGATCAAAGAACATCAAGATCATCTCAGATTAAGGAATAGGTAACACACTATACAAGATCATGTAATGAAGGGTATAGATATGGATAAGGAATAAAAGATATCAAATACATATGTATTTACATAGGGACAACAAAAACCATATCTATCATAATACCTTATGTATATTGCAAGTTCATATCCCATAAATGCAAAAAACATATCAAATATAGGATAACATAGAAATGTTGAAGTACAGTAACAAAATCAAAATGCATTAAGCTTGTTCTAAAGACAGATGAGAAAGGAGTTAGTGGTTCTCAGTCACAAATACCAGGTGAGCCTCAACATTGTTTCATCTTCCAAAAAGACAAGATCATATAATACAAAATGTATAGATGGAGCAGTAGTCATTATGACTGTCTACATAAGCAACTAAGCAAACATTGATAGTAATATAAAAGAGATACAATGAAAATAAACCCTAGCTAGGTTGGTCTAAAGAAAGCCCACTTTTCTTTACTCTTTCAAATAAAACTAGACAGATGTATCATGCAAAGTATTAAGAGATGAAGAAGAAATAAAGAACAATATGGTTTTCTTTGAAGTTCAATATCCACCAAGCCCTAATAGGGTTTTCTCACAATAGAAGAAAGAAAATCTTTCTGCCTCTTGTTGCCAATAGCCATACACTTTGTTACAATTATGCTATGGTGAAAGGGTTTTTAGTAAGTAAATATATATATATATATATATATATATATATATATTATGAGTTTCTTTTGAAACCCTCACTATCTTCTTGCCATAAAAACCCAAAGCTACAGGAAAAGGCTATGCAAAAGAAAGAGATGACCAAAGCTTTACACAGACAGTGTTCTTTTTGTCTTTCAAACAAAATGATGAAACCCTAAGCATTCATGGGTTACCTAATACAAATGTGAAATTCTATCTTTTGTGCAGACCCACAAAAGCTTTTGCTCACAGCCTGAAAGGGACAATCTTTTTTTTTTAAGTTTCATAAAAACCCAAATGAAAAATACAAAGACATATTAAGTTTTTTTGTTGTTACAGGGCCGAGCCAAAAAGGGTGAAATATCAAATTTCTATGAATGAAGAGGCCGTGGCCTGTAGCTACCAATTTCTTTTGTCTTTCCCAAACAACATACAAAAAAGAAATAAATAGGTATTTCATGCTTCTGTGTCAAGTTCAAACTACAAAAGAAGACAAGAATATTTAGAGGGATCACCTTCTATTTGATTGTGGAAAACACTCAAGAGTTTTTTTATGCCCTTTTTCCTTCTGATTTTATCAAACAAAGCTCGAACTTATGCTCCCATGGCAGCTCACAGTAGGGAGGAAAAGTGGAAAAGAAGAAAAGATTAACAAATGCTCAGAGATGACTATGTGGCCGTGACCAAGATGTAAAAACCAGTGAATAAAAGATAAAAAATAGCTCAGTTCAAACAACAAGCTTTCTTACCTTCCTTTTCAGCCGAAAATACAAAGAGAGATGCTTGAGAAAGCCATTGAAATGGCAAAAAATAGTGAAGAAGCTTCAAAACCCTAGCATCATGGTGGCAGCTCAGGAGGAGCCCAAATGAAGCAAGTGAAATGAAATGAGTTAGGGTTTCAAACCCTATTTTGCCTATGCTCGAATGAGCATTTTTGTCACCTTTTTTGACTTTTGTTTTTACAAATCATTATTATTCATCTTTTTCCACCATGGTAAAGACTTTTTAAGTCTTTTAAACCTAATGATAATGCCACAAGGGCTCATGACGCCAAGAAACTTAAGTCTTTTCATTGTTGGTTTTTGTAAAATCAAAACAAATAATCATGTAAAGGTAAGGCTATAAAGCCTTTTTCCTATTTTCCTTTTTCATGAAGATCAACAGCATGAGAACATAAGGTGGTGAATAAAGAGTAGTAATGTGTTGTGATGCATTGATCATGCATGCATGGGAGTTATAAGGCTGTAATAGATGCATTTATTTATTTTTTAAATGCATAATGTAATTTTTGCATGAGGAGATCTATTTGGTGCATGGGAGACTTAAGGAGGAAGATATTTTTATCTTTTACATGCATGATGACCTAGCTTTTCTTGACATCATTATTAATGCAATTATGCAAGTCATGTAAATCCAAAGGGAGAGATAAGGTATTGTTTTTCTTTTAATCCAGATTTGTATGTTTTTACAATTGAAAATAAATGTAAACAAATAATAAAGTAATGTATTTATAAATTACTTTATTATTTTGTCACAAGTTGTAAAATCAAATAGATAGAACAAAATGTAACTTATAATAAAGTAATTGTCTCGAATTACTTTATTCCTTGCCCACATCACTTGCATTCCAAAATCATGCAAACTTGGAGGAGTGAAGTTAATTGAGATCTTTTTTGGAGTTCTTTGCATGGTTTTGAGGACAAATTTTGAGAGTTTGGTCAACTTTTTGGTCAAACACATAGAGAAGAGTAGTTTGGAGATATTTTTGCTCATTTTGGGACAGTTATAGCCCTTATTTTTAGGGATTTTCCTGCTTGCTTGTGGATCAATTTTGAGAGCTTATTTTTAGAGGCAATTAATTGTAGTTGACCTTCTAGGTCTCTTGGAGAGAGCATATTATATATTGTAAGAAAAACTTAGGTTTTTCTAGTTCTTACTTTTTTTACTCTTTACACTTTGAGAGAGAAAGAAGGTTTTATAACTCATTATTGCAGATTTATAGAGACTACAACAGGTTACAGGTTCTATACTTTATTTTTTAATGCAATTATTCTTTTATTTTTCAGCTAAATCAAGTGTCTACCTTCCCATTAATGCAGATTTGTGAATGATTTTATGAGATTTATTGTGTTTAAACATCAGAACCTTTAAAATCATTGTCTCATTTATACTTGCATGTGTTAGATAGCATTAAAAATCACAGGTCTTAGGCTGTGCAATTGGAGTAATTTTCTTTTCTGTTGTGAAAAACCCTTTTCCTTCAAAAAGAAAATCATTTCCAGCCTTCCTTGGAATTACTTTTTGTGATCAATTTGTTGAAAGTGGCTTGTGTAGGTAGATTTTCTGAGATCTATTGTGAGTTAGATTACAGGTTTTTTCATCAATTTTAGGTGTATCACCACACATTTTTACAGTTTTAATGCTTTTAGAAGACCTTTTTTACCCCTTTTCAACACCAAAGTCATAGATCCAATTGAATATTTTAAGGGAACTAGCCCATAATCTGGAGGTTCAAACTCACCTAGGTCACCCATAGCCTGAGTTTGATCCCATGTTGCATAGGATTGTCGAGCCTCATAGCTCTGCGTAACAGGTACAATCCTTCTCGTCAACAATTCCCAAAGCAAAATATAATGCGAGCGCGATATAACGTGCTTGCTTTATAACACACTTGCGTTATGTTTTGTTTTGCATTTTTTTCCTTTTCGCAAAAGTTTTCCCAATGTTTGTCATGTTTGACATAAGGTGAGTGTGTTATAATGCACTCACGTTATGTCTCCCTTGGAATGTTTTATGTTCAAGGTTATTAAGCATGTATGTATGTATACTTGTATGTATGTATGTCTATATGTATGTATGTATGTATGTATGTATATATGTATGCTTGTATGTATGTATGTATATATGTATGCTTGTATGTATGTATATATGGTTGTATGTATGTATGCATGCTTGTATGTATGTATATATATATGCATTTTTGTATGTATGTATGTATGTTGAAGGTTTAGGGTTGAGGGATTAGGGTTGAGGGTTGAGGGCTTATGGATAAGGGATTACGGTTTAAGGTATAGTGTCGAGGGTTGAGGGTTTAGGAATAGTGATAGCATTTAGGGTTTAAGGTTGAGGGATTAGGGTTTAGGGTTTAGGGTTGAGGGATTAAGGTTTAGGGTTGAGGGTTGAGGCTTTAGGGATAGGGTTTAGTGTTTGGGGATAAGGGATTAGGGTTTAGGACCCTGGGGGATAAGGGTTTATGGTTGAGGCTTTAGGGATAGCATTTAGGGTTGAGGGTTTAGGGATAGGTTTTAGAGTTTAGGGATAAGGGATTAGGGTTTAGGACCTTGAGGAATTAGGGTTTAGGGTTAAGGCTTTAGGGATAACATTTATGGTTGAGGGATTAGGGTTGAAGGTTTAGGGATAGGGTTTAGAGTTTAGGGATAAGGGATTAGGGTTTAGGACCTTGATGGATTAGGATTTGTAGTTGAGGCTTTACAGATAGCATTTAGGGCGGAGGGTTGAGGGATTAGGGTTAAGGTGGAGTGTTGAGGGTAGAGGGATTAGGGATAGAGTTTAGGGTTGAGGGTTTAGGGATAAGGGATTAGGGTTTAAGGTATAGTGTTGAGGGTTGAGGGTTTAGGAATAGGGATAGCATTTAGGGTTTAGGGTTGAGGGATTAAGGTTTAGGGTTGATGAATTAAGGTTTAAGGTTGAGGGTTGAGGATTTAGGGATAGGGTTTAGAGTTTAGGGATAAGGGATTAGGGTTTAGGACCTTGAGGGATTAGGGTTTAGGGTTGAGGCTTTAGGGAAAGAATTTAGGGTTGAGGGATTAGGGTTGAGGGTTTAGGGATAGGGTTTAGAGTTTAGGGATAAGGGATTAGGGTTTAGGACCTTGAGGGGTTAGGATTTAGGGTTGAGGCTTTACGGATAACATTTAGGGTTGAGTGTCGAGGGATTAGGGTTAAGGTAGTGTGTTGAGGGTAGAGGAATCAGGGATAGGGTTTAGGGTTGAAGGCTTAGGGTTTAGGGATTAGGGTTTAGGGTTGAGGGTTTAGGGATAAGGGATTAGGGTTTAAGGTATAGTGTCGAGGGTTTAGGGTTTAGGAATAGGGATAGCATTTAGGGTTTAGGGTTGAGGGATTAGGGTTTAGGTTTTAGGGATAAGGGATTAGGGTTGAGGGTTGAGGGATTAAGGTTTAGGGTTGAGGGATTAAGGTTTAAGGTTGAGGGTTGAGGGTTTAGGGTTTAGGGATATGGTTTAGAGTTTAGGGATAAGGGATTAGGGTCTAGGACCTTGAGGGATTACGGTTTAGGTTTGAGGCTTTACAGATAGCATTTAGTGTTGAGGGATTAGGGTTGAGGGTTTAGGGATAGGGTTTAGAGTTTAGGGATAAGGGATTAGGGTTTAGGAGCTTGAGGGATTAGGGTTTAGGGTGGAGGCTTTACGGATAGCATTTAAGGTTGAGGGATTAGTGTTAAGGTAGAGTGTTGAGGGTAGAGGGATTAGGAATAGGGTTTAGGGTTAAAGTTTAGGGTTTAGGGATTAGGGTTTAGGGTTTAGGGTTTAGGGATAAGGGATTAGGGTTTAAGTTATAGTGTCAAAGGTTGAGGGTTTAGGAATAGGGATAGCATTTAGGGTTTAGGGTTGAGGGATTAGGGTTTATGGATAAGAGATTAGGGTTGAGTGTTGAGGGATTAAGCTTTAGGGTTGAGGGGTTAAGGTTTAAGGTTGAGGGTCGAGGGTTCATGGTTTAGAGATAGGGTTTTGAGTTTCAGGATAAGGGATTAGGGTTTAGGACCTTGAGGGATTAGGGTTTAGGTTTGAGGCTTTATGGATAGCATTTAGGGTTGAGGGATTAGGGTTGAGGGTCAAGGGATTAGGGTTAAGGTAGAGTTTTGAGGGTAGAGGGATTAGGGTTGAAGGTTTAGGGTTGAGGGATTACGGTTTAGGGTTGAGGGTTTAGGGATAAGGGATTAGGGCTTAAAGTATTGGTGCAGGAGCACCCCATTACTGTCAAGAAGCCCCCTATTCTCATTTAATTTATTGTAAGGCCTAGAGCCAATTGTTTTGATTTGGACAAATGTGTCCCCTAGATGAGATAGTCCCATGTTGTGAGTTGATTTGGCATAGCTGGCAAGAAGTAGTTGTAACTGCATGTTTGTAACTGTCTGGCAGAAAGGTGACGGATCGATTCAGATCCCACCGAGATGTAACTGCCCTAAGAGTCTATATATGTATCATAGACGGGGGATAGATAGGCAGAGAGTCGAGAGAAATTATATGTATGTTTTTGAAATAGAAGAAATAAAGAATTTATGTTGTTCTAGTGTAATTCCAGGGAGGTAGTACAGAAGCATTCCACTGGTTGAGGTTTCTTTGAAACCAGTGGAATGTCTTCCTTAGGAGTAGATTTTCCCCCTTTCTGTTGAGTTTTGTGATTCATGTGCGTTGTTCGGTTACAAAGTGCGGAGATAGTTAATGGCGAGAAATCTGTGTGTATATCACAGTTGAAGCGAAGGTACATTGGCATAAGGATCATTATCGGAGGAGAAGATTAAAGTTTGGCCGAAGAAACAAGTCTAGCCGATGGTGAAGTTTGGTGTTTAGTATTTCGGTATGAGATTGGAGATCGGAAGACAAGACCAAAGTTTGACCGATGGAGACAGGTCTCAGCGAAGGTCTGAAGGAATGGACGCAGCGGTATGAAGGATGTTGCGGTAAGAGTTGAAGAAGCCTCTCCGACTGTATGGTGTATTGCCAATGGTTGAACCATCGGTTGAACCGGTTCATCGATTCAATGGATTCACGGGTTCAACGGATTCTTAAAGTTCATTCGGTTCATTTGGTTCGCCAGTTCAACAAAAAGGCAAACGGTTCAACGGTTCAATGAACTCATAGGTTCATTTGGTTCAATCGATAAAATCTATGCGATGGTGTGTGTATGGTCAAGCCGATAAGGAAGAATGAATGAATTTCGGTGTTGTCAGGACATTAAGAATGTTTTGTATGTGGATAGCATTTAGGGTTTAGGGTTGAGGGATTAGGGTTTATGGATAAGAGATTAGGGTTGAGTGTTGAGGGATTAAGCTTTAGGGTTGAGGGGTTAAGGTTTAAGGTTGAGGGTCGAGGGTTCATGGTTTAGGGATAGGGTTTTGAGTTTCAGGATAAGGGATTAGGGTTTAGGACCTTGAGGGATTAGGGTTTAGGTTTGAGGCTTTATGGATAGCATTTAGGGTTGAGGGATTAGGGTTGAGGGTCAAGGGATTAGGGTTAAGGTAGAGTTTTGAGGGTAGAGGGATTAGGGTTGAAGGTTTAGGGTTGAGGGATTACGGTTTAGGGTTGAGGGTTTAGGGATAAGGGATTAGGGCTTAAAGTATTGGTGCAGGAGCACCCCATTACTGTCAAGAAGCCCCCTATTCTCATTTAATTTATTGTAAGGCCTAGAGCCAATTGTTTTGATTTGGACAAATGTGTCCCCTAGATGAGATAGTCCCATGTTGTGAGCTGATTTGGCATAGCTGGCAAGAAGTAGTTGTAACTGCATGTTTGTAACTGTCTGGCAGAAAGGTGACGGATCGATTCAGATCCCACCGAGATGTAACTGCCCTAAGAGTCTATATATGTATCATAGACGGGGGATAGATAGGCAGAGAGTCGAGAGAAATTATATGTATGTTTTTGAAATAGAAGAAATAAAGAATTTATGTTGTTCTAGTGTAATTCCAGGGAGGTAGTATAGAAGCATTCCACTGGTTGAGGTTTCTTTGAAACTAGTGGAATGTCTTCCTTAGGAGTAGATTTTCCCCCTTTTTGTTGAGTTTTGTGATTCATGTGCGTTGTTCGGTTACAAAGTGCGGAGATAGTTAATGGCGAGAAATCTGTGTGTATATCACAGTTGAAGCAAAGGTACATTGGCATAAGGATCATTATCGGAGGAGAAGATTAAAGTCTGGCCGAAGAAACAAGTCTAGCCGATGGTGAAGTTTGGTGTTTAGTATTTCGGTATGAGATTGGAGATCGGAAGACAAGACCAAAGTTTGACCGATGGAGACAGGTCTCAGCGAAGGTTTGAAGGAATGGACGCAGCGGTATGAAGGATGTTGCGGTAAGAGTTGAAGAAGCCTCTCCGACTGTATGGTGTATTGCCAATGGTTGAACCGTCGGTTGAACCGGTTCATCGATTCAATGGATTCACGGGTTCAACGGATTCTTAAAGTTCATTCGGTTCATTTGGTTCGCCAGTTCAACAAAAAGGCAAACGGTTCAACGGTTCAATGAACTCGTAGGTTCATTTGGTTCAATCGATAAAATCTATGCGATGGTGTGTGTATGTTCAAGCCGATAAGGAAGAATGAATGAATTTCGGTGTTGTCAGGACATTAAGAATGTTTTGTATGTGGGTTCAATGGGTTCAAGAGGTTCAATGGTTCAACCACTACGGTGGTTCAATAATATATTTCGTGTTGTTTTATGTTTCCGCTGCGTGCTCTACATCAGGTATAGTGTCAAGGGTTGAGGGATTAGGGTTTAGGGTTGAGGGATTAAGGTTTAGGGTTGAGGGATTAAGGTTTAAGGTTGAGGGTTGAGGGTTGAGGGTTTAGGGATAGGGTTTCAAGTTTAGGAATTAGGGTTTAGGACCTTGAGGGATTAGGGTTTAGGGTTTAGGGATCAGGGTTTAGGGTTTAGGGATAAGGAATTAGGGTTGAGGGTTGAGGGATTAAGGTTTAGGGTTGAGGGATAAAGGTTTAAGGTTGAGGGATTAAGGTTTAAGGTTGAGAGAGAGGTAGAGAGGTGAGGGGGAGAGATAGGTGAGAGGTAGAGATGTGAGGGGGAGAGATAGGTGAGAGATAGAAGAAAGACATGGAGAAATGAATAATATGGATTTTTCTATAGCAGGCCAAAACATGATCGCATGATAACGCGCTCGCATTATAATGCGAGCACATTATAAAATGAGTGCATTTTGGATTTCTGTAGAAATGGTAAAAAGGCCTAGACCCCCGTGATCATGGCCCACATATTCTATTTTATTCTATTTATGTGCGTGTTCTGACAAAAAAAAAGTGTTTTCATGCTATTGGGAAGTTCACATGCACATTTTTCACATTCTACCACCTTTGCATGAACTTTCCACCACCTTTTTCTACTTTGCAAACTTAAGGAGGAAATAACATAGTTTTCACATTGAATCTGATATATATCAATTCAAGTTTCAATTTTTGTAGTGTTGCAATGTTAATTATGATTGAATTGTAGGAATTTAACATTATAGATTAGTTAATAGTATTGTTGAAACTACTTCTATTTGAGTGTTATTCAATTTAATGTTGAAAAGGAAGCAAGTGGTGAAAAACTCAAATTGTTGAGGAGCTTGATGCAAGAAGAAAAAACACTACATAATTGGGTACTCTCTCTATTCGAATCTCCATTTTTTTAGGTATGTCAAGTCTTTACATGCATGTTCTTTACATTTTCCTTAATTCTATTTTAATTACTTTATCATGCTTTATCATACATGTTTATATCACTCGTATGGTTTACATATTTTATGTTTATATCAGTCTCAATTTTTTGATTTTATACTTCATCTACCTTGTCTATGCTTCCACATTTTGCATACATGTCTCACATTTTGCATTTATAGTTCATCATAGTTCTTACTACCCAAAGAGATTAGTCATCACACACAAATGTCCTTATAATAGACTATGTTTTAAATCAGTTCATGGTATGCATAATAAAAGATATCTCAAAGGTCAATATTAATTAAAATAGACACAATCACGATAAAAAAAGTAGCCTACAATCTTACATGGTGCCGTGTATATTTTCTACACTTGTGCTCTTTAATAATTATGTGCAATAATGAATTAAATAGACCTTAACATACCATGATGTTGAACTATACAAGAATATATCCTTACAACATATAAATATACAATCCCTTAAGCTTAATGAAATACTATTATCTTATCATAACAAGTTAAAATACAAATGAATAGGTGCCAAGATCATACAAGTAAATCCCAATAGGCTTAATCCAATCATGATCCATGCTATACTACATTATTCTTCATGTTGATAGTTCATACAAACCTTGTATACCAAATGTTTCCATTCCCATATCTATTACAATATGCCAAGTTAAATACTACAAATCAGTCACATTGCCATGGAATTGATATAGGGTCTCAATATAGTTCAGTCACAACAAAGTGCAAAGTTTAACATGAGTGTCTCCAGGAAAATCATAAGCCTTAAGTCTGATCCTATTGGTTTTCATAACATGATAATGTGAAGATAAGGGACTACTATCACACATCAGAAAATTAGTCCTTACCTCATGCCCTAGTGTGATGTCTCCCACGATCTCAATCATCTCTCCTTTCATGACTAGATGGTTATCAACAAGTGCTGGCCCATGAGACGTCTCCAAGTGAAAATCAAGTGTATCATGTGTCCTAAATTCTATCCCATGGTTGCAAGCTCAATCTTCATGTGTGAGGAGATGATCTCTATCTGTAAGTAAGTGTAAGTAGTTTGATGCCACTAGTACCAAGGCCTCCCCCACATCTTCAACCTTGTAGTGAACATGAAGTCCCATGTACTCTTCACTTGTAGCCTCAATAGGTGACTCTCCTTTGTCCTTATCCTCATAGGATGGAAGTGAACTTTGTACCATAATGCTTTGTATGGCTGCAATAACATTGTGCAATAATGCTTTGTATGGCTGTAATAATGCTTTGTATGCTTTGTACCTATTTTGGTTGAGTGACATTTACTCTTCTACATGATGATTGTATGTACATTTTGTATGAATGGTTGAATGACATATATTTCAGTTATTTGTATGGATTCATTTCTTAGGAACTAATATTTGTCTCTTTATCATGCTACAGATAAATTCTCCATCATGTTGAGGAAATGATCAAGAATTAAACCAACACAGGAAAAGATAGAAGCTAAGAATGCAAAGAAAGCAATGGCTATGAGGGAACTTCATGAGAAGAGGAAATTGGACATGATAAATGAAGACATGCCAATTGAAGAAGAATTGCAACCATCAAAAAGAGATATGGTATTGGCGACACAAAGGGAACAAATGCAAAAACTTCATGCTATGAGAGATTTGAATACCGTAGTTGGAGACACGTCCTCTACCACAAGTCAACATGTAGGGACACCATCTACCACATCTCAAGTTGAGAGTACATCATCACTCACATGTGAGGAAGGAGGTATGCTATTGTTCCCACCTCAACCTCAAGGTATGTAATATATTCCATCTTTGATCCAAGGTATGTAATCTATTCCATCTTTGATGAAATTCCTAATGTTGAGATGAATTTACCTATCTTAACACCACATAGAATTTTGCATAGAAATCCAAAGTATTTGATTGATATTGATGAGAATATTTTGCAGCCAACGGAAGGTAAGATTCCAAAACACACTTGTAGAAGATATGCTCATAAGATTTAGAGATTCTTCTTTGAAAAGTTAAATGAGACCACGAGATGTCAACTATTCATTGAAATGATGTGAAGTATAAAGTATAGGTCCATCATGAAGATTCTTGGGTTGAGAACATCAAAGTATTTAAGTGAAAAATCTATTGTCAAGAATCTAATGAGTGCATATGAGAGTGTGGGTAACACCTCACATACAAAAGATAGTAATGCAACACGGCATGTCATTACATCGACTATAGTAAGTAGTCAAATGAGGAAAGCTCATCTCATTAGAAAGATGTGTCAAGCACTGAGAATTAATAGGAAAACTTTATCAAGAGCTATTGGAAAGCGCCAAAGAATTAAGGAAACCAATGCCAATGAATTATGGGTGTTCTTGGTTAGGACGTTACAAGGTTTGGATGTTAGTTCATAACATTCATGTTTATCATGTTACAATAGTAGGACATAGTTTCTTATGTCATTGGATCATTGGATTTGGTTGTGGTTCTTTATCATAACATGTCATGCTTTCAGGAGTTGGATTAGGTTGTGGTTCTTCCTCATGATAGGAGTTTGTTCATGTCTTCATGCTTCTTTGTGCTCCATGTCTTTAGTGTTCTCAGTGTCTTCATGTACCATAGATTTCTTCAGTGTCCTCATGATGTTGATGTTGATCAGAAAACATGGTGTTAAGGTCATGTTGATGTTGATCAGAAAATATGGTGTTAAGGTCATGTTGATGTTGATTGATGAGTTGTGGTTGTTGTTGGAAGTTTTGGAAGTATATAGGATGTCATAGTGGCAATGTTCATATCATAGCTACAGAGGTTTAAACATTCAAAACTAGTTAGGGTTTTTAAGTTAAAGTTGTTAGTTATGTTTAAAACCCTAAGTGTAATGTCTTTACAGACCTAGTTTGGTAAGTTTTGTTTGTGTTATACTCTGTTAATCTATCTCAGATAACCTTCTGTGTTCTTCATGTGGTCTTCAACACTTAGGTTGTATTATGTTTAGGGTTATATAGTCCTTAACCTCCTAAAAATCCTAGTCTTTACTTTGCTCTAAAATCTAAGTTAAATACCTTACACTCATACCGACAATATCCCTTAAGAGTCTAAAGTGTAAAAATGAAGCAATCTTTGACGAGCTGTTACTCAGAAACCATGATACTTAGAAACATTCTATCTGAGATAATGTGATCATGTAGAACCCCTCTATAATAACCTCTCTCAGTTTTTGAAATATCTAAGGCATTTGCCCATGGTGAAAGGTTTTTTGTTGCCCCAAAAATCATTAGGAGGTAGTGTAAAGTTGCAAAGGGGTGTAACTTTCATTCTGTTCCTGATGCGACCAAACTGACAGTTCTAACGTGTCTGGATGGGTATGTTTAGGCTACGCATGGTCTTGTTTTGCACCCAAACATGCTGAAATAGTTCAAGCTACATTGCAACGGTGATATCCCTAAAGAGTCCAAAGTGCAAAAAGGTAGCAATCTTTGACGAGATGTTACTCAGAAACCATGACACTTACAAACATTATTTTTGAGGCAATATGATCATGTAGAACCCCTCTACAATAACCTCTTTTGGTTTTTGATATCTCTGAGGCGTTTGCCTGTGGTAATAGGTTTTTTGCTGTCCCAAAAATCATCAGAAGGAGGTAGTGTAAAGTTGCAAAGGGGTGTAACTTTCATCATGCTTCTGATGTGACCAAACTGAGAGTTCCAATGCATTCGAATGGGTATGTTTAAGATAGGCATGGTCATGTTTTGCACCCAAATATGCCGAAACAGTTCAAGCTACATTGTATCGGTGATATCCTTGAAGAGTCCAAAGTGCGAAAAGGCAGCAATCTTTGACGAGTTGTTACTCGAAAACCATGATACTAATAAAGATTTCATCTAAGGCAATGCGATCATGTAGAAGCCCTCTACAATAACCTCTCTCATTTTTTGATATCTTTGAGGCGTTTGCTCGTGGTGAAATTTTTTCTACTGCCCCAAAAATTATCAGGAGGTAGTGTAAAGTTACAAAGGGGTGTAACTTGTGTCCTGCTCCTGATGCGACCAAACTGATAGTTCCAACACATCTGGATGGGTACTTTTAGGCTAGGTATGGTCCTATTTTATACCCAAACATGCCGAAACAATTCAAGCAACATTTTACTGGTGATATCCCTGAAGAGTCCAAAGTGCAAAAAGGCAGCAATCTTTGATGAGCTACTACTCAGAAACCATGACACTTAAAAAAATTCCTTCTAAGAAAAAACAATCATGTAGAACTCCTCTACAATAACCTCTCTCAGTTTTTGATATCTCTAAGGTGTTTGCCCGTGGTGAAAGGTTTTCTGCTGCCCCAAAAATCCTTAGGAGGTAGTGTAAAGTTGCAAAGGGATGTAACTTCAATCTTGCTCTTGATGCGACCAAACTAACAGTTCCAACACATCCAGATGAGTGCATTTAGGCTAGGCATGGTCTTGTTTTGCACCCAAACATGCCAAAACAGTTCGAGCTACATTGTACAGGTGATATCCTTGAAGAGTCCAAAGTGTAAAAAGGCAGCAATCTTTGACAAGCTGTTACTCAAAAACCATGAAGGTTAGAAACATTTCATCTAAGGCAGCACAATCACGTAGAACCCCTCTACAATAACCTTTCTTGGTTTTTGATATCTCTGAAGCATTTTCCCGTGGTGAAAGGTTTTCTACTGCCCCAAAAATCATCAAAAGGAGGTAGTGTAAAGTTGCAAAGGGGTGTAACTTTCATCCTGCTCTTGATGTGACCAAACTAAGAGTTCCAATGCATCTGGATGGGTACATTTAGGCTAGTCATGGTCTTGTTTTGCACCCAAACAAGTCGAAACAGTTCGAGCTACATTGTACCAGCGATATCCCTGAAGAGTCCAAAGTGCAAAAAGGTAGCAATCTTTGACGAGCTATTACTCAGAAACCATGACACTTAGAAATATTTCATCTAAGGAAACGTGATCACGTAGAACCCCTCTACAATAACCTCTCTCAGTTTTTGATAACTCTAAGGTGTTTTCCTATGGTGAAAGGTTTTTTGCTGCCCCAAAAATTGTCAGAAGGAGGTAGTGTAAAGTTGCAAAGGGGTGTAACTTTCATCTTGCTCCTGATGCGACCAAACTAAGAGTTCTAACATGTCTAGATGGGTATGTTTAGGCTAGGCATAGTCCTATTTTGCACCCAAACATGCTGAAATAGTTTGAGCTACATTGTACCGGTGATATCCTTGAAGAGTCTAAAGTGCAAAAAGGTAGTAATCTTTAATGAGATGTTACTCAGAAACTGTGTCACTTAAAAACATTATGTCTAAGGCTACAGGATCATGTAGGGTCTCTCTACAATAACCTCTCTCAATTTTTTATATCTCTAAGGCGTTTGCCCATGGTGCAAGTTTTTCTGCTGCCCCAAAAATGGTCAAATGCATGTAGTGTAAATTTGCAAAGGAGTGTAACTTTCATTCTGCTCCTCGTGCGGCCAAACTGACTATTCCAATGCATTAGAATGGGTACGTTTAGGTTAGGCATGGTCTTGCTTCAAACCCAAACATGCCGAAACAATCTGAGCTACATTGTACTTGTGATATCCTCACACATTGCCTTTGCTATAACTGTTATAGTCTTCACATGTCAACATGCATCTTATGGTTGTTAACATACTTGTTCTAGCAGTCAAGATAGTCAACCCTCATCTTATTCCACCTTTACATCACTGTGTTATTAGGCTGAACTTAGACTTCTATGATATTTGAAACCCTCTACACTTCATGGCTCTATCATTATGTAATGATCTATACTGCACCTATTTTGCTTATCATATTTCATAGTAATCTTGCAAAGAGTTGGGGTAGTGGTATGCAACCTTCTATGAGATCAATACAATGTCATAACAAGGCTCTCGAGCTTAACAAGTTTTTGGGTAGGGAATTGCTTTATGGAATTAGAGAAATTGGTAAATGTGATGACATGATACATATTAACATGGTGAGATGCAAAGTATACATTTATAATATTAACCCCATTCTCAAAGGGATTGTTGATGACTTATGGAAGCCTATAGCCCCAATGTTATGTTGCATACTCAAATTAGGTAAGACTCAATATACTCTCATAACCTTGCCTTATATGCAAGAGGAATTACATTTAACAACCACAATGGTCATCAAGTGCTCATAAGCATATGATTTTGACTATCTTATTCAAGACAACAAACATATTCTTTGCATCCTAATATGGTATTATAACAAGGAATTAAGAAATATTTTCAATTGAGCAACTCATAAATAATATGGATCAGCATACCAAGGAACAACCATAAGAACATCCTTTTGAAACATAGGGAATTGCAAATATCTATGTTACAACAATCAACCTCTTTTCAATATACCAACATGCGATATTTGTAGAGTATTATTTTGGTTATATGATGCACCCAAATTGGGCTAGCAAGACCAAATCATGGTATTATCATGCCTTTTGGTCACTAAAATAAAACAATAAGCACAAAGATGTTTCACAAGAGTTTGACAACATAGAATGCAATAATTACAAAACTACTAAAAAAAGATGCATTGAAATAGCCAAAAAAATATGGTTTCATTTATGTAAAATGGGATTGCTAGGGAAAACCATAGAAGGTGTTTTTATACATTTATTTTAGTCCCCATATAGTCCTCTACAACAATATTAAAACTTAAGCATATACACTCAAAATAAAATCATTTTTCAAGCTCTAATACAGGTCCTTCATGAGTTTAATGACCATAAAGGCCAAGCTAAAATGAGTGTAGAGACCATTTAGACTCACAAGGTATGGGGATGTCCCATGCTAAAATTATCATATAAAAATTATTGCAATAACCCCTTGGTCACTTCTAAAATTAGATAGAGTTGTTTGTGAAACTATGAAACATGATCCTTAGTGTTGTGCAAATGGCACATGATCCAAAGGGTTGTGTAAGATTTATAGGGTGTCTTTTGAGTTGCACAAAATAATTCCTATCACTATGTGAATTATGCATGGTGCAAGGAACCATGGACTTTGTGTTGGATCAAGTGGCATTGTTTAGGCGGCACATGCAAGGACTTATGTACGAGGTTGTGAACAAAAAAACTTGCTTTCCATTTATCCATTTAACCAACTTCCTTTCTCTATTTTCTTGAGCTTGTCTAGTTTTGAGAGACAAACTTTCAACCCAAAACTCAAATTCTCTTATCATCAATTGGGATGGATTCTTTGACAATTAAACTTTAAAACCTAGAGGCATACAAAAATGATCTACACTACACCTATCTATATTACATAATGATCAACAAAAATGATTTGTATTAACCAAATTTCCATATAGGCATACATCAATATTTGTCGATATAAGTATAACATATATACAAAATAGCCATATAGGCTTACAAGAATGCCATATAGGCATACAATGTCAACTATATGCAATACAAAATATATGTCCACAAATGCCATATAGGCATACAACAAAGGAACATAATACAAAAGTCATTCCCCTCTGTCTGGTGAAGATAATAGATCACATGCAGCCGTTGATCTTCGAGGGGATGGAGACGCATATGAGGGTGGTCTACTACGAACCCGAGGGAGGCTACTCCTATTTAGTTGTTCATGGATCTGTAGTTGTTACAATAAAAAGTATAGACATTAATATATAGAAATTACATTATAAAAAATGAAACATTTAACAAAATAATCACTGACCACTATCTGAAAATGTGTCTACTCATTTGCCTCAGTAAGGATTAGGTTGTGGTGATGTCATGTCCTATAGAGACCATCTAGATAGAAATTAAACTTCAAATCAATATTCATTTGATTTTTCAAAAATAAACAACTATAACAACGAATGTAATTTTAAATTTACTAATCTACCTCATACCCTTGTCAAAGGCATGGAGCTATGAATCGCAGAGGACACACCATGTTCCATTGCCCTATGAACATGGGGAGGTGTCTTCGTAGCCTGTATCATCTGAAAATAAAACAACATTATTCAATTACAAAAACTATAATAGTGATGCAAGTCATGGCTCCTAACATACACACACGTTCACCTAAACATGGAAGTACACACAATAAAACACACAAGTCACATGCATATATACAAATTAGATGAATATTCATGACTATTGTGTGGTATAAGGGTCAACAAAGGAGGGACCATAGTAGCATAAAATTTTAGGTTTAAGAAGTCAGAGAGGGAGTGAAGGTGTTAGTTTAGGTTTAGGTTGGTGGTACGGTGGAGTAGGGTTGTGCTCAAATTTTTTTTGTTTGGTAGTCATGAAGGTAGGACAATGCCTAAGATAGAGTTTGTAGGTTTACAAGACAATGCCTAAACTAGAAATCACATAGACATTGGGTAAGTTTATGGGTTTACGGGAAGGAGGAATATCAAGAGTTTGTGGGATAATAGGAGGGAGGAAAGATACTAGATAGGAGAAGAAAAACCTTATTTTAAAAAATTCTTATCATTTTCTTTGTCTTCAGGTTTGTCAGGGGGTGGGTTGGAAGCAAAATAGGTTTGGGACATTTGGTAGGGGTATATTAGGAAATAGGTAGGGTAGATATGGGTTGGTTAGTAGGTTGGGTGTAGTGTTGGGGAAGTTTCTTAGGCCTACTTTTAGAAGTGGATGGGGAAAGGTCCTGCACTTTTTCTTTTACTTTATCTTGGAGGGGTGTTAGAGGGTAGATAGAAGTCAATGAGGAAGGTGAAGTAGTAATAGGTGGATATGTGGTGGGGAAGATAGAGACATAGCTAGTGGAGTAGGTGAAGTAATAGAAAGAGGTTGTGGGGTTGGGGCAATAATGCGTTTAGAGGTATAAGATAGGTAAAGGTGAAAGAGGGAATTGGTATGAGTTTGAGGTGGACCAGAAGGGGTTGACAAAAAATAATCTAAGGAAAAGTGTCTTAAGGTAACAACTAGTTGGTATGGGCTATGAGAAATGGTGAAGACATTACCATCATGGGGAATTTTAGAGTCAACAAAGGAGGGACCTAGATGATGTTGGAGTCAATCATATGCTATATAAGATGTCATAGGCTCATACCCCTCTCTGGTGTCATGTCCTAGGGTCTAATTGGTGGTAATTGGATGAGTTTATTAGAGAGAATTTGTCAAAGAATAGTGTGGAGGGGATCAACAAGCTTTGGTAGACATGTATGGAAAATGTGGTAGCATAGACAAGACAGTGAGTTTTTTGAAAAGATGCCTCAAAGAAATGTAGTCTCATGGTGATGTCCTTGTCTATGCATCTACTTGTCATGGCATTCCATGAGACCACATTTCTTTGAGGCATTTTTTTCAAATAACTATATTGTAATTGAAATTTTGTCATCTATCAACATCTAGTTATTAGTTATGCAATGTCTAGTAATGCTTTGAGTTTGAAAGATGTGCAATGAAATGTAACCAACGATATGAATATAAAATACAAAAATCTAGTAAGTACAATTCATTAATTAAACTATTTATTTTATTACCTCTGTGAAGCTTTGAAGTCCACCACCGCTGGCAGGTGTTGCTGTGAAATCTCCAATATTAACCTATTCAACATCTAAAATCAGATATTAGAATACCATTCATATAACAATGCTATTCACATGTAATATTTATAATTGTTTACTAGTTACATACCCCAAAAGTAGATGTCGTAGTGTAACATGCAAGTGGAGAACTGTTGAAAATTGCATCAATGCTATGACCCTAAAATTTCATTAAAATCATCAAACTAAATTAGTTAATCTTGCATTTCAAAAATGAAATTCAATAAATTAAATTCAATGAACTTGCTAAGATTTACCTGAGTATCAAGGTTGAAAGTCTCACTTAGGAAGGAATTTGTCATCACCATTTGCTCAGCTGCAGATGTAGCCTCCACACCTACATCCCGACTATCTGTGGGGTCATAACCACACGCTGGCCTGCAAGCCTAACAAGTATGGGGTGGAACCCTACTTGAACTCTCAACCAGCCCATGTTGTGTTGTAGGATCGGCATGCTCTATGATGCTCTGGGTCAAGGCACTAATGGACTAAAGTGTCTCGACCTCAACACTTTCCTTCACAATAGAAGGGATAGACACATGCTCATGGGCTAGTTTGGCAAGTGCTCATCTCACTGGTTGCTATGGGTCAACATGTGCCCCTGGTCTATCCTGTGCTGACCCCCCACCTCTACCTTGGAACTCCCACATATCAAAATAATTTGGCACTTTATTTTTGACAAATTCGTAGTAGAGTTTCCTCAAAAAATAATGCGAGACCTCATTATTGTTGCATGGAGGATGGTCAAAAACCATCCACCACGTTTGCGTAAAATTGTCCCTTATCACTTGGTTGTTGTACCAATGGATAGGGAACCTCTTGCATGTAAGGGGCAAAGGTTGATTTGTTCGTGAGTCTGTGAAAATAGAACACAAGTCTAATTTTGTAATTTGTTCATTTTTAACTTGTTCATAGGACAACTTATCTGCATAGAACTCTCTAAATTCTCTCCTATTTTCTGACCAACTAGAGATTTTCTTGCTAAATGAATATAGATTTGATAACATAGATTCAAGAGATTGAGCAAGAGTGGATCTATGCAAGGTTGAAGTTGCAGGTTCTTTCAACCTTCCAATTATGTCCTCAATTTGTTTTTTATTATTTTCAATTTGCCCCATTATATTTTCTTTTGTTCTAGGGATATATTGATGAATGAATGGAGGCATTTGTTGTTGGAGTTGTTCTTCAACAGGTATTTGTTGTTCAGGTGATGGAGGATTTTGTGTATTTTCAGGAGGAGGAGGTGCATTATCAATTCCTATAAATTAAAGAAATTTACATCAAAAAACTATTTGAACCTACCTATTTAGTAACAAATTCACACAAGAAAGCAAATAGAACTTACTCCTTCGGCCTCCCTAGTGTCGTGGTAGAATTTTGATGATGAATCAGTGACAAATTGTTGATGATATGCCCTTCGATAACGCGAGCGTGCTCTCCTTTGTCTCCAAGTCGCGGGTTTGCTGAGAAATAATGAAATAAAATGTAGGTTTTTTTAATATAACAGAGCATAATGCGCTCATGTTATAATGTGAGCGCATTATGGCTTGGTGTTGCCGAGCCTTAGGCTTGACATCACCAAGCCATAACATGAGCGCATTATAACATGCTCGCATTATGGCTTAATTTTTTTAAAAAAATTGGCCACTTTTTGGCCTCCCAACTTTTTGCACCCACCCTTAGGGTCCCTATTTGGGTTGAGTTCCCTAAATTTTCCCTTGTCATGCTAGAATTTTTTGAGTTAGATAGCCTCTTCTTTAGCCTATCTGGCTTGTGTTGAACTTGAATGGTTATTTTTGGCTCATCCTCAATGGTATGTCTATGTTCAGGTGGATTTATCCAAGGACCTAAAATAGTCTGTCAATATCCAAATTGGTGAAATGAGATATGTTCAATGTGTTATCTATTTGAACCTACCAAATACATATTATCTATGTTAATCCTCTAAAAATAAGATTCAAGACTACCCTTTGGCTTCACCTCATCTAAAACCTTCTACACAACCCACTTTTGTGTCACTGCCTTCTATAAAAAAGAGCAAGGATGTTCTACAGTGGTTAGTCACAAAGCTAAGAGCTCTAGTAATAATAATCCTACCCCAAATCCTTCTTCAAGATCTAAGGCTTAAGCTTTGAAGAATGTTTCAAAACCTCTAGATTCAAAGGAATTTGAACTCTTCCCTCTTAGGGAGACTTCTGGTGAGGCAAAATTTATACAAACTCTACTACTAGCATTAGTTTTATCTTGACCACCAGCCACCTCTACCCGACATGCTTCCCCTCCTTCAGTTACATAGTGGAGGTCCTATAGCTGACCAAGGTGACTAGAAGAGAGAGTTTTTTTCAAAGAGATGGCAGCCACTCCACCTTAACTTCCATATATGAAGTTTTGATTCAAATGAAGCTCTTCTATAGAATATTTTTTTTCTCTTGATGAACTTGATAACAAGGAGATGATCCTTGACAGTCATTTATGAATTATGTCTCCTAAAATGTTCAAGGTTTGATAGACCTCCAAGGAATTACTCTGTTCATGACACTTGACTACAATTTCCAAGTATGGATATTCTCTATGTACAAGAGGTTAAAATTTCTAGTTTCTTGCTTTCTATAGCTTACCACATTATTTGTCCTTCCAATCATTTCTTGTGTAGTAAGCATGAAGTAGGTCAAGGTGGTGTTGTCACCTTTCTCTCCTATGTGGCATCAACACTTAGTTGACCAAGGAAGTGACCCCACCAATCGAGCATTGTGGGATCTTTTCAACATTAATAATCATTCTTTTGGAGTTATTAATGTTTATGTTTCAAATGATGTTATAGAGAGATCTAGCCTCTAAAAGTGGATTCATAATTCAATGCATGTTTCCACTTTGGTTTTGTGCAAGGATTTTAATATGATTGAAATAACCTATGTTAAATGTGGGGTCTTGCCTATGCATTGGAAAGATAGTGAAAGAGAGGCCTAGTTCTTCATCCATAATAAATTGGGACTTTTTATCCCAATCTTGGTTGCCACCATGATCATACAATGTAGTATGCTTAGAGTAATTTGAGAGTTGGTCCTGATAGAATACTAAATCATCTAGATCAAGCGATGTTGTCAAGTCAATCTTTTTTCATTTTCCAGTTGTTATTCCTTTCCAGTGGAGCCTTTGTCAAACACTATCCTTTCAAACCACTTTCCAATATGATTTCATGTTGAGTGGCAATTTGCTAAACCCAAGACTATGAAGACTCAATTTTTCCAAAACATGTCATTGCTTAATCACAAAGCCACATCATTCCACATTCAACGTGTCTGGAATTTAGAACCACATCCTATGCATGGGACTGACTAGATAGCTTGGTGGAATGATGCCATAACCTATACTTCTCACTTCCTCTGCATTTATGGGCATCATTTGGCCCGCTTTCATTGCCTCTTTTACAAGGTCACCACCTCAGAGCTCTACCAAGCCATCACCACTTTATAAGCACAATCATTTGATTTAGTCACTCAGATTTGAGTGGCTCATCTCCACCACTGGAAGCAAGTTGTAGATGCTCACACTATGCAAGGAGCCCAAATCAAATCTTGGATTCACTAGCTCAAGATTGGTGACAAGGTCCCAAAAGAATTCTTTTAGGATTTGTGTGTCTATCATACATCACAAAACATTAAGTAAATCAAAGAGGGGTAGCAACTCTTAAATGAGATTCCTAACATTTTACAGTCTTTTGTCCAACACTATGAGCAAGTTTTTGTTGATCAAGATTAAACTCTGGTTTAGTTGGTTGCTTTACAATAGTTCCTTAATGTGGTTCCTTGTTATCTTTCCAATTCTCATTGAAGATTAATTTACGAAGTTTTTTTTTAATGTCCAATTACAAGGCCCCTGGTTTGGATGGATTTCCCTTTGAATTTTATGAAACTTTTTGGGATATTAGGGGTGAAGATCTTCACAAGGTCTATCTTGAGGCTTTTCATACAATTTTTTTAGGGATTTTAATCAACAAGGGAAATATTAATTTCATACCTTAAGATGGTGATCCTAAAGATATTTACAATTGGTGGTTGATCACCTTGTTGAATGTCTCCTATAAGATTATTTCCAAGGCTTTAGCTTTTAAGCTTAGGCTTATGCTTCCTAAGTTGGTCTATCTTGAGCAACTGAGTTTTATTAAATCCAGATATATCCTTGATAATATTATTGTTGTGTGGGATGGGATGGAATGGGCTTGACTCTCTCAACAACTTGCCATTTTCATCAAGATTGATTTTTTCAAGACTTATGACCATATTGAATGACCTTTTATCCTTTCCACACTTCAAGCACTTAGATTTGGGCCTCACTTCCTCCAATATGTTTAGATGGTGTTTGTTGATGCCTCAACTTTCATTACCATTAATGGGCAACAATCGAATTCTTTTGATATTTTTTAATCTATATATCAAGGCTACCCTCTTGCTCTAACTCTTTATGTTCTTGTTGTAAAAGAATTCGGTTATCTTTTGGCCCATGTGGTTTCTCAAACCCTTGTCAAGGGGATATCTCTTCCCAACTCTCCCACCCACTTGGTCAATGGACACTTTGGCAATGATTCTTTCCTCACCATAATTGAGGAAGAGAATAATCTCAAGCATTCCCTTCATTGCCTAGAATTTTTTTTACAGGCTTATGGTTTGGGCATACAAAGGAAAAAGACCTAGTCTTATAGGCAATCTTTTCTTCCCAAGCCAGGTTGGTTAGATAATTTTGGCTACAAATGGATTGAGCACAGGGAAGTTTTCTATTTCTTAGGCATTCCCTTTGCTTTCCAAGCCTCTCCTTTTATTCTCTAGCAAGTTGTTGCTAGGATTGAGAAAAATCTAAATTATTAGATTACAAAGCCTCTTTATTTGGTTGGTAAGTTCCAAATTTGTTCTAAAATCTTGGATGCCACCCATGTTTACTAGTCCTCTTCTTGGGTTCCCTTAAAGGCTTCTTATTTGAAAATTTAAAAATTATTCAAAAACTTTCTCTGGGCTTCACCATCATGTTGCTTGGGAATTGTGTCATCTTCCCCATGATCATGTGGGTAAGGCCTACTTTCAATTTATTGGAAAGTAATATCCTTATGTGCCAAGTGGATTATCAAAGCCTTAGAAGGAAATGAAGCTTGGAAAATTCTCACCAGGAATTATATCACTCAATTGTGCCTTTGAGATGGCCAACCTCGAAAGGCCTTGATTTTTGTACTCTCCTCACTATGAGGGAGCTCATTGAGATTCAAGGAAATTTTGTTATCAAGAGCATTTAGAAATCCTGGGAAGCTATTAATCCTTGTCTTTTAATGGGAAAGAAATGACTTCCACAATGGACTTTCTATCAGTCAACAATCTATCTAGTGGTCTCTATCCTTTCTTGTCAAGATCGTCCTCTAGCTAAGGTGCCTTAGATCCATGCCTTGAAATTCTTTAAAAGAGGTATAAGAGTGTTGCAAAATTTTATTAATAGAGCTACCAAGAATTTTATTTCTTGTCCTAAATTTAAAATGAAATTCAGACTTGCTAATCAAGACCGAGAGACTTTCTAGACTATTATCGATGCCATTCCTCCCTAGATAATTCAAAAAATTGGGGTTAGATCTTTTAATCCTTGTTGGAAGGAATGGAAATGGTATCAAGACACACCATTTCAGAATTATAGGACTCATAAAGTTTATTTGTGGTTGTCACCTCACCTTCCTATGGTAGATTAGTTGACCATCGATAGCAACTTTAGTCTATATGGTCAGCCATTCTTGGGCCTAAGTTGACTCACTTTGTTTGGTGCATCTTTATCAAGGCCTTCCTCTTGGTGCTCATTTGGCTCATTTGGTAGTTCTTAATCCCCATTGTCCAATTTTGTGGATAGATTGATAATCTCAAACATCTTTTTTAGTTTTGCACCAAAGCTTAGAAATCTTGGAATTGGATTCATGATTCCTTTAGGCCCTTTTGACCTACACCTTTTTCTTGGAATATGGTTTTTCTAGGGAACTGGCCTTGTCTCCTGTTCAAGTATACCCAGATTTGGCATGCTTTCAAGGTGGAAATTCTCTTTAGTATTTGGGAAGATAGAAATGCAACTTTTTTTTCAAGGTGCTCTACTAATGTTTATTTTTCCTTGTATACTAAAGCTATGATTTTCTCTAATGTGCTTATGCAGATTTAGGTGCAGGCAAGTAAATTTGCACTTGAATTCATTCATATTTAGGAGCTTTTGGACCATTGGGGAAAAGGGAAAAGCTCCTTGCATCATTATTAGAGTTTCACCTAATCCCCTTTCTCCTCCTGGAGGGCACTGACATAGTGGCTTCTAGTTTTCCAGAAGAAATAAAGGTTCCTAGTCTCATGGTTCTTAGCTTCTAAGTACCAAAGATAGTGTAACTTGTGGTTGTTGGCCTTAACCTTCCAATTTGCCTTCAACTTCATCTCATGGGTGTGGTGCTCCTAACTAACTTGACTTTGGCATGTTTCCTTGCCTGGAGCAAACCATTTCCCTAGTTCGTACCTAGCCTCCCTCAAATGGTACTCCTAAAGAGGAGGGTTCTATCACTAGTTGGGAGCCTATTGATGACTCAGTCCCCAGTTATGTTTGGAATCCTAATGATAAAGAATCTCCTTCTTTTGGAAGTGCATTAGCTACCTAGTTATGTTTGGGCTTGGCCCTTTGTTTTGTTATCATCTTTGTTTTGGACTCTATCCCATTTAGATTGTGTGGGTGTGCCTCTCTACCACCCATTTTTTTTTAGAATATTGTATTATTTCCTTTTAAGTTTATAAAAAGTAATATAAGACTTATTCATCAAAAAATGAAGACATCCCTTCCTACACATGATCAATCAAACACAAGCTTTGATTCCAAATGTTGAATCTACAATTAATCCTTAAGTTATGACCAATAAAGTATAATGTAAATATGATCTTTAATGACATAAATAAAAATAATAGAGATGCCAAATTGAAAATGAACCTATAAACAATAGCACTAAGAACACAAAAAGATTGACACAATATGTAACCTAGGCAAGTATAATGAAGAAAAAGTGATATCACCACTTTTTGCATTACATTACATAGGTGCTGAAATGGAAAACACTAATTTACTAAAAACTACAAAATAATTTACGAAAATAACTTACAGAGTAAAAGAAGGGATACAAAGAGGAACCTGGATCCAAACAAGGGAAGCCACTATAGAAGATACCAATGCATCACATGGATGTCCATGCCAAGCACTATTGTCCATATGGCCCAAAAATGTGAAAATCCAACACCACGGTTCGTCCAATCTACAAGATTAGGAAATAAAACACAATAGTGAGCTACTAGGTACTAAAAAAATAAAAACAACAAATATAAGCTCACTAAATCAAATGAAATAATAAAATAGACAAGAGAAGGGAAGAAACTGGCAAACCTCCATGTGGTTGGATGCTTCCCAAGTAAACTTGTAGCTAAACCAAAGAAAATGTTTGGGGTTGTTTGGGGATTTGCCTCAGTCAAACCCTTGTTTCAGTCTTTTGACCTTTAGAGTAACCAATAATAAAAAGATAGAAAGTAGCATGTGTGCTCCTATCCTATGTGCATCTAGGAATTAAGAGCAGTGATAACAAAATAAAACTAAGAGCATTATCCCTGGTCTACGGGGAAACACCCTAGTGTGTGTATTAAGACAAAATGGGTGGTGGTCTACACCAAGATTTTCCAAATAGAAATGTAGAAACAAATGATAAAGAAGATCTACACTATTATTCAAAGAAAAAATAAGAACAATACTACCAGGATGATTGTAAAAGAGGGAGAATGAGCTCTTTGAAGAAGTCAACCAAAGTGTAGCAACATGAATCCTTGACAGAGATTCAAAATGGTGTTATTTCAACAACATGCAGCTTCAACAAGCTCAGCAATGGAGGTAAGTGCACTTAAGCATATCCAAGGGATAGATTGAGAGATCATGAGAGAGATCTTTTTTTTAAATTAATGTTTACATAAGCATTTGAGGGAAGTTGAAGAGTTAAATTTGAACATTAGAAGTGTTTTTCTAACAATCGAGTGTTATAGCAGTCAACAGCAGGTGGTTGAGCGGGAAATCAAAATTTTTAAATTTTGGGACTTTCAAGACACTAGCATGTTGTGTGGACATTTGGTGTAGCGCTAGTGTCCTAGAAAAATTGCACAAACTTCAACACATGTTCCCAACATAATGAGAAGAATTAGAAATTGATAGAGAAATTTGGTAATCTGGTGAAGGAATAGGCTAAGGCTAGGCTAAAATGATCCCTAAAACATGCTAATGGAATGGACACTAAAGCAAGCCCAAAATATAGCATGAAATTGTAAGGGTATGCAATTTTCTATCCTACATTTAGCCCCCACTTTAGCGAGCTGATGACACTAGGTGATAAGCTACACTAAAGTACATAAATGAAAATACTAAAAGTAAATAACACTGCGTAAGGCAAATTTATGGAATTATGAAACCATGAAGTGGCAAGGTGATGGAAATAATCTCAAAGTTCATATTTTGCTTCGCTGGTTACTCACTAATATTAAGATCAAATTTTTACGGGACTACAGAGTTACCATTCCTACTCCGAGTTCTGCTAAGTTCATTTGCTCTACAAAGATGGGAGGAGAGAGAACCTGCACTAAGCCTCTATCCTACGAAGAGTTTAAGAAAAATGAAACCCTCTGGCACATTTGTAGCCAAGGTGGGTTGGCCCTGTATCTTGAGTGCCTCCACCTGGGTATGACAAAAATCTCTCCAAACAGTGTGCAATGTCATGGGATAACAAAAGGGTTCAAGTTGGCGGCGTCGGCTTTGAAATCATGAAAGAGGTCATCAGTTTGGCAACTAGCATGACCATTGATGGTGTCAAGTAGAAATGCCAAAGCAAGGCGTCAGACCCGAAGGGCATGGTGTTGTTTTTGAAGAAAGGTGAGGTGCTACATAATCTCTAAGGTGGGTTTGACCAGGAGAAATTACCTAAGGCATGGGATGATGTATGCTACATGTTGATCAAATACTTCACCCTAGAAGGTAGGTTCCGTCACTTTTACCACTATCACTTTGTGCTTTTGAATCACTTTAGAAGAATCCAATTTATTAGCTTCCTTTTCTACCTGCTTTCCTCTCTAGAGACCTCAGTTTTGGCAATGATTGAGCAGCATGCCATTAACCCTGACAAACCCTTGATACCCCTACACCAAGGTCTCATCTATCATTTGTATAAATTCCACCTGGCCTTATGCCCTCCTAAACAAATTAAGGCTACCTGTGTTGACAGCTCCCCTTTTGCCTTGAAACACACTAAAGACCAGAGCCATGTTGTGATCATTACTGAGCTTACCCCCAAAAAGTCAACGGAGACCCCCAAAGATGCTAGGGTTCCACTTCCAAAAAGAATCCCAACCCCAAAAATAGTCCTATGTCCCACATTGTGGCTAACCCCACTAGCCACGCAAATCCTGATATGACTAGCAATCCTAAAGATGCCTCTAAACCCATTAAGAGGAAACTTACTATCGTTGAGAGCAAGGGTGGTACTCAGAAGAAAACCAAGGAAGGGAAGCATGGAGATTGTAAGTTTGTCAATGTTGGGAACATTCTTAGGAAGGAGGGTCACAATTTGGGGAAGGGTAAGGAGGCAGTGATTTATGGGGGAGGAGATGAAGACAACGAGGATCTCATGATGAAGGGAAATCCATGTCTCAGGGTAAATTCAGAGTGCCTTCAATGAGAAGGTCTAGTATATTGGCCGCAAAGCCTACTCCTTTTCAGAAAGAGCAGGTGGTGTCTAGTGATTCGAGGGACAAGGATGAGAATGTTGACAGTGAGGTTAATACTGGGAAGATGGATGAGACTGCAGGTGTGGAGATGGAGGATGATGGCCCTAGCAACTTCCTAAAGCTAAATATCCAGGGTTCAGAGATGGAGAATTCATTTGAAATGAAAGAGGACACTCACAAAATCAAAAAGAATGACAGAAAGACCACGAAGGGACCAGCTATTGAGGACTTGAACAATAGGGTTAGCAATTTGGAGAAGAATTTCAAAATTTTGGCCAGGTTTGCATTGAAGGTGATGCACAGGTTGGCTACAACATTGGTGGTCCTCCAAGACCTAAAGCTCAACAAACATGGCATTGAGAATAAGAAAATGAAGGATTATGAGGAACTATATCAGTTCCTCACTGAAGACTAGGGCCATCTCTTTGATCAGCCCTAGGTGTTTCCTCTCTATTGTTTGTTGGTGTTTTGTCTGGTGTTAGTCTGGTGTTAGTCCGTTGTTACTAGTTTTTATTAGTACTATGTTTCTGGTTTGTTCTTTGTTGACTTATTTGTGTGCCCACTGGGCTGTGCTGTAATGGGTTCGGCACCTTAGTTTTGCCACTTATTTAATCAAAAACATCACACAAAGATATCCAAAAGGATATTATAGAGGATGTAGAGATCTTCACTCAAAGGGACCAAGCCCCTTGGCTAAGAACCTACAAAACAAATACATTCGAAGACAAAAACCTACAAGACAACAGTGTTAGCAAGCATAAACCTGCAAAACCATTATGTCAAAGCATAAAAAACATACATATAAACATAAACAACACACACAACAGACAAAGAAAAAATTTGAGTCAACAAAGTGAAAGAGACCTTAATATGAAAGGTTGTCTCAATACCATGTATCATCCCTAAAATAAAACTAAAACAAAGAAACAACAAATAGAGGAATTCTTAAATAGATAGAGAAGCATATAATGATTCGATCAATTGCTTTAAGGAGGGGAGACATACAAATAGACATGGAAGCAATCAATACGAATGAAAGAGAGTAAATGACTTAGATACTAGCTTGCTCTATCGCTAGGGGTCATGTTAATCACAGTACCCTCATGGATCACAAACTAGCAAGTTGTGTTATGCTAGGTGATTCATGGGTGTAAGAAGGTAGTTCATATGAAGCAAGTTGTACTATACTATGTGGCTCATAGACTACATGGATCATAGGCTATCAATTTGTATTATGTTAGGTGATTCATAGACTACCAATGTCTCAAGAAGCATAAAAATAAATGCCTCAGGGAGTGTAAAAATGAATGACACCTTAGGGAGCATAAAAACATGAACAATGCCTTAGGGAGCGTATTAAACACCAACACCACAGGGGGTGAATGCTACGAGGAGTGTGAAATAAACAATGCCTCAAGGGGTGTATTAATAAGCAACACCTCAGGGGGCACAAATAAAGAAAGGTGGATGTATGGATGCACATGTGAGTCAATTATATGCCCCCCCTAAATATTAGCATGTACAGTATGCAAATATTTTAAGGTAAAGAAAAGGGGAAGAAAGAAGAGGGGAGATCCTTAGAAAGAATGCACACCCTGACAACAAGTTGTCTCTACCCCCTAGAATACAGGTGAGGACAACCATGAAAAGGACTATTGTGTTGTTACCAAAAATAAAGATTTAGTTGCATGTGAGATTGTACAACCATGAATGGAAACAAGCAAAGAGAGAAAGCTACGTGTCACATAACAAGTAGCAACACAATAGAGTGAGTAGAAAAAACTAAAGACAATGGTTTAAGTGATCAGATGACTCAGCAAAATCCAAATTGCAAGGAGAATGAAGGAAATAGTTCTCCAAGGGTAGAATTGTAGCATGAGTGAGTATAGAAGTTATAGGAGGAACACCAACAATGGACTACAACAAATTCCCATTACAAGAAGGGAGAAGTGTATCATCACATTTGAGGTGAGGGTGCTCTAGAAAGATTTGATCAATTTTAAGAACATGAAGAACCAATTCAGAAAGAGAATGAAATTACTCAAAGAGCATAGCTTGTCAAATATGTGACAAGTTCCCATGAAAGAGACGTAAGCTCAATGTCACAATAGAGGAAGTCCCAAAGTGATGACAAGTGTAATCTCTATGCCATAACTAAGGACTCTCAATATTGTAACATAGGTAAGCTCAATGTCATAATAGAGGAATCTCAACATGACCATAGAGTTAAGTTCAATATCATAAGGACTCTTAATACTATAACAGAGGTAATCTCGATGTCATAATAGAAGAGTCATAATATGATAACAAAGCCAATCTCAATACCATGTGTAAATGTCAAAGAAGCACGAAAGCCTAGGTGATCTAGATAGAGGTAAATCTTGATGTCCCAGCAAAGTGCACCTAGCCAAGAGAAGAATAAAGAAAATTATATGAAGATAACAATGTTCCTCTAATAAATGTAGAATATAGAGAAGAATATCAACAAGAGACTGAAACATTGACTCATTAGAAGAGGTCTGTTTAGTTTTTTTATGAAGAGAATTACAAGAGTCGGTATGAATAGAAATAGATTCCAAAGCTATAGGAAGCTAAGCTATGGGAGAAGTACATGTGTGAGAAGCATCATATCCAATATCATATTCATCATGAGCAAGAAAAGTGTCACGACTTTGTGCGGATTCAAGTACTGAGTCAATGTCATCATTATGTAAAGAAGGAAAAGGTGTATCATAAGATGAGACATGAATGACACATGTATCAATAAAGCCTTGTATTATGTCTTTTAATTCTTGACATTGATTGGTAGAATGACCAAGCACTCTATGATACCCACAAGAAGGAAGTGTGGAATGACTATACTTAGAAAATTTCTTGTACATAGGAGGGGGAGAGTGATTAACTGATTCTCCAAAAAAGTGCATAGAATACTCTCAGGAAATACGATGGAAGAATGTTCAATATGTATCAAAGGAGAAATTTCGGCCAAAGTGACATTCTCAAAGTGATGAATGGTACTAGCATGCTCACCCTTATCTACAAGAGGGTGTTCATCCTCCAAGGAAAAAGGAGGGAGTGAATGAGAAAAGAGTCCATCTTGATAAGATAAAGGGTCAATAAAAGCATGAGCCTCATCATCACTCAAAGAAGAGTCATCAAAGGCACTGAAAGAGATTTTATCATCAGAACGTTAAGAATGATGTGGTGAAGAAGAATCATCAACTGTAAGTATAGGATCCTCACAGGTGATGAAGGAAGAGAGGGAGATCTCTACATCCTTTGGGAGGTCCAAAGAGTGTGAACACGTAACCAAAGGATGGATAGAAGAGAAATATGTCTCTGTATCCTTAATGATGTCCAAGGGGCTTGAACATACAGCCAAAGGAGGGAGAGAAGGTAAAGAGGTCTCCACATCCCTAGTGATGTCCAAGGGACTTGAACATGCAACCAAAGGAGGGAGAGAAATAGGAAGAGACATGGAATCATGGACTATGGAAGATGTGGTAGAAGTAGAAGAATAAATAGAATAGGTATGCTCAACATATGTCCGAGGGGGATCTAATGTGAGGTGAGACTCTTCATCTACTAATGCCTCATCTCTAGAAGAGAGAGCATGGAAATGAAGAGAAAGTAACGTAATGTTAAGAAATGTATCGATGATTTCATCCTCTTATGCCAAAATATCCTCACAAGGAGGGATCAAAAGAATAGAGTGACATAGGAAGAGCTAAGTCACCATTAGATGCATGGAATGGAACATCACTCTTAGAAACATTTTGAGAAAATCTAGAAAGTGATGTTAGAAAAGAAGAGAGCATGCTTAAGAAATTTGTTTAAGAAAGGAGTTGACAATCCTATCGAAGGTTGGGGTTCGAGGCAGTGCCCCTGAAAAAATTTGAGGAAAGAAAAAGGAAGAAGTTTTTTGTGTTAGAGCGATAGGTTCACCAAAATGTAATGAAGAAAAAGTGATATCACCACTTTTTGCATTACATTACATAGGTGTTGGAATGGAAAACACTAATTTACTAAAAACTAAAAAATAATTTACAAAAATGAGTTGCAGAGTAAAAGAGGGGATATAAAGAGGAACCTAGAGCCAGAGGGAAGCCACTATCCAAGATCCCAGCACATCATGTAGATGTCCACACCAAGCATTGTCATCCATATGGCCTAGAAATGTGAAAATCTAGCACCACTATTCATCCAATCTACAAGATTAGGAAGTGAAACACAATAGTGAGCTACCAAGTACTAACATAAATAAAAACAACAAAGATAAGCTCACTAAATCAAATGAAATAATAAAATAGACAAAAGAATGGAAGAAACTAGCAAACCTGTGTGCGGTTGGATGCTTCCCAAGTGCCTGTAGCTAAACCAAAGAAAATGTATGAGGCTATTTGGGGGTTTACCTCAATCAAACCCTTGTTTTGGTCTTTTGACCTCCACAGTAGCTAATAATAAAAAGATAGAAAGTAGTGTGTGTGCTCCTATCCTATGTGCATCTAGGAATTAAGAGTGGTGACAACAAAATAAAACTAAGAGCATTATCCCTGGTCTACGGGGAAACACCCTAGTGTGTGTATTGGGACAAAATGGGTGGTGGTCTACACCAAGATTTGCCAAATAAAAATGTAGAAACAAATGATAAAGAAGAACCACACTATTATTCAAAGCAAAAATAAGAACAATATTACCAGGGTGATTGTAGAAGAGGGAAGAATGAGCTCTTTGAAGGAGTCAACCAAAGTGTAGCAACGTGAATCCTTGAGAGAGCTTCAAAATGGTGTTATTTCAATAGCATGCAGCTTCAGTAAGGTCAACAATAGAGGTAAGTGTAGCTGAGCATAACCAAGAGATAGATTGAGAGAGCATGAGAGAGATCTTTTTAAAAAAATTAGTGTTTGCATAAGGGTTTGAGGGAAGCTAAAGGGTTAAATTTGAATGTTGTAAGTATTTTTTTGACGACCAAGCATTACAACAGGCAACAAAAGGGTGGCTAAAAGGGAAATCAACATTTTTAAATTTTGGGACTTTTGGGACACTAGTGCATCACACAAATGTCCATGCATAGCGCTAGTGTCATACAGAAATCAAACAAAATTCAACACATGTTCCCAACACAATGAGAAGAATTAGAATTTGAAAGAAAATTTTGGCAATCTGGTGAAGGAAGAGGCTAAGGCTAGGCTAAAATGATCTCTAAAACATGCTAAGGGAATGGACACTAAAGCAAGCTTGAAATATAGCATGAAATTGCAAGGGTATGCAATTTTCTATGTTACAGAAACCCTTTCAAAAAAATTGTAAAATCCCTAATAGGATCTGCCATAAAATTTTGATTTTTAGGTTATGATTTCTGTCTTAAATTTTTGCTTTTTAGTATTTTGGTCAAAACCCTAATTTCTAATTTCTGGTTGTTATTTTTAGAATGATAAACACTTATAACAGCCAACATATAATATCCAAAAACATCAAACTATTATGCCAAATGATTCACCCAAAATCATAAGTGAAATACACCATGAAATACATAATATATGAACATCAAATGCACATAACAAGTCTAAAATTCTGAAGACAAATCTGATGTTATAAATCAGAGAGTAGAAGTCTGAAATTACATTCAAACATGGGCTAAAACATGACAAACAAGCCTAGAAATGTTGTTGTCCCAAATCATATCAAACCCTAGGTTTGTACATAGCAAATGATGGTAAATGATGCTCAAAATAGACCCTCAAATGATGGCACTCCAATCTGCCCTAGTGATATGCAATGAATGATCACCAAATGTCCTCCAAAGATAAATTTGCCCTTCTCAAATCAGGTCTGAAAATGTTTTTGCAAGTACATCTAGGGTTTTTTGATCTACATGTGAAAATACTCCACAACAAGCCTAGCAAACATCTCCAATAGTAGCGCTCCAAGTTAGGGTTAAAGCCTAATGTAATACACACCAAAAATCTACGAGTTTTCTGCTCCAAATCTGATCTTAAATAAAATTCTACTCTTGTCCTTCACGGATCTCTAATGAAGCGCAAGTAGGCCTCCATTATGAAACCTCCACAAGATGAATTAGGTTTTCATCCAATTCACCTAGAATCACAAGGGTTTTCATCCTTGGATTCAAGCCCAACTTTCGTTGCAGCCAAAAGAGATAAACTCCATATAAAATTAGGAATGAATGCTATGATGAAATGCCTCCAAATGAATTCTTATTTATACATGATCTTTCTTCCTCCTTCTAGGCTGACCTAGGCAAGATAATACTTTATTGTTTATTACCTTTTTTCCTCCTAAGATTGACCAACCCCTCTAAGCAAGATTGGTGCTCAAAAAAAAATTAAAGATTTATCTTTTTATTTTCTTTCCACTTCCTTTGGCGCCCACACAAGAAATATCATTATTTTATTATTATTTTATATTCTTCTTCCAACTTTCCATCCTCCAAGGGTGAACCATTAAGACATGTGGTATAACATATTTTTCCCTTAATTCGAGTCATCCTTCTCAAGGTAAGAGATCATAAAATGTTCTTATTTTGTCCATAGGCATTTTTCCATAATTTCTTGATTTTTCCATTCTTCAAATTATGCCAATATCACAATATTATTCCAAGTCATAATCCATCATTGATTTGCCCTACAAAATTGGCCAAGTGTGGAAACTTGCCAATTAGGTCATCACTAGGTGACCACTCTGAAAATGGGGACATTACAGTCCTCCCTTCCCAAAATTGCTTGCCCACAAATTATGTGACTAGTGTTGACTTCACCACAAATATCACAAAATTATGCCAAGTCATAATCCATCATCGATTTGCCCTACAAAATTGGCCAAGTGTGGAAACTTGCCAATTAGGTCATCACTAGGTGACCACTCTGAAAATGGGGACATTACAGTCCTCCCTTCCCAAAATTGCTTGCCCACAAATTATGTGACTAGTGTTGACTTCACCATAAATATCACAAAATTATGCCAAGTCATAATCCATCATCGATTTGCCCTAAAAAATTGGCCGGTGGAAACTTGCCAATTAGGTCATCACTAGGTGATCACTCTAAAAATGGGGACATTACAATCCTCCCTTCTTGGAATTGCTTGCCCACAAGCAATTGCAAACCTATGTCCTGCAAAATACTGTCAAGTGATAAGTATCTCCATCCAACCAAATGTCCTGTGATCACCCTACTCCTTAACCTATGGTTGTATCTCCCCAAAAGAATATGAAGAATGATATGCAAAGTGAGCTCCGGTGGAAAAACTAGCCATACACACTTGAACTCTTGCTTCTCCATGTGCTCTACATGTGTAGCTATAGGAACAAGAATACAAAATCCTCAACCCCAAGTGCCAACAACTTCGGGTGCTTCACTCTGATACAAATATCATCAAGCCAACAACTATGAAGCAACTCATCATGATCTATTTGAAATGGTGTACCAAACACACCAATACCTGGATCCCAAATCATCACGCCATCACATCCATAAAAAATGAGGAGATAGGTGTCTCTCATAGTGTCACCAACACAAACTATCCATCTAACTCTGAAGGATATTGTATGGATGTGCAAGATGCCTATCATAGGTGCATAGAAATACATATCAACCCATCCTAGGCTGCTAATATAAATCAGAACAACACCAAACAAACTGAAAACCATTCCTATGGTGGTGCAAAAAGTAACTCCAAAGTCATATGATGATAGGATCTCATCATCATGCCTGTCTCCAACACTGAAGTAGTGATCCAAACCTCTCCACATCATCAAAACTATTGTTTTCCTCAAAGTATACCCTAAAAATTCCATGACTAGTAATGTAGGGAAGCCATCTATCCACAATGTATGAGGTAGAGACCAATGGGTTAGGGTTGAAACACTTCTATCATCATGCTTGTCCCCGTACCAAAGACCATAGTCCAACTGAAACTCAAGCACATGCCACTCAAAATCAAGTACCTCCATGACATCATCTTCATACCTTGGATCATAGACCATCTGAAACTCCACACCTCCAAGTACATACCAATCACAATCCAATGTCTCCATGACAAGTGTCACAAGTCCTGCCTCATACTCTGTTAAAGAATCATAATCATGAGGGGGTTGTGTCTCAACACAAGTAGACTCCTCATGCTCTCCATGGATAGATAAATGCCCAACCAAACCTAAATCACAAATGTCTTCATCTACACCTATATGCGTATCATTGTTGTCTAGTCCACAAAGTGTATGCTCAATTATCCCATCCATATCTATGACTTGAGCCTTCAATGGGCTCTCCAAAAGAGGTAACTCATGATCCTTATGATGCAAACTATGTGTACAAACAAAAGTTTATGAATCATACTTCTCATTATGTTCATGCAAATCTAAGTGATCCTCATTCTTGACCATCACAAGAGGCTCATCCCTCTCATCACACATGCTTTGAGTCCTCTTTACCTCTTCTATGCCATGGTGTACAAAATCAGACCTATCGTGGCTTGGATCCACAACATGCGGCTCATGTTCAACCCTCAAATATTGAGTGTCAATATTAGAAGAAGTCTTCCCACTATCATCCTCATGTGTAATGGCTGCTATCTCATGATTATGTAAAATTAAAGGATTGATGTTCCAAATCAAAAAATTAGAACTTGTCTCATACCTTAGTGTAGTGTCCTCAAGAACATCAAGCACCTCTTCTTCCTTTGTTGCATGCTCTTCATCAAGTGTCGATCCAATAGGTGTCTCCAATTGAAGATCACATGCCTCAAGGTTGATCCTAACCTCCATCCTCTTGGTTGTCATGTCATGATTATGTGAAGATAAGGGATTACTGTTGCAAGTCAGAAAATTAGTCCTTACCTCATACCTTTATGTGATGTTTTCATAGGTCTTAATCACCTCTCCTTCTGGATGAGTGGATGATCATCAACAAGTGCTAGTCGAAGAGATGTTTCCAATTGAAAACCAAGTGTATCACTTGTCATAACCTCGATCCCATGGCTGTAAGTTATAACTTCATCTTCCCTCCTCAAGATTTCACAATGGGGTCCATCAAATTCTTCATCCATGTGCCCACTTTTCACAATCTTCATATTGAATTGTTTTTCTTTGGATGTGGATGCCATAGAAGACTGAATTTCTACTGTATATGATGAAGAATGTGCCAAGCTCCACTCCAAACAAAGCTCATCAACTTGACTCTTTGATTCTTGAACGGCCATTTGAGTACTCTTCAAAGAATCCATAGTAACATTAAGCTCAAAGGAAAGCCTATCCACTTCATCTTCTTTTCCTCTCAATGCATCAAAATATATCTTATCAAGTTTGAGGAGATGATCTCTATTTGAAAGTAGGTGTAAGTAATTTGACTTCTATTAGCGTTTAATTTCAAACCTTTCAGTGAGAAAGAAAAATGGACAGATGTGCAGTAGAACTGCTCTTTGAACTAGAAGGGGAAGCTCCCTATAAAATAAAACTTAATGAAAACTTTACAATCCTTTTGTGTTTGCAATATGCAAAAGACTAAAACACTCATTCGACAACAAACAAAGATTTTATGCTTTTTGACTGCAAACAGAATCTAGGCTACATGCTTGCACTACTCAACTAAATTCAGAGGCTGAGCAAAGCAAGTACACAATTTTGGATTGATTGGACAAAATAACACCATACAATGATGAAGGCAAAAATAAGACAAAGTTGTGATTTCACCCTCAACACAGAAGAAAATACACATCAATGGATACTTAGAAGCAAAACAGGCATAGTAAATTCCATTGAATGAATACAAACTCACAATCATATGAACATCTAACAAATAACAACTTCAGCGTAAGATAGGCATGAGAATTGCCATTACTTTTCATTCATTGATTGAACACAATTTTGACATCTGGATACAAAATACTAAAAAAGACTAACTCTAAAGCTCTTGAATGCTGAAATCTAGATCTAAGTCCAAATTCTAGAATCATAAAAATCTCTCGGTGCTTGTGCAAAAGCACTTATTTATACCCTAAAAATCAAAGATGCAAGGAAATAAAAGGAAGAGTTAACTAACACTCTCCACCCTAACCCTAATGCTGCATGGGAAGCATGCAAGCTTATTTAGCAATTAAAAATAAAAATATCTCTCATGCAATTCAGTTAACTGAACTTGCATGTTACTACACATTGAGTTCCACTTAAAGATATTTTGCATGATTTCCAAAACAAATCCAAAAATAAGTTTATCTTTGAAAACTAAGTCAGTTCTCAAAATAGAAATTGCTTTGGAAATCTCTCCAATTACCCAAAATAGAATTCTCTTGCAGATAGTGAAAAATGGCTAAGTCTGAGAATTGGGATTTTGCTTGAATTCATCAACCTTAGCCTCTTCTAGGATAATGATAGGATCTAGATGCATGATCTTCATCTGCAAGATGGTGTTTGCATCCTCCACTGTCTTAGTGGGATCCAAATCCTCCTTGACCTTCGGATACTCATGAATGAGTGTCGATTTGGCCTCCATGGTGATAGAAGAATATTGCATGGTGACTTTTGGGCTTGTAGAAGTTCTCTTTTTCATTGTCCCACACTAGAAAATGCAAAATCAGACCTCTTTTAGCTCGCTGTCCCAAAAAAAATTAGGCTTTTCTTTTCGTTGTCAAATTCTGATTTTTCATGAAAATGTACATTTTTGGCTTTGGAAAGTGAAAATTTGTAGTTGTAATTCAAAGATTTGCCAGATCTGAGCTCTAGATAGTCAAAGATGATGGAAAACACCCTTTCCCGAGGTGGGTATGCGATAGAAATGAGAAAAATTGGACTTAAAGGCCTCAAAAATCACTTTTCTTTTGGCTGTAGGTGGTGATTTTAGGCTTGATCAGTCATAACTAGCAAAGGGAAATCTTGGAAAATCTCCAAAAGTGGCCTCCTAGACTTGGGCGCTGCCTCTTGAGTGTGTAGAAATGTCTTTAGATGATGTCAGATGAAGAAAACAGTGCCTTGAAGTTATAAATCTTCCCTTTAGATGTATTGTTGGCCCAAAAAGTGTCTTTAACCTATCATAAAAAGCTTTGAAACCCTGATCAATGGCCGCCAAGGTGAAGAAATGCCCCTCTAGGGTGTGAGCAAGTCTTGGATTGAAAGAAAAGATGGATAGAATGATGCAAAATAGTGATATCTTGGCCTTCTAGGTGAAGCACCTCTCCTCCAATCCTTCCAATCTGCTTTCTAAAGCTTCAAAGCTTTCAACAATGGAGTCTCCAAGTTGTGCGCTACCTCTATACCTTCAAGTTGCCTTTGGAAATCATAATAACAATGAAGAAGAATCTCCTTTATAGCTTTCCTTCACTTCCTAGGGTTTCAATGTGCTTTATTCCACAAATAGAGAGATTTTATTTTTAGCTCCATGCAACAAAGAATGAAGAAGTGAGTGGTAAACCTCAATTTATAGCCTTTGATGCTTCTCTCTCCTAGGCATCCCTTCTTCTCTCTCTAAAACATCCACCTCATGCAAATTTGGGCACCCAAAATGGAGTGCAAATCATCAAAATGGAGCACTTTTTTGCCTTGTCAAAAGGAGTGCATTCACCCCAAAATGGGCACTTTTTGGAGGTGCCTAGAAAAGCATGGTTTTGGCCAATTTGAGCGCTTTTTCCTAGGCATCAAAAAGCATGGGTTTTGCTTGAAATGAGGGATTTTTCCAAGGTGAAAAAAGGCGTGGGATAAGGTGAGAAAGAGCACTTTTTTTGGGGTTTGAAAAAGGCGTGGTTTTCCTCCAGAATGAGTGCTTTTTAGCAAGTGATAAAAAGGCATGGGATTTCCATGAAATGAGCACCTTTTCTTAAGGCAAGAAAAGCGTGTGTTTAGCCCAAAAGGGGCGCTTCTTTTCCATGTGATAAAAGGTGTGGGAAATACCCTTGAAGGGCACTTTTTGAGAGAGTCAAAAGGCATGGGTTTTGGCTAGAATGGGCACCTTTTGGAGGTGGAAGAGAATAGCTCTTGCCAAGGCATTTTGCCTTAGAAATTTTTGCCCATTTCGCCTTTTGAAACTTTTGATCTTTGCCTTGAGATTTTTGTGAAAACCTTGTGATCGATTCACGGTTTCCATGCTCTTTCATCATGACTTTTGACCTTGGAAAACTTTAAATTTTACCTTGGCCATTTTGACGGAGGTTGCCCGGATCACTGTCGTTTGCCTTTGCATGTGAAGCTTCTTTTTGTCGTAACTTCTTCATCTGATGACGGAAAGTCTTGAAGTTTGGAAATCAGGCTCATATGATCCGAAACTCTAATTGAAGACCTTTCTCCTTGGAGCGCGCTCCAAGGTGGAGCATGCTTTGTCAAAAACGCTCCAAAATACGTTAGAAAAATTTTCAAAATTGAATTTTGATTTGTCAGATGTGTTTGCATCGATTTCCTTGTTTCCTTTATGTCATTTTGGTCTTCAATCCATCACTTTGACCTCCTCTTTTAGATGATCTTTCACAGCTCGGGGCTGATTGGCTTGCTAGAATCTCCCTCCATTCGAGCCTTGGATCGTCTTCGTTTGATATGTCTTGTACCTGCAGGGTTAGTAATGTAATGGCAAGGCTACATGGTGCTTGGGAGGTGTGTTTAGGCATCTTTTTAAGATGTTTGTATGCATAGATGAAAAATTTCGTATGGGTACAACATTAGGCTCTGTCTAGGGACCATGGTGTATACTTGTGGCATAGGAGGACCTCAGAATCTCTAGGTTTACAATGTAGATCGGTGTCTTATCAGTTGGGCAATAGAGTCAAATCATTTACCTAAAATCACCTAAAGGTGGAACTCTGGTCTACCTAACAGAACACGATAAATAAACGATACATAACTAGGAAAAATAATATACATAATGAATACATTACTGAAAGGGGAAACACAATACAAAACAATTTGACACACAAAATGCTCTTTTTTCAAGCGAAGACAAGAAGAACAAAAACTATTACACAAAATCATCAACAGGTTCAGAAAAATAAGAACCTCTTCTCCTCAGCTAAGAAATTTGGCTTGCCAGCACATAGTCTTTCTTCCTCTGCAATACCTTCTCAAAGAGCCATGATTCAGGTGGGTAGACACAATCAGGCCATTAGAAGTTCATGATGAATTGATTGATGTGCATGAGCTCTGTTGGATCATCTTCTTCCATAGTGAAAAATCTTTGCAACAGGTGAAGGTACAAAACCTCTTTTTGAAGGTATGAAGAAAGATCTTGTGGCCAAAGTATGCTCGTGGGAATGGTGACCACCACATATAGAACTTGACGTTCTTCATCCATGTCTTCAATATATGCAACTTTAAACTCAGTCAATGAGTCATCCTTTGGAAAAGGTTGAAGCTGCTCATACAGAATCTTCATCACTGGTTCTTGGCTTATAGGATCCACAACTATCAACAACAACTTATCTAATGATTGAGGTACTTCATCATCATTCTCATTGGTCATGTCTTCGTCCATCCAATCCTCAAAATTTGAATGTGATAAGTAATCAAGATCTGCATCTTTGAGCTCCTGATCATCATCAAAGTACACTTGCTAGATAACATCTTCACCAAGTAGCTCACTTTGCCATCCATCATTTTGAGTCTTATCAACCTCCATAGAACAATCTCCTTCAACAAATGTATCTTTGAGACCATGAATGCAGGTATCTGATAGCATCTCATCTTCGGCAACAACACACTTCTCCTCTTCTAACATGCGAGCAAGATCAAGGACAAATTCTTCTGAGCTTTGTGTTTCTTCTTCATCTTCTTAACTAATCTCACACATGGCATATCTTACTACACACTTGTCGAGAATTTCAAACTTATCCAATTGATTCTCTTCAGTGACCAAGACTGAATATTCCATGAGCTCTTCTCCTACATGAGCTTCTTCATATGTTGCTTCTTGTGTTGATTTTATCACATCGATGATGTCCTTTTCTTGCATAGGTTCATGGATAACCTTAGAAGGTTTAGCATCATCTTCTTCACTGGTGTGTATGAAATTCTCTAGAGACAAATATGAAGATGGACTGAACTGCAAAAGAAAACTTACAGTATCTTCTATGGAAGATTCACTCTCCAAGTGATGTAGGAAACTATTGAGATCCAATGATGAATCTTCCATATGATCTCCTAATTTGGTAAATTCCTCCAATGATAAATCATCTTCAAAATGAAGATCCCGGTCTTGCTCCAATTGCAATGCTTCCTTGGTCTTTTCTCCTTTAAGTGTATCTGACACAGATTTTTCAAACCAACCTTCAAAAGATGACAGAAACAAATTGGATTCATCATTTCCCTCTTTGGAACATATGATTTCTTCTTCTTCACAATTTTGCTCTTGAGAGATGTGTTGCACTTCTTCCTCCTTAGAGAAAGTAGGCAAGTCGTGCACTTCTTCATGTTCTTCCATCAACGATCCTTCTTCATATTCGAAGAAATTATGCAAATTTTTAGTTTCTGATGAACAACCATGTTCCATATGCAAACACATGATGTTGCCTAAAACAAAGTTAGGAAAATGATTCCTTCTAACATTTGATTTACACTAGGTAAATCCCTTCATAGAGCCACCATTGGATTCATCAAAAAGACATTTAGGACCATCCAATACTCCTTGATTTTCATTTGATGCTTCTAATATTTGCATGAATCTTCTGAATCATGTTGGTTTGTTGCATGGAACAAGCAATAGATTTGTACCATAGAAGACACATCCACTACTTGACACACAGGTGAAGCAGGTTGATCACTATCATAGTTAATGAAAGAATCTTGCATATTTAAAGGAGATGGAACCTACCAAAGTAGTACAACATTCAAGGGCACTAATGGCTTGATTGAATCTCTCTGGATCTTTCCTGAAGTGCTCATATGATCCTATAATTCCATACCGTACTCCTAAACTTCTTACATTTCTGTAGCATGTCTTTGCTTGAGATAGAAAGAAACCTCTGAAGATTGTGCATTGGTGAAACAACTTAGCAAAATTTCTAATGAAGGCTTCAAGGTGTTTGAAACTTTTCCAACCAAACGGTTGAATTTGGCCACGAACTCTCGCATCAGCTCACTTCTATCTTTCTTGATATTTGAGAGTTGTGCAAACAAGACATGATTGTCTTCTGCAGGCTTGGAACGAACGAGAAATTTCTCCTTCATCAACTCCCAACTTGTGATAGAACTAGTAGCAAGGTGATTAAACTATTCAGGTGCTGAGCATTGCAATGATTCCACAAACAACTGCACTGCAACATCTTCATGTACAATGCTGAGAATCCCATAAGTGGTGGTGAAGGAAGAAATTTACTCATCAGGATGTTGCTTTCCATCACCATGAAACTTTGGGAAACTTTTTCTTGATCCTTCAGGAAGCTCATGATTTTTTGCTAGTGCCAACGAACCGATCTAATTTCCCCATGGCCAAGGTGGTCAATTATTGATATGATTGCCTCCTTGATCTGCCATAGGAAGCTTTCTTCTGAAACTGGAAAAATGGAGTGAACTCTAGACCTTTATGCAATGGATAATACAGATGTCTTATGTCATTCCCCAGTAGAGTCACCAAAAACTATTAGCATTTAATTTTGCACCTTTTGGTGAGAAAGAAAAATGGACAGATGTGCAATAGAACCGCTCTTTGATTGGTAGGGGAAGCTCCCTGTAAAATAAAACTTAACAAAAACTTTACAATCTTTTTGTGTTTGCAATGTGCCAAAGGCTGAAACACTCATTCGACAACAAAACAAAGATTTTGTGCTTTTTGACTGCAAATAGAATCTAGGCTACATGCTTGCGCTACTCAACCAAATTCAGAGGTTGAGCAAAGCAAGTACATAATTTTGGAATGACTGGACAAAATAAAACCATATAATGATGAAGGCAAAAATAAGAGAAAGCTATGATTTCACCCTCAACGCAGAAGAAAACACACATCAATGGATACTTAGAAGCAAAATAGGCATAGTAAATTCCATTGAATGAATACGAACTCACAATCATATGAACATCTGACAAATAATAACTTCAGCGTAAGACAGGCATGAGAATTACCATTGCTTTTCATTCATTGATTGAACACAATTTTGACATCTGGATACAAAATACTGAAAAAGACTAACTCTAAAGCTCTTTAATGCTAAAATTCAGACCTAATTCTAAATTCTAGAAACATAAAAGTCTTTTGGTGCTTGTGCAAAAGCACTTATTTATACCCTAAAAAGCAAAGATGCAAGGAAATAAAATAAAGAGTTAACTAACACTCTCCACCCTAACCCTAATGCTGCATGGAGAGCATGCAATCTTATTTAGCAATTAAAAATAAAATATCTCTTATGCAATTCAGTTAACTAAACTTGCATGTTATTACACATTGAGTTCCACTTAAAGATATTTTGCATGATTTCCAAAACAAATCCAAAAATAAGTTTATCTTTTAAAAGCTAAGCCAGTTCTCAAAATAAAAACTGCTTTGGAAATCTCTCCAATTGCCCAAAATAGAATTCTCTTGCAGATAGTGCAAAATGGCTAAGTCTAAGAATTGAGATTTTGCTTGAATTCATCAACCTTAGCATCTTCTAGGATAATGATAGGATCCGGATGCATGATCTCTGTCTGCAAGATGGTGTTTGTATCCTCCACTGTCTTCGCGGGATCCAAATGCTCCTTGACCTTCGGATACTCATGAATGAGTGTTGATTTGGCCTCCATGGTGACTTTTGGGCTTGTAGAAGTGCTCTTTTTTGCTGTCCCACACTAGAAAATGCAAAATTAGGCCTCTTTTAGCTCGCTATCCCAAAAAAATTAGGCTTTTCTTTTTGCCTCCAAATTCTGATTTTTCATGAAAATGTACATTTTCTAGCTTTAGAAAGTGAAAATTTGTAGTTGTAACTTCAAAGATTTATCGGATCTAAGCTCTAAACGGTTAAAGATGATGGAAAACGTCCTTTCTCAAGGTGGATATGTGATAGACATGAGAAAAAATTAACATAAAGGCCTCAAAATCACTTTTCTTTTGGCTGTAGGTGGTGATTTTAGGCTTAATCAGTCATAACCAGCAAAGGGAAACCTTGAAAAATCTCCAAAAATGGCCTCCTAGACTTGGACGCTACCTCTTGAGTGTGTACAAATGTCTTTAGATGATGTCGGATGAAGAAAATAGTGCCTTAAAGTTATAGATCTGCCCTTTAGATGTATTGCTGGCCCAAAAAGTATCTTTAACCTATCATAAAAAGCTTTGAAACCCTCATCAATGGTCGCCAAGGTGAAGAAATGCCCCTATAGGATGCGAGAAAGTCTTGGAATGAAAGAAAGATTGATAGAATGATGCAAAATAGTGATAGATCTTGGCCTTTTAGGTGAAGCACCTCTCCTCTAATCCTTCCAATTTGCCTTCTAAAGCTTTAAAGCTTTCAACAATGGAGTCTCCAAGTTGTGTGTTGCCTCTATACCTTCAAATTGCCTTTAGAAATCATAATAACAATGAAGAAGAATCTCCTTTATAGCTTGCCTTCACTTCCTAGGGTTTCAATGTGCTTTATTCCACAAATAGAGAGCTTTTATTTTTAGCTCAATGCAACAAAAAAGAATGAAGAAGTGAGTGGTAAACCTCTATTTATAGCCTTTGTTGCTTCTCTCTCCTAGGCATCCCTTCTTCTCTCTCTAAAACGTCCACCTCATGCAAATTTGGGCGCCCAAAATGGAGTACAAATCATCAAAATGGAGCGCTTTTTTACCTTGTCAAAAGGAGTGCATTCACCCCAAAATGGGCGCTTTTTGGAGGTGCCTAAAAAAGCGTGGGTTTTGGCCAATTTGAGCACTTTTTCCTAGGTATGGAAAAACATGGGTTTTGCTTGAAATGAGGGCTTTTTCCAAGGTGAAAAAGGCGTGGGATAAGGTAAGAAAGAGCACTTTTTTGGGGTTTGAAAAAGGCGTGGTTTTCCTCCAGAATGAGTGCTTTTTTGTAAGTGATAAAAAGGCATGGGATTTCCATGAGATGAGCACCTTTTCCTAAGGCAAGAAAAGCGTGTGTTTAGCCCAAAAGGGGCACTTTTTTTCCATGTGATAAAAGGCATGGGAAATGGCCCAAAAGGGTGCTTTTTGAGAGAGTCAAAAGGTGTGGGTTTTGGCTAGAATGGGTGCCTTTTGGAGGTGGAAGAGAATTACTCTTGCCAAGGCATTTTGCCTTAGAAATTTTTGCCCATTTTGCCTTTTGAAACTTTTGATCTTCGCCTTGAGATTTTTGTGAAAACCTTGTGATCGATTCACCGTTTCCATGCTCTTTCATCATGACTTTTGACCTTGGAAAACTTTGAATTTTACCTTGGCCATTTTGATGGAGGTTGCCTGGATCACTGTCGTTTGCCTCTGCCTGTGAAGCTTCTTTTTGTCATAACTTCTTCATCTGATGACGAAAAGTCTTGAAGTTTGGAAATCAAGCTCATATGATCCGAATCTCTCATTAAAGACCTTTCTCCTTGGAGTGTGCTCCAAGGTGGAGCATGCTTCGTCAAAAATGCTCCAAAATGCCTTAGAAAAATTTTCAAAATTTTTTAAATTTTCAAATTTTTAAAATTGAATTTTGATTTGCCAGATGTGTTTGCATCACTTTCCTTGGTTCCTTTATGTCATTTTGTTCCTCGATCCATCACTTTGACCTCCTCTTTTAGATGATCTTTCACAGCTCAGGGCTTGATTGGCTTGCCAGAATCTCCCTCCATTCGATCCTTGGATCATCCTCGTTTGATATGTCTTCTATCTACAAGGTTAGCGAAGTAATGACAAGGCTACATGGTGCTTGGGAGGTGTGTTTAGGCATTTTATAGGATGTTTGTATGCATAGACAAAAAATTTCATATGGGTACAACATTAGGCTTTGTCTGGGGACCATGGTGTATACTTGCGGCATAGGAGGACCTCAGAATCTCTGGGTTTACAGTGTAGATCAGTGTCTTATCAGTTGGGCAATAGAGTCAAGTCATTTACCTAAAATCACCTAAAGGTGGAACTTTGGTCTACCTAACGGAACACGACAAATAAACGATACATAACTAGGAAAAATAATACTACATACTGAATACATTACTGAAAGGGGAAACACAATACAAAACAATTCGACACACAAAATGCTCTTTTTCGAGCGAGGACAAGAAGAACAAAAACCGTTACACAAAACCATCAACAGGTTTAGAAAATAAGAACCTCTTCTCCTAAGCTGGGAAATTTGTCTTGGCAGCACATATTCTTTCTTCCTCTGCAACACCTTCTCGAAGAGCCATGATTCAGGTGGGTAGACATGATCAGGCCATGAGAAGTTCATGATGAATTGATTGATGTGCATGAGCTCTGTTGGATCATCTTCTTCCATAGTGAAAAATCTTTGCAACAAATGAAGGTACAAAACCTCCTTCTGAAGGTATGAAGCAAGATCTTGTGGCCAAAGTATGCTCGCGGGAATGGTGACCACCACATATAGAACTTGATGTTCTTCATCCATGTCTTCAATAAATGCAACTTTAAACTCAGTCCATGAGTCATCCTTTGGAAAAGGTTGAAGTTGCTCTTACAAAATCTCCATCACTGGTTCTTGGCTTATATGATCCACAACTATCAACAACATCTTATCTAATGATTGAGGTACTTCATCATCATTCTCATCGGTCATGTCTTCATCCATCCAATCCTCAGAATCTGAATGTGATAAGTAATCAAGATCTAAATCTTCGAGCTGCTGATCATCATCGAAGTACACTTGCTGGATAACATCTTCACTAAGTAGCTCACTTCGCCCTTCATCATTTTGAGTCTTATCAACCTCCATAGAACAATCTCCTTCAACAAATGTATCTTTGAGACCATGAATGTGGATATCTGGTAGCATCTCATCTTCGGCGACAACACACTTCTCCTCTTCTAACATGCAAGCAAGATCAAGGACAAATTCTTTTGAGCTTTGTGTTTCTTCTTCATCTGCTTGATTGATCTCACACACGACATATCTTACTACACACTTGTCAAGAATTTCAAACTTCTCCAATTGATTCTCTTCAGTGACCAAGACTAAATATTCCACGAGCTCTTCTCCTACACGAGCTTCTTCATATGTTGCTTCTTGTGTTGATTTTATCACAACGATGATGTCCTTTTCTTGCATAGATTCATGGATAATCTCAGAAGGTTTAGCATCGTCTTCTTCACCAATGTGTATGAAATTCTCTAGAAATAAATATGAAGATGGACTAAACAGCAAAAGAAAACTTATAGTATCTTCTATGGAAGATTCACTCTCCAAGTGATGTAGGAAACTGTTGAGATCCAATGATGAATCTTCCATACGATTTCCTGATTTGGTAAATTCCTCTAATGATGAATCATACTCAAAATGAAGATCCCGTTCTTGCTCCAATTGCAATGCTTCCTTGATCTTTTCTCCTTTGAGTGTATCTGATACAAGTTTTTCAAACCAACCTTGAAAAGATGATAGGAACAAATTGGATTCATCATTGCCCTCTTCAGGACATATGATTTCTTCTTCTTCACAATTTCTCTCTTGAGAGATATGTTGCACAGCTTCCTCCTCAGAGAAAGTAGGCAAGTCATGCACTTCTTTAGGTTCTTCCATCAACGATCCTTCTTCATTTTTGAAGAAATTATGCAAATTTTCAATTTTTGATGAACAATCATGTTCCATATGCAAACACATGATGTTGCCTGAAATAGAGTTAGGAAAATGATTCCTTCTAACATTTGGTTTACACTGGGTAAATCCCTTCATAGAGCTGCCATCAGATTCATCAAAAAGACATTTAGGACCATTCGATAATCCTTGATTTTCATTTGATGCTTCTAATATTTGCATGAATCTTCTCATCTCTGGGCAATTTGATCCATCATGTTGGTTTGTTGCATGGAACAAGCAATAGATTTGTACCATAGAAGACACATCCCCTACTTGATGCACAGGTGAAGTAGGTTTATTACTAACATAGTTAATGAAAGAATCTTGCATATTTAAAGGATATGGAACCTACCGAAGTAGTACAACATTCAAGGGCACTAATGGCTTGATTGAATCTCTCTGGATCTTTCCTGAAGTGATCATATGATCCTCTAATTCAACAACATACTCCTGAGCTTCTTGCAATTTTGTAGCATGTCTTTGCTTGAGATAGAAAGAAACCTCTGAATATTGTGCATTGGTGAAACAACTTATCAAAATTTATGATGAAGGCTTCAAGGTGTTTGAAACTTTTCCAACCAGACGGTTGAATCTAGCCACAAACTCTCGCATCGGCTCACTTCTATCTTTCTTGATATTTGAGAGTTTTGCAAACAAGACATGACGGTCTTCTGCGGGCTTGAAATGGGCGAGAAATTTCTCCTTCATCAACTCCCAACTTGTGATAGAACTAGAAGCAAGGTGATTAAACCATTCAGCTGCTGAGCTTTGTAATGATTCCACGAACAACTGCACTACAACATCTTCATGTGCAATGCCAAGAATCTCGCAAGCGGTGGTGAAGGTAGAAATTTACTCATCATGATGTTGCTTGCCATCACCATGAAACTTTTTCTTGATCCTTCAGGAAGCTCATGATTTTCTACCAGTGCCACTGGACCGATCTGATTTCCCCACAACCGAGGTGGGTGATTATTGATATGATTGCCTCCTTGATCTGCCATATAAAGCTTTCTTCTAAAACTGGAAAAATGGAGTGAACTCTAGACCTTTATGCAATGGATAAGACGAAGGTCTTATGTCGTTTCCCAATAGAGTCGCCAAAAACTGTTAGCGTTTAATTTTGCACCTTTCAGTGAGAAAGAAAAATGGATAGATGTGTAGTAGAACTGCTCTTCGAATTGGAAGGGGAAGCTCCCTATAAAAAATAAAACTTAACAAAAACTTTACAATATTTTTGTGTTTGCAATGTGTGAAAGGTTGAAACACTCATTCGAAAACAAAACAAAGATTTTGTGCTTTTTGAATGCAAACAGAATCTAGGCTACACGCTTGCACTACTCAACTAAATTCAAAGGCTGAGCAAAGCAAGTACACAATTTTGGATTGATTGGACAAAATAAAACCATACAATGATGAAGGCAAAATAAGACAAAGCTGTGATTTCACCCTCAACACAGAAGAAAACACACATCAATGGATACTTAGAAGCAAAACAGGCATAGTAAATTCCATTGAATGAATATGAACTCACAATCATATGAACATCTAACAAATAACAACTTCAGCGTAAGACAAGCATGAGAATTACCATTGCTTTTCATTCATTGATTGAACACAATTTTGACATCTGGATACAAAATACTGAAAAAGACTAACTCTAAAGCTCTTGAATGCTGAAATCTAGATCTAAGTCTAAATTCTAGAATCATAAAAGTCTTTTGGTGCTTGTGCAAAAGCACTTATTTATACCCTAAAAAGCAAAGATGCAAGGAAATAAAATGAAGAGTTAACTAACACTCTCCACCCTAACCCTAATTCTGCATGGGAAGCATGCAAGCTTATTTAGCAATTAAAAATAAAAATATCTCTCATGCAATTCAAGTAACTGAACTTTCATGTTATTACACATTGAGTTCCACTTAAAGATATTTTGCATGATTTCCAAAATAAATCCAAAAATAAGTTTATCTTTTAAAAGCTAAGTCAGTTCTCAAAATAGAAACTGCTTTGGAAATCTCTCCAATTGCCCAAAATAGAATTCTCTTGCAGATAGTGCAAAATGGCTAAGTCTGAGAATTGAGATTTTTCTTGAATTCATCAACCTTAGCCTCTTCTAGGATAATGATAGGATCCAGATGCATGATCTCTGTCTGCAAGATGGTGTTTGTATTCTCCACTGTCTTCGTGGGATCCAAATGCTCCTTGACCTTCGGATACTCATGAATGAGTGTTGATTTGGCCTCCATGGTGACTTTTGGGCTTGTAGAAGTGATCTTTTTTGCTGTCCCACACTAGAAAATGCAAAATCAGGCCTCTTTTAGCTCGCTATCCCAAAAAAATTAGGCTTTTCTTTTCACCTCCAAATTCTAATTTTTCATGAAAATGTACATTTTCTAGCTTTGGACAGTGAAAATTTGTAGTTGTAACTTCAAAGATTTATCGGATCTAAGCTCTAGATGGTCAAAGATGATGGAAAATGCCCTTTCTCAAGGTGGGTATGCGATAGAAATGAGAAAAATTTGACATAAAGGCCTCAAAAATCACTTTTCTTTTGGCTGTAGGTGGTGATTTTAGGCTTAATCAGTCATAACCAGTAAAGAGAAATCTTGAAAAATCTCCAAAAATGGCCTCCTAGACTTAGGTACTACCTCTTGAGTGTGTACAAATGTCTTTAGATGATGTTGGATGAAGAAAATAGTGCCTTAAAGTTATAGTTTTGCCCTTTAGATGTATTGCTGGCCCAAAAAGTGTCTTTAACCTATCATAAAAAGCTTTGAAACCCTGATCAATGGCTGCCAAGGTGAAGAAATGCCCCTCTAGGGTGCGAGCAAGTCTTGGAATGAAAGAAAGATTGATAGAATGATGCAAAATAGTGATAGATCTTGGCCTTCTAGGTGAAGCACCTCTCCTCCAATCCTTCCAATTTGCCTTCTAAAGCTTCAAAGCTTTCAACAATGGAGTCCCCAAGTTGTGCGCTGCCTCTATACCTTCAAGTTGCCTTTGTGAATCATAATAACAATGAAGAAGAATCTCCTTTATAGCTTGCCTTCACTTCCTAGGGTTTCAATGTGCTTTATTCCACAAATAGAGAGCTTTTATTTTTAGTTCCATGCAACAAAGAGGAATGAAGAAGAAGTGAGTGGTAAACCTCTATTTATAGCCTTTGATGCTTCTCTCTCGTAGGCATCCCTTCTTCTCTCTAAAACATCCACCTCATGCAAATTTGGGCACCCAAAATGGAGTGCAAATCATCAAAATGGAGCACTTTTTTGCCTTGTCAAAAGAAGTGCATTCACCCCAAAATGGGCACTTTTTGGAGGTGCCTAAAAAAGTGTGGAGTTTGGCCAATTTGAGCATTGTTTTCTAGGCATGGAAAAGTGTGGGTTTTGCTTGAAATGAGAGCTTTTTCCAAGGTGAAAAAAGGCATGGGATAAGGTGAGAAAGAGCACTTTTGGGGGGTTTGAAAAAGGCGTGGTTTTCCTCTAGAATGAGCACTTTTTTGCAAGTGATAAAAAGGCGTGGGATTTCCATGAAATGAGTGCCTTTTTCTAAGGCAAGAAAAGCGTGTGTTTAGCCCAAAAGGGGCACTTTTTTTCCATGTGATAAAAGGCGTGGGAAATACCCCAGAAGGGCACTTTTTGAAAGAGTCAAAAGGCGTGGGTATTGGCTAGAATGGGCACCTTTTGGAGGTGGAAGATAATTGCTCTTGCCAAGGCATTTTGCCTTAGAAATATTCACCCATTTTGCCTTTTGAAACTTTTGATCTTCACCTTGAGATTTTTGTGAAAACCTTGTGATCGATTCACTGTTTCCATGTTCTAGTTTCATCATGATTTTTGACCTTGGAAAACTTTGAATTTTGCCTTGGCCATTTTGACAGAGGTTGTCTAGATCACTATCATTTGCCTCTGCCTGTGAAGCTTATTTTTGTCGTAACTTCTTCATCTGATGACGGAAAGTCTTGAAGTTTGGAAATCAGGGTCATATGATCCGAAGCTCTCATTGAAGACCTTTCTCCTTGGAGTGCGCTCCAAAGTGGAGCATGCTTCATAAAAAATGCTCCAAAATGCCTTAGAATTTTTTTTGAAATTTTTGAAATTTTCAAAATTGAATTTTGATTTGCCAAATGTGTTTGCATCGCTTTCCTTGGTTCCTTTATGTCATTTTGGTCCTCGATCCATCACTTTGACCTCCTCTTTTAGATGATCTTTCACATCTCAGGGCCTGATTGGCTTGCCATAATCTCCCTCCATTCGAGCCTTAGATCATCCTCGTTTGATATGTCTTGTACCTGCAAGGTTAGTGAAGTAATGACAAGGCTACATGGTGCTTTGGAGGTGTCTTTAGGCATCTTTTTAGGATATTTGTATGTACAAACAAAAAAATTCGTATGGGTACAACTTCATTACAACCAAGCCTCTTTGAGTACCTATAACTCTACAAGAGATAGTTCTCCTTCAAAGCCTTTGTGTTTCCCTTGAGCCTCCCAACAATAATCTGCCATCATTTTATGAGTATTATCAAAATGAATTAGGGCTACAACAATCATGCCTTCATTTACCTTCAATTGACCTTCCAAATGATGTGACTCATGGGGCCTATCATCTTCATACAAGTTTTTTTATTTGTCTTCACAATCATGCCTCTTCAAATCAACTACCTTCAAGATATCTTCTTCCCCTAGGACAACATCATCATCATCATGCACAATCGAGGAATCATCATCATAAGTGTAAGATGTCAAATCACAAGTAGATTCATGCTCCTCTTCAATTGTTGGTCTAGGAGGTGTATGCACAGCTATTACCTCCATAATCATAAAATGATCCCTCAATTATTGCAATGCTAAATCAACTTTGTCAAATTCACTTTGTTCACTACATGACAAATTTTTTGAATTGCTTTCATATGTATGAACAACATTACTTTCCAAGTCAATCAAATCACAAATTGATTCCTTACCAATATGATGTAAAGATGGTGAGGGTTTGTCATGCTCAAGTAATGGCTCGTCAAAAGAACTCATACCTTCATGTAGCTAATCCAACACTATTGGTTGGGCAAACTCCATGGCAACATATCCTTCAACCTTGTAGTCATCATGAAGACTCATGTTTCCTTCACTTGTAGATGCAATAGGTGATTCCTCTTTGTCCATATCCTCGTACCATTGAAGTGAATTTGCAAACATGGCTTCATCTTCTTTAGGGCTTCCACATGCGTGACTAGGTGTCCAAACTTCAAGACATGTGAAGCAAAGTTGTTCTCTTCTCAACTGATTTTTGCTCTCCTTATGATCACCTATAGGTCGCAAATCACACGGAAGCAATTATTCTTTCCTTTCTATCTTCTTTTCTTTTTTCTCAATAACAACTTCTGATTTTTCTTTTTCTCTTTTCAATTTTTTGATGTAGTTATATAGATCTTTCTTTTCTAGATTCCCCATTTTATACATTCTCAAGTAATCATCAAAGGACATATCTATCTTGAAATCATCTATTCTACCTTGGTATTCATAAAAGATTTTTGTGTCCTCTTTCTTCATGACTACCTCCTTATCTTCTCTTTTTGATAAGAATTTTTGGAGATCCCTCATCAACTTATTTTGACCTTCCCAAAAAGATTCAAGCAAAGAGTCCATCATTCTATCTTCCATGATTCATAAGTTAATCATATAAGATAAAAACCCTTAGCAACTCCACAAAAATAAGGTGTTGAAAAATACCTTTTTCAATCTTTGAAATTGATGTATGATCAAACCCTCTAGGATGACAAGATCATAGCTCTAATACCACTGTAAAATCCATCCAAACATCCAAACATGGGCTAAAACATGACAAACAAGCCCATAAATGTTGTTGTCCCAAATCAGATCAAATCCTAGGTTTGTACATACCAAATGATGGTAAATGATGCTCAAAACAAACCCTCAAATGATGGGGCTCCAATCTACCCTAGTGATATGCAATGAATGATCACCAAATGTCCTCCAAAGATGAATTCGCCCTTCTCAAATTAGGTCTAAAAATGTTTTTGCAAGTATGGCTAGGATTTGCTGCTCCAAATGTGAAAATACTCCACAACAAGCCTAGCGAACCTCTCCAATAGTGGCACTTTAAGTTAGGGTTAAACCCTAATGTAATACACACCAAAAAGCCACGAATCTACTGCTCCAAATCTGATCTTGAAATAAAATAATTCTCTTCTCCTTCACGAATCTTCAATGAAGTGCAAGTAGGCCTCTGTTATGAAACCTCCAAGAGATGAATTAGGTTTTCATCCAATTCACCTAGAATCACAAGGGTTTTCGTCCTTGGATTAAAGCCCAACTTTTGTTGCAACCAAAAGAGATAAACTCTGTATGAAATTAGGAATGAATGCTATGATGAAATGCCTCCAAATGAATTCTTATTTATACATGATCTTTCTTCCTCCTTCTAGGCTGACCTAGGCAAGATAGTACTTTATTTTTTATGACCTTTTTTCCTCCTAAGCTTGGCCGACCCCTTCTAGGTAAGATTGGCGCTCAAAAACTAATTAAAGATGTCTTTTTATTTTCTTTCCACTTCCTTTGGCGCCCACACAAGAAGTATTATTATTTTATAATCTTCTTCCAACTTTCCATCCTCCAAGGGTGAACCCTTAAGACATGTGGTATAGCATTTTTTGCCCTTAATTCAAGTCATCCTTCTCAACGTAAGAGATCATAAAATGTTCTTATTTTGTTCATAGGCATTTTTCCATATTTTCTCTATTTTTCCATTCTTCAAATGGGTTGCTCCACCTTAGGGCAAATTATTTGACTAGTGTTGACTTCACCACAAATATCACAAAATTATACCAAGTCATAATCCATCATCGATTTGCCCTGCAAAATTGGCCGAGTGGAAGCTTACCAATTAGGTCATCAGTAGGTGATCACTCTGAAAATGGGGACATTACAAAAATCCAACACCAAAGAAAGATCCAACAATATATTAATCTAAAATAGATTACAATGCACTCAATTGTTTTGAACCTCTTCTATAGAAGCAGACTCTCACTCCTTAGAGCATATACACAACCCAACAATGTTCTCCCAACTTGTGATTGTGAAACTACTTGCCCAAGCCAACAATTTAGAGTTTTGGCTTGAATAATACCACCAATGGTATTCACAACCATGAAAGAAACCATGAGATATTTATCACAATACTCAACATGTATGGAGGCGTTACATGCAAGAGTCACCCACCTCTTTAAGGCCATCATGCATTCATAGATTCCTTATGAGACTTTGACTCTTCACCTCCCCAAAATGGACTATCATTTTTCAATTGGACTAGTCAATGTAGTAACTCCACTTTCAATGCTCTTACACTTATTCAAGTGTCCTGAATAATCTTATGAGTCCTTAAGGGGACCTTTTATAAATACACCATTATATTATTGTAATATTAATCTAGGATACAAGATTATAGCTAGCGGCCTAATATTATAGTAATATCTCAATATTGTAACTAAGACTTGCAAAGTGTACAACACACTTAGTCTTAACAAGTAGAAAGTATAAGATTCCTAATAGAGTGAGACTAACGTGGACAACTTCAATAGGTGAAGTTGACATTCTCAGTGTCAATGAAATGGTTAATGTAGAAGTAGGCCTCTAAAATTATATAACCTAATCATCCAATGGTGGTGTAACATCAAACTTGCATTGAAACACTAAAATGTATAGATTGATTTGGTCCTTAAAAGAGCCTTGATGTTGAAAGGCATGCAGGCAATGAAGTAAAATAAGGTAATGCAATTAGGGTGTTACTTTACTATCCAAAGAGTATAAGTCATTGCTCCTCAAGAGCATCCATGATAATTTTTTGGGTCTAGGGAGGCATATTAGGAATCCACTGTCTTGTTTTTGCATCAATATTTGTTAAGGTAATCTTATCTTGAACAAGGTCGCACTCCATTTTGTTGTTATGCAAAAGAGTTTACCAACATGAAAGAAATTCTACAAATACTAGTTTAGGAATGTAACCAAAGGAGTACAAACACTAATGATTTGCATTGACAAGGCTAGAATAATGGTGTAAAGATAAACTCAATGCCAAGGTAGTAAAATATCTAGTTATAATAAATATGCAACAAAAAACAACTTGGCTAACTACATGTTCATGAGATATAGAGATAGCAAAATAATGGTCTTTTACTTAATGGAAGTAAACATGTATAGTACACAAGTATACAAAGGAAAACCAAACGGTTAGGAATGAGAATTCATGTGATTAGAAAACTAGGCAAATGCTTCCTAGCTAATAATTTGCCTAACTAGGATGTAAGAATGGCGTTAACTTTAGAAGCCAAGTATAAGCGTATGTATAAATACAACAAAGATTGTTACAAACAAGTTTAGATATAGAAGTTTTTAGGGTTTTAAAAGTTATCCTATTTTGGATGCCCCCACAACACACACATAGGAGATGAATTGAAATATCTATAAGAAGGCGAGCAATCAATTGTTTTAAAACCTAAACCATTCTATTGTCAAACTTCTTTGTAACCATATTTGTATTTATACTCATGCTTTTACTCGACACCTAAAGTCAACACCATTCTTACTATCCAATTAAACAAATTCTTAATTAGGAAGCACTTCCCTAATTTTCTAGTCACACAAATTCTCATTCTCATCCTTTTATTTTTTCTTTTATACCCCCGTATTCTACATGTTTATTTCCATTGAATAAAAGACTATTATTATGCTATCATGCTATCTATTGTCTCATGAATATGTGATAATTAACCAAATTATTTTTTATCACATTTAGTGTAGCTCAATAATTTACTACCTTGCTCAACCACATAGGACTTACTCTAGCCACCACCAGCATCTCTAGATGAACCCACATAAAGGAATCTTGTTATTCTAGACAACCCCATGAAATGTAAAGATGCCATATGTTGGCTTGGATGAGACCATACATATGTTGATGGCATTTATCTCCTCTACTCACTCAAGGAACACAACTAAAAGTATACATCACTCTTTAACCTTTTACCAACCTATTTAACTAGACATCACCTTACCATTATCACTTCATTTTATTATTCTTGGGCATTAGAACCCACTCATAAATACCTACTCATGCAACTCACAACCACTCTATTGGAGATGATGGTAGATGCCCCTAAAAATGGCACCTCATTGACACTTGTTACCATAGATGTGATTAAGTCCCTTTGTTCTCTCAAAGTGTAGTGTTTAAATTCTATTTATATTTCCAAGTAAACATGCAAATTTTACCATCCAAGAAAAGACAAAAATTACAAATAGAGGAACATCATTCAACCAACTATATGCATATGCTTGTTGACTTTTTGTATTGATCAATGCAGAGAGATCACAATCAAGGACCTCATTTTTGTCTTTAAAGGTATTTGAATATAATTCTGCAATAGTCTAATCTATGACAACTTGTCACTATGTTGCAGTAACATATGATTAAGGTTGATGTTGCATTGGCTCTAAAATATGCCAAAGTAAATTGCAATTATATTCAACTCATGCCTACTTTATAGTCTTATTTTATACAAAATATATTGTAACAAATAGAAACTATAAGAAATAAAAGTGCATACCTTGTCTTTACTCCTCTTTATACAATTTTATGTGGATGTCGTAAATGCATGGTCTTAGTACTCAATTTGGCTCATTTGATAATCTAACAAGCACTAACCTTAAACCCATCACTCATAGCTCCTTTATCCATCACCTCAAACATGACCAATCCATTTCATTAGGGTTTTGCCTCCTTGGATGTGGTCTAGTCCCCTCCTAATTTGAATTCCAAATCTGCTACTTCGACGAACTTTTATGGAATACGAATGTTATTCTATTAGCGAGTGCACTAAAAGTCTTAAGTTGTGTGTCTAGGACTTGGATTTAAGGACATCGTCCTAGGTCATTTAAAATCATGAATTGTTAGGACAAGCATTTCAAAGAGCACTCACTTGCAATCGCATCAATCTTAGTCTTAGTTACATCAGTTGCATCAACATTTATATTTCTACTCGGCATGTTCTCGATAACTGTACATTGACCACAAGGCTTGACTACTATCAAGTAAGTCTATAGTCTTCCCTCTATAATAGGCCCCTAAATGTGCTTTTCAAGACCAAGTTTCAAATGCAAGTATAGATGCGGGCCAACAAATACTAAAGTTCAAATCTACAGAGGACATATTTACATGGGGACAAATCATCCAAGGACAAAACCTTAGGTGCAGCCTAATCCCAAGTAACAAGAATATTAAAACATTTGTCGTAATCACATAATCTCTATTCTATTACCACATTTAAATTTCTAATCTTTGTTAAGACATATCAATCAATCAAACAAGTCAAAATCTACATCACCATAAACCAATTAAACTCTATCCATTCTTAATGTTTTTTATCTCAATTACTCAAATCTCAATTTATTTTAATCTCAACTCTCAAATTTATATTATTTTTTAAAAAAAATTACACGTCTAAATCTTTATTGTGAGCCTCATAAAAGTAGCCATTTTCTTATTCTTTTTTCTAGCTCTGGACGGAATGTTGAGTTAAAAAACGTACACACAATTAAATTAAATCCTGAAACTATCAAGAATACCATCATCTTGTACACAGGCACATTTAAGCAATACTAGTGAAATCAATCCACAAATTTAAGAATCAATAGATAATCGTCAGAAACTTTAAAATGGTGTGTATGTTTCAGAATCCAAACCACACTCAACGATGCAACCAAAAAGACGGAAAAAGGGCGCCTGCAAAATGGTCCTTGGCTTCTTGATCTTAATACTCATCTCAGAAGTTTTGGAGTTAAAAGCAGACAACCTTAGTATGGTATTTTTTCATCGCAACTTCTATTATACTGGAAAATTCTGGTGTTTCGTAAATACTATTCTGCAATGTTATCAGCAATCTCCTTTTAAAAGGGTAAATTTGTTCAGCGGATGGAATGAAAGCACACAGGAATAATATTTCTAATGAGCTCGATGCTTATTACCAAATTTCTAACGACAAATTTTGAAGGTAGATAATTCCTAAACAGTTATCACCCATTAATAAACCCCTTGCTGGGAAAAAAATGTTAAATCCATTCAATGACGAGCAACAAATAATGTGCTTAACCGCCAATGAAAATTGAATTACATGAACACCGTTTCGATTTATGAAAGGAAGAAGGGTTGCACCAGAGAAAATAATAGCAATGTTAAAAGAGGTTATTTTTCCAAAAAACGTACGTTGCAATAATTGTAGCAATCTAACTGGTAGTCATCCCATACGATTTAAAAATTAGCCATGAAGAAGCAGCATTGCAGTCCCAACAAATAAACTCTTAAGAGCAGATATGACCAGAGCAAATGACAAAGAAAATCAACCCTAGTCAACATCCACAAAAGAGTGGATACTTCACGCATTCTCAGCTTTCGTCATTAAACACTGAATCCCAAAAACAACAAACAGAATTCCACTAGAAATTGTAACCTGCTTGGCAAAAAGGCAAGAAAGAAAATAATCAGTACAATCTGAGCTGAAATTCAGACAGCGGAAACAGTGCAGATAATTTACCATCTTTTCAGATATACGAGATGCTAAACTCTTGCCACCAAACACCGCTGCAACAGTACACAAAACCTGCCCTCTACAATGACAAAAGATTTAAACATTGTTACTCCTTCCAAATTAATGTCCATGAGGTTTCTGACTGGTCGTTGACAGAAACCTTTTGTAAATCCTAATTTGTCTTGTCATAATATATTACTCAGGATCACAAGATATGTGACTGGATGAGAATTGAATACTAAAAACATATTCTGCATCTAAAACACAAATAAAGAGGAAAGAACGACTAGTCTCTTACTAATCTAAGTTTAAAATCCGTTTTAACTTTTATTAAATAAAATGAGAGGCCTTTAATAACTTAAATATCCAACAAGAAACATACAAAATACCCCCGAGAACTACACCAAATGGATTTATATCTGCAGCCAGTCCTATAGTAGCAATCTGCAAAGTGATTTCAGTGTAATAGATTATCAACTTCAAACTGTATTCACATCATTAACGTAGCATTCAATAGAAAATCCTCTTTCCAAACTCATTCCAATAAGAGGCATTGCGTACCTGGCTCTTATCACCCCACTCTCCAAAAAATGTCAGGGAAAATGCCTGCAAATGTGGGATGAGAAACCTTTCACCATGAAAAAATAGGAATTCTCTATAGGCACCCAAATTTGGAAGTATGAAGTATTTGGTTATCTAATAAGGTTTGGTTAAAAGCAGATTACTTACCTGGAGGAGAATTGGTGAAAAGAACTGAGTGAAGAATGGTCTCTGCTGTTTTTTCTTATCATCTTCAACCTATTGACATAAACCAGAATTGTTACCCATAAAGAAACTACCATGTATTTTTGGAGGCAGAACCACTGACACACCCAATACCTTGCTAGAACCATGCAACAAATCCCCAAAACACCAACATTTCATAGTTTCAAAGCAATGCAAAACGAGCTGAAATAAAAATTTCCCGAAATCACCATGGTAAATTGCAAAGTGAAATTCATAAGCTCACATTTCAGATAATTTAGTTACTTGCATACCTTACTCTCTTTTATTGTTGCTTCCTTAGAAGGTGCATTATCCTTCCCATCAGTGGACTAAAAAATGCACCAATAGAATATTCCAGTCAAATTTAAAAAATCCCCCTCATTTACATCATCTATGGCTTAAAAGCAACATCGTATTTTAACGGCAACTTATTAAATAAAAGTTAAATGATTGGTCAATCCATAGGATGATGAATTCGTAACTAACCAGCTTAGCTTCCACCTCAGCCAACTCGTCCTCTCTGCAGGAAAAGCAATGCCCTTATTCCCTTATAACTCTAATAAATATAGAATAGCAGAACAATAAACACAGAGTAAGAGCTAGGTATCTTGAGGAGTTGTGAGATAAACGCACCCTTCCTCTGTGATGCCTTCCCATAATGACCGAAATCCAAATGCAAAGAATAAAACTGTTGTGATAACATGAATCCATTTCCGAGATAACTGCACCATTTTACAAAATGAATATGCACATTCAATTGTAGTTTATACAATATTAAAATATTAGAAAATACAACACGAAATCTCAAAAAACTGCTTCTTGATAAATAACATAAATAGAATTCATGATTACAACATTCCAAGTTTCAACACAGAAAGATCATTTTTTTCCAAAAAAAACAGACAATGGAAAGAGCAAGAGAGAAAGACAAGAATCTGGAACATTTCAACTTTCAATGTTGATTTGCAGCAAGCATTTACAGGCCAGATAATAAATACAAAATCAGGCAAATTTGAATAACAATCCTTACTTTGTATAAAGGTCTGTCTTGGAATACATCTCCATGGAAAACAATTTCCATTGCTAATCGTACTGGAGATGTCTCTAGCTTTGGGAGACAAGTACTCATGCCTCCCCTGTATATTCCTGAAACAGGAGGGACAAGTTCAGGCTATTCCAAGCATGTCAATGATGTCTGTAAGTGCCCATGGGGTTCAAACACTTATAAATATCTTCTCTCCATCCCAAAACTATACACGCCCCTGACCTAATATAACCTCAAATCTTTTCCATTATGAGTAGATTTTACAGAGCAGCAAACAAAGGATAAGACAAGAAGGTCATCAGGGGGCAATGGAGTTTCCATAAGCAGAAATTGAGCTGGAGAAGGGGCAGAAGCCTTGTTCCAGTTGTGAAAGCCATGTTTTACATGCTTGGAACTTTTTAGGAGCAAGTCTCAAGATGCCCTAACATTTCGATTGTATGTTGATGAATAGATTCATTCATGATGCAAGAGCATCCCAGTGGTCAAGCAATATTGCATCACCCAAAAATATTTTCTTTAATGTTTGTTTGTCTTTTGCAGGTTTCTCTTAGTTGCCGCAGATATTCAATTCTTTCCGTAAATTCATTTTCTTACCAGTCTTATGACAGAGCACACAAAGTTATAGATTGGGCGGTACCACATATTCTTCATGAAGCTTTCAAATTATAATCAGAGTATCTTGCAGGTACCGTGAACATGTCCATGCATCCAAATTATATTTTGTTGCCTTATTGTTGATGTGACACATTCTTATTGTAAAAGGGAACCTAATTGGGCTATGCACCAATGTATTTGAATGTCGTGCCAAATGTAAGGTTACCTATTTCAATATTGGTCCCAGGGAGGTTCGTGGTTGAAGCAGCATCAAGTCCCAACGCTTATAACTTGACACACTTATTTAAGAAGGGGTCAAGTAACCAGGGGATGCACCCAGATCCAATGAAGGATAAGAGCTGAAATCATTTAATATTGGTCCTATGGTCCCTATTTCATGTTCATAGGCCATGGAACCAGGTTTTTCGTCGGCGCTGCCTCACTACTTAAAGTTCTCTAGAAAAAGGTGGCAAATCTATTGTTAAAAGCAGTTAGGGAGAGGAGCAGATTTAAGATCAGAGCTCAGAGTGGATACATTAGAGGACTGAGAATCTTGGCATGTACTTGATATTGTAAACTCTGTATATGAGTTTTTGTAATCAATTGTCATATAAAATACAAATATTCTGTTGTTCTGTGTCATCTTATTATTCTTGTTTTGAATTCTTTTCTAAAGAACTAAGCTTTTCTTGTGTGCTCTTGCATCCGCTAACTATTTGTAATTTAGTCCCATTCCAGTTTGCAACTTTTGAGATCTGTGCTGCATAGATAAATAGTCTTTCATTAGGCTCTCCATCTATGACTGCATCAATTCACCAACAAGATCCTTTGTAACTAAAAGGCTAGCTTGGGCTAGGCTACTAGTGCATTCACAACAAGTTGGAATCAGATGTCTACTAGTTGGATCTTTTGCTCAAGAGAGCAGGCACATTGAAATCGACAAGACTACAGCATCTTTGAAGATAACCTCTACTGGTGAACCAGGCACAAGAGTGTCGATGATTATGTCTACATGTAATCTCTTTCAACCCCGGGCAAACATTCTAATTGGAAGCTTGGCTAATATTGGTGACTGGCACTAACATCAACCTTGGAACTTATTTAGACCAATTTTGTTAGCAAATTACTTTGAATCATGTCAGATTGATTTTATCCTTCTAGTAATTTATCATTTATTCAAGATAATTATGGTTGTATTCATTCTTTGCAGCAAAACACCCAAAGCTGCAAAACAATCATTGAAACGCATTTGAAAACTACTGGTTGCTACTCACTATTATTGAGGACTGAGAATCTTAAACATGGACACTTTTGGCAATCATTGTGGAGGATGCTTGGCAGCTATATATCTCCAGTGGTCACCGTCTTCAAGAATATGAGATTAAAACAGTCCTCTTTACTCTTTCTACTACACATGGGGAAAAGGAGACTGCAAAACCACCATTTTAATATAAGTTTGTGCCAATGAATAAACATAAGGTCCCCAAGTTGCTTGAGGGAGGCTAGAGCATCCCCCATCCCTAAAACTCTAGGTGGGACATACCTTAGAATGACAAAACCAACAAGGAAGGATGTACAAGCCTCTCAGATGTCCCCACCATTTTGTGGATGGCAAGGGACATCCTCATCACATTTCCCAACCCCAAGCCTAAGAGAAGGATGAATGCCACCATCATCATTTACTACATACATCACATGGGTGATGACTGATATCAGTCGTATCACATAGGATGGATGACTGGGAGGAAATGGGTCAAAAGTCGAACATTTGTTTGCCCATTAACTTGTACTAGCTCTTCTAAATGGAAAATTCATACACAAACATCTGTTACATCCTCTAATCACAAATTTTATATTTGTTGCACATTCATTATGTTTAATTATTTAAGTCATTTCTATAACTCTGACATCTATGTGCCAGTCATAATTTGTACATAGTTTGAAGATTCCTCTTAGGTTAATAAGATGGCACACATCTCGGAAATGCCCTACCCTATAGTGAAGTCCACTCTTCACATGCATTAATCAAGAATGACTTAATACACTGCATATATTCTGAGCAATTTCTTATATCAATCTTTCCATGTTATAAAAGTTTGTTACAGAACTTTTCACCTTGCTCCACTGTTGCCCATATCTCTACATTTGGCCAGTGCTGCAATAACTTTTCTGTTGGTCTACCCTTCATATAACAGGAAAAGTAAATTCTTAAATATGCACTCTTTTTAGACTAGACACTCTATTGTATGTAGGTGTCATAGTGTACCTAGATTCTTCTTGCAACATGTATCCATCATTGAACAATTTTTTATTGTACCCAATATCTGTCTATCATGCCAAACATCATTATTATACTGCCTTGGTTGTCAATGCCCACCTTGGTGGTCATTCACATCAAATAATTTTCCAAATGTCCTCAACTATAAATCTAATCTATCTTTATAATGTTGCTTGTTTGAAACTTAAAAGATGAACAATGAATATAAGTTGATTTTACTTCAAATAAACCCAAAATTTGGATTGACAATCCATATTTTTAAAATAAGCAAAAGAAGCTATTGCATTAATTAATCCAAGGAGAGTTGTAACAATAGATATAGAAATATTTTAATATTTGGACACAAAAAAAAGATACCCGTGGGTCCCTTCATAGCATCTTCTCAATCAAACCATACAAGAACCAAATATTGTTGAAAAATAATAGATATTTGGGTGATATTTATTGATAAAAAATTCCACTAAAAACTCTAAAAATCTGTTACAACTTCCACTAGCTCTTCACAAAGGCTCTAACCAGGATCATTCCTAACATTTTCTATAATTTCAGCTATCAAATCTAAATTTTGAAGGAAGATGACAGGAAACTCATTATGGGACAAACAGGAAAAATCATTTAGTTTATGACCCAATATTGGAAGCCAACAAAAACAATGAAGTTGAATTTGCAACCTTTATTTCTATGATCATATTGAAGGTTTAGAGGGAGAGCTTATCAAATGCAACTAGAAAAACAAACATTGGAGATCAGATTACCTACTGCGGAAGATTTATGTTAACAGGTTCTTGCACATTCTTCATCAAGGGAATAAATTACTCATTAAGGATGGGATATAATTTTCAATGGGACAATGACAAAACTAAAATTACATTGCATATTGCTTACTACAACCTTGAGTTCTCAATAAAGATTTGTCAAGTTTTGTCCTATAGTGGCATTCTAGGTGATACCATGAAGCAACCATGTCTGTCTTCACTTTGCCTTGATGATGTGACTGAAGTTAAGAATGTAGTGCAGACTTTTAGAGACATCCTTACTTCTAGTCATAGTTTAGCTACTCAGCGAGTTGCCAAGTACTCGTGAGTTTTTCTAAATCCCAAGTTTTTTCTAGTTTTACTTGCCAAGTCTATAGAACAGGTATTTGGCAAATTTTGTCCTTTGATTTCTGAGTACTTATCAAGTCTGAGGGCAAAACTCATGCTGCGCCAAATAGGGAAATCAAAGGAGAAAATAAGAGGAAAAAACATATTTTGGACACTGAAAATATGTGATTTTTTGCCTTTATAAGCCCTACATGCCCAATGGGAAAGATCACACCAGCATTTGAGCATTCTTGAGCAAATTGGAGTGAGTTTATAGCGGATTCAAAGAGCAAATTTGATGAATTTCTAGGTTTTCGGGGTTTTTTTCTTTCTTTTTTTCTAAGCATATAAATTTGACAATTTTAAATGCATTGAATTCAATTTACATAAATTTTATTGCCAATATACACAAGTTTTTGTAAACGGAATTGCTGGTTTTTTTTCCTGAACATAGGGTTTATGCTTTTGGTAAAAAAATGTTATTTTCATTAAATTAATTAATGTTATTGCTATTCATTTACCATATTACATTTGAAATGCATTCACGTGACTTTTTACAGAATTTTGTATTCAATTCGCTGTATTTTTTTCAATTGCTATTTTTTTGTCTTAAAAATGTTGCAAGTTAGCATACAATGGCATCCAAATCAGCAAATAGAAGCCATCTTGTTGGAAGTAAACCCGATGGAAACCAAGACCCCACTTGGAAATATGTCGTAATGGGATCAATATTGGGGAGTGTGATTTGTCTCTTGTGCATGAAGAAGCTTAATGGAGGCATCAATCACTTCCAGTACCATTTTGTAGGCATTCCTAACTGCAACACCAAGCCATGTGAAAAAGCCATAGAAGACGCAAAATGAGAGATGCAAGCAATCCTTGCATTGTTGGATGAGAAGAAACTATAGAGGGTGAGGGTACATACAATTGTAGCAACAACCATTAATCCCAACTTGGTAGAGGAAATAGAGGTAAATATGATAGATATTGTGGGCTCTAGTCATGGTTCATGCATACACAACACATCCACCTCATCTAGCTCAAGTAGAGCCTAGTCACAAGGCTTTTTTGTGCCTAGAAACATACTTGGAGCCCATACTGGGAATATTTGGTGACATCATTGACAGTTGCAAGGAAAGGGTACAAGGCACCCTCTCTAAAAGAGCTAAGTGGGAGGTTGCTCCAGGATGTTGTAGATGCAAAGACAATTGTGGAAAATCAAAAGTAGTGGTGAAAGTTTGAATGGACCATTATTTCAGATGGGTGGACTTATGAAAGGAATTGCACCCTCATCAATTTTTTGGTGGCTTCAAATAGTGATTTGATTTTCTTGAAGTCAATTGATGCCTCTAACAAAATAAAGAATGCAAAAAAATTGGGCCTAATGTTGGAGGAGATTGTCTTAGAGATGCGCATAGAGAATGTGGTACAAATTGTCACTGACGATGTAGCAGCATACATGGCAGCTAGGAGAATGCTTGAAGAGAGGCATCCATCACTCTTTCAAACCACTTGTGCAACCCATTGCCTTGACCTTCTTTTGGAGGACAGGAAAAATTGATTGGGTGAGACCGGTTGTAGAATATGCAACGAGCATCACAAAATATATTTATAATCACCCTAGGGTTCTCAATTTGATAGATCATACCAAGGAGAAAGTGCTTGTGCGACTGGGTGTCACAAGGTTTGCAATTAACTTTCTAACGTTGCAAAGCATTTGTGGTTCCTTGACATCCTTCAAGTGGATGTTTGTGAGTCAAGCATGGTTGAATTCAACATATTCAAAGAAGGTTGATGGAGAGAGGACCACAAAGACAGTTTTTTATGATACCTTTGCAAAGAGAGCTACAAAGATCGTCAAGGTAACTTTAAACTTCAATTTAAATTTCAAATTGAAACCTTTATTTTCAATTTTAGAAGTATTTACTTTAATTGTAACTTGTAAGTTTGTAACTTTAATTTATTTATGCTTTGTAGATGTCAGAGCTTTTGAAATAGAGTTTTGCGCTTGGGGGATGGGGAGTAAAATCTAATGGGATACATTTAAGGAACCATGGATAGGGCCAAAGAAGCCATCCAAAACCATTAGTGGGGGCATAGAAGCAAATTTGATCCCATTTGGGAGATCATTGATTGGAGGTGGAGCAATCAACTCCACCAACCCATTCATGCAATAGAGTACTACCTCAACCCCAAGTTTTTCTTCTCTGATAGTTTCACAAATGCTAATGGAGAGGTTATGGAGGGCCTGTTGGGATAAGGTGTCATTAACCTTGTAAATCCCAATATTGTATTTATTCCATTTATTATTTGTAATTTGTAATTACCCATAAGGGATGTATAGGTTTCACCTACAGGTTGTTACAGAGTTACTTTATTGCTCAAGGAATCTCGGTAAATAGTAAATGAGGTGAGGTGGAGAATCTTGGTGCCTATCTTAGGGAAATGTATTTTTAGGCTGTTATGACGCATGTCATAAGTTTGTAAGAGCATCTATGACAACTTACAATTGTCATAAGGTGTAAGAGATTCTATGACAACATATGACAGCAATTATTGTCTTGTAAGTTCCTATTCTTGGTTCTAGGCGCCTATATTGGGAAGATGCCTATGACAGGTGTAAGGGAATCTGTAAGAAGATGATTTTGGAGTATCCCAAGATAGAAAAGTTGGATTTTGTCCATCTCCCACGAATTTATTTGGTGGGTACTCATTTTGTATAAATATGAGACTTGAGAGTGAAGTTTGGTAGAATAACAGTGAGAGGAAAACTTGCTTGTAGGTAACAGGTTGAGTGAGATTTTTTGTACACAGGTGCTGCTAGATTGAAGAATGAAGAGGAGATTGGAAGTGGATGTATTGTAATCTTGTTTTGTAGATAATACAACTTGGGCCTCTCGTCTTGGTGGAGTTTTTTCCTGCAAGGGTTTCTCCACGTAAACACTGTGTTATGTATTTATTTTTTTGTTCCATTGCTACCTTGTGTTGTGAGATCTTGCATTCTAATGTTGCTGATTTGTGCCTCTTTGTTGCTGCTATCTTATGGTGATGTTATTGCTGTTATAAGTTCATCTAAGGTGGTTTTATCAAGTATGTTAGAGTGGCTGATTTTAGCATCATAAAGAAGTTGAATTGTTTCATGGTATTTCAAGGATTAAGCAAACTTTTTTTCAGATTTGCATACAATTTTTAGATTTCTATATTGTAGTAGTCAAAGCCTTGTATCTCACCAATTGGTATCATATCTTGGTGATTTGATGATTAACAATTGGATTAGAGATTGTTCGTTTATTCCAACAATTGGTATCAGAGCTTAAGGTTGTTCCATGGCTTGCATGTGTTCGTATGTGCTTGCATGTGAGTTGCATGTACTTGCATGTTGGTTGCATGTACTTGCATGTGAGTTGTATGTACTTGCATGTGCTTGCATGTGATGGATTCATGGTAATTTGGTTTTGGGTATTCCTCCTTTTTTGAATTTTAGCTTGTAAAGCTTGTGAATTTGTTGAAAGGAATTGTAGAGTTGGAGGTTTTTTGGGCTGCAGTGGATGTTCTATATGTTGGCATTGTTTTGCAGATCTGTGAGATTGGAAGCCATGGTATCTAACTTTCGGATGGATATTGTCAATGGAATCTACGGTGGGCTCTTGAGGCTCAGGGTTATGGATCTTCATGGAGTTGATCTTGTGGTAGTGATCTAGAGCTCTAGTTTGGCAATATGTGAGTATCCTCTTGCATGGTGGTTATGTTCCTTTACCTTGTGGTCATGTGAAGTGAATGGGTTTTCATGTTCGGTGGTTGATTTTGGTGCCCTGGTTACATGGAAGAACATTTATTTTTTGGACTATAGTATGGAGTGTTTATGTTGGATTCATGGGTTTAGCCCTTGGTTACATGAAAGCATTGGATGATTTACCACCGGTTGCATGTGGGTTGTGGAGTTGGTATTTTAGTGATATGAAAACTCCTGAACAACCTAGTTCCTCCTTTTGCATATTCATGTTATTTTGGATATGTAGTTTTTACAGTTTTCTTGTTTCAAAAAGTTGTGGATTTGTAGATCTATGATATTTCATTATTTCAGATGGCATGTATGGTGTGAATATCTGGATGTTTAAGTGATTTCAGATTTACAGAGAGATGGTTTTGCAGGTTTTACATGTTAACAAAAATATGTGGTTTGTAGATCTGTGGAAAGATTGTATTCAGACTCTTAGAGTATTCTGGATGGAAACAATTACAGATTTGCAGGGCTGCTTGATGGGTTCTTATGATCTATGGTTACTCTTCTGTGGATTTGTTTGCCAAACCAGGTCTACCGTTGATCCTGGTGTTTGAGTCTTGGAAATCTACATGTTATTCCTGGTTATCTTTGTTCTGTATGTTACTGATGTGGGGTTGAATCTATTTTTCAGTTATTTGAGATTGGAGCACTAACCATGTTTTTCTTCTTTGAGATGTTGCATGAGTGCAGATCTTGTAAATTGTTTGATGAGGATTCTATTTGGTTGGCCTCTTCTTGGTCACCTTGTTTACATTAGTATGTTTATTGCAGTGAGATAAAATGATGGTTTAGAGTACCTGATATAGTTGTTCATAAGAATCTATAGCAGTAAGTTATGGTGCATGAAAAGCTCTGTATCACTTTTAGTGGGAGTTTTGTGCAGTTATATAGTGTGTTCTATCTTCTTAGTTTGGAGATTATGGTTTACTCGACCTTTTGGGAGTTGTTGTCGTTACAGTGGTTTTTTTTAATTGTGTTGAGGCCATGGATAATCTTCATTTAGGAGATGGTTATCATGATGCCATGGATAGCTTTGTTACATGTTTCAGTGGGAGCTTTTGACAGTGATGGTTTGATGTTTATCTTGTTGCCATGTATAGCTTGGTATCATAGTTCAGTGAGAGCTTTGGCAAGATATGGTTATCTTCATGTGATTTGAAGAGGTTTTAACATCTTGTTTCATGGAGGACCTTTAGAGTCTTTGGTAAAGGTGTTATTGCTCTTCCTTTTGAGAGGATGTAGTTCTCTTTGGTTTTGAGTATTAATCATTTGCTTGGAGCTTCATGATTTTGCAGGTTGCATTTGAAGTTGGCATGGATTGATTGGTGAGTGCTCATGGATACAAGAGAGACTTGGGTTAGGCTAGAAATCTCTTGTACTTAAGAGATATGTGTTGGAATGGTTACTTGTTATGGAAGTTTTTCAATAGTAAAGACCGAGGAGCCTACACCTGGAAATGGATGTGAGTCCATCATAGACCTGATGAGAAGGTTGTCTTTATTGAAAGCTTATATTGCTTGGTGTTGTATGCACAGGACAATCTTGTATCCCACTCTTGATCTACTCGGCAGGTAAATGATCTAAGACGTGTTGCCCGCCTGATTATTAGATGCATTCTTTATATGTATCTTGTCTTCTCTTGTGCATTAGTCTTGAAAGTTGAGTTCTGAGGGCTTGTTGAGAAGTAGATGCATAATTTTATGTATTTCCGTTGTTCTCCTTGTAATCTTGAACTTGGGATAGTTCTGAGGATTTGGTAGGAAAGGTACAGGAGATGGTTAATGGCTTTGGGCATATTCCCTTATGTTGTGGGAATGTTTGGCTAGTTTGATCTACTTTCTGTGAGAGGTTTTACATCTATTTTTGCCATGTTTCATTATAAGTTGAATGGTTAGATGCTGATATCCTTTCATTTTGGGAGTGTTGAAAGAGATCTTACTTTATACAGTTTGGCACATGTTAGTGTGGTATAAGGACATGGTTTGATTTGAAGGTTCTCTCTTTCTCTTGAAGGTTCTTATGTTTATGGAGTTGAGGTTTATGAATGGAGTCGTGTTGTTTGTACTTCATTGTTTTTTGACAACAATTGGTAGCTCCTTAATCTCTTTCTTCATTGGTTTGGAGGACTTGGGAGAGTTATTTGGATTGGTATTGAGAGATGTATTTGGCATATCATTGTATGCTTATTTGACACTATGATAGAGGAATTAGCCACATCCTCTATGTGAAGTGCTATAGGAGGACTTGTTAATGCTATGATCTTGTTTTCAGATTTGACAATACCTATGCAGTGGGAGTTCCAGAAGGTATATGTGTTCTGCATGGAAGGGGCATCTCTCTTGGACTAGTTACACTTTACTGCAATGAGTTACTTCAGAGGTTTTTTATCGCATGTCTATGTGTGTTGTTACCTTGTAGTCTTCTTTTGCAGAATGGTGGATATACAGGGACTTGTTTGCAGATTTGGGTTGTTATGTTGACAACATGAAGTTCTACCTATGATAGTTTGTTTACCCTGGTTTGAGGTATGGATAGTTTGGATGAGCTAGCAACTTGTTGTGGTTGCTATTCCAATTTGGTATGAGTGTGGCAGTCACTCAGAGTCATTTGTTATCATTTGGATTTGATGCTTGTGTTCATGTATAGATTGGTGCAAGATTTAGTGACAGTTGATATGTTTCACCTTGGCATGTTCCTTGTCCCATCATGGGTAATATGATGTGAGGATTTCTTGCTTGAGATGGTGGTTATCATGGTTGCTTTTGCAGGTATCTTGTTGGAGCAGAAAAGCATGTTGAAGAATCAATGGTACATGGTTGGCTAAGGGATGTTTATTCGCTTGATTGATATTTCCTATGGGTTGATTTACGATGTATAATGTCAAGTGGGAGAATGTTGGGATAAGGTGCCATTAACTTTGTAAATCCCAATATTGTATTTATTCCATTTATTATTTGTAATTTGTAATTACCCATAAGGGATGTATAGGTTTCACCTTCATGTTGTTACAGAGTTACTTTTACTACTCAAGGAATCTCGGTAAATAGTAAATGAGGTGAGGTGGAGAATCTTGGTGCCTATCTTAGGGAAATGTATTTTTGGGCTGTTATGACGCATGTCATAAGTTTGTAAGAGCATCTATGACAACTTACACTTGTCATAAGGTGTGAGAGATTCTATGACAACATATGACAAAAATTATTGTCATAAGGTGTAAGAGATTCTATGACAACATATGACAGCAATTATTGTTTTGTAAGTTCCTATTCTTGGTTCTAGGCACCTATATTGGGAAGATGCCTATGACAGGTGTAAGGGAATCTATAAGAAGATGATTTTGGAGTATCCCAAGATAGAAAAGTTGGATTTTGTCCATCTCCCACAAATTTATTTGGTGGGTACTCGTTTTGTATAAATATGAGACTGGAGAGTGAAGTTTGGTAGAGTAACAGTGAGAGGAAAACTTGCTTGTAGGTAACAGGTTGAGTGAGAGATTTTCTGTACACAGGTGCTGCTGGATTGAAGAATGAAGAGGAGATTGGAAGTAGATGTATTGTAATCTTGTTTTGTAGATAATACAACTTGGGCCTCTCTTCTTGGTGGAGTTTTTTCCTGCAAGGCTTTCTCCACGTAAACACTGTGTTATGTGTTTATTCTTTTGTTCCACTGCTACCTTGTGTTGTGAGATCTTGCATTCTTATGTTGCTGATTTGTGCCTCTTTGTTGCTGCTATCTTATGGTGATGTTATTGCTGTTATAAGTTCATCTAAGGTGGTTTTATCAAGCATGTTAGAGTGGCTGATTTTAGCATCATAAAGAAGTTGAATTGTTTCATGGTATTTCAAGGATTAAGCAAAATTTTTTTTAGATTTGCATACAATTTTCATATTTCTATATTGTAGTAGTCAAAGCCTTGTATCTCAACAATTGGTATCATATCTTGGTGATTTGATGATTAACAATTGGATTAGAGATTGTTCGTTTATTCCAATAGGGCCTCTCAACATGCATTGAGAGGATGATGCCCGAGGTTGAGATGAGAGACCTCATTATTTTAGAGTTACAGAATTACAAGCAAGCTAAGGGTAGGCTCTTTTCTTCGCGACTAGCTATTCAAGGGAGATCCATCCAAACACCAAGTAACAAAAATTGATGTCTTTACTTATATCTTACAAGTTACAAATTTCAATTATTAATAAAATATTGCTTTCTTACAAACTTTTGAATATCTTATTTCCAAATTATTGGTGGGAAGATTAGGGTGGAAATACCCCAAATCTTCAAAAGCTAGCCCTTCGCATTGTCTCAACCTTGTATCGCTTCTGATTGTGAGTGCAACTGGAGTTAGTTTGACACCCTTCACATGAAGAAGCACAATAACTTGACTCAACAATGTCTCAATGACCTAGTTTTTGTGCAATACAACATTAAGCTTTGCACAAGAAAGGTGGACCAATCACAAGAGCTTATTGATTTGGATGAGATCAATCCCTATAGTGATTGGACTATGCAAGATGAGGATCGCTCCTTGTTTATAGAGGATAAGATTGCTAATTTTGAGAGGTAGGCTATGGAGGGTGTAGATGCAATAAAAGCACAAAAAATTGAATTGGATGACATCAATGTAGATTATGTTGAACATGAGGTAGAGGAATCACGGTCATCTAGTAACAGATGGAGCCATGAGCGCAACCTTCTAGGTTGAGCAAGGAGCCCAAATCGAGTGCGAGGACTAGATCCTCTCCCCAATTTTTCACTAGAACAATTGTAAAATCTTGTAATTTCTAACCTGCCTAGAAATGCAATTTATGATGATTTTCAAAGACAATCATCATAAATTCATAATAATACCAGCTAGTTGTATTTCCACGATGATGCAATTTTGTACTCTATTTATATTCAAATATAATAGAAAACACTTCCCCAACATTTTATGGACTCATTTGATACATTTTGTAACTGCATTTTGCATAATATTTGTGTTTTTTAAGAAATTTAAGTTTTTTTTTTTAAGTTGTCAAGTTTTGTTGGGTTTTTGTCCAGTCAAAAAATTTTGGTTTGTCAAGTTTGATTCAAGTCCAAGCATGCAAACTATGCTTCTATGTAATGTCCTACTTAAAATTTTCCTTATTATTATTAAAATAAAGTAAAATCCGACTCACAATAATAGTTGCACAATTAATTATAAATATGAAATCAATTTAGAAATTGCAGTTTTATGTGATGTTCCTGAGTGGTTATGATGGTAATCTTATTCCATCTTGGCTAAGAACATTGCAACCAATAACCTACTTCATTTGAACTTGAACAAGTACACAAATATTCATTGAAACCCAACTTCAATTAGCTTGATTCCTTTGATAGAAATGATGCAATTACAGACAATAGTTCGCTGTCATTGATGACAGTCACATGCAATTATGAAATCAGACTTCTTAAGACTACAAAATAGCCATCAAACTTATGCCAGATGAACAGCAAACTACAGACAACCTTTGCCAATTGAACCCAGCTCTCAAGAGTCCTTACAACACCTCCCAATGTGACTGAAATGTAACTGTGGGACTGTTGCAACAGTCTGATATATGACAGCAAATAAGAATGTCTTCCAACAAAGGCCGAACCTTCCTTCAAATGCCCACGATGGGACTTAGACTCGAGCGTGAGGTTTTGAATGTTGCCAATGATATGTGAAGGTAATGTGATCTTATCAGTGACTGCAATGAATGTAGCCAAACCCTTGCGACTGGAAAATAATGAAGCCTTCAATGCACACCCTCCAACAAGCTCCTCAATGATTAAACTTCTTGGATCAGTTGTTCAATACCTGCAGATTTCAATCAGTGGTGAAATTAGACACAAAATCACCTCATAGTCATAAGGGGTCATCACCCTATGTGCAAGGGCACATCACCTTGCAAGAAAGTAAGATCGGAACCTTCAAACTCAGAAATGAATATGAAAACATACCGAATCCAGACATGCCTTCCAAATGGGACGAAGTCCCATATTTATTGCCCGTTTTGCTAGCCGGCCTCCCTCTATGGCCGTTTGGTTTATGCATTGGGCGATGTTGCTTTGCCTTGAACTTCTTTTATATTTTAAACATCTCTGGATTGCCAACGGCCATCCCTCGACGTCTCCTTATGATGGCGGATGCCCCTTCTAGCCGAATTTCTGTTTGTATACACTATTTCCCTTAGGTCGAGCCTTTGGATGCCCTTGGCGAATGTGTCCCATTTGGTGAACCTCCCGATAGCATTGAATGTCTTCTACATCCTTCGCACATGATCCAAAGTCGATCGATTGTTAATTTGAAATGAGTTCTCCCTCTAATCATTGGCTATGCTTTTAACCCATGCGAGTATTTGAATATTGAATTCAAATTATATTTCCCTCCTAATCGATGGGAAGGAAGCTTAGGGCCTATTCACCCTCGATACTCCATAGAAATGGTTTAGGCCAAAAATATAATTAAAGATTTCATTTTTTGCATTGGCACCTTCATTATAGGTCTTACCCCTTTTGATTACCATAACAAATGCAATCCCTTCATGATGAGGTTTTTCATAATGAGGACACCAAAATTTATATCATTCCCTTACCATGTGTTTTAGCCTACGGGAATGAGGAATAGGCCAAACACTCATAACATGTGTGATCATCTCGGAGATGAGGACATAACAGTCCTCCCTTCCCGGGATTGCTTGTCCTCAAGCAATCGAAGATTAGGGTGTTCTAAAAATTTTTCACCTTCCCATGTAGCATCCTCTAGCGGCAATCCTCTCCAGCGTACCAGATATTCTCTGATAATCCTGTTACGCAACTTGCATTCTCTCATGTCCACAATCCCATCGGGTTCCAACATTAATATGCCTTCTTCATCAAGAGGTGGAAGATCCATGGAAGATACCACATTCTGGCCCAATGCTTTTTTGAGGCATGAAACATGAAAGACATTATGTATGCGGCTCCCTGGTGGCAAATCTAACTCATATGCAACTTCACCCACTCTCTTGATGATCCTGTATGGCCCGTAGAATCTTGGTTTGAGCTTTTCTGGCCCACTTTTCTTCAAAGTACTCTGTCTATATGGCTGTAGGCGCAAAAATACCAAATCATCAACCTCAAATGTCCTCTTGACTCGATGCCTGTCTGCATATATCTTCTGCTGGTTCTGTGCCTATTGAATATTATCCTTAAGAATCCTAAGGATGTCCTGTGTATCCTGCATTAACTCCTTAGCTCGAGGAGCCCTACTATCATCAAATGCCAAATCCACAAAAGAAGGTGCATCATACCCATACAACGCTCTGAATGGAGTCATGCCTATGGACATGTGATAGGTAGTATTGTAACAATACGCCCCAAGGTACAACCATCTAATCCAAGCGTGCTGCTGCCCCGCAACATAACTGCGAAGATACCCCTCAATCCACTTGTTTACAATCTCTGTTTGCCCATCGGTCTGAGGATGATAACTAGTGCTTGGTGTTAATTCTGTACCTGCAAGTCAGAATAGCTCACGCCAAAATATGCTGATGAATCTACTATCCCGGTCACTCACAATAGTCTTTGGAAGGCCATGCAAGCGAAATATCTCATGAAAAAACAACTCTACAACCTGCAATGCTGTGTAATCTGCTGCAATAGGATGAAAATGTGCATATTTGGTTAGACGATCAACAACTACATATATGCAATCCTTACTGTTGTGACCAAATCACACATCGCCCCATGGCAAATGGGGACCCCCTATTTTTTTTAAAACTCCAGTGCTTTGTTGAGTCTTGTATGATGTCTTAGAGCTATTTCATGATGAAGTCAGTGGTGTTTGAGTCCTGTAGTCCCTTGATGACCTGATCCTGATGTTTGAGATCCTGAAAATGGCTAAGTCTGGTATCCTGATCCTAAAAATCCTGAAAATTGGCTAAGTCTGAAATCTGGTGGATCCTCAAAAGTCTAGAATCTGCATGTTAAATCCAGTGGATCTGAGACCTATCTCAAACATCCTGAAAGGTATATTAAAAAATATTTAAAGTATAAATATACCTTAAATATACTTATACTTAAATATATTTTTTAATATACCTTATGCTCAGGGATTTCCACTTCTAGGCGCGAAATTGCTCTAGGATCACCTCAAAACTCCGCCGAGAACTTAGGGCGCCTTTCACCATCTAGACAACCTCAAGATTGTGCCTTGGACAAGGAGAGCTTAAAACCAAAGCACCTTGATTGAAATTGATGTTGGGAAGCTTGAAACACTGCAAATTTGACAAGGAAGAGGCATTTAGGTCTAGGTGCCATTTCATGATTTATTCAACCACAAAGGTGCACCTAAGTTGAAGGCATAAAAATGAGCAAGTAAAGCTAGGCGCCCTTCATACATTAGATGAATAACCTCAAAATGGCCGCCTAAGGTTTAGGCAGTCTCACAAGAATGTAATCAAGTGTTGGAGATCCTAAAAAATTGTCAAGAATGAGCAAACTTAAGCTAGGCGCCCTTCATGCATTAGGCTATCCATTTTGGCGCCTTAGCATCAAAGAGCTGTTTAAACTAACTCCAAGTTGCATCTTAGGAAGAAAGAGTATGAAATCCCTAATGTATGCTTGAGATCCTGAAAATGACTAAGTCTGGTATCCTGATCCTGAAGATCCTGAAAATTGGCTAAGTCTGAAATCTAGTGGATCCTGAAAAATCTAGAATCTGCATGTTAAATCTGGGGGATCTGAGACTTATCTCAAACATCTTGAAAGGTATATTGAAAAATATTTAAAGTATAAGTATAAGAAATTCAATCTCTAAACTTATACTTAAATATATTTTTTAATATACCTTACCCTCTGCGACTTCCAAATCTAGGCAGAAATTCACTCTAGGAACTTAGGCGCATTTTGTCCACTTGCAGAAGCCCAAACGTGCGCCTAAGGCAGAAACCCAAATGTGCGCCTTGAGCAAGGAGAGAGTAAACGAAGGCGCCTTGATTGAAATTGATGTTGGGAAGCCTGAAACATTGAAAATCTGACAAGGAAACGCCCTATAAGTCTAGGCGCCATTTCATTCCTAAATGACACCATTTGGGCGCCTTGAGTTAGAAAGCAGTTTAATTTGTCCATTTGGAGCGTCCTGAGGAGTTAGGACTTCAAGATTGTTCTAAGTGCATTTTCAAGACAAGGCACATTTTTCATCAAGATCACTTCATTCTGGCGCCTTGAGGATAGAGTTTAGGCGCCTCTAAGGAGGCAGTCTATTTTGATTTCCAAAGTTGATCTAACATGCCAAGTTAAGCCTTATAAATCCAAATAATGAACACTGAGACCAAGCCTGATGTATGTTTGAGATCTTGAAATGACTAAGTCTGGTAACTTGATATCCTGAAACACTGAAAAATTGACTAAGTCTGGAATCTGGTGGATCCTCCAAATTCTATAATCTACATGTTAAATCCAGTGGATCTGAGACCTATCTCAAACATCCTGAAAGGTATATTGAAAAATATTTAAAGGAAATACATTATACTTAAATAGACCTATCTCTCAACTTATACTTAAATATATTTTTCAATATACCTTACCTTGGCGACTTACATTTCTAGGCGTGAATTTGCTCTAGTACTTAGGCGCAATTTTCCCACTTGCAGAGACTCACAAGTGCGCCTAAGGTGGAGACTTCAATGTGCGCCTAGAGGAAAATCAACTTTCAAACACATCAAGATGGCACCTTGATTGGAATTGATTTAAAAAGCCTCAAACATCAAAAGATTTGACAAAGGAATGATTCAAGAGTTTGGGCACCCTTTCTATGTCCAAATGATCATTAAATTGCGCCTTAGGTTGAGGTGGATGAGTTTAGGCGCCCATTCCTTGTTGCTCTAGTCATGTTGGGCGCCTCGATGTGAGAAGTTTAAATCTATGATGGATAGCGCCTAAGGGTGATGTAATCATACAAGGATGTAGGGAAGTGTTAAGAGCCTTTAGAATAGCAAAGAATAAGCAACATCAAGGTGGCGCCTTTGCTTATCACTCCCACCTCCATGAAGCACCTTGGGAAAAGCTACATGAAAAACCTCTTGAAGTTGGCACCTAGAGGAGGGAAGTCCTTCTACAACCTTCACAATTGTTTAAAACATGAAAATGACAAGTATAAAGCTTCATGAACTAAGGCGCCCTTTCTAGCTCCTCCATCTCAATTGGCGCCTTGAAGAAAATCACTCAATCCATACTAGATGGTGGGCGCTTGAAGTCTAAATCATTCCAAGACATGATTGATCATTTGGAATTACAACATATTGCAAGTATAAAGACATTGGAGTTGGGTGCTCCTTTCTCCAAAATCACATCATTTTGGCGCCTAAGGAATAATTTGCATTAAAAGACACCTTTGAATGAATTTCATAAGGGAAATTGACTCCTTTAAACTGTTACAATTGTTTGAAATCACTTAAAGTTATGAATGTGGGACTAACTTGTGTTAGGCGCCCTTTTTACTCCTCTTATTACCTATATGTACACCTAAGCTTAAGGAAGGATTATTATATGTTTAAAGTTATTCCTGTCTTATGAAATGATTGATATATTGTTTATCTTGTCTTGTAGGAACATTGACAAAGCTAAGGAGTTGTTCAAGGAGTCACCTTCAAGTGAGGAGCCTGGAGTCACCTTCATCCAAGGAGTGAAGTCAAGAAATTGTCATTGCAAGAGGAAGCATCATGCTAGCCACCTTTGGAAATTCTTCAAGATCTTTATCAAGAGGAGTGTTGTTGAAGCCAAGGAACATCACTCTAAAGGATCACACCTCAAGTCTCCTACATCAATGACATCATGTTAGATCACATCAAGTTCAAGTGTACTTCATCAATGGCATCATGTTCGAAGACATTCATCCATCCAAACTTCAAGTCAGGTTCTTACAATCCTCAAAGTCTCCTTAAGAGGTCATTCAAAGAAGGTGTTATCATCTACCACACTTCAAAGGGCCACTTCAAAGATCATCGTGAAGGACTACTTCATCAACTTCTACATTGAAGACATTCATCTATTCAACTTCAAGTTCCATTCAATCTTCAAAACCAAGAGAGATCTTCTACTCCGATTCATGAAGGAAGCCACATCATTATCATCATCATCATCATCTACTCTTCATGAAGAAGCATCGAAGAAGATCAACATCAACTTACCTACAAGAAGAAGAAGCATTACAGTGTTAGTCAAATGAAGCAACATCTATCATACTTATCCAGTCAACAATACAAGATCAATAAGATACATATCAAGTGTTCATCATCAAAACAATCATATTGAAGATATCATACAGATGATACAATTTGGAGAATGTGCCTAGAAGCATATTTAATAAATAGTTGAAATCCACAAGATATGCTGAGGTGGCACCTATGTGGCGAGTACCTATCATCATTCAATTATATCAGCCACATCAATTCAATAGCATTAAATGTATCATTTAATAAAAGGAGCCAAAGGAACACCTATGTGGAAGATGTTTTAAACGATTCCATCTTATCTTATCACATTGGAAAGTGTGTCTTCATTGCCTCTCTCTTTTGTACTAAAAATAGCAGTTTGTTGTAACTACCTGCGAGGTGGCATGATCTGAGCCCTTGGCTACATGAAATGATCCTAGCCATTCATTGTATTCTAGACACTATATAAAGGCCTTGTTGCCTCATTTGTAATTCATTAGATTGTAGGTAGATTAGAGATTAGACTAGTAGGAGTAGAATAAAAGAGACTCTCGAAATTCTCTGAGAGGACTTGAAGTTGTTGTAAATATTTCTCAAGATTAATGCAAAGACATTGGAGCTCGCTTGGTGTTCAAGTCTTGTCTTGTGGAATTACATGGTTTCTTGTACTTTGAATTGAGTGGAGAGATGTTTCAATTAGATTAGAAGTAGATTAAAAGTTCTTTGATGTAATGTATGTTGTATTGAATATTTGATCAACTCCTAGCTCATGCTTTTAACATTCATCGCCCGTGAAGTGTTGTGTAAAGCTAATCTAAGCCTTATTTGCATAAGTTTGATTATGGATACTTGTTTGAGCTGCGCCATTCAATGGGTGTTCATATGAGCCTTCATGATTTGAAAACCATTCGCGTACCTTAAGAGATTGCACCAACTTCATGTAGTTGTAGGCATCCTTGGCGAAGTGGAGTTAGGTTTTATTTAGGAGTTTGTCTGTTCAATGCATCATCATTGCTTCATTGACCTTAGATTAATTTTCTAAACCTTTATCCTTTTTTATTTTCTTCATTATTGAAACCTTGTACATATGTCATCCACACTGAAAGGAGAGATAAGCTAAATGAAAGAAGAAGAGTCTAATGTAAGTCCCTTTGTGATTATCAGCAAGATCACATGTAATCACTGAGTTAACCCATCATGAATCATAAATAAGGAATCTTGGAGTCATCTTGTTTGATCACTTCGTTCAGCATTCGAGAGGCTTTGCTCAAGAGAGAGTGGGATACTCTAGTGTTTTACTCTATTGATGACTTGTCGAAAAACAATCATCAACACTTACCATGTACCTTCGGAAGACCTGTGATGAAATCCATGGAGATACTTTCCCACCTCTGCTCAGGAATAGGCAATGGCTGAAGTAGTCCTACGGGAAAAGTATGCTCAGACTTGTTCTGTTGACAAGTCAAACACTCTCTAATATACCGAAGAACATCATCTTTGAGACCCTTCCAAGAGAATCTCTCACGAACCTGTCTATAGGTTTTGAAAAGCCCTGGAAGTCCTGCTAGAGGTGCGTCATGGATGGCTCTAAGTATCTGCTGCTTAAGTTTTGACTTAGGTACCACAAATATTCTGTCCTTATAGTATATCACATCATCCACAACCTTATATTTGTCATCCTGAATCAAACCATCCATGATTTTGCATGCGAGAGAGGATTTGGAATACTCAACTAAGAGTTGGGATTTCCAATCAGCTGAAATCTCACTCAAGGAACACAGAGTTGGTCTCCTGGAAAGTGCATCTGCGACAACATTCGTCTTCCCCTTCACATACTGAATATCAAAATCATATGCCTGTATCTTGGATACCCGTTTTTGTTGTCTTTCATTCAAATCCTTCTGTTCCAAGAAATATTTCAAACTATTGTGGTCCGTCCTCACCACAAATTTCATACCTACTAGATACTGACGGAACTTAGCCAAAGCATGTATGATAGCTAGCATCTCCTTGTCGTAGGTAGAATATAAGCGTTCCACATCCCTTAGTTTTCTGCTTTCAAATGCGATGGGGTGCTTATTCTGCATCAATACTGCACCTATACCATTTCCTAAAGCATCACACTCCAGAACGAATGGTTGTGAAAAATCAGGTAGGGCTAATATGGGAGTGGTACTCATCGCTTCTTTGAGCTTATCAAATGCTAGTTGTGCCCTGTCTGACCAGGCGAATGCCCCTTTCTTAGTGAGATTTGTCAATGGAGCGGCTAACTGTGAGAAACCCCTGACAAATCTCCTATAGTAACTGCAAAGTCCTACAAAACCTCTTAGTTCCGTAAGGTTCTTGGGAGTAGGCCAATCCTGTATTGCTTTAATCTTTTCATCCTGTACTCTTACTCCATCAGCACTGATCATGTGTCCTAAATAAAGAATTTCCTCCATCCCGAAATCACATTTTGAGGCTTTGGCGTACAATGATTGTGCCTTCATGATTCCAAGTACTACATCAAGGTGTCGAAGGTGCTCGTCCCATGTCTTACTGTATATCAGAATATCATCAAAGAGTACTAGCAAGAATTTACGCAATTGTTTATTGAAAACATGATTCCTACAGGATTGAAATGTAGCAGGTGCGTTAGTATGTCCAAATGGCATCACCAAAAATTCGTAGTGTCCATAATGGCATCTGAATGCTATCTTTGGAATATCTTCCTCACGAACCCTTATTCGATGATAGCCTGACCGAAGGTCAATCTTAGAGAAGTATTTAGCCCCATGAAGTTCATCCAATAACTCATCGATCCTGGGAATGGGGTACCTGTTCTTAATTGTCCTCTTGTTCAATGCCCTATAATCAATACACATTCGCATGGTACCATCTTTTTTCTTCACTAATACCACAGAAGATGCAAACGGACTGGATGAGGGTCGAATGTGTCCCATGTCAATCAACTCCTTGATTGTCTTCTCAATCTCGATTTTGAAATGCCGTGGATGCCGATATGGTGCAATGTTGATGGGCTTAGTCCCATCCTCCAGTTCTATTACATGCTCAAATCCACGGTCAAGAGGTCTTCCGAGTGGAATATCATCAAACACTTTAGCATGTTTATCCAAAATGGATTGAATGTCTACATGCTACTTGGCCTCAAAAGAAGTAGTCTTGGAAAAAATGTTTACTTGGGCTGCCCAAGCTATATCACCATGACGGAAGAATGCCTCCATACACTTAGCTGAAACTACTCGAGGTGAACCATCTGAAATGGCTTTCAAAGTTACCTTCCTTCCATGATGTATGAATTCCATTTCCATCTTCTCCAGATCCTGAGTGTATCAGCCAATAGAATGCAACCATTGCACTCCTAAGACAATATCAATTCCTAGTAGACCAACTGTGTAGAAGTCATCGGTTAGGGTGTAGTTCCCCATTCGGATGTTAAGCTGTGGGATCTTCTTTTGACAACTCTTAGTGAAACCATCTATTGTAATCACGGTGAAGCCCTCGAAGCCCTTCGGTGATAAACCTCGCCTCGTCACAAGTCCTTTGTCAATGAAGTTGTGGGTAGCCCCATTGTCTACTAAACATACCACTCATTGACCATTGAGAATTCCTTTAATCTTCAATGCCTGGTGACTCAGAACTCCCATCATAGTAGCCATGGTGACTGTTTTGTTGGCGTCGTCACCTATTTCAAGTTCCAAAGTATCGTGTGCTTTATTATCTTCTGAAAGCTTTTCAATGACATAAGCTTGGTTTGCCTTCTGTATAATTGTGGGTGGAATATCTGAATCAAGTGCCAAAACTAACAACCCTCGAGGGTTTGTGTGTCTTCACCAACCCTTGAATTGAATCATTGAGCCCTTCTACAAACAACATCGTGATCCTCTGTCTGTCATGTCAGGTACCATCATTGCTATCTTTTGGAACTCGTTCACATAGGTTTCAACTCTTCCCTTTTGTTGCAGCTGTGCCAGCACACGATAGTAGGTTTCCATGTCCTTTCGATCACTCCTCATATGAAGCAATCTGTGTGTGATGTCGGGACATGAGCCCATGATACCACCATTCATATGCTGATCCTTCCAAATGCATGATGGCAAAGTGGACAGCCTCCTCTTCACTCATGGGTTTGAGTGTAAGAAATGTATCTAGCTTGTTGACCCATGTTCTTGCACTGATTTGCCCACTCCCATCAAACATAGGAATGTAAAGCTTGCTCAAAGCATCTTGATTATTCTTCTGTGATGTCCCTAAAGTGGTACGAATCTCCTTGGTACTTTGTAGTCTTTCTTTATTTCCCATCAAAGTCTGGAACATCCTCTCTATGTTGGCATTTGTTTGCTGCATTTTCTCTTTGAATTGTCGCTGGAAGAGATCCATTCTAGATAGGCTGCTATACTTATCATCCATTCTCTCCATCAGGCTGGCAGGACCAACGCTCTGATACCACTGTGATGTTCCTGAGTGGTTATGATGGTAATCTTATTCCATCTTGGCTAAGAACATTGCAACCAATAACCTACTTCATTTGAACTTGAACAAGTACACAAATATTCATTGAAACCCAACTTCAATTAGCTTGATTCCTTTGATAGAAATGATGCAATTACAGACAATAGTTTGCTGTCATTGATGACAGTCACATGCAGTTATGAAATCAGACTTCTTAAGACTACAAAATAGCCATCAAACTTATGCCAGATGAAGAGCAAACTACAGACAACCTTTGCCAATTGAACCCAGCTCTCAAGAGTCCTTACAACACCTCCCAATGTGACTGAAATGTAACTGTGGGACTGTTGCAACAGTCTGATATATGACAGCAAATAAGAATGTCTTCCAACAAAGGCCGAACCTTCCTTCAAATGCCCACGATGGGACTTAGACTCAAGCGTGAGGTTTTGAATGTTGCCAATGATATGTGAAGGTAATGTGATCTTATCAGTGACTGCAATGAATGTAGCCAAACCCTTGCGACTGGAAAATAATGAAGCCTTCGATGCACACCCTCCAACAAGCTCCTCAATGGGTAAACCTCTTGGATCAGTTGTTCAATACCTGCAGATTTCAATCAGTGGTGAAATTAGACACAAAATCACCTCATAGTCATAGGGGGTCATCACCCTATGTGCAAGGGCACATCACCTTGCAAGAAAGTAAGAAGATCGGAACCTTCAAACTCAGAAATGAATATGAAAACATACCGAATCTAGACATGCCTTCCAAATGGGACGAAGTCCCATATTTATTGTCCATTTTGCTAGCCGGCCTCCCTCTATGGCCGTTTGGTTTATGCATTGGGCAATGTTTCTTTGCCTCGAACTTCTTTTATATTTTAAACGTCTCTGGATTGCCAACGGCCATCCCTCGACGTCTCCTTATGATGGCGGATGCCCCTTCTAGCCGAATTTCTGTTTGTATACACTATTTCCCTTAGGTCGAGCCTTTGGATGCCCTTGGCGAATGTGTCCCATTTGGCGAACCTCCTGATAGCATTGAATGTCTCCTACATCCTTCGCACATGATCCAAAGTCGATTGATTGTTAATTTGAAATGAGTCCTCCCTCTAATCTTCGGCTGTGCTTTTAACCCATGCGAGTATTTGAATATTTGAATTCAAATTATATTTCCCTCCTAATCGATGGGAAGGAAGCTTAAGGCCTATTCACCCTCGATACTCCATAGAAATGGTTTAGGCCAAAAATGTAATTAAAGATTTCATTTTTTACATTGGCACCTTCATTATAGGTCTTACCCCTTTTGATTACCATAACAAATGCAATCCCTTCATGATGAGGTTTTTCATAATGAGGACACCAAAATTTATATCATTCCCTTACCATGTGTTTTAGCCTACGGGAATGAGGAATAGGCCAAACACTCATAACATGTGTGATCATCTCGGAGATGAGGACATGACATTTTAACAGTTTATTATCCAATTCTGTAATGTCCCAAATTTTTGAGTGATCACCTAATGGAGTTGGTTAGCCTATCCTATTCCCGTAGGCTAAGCCGGAAGGCTAAGGGCATGACCTAATTGATTAAATATTATATTTAATCAATTTATTAGGGCAAATTGATGATGAGAGATGACTTTGTATAATTTTTTGAGCTTTTTGTGTAGTATGCTACCCCAAAAAAAATTTCAAAATTAACAGAAGGGTTAGCACATGTATGCAACCAACTAAACCACCTCCACACTTCTAATCACCAAGTTCCCAAGATAGGCGAGGTGAGAGCATACAGTGCTTTGGCTTACAAAATAAATTTGCAATTGAAACTTAATAATATCATCTGCTAATTAATAGGTATCTCCTTTTCAGCAAGCATCCACTTATCGAGTGGGAATACTCCACTTATTCAGTGGGTGAAAGAAGAAAGATAAACATAGTTCATTACTCCACACTGACCGTAAACCATCCAGGGGTTACAATATGTGTTTGTAGAATAAAGATTACAATGCTATGAATAACTTGAAAACTAAACCAATGCCCCAGATTTGACAATGATTCACAGCTGCAACCAGTTAGAGTGAGAAGCCAAGAGCTGACATAAATAAAGTATCATAAGAGACTAAGAATCCACCATGAATGTACCGATATGAAAGATATGAAAGAAAGACCCCAGAATTAAACCTTCAAGGCACTTCTGTAGCTGTTTCCAAGGACTGCAGTCATCATATAAGCCTGAAACATTATCAAATCAGTCCCAAAACCCCATTTTGCAAGCTCAAACCCTAAGCAATTAACACACCTACCATATGTGCATTAAATCACATTGATAGAACTATCAATATCTCTCAGCAAACCTCCTTACATGCTGATCAAACCTTGGACAAATTTCCCTTTCCAAGAGCTGCAATAAACAGATCTGAATTGTTGATGTATGGAAAGACTTAGTAATCAATCAACTCAGAAAAGGCATAGATATCATTCGAACTCCTTTCACAAGGCAATTCATTAGCATAGAGAAATCCAAATGCCAATATTAAAAAGTGTTTGAATCTTGATGCCAACGAACATGCTAGTAAGTTTCCACGTTTGGCAGGGTAATAGCCTCTAAGACTTCCATTCTCAACTATGAACATGATGCTAAACCAGACAAATATAGCATACTATCTTCACAAAATTACTACAATATTCTTCAAGGATTCCAAACCCACAAGCAGATACAGCTAATGTTGTATGGCAGCATAATGATATGGCAGCATATAGGACAGTCTTAAAACATCAAAAAATCTGCCATGAAATGGTCTAAACATAGGCGCCCAACACTACTATACACTATTCAACCTTTAGCAACTCAAAAATCCCTAATCAAATCAGAATATTATTCAATCCCATGCACAGGGACAGCCATACGGCCAGCAAGAAGAAATATTCAATCTTTCAAACTCCATTGAAATCCAACATGAAATGTGGTTTGGAAATAGGTGCTTCAAGGGAAATATGCTTCCCAAGAGACGGATCACACATGCAATGCCAAAAAAAACAGTTTAAAACCCAAATCGTCCTCTAGCAAGGTACGGCCTGTCAAGGAGAAATCTGCATCAAACTTAACAACCACATCAGAAACCTTGCATGAAATACATCCCAAAACATAGCAATCAAATTGTAGAAAAGAAATTTCTGATATAGAAACCTCTGAACCAACACTGTAAATCAATTGGCACATGCATTCAGCACAATGGTGATTCCTCTATGAAACCACACCCAATCTACAAGAGGGTTTTCGTCCTCAAGAGAATATGGAAGAACTCACAGGTTCAATCCATCTGCAAAAAAAATCAATTCCGAAAAGCCCCCACAAATGAGTTCTCATCCCCCTTTTATAACTTTTTGAGAGGAATATATTATTATTTTCTTTTTACCTATTCATATTCCTTCTCTCAAAAAGACCCTTTTTGAAATAATAATAATATATCATGTGTGAGGCCCCCTTTTTAAGTGTAACATTTAAAACACTTAATTACTTCTCCAATGAGCTATAACACTTAAGTACTTTTTAATTATTTTCACCCTTGGGAGCTTAAGTGAAAATAATAATTAAAATAGCTCATTAAATATTACTTTTTGTGGAAAATCTCAAACTTCACCCAACTGCCAAATAAACTGAACCAATATGCTCTGTAGGGTTTGGGATGTAAAACAATGCTTTCCGAAAGACTTTCCAAAAATAGACGGCTCCTCCAAGAATCTTGAAGAGCAATCGGGGAGCCCGATCAAACTTTTGAAACCGTCACTGTAACCCTAGACATCCACTGGGCTCAATGCCATAGAAAATTAGTCCATTCCCAGAAGGAAACCCATTTTTATAATTAATATTACACTAAGTTGTTATAATTAAATATAACCTTAGGCAACCTTAGTGAAATATTAATTAATTATCTGAATAACGGTCTCAAGCCATATAAAGCACTGGAAATGCACCGATTAAACAACTTCGACCATCCCTTGGTAAAATCAAAAACTTGAGACACACAACTGTTCAGCAAACTGAACCACGACCACTCCAAGAACATTGGAGATCTCCCAAACATGTCGGATGGCCTCCGAGAGACTAGGAACAAGCATAATGCGCACAAAAATCTATGCGCCAAAAAAGGGACATTACAGTCATCCCCGCTCAAGATTGTTTGTCCTCAAGCAATACATGCTATCCAACAGAGATAATTGCATGATTAACAATAATATACCTGGATCCCAAGTCAACCTCAAGAATGCTCCACACCACTTTTGTTGCACTACTTTGATGTAACTGCAGATTGCACAGCTGGGACTCTGCTTACAACTCTGAAATATTCTTTCAATCACACATCTTTTTGGATCCCAAACATTTGTAACATCACTAACCCTGAGAGTGCAAAAGTTAGCATCTCTCAACAAATCATCAATACAATTTATCGACCCTAAAATTTCAACTAAAAACCAAAGTCTAAAATGTTCCTCCAAGGAAGAACATAAATCATCTTGAATACAAGCCGAAAGTAACTCCAAACAGCCATGAATCACATGGTTTTCACCATCCAAAAGAGCAATATTAGCTTAAACACTTGTCCCTTTCAGCTGAACCCTTCTGTCACTTTCCCACAAAGAGCTAAAAACAACAAAAAGATCAATCTCATGGCTACAAAAATCTGAAATAATCTCCTGAAAATCTGATTTTAGTAATTTTATAATGGGACAGCCACAACAAAACTAAAATCTTCTGAAAACAACAAGAAATTTAGGCCATCCACAACCAAAATATATCAAAGTCATGACCAAAATCTCTCTCCAATCCCTCATTATGTATGCAAATGAGCACTTATGATGGCTGATTATATGAAGGATAGCAGCTTCATGACAGAAATTTGACTCCAAAATCATCCATGAAACATCCTTACCAACACCACTAACCTCCACAAAACCCTAAGGATAAACTCTATTATGAAAGTATGCCATCATTGCACTTAACTCATTGCATACCTAAACTTTATGCCAAACTTCAACAATTGATAATAACTTCCAGTTGGTAAAGTTTTTGTGCAAAATAACATTCCATGAGTGCACTTCACCCAGATCCCATATCCTGTTACTATCCTCCTCCATGTTGCTAACTCCAATTATGTCTTCATTATTCAACATGAGAAGTAGATTGTCCTGAGTTAACTCAACTTCCATTATTAAAGGAGAATTATCAAATGATAGGAAGTTGCTTTCTCCCCCATGATCAGATAAATCATCAATTTGTTCCAACTCTGCATCTACATACTTAGGAGGCTCTCCTAAGTCAAATCCTTCTTGGAACAATTCAATCTTTTCAATCACCAGCTTGATTTCATCTACTCTAGCAACTCTATCTTGCTCCATTAATTGATGAACATCATCATGCTAATTTTCAACTTCTAAGAGAGCCATTTGGGTACTCTCTAAAGAATTTATAGTTGTTTTAAGCTTAGATGTAAACTTATCAACTTCAGCCTCTCTTCTTTTCAATGCATCATAGATCCGACCAGCAAACTCAAGAACATGATCTCTATCAGAAAGCATATTCAGATAATCTGATTTCACCAATCTTCAAGTGAATATCCTCTTTCCATGCCCATCTGTCTCCTTTCCATTTGTGCCCTCCAAATGCTATCTTCAACAAACTTATGTATGATATCCAAGTGTGTTAGAGATTGTACAACCTTATCTTTAGTGACCAACAACTAATTCTTGAAATCAAATGTTGCATCAACAATGGAGGCTGATCCAAAGCTTTCAACATACTCCCCATCAACATGCTCATCAACTTACTCTTCTCAAAGGACACTAGGTTCTTCAATTTGCATGGGAAATGAATCTTCTTCATTACTTTGATCAAATGTTATGGAAGCATCAAATCCAAACATTGAATCATCACCAATCGCTGATTTAAAGTCTTCATCAGCATATTCTTCATCAAGGATCTTTGACGAGTTAGATTGTCCTTCACTTTACATGGGAGATTCCCACTCATAATCAAGACTACGTCCACAAGAAAGGTGAAGATGCCCTTCATTAGGTGTTGTTCTGAAAATTTCACCAGCATCAACTTTTTCAACCTTTGTAATTTCACTGTTTCCCATGTCCTCATCAGGACACTCTGCTACAATGCTCTATGGCTCGATTGCAATTACACCTTCTAGCAATCTATCAATCATCTTCAACTCATTCTCACAAATAGTGGCATCTCCTGGGTCTTCATCATGAAGGACTTGCCAAGTCCCACATTTTTGGCTCATTAACTTCTTCTAGTCTTTCCCAAATCAGCTAGCTCCTCTATGCATGCCTCTTGATTTGTGACCTTGACTTCATCATACAGAGGCTCAGACTTATTTTCTTCATCTATCAGGACTCCATCTTCTCCTTTTTTCAAATCCACAACATCCTGAAGGAAAGAACATGTGGTGAAGGTTATTGGTTCATCTTCTTTGTCCTTGCATTGGTGGTTAGGCTCCCAAGAATCTTTGCATAGGAAACAAAGATTTCTTCTCCTAAAGTTTAGCTCACTACTGCACCAATATTAATGACACCACTGCCACTTGAGGGGTCGCTGTACAACTAGAAGGAGCAGTTTCACATAATACCTTGTTTGCAGCTATTTTGTGAATGATCTCAGCTTGCTGTACCGTTGAGACTTGTCTAATTTTGTCACAGACAGCCTGCTGTAACATTGGTCTGGGTTTTGCACCTACATTGGGCATTGGTTTATTATTTCAGCATGCACACACTGTCAAATTGGTACATTTCTTAGGGTTGTCCGATTGGGGACATTACACTTTAGGCATCATTTTTAGAAATATTTTTGTGCTTAGGATTTCAACATAAGTAAATCATATATTTTTTTAGGTATATATGTTTTATATAGTAAACTGAGGCAAATTAGATGCTAAATCGGTTTGGAACTGATCACTAATTGTCCTACTAGTTGGGCATGGTGGAACGTCAATCAACACTCCATATAGAGCTGAAATCCCAAATGGCAAAGCACCCAAAGGTGCACTTGGGATGTCCTAGATTGGAGTCCTATCTGTACCATGCATTCAACACCATATCAGACCCAAGCTAGGTGAGGTCAAGTTGTGTGTAGCTTAGAGGGGAGTAGGGGTTGGAAGGTCAAACTACACTTTGTATAATCTCAAACTGTACAGAGCCAGCAGCCCAAATGGCAGAGCACCCAGAGGTGCCAAGAGATCCTAGGATAGAATCCTAACTGGTAGGTGCTTTTCAACATGGCATCAAGGACAGACTAGGTGAGCTGAACTGTGTATATTGAGGGTGGCATTGGAAGGTCAAATGGCAGAGCACCTAAAGATGCACCTGGGAGGTCCTACATTCAAGTCCTGGCTGGTCCATGCTCTTCATGATGTAAGAGATAGACTGCAAATATTACTATATAACCTATAGGATTCGAGTGTGCAAATCATTTGTATAATATATTTTACTTTTGTAACTCATAAAAATCCTTCTCATCTAAGATTTCATGTTATCAAAGGAAGAATTGGGATGTCAAGAATTTTAGCAACATTTAAGGAGCAATATGACCAATGTTTTGAACTAAACATATTTTATTCTCCTCTTTTCCCCAACAATATTTGTCTGCTATTTGTTCATGCACGTTTTGATTTAGTTTTACAAGGAATTATAATACCAACTCTGAACATTCAATTTTGCCTCATGACCATTTGACCATTTTCTAAGACAAATTTGGCACATCCCATTCATTCACTACATTTTACAGATAACTTGATAAGTGTGCCACTCCAACATCCATGCAATTACATGATCCACATCATGAGCACATACCTTCAAGACGTTAGATTGAAGTAGTTACAACAAATAGGCCCTTTCATGGCAAGATACAGTGTCTTGGGTTGAAAAGCCTCAGCAATAGCCACGATGTTAGGCCTAATGTATATAAAGATAAAATACTAAATGCAACCTAAGGCATTGATAATTAGATCAAAACATGCCAAATCAAGACTTAACATTAGAAAGTTATTATTAATTAAATGTAAAGGAGTTTAGTGTCTCCCAGGTGACGTCATCTTTGTATGCTTAGTAACTAAAATAGTCAATAATTCTGCTTTTATGTGCCCATATTCATGATGCAGATCATGCAAGAATCAAAACAAAAATACAATAAACATTCCAGAGATTCTGAACTCAAATAGGAAATGAACAACTCAAACTTACTAAGTTTGGTGCAGCCCAGCCAAAACCTACAGAGATAATAGTCATTACCTGCATTGTAGCAAAACAATAAGCAAAACTACAAAATAATTTCACCAATAAGTCGCTGCTATGATAAAGACAGAAACTAAACTCACATAGCAATGGTTATCATCATTTGATAAACAGAGAGAACTAGTTTGCTAAACTAAATAAGACAGAAAATAACTGCACTTACAGTGACAGACCCAAGGCATCCAGCTAAAACCAATCTTCTTGGATGTCGCATTGCCATGATCTTGAATACATAATAATAGAAAATGTAAGCTCAAATAAAGGAAAAGAAAAGTCTTACCTACTCTATTTAGATTGTATTTTCCCCCAATGTTTAGAAGAATTTCAAAGAAACACTCACATCTATTAAATCTGAACAAGCACGGATTGAACCTTAACACTAAAATGCTTTGTGACTCATAAGATAGGACTGATCTAGATAAACAGTGCAAGAGATTACTAGAGAACACATTTTAGAGTTTACAAATATACAATTACTAATAGGAAGCAATGAACCACTGGGCTAATCTATGGATTGAAGAAATCTTAGAAATGCTATTGAATGTCATTGATAAGAAGCCAAGTGAGCAACACATCTGAAATGTTAACCCTAATAGCGCCAGCCTATTAATAGTTATTGTGAAAGATCTAAAATCTACAGAGCATGAGACTACAAACTTGGATTACATAACCTCACCATTACCAAGCTCACATCATTATGATATTTTTGAATACTGGCAAAGGATTCAGGTAACACTTTGGCATGTCAGGGATTAAACATTATAATTTGTAACACATTGTATAAGTCAATTAGATGAATAAGCCCCAATGAATGTTTGGTAGTATAGATACTAGAATAAATAAGTGAGATTGTAGGAACCACTTCTGATGGTTATATTAAAAGGTCAAATGTCAGCCATAATAATTAACTTGTCTGATAACCCGTTAAAGAATTAAGACTAAAAAAGGACACACCAAAATGCAAAAATGGCAATCCCACCATTAGGGTTTGCAAAAGTGAACTTTGGTGGTGCCTTGAAGAGTAATCTGGGACTAGCCAGAGCAACGAGTCTAGTTCAGGATCAGAATGGAGAACCCTTGGAAGCAACTTCTTTCTTCATCCCCCATGGCACTGATAATGAAGCACAAGCTATGGCACTTCTTGAAAATCTTAAAACTGGCTGCTGGCCTAGGCATACAACACTAACCATGGAAGAAGATTCAATGCTACTAATTAATGTAATGTTGAAAGGAACATCCCATAGTTCAAAAATTAACAACATCCTAAAAGATGTTAAAGCCCTTGTTTTGAGGTTTGCAAAGGTAAGATTTCAACATTGCTTAAGAGAGATAAATGTACCAGCAGATTTCCTAGCAAAAATAGAGCTCAACCAAAATCTATTAAAAAATTGTTAGACGCATCCTTGAAGAATGATCTGAATTCATTAATCTAGTCAAAGACGCATTAGCTATGTAAGAGCCCCCCTTTGATGTGATAGGCCTTTGTTTCCATTAAGGGTTCTACCTTCTAAATTTTCCTTGAGGCAAGCTACGACTTCGTGTTTTCTCATTAAATCTCCTTGATTGCCCAATCCCTCCTACATCATATGTTGTTGTACACAATCATTGAATGCCCACCTCAAGTAGCTTGTTTCTCCACTCCCATACAGAAGTTTCAAATCATTCTTCCCATCGTCCTCCATCATTATTCTAGAAAAAATTTCACTTTTGTTCTGGACGTTAAATGAGTTGTTGGGCAGCAGCGTGATTTATGTAGCTATTCCGTGAGGATCTTAACCGTGATCACTAGGGTTGGTGGTGTTGTATGGAATACAATCTCTCAAAAATGGCAGAAAGTGTTTGGGAAGGATGCTCCTTATTCTGGTATTGTTGCTAAACGTTGTCTCACAAATACATCCAAAATGGGGGACCTTGAAACCATAGCCATGTTCAAGGCTGTTTTGGGTGATAATGGTCTGAATAATTCAAGAAATAGAAGAACTCATGTAAATGCCTAAGGCGTATGTGCCTTGTATGACTATCTGTCTACTTTGTTTCTAATATTGTACTTATCGGTGATGTTTTATATTGCCATCAATGATGTGAATTGGCATCCGGTGTCTGACTATGTATTATGGGATGCATACATTGTGACTTTATATGTTTGGACTATTTCAATGTTTCAACTTCACTATTTTCACTATATTTATTATATGTGATTAGATTATGTTATCTAATTTAACATCATATTGTGATGATTATGGATTTATGCATTTGTGTTACTCGGATCATGTGGCTTTAGGATGATTTTTAGTTGATGCAATTTATAAATATTATTTCATTTATATTATATCACATCGGATGTATATGTTGTGTTTCGGCTATCTTGTATGGAGCAGGTATGCCTAATGTTTTATTGAGTATGCAGGCATAGGTTTTATCCCAACGATGGTTAATTGGAGACAGTCGAGGTGGGTAAATATGATGTGTGAACCTTCCCATCTCACTCGATTCAAATTGCAAGACGTATCTTGTGTATACCTGTAAAACCATGATCCAAATCGGTGTCAATTCTGGATCCATGGGTTGTGGACAAAGTATTAACCCATGGAGTGTGTGTTCTCTTTACGTGTGTTCTATTTTTTCGGGCAATTTTTCAACAAAAAACTTGTAATTACTCCTTAAAAATCGTCGCGACTCGCCCAATGTAAAAAACGGGTTGAAAATTAGGGTATAAAAGCGTTTCGCGATTTCATTGTTTCACTTTTGACTTCGCGTCTGGAGTTTGGAGTCACGCGATTCAGTAAACCCTTGGGGCTACAGTCATGCGATTCAGTAAATTTATTATTTATAAGTACTTTTTTTTTTTTTTTTTCTATCTCAATGTGTGGCTGTGGAGCCGTGGACTCTGGATTTGGATGCCATTTTTAAATTTAAAGGATTCCAATTAATATTAGATTGTAACTAATTTGTATACGCCATTGAAATTTGAAAGAGCTCACATGGCTCTGTATATCTACAACTCTATTGTATTTAGAAACATTAATAATAATTATTAATATTATTTATAATATATATTACTATTAATATAATATTTGTTATTAAGAAACAAATATATCATATATTATTTATATTATTATTAAAATTTAAGATATTTAGAAACAGATATATCTGATTCCAAAAATATTACAAATTTACAATATATCCAAAATTCAAAATACTTATAAACAATTTTAAAAAACAGATATATGTTTATAAACATTTTTTTCTTATATATTGAATTCAGATTTTGGTCTATGAAGTGTATTGAACTTTAATTTTGATCTATCTATGAAGGAAATCAGTAATATGATTCATAAATTTAGTAATATAACATATTTTTAAAATCAATGTACTTTTTTATGTTGTATAACTTTACGGAGTTATTGTTTTTTACTGAGATTTTGCCAAGCCGGAGTTTTTAAAACTCCAATTTTGCCAACTGACCTGCATACTTCCAAAGCTAAGATAATGCAATTTTGGCATACTGACTAGCCATATAGGATCACAAACAATTGAAATTTGAGACAACTGGGTTTGATCTTGGAACAGGCAATTTCAAAGTCCGATGGTCAGATTTCAAATTATAAACAGAAGGCACAGGTATCACAGGACATGATGTCACAAGTTACAACTATCCATATCTTAGAACAGGGGGATACATGTTGCATTCAGGTTTGGCAGTTACCTAGAACCATCCATTGAAATTACAAGCTAAACCAAAAAGCCCCTTGAGACTCATAAAAGTACTTAAATACTGGCTGCCAATGCATCCTCACAAATCAACAGCACATAACAGAACCACTAGATAACAGATTTCCAGTACCAAAGAAGGCAAGTTGCTGTTTAATTAAAAACTCCTCCAGACTCATAAAAGCACTAAATTACTGGCCCCTAATGCATCCTCATAAATCAACAGCTCATAACAGAACCATAAGATGACAGGTTTCCAGCACCAAACAAGTTGAGTTGCTGTATAAAAGTACACTGCGGAACCAAGCACACCCATATTACAATATCAAACTGGAAATGTTCCCCTTGAACCATCCAATCAAAAGACCAAGCACAAACCAGAAAATTCATCAGGACTAGAAAATGCATTGGAATTTTGACAAACTGGCAAATGATACTTCCTCACATGTCAAAGGTACCTAATTGAATCAAAAGATGATGTATTTCCAGGACAAAACTAGATACAATCTCCAAACACAGAAAGTTCCATTGAACTATCCCGGCACACAATTGCATTCCTTATATTATGGAATGTTTCCTAAAAAATTAAACAGTACCTAATTTTATTAACAGACAAAAGTGTTTGTAATCACCCACTAGAGGTTCAATTCAAAACAGTAAGAGTACAAGAAGACAGATATCCAAACTATAAATGCAATATCCAGTATTGGCATAAAGGAAAGACAGCATGCATGATAACAATCAAAATTTTTAAAAAAGGTTAGTCCAATAAGTACAACAACAAAAGATCCCACCAAGCACTGTTACCTAATCTACCCTTGAAACTCCTGCAATTTCCAGCACCAAACAATTCCAGTTGCTCTATAAAACTATATTGACCTCATGTGTACAACCAAATTCTTGGAAATAAAAGCACTTTCATATTAACCAACCATTAGGTTCTAGACTTACTGCAGCCACGCAAAAGGTCTTGTCCCCTATCTCTGAAAGAATTGTCATAGCGAGAGACTTTGTAAACGCCTGCAGAAAACCAACATGCAGGCCTGCATAGTCAGGATCTCTATACACAAATCAGAGAAGTGGAAGTGGAATTTTAAAACTTTGTTACAGACATATATCGTATACAACAACCCAAAAAAACATGTGTTGTAGTTTCGGGTAGGCAAGGGGTATTATAAATGAATGATTGAATTTTTGTTGGGAACTAATCTGAATATCACAGCATGCGCACACCAAAAAGAAGGAAACAAGATTTCCTATATATATGTGCCTACAAGATTGATGCTTTAATTGAAATCATATGAATAAAACCTGCAAACTAGAGAAATTTTCAAGCAAGAAAAGGATATTTATATACATACCTCCATTAATGAGACACCCATTATTGCCTCTGCTAAGCAACAGTCGACAAGTTACTTATCTGCAAACTATCTTACCGATGAGTCAATCCGGTCACTCAACTACAGAATTTCCTCGAAGTAAAGGAAATTTGATTTAAATTCGACCAAATGAACGGTTGTCAAAATTTTACAACAATTAAATTGAATGCTGTTGCTTGACTGTGAAATCAAATAGCATCTGTGCCATGAATGGAAAACACCTTATTAGGTGAATTTGATTATAATGTAATTTAGTTGGTGGAGAAAAAGTCAGAATCTCGAGATGGCCACATGCGAGGCTTCTGAAATTGTTAGACGCCATCCTTCAATATAATACTAACCAAGCAATTCTATCCTCATTTAAGTCAGAATCTCGAGATGCCCACATGCGATCCTCCTTCAATATAATACTAACCAGCAATTTTATTCTCATTTCTTCGATTAGTTTGTTTTTTTAATGTCTTACATGTTTTGTCTTGTAAAGATGTCTCCTTTTGACAAGACCATATTTTGACATTTCTATAAAGATGTCTCCTTTGGGGAAGATTTCGCTTAAACTGGCTTTGGTGTCCTTTACCTTCAAAAGGGAACTTTTTGATTTTGGATATTCCAAAAGTTTAAGACCATTATTTGACTAGCTTTAAGGGTGAAGGTGGGTTTTAGTGGGTTTAATAGTGAAGGGTTTCTATAGGTTTAGTGTGTGAGTGTAGTTAGCACATCTTATGTTAATGGGAAAATTATTTTTTAAGATTTAATAATTAAATGGGTGTTTTGTTTTAAAATAATAGGTTATATTATTTGTTTATTAAAAGTTGTAGAGAATAAAATATATTTTACATTAAATATCTAGGTTAATTAATTAATTATTTTAATTAATTTGGATAAAAAAGTATAGAGAAGTACAAAAATAAATGTTAAAATTGATAAACAAGGAAAGGTTTTCTTTGCTTTGAGTGAGTTGAGAAATATTCTATTGTAATGCACATTTTGTGATTCAACTAAATAATATGCTCTTAGATCTACATCAATGGAGTTCCAATGAACTAGAATGTGAACTATGTGTAATCAAGGGTCAAAATCATACAAGTGGCGCAAATATGGAGATTTGCAGTCTGAACCTCTATGAAACCCTGATCCTAAAATTGCGGCCTTGAATTCCTTGCCCTGATTCTTCATAAACATGTTCCTCGATGTATATCTAGATTGGGTGGTGCTTAAAAGCACTGGTAGGACTTACTACCACGTGGGGGAATCTGCAACTTGTCTTAATTACAAGCAAGCCCTATGTATTATTTCAATAGTGTTTAAACAAAATAAAAGACACACTAAGCAAAATGCTTACATATTTGCCCTTATGTATGTAGATATTGATGCAGTGCTCTCTATGATATACTAATATGCTCTCTAATTGATTATTTGATAGATGATAAATGCATGAATCGGATGGTCTAGGGCTTTGTCCTTTTATATAACACCCTAAAACTCAAATTCAAATATTTTGCACATAAGTTGACAAGTTATGGCTAGTTGGGATGAAGTCATCTTGGGTCCGTGATTAAATTTAAATTTGTAAAATGTGATTCAAGGCTACCCTAAAGATCATAATTCAAGATCAAGGTTCCCCAAGTGGTCTTGACCTGCGAATGAGAATAGTATGATTAAAAACATGTTTAAACCACTATGGAATAGGGAGTTGGATTCAATTTACACTGGGAGATTAGGTGTTAATGTGCACCTTGCAAGTCCTAGGTCTAGTTGTAAGTATTTAATATTTTGTAATGTTATAAATAATGTACCAACATGGAAAAGGGTGCCCCACTTGGATGGAATCTTGAGATTCCATGTTTGGCGCTCCCCACCATTTGTTATTGGTCTTATGACAATTGTGAGAAGACATGAAATAGGGCGTTACTAGCTAGACTATGACTAGCATCTTTGATTGGCTATTTATAGTCATGTGCAAGGGGTGTGTACAACTATAATTAGTGTCTCATGTTGGAGAATTTGGAAGTTACACTTGGGCCCCTTAGTCATAATAAACTAGCCAAATAGGAGTTACATTCTAATTATGGAGGAATTACTCTTAGAGCGGGGGTGCATGGGTTTAATGTGGACCACCTTGACATAATTTTGGCTCCTAGTTTTGAGCCCGTGGTTTTGGAAAACCATTCTTAGTTTCATAGATCTCATTGGCTTATATATTTGTAAGAAAATATATATAGTTTCCTATATTAACCCTATGAGAAGAGATGTCACAAGTTATCTAATCTATACAAATTCTAGCAACATTTTGGCATAAACTATGCATTAAAAGAATGAAATAAAGAACAACTACACAAAAGAGAGAGACAACAATATACCCTAGGAAAACCTTTTCGAGAAAAACCTAGCCCCTAAAGCAATAGAACTAGTATATTTCCAGCTACAGAATAATTGTAATACAATATCAAGCTCTAAACCTTAACATGAAGATCAATGCTCTTAGCCAAGGAGAAAACCATGCAAGATGTGACCTTCTATAACAATGAGCAAACATTGTTATTATCCCAATAAGACGAATCAAAGAATAAATGCGAGTCACATGTCCCACTCCATGCTTTGTAATGTCCCCTTCTAGTCAGTCAAAAACTTGCACAAAATTTCAACTTACAAAAGAGAACATTAGTGTCCAATTCTTCTTTTCTAACAGAATTAGAGTTAATAACTAAAACTCATATTTTCCATAGTTGTATTTAAGGCTTATAAATTTTAATCATAATTACATACATTTCATCTCTATACTTATAGTTATGATTCATAGGGGGTTCATGCATTTTCATATTCACATTCTTTCTCTCATTGTTCCCATGCATAATCTAAAGAGAGTTCTTGGTTAGCCCTATCATTAATCAACCTTGTCTTCCACATAAGTATGGTTTGTTAAGGCACTAACCATCCCACACGGAGGCCCAAAGGTTTCTCCCAACACCCAGGGTCCTTCACCATTTGGCTCAATGGAACTTCATGCAACACACAGCATTCTTCATCCCATTGAGAGTCACCAACCGTCGGGCACATTTATTATGAGCTCATAATACCATAGGCCCAAGAGCTTCTCCCAACACCCGGGGTCCTTCGTCTCTTAGCTCAAGGGACTTCACACACACTCGGTGTTCTTCATCCACTTGAGGGTCACCTAGGTCCAATTTTACATCCTTAACTTAACCCCATACTCATAGGTTGATAAAATGATTAAGGATGAGGCTTGAACATCCCTTTTCGAACATGTCATGAGTTGTGAGTTATCAATTATATTTGTTGATTGCCATTCATTGACATTATATGCTTTTCATCATTCTAATCAACTTTCTTATTTCATATGTTATTTACATGATAGTCATATCTATCATAGAGAATACGCTCCATTTATATGTTGATCCTTCTTTATATAATTATTCTTTATTATTTGATTTTTAGATATAGTTAAGACATTTCTTATGAGCCATAATGATTTACATAAATTCTTATTAAGTATGCCTACTTGGTTATATATATATATATATATATATATATATATATATATATATATGTGTGTGTGTGTGTGTGTGTGTGTGTGTGTGTGTGTGGATATATTACATCTTAATAATTAAATATATTAAAATACTTACCGTCTGTTTAGACGGATCTGCAGATACCTTTTTAGGCTGCTGTAAATATTTATTCTCTTATCTTTCTTTTTTCTGATTGATTCCTACTTTTGTTAGAGGGTTCGGTTAATATTTATAAGTTTGAAGGGATGCAATTTACCACGGGTCACCACCCTTAATAAATAAATATTATTAAACTTTGATGATACTTGATGTTTGAATTAGTTAACCTCTCGTCATTGGAGATGACATCTTCTCAAGAGACCCAATTCCATATATGAATGCCTTTATATTATACAATGAATAAATATATATTTACTATTATATATTCTTATTATATATATATTATAATTACTATTATATTGATAATAATAATTAAACTGATAATATTTATAGTTATATTATTAATATTTATATTAATAATCAAATATATGATTATAATAATATTTAATTTAATGTTTATATTTATATATTAATAATTATATTTGTTATTTATATTATTAGATATATTTATAATATATTATTATTTATAATATGGATATTATATTTAATTATAATAAAATATTAATACAATAATATTATTTATCAAATAATATATAATGTATGTAATTATTTCTATCATCGGAAATAATATTTTAGAAACCATCTTTATCGTGTTCAAATCTTTACTTTAACAATGTCTTGATATGGGGACATGACAACCCTCCCCACTCAAGATTGCTTGTCCTCAAGCAATATAATTAGGTATCCTATAATATTTTATAAGATTATATTTTATTGAGGTTTATGTACACAATAATAAATATTTTGATGTAGTTGTTTACATTTTTTTAATTCGTTTTTCTCGTGTCATTTCAAGCAGTGGGTTACCCATAGAGATATTTTAATTATTTTATTTTACTATTTCATTTAATATATTTACTTAATGTAATTTTAAGAGTTATTTTATTCTTATTTATTTTTTACCTTATTTACTCATTACTTATTACATATTTGTAAGTAAATTTTAAACTTTTCTTTTTTATGTTGCATGATAACATATTGAGTAAATTTTAATTTTTTTTAATGTTACATATATATATATATATTTTAAAAATATTTTAGCAATGTATTAAACACCATTATTCCAACAATTCATGAAATTCACTTATTTTTTTTATAAATTTTATTATTATTATTATTATTATTAGTATTTTAAATTTTTATTTTATTTAACTATTATTCACAGGATGGCAGGATGACTGCTCTGATACCACTGTAATGTCCCCTTCTGGTAAGTCAAAATTTTCCTTAACCTTGCACAAAATTTCAGCTTACAAAAGAGAACATTAATATTCAATTCTTCTTTTCATATTTAGAGTTAATAACTAAGTATCAAACTCATATATTTTCCACAATTGTATTTAAGGCTTATAATCTTTAATTATAATCACATATATTTCATCTCTATACTTATAGTTATGATTCATATGAAGTTCATACATTTCATATTCATATTATTTCTCTCATCGTTCCCATGCATAATCTAAAGAGAGTTCTTGGTTAGCCCTATCATTAATCAACCTTGTCTTCCACATGAGCATGGTTTTGTTAAGGCGTTAACCATCCCACACGGAGGCCCAAAGGTTTCTCCCAACACCCGGGGTCCTTCACCATTTGGCTCAATGGAACTTCACGCAACACCTGGCATTCTTCATCCCATTGAGAATCACCAACCGTCGGGCACATTTATTATGAGCTCATAATACCATAGGCCCAAGAGCTTCACTCACACCCGGAGTTCTTCGTCTCTTAGCTCAAGGGACTTCACACACACCCGGTGTTCTTCATCCACTTGAGGGTCACCTAGGTCCAATTTTACATCCTTAACTTAACCCCATACTCATAGGTTGATAAAATGATTAAGGATGAGGCTTGAACATCCCTTTTCGAACATGTCATGAGTTGTGAGTTATCAATTATATTTGTTGATTGCCATTCATTGACATTATATGCTTTTCATCATTCTAATCAACTTTCTTATTTCATATGTTATTTACATGATAGTCATATCTATCATAGAGAATACGCTCCATTTATATGTTGATCCTTCTTTATATAATTATTCTTTATTATTTGATTTTTAGATATAGTTAAGACATTTCTTATGAGCCATAATGATTTACATAAATTCTTATTAACTATGCCTACTTGGTTATATATATATATATATATATATATATATATATATATATATATATATATATATATATATATATATATATATATATATATTTATTTATTTATTTATTTATATGGATATATTACATCTTAATAATTAAATATATTAAAATACTTACCTGCTGTTTAGACGGATCTGCAGATACCTTTTTAGGCTGCTGTAAATATTTATTCTCTTATCTTTCTTTTTTCTGATTGATTCCTACTTTGTTAGAGGGTTCGGTTAATATTTATAAGTTTGAAGGGATGCAATTTACCACGGGTCACCACCCTTAATAAATAAATATTATTAAACTTTGATGATACTTGATGTTTGAATTAGTTAACCTCTCGTCATTGGAGATGACATCTTCTCAAGAGACCCAATTCCATATATGAATGCCTTTATATTATACAATGAATAAATATATATTTACTATTATATATTCTTATTATATATATATATATATTATAATTACTATTATATTGATAATAATAATTAAACTGATAATATTTATAGTTATATTATTAATATTTATATTAATAATCAAATATATGATTATAATAATATTTAATTTAATGTTTATATTTATATATTAATAATTATATTTGTTATTTATATTATTAGATATATTTATAATATATTATTATTTATAATATGGATATTATATTTAATTATAATAAAATATTAATACAATAATATTATTTATCAAATAATATATAATGTATGTAATTATTTCTATCATCGGAAATAATATTTTAGAAACCATCTTTATCGTGTTCAAATCTTTACTTTAACAATGTCTTGATATGGGGACATGACAACCCTCCCCACTCAAGATTGCTTGTCCTCAAGCAATATAATTAGGTATCCTATAATATTTTATAAGATTATATTTTATTGAGGTTTATGTACACAATAATAAATATTTTGATGTAGTTGTTTACATTTTTTTAATTCGTTTTTCTCGTGTCATTTCAAGCAGTGGGTTACCCATAGAGATATTTTAATTATTTTATTTTACTATTTCATTTAATATATTTACTTAATGTAATTTTAAGAGTTATTTTATTCTTATTTATTTTTTACCTTATTTACTCATTACTTATTACATATTTGTAAGTAAATTTTAAACTTTTCTTTTTTATGTTGCATGATAACATATTGAGTAAATTTTAATTTTTTTTAATGTTACATATATATATATATATTTTAAAAATATTTTAGCAATGTATTAAACACCATTATTCCAACAATTCATGAAATTCACTTATTTTTTTTATAAATTTTATTATTATTATTATTATTATTAGTATTTTAAATTTTTATTTTATTTAACTATTATTCACAGGATGGCAGGATGACTGCTCTGATACCACTGTAATGTCCCCTTCTGGTAAGTCAAAATTTTCCTTAACCTTGCACAAAATTTCAGCTTACAAAAGAGAACATTAATATTCAATTCTTCTTTTCATATTTAGAGTTAATAACTAAGTATCAAACTCATATATTTTCCACAATTGTATTTAAGGCTTATAATCTTTAATTATAATCACATATATTTCATCTCTATACTTATAGTTATGATTCATATGAAGTTCATACATTTCATATTCATATTATTTCTCTCATCGTTCCCATGCATAATCTAAAGAGAGTTCTTGGTTAGCCCTATCATTAATCAACCTTGTCTTCCACATGAGCATGGTTTTGTTAAGGCGTTAACCATCCCACACGGAGGCCCAAAGGTTTCTCCCAACACCCGGGGTCCTTCACCATTTGGCTCAATGGAACTTCACGCAACACCTGGCATTCTTCATCCCATTGAGAATCACCAACCGTCGGGCACATTTATTATGAGCTCATAATACCATAGGCCCAAGAGCTTCACTCACACCCGGAGTTCTTCGTCTCTTAGCTCAAGGGACTTCACACACACCCGGTGTTCTTCATCCACTTGAGGGTCACCTAGGTCCAATTTTACATCCTTAACTTAACCCCATACTCATAGGTTGATAAAATGATTAAGGATGAGGCTTGAACATCCCTTTTCGAACATGTCATGAGTTGTGAGTTATCAATTATATTTGTTGATTGCCATTCATTGACATTATATGCTTTTCATCATTCTAATCAACTTTCTTATTTCATATGTTATTTACATGATAGTCATATCTATCATAGAGAATACGCTCCATTTATATGTTGATCCTTCTTTATATAATTATTCTTTATTATTTGATTTTTAGATATAGTTAAGACATTTCTTATGAGCCATAATGATTTACATAAATTCTTATTAACTATGCCTACTTGGTTATATATATATATATATATATATATATATATATATATATATATATATATATATATATATATATTATTTATTTATTTATATGGATATATTACATCTTAATAATTAAATATATTAAAATACTTACCTGCTGTTTAGACGGATCTGCAGATACCTTTTTAGGCTGCTGTAAATATTTATTCTCTTATCTTTCTTTTTTCTGATTGATTCCTACTTTGTTAGAGGGTTCGGTTAATATTTATAAGTTTGAAGGGATGCAATTTACCACGGGTCACCACCCTTAATAAATAAATATTATTAAACTTTGATGATACTTGATGTTTGAATTAGTTAACCTCTCGTCATTGGAGATGACATCTTCTCAAGAGACCCAATTCCATATATGAATGCCTTTATATTATACAATGAATAAATATATATTTACTATTATATATTCTTATTATATATATATATATATATTATAATTACTATTATATTGATAATAATAATTAAACTGATAATATTTATAGTTATATTATTAATATTTATATTAATAATCAAATATATGATTATAATAATATTTAATTTAATGTTTATATTTATATATTAATAATTATATTTGTTATTTATATTATTAGATATATTTATAATATATTATATTTATATATATTGTTATTTATAATATGGATATTATATTTAATTATAATAAAATATTCATACAATAATATTATTTATCAAATAATATATAATGTATGTAATTATTTCTATCATCGGAAATAATATTTTAGAAACCATCTTTATCGTGTTCAAATCTTTACTTTAACAATGTCTTGATATGGGGACATGACATGCTTCTTGAGATCTCCTCATTAAGCAACTCAAGCACTAATGTGCTTACAACAAGCTCCACTAGAAATGAAAAAGTACAAGATGATCAAATGTTGAATAACAACATCCCAAGTCTCTTATTTCTAGACAAGAGAGAAACAATGAGAGAAAAACTTACTCAAAGCTTCCCAAACCACCACACCACCAATAATTAATGCCCTAAGAAAACATAATCAATGCACAAAGCATCCCCAAGGTGCGCACCCAAGTTTGCCACCAAACCATGTGACAACACATTCTCCAAGGCACCAATATTGCCCCTCTCCAAACTTAGCACCTAAGTTTGATTTACACCTATGAACTAAGCATCAAATACTTTTTACAATATTGAATGCATTTTTATAATGATCCCAAATCATGGATGCATTCACTCAATAAGCTCAATTGACCATGTGCTCACAAAATCATGACCCTCTTAATGTTGCACTCACATTAAATACATTTGCAATGTCACACAACCTCCAATAGAAAAATATTGCCTAATCCCAATGTTTGGTGTCCCATGTAGGCATGGACCATAACATTACATAATACAAAAAAATTATATGCAAGGTGTACACCAACTTACCCCAACAATATTGAGGGCTTTGGATGGGCATTATTTCTCATGTTTTATGTAGAGTTATGATGTCAAAATTCCTTCAAAATCATAGTGTGGACCTCATTAAAGCACAAAGACCTTGATATTGTATTGTAACCTTTGTTGTTGATTAATACAATAGGTATGGTTCTTTGGAGGCTAGATTTTTTCCTTTGTAGATTTTGCCCAAGGTATCTTCTATGTAGTGTGTATTGTGGTCCTCTTGTTCTCTTCTTCCTTTCTTGTTCTTGAACTAGTGTCATTACTCAACTAAAATTTTATTGGATTTGGTATACTTGCATTTCTTTCCTAATTAGATTAACTAGTAATTGTTGTACTTTCTCTTTCATTTGATATTAGAGCCTAGCCAACTTGTTAGATCTATGGGATTAGTAGGCCTATCTTTGTATTGATCATTGCTTGAGTGGGAGTTTTGCAGTTGATCTTATGTTTCAAGAAATATATAACAAGCACTTCTACAACAGAGATTGAGAAGTTTAATGGAACAAACTTTGAGCTTTGGAAACTCCAGATGGAGCATCTCCTTTATTAATAGAGATTTTGTGGTTAACAATTTCTAGATAGAAACCATCTAGCAGGAAAGATGAAGATTGGGTCATTATTAATGCTCTTGAATGTGTTGAGTGAAACCATCATTGGGAACCTATGGAAGAAGTTAGGGAGCTTGCCTCAAATGAAGTCCCTGGTAAACAACTTTTTTCCGCATAAGAAGCTTTGCTCCTTGAGGATATGTTATGGAGACTTTATGATGGAACCCCTGAATATGATGGATACTTTATGATGGAGCTCCTTGAGGATGAGTGATGGATCCTCTACTATACTTCCTTATGCTATTCTCATGGAATCACCAACACCTAGTTGGAGTGAGATTGGGATGTGGACGACTTGATGAGATGGCATCTGACAAGTAGATGTTTTCATCTCATTTGTATATATGTGTTTAGATAGTATGTTGTTTGGTTTGTTTTCTTCTATTCCCCTATGGGTACACTTGTTTGCTACATGTCTATTAGTTCCCCCTAGAGGACCCATGCTACCCTTGTAGGTACATGAAAATAAGAGGAATGAAATGTTGTGCTCCATTCTTCTTTTTGTATTTGCATTCTTCCTATGCATTGCCTACTTAATTTTCTATGAATTTTTGGGATGATTCAAAGTGTTGAAGCATTTAGATCTCTTCCATGTTGGCCCAAAAAAAATCTTTGTTTCTTTGCTATGTGTCTTCTTTTATTGTGTTTGTACTTCTATATGCTTAGGGAATGATGACATATGTCCCTATCCTTGATTATTTATTCCCCAAACTAAGATTGGCCCTAGGTATGTAGATCACTTTGTACAACTTCATGCAATGATGTTGATCTCTATGTGACATTATCTTTCTGTCTGTTGATGTCATTCCATGAGCATGATTTTAGGTGCATAATGCAACAACATCATCTTTTGTTCCTCTCCTTAGGGGCATCTCACATTAGTGACTCTAGTGACATATCCATTCATATATGCTTCCTAGAGATCTTACACCTTCCCCTTTTCTACCTTAAAATTAATTGCATACTTTTGGTTTATGCAATTATTTAAAGGGGGGCATACTTGTATCTTCACATGTGCAACCATGCATATCCACACACATTGTCAACATGCTCCTTGGAGAATCAGTATCTTGTGGTCCTGAGTGTAGAGAGTTTCTTGGATTTGGCCACCCTTATTAGGATTACCTAGCCATAGAGCATGCTAATCCATGTAATTCCTAGTATTTTATTTGCATATGATCCACCTAGCAAAAGAGTATGCTAGTGCATGTGACTCATATCAACTACTTCTTATACTCTTCATGGGTCACCTAGTAGTAGAGTACGTCAATGCATGCGATTCATGAAGGTCTTGTATGGTTCCTAGCAACAGAGTATGCTAGAAAATGCTCATTTTTCTCCCTTGTTTCTTTGTATTTCTCTTTTTCATGTGTGTACATGTTATGTGTGTATTAGATTATAGATGATTTTCTATCATTATCAATTTTGTAAGTTATGTTTTTTATAATACCTTTGTTTTGTAGGATTTATGTTATTCTAACATTGTTTATTTTGCAAGTTTTGTTGTTTTAAAGCATGTTTTGTTTTGTAGATTCTTAGTCTAGGGGAATGCTTCTCTAGCTTGGAGAATTGTTGTGTAGCCTTCTTCATATTCTCAAAATGTTATTTATTTTTAGTAATTTCTTTTTGTACTTTAGCATAGTTTATCACCTAATGGTGCAAACCCTACTAAAGTGGGGGGAAATGTAAGATCAAAAATTACATACCTTGCAATTTTGGTACTGCAATTTGGCCTCAATTTAGCATTTGTATCCCCTAGCATGTTTCTCGGCTCATTTGGCCATTTCCTAGCCTTTATCCCACTCTTGGTGCCAACATGAGCTTTGTATTCGTAATAACCCCCGTGTTCATATTTTGGTTGTTGCTTTTCCTTGATGAATTCTGATACTATTATGATGTTGACATGATTAGCTATTATGTTGGATTACATGCTTATATGTTTATATACTATTATCATTGCTTTTGTATTGTCATGGATAGGAAAGGGATGATGTCGTAACACTCGTATTCGAGAGGCTTACGATGTCATGACCCTCTTCCTGATGCCTACTGTTGCTTCAGCTATGATGTATGTTATATGCACATGTGTTTTGACGTGTAATCAGAGTGATGGCTAGGGTAGGGAACAAGCCTGAGTGTATTCTTATTATCCCTGATGGTGGTCACTAGAGATAGTCACAGGCCTTGTTCCCTACCCTAGCCATTGTACCCTATTAGTGCAGTGTTCCCGTGTTGTTGTTTTATCATCTGGTTACCTAACAGTAATATCTGGATCAAGCCCCTTATGGTCATGTGTTGTTTTCTAGTGCGGTGGTTGAGGCTTTTCTACTTGGTTTCCATTGATTATTCAATGTGGTTTCCTTAGCATCTTTACGTGGTTTCTAATGCAATATTTTATAGTGGTTAATTTAATGGAGATTTCAATTGTTTAATCATCTAGTTTTAAATATGTTATGTTAAACGATTTTATTAATCTGATTTGGGGAGCTTTGCATATTTGAATGTTGGATTTTATTTGTAGTGAGTTTTCTTTATTTTTAATTATTTTATTTCCATGCCATTCAATGGATTTTTGAAAAAGGTGGGTGAGTTTGTTTAATGTAATAGCTAGAAAATATCTGGGAGTTTAGGTGAGCGAATTTATTTTTTTGGGAGAGGATCAACCAACAGTATAGGAGGATTTGGAAACCCACGCCCAGGGATTGACTTAGTCCCTACGCCCCTGGGAAAAAGACGCCTAAAAGAAGGTTGAGAAATTTTTTTATTTGTTTCTTGTCAGTAGCTGGTGAGAGAGATAGGGGGTCGCCTTTCTTCAAGAGAGGGAATGCCTCATTTGGGGAGGCTCTTCAAAAAAAAAAGACATAGAACAGAAAAATAGGGGAAAGAAATGCAGGAGAAAATGAATCACTTAGGTAAGCATATCAATTTGCAAGATTTGAGTGAGGTGAAGGGGAGTGCGATTAGAATCACCTGAGCAGGAAAAGGTAGGTGCATCTGTTATTTATTTTTCTAGCACAGAAACTAAACTATGTTTGTTGTGATTTCCTTCACCATAGCAAAATAAAACTGAAACCCCATTACTGCGTTTTATTACATATACCAGAAATTTATTTCAATGCAAGAAATTTACATCACCTCTTTCCTTGAATCAATTTCTAATATGCTAGAAATTTATTTCAATGCAAGATATTTGAATCTTTTAGAGAATATAATGAGGGCAACCATGCAGAAAAACTAGGACGCAATGGTAGAGATTGAAGAGATCTAGTCCCATGGAACCCTTTTGTCACTCGTTGACTTCTCTGATGGGATTTTCATTACAAATCTACTTAGAAAATTGAGTGGCTTCTATTTTGGTCATTACAATCTTTTTCTGCTAATTGCCAACCTTGTGGAAAACGTCATCCTTGAGTTAAAGAATGTCATGGCACTAAAATACCTTAGATTTATCAATCTGTGTTTGTGCATTTAAAATTGGTCACAAAATCTCTAATTAGGAAAATTTGTCTCGCAACACAAGGATCTAAGGGAACTACTATAGGAGGAAAATTAAGATCTCCATTTTGTAAGCCTTTGTTTTTACATTTTTTTCGTTATGTTAAAATGGTAGACAAGATGCAAAACTCGGGTTATGAGGAGACTTGCAATACCATTTGCCATACGTTTTCTTACTATATTCATGCATTCCTTTGTGAAGAGTGATCATTTGGGGTCACTGGAGTTATTACACAACTGGCCTAACTGACAAAGAGCTATTTTTCAATAAAATTACACTGTCATTAAAAGCTTTTGTCTTATAGATCACATTTTGCAATTTTGTATTTAATATTTAAAACATATTGTGTTTATGCTGAGTTAGATGTGGTGTCCTTGGGCCACGTCCCCTGCCCTCTGTGGCTATTCTAAATACTTTGGGGATGCAAATGGGACACTCACTATATCACCTATTTTGTTGAATTATTTTAATTTGGTTTTGTATACCTCATTTGGTTAAACGAGATGAGCTTAGGTCTAGGATATTGAGTCCTTGTGCATGGCCTTGAGCACTTGTAAAGGCTAAGGATGCACACGAGAAGGCCTATCTGTCTGTGAGGCACCGAGTTATCCATCTGCAGGGCGTTGATTCGGACATGATTGAGTCTCCTTGTTTGAATGAGAAGTGTAGTTGATTCCATGTGGTGCCATCCCTTCATGCACACATGATGACACTCCATCTAATTTACACTCTAGTATCTAGTGCCTTAGTAGTCATGAGTAGTACCCAACCTATGATTGGATGAGTATTTCTATGTTATGACTTTGGCTTTATGCATTGTTTTCCATGTCTGCTCCATGATTGATGTGAGTGTTGGCCATCTTGTATACCCTTACCTTGTTACTTCTATTTGGGCCTTGTGACTACCTCCGAGCATGGTGGTGTGGTCTCTTCTGAGTCCACATGGTTGGGAGGCGTTGCCACCGCCATTGGGGACCGATGAACAAGTTATTGGAGCACTAGTTGGAGGTGTTTTCTCTCTTGTGCTTATTTTATTTGTTATTGTATCTTATCCATGGCTATGCCATTTTACTTATGTATATTCCTTTTATGTAATTTTTGTACTCTCTTGCGAGAGATGATGTAAATTATAGTAATGAGAAGAAATGCGATGTTGTTCAATATTTGGCTTATGAACTTCTGGTGTTGGTATCAGACCCGCTTGTACTATGATGATCATTATGGATCTATGTTCATAAGTGGAAATGGGTATTAGGAACATTCGAATTGGTGTTTAAAATTAATGTAGTTTTAGCAATCACTGGAGGGTGAATTAGTCTTCTCCTTTGGGTTGTACATTCAGCCATACTTGGCCATGAATGTTATCGATCTATATCGAATTGGCAACTGTATTATGTGCATGTTATCTCTTTATATTCAAAAAAACAATTCTTGCCTCTTTTGGCCCTTACCCTTCGGGGTTGCGGGGCGGGATGTTACAGTATTTCTATATGTAAATGTCTTTGTTGCCTTTGTAAATGTGTTTTTTGTGTAAACATAGTGTCTTTCTATCATTCCGAGCCTTTTCTAGCCCTATTTTACTTGGACAATAGTGTGATGTGTGTGTTGGAGTTTGATATTTGACCCTCATAGCAAATTAGATCCTTCAAAACAATGATATGCCTTCTACAAGATATTTTGATAGAGCCAAAATGCAATAATATTCATACAATATGTGTGTGCCCAAAGGGGCTTACAACTTACACATGAATTCCTAATTATATATAGAGAAGGGGTGAGATGAGACAGTGGTTGTGGACTCTAACCACCTTGCATGTGCATAGGACGTGTGATAAAGGTATCATATGTGTTAGTAAATAGATTTGTGCCTTTAAAATAGATAATAAACCTCTAATCTGTGCAAGAAAATAGAGACAAATTGCTTATAACAGTTGGAGAAATCACCTATAAAACAATGATTTTTCTTTGCATTTGATATGGGCAGCTCCCTCATAAGATCTAATTTGGGGTTTTTCGGGGTATGCTTTTAACCAAAAAGCAAGAAAGGAAACTACACCAAAAGGAAAGAAAGAAAGGAAAATCTAAGTGTGAGACATAAGAATAACAACCTGTTTTCGCAAGAAAAGATTCGGAATAAAATAATGAGCATAAATGAATGACTCAAAGTTCATAAATTCCCTACCCATGGACAATAACTAGTAGAAGAAACAACTATCACTTCCCGATATGTAAATAGGTCGCATATTAAACATAGGAAGAACATGCAACCGCTTAGAACACAAAGTTTCTATGTAAAATTAAATGCAGCCTAATGTAGCAGAGAAAACGTTAAAGAATGGTTACAAATTGACATAAGAAAACCTACAAACAAAAAGAGAACATAAAAGACACAAAATTCTAAAATGCTCCTTCTATTCTTCAACAAAATAAGAGCTCAAAGTCTCTCAAGATCCCTTTACATTAGATGTGTAGGAAAGATAGTTACTACAAAAGAAGCTCGAAAGATCTCCTTACACTAGAAAATATGGAATTTATAACCTCCCCTCCTCGTAACCATTTCTTGGAAGTGAATTATAACAAATAAAATTCAATCTTTCACTTTCCCATGTATAAAACATTTCAACTCATTAATGAGTTAAAACATTATAAAAGATGAACTTTATGATAAAATGATTTACGTTTCAGCCTGAAGTTGATGGGAAAATAGCTATCACAGTATCCCACAATGGATCGTAAGTGTAAAATCTGATTTTAGAGAAATTACTAACCCCATTGTAAATGTGGAAACCAACTAGGAACTGATCATATCTTCTGATAGGCTAGAAATACTCTGTCTGTGGTAATTAATCATCAGGATTGCCTTCCATCCATAATATCTTCCATAAAAAAATCAAAAGGAAGCCATGTGGAAACCCGACCTACTCCATAACTATGCCCAAATGCTGATGTCGTTTCTCATTAACATCCTCATTTGCCCCTATTGTCATGTGATGTTGTTCCACATTCCCACCTATCCAGTATTGTTTCTCTAACCATTTAACTTGTAGACACTGAATCTTTTGCTATTGCATTAAAACCAAAGTGGTAACCACTGTAAAAGTAAATAGCACTGCAGTTTTCCTAAGTTCAGTCACAGTTATGTCATAAGATTTGGAAAGTTTAAGAGCATCATCCACAGCCTCTACAATCCTTTTGTCTTATATTTGGGGAGTACAAACTTGTATCAGTAAGGAATGACTCGTCACGATTATAGCTATCATCTTTTTCTTCATCCCATTTCAGGACTTCATGTATATATTTGAAAGCTTCATCCAATCGCGAGCCTTGACCTGTGATACAAACAATTTGCGATTGCTAATTGATGCATATAGCTCTTTAAATTTCATTGCAATGTAATAGTATACATTATTGGCTAGTGACGAATTGTTATGGTGCGCCTTGACATTCCCTATATCGTATTGCGTAGCCTCTTTGCAAATTTTATATCAATTATTTTCACAAACAATCCTTGTGCTATGTTTTCATTTTTGTCATGAACATTTATCGAAACATTTCCAAGTCCAACTATATCACATTACAAAACTTTTTGTTTTATCGCACTTTACAGATCTTACGCGTTGTCCGGTACCTACTAGAATTGGAACGTCTCTTAACCAGTTGGTGCGTTGTAAGCGACGGGCTGGTGACAATACGTACAGTAGGTCGAAAACAGTCTACAGCTGGTTGACAGACTATACTGTAGGAAAGGTCGAACGAACTGAGACAGTTTGGTCGCTAGGTTTGGTCGACTGTGAGATTGACTGGCCAGCCCTACAGCCCGTCGTTTTCAATGCACCGGCTGTTTACGGCTGGCCATTAGAATCTATATATTGAGCATGCAATGTCCAGAGTACTTCCGACAATGATATCTGACAGAAATCTCGCCTTTTGTTTCGAATCTTCTATTATGGGTTTGGACAGAGAGGATGCTTGCGAAGGTTGCGAGATCGGGCGTTATAACTGCCAATTACTTATGTTTGAAAGTTTGAAACCTTCCTATCTCACAATGGTTTTATTCCACTAAATAATATATATGCCTTTAGCAAACAATTCCCTTACCTGTGCTCCCACATTTTGCGTACCTGTCTAGTTATTTCCAATTATAATATCCGGCAAAATCATGTCCATTATATTTGATAACCGATAACCATTGGAAAGGTGACTGTAGCAATGATATACATAATCTTCCACAGGTGCCAACATGAATAAAAATTCCTGCCTTTTCCATAACAATACAGATGTTTGTGATGATTTTCTTTCCTAAGCATTTGCAATGGGTCTCATATTGGCGCAAACAAAGAGTAATTGCATAGGTTGTGGAATTGGATGGGCGCGCTTATAAGGTGCACTTTCTTGAAAGTTTCTAAAGTCTTACCTATAGATCCATTTTGTGCATATCCTGAAATCATTTCAGTTTTTGAGATATATTCTCCGAAGATGCCTGTATAGGAGTTCATATTTTTACCCTACATGCTGCAATAAACTATAAAATCTCATAAACAAACCCCTTTCGTTATGCTTTGACTGATGTTTGTAACACAGCTTGACGTACAGGTAGGAGGCATTGGTAAGTGTTGTGGAATTTGTGTTTCACTTGCCCACGGCATTACATTCCATGAAATACCTTCATAACAAAGAGCTTCCGCATTTTGCATAAATGCCTACCAAAGCATTTCCAACCATAATAACTGACAAAATTTTGCTGTCAAATGCTTAGATGAATGCTCAAAGAAGATTCCTTCTTGGCATGGGTGAGGAATATACTGACAGAGGTTGGCAATCGATAGTTTTTAGAAACTTAGAACTTGTCGACAAGGAGGCATCGACAATTAATAAATTTTTGAAACTTTTAAAATGGCCGATTGAATAATTCCTTTTATCTTTAAGGCAAAAGATAAACTTTTTAACTTTTCACTCCGAGGGAAAATAAAATTGCCTCCGATATAAAACTTCCTTAAATAATGTATTCTTTTAATTTTCCCACTTTAGAAAAATTAAAATTGTTTTTATGCCTCATAATATTTGAAAATCAAATTGGGTATACGGGAAAATGAACAATTTAATTTCTCATTATGGGATGACTTCACATGTGACTTAGGAGGGCAAGAAAAAATTTAAAATTTGGGGTATGAGCTGATGATATGCAATGTTTCAAAAATGGGATAAGTTCAAAAATGTTCACGTTTAAAATTTTGGGTAACAACAGGCTCTCATTGGGGACAAGGACTGTGAGGGACACAAAGAATCCATAATTTCAGGTAGAAACTAGTGCTTATCCATTGGTCTATAGAGTCACCAATCAATAAAAAATGATGAGGAACAACAAGAGACTTGAGCCAAACCAAAATGAAACAGACACAAAAACACACACAAGGAAAAGGAAACAAACAACCTGAGACACCTATGTACCCGGACTAGGTACTACACACCACAACTGCTACAGGAAATTAAGCAAAACCATTAACAAGTTGGGAAAAATATGTACCGATACAAAAGAAAGAACCATACCAATGAAAAAATATTGTACTTAGCCGTCGTTTGATGCCCCAAGCAACAACTTTGAAAATCTTGTCATGTGCAAATCCTCTGGTTAAGGCAACAAATTCAAACAACCCTTCCTCGTGTAAGGTGATCACATTAGGAAACAAATCAAAACCCTCTTGCATGTTGCAAATCACCTCCTCTTGTATTGCTTTAAGTATTGCATCTTCAAGCCTTTGATTACATTTTTTAGGATTTGAATCTATGGATAGATGATGCAAAACATCTTTTAAAGTAGACAATGCAGCAAAGGAAAGAATTTCAACACAAGAAGAATCTTTATTCTGTACCTTGGGAGAACATATTGAAATATTATGAAACAAGTCATCTTCTTGCATTTTGCTTGGATGATCTTCAATAATCTCTTGTTCTTCCAACGCTTCAAATCCCTTTGACTCCTCTGATATAACCTCAAGTGTACATTTTGAACCATTGGACACATTTACAATTGTCTTCCCATCAAGTGTCTCTTGTATACCCACTGTAATATCCATTTTAACCTTGTTATCAGGTTCATGATGTATGAGATGACCTTTTTGATCCTGCATCACAATGTTTGTTTCTTCCTTGACACAACTTTGTGCATTTTCTAATGAATCTACCCAAGGAGAATTTTCAATACTATTATCAAGCATGGATTACATATGCACAGAAGTGAAAAATTTTTATTTCTCCCTACATCCATCAATGGTTTCATCAGATGACATTTCTTTAGAAATAATTTCTACCTCTATAATGTTTTCCTCGTCTTGCAAATGACTTGTTACAACATTACATTTTTCATTTGGTGTAACCTTTTCATGATTAAAAATATTTTCATGGTTGCATGCAAGAAAGAGTTTATCATTTCCATCCCTAAGTTCAATTTCTTCCAAAGTTTGAAGCAAAGAAGGATGTATTTCATTGGGTTGGAATTGCATACCACCATAAAAGCTTTTCAAAATGTTGACTTGCACAGGATCATCAAGTACATGATTCTTCGGTAATGGAGATGTAAAAGAATAACAATCTTCCTCATCACTATTATCATTGTCATCCCTTCCTGGATACCGAACCATTTTTCTATAGAATCGTCAACCTCTTAAAGGTACAATTAAATTTCTGGGGAATAAAAATGCACCGATCTTCACATCCCCAGTAGAGTCGCCAAAAATCTGTTAGTAAATAGGTTTGTCCCTTTAAAAATAGATAATAAACCTTTGATCTGCCCAAGAAAATAGAGACAAACTGCTTATAATAGTTGGAAAAATCACCTATAAAACAATGATTTTCCTCTGCGTTTGAGAGGGGCAGCTCCCTGATAAGATCTAATTTGGGGTTTTTTCAGGGTATGCTTTTAACCAAAAAGAAAGAAAGGAAACTACAACAAAAGGAAAGAAACAAAGGAAAACTTAAGTGTGAGACATAAGACTAAGACCTTGTTTTCCCAAGAAAAGATTCAGAATAAAATAATGAGCAAAAATGAATGATTCAAAATTCATAAATTCCCTACCCATGGACAATAACTAGTAGAAGGAACAACTATCACTTCTTGATATGTAAATAGGTCGCATATTAAACATAGGAAGAACATGCAACCGCTAAGAACACAAAGTTTCTGTTTGAAATTAAATGCAACCAAATATAGTAGAGAAAACATTAAAGAATGATTACAAATTAACATAAGAAAACCTACAAATAAAGAGGGAACAAAAAAGACACAAAGTTCTAAAATGCTCCTTCTATTCTTCAACAAAATAAGAGCTCAAAGTCTCTCAAGATCCCTATACATTAGTCGTGTAGGAAAGATAGTTACTGTTGTTACAAATGTATAGAAAATTGCTTTTCCTCCAAAGCCCTCTCCTCTAGAAGCTGGAAATATCTCCTTACAATAGAAAATATGGAATTTATAACCTCTTCTCCTCATAACTGTTTCTTGGAAGTGAATTATAACAAATAAATCCACTCTTTCTTTTTCTCGTGTATAAAATACTTTAACTCATTAATGATTTAAAACATTAAAAAATATGAACATTATGATAAATGATTTATGTTTAAACCTAACGTTGATGGGAAAATAGCTATCACAATATCCTACAATGGATTGTAAGTGTAAAGTCTAATTTTAGAGAAATTACTAGCCCCATTATAAATGTGGAAACTAACTAGGAACTAATCTTGTATTCTAATACGCTAGAAATACTCTCTCTATTGTAATTAATCATCAAGATTGCCTTCCATCCATATAATTTTGTTGTCCTATTTTTCTCTCCAACCAAATAGCCCCCCAAAAAATTCATGAGATCTCTAAGTGTTTTTCCCTTTTGGAATGCAAGGAAAAATCCCCCAAATTGGTTAAGTCCAAAAATCCTAAGTTTTCCTTTTGTTTTTGGCCTTTTCGGAGTTTCGAAGTTTGGGGTTCTCCTCTTCATCATGCCATTGTTGTTGGCTCCAAACTCTACTTTGTTTCTTGTAATTATTCTTAGTGCTTCAGAAGTCAGGAGTTGGAGGTTTCTCCTTCCTCCTCTTTTGGAAGCTAGAAAGCCTGAAGGCTGAAGTCCGCCATTATCAAAGGAAGAGCGCATTTGCGTAGCGGTGATAAAGTAAAATGCAATGCAGGACGCACTAATGCACGACACTACCACGTGTCTCAAACTTTAACAAAGCACATTCATATGGCAGCGGGAAAAGGGAAAAGGATGTGAAGTATGTTGTTGTGCAATGCTAACACGTGGCGAGCCAACACAAAGTTTTGAGGCTTTGTCTCCAGTGCCAGGAGGAATTGTGCCATGCAGACATGTGGCACTTGTGGAAGCAGCTAAGACGGAGCGCCCAAAGCCTAACTTCCACCAAACTTTTTTCAAATAGCTAAGCATTTTGGGACTCAGCTGACGAGGTTTTCTCCTTCTCTCTTCTTCTTTCTCTTGAAAAGCTAAAGGCTCAAGGTCCAATCTTCGACCACTTCTGTGAACTTCAAAGGAAAAGGGAAATGAGAAAATTCGGAGGCCAGCCATGGTTCATAGTGAAGAGATTTTGTCGATAAGGTAGAAGAGCAGGCCAGAACTGAGATTTGACATTCAGCTCCAGCTAGAGGACACTGTGCATTTATTGTTGTAGGTAGTGAATCAGATGCAAAACTTCAACGCAGATATTTATTTCTCAACTACGTCAGGGAAGATATTTTTCACATTTATGTCCAAGCAAAACAGATGTATCGAGACACTCCTTCGCAGAAATATCTTCTAACAAGCCCATTGGGTGAATGCGTTGTGATTTGTAAAAGTTGTATATGCATGTAAAAAGGATGTATTTTTTTTTGGTTGTTCATTGAGTCCTGTTGGTAAACAGATTTGTTGCTTAAAATAATCTTCTTGAGTAACTCCGTTCGCCCTTGGATTAGCAAGAACCTGCTCACAACAGTTGAAGAATCGCAGGTCTATGTCGATTCCTCTCTGCGTTTAAGAGGGGCAGCTCCCTCGTATGATAGGGGCATTTGGATTTTCTAGAATTATAAGAACAAAAACAAAGAAATAACAAACAATAATGATAAAATAAGATTTAAACTTATGAATTTAAGTTCCATGCATCCAAGTAGAGATACCAAAACTTGATGCGAAATATCTTTCTCACAATGCAACTTTGAAAGGAAAGCACATAATCATTATTGATAAAACATACGAATACCAATAACAACACATGAAATCAAGTTGAGCACACATTCAAAATGTTTCTTTATTGCTTTCAAACCTGAATAACACTATTCGAGTCTTTCATACACTATCATGTGAAAAAGTGGAATCCCCCTTTGATTGAAATACAATTAAGTATATATAGGTGAGGTTAGTAACCACTTAAGGTAACTACCTTAACCACTTTTTATAACTACTTGAAGTAACCAACTCCCTCTTTAAGTGCACTAATTTTGAATAACTAACTTTCTTTTACAAAGCTAGTCGCTTAGAGTAACTACCTCACTTAGGCACTTAAAATAATTATCATGTGAGAAATAGTTAGGATGAACCTAACTTTACAATCAAAAGAGAGAAGATTAGACTCGAAGGAGAAACTCAATTATGATCATTACTTACAAAACAAGCCAAAATCATGACTTGAGCTACACACAAACACAACAAAAATGAAAACTATACAACATGCAAACTCACATTTATTCTCTGCTTGTCGATGGCACCGTTGATGGAGTGGCGAACTCTGGAAACTAATTTTGCAGACCAGATTCTCTTTCTCTAAACATTTTGAAAAGTTGAATGGCTGGGGTGACAGATTTGCCCTTAGGAATCAGGGTGTTTGTTATCCTCATCTTCCAAGTTTTTAGGCACTTATGGACATTACTCAATTCTGCCACCATACTTGTTATTTGGGAGATGGAAATCTTCAATGAAGTATAGAGATTGACCAACTTGTCCATTGTGTTCTTGTCAAAAACTTCTTTGTTGAAAAGTTTCCAATCCATCATATCCTGAAAACCATCTTGAAATACTTGTGATTCTCCCATCAATGATGCACTCGGGAGGATGGCACTGAGCTGATCCTGAAGCTTTACGAATACTCGTTTACAAGCAAGCATCAACCTTTCCTGTTATGTTGAAACTTGGTCAATAATTACCAATTTCCAACCTATGCTCTCTATCCAAATTTTTAAGTAATTTTCCTCTATACCAGGTAGGATCTTTTCTGCTACGAGGATGTTGACATCAATCTCCATCATTTTCACAAAATCTTTCAGCATATCCTTCCAAAGAGCTTCTTCTTTCCTGACATTTTTCAACTCTTTTTCAATGACCTCCTTATTTATTAAGGCCTCATCATGCACTGCCTTTTCCTTAATAATGAAATCAAATGCAATAGATTTGATTTTGTTCACCCAATTCTCAGTGGTTTTTCCATAAACTTGATATTTCTACAGACTGTCAATAGTACCTTTTTCAATTTCTCCTTCTTGGCCCCAGATGGTTGACTGATGATCAATGCTAAGTGGCATGGTAGAAGTGTCGACTATGGTCTTCAACTAAGAAGACAGACTTTGTACTTGTTTTAACTAATCTTTCGATTGCTTCTACCTTTCGGTCCTTTCCACTAACCTTGCGGCTACCACGTTGAAGTTTTGTATGTTGGCCTCATGAGTGGATGGGTCCATATCAATCCTTGACACAACAAAGTCCATCGGAGTGGCTTCATTCACATTTCTTTTAGAAGTGGGTTGAGCTATCTCAAGGCACATGTTTCCTGAATTAGAGTCAATTTTTATTCTCGAAGCCACCTTGATCTTCTTCGGCTTCTTGAAGAGATCAAAAACTGTATTGAATTCAGGAATCACCAGTTCTTCTACCTTCCTTTTCTTCAATAGGCTTTGTTCTAACCATGGTAGTGAAAGATCTTCTGATATCTCATGTGCATTACCTGATTGGAGATCTTATTTTTCAGGTATTGGTGAGGCTGCTTTCTCTTCAACTTTTTCTGTTTTATACATTGGATCCTTCGAGGAAGGAGGCTCCATAACTGAAGTAGAATGTGGTACTTCAAGGAGAGGGGATTCAATGAGTATGGAAGAAGATGTGGTTGGTATGGCTTCATCAAACCCTAGATCAAATAGGACTTCTTCTTGTTCCTCTTCTTCTCTTGAAGTACAACCTATTTCTTTTTCCTTCGACATTGGTTTCTTCTTCTTCTGCCTAGGTTCATCTCCACATATGTTTTAGAGATTGCTTCTCCTTGAAGGGTCTTCATCTCCACCACTTCCCTAGGTTCTCTGGTGAGAAAGAACATCAATAACTGGTGTGTGGGAAGGAATTGATGAAGTGGAACTATCCTAGTGATCACTTCTTCCTCTTGGTGTCTCTTTCCTATTTACCAGTCTTGTTGCGGTCATCTGGGATATCTTCTTCTTGATCTAGGCTTCTGACTTCTTGATCACAAAACTGGTTCTTTCTCTAACATCTCTAACCTCTGGATCTACCCAATTAATAGCAGGAAGAGGTTGAGCCTAGATTTCTTCAAAATAGAAGGGATCAATCAGATCCGATTCATCATCTTCAATGCCTTCAATGACCCATTCCATCTTGAAATCCTGAATTTGCTTCAAGGTAAGCCTCATCCAGTCTCTTTTGCTGACCTCAAACTCGTCTTCACAATCCTCCCAAAAGTCTTCGAGATTGGGGAAATGAAGGTATCCAGGACCAAGCTTCAAATTATTCTTGACATATCCCTTGTTGTCGAAAGGGAATCTCATCTGGTATGTATACAGGTTGATCATGGCTAGGGCCTTCTCCATATTTTCAACCCTTGAGCTGGATTCACACTTGTAGTGATTGAGGCAAATAGGGAATTCCACTCCCTTGTTCTTCATGTCTCGACTTTTCTTTTGAACTGATACCAACTGTCTACAAAGCTTGACAAAAAAAAGCTTTTCATCCACATACCTTGGCAATTTAGAAGGGTAACCATCAAATCCTCCTACTCGAAGGTAGGTGAACCTTGGAAACTGAATGAAGTAGCTACCATACTTCTTTATCAACAATGATGCTTCCTTTGAAATTCTGAGAGCTATATTTCCTTGAAGTAACCTTACTGCAAGCATTGTGAAAGCATCATTCACTCATCTAAAACATACAAAACTTTGTTCCAACTGCAACTACCTGTAGGAGTCATAAACTTGTATTTCCTGATTTAGAACACCTGTGGTACTCAAACCAGGCCATGATCTCAAATTAGCAATTGCATATACCAAGTAGGATGACATGTGGAATCGTTGACTGGTCTTGAAGTGGATTAGCTGGTCATGTATGCAGCCACTAATAAGGCAACCCCAATCAATAAATTGTTTTCATGTCGATATGACAATGATGAAGAGATACATCCACATTTCAAACTTGGTTGAGTCGGGGCTACCTGTCAGCTTGTGAAGAAGGGCAATCAGATAGAAGATCTCTTTGATAAAAAGAGAACGGTGCAGTGTCTTAGGAAGTTGGGACTGTCTGCCTCTCAGTTTTTCCATCCATTCCTTAGCCAAATTGTTCAAGCATTTGCTCCTGTTGTCACTAAAGCACTTGTAGGTCTTTTGTTTATCAACACAGATGAACTTTCCTTTGTATGGCAATCAAAGAATGATTTGGCCATCAAGTGCCCATCAATGGATCTGATCTCTCTGGCTTCGGGATTGTACCTTTTTGCACATTCAATTACTAGCTTCGAATATTGGACAACAGTGGGAAAACAAGCTGCATTGACTAGGCCACTCTCTGCAATCCTTCAGGACAATTTTGATCGTTCTCCTTTCGTCAATGACTTCCTAATTTCCTGCATATCAATATGGCCCATTTTAGTGTCGAATACCTCCCGAAGCATGGTGTCAATCATCAGAGCATATTCATAGTCTTGAGATTTATACTTCATGATGTTACTCTGTCAACTTTACATTGTCTTTATGGAGATAATCAAAAAACCCATATACTTATTGTAGCTTCTTAAATTGGCATGCGCGGGGATGGTGTAGGCAAATAGCTGTATAACTTGGCTTTATAATTGTTAGTTGCTTTTTCTACAAAGACTGAAAAGCCTTCACAATGAATATCTTGCAACCTTTGTATTCCGTAAGACCACATTGCTTTGATGCATCCTTAGAAATAGTTTCAACACCTTGTCTGGGTTTCCACAATTTGCATACAAGTCTACCTGAGTGTTTTCAACTATAATATCTGGCAAATCTTTTGTTCCAAAGCTCTCATTTTGACACAGGTTGTGGTCTGGGTTCACTACAGCTGGCTGTATTTGCTTGGGAGTTTATAAAGTCTTTTCAACAAAACCATTTTATGCATAACTTGCGGTCATTGCATTTTATGAGTTGACATTTATTTGAGGCATTCTTTTAAACTGTTGCCGAAGGTTGTGTGTGCATTCAGATTTTGCATGTATGTCTCCCAGAGCATTTCAAACCATAGTATCTAATAAAAATCCACCTTCCATTACGCTTTGTTGGGTGTCCATACCTTATTCCAAAGCTCCTCTTTTGGCATAATTTGAGAGAATGCTTGAAAACATTGTGAAACCGTCTCTTACACCTACCAAGCAAATTTGCTTGAAAGCTTCTAAAGCATTTTCCATAAATCCATTTTGTAGTATCCTGTAATAGTTGCATTCCATGAAGTGATATCTATGTTGAGGTGCCTTCGAAATAGTCTGAATGTCTTTAAAAGAGTTTACATGCCTCCATTTTATACCGCCATTTCTTTAGTTGGCCTAGAAAGCGTTTCAAATGCCATGTTTATGCTTCTATATTTACAGCAAAAACACGTTCAAAGCTCCCATTTTGGAAAGCAGGGCAAGAGATGGTATTAAAGGTTATGAAACAATTTTTGCACTAGTTTATTGCATCTACTTCAAAGTTTCTAAGACCTTTTCAATGAAACTATTTCACGCATATCCTCCAATCATTGCATCTTAGTTGGTGACATCTCTTTGAAGTATAATTTTTGCAAAGGTCTACGGGCTTTGTCTTTTGTTTCCTATTCTAAAAATGTGTTCATCAAAGCAGTTCAAACTCAAAACACTTAAGCATGATATTCCCCTTCTATAGAGCGGGTTGTGGAATGCGGCTTCACACCTACGGATTATATTTACTTGAAAGTTTCTAAATCTTTCTCAACAGATCCATTGTTCATCCTGCTTCAAAATCTCCCATCTTTGCATAGGTTGCGTGGACACGCTGGCGACGGTTGTGGAGTCTAGTAACCACTCCTAAATAAAGACTTGGAAAGCCTTTCCCACTGGTTTGTATAACCGTTTCCTCACATGCCAAATATCAGGCATCGTGGATGAAATCAAGTATTTGGATGTTTGTTTAAGTTATGACGAGGCACTTCTTCAAAAAGTTCTTGGGGATCATTAGTGGTTATGAAACGAATGACAACGCCCGACGATTAAAACAATGGGTTCATTCATCGGCAATAAATGTTAGTTTAATAATTGATAAAACTTGTCGATGGAAACATGAGGCCAACAAGTCCTTATAAAGACTGAAGCGCTTGATGTTTGATCTTGATCTCCTGATATTTCCTAGAACCAACTGAATCTGATCGATTGTGTCCTCTTCCAGACCTCTCTATCTTCATTTCTATTTCAACTATGAGGGGAAAGTTATCATTCTGTGTCTTCCTAATCTTGTCATCTCAAACTTTCTAAACCCTCTAAACTTAGTTATATTTAGAATTATTAGATATTTTATTGTGATTATGTTATAAATAGCTAATTATCAATGAATAAAAAAGTGAAATATTATCATTCCTTTTTCAAGTATACAATTAGAAAGTTATTAAACAATGAATACATATGCTTATGTGATGCTTTGGCTATAGATTTTTGGTTACTAACCTATTAATCAGAAATTGAGTTGAATGAGCGGGTGTATGTGTCGAAGGCAAGGGCTTGGTTAAGGTAGAGGCGATCTAGCCAGCCAACAAGAATTGGATGGACAAAACCTTGATGCTTGCACACACAAGCACATAGCTCATATTGCATTTGCATTTTTATCATTTCATGGAGTGACCTTTGTTGAGTTTTATCTGCATGTAGTGTGGTTGATGGAATTAATTTATTGCTTATGTTAGAATATATCTCCATTATGCTTCTTTAGATGTGCAATTAAATGATTTGCTTATTATGTTCAAAGTGTCTTTTTATTTAAAATAGGCTAAGTTAAAATTGTATATTCTCTTTTCAAATAAAGATAATAGTTTTTCTTTTAGTTTTATTTAATTATTTTTATAAGAGAATATCTATGTACTAAATTAAAAAATTATATAAAATAAAAATATATTTTATTTTTAATATATATATCTATTGGTGTAAACATGAATTTATTTTATTTCCTTTAGATAACATCAAGCTTTAAAATAAAGAAAACAAAAAGAAGGAAAGAAAGCTAAAGAAAGATAGACTTCATGCAAAAAAAAAAAAAAAGATTAAAAAAAAAAAAGAAAAAGAAAGAAAAGATAGAAACAATCTAAGAATTAAAAACAAGAAGAAAATCTTTAAAAGGGGAAAAATACGCCTCAAAAGAAGAAGAGCAGAAAAGTAGAGGAAGAAGAAAAGAAGAGGAGAGATGGTGAGCAGGAAGGAAGAGCAAGAAGGCTCAAAGATCAACAAATCAATCTTTGACCAGGCGTGGAACTACTGGTACACAACCTTTAACTTACATTTGTCTAAAATAGATTTCAATCTATTTGATGTACATGTAAGTTTTGTTTTGTTCTTAGATATTCTACATGATCTTAGGCATTGAATCGGTCTTCTATGAATTATAATCGGTCTCATCTAAGTAAACTTTTCCTGAATTCAATCGACCTATCAAACCAAGGCCGACAAGTTTTAAACGTCCTACGGCTTTGTAGTTCTAGTAAATTGCTGTTATATTTGACAACCCATTTACATTCTTCGCATGTAAACCTCTTCTCTATCAACTGTGTGGTACCTTCCTTGTTGTGACTCACATTATTCTGCCTGATGGAAACAAACCGGACGGCCTGATCAATGGCTTATCAGCCTGGTGTATGTAACAATCATATATGTTGAAACAAATTTTACTCTCTTAGAATTTACTCTATAGTTGTATCAAACTAGAATTAACAATTACTTCAACATCCGTGGGTTATATTCTTTTTCAATGATTCCTTATCTTTTTTATTTTTACCTTTGCAACCATTGCAATGCTTTTCAAAACTTAAGTGGCCTCACTCAAATCCCGTTGAACTTGTATGTGACCTCTTTCCTTTGAAATGATGTCCCCGCATATTACTAAGCAGCCTCCCAAACTAAAATCATGCCTTCTTTAATATACTTTGATATTATTCTTTTGATTACATTTCAGCTCCATCACATTCTTAAACTTTCGCGGCTTGAAGAACCTAGTGTCAGCTTTACCCATTTTGGTTCTGTTAAAAAAGTTTGTTGCGTCACCAATAACTTTATTTTTACGAACTAGGTTTCTCTGAATTTTTTTAACAGAGGTGTGAAACTTAGTTATTTAAATCATATCCAAAAATTAACTGTACCCAGTTTGTCCTTTTTTAGGTGTGTAATAATTAGTGACTGTCTATATTTTACCCATTTTGTCTATGTTAAAACAGTCTGTTGTGTAGCCAATAACTTTATTTTTACAAACTGGGTTTCTCTGCAATTTTTATATAAGGTGTGGAATTTAGTTATTTAAATTATATCCAAAAATTAGCCTTACCTAGTTTGTGAATTTGGAGATATGTATTAATTAGCAACTATCTATCTCTTATCCATTTTGCCTATGTTAAATTAATTTCTGAAATGTACTGGATGGATGAACCATAGTCTACATCTATTATTTCATTCTATCAATTGATTATCTTTTACTCTTTTCATAATGGATTTATGTTAAAAGCTTATGCAATTTATTGTTGTCCTTACTGTTATTACTGCCATAGCTTTCTATAGTCATGTAGTTGTGTTCTTTCTTTCTGTAGTCACATTGTTTGTTTGTAACACTGATAAGTATATCATGAGTTACCCTCTCTTATTTTGCATTTATGATAGAAGATAATTCTCGTAACTTTTTGGTTATCGTGTAGCTTTCTGTTCTATTTTCTATAACATTTTGTGTTCATGTCACAATTAACTGTTCTTCCTATAGCTTACTGTATCTCTTGTAGCAGGATAGTTGGGGTTGCCATAGTAACTATTTAGTCACCCATAAGCTAAATATAACTGACTTATCTACTTGTGACATTAAAGAGTGTTGCTCTATTAGAAAGTATGAAATTAACTAATATATAAAATTTCCTAATTCTTCTTAGTCATAAATTTAATCATTATCACATTATAAACCAACCTTGTTTGTTGATATAAATGCATAGATCTAGTTATTTCTTTCATAATTGTCGCTGCAATATAATGACCTATATATACGTACAATATATATATTTATCTATATAAAGACTATCATGATCAATTTTGTCATTAACTTATTATTTAAATAGAGAAACTCTTGTTTGATGTATAGTATGTTGTAACCATCATAGTTTTCATTCTTGTTAAGTAAAAGCAGACTCACAATATCTTTTGCAAAGAAAGTAACTAGTAGATTGCATGTGCTTTATGAATTATAGAATTAGTTTATTTCTCTATGTGTATGTTGAGCTTATCTTCCGGGATAGGATGCCGAATGTGGGCTAATAGAGAAGGTAATCTTCTTTTTCAAGATCTACCAATTATGTATTTATGTTTTGGCCAAAGCTATGTTTGTACCATTGAAATAGATGGATATTTAATGTCTACTGATTAATATTGTTTTCTGCCACATCCTGTTTGCAAGAAATACGATCATTCTAGTTTAAAATGCATATAGGCACCAGTCATGCATCGAGTGTTCCCTCTTGCCAATTGTTCCGAGTTGCTAGGCACTTTGTGTAGGGTCAAGTATTCTTCAAGGTAGGAAGAATTTCGAGGAAGTGTAGTTCTTCATAGTTGGGTGGAAAAAGCACCTTAACCATGCTCTTGTCCTTCATCTTGCGGAAGACCAGTGGGTTATGGCAGCTAAAGATGATGTTTGTATAATTGATCATCATTATGTAATTCAGATAATTGATATATCATTGTATGGAATAATTATATGGCTTGCTTAGCCAAGAGATGTAATTGTATTTTTCCTTGTGGTGCTATTTTAGCATTTACACTGTAAGATTGTAAGACATCATAACATTCTGAAAATCTCTGTTAATAGAAAGTTTCACCTTTCCATTTATAAGTTGAGAATTGTTTTCCTTCTATATTTTAGTAAGTGGAATTTGAGTACCTTACATTTGGTATCAGAGCATGGTTCTAGCATTGGGAGCTCTGGGGTGTGTGAGATTTTTCGGTTTGTTCAAGCATGTGTGGGTCCTTGTGTGTTGGTATGCAGTGAGTAGCATGTGCCTTCTTTTGTTATGTCTTCCTCGCATGTGTGTGGCAAGTAATATGTTATTATGAGTTAGATGAACCTTGGTGTTTGCTGAGAAGTTGCTTATGTGTATTTTCCTTCTTGATGTTCTGAGTGCTTGGCATGAGCCTTTGCAATGTGTGAGTCTTGAGTGACCTTTGTAGGGTCATGTTTGTGCTTGTGTGACCACCTAGGATAGTGGAATTATGAGAACCTTTGTGTGAAAGTAAATACCATGTTCTAAGTGTGATCAAACTTGGATTATTTTTTTTAGAGTTATGCATTGTATGCGAACAAGAGGATGTTTTGATCATATGATTGATATGTGAAGAATATTGTTGTAATGAACCTTGTTGTGGGCAACAGTAGCATATCCTCCTAATGCTTGTCTCTATATAGTAACTGGTAATGCTTTCTTGAAATTCATATTGTGTTGCCTTATTGAGAGCATGTCCCTGGGTATGGATTAATTATGCGATTGTAAGAAAGATAGTGTTGCATCGCATTGCTAGAATAGATCATCTGGGCAATGACTTATATTCCTAGACTACATTCTTCCCTAGGATTCATGTGGGAACCTGAGTGTAATTATTTCATTGCATCATTTGAAGAGTTAAAGAGAAAAAGGGGTTGTGAAAAGGGTCATTTGCATAGTCCTTGTGATGTTTGAGGTGTTAGAATCTTGAGTGAATTAGCAAACCCTACATTTTGTGACTTGAGTTGTGATTTACTTGTCCCCTAGTATGCATTTAGTATGCCAGTCATCATGTTGTGGAGAAGTTTATCATCTTGTGAAAGGAACGATGGGTAATTGCTTGACCCCAACCTAATCCCCCCTCATATTTTTATTTATGTTATCCTATCCATATGCTTGGTGAATCCTTGATTGGTAAGAAGTGTTAACCACTGCCTGTTGGAGAGATTTAGGTGCTTAGATATCTTGGTTGTGAACCTAATTTTGTCCTAGTTTAATCGTGATTGCTGGTTGGTTGCTAGTGGATGACTGTGTGTGTCTTTACATAGCGATTGTATGCAACTTTTGGTTGCTTGGCATCATTGAGTGATGTTCATGGGGTTAAGTAGAAATAATCTTATGGTATAAATGTGAATGAAGTCTTAGAAGATTCGTTTGTTTGATATGATTGAGTGTATTCTCTTACTCACCTCTGATCAAGATGTAGTGTAGCATTGTACTCCCTCTCTAGTGGCTAGAATTAATCACATAGTTCATGTAATGTAGAACTTTTGAACTTTAATACTTTATTTTATTTGACTTTCGTAAACTTTCTAAACGTTGTGTGGGCTAGCATTGAATTTTATTTTTTATTTATGAATAAGTATAGCCATCGAAGTTTGATATTTATTATCTTGTAACCTTTTTGTTCATGGTTGATTTACTGTTAAAATTGAGCTCATTTTATGCCTTATTGTTTAGAATTGACTTTTCTTCCACTTTGATATTTTTTTTATTTTATTATAGATGGCTATACTTGAATGTTTTAATTGCTGGTCATGTATCATGTTATGTTGTGTATCATTTTATGTTCTCTATCATGTCCATGATGGGCCTCTGATGGATTGTATAAGGGAGTAGAATGCAGAGAATATACTAGCTCTTGTTGTGCGTGTTATTAAGAACTATATTAAATTCCTTGGTTTGTTGATAAATGCAAGTGACTATTGTGTGAAATGTTGAGAAACGGTTTTGTGTTTCTATAAATCATTTGAAGAGAAATGTATTCTTGTATAAGCTTAAATGTAAGAGAACTCGTATGGATTGAATCTTGCTTTTAGTTGGCTGAATGTTGGCTTAGTCCACCAACTTTGGTTGTTCTTTCTTGTCTCATTCTTGTTGTTCTTGAATGTAATGCCATGCCCCTAGTGTTTGGGATTGGTAGAGTGTATGATATGTAAGTTCCATAACTATCCTCACATTTGACATAGTGTAGGATATATGATGTATCCTTATTTAGTGCATGAGCATGTAATGTATATATATTTATGGTATTAATAGTTATCTTTTTGCTCTTGTTGAGTTGCCAACCATGGAAATTTGGTTGCTTCAGAAATTTCTCCTTAGTAGTTGAAGGTTTTCTAGCTTGATGTTGTATGGGATAAGTTGTTGTCTTTTGTATTGCATTTTATGGATTCTTGGTGTTAGGCCATGAAGAAACCTTGTGTTGCCTAGTTGATCATGAATTTGTGATCGAGTTGTGTTGTTTGACCTTTTGGTCTAGCTTAGTTAAGAGAAAATGGTGGTCTAGTGGAGTAGTTTTACATCTTGTTAATGTGTTGTTGTGGCTTTATATGTGCTCCTAGTGAGTAGCAGGTTGCTAAGCCTTGCTTTATAGAAGTGTTTACATTGTTAGAGGGTGTGGTTAGATTCTTCCCTCTAAGAATCTGTTTGGTTGATCCTAATTTTGGTAGTGTAGAGCTAGAGTGTTAAAGAAACCCTCTCTTTTAGGAGTGGAGCATGAGGAAGTATCTCATGTAGGGAAACCATGTCTAGAGTTGAGACATGTGGTAGCGGTGCCTATAACCTTTTGAGTTAGCTTTCTTGATCCTTGAATTCTTTTGTTGTGGGTAGTCCCTGAGGAAGAATTGTTGAAAGAATAATCTTTTGTTGCAATTTTCCTTGAGAGTGGATATGGTAGCTTTGTGAGCCTCCTTGGACTTAGTTGAGAGCTTGAGAGGTTATTCCAGTATAGTTGTGGTCCTAAGTTTTATGGACTGAAACTTGCTTGTGATCTGTTGCGCTTTTTGGTCTAGAGCCCCTTCTCATTGCAGTGGCAATTGGAGGAGGGAGTGGTGTAGTCTCAGAGGAGTTGTATGCACGATGGTTGGTTTTGATATAGTTGGTGTACATTGAATATTTTTTTTTAATATTGGAGATCTCAACCTAGTGTTGGTTAGGAGAACTGATCTCTTAAATTTATGTTATGATTTCCATGTGATTGTATGTGCATTATTGATTCATGCTTATATGTGTCTATGATGGACTAAGATTTGCCTCGATGATGAGATTATTTTTCCTTATAAATTCCTTGATTGTGGTGATATTTTGATTATGCTCTAACAAAAGTGTTGTATGTTACTTGTATGTAATTGGATGGTAGTTGTACCATGTGTCAGTTATATGCTTGTTTTGGCAATTGGGCTATGTGTGTTGTTTATATTGATTGACATGCTTTATTGGACCCAGAAGTGGTGCTGGTGGAACCCACTCAAATTCTTAATAGATGTAAAGGGCATTAGTAAGATATTTTTATTATCTTAGTACATGTGTAGTAAATGTGTAATAAAGATATTGCTCAGTACAAAGTTGAGTAGGACCAATATTCTGTGGACAGTTCCACATGGGAGGATGCTAATGAGATAGATTGATCTTTTCCTCATTTGAGAATTTAGCAGAAACTCTTTTAATTTGCATAATTATGATATTTTGTTGTTACATTGATATTAGTTGAGAGAAACATTATTATTTCTATATTTGTGTAATAAGACATCGGGATGATGTCTCTTCCTAGTGGGGAAGGATGTCACGTCTCAAACTTTGTAAACCCTCTGAACTCAGCTATATTTAGAATTATTAGATATTTTATTATGATTATGTTATAAACAGGTAATTATTGATGAATAAAAAAGTGAAATATTATCATTCTTTTTTCAAGTATACAATTAGAAAGTTATTAAATGATGAATACAGATGCTTATGTGATGCTTCGGCTATGGATTTTTGGTTACTAACCTATTAATAAAAAATTGAGTTGAATGAGCACATGTATGTGTCGAAGGCAAAGGCTTGGTTAAGGTAGAAGCGATCTAGCCACCCGGCAAGAATTGGATGGAGAAAACCTTGATGCTTGCACACACAAGCATATAGCTCATATTGTATTTGCATTTTTATTGTTTCATGGAGTGACCTCTGTCAAGTTTTATCTACATGGTAATGTGGTTGATGGAATTAATTGATTGCTCAACATTAGAATATATCTCCATTATGCTTCTTTATATGTGCAATTAAATGATTTGCTTATTATGTTCAAAGTGTCTTTTTATTTAAAATAGGCTAGGTTAAAATTGTATATTCTCTTTTCAAATAAAGATAATACTTTTTCTTTTAGTTTTATTTACTTATTTTTCTAAGAGAATATCTATGTTCTAAATTAAAAAATTATATATATATATATATATAACTTAGAGGTATCCACTGACCATTCGTTTAGATCGCGTAGGTCCATGGTGACTCCACCTAGTGAGCTCAACCACCCTTGCCCTAGTCTTACTTTTATGCTAGGTTTTGGGGGAAGAGGAGGTGAGCGAAGGCGAGACTAGTCCTTTGGGGGTTGATGACGGGCTTGAACCACAGATGACCTTTCAACTTGGGGTGGTGCAAGTCAACCTCGGGACCTATATGGGAAGAACCCAAAGCCCTTAACCGACCATGCTACCCCATCGTGCTTTTATTTTTAATATATATCTATTGGTACAAAAGTAAATTTATTTTATTTCCTTTAGATAACATCAAGCTTTAAAAGAAAGAAAACAAAAAGAAGGAAATAAGGCTAAAGAAAGATAGACTTCATGCAAAAAATTCAAAAAAGACAAAAAAAAAGAAAGAGAAAGAAAAGATAGAAACAATCTAAGAATTAAAAACAAGAAGAAAACCTTTAAAAGGGGAAAAATACGCCTCAAAAGAAGAAGAGGAACAAAGTAGAGGAAGAAGAAAAGAAGAGGAGAGACGGTGAGTAGGAAGGAAGAGCAAGAAGGCTCAAAGATCAACAAATCAATCTTCAACTGGGCGTGGAACTACTGTTACACAACCTTTGACTTACATTTTGTCTGAAATAGATTTCAATATGTCTGATGTACATGTAATCTTTGTTTTATTCTTAGTATTCCACTTGATCTTAGGTATTAAATCGATCTTCTATGAATTAGAATCGACCTCATCTAAACAGACTTTTCCTGAATTCAATCGACCTATCAAACCAAGGCCGACAAGTTTTAAACTTCCTACGACTTTGTAGTTCTAGTAAATTGCCATTATATTTGATCACCCATTTACATTCTTCACATGTAAACCTCTTCTCTATTGATTTTGTGGTACCTTCCTTGCTGTGACTCACATTATTCTACCTAATGGAAACAAAATGGACGGCCTGAGCAACGGCCTATCGGCCTAGTGTATGTAACAATCATATATGTTGAAACAAATTTTACTCTTAGAGTTTACTCTATAGCTGTATCAAACCAACATTAACAATTACTTCAACATCCATGGATTATATTCTTTTTCAACAATTTCTTATCTTTGATTTTTGCCTTTGCAACTATGGCAGTGCTTTTCAAAACTTAAGCGGCCTCACTCAAATCCTGTTGAACTTGTATGTGACCTCTTTCCTTTGAAATGATGTCCCCGCATATTAGTAAGTGGCCTTCCAAACTGAAAACATGTCTTCTTTAATATACTTTGATCTTATTCTTTTGATTACAATTCAGCTCCATCACATTCTTAAACTTTCACAGCTTGACGATCCTAGTGTCAGCTTTACCCATTTTGGTTAGATATTAAAATAGTTTGTTGCGTCACTAATAACTTTATTTTTACGAACTAGGTTTCTCCAAAATTTCTATATAAGGTTTGAAACTTGGTTATTTAAATCATATCCAAAAATCAGCCATACCCAGTTTGTCCTTTTTTAGGTATGCAATAATTAGTGACTGTCTATCTTTTACCCATTTTGTCTATGTTAAAATAGTTTATTACATCACCAATAACTTTATTTTTACAAATTGGGTTTCTCTACAATTTTTATATAAGGTGTCTCATTTAGTTATTTAAATTTTATCAAAATATTAGCCTTACCTAATTTGTCAATTTGAAGATATGTATTAATTAGCGACTGTCTATCTCTTATCCATTTTGCCTCTGTTAAATTAATTTCTGAAATGTACTGGATGGATGAACCATGGTCTACATCTATTATTTCATTCTATCGATTGATTATCTTTTACTCTTTTTAGGATGGATTTATCTTAAAAGCTTATGTGATTTATTGTTGTCCTTATTGTTTTTACTGTCACAGCTTTCTATATTCCTGTAGTTACATTCTTTCTTTCTGTAGTCACACTGTTTGTTTATAACGCTGATAAGTATATCATGAGTTACCCTCTCTTATTTTGCATTTCTAACAAAAGATAATCTCTGTAACTTTTTGGTTATCCTGTAGCTTTCTATTCTATTTTCTGTAACATTCTATATTCTTGTCACAGTTTACAGTTATTCATGTAGCTTATTGTAGACACCCAAAAATGACCATGTCATTGCATCACTTGCATTTCATCAAATTTGTCTAATCACTTGCATTTCAACATTAATTAAATAATCTAATTATTTAATTAATTTCATCAAAATCATCAGGTTCCTTCAAATCTCCTAAAATCAACATTAATTGAATAAATTATATTTATTTAATTAACCAAAATCAACTTTATTCTTCCAAAATTAAATAATTTTAATTATTTAATTAAATCATTATCTTCTTTCAAAATTCAAATCCACATCAATTAAATAAATTAATTATTTAATTAATTTATCTTCAAAATCCTCTTATCTACAATTAAATAATTTTAATTATTTAATTAAATCAATTATTCTTCCAAATTTAAATAAATCATTCAAATTTATTTAAATTGAATATCAATCTCTAAAAATAAAATAAAATCAAATATTTTATTTATCCTTCATCATGCAAAATAAATTAAATCAATTTATTTGTTTAATTTATTTAAATCTTCAAATCTATTTTATTTCTTCTATCTTCACAAACAATTAAATAAATTTATTTATTTAATTTCTTCAAATATCTTCTAAAAATAAATCTTGTTCATCATGCACACAAAATTAAATAATTTATTATTTAATTTATCTCAAATCATGCAAAAAAACAAATTACAAGTTGAGTTAATTGACTTAATTTTTTTTTTATCACCAACTCATAAAATAGAAAAAAAATATTTCTATTTTTATGAAATCTAAATTTATCTCATGTCTATTCCATGTCTTTGTCAAATCAAGCAATTAACTCAAACAAAAATATCTTTTTGTGTGACACATGTTAGGTGCACATTCATCATAAATTCTAGATTTATCTCATCCATTGATTCCATTGAATTTTATGGACCGTTGATCGATCTTCATTGAAACCTATATAACGCCCCCTCATCTCCATAACAAATAATTTTCGATCGTTTAAGCTTTTGCCTCCCTACAGCACATTGAACATACATCGCATCATTGAGCACATCGATCTTTTGAGCACAAACACAATCTACATTCGCTTGTTGCAAACATGGTTTCGCAATTTATGAAGCAATCCACATTTGACCAAGATAACAATACAATCTAGGTGAAAGCTTTCATTGTTTTTGTGTTAGTTCATTGATTATTTACTTATTCACTTAGATCGTTATCTTGATGTTATAGGATTGAATTATTGATTATTTCATTGTTTTGATTATCATTCGATCTTGATTTATACCTATACACATTCTGGGACGTCCAGTGGGACCCACTAATCACTATTTTTCTTTAGAAAATTTTATTTTTTGAAGTACAGTACAGAAACGCATAGATGAATAGAGAACTGTGCCTCTGCAGCACAGTAAAGTGCCTTTGGTCTACAACTCAGTGCCTTTAGGTGATAGCACAGCGCCTTTGGTGGCATAGTACAGCACCTTTGGTATAACAATACCGTGCTTTTGGCACTGTAGTACAGTGCCTCTGGATACTTAGGGTTTTCTAAAGTGGTTTTTATGATTTATAGGGTCTAACTTATCATATTTTCATCATTCCTTATAGATTTGATCTTTATCCATCTTTCTAGAATCAAGAAATCATCTTTTCAATCTTGCTTTTTTAACAAAATCTTGAGTTTATTGGATCTAGAGCAATGCAGCGCCTTTGATATCACAGTGTTGTGCTTTTGCAAAGTAGTATAGTGCCTTTGACACTACACTCCAGTGCTTTTGGTTAGAAGTAGTGTGCCTCTGGTAGGACAGTCCAGCGCCTCCAGTAAGCAATGCAACCCCCTTGGTATAACAGTAATGCACTTTTGGTCATTTGATTTATTTTTTCTAACTTTTGAGTTTTTGTGGAAATAATCAACTTTTTTGCAAATTCTTATCACTCAAACAGAGCAAATAGGTTTTTCTAATGTGTTCAGGCAGGACAGGCTTTGAAGAATTGCCAAATCTATCATTTTTGCAATCTTAGGAATATATTGCTTTCTTAAGGGACAATTGAACAATGATCTTTGCAATCTAAGTCTTAGGAACATATTGTTTTCTTAAGGGACAAAACATCTTTTTTGAAATCTAAGTCTTAGGAACATACTGCTTTCTTAAGGGACAATGGACATGCATGCCAAAAACACTTCAATTTTTTAAGGGACAAAGGACATGAATGCAAAAACACTTCAATTTCATAAGGGACAATTGACAACTACAATCGTGTGTGTGCCTAAATCTAGTTGCACCTTATTTTTCTTATAACGGGACAATTGAACCTTCATTTGACGTGCTTGAACTTAAATTTCAGTTATTCCTTTAGAAAGGGCCTACTTTTGGATTGCACTTCATCCAAAAGGGACGACCCTAAGCAGAGTTTTCCTTTGAACTGCTCTATGAAAGGGATAAGGCGAAAGCCAAGTCCTAATCGACATCAACCTTACCTTGTGGTGCCAAATCGAAAAGAGGTGTACTAGCACTTTGTGAAAATAATTTTTACATTGTGCAAAGTGTTTGATACTCTAAGTAGGACTGGTCAAAGCTTTTAGTATCTTGTCACACTGCTCGTAAGGCGTTGGTCTCTCAAAGCAACTAAGAACCAATCTAGATAGTAACTACTCATTTCACCTCTGAACGTTACGGTAATCATTAGTGCAAGGGGAATCGGTACAAGCCCCCAAGATACTCACCATTGCCTCTCTTGAGAAGAGATAGTATTCTTTCAGCCATAAAGCTCTCGTGACCTACTTGTAGCTTTCTGAGGGGAGGGTGAGATATCCCTACCTATCGTCTCTCGCAAAGACTCAAATGTATGACACCTGTATGGAATGAAATTTAGTCGATGAAGATTTCAAGTTTTGAGCTGAACTACTACAATGAACCTTTTTGTAGCTTCTTATCACTCAAACAGAGCAAATAGGTTTTTCTAACGTGTTCATGTAGGATAGACTTTGAAGAATTGCCAAATCTATCATTTTTGCAATCTTAGGAACATATTACTTTCTTAAGGGATAATTGAAACAATCATCTTTGCAATCTAAGTCTTAGGAATATATTATTTTCTTAAGGGACAAAACATCTTTTTTGAAATCTAAGTCTTAGGAACATATTGCTTTCTTAAGGGACAATGGACATGCATGCCAAAACACTTCAATTTTTTAAGGGACAAAGGACATGAATGCAAAAACACTTCAATTTCATAAGGGACAATTGACAACTACAATCGTGTGTGTGCCTAAATCTAGTTGTACCTTATTTTTCTTATAATGGGACAATTGAACCATTGTTTGACGTGCTTGAACTTAAATTTGAGTTATTCCTTTAGAAAGGGCCTACTTTTGGATTGCACTTCATCCAAAAGGGACGACCCTAAGCAAAGTTTTCCTTTGAATTGCTCTATGAAAGGGCTAAGGCGAAAGCCAAGTCCTAATCGACATCAGCCTTACCTTGTGGTGCCAAATCAAAAAGAGGTGTACAAGCATTTTGTGAAAATGATTTTTACATTGTGCAAAGTGTTTGATACTCTAAGTAGGACTAGTCAAAGCTTTTAATAGCTTGTCACATTGCTCATAAGGTGTTGGTCTCTCCAAGCAACTAAGAACCAATCTAGATAGTAACTACTCGTTTCACCTCCGAACGTTACGGTAATCATTAGTGCAAGGGGAATCGGTACAAGCCCCCAAGATACTCACCATTGCCTCCCTTGAGAAGAGATAGTATTCCCTTGGCCATAAAGCTCTCATGACCTACTTGTAGCTTTCCGAGGGGAGGGTGAGATATCCCTACCTATCCTCTCTCACAAAGACTCAAATGTATGACACCTATATGGAATGAAATTTAGTCGATGAAGATTTCAAGTTTTGAGCTGAACTACTGCAATAAACTTTTTTGCAGCTTCTTATCACTCAAACAGAGCAAATAGGTTTTTCTAACGCGTGCATGCAGGACAGGCTTTGAAGAATTGCCAAATCTATAATTTTTGCAATCTTAAGAACATATTGCTTTCTTAAGGGACAATTAAACAATCATCTTTTCAATCTAAGTCTTAGGAACATATTGTTTTCTTAAGGGACAAAACATCTTTTTTGAAATCTAAGTCTTAGGAACATATTGCTTTCTTAAGGGACAATGGACATGCATGCCAAAAACACTTCAATTTTTTAAGGGACAAAGGATATGAATGCAAAAACACTTCAATTTCATAAGGGACAATTGACAACTACAATCGTGTGTGTGCCTAAATCTAGTTGCACCTTATTTTTCTTATCACGAGACAATTGAACCTTTGTTTGACGTGCTTGAACTTAAATTTTAGTTATTCCTTTAGAAAGGGCCTACTTTTGGATTGCACTTCATCCAAAAGGGACGACCCTAAGCGGAGTTTTCCTTTGAACTGCTCTATGAAAGGGATAAGGCGAAAGCCAAGTCCTAATCGACATCAGCCTTACCTTGTGGTGCCAAATCAGAAAGAGGTGTACTAGCACTTTGTGAAAATAATTTTTACATTGTGCAAAGTGTTTGATATAGCACTTTGTGAAAATAATTTTTACATTGTGCAAAGTGTTTGATACTCTAAGTAGGACTGGTCAAAGCTTTTAGTAGCTTGTCACATTGCTCGTAAGGCGTTGGTCTCTCAAAGCAACTAAGAACCAATCTAGATAGTAACTACTCATTTCACCTCCGAACGTTACGGTAATCATTAGTGCAAGGGGAATCGGTACAAGCCCCCAAGATACCATTGCCTCCCTTGAGAAGAGATAGTATTCCCTCGGCCATAAAAGTTCTCGTGACCTACTTGTAGCTTTCTGAGGGGAGGGTGAGATATCCCTACCTATCGTCTCTCGCAAAGACTCAAATGTATGACACCTATATGGAATGAAATTTAGTCGATGAAGATTTTAAGTTTTGAGCTAAACTACCGCAATGAACCTATGTCTCTAGGGATAAAAAGTGCTTGAATTGTTTGCAATTGTCTTATACCTATGGAAACATTGGGCTTTTTCATGAGCCTTGAACATACACTATTTGTTGTGTCAGTCCTCTTTTGGTACTTTGTTTGATGTTTTTTTCTCTTGTCAAAGCAAATCCAAACCAAATCCAATCCAAAACTAGCAAAATTTACCTTTTAAACATCATTGATACCATCTTAGCGCCTTTGGTATAGCATCCCAGTGCCTTTGTAGAGTAGCCCAGTGCCTTTGGTATAACAGCTCAGCGCCTTTGGTATAACAGCTCAGCGCCTTTGGTATAATAGCTCAATGCCTTTGGTACTGTAGTACCACGCCTTTTCTATAATAGGTCCATGCCTTTGCAGCATAGTATAGTGCCTCTGTCCAGAAAATTGTTTTTTTCAAAACTGTCTTAACAAAATCACAGCAAAATCTTAGCAAAAACTCAAAAACATTGTCCTAGTGTATCCCATGGTAACCACTAGACTCTAGCAAACTATGAAGGCTAAACAAGTTGCCCCAAGGAAGTGCAAATCACCTCCTCATACACCTCAACCAAGCCAATCTAACATGACTCCAAAGAGTACTCCAAAAACTTCAATGGATAGACCAACTAACTATCAAAAGAGGCCGCAACATGACCAACCAACCAATCCTAAAGTGAATAATGTCCCTTTGGTAAATGCACCTCAATATAAAACTGGCATGCCTCAAGATTTCGTTCCCCAAGACTATACCATAGGTCAAGTCCCATCTCAAGAAGAGTAACACTTTGAAAAGGGTCAATCCTCTCAAGAAGATAGACATGACCCAGATGAAATTATGCAAGATCCACAAGCTATAGCCGCATTTAACAAAATCCTTAGTGAGAACCAAGATCATTTATTCCGCTTACTAGCCAAACAAGGAGCTAAATTACCTCAAGATTTTGATCTATCCAATATTAAAGAGCCAAACAAAACCCATGATGCTATAACGGCAGTCCAAACTATGTCAACTGTGACCACTCCCATACTCCAACAAAGATCACAAGGGAGAATGCCTACGCCTTTTGCCACTCAATATGACAATCCTCTTTATCAAAATCCAACAGCAAAAAGACCAATATCACCACTCATGACTCTTATGGAGATCTATACACACCAACAAGAGACTCTACAACGTCAAGTAGAACTAGCGAAACAAGCCGCTCTAGCTAGATCAAACACACAACAACCTCCTATCATCTCTCAAACACCTACATCAAACATAAATGGAATATTGGATACCCCATCACGAGATAGTTTCCCACCAAATTACAATCTGAGGAACACCTATGTAGCCATGTAATAAGGGCCACAACCAACACCACCCCCAACATCATCCAATCTATGTATCATTAAACCAAGCAGTATCATGCAACCACACAATTCACAAAATGTCAACACAACCTATGTCCCTCCACCACAACAATCTTCCACACTCAACCTAACTTATCCCAATCTTAATCTACCCCAACCATCACAAAACACATATACCTATGTCCCTCCACCACAACGATCATCTACACTAACCCTTTTCAACACATATCTCAATCAACCTCAACCATCACAAAGCCCATCTACCTATGTCCCTCCACCACTGCAATCATCCACGCTCAACCTAACTAACACCTATCTCAACACTCAACACTCTCAAAACTAAACTTCCCAAGGCTATGTTCCACCATCACAACCAAACCCAACAAACTTTAGCTTCCCTCCACCGAATTCTTTCTTCACACCACCTTCGCAATACCAATGACAAAACTCTTACCAACAACCATCACAAAGCCTACATTCTTACCTAGCACCACCCCCACCTCCCCAAAATCAAAACAACCAAACACAAACTAATCCCAACCAATCATATGACACATACAACCCCAACCAAATGTACGACCCTTACAACACCAATGCCTATGACTTCCACTATGATCTTTGTCATATTCCCTATACTATACATAATGATTCACAATGTATTCAAATGAACACCTTGTATATCAAAATGTGTATTCTTTACAATTTACATATACTCATATGATGCCTATAAGTATTCACATTGTGAGAATAATTACTATGTTTTCTAATCAAATATATGATAACATGTATATATATAAATATATGACACAATCGTTATAAATAGTATATATGTAATTGTAATATATATATATATATATATATATATATTTGAGATAATATACATATTATTATTATAATATATAAATCTTGTAAGTATATATATATGTGTTATCAATATAATAATAATTAGTATATATATAAATATAATAATAATATAATATATAAAAATGAAATTAAGGATGTGATCGGGCTCTTAAGAAACCCTGATCCCATATGAAGAGAAAAAGAATAAATAAAATGTTACGTGGGCCAAGGAACATGTCATTCCAAGGCAACGGTTGTCTCCAAAATTAATCGATGTGTCTTTTAATTAAGGAGAGACTCCTCATGGGGTTTAAAAGGGGCCGCCTCCCCTCCTCACAAGCAAGGCAGAAACATATAGGCAAAAATACAAAAAGGAAACAGTGATTCTAAGAGGAAAAAAAAGAAGAGCAGTCAGCAGCGATCAACCAAGGTAAGTGTTTGGATTTATTCAATCAGAGTATTATATATGTAAATTAATACTAATCACAATAGAAAACAATATACATATGTTTTAGGAATTAATTAAATAATAAGATGAATAAATTAATATGCAAAGTAGTGGAAATCTACTATATATATATATGTGTGTGTGTGTGTGTGTGTGTGTGTGTGTGTGTGTGTGTGTGTGTGTGTGTGTGGGTAATGGAATTATGATATGTATATAGTGTAGATGGAAATGGTAAAGGAAATACATTCTATATAGATGTTATTATATTAATATGGTCTCACCAAAAAATGAATCATGAGTGAGAACAATAAGCACATTGAGTTCACAATGGACACAACATTCTAAATCATAAGAATATCCTTGCCATAATCTATGCTTATGAATCATCATATCTCCTTAGTTACTATTTGTTACGGAATAATGGATACGATGGGAATGGCGGAGTAATTCCTACATGGAATTGGTAACTTGGCGCCTTACATATCCATGGATTTGGTATGATAAGGAGGGGCGGGTGTAATTCCTTCCATGTATTGGTATCTTAGCGCCACGCCATATAAATCCTACTTTCCAGAGAAGGAACGAAGGAAGATATAGATCTCAACTTATACTCTATTATATACTTGTTCTCTATCATCCCATCTATATGGGAATAGCATAAGGAGGGGCAGTGTAATCCCGGCACGTGAATTGGTATCCATGTGCCCTATGAGGTATCATAGGGAGGGGCAATGTAATTCCTTTCGTGCAAGGTATCTAAGCACCTTAGAGATAATTTCTTGATGGAGGGTTAAGAGAAAAGGTGTATGAACCCTAGAATATGCATTATGATCACTTTATGTCCCTTATAGAATGTGATATCAAAAATAATAATTAAAATGATAAGCATGGAATAAACAATCATTTAACAAGTAAATGATGTTTTTACACTATCACGTTGTCCTTATCTAATCTTATCATTAAAATTTAATGATCTTTAATATTTCTTCAAGAATTCATTTTTTGAATGCAGGTTTAGGTTGAAGTGTTCTCACGAAAAGGGGACATTACAAGTGGTATCAGAGCTGTCATCCTGCCATCCCGTGAAAGGTTGACAATGCAAAGTTATCAAAGAAGGGGAAATAACACCAACATGAGTAAGGAATTGGTAAATCAAATGAAAACCTTTATGGAACAAACCAATCAAGCTCTCTCTAACCAAAATGAAAGACTCATAGAGGCCTTTCAAAACATGGGCAATGCCATTGATAGCCTAAAAACCCATCTCGTAAATGAGGGAGACACAAGGTCTAACATATTCGAAAATAACAAAGGATCATCAAATCTAAGAATCCCTAAAAATACCTTCTTACCTAGGGAAGAGTCACCTAGAGATGAAGGGAATGAATAGTCTACACCAAGCGCAGAGGAGATTGCGAGAGCTTATGCCAATTTGGACCCCGAGATTAGAAAACTAGTCACCTTTAGAGATTTTTGCGAAGCCAAAAGGCATGAGGTTCCTAGAAGGGAAAGAAGACCTCCAAATAAAAACCTAAAGAATAAAATAGACAAAATTACCCTTCCAAATTTTGATGGGTCAAGGAAGATTATAGCCCATGCATGGCTTAAGAAACTAAATACTTATTTTTCATTAAGTCCAATGACATACGAAGAGGCCATAAAATCTGCTACCCTTCACTTAGAAGGAATGGCCTATGAGTGGTGGCACCATGGAGAACATACCCAAGGACATAATAAGATAACCACCTATGAAGAATTCTCACAGAAACTAATCAAAAGATTTGATAAAGAGCATCCTCAAAAAAACTTTAAGAAGCTAACTCAATCAAAACAACTAGGATCGATGGAAGATTATATAACCGAATTTCAAACAATTTCAATCAAGGTCACTGAGATGGATGAAGATAGGTTAATCTACCTCTTCATAGAAGGGTTAAAGGATCCCCTAAAGGGAATAATAAAAGCTCTTAGTCCCACCACCCTAGACGAGGCCATAGAAAAAGCCTTGGACTTGGAATCATCCACATCTATTGTTAAAAGTACACATGAGCATGCAAAACCTTATCATAAAAGGAATAATAATGGAAAAAACCATAGAACTCTCCTAGAAGAACTTAAGAAAAAGAACCTATGCTTTAAATGCCACGAACCATGGGGTCGTGGGAATAATTGTAAAAGGGAAAAATCATGTTATAAGTGCAATGAAAAATGGGAACCCGGACATGTATGCACCAAAAGGGGATGAGCCCAAAAGATGGAGGTTACTTCCGATGATGAAACGAAAGAAAAAACCTTAAAGAGGGCAAAAATAGAAGATGATGAACATGTGACCTTGGCCACCATCACCCAAACTTCAAAGCATCGTCCTTTCCATATCAAGAGTGCCATCAAAGGTCAAAGAGTTATCACACTAGTGTATAGTGGGGCATCCCACAATTTCATTGATGAAAAATTAGTAAAAAGAAAGAGGTTGACGACCCAAAACTTCAAAGGATTTTCAGCAGCCATTGTAACGAGAGCAATGGTTGCATGCACCAAGATTGTTCCCCAACTGGAAGTGACCCTTGGGAAACACACTATTAAGGAAGACTTTTATGTAGTCCCTCTAGATGCTGATGTAATACTAGGCACTCCCTGGATATATTCACTAGGATGTTTCCAGTTTGACCTTCCTAACTTAACAATCTATTTCCAACATGAAGGAAAAGAGGTCATCTTACAAGGCTTACCTGATGGTCCTCCAAAGGTTATTTCTTGCAAAAGAATGGAGAGGATATTTAGACATGGGCAAGGGGAGTGGGCAACCCAATGCTTGATCCTTGATAAATCCACTCCACAAGGTCAAAACATACACATTGATATAAGACCCATCCTTAGAAAACACAAAAAAGTGTTTGAAGAAATTCCTCCCGACCTTCCTCCAAAGAGAGGATTTGAACATATTATAGAACTGGAAAAGGGATCTAAATCAGTAATTACAACCCCCTACTGCCATCCATAGAAATTCAAAGAAGAGATAGAGAAAACAATACTTTTCGAAATGAGGCACATTCAACCTAGTGCCAGTCCATTTGCATCATTGGTGGTACTAGTAAAGCAAAAAGATGGAACAATGCGAATGTGCATAGATTATAAGACATTAAATAAGCAAACAATCAAAAACTGATATCTTATACCAAGAGTAGATGAACTTATTGATGAGTTACATGGAGCCAAGTACTTTTCAAAAATTGACTTGTGGTCAGGCTACCATCAAATCAGAATGAGGGAAGATGTACCAAAGACAACTTTTAGATGTCATTATGGCCATTTTGAATTCTTAGTCTTACCTTTTAGATTGACAAATGCCCCTGCTACACTTCAGTCATGCATGAATCATACTTCCCAGAAACAATTGAGGAAATTTTTACTAATATTTTTTAACGACATCCTAATATATAGTAAAACATGGGAGGAACACCTCAAACATATTGATGAAGTTTTATCTATCCTGGAACAAGAATCATTATATGCCAAGGCCTCAAAATGCGAATTTGGATTAGACGAAATTATTTATTTAGGCCGCAAGATAAGTGCCCAGGGATTTAAGGTAGATGAAGAAAAAATAAAGTCTATTAAGAAATTGCCAAAACCAAGAACATTGACACATCTAAGGGGCTTCTTAGGATTATGTAGCTACTATAGGAGATTCGTGAAAAAATTCTCTAAGATTGCAGCACCCAATTTAACCAAAAAGGGATTCTTCACTTGGGATGAAGGGGCACAAAAGGCTTTCGAAACCCTAAAAGAGGTAATGAGCACTTGTCCAGTACTAGCTATTCTTGACTTTTCACTACCATTTGAACTAGAATGTGATGCATTCGGGGATGGTATTGGAGCAGTTCTCACTCAAAACAAGCATCCAATCACCTTCGAAAGTCGTAAACTCTCACCTACTAAAAAGTTGTACTCCACATATGATAAAGAAATGTTGGCAATCATGCATGCATTAGCAAAGTTCTGATAGTACTTAGTTTATGGGAAATTCAAGGTCAAAACCGACCACAATAGTTTACAATTTTTCCTCAAACAAAAGGACCTAAATGATCATCAACAAAAGTGGGTGAGTAGGTTACAAGCATACAATTTTGATATAGAGCATGTTAAAGGTAAAAACAACATAGTAGTAGATGCACTATCCCGAATACCTTACCTATGTAGCATAACAAGTATAGAACCAGATTGGAAAAATGCTATTATAGCAGAATATGCTAAAAACTCATTCACCAATGATATCTTAGAAGGAAATATACAAGAGGAAGAATATCAAGTGAAGGATGAGCTAATCCTTTACAAAAATAGGATCTATCTCATTCTAGGTTCAAAAATGAAGACCAAAATTATCAAGGAATTCCATGACAATCCTCTGGCCAAACATCCTAGATATTTCAAAACATATAAACAAGTAAGAGAAAGATTCACATGGAAAGGACTAAAAGGAGATGTACTCAAATATATCCAAGAATGCATGACATGCTAGAGAAATAAAATGGAACAAACTCATCCTGTAGGTTTACTTCAACCTCTTCCTATTCCCGAACAGAAATGGGATAGCATCTCCATGGACTTTATAACAGGCCTTCCTAAAGTTCAAGGGAGAGATTGTATATACGTGGTAGTGGATAGACTAACTAAGTATGCTCATTTTATAGCTATATCATCTAAATACAAGGCACCCCAAGTAGCTGAGGTATTCTTCAAAGAGATCTTTAGATTACATGGATTACCTAAAAATGTAATCAGTGATCAGGACAGTCATTTCTTAAGTCAATTCTAGCAAGAACTATTTTGGTTAGCAGGGACTGATCTTACCCCAAGCACCAGCTATCATCCCCAAATGGATGGACAAATGGAAACAGTTAATAAATGGATTGAAGGCTACCTAAGAAATTATGTTACTGGGCAACAAAATGCATGGATCAAATGGTTGCATTTGGGAGAACATTGTTATAACACCACCTATCATATGTCCATTGGTATGAGTCCTTTTAAAGCTCCATATGGTTATGATGTCACTACTTTCAGAAGTTTGATCGTCCAAGACAACAGAGTGCCAGGAGCTAAAGACTTCATACAACAAAGTTTAGATATTATAAATGTTCTCAAAGACAATCTCCATCATGCTCAAAACAAACAAAAAATTTATGCCGACAGAAATCGCATAGAAAGGACCTTTGAAGTTGGAGATTTGGTCTTCCTTAGATTACAACTGTATAAGCAATCCTCTCTCAAAGCAAGTGGGGCAGACAAACTCAAGCCTCACTTTTACAGACCATATAAATTCCTAAGAAAAATTGGTGAAGTAGCCTATGGATTGGAGTTACCCGGGTATAGTAAAATCCATAATATCTTCCATGTATCCCAGTTGAAGAAGGTTCTCAGGCAGAAAGTAACTCCATGTGATGAATTACCCCCTCTAGATGAAGAAGGCAAACTAATTCTAGAGCCTAAAGCTATTCTTGATGTCCGAGATAAATGATTAAGAAGCAGGACCATCCCTGAGTACTTGGTTAAGTGGAAGGGGCTTCCCATTGAAGATTCTAATTGGGAGAAAGAAGATGTTATCTATCATCCAAACCTTAAATTGCTTGGGGACAAGCAATCTTAAGTGGGGGGGGCTATCATATTCCTTATACTATACATAATGATTCACAATATATTCAAATGAACACCTTGTATATCAAAATGTGTATTCTTTACAATTTACATATACTCATATGATCCCTATAAGTATTCACATTGTGAGAATAATTACTATGTTTTCTAATCAAATATATGATAACATGTATATATATAAATATACGACACAATAGTTATAAATCGTATATATGTAATTATAATATATATATATATATATATATATATATATATATTTGAGATAATATACATATTATTATTTATTATTATAATATTATTATTTATTATTGTTATAATATATAAATCTTGTAAGTATATATATGTGTTATAAATATAATAATAATTAGTATATATATATATATATATATATATTATAATAATATAATATATAAAAATGAAATTAAGGATGTGATCAGGCTCTTAAGAAACCTCGATCCCATATGAAGAGAAAAAGAATAAATAAAATGTTATGTTGGCCAAGGAACATGTGGTTCTAAGGCAGAAACTGTCTCCAAGATTAATCGTTGTGTCTTTTGATTAAGGAGAGACCCCTCGTGGGGTTTAAAAGGGCTGCTCCCCTCCTCACAAGCAAGGCAAAAACATACAGGCAGAAATACAAAAAGGAAACAACGATTCTAAGAGGAAAAAAAAGAAGAGCAGTCAGCAACGATCAGCCAAGGTAAGTGTTTGGATTTATTCAATCAGAGTATTATATATGTAAATTAATACTAATCACAATAGAAAACAATATACATATATTTCAGGTATTAATTAAATAATAAGATGAATAAATTAATATGCAAAGTAGTGGAAATCTACTATATATATGTGGGTAATGGAATTATGATATGTATACAGTGTAGATGGAAATGGTAAAGGAAATACATTCTATATAGATGTTATTATATTAATATGGTCTCACCAAAAAATGAACAAAAACCACATTGAGTTCACAATGGACACAACATTCTAAATCATAAGAATATCCTTGCCATAATCTATGCTTATGAATCATCATATCTCCTTAGTTACTATTTCTTACAGAATAATGGATATGGTGGGAATGGCGGAGTAATTCCTACATGGAATTCGTAACTTGAAGCCTTACATATCCATGGATTTGGTATGATAAGGAGGGGCGGGTGTAATTCCTTCCATGTATTGGTATCTTAGTGCCACGCCATATAAATCCTACTTTCCGAAGAAGGAACAAATGAAGATATAGATCTCAACTTATACTCTATTATATACTTGTTCTCTATCATCCCATCTATATGGGAATAGCATAAGGAAGGGCAGTGTAATTCTGGCACGTGAATTGGTATCCATGCGCCCTATGAGGTATCATAGGGAGGGGCAGTGTAATTCCTTCTGTGCAAGGTATCTAAGTGCCTTATAGATAATTTCCTGATGGAGGGTTAAAAGAAAAGGTGTATGAACCCTAGAATATGCATTATGATCACTTTATGTCACTTATAGAATGTGATATCAAAAATGATAATTAAAATGATATGCATGGAATAAATAATCATTTAACAAGTAAATGATGTTTTTACACTATCATTGTCCTTATCTAATCTTATCATTAACATTTAATGATCTTTAATATTTCTTCAAGAATTCATTTTTTGAATGCAGGTTCAGGTTGAAGTGTTCTCACGAAAAGGGGACATTACAATCTTCCATATGGGAAACAACAACCAACTCTAGTTCAACAAGAGATGTTTCCAACACCTCCCACAACTATGGAGCTAAAACTTGCTGAGGTTCAACAACAACTAGCTGATCTAACATTTGGCCACACCAAGAAAACCTTCTCTTTGGAAGAAGTTTGTCCTTATCCATTTGATCGATCATTGCCCATGATCCCTTTTCCTCCCAACTTTACTTTACCCAAATTTGATAAGTACAAGGGAAAAGGAGACACAAAAGACCACCTTAGATAATTCTATCTCACTTGCTTAGAGGTCACACATAATGATACATATCTCATGCGCATCTTTCCTCGCAGTCTTGGAGGTCAAGCTATAGAATGGTTCTCGCATCTACCTATGGGTATCAAATCTTTTAATGAGTTGGCGGAGAAAATTGCCACCCATTTCTCATAAAACACAGAACATGAGGTCTCTATGACCGACCTATGCAATAATAAACAGAAAAATGGGGAAACGCTCATCTCCTTCCTTCAAAGATAAAGACAAATGGCTAGCAAATTCCCATTCAAAATACTCAAAAAGTAGCTTGTTAGCATGTTTGTGCAAAACCTGAATCAAGAATTAGGTTTTCATTTGCAAATAATTAGTACTACAACCTTTGATGAAATTACCTATAAGGGCATCAACATTGAAAAGGCCCTCATCGCTAAAGGCGTGGTCAAAATCTTCAAAGAAAATAAAGACAATCCTCCCCAACAACAATCAAATGAAAAGCCCAAGTTTTGGAACAAAAACAAAAACGTGGTCAATGATGGTGTGGTGGATTCCAAACATGTCCAAATACTACAAACACCCCTTAATATTTCATCTAAACAAAACCAACCTCCACCTCAACAAAAACAACAACGACAACAAAACCAAAACCAACAGCATGAACAAGAGCGGCCTCCCTAAGATTACCCTCCAAGGTGTAAGTTCACTCCCTTAGGAGAGCCTATAGAGTTGGTTCTAAAGAAACTTGTACAAAATGGACTCGTCATGCTACCAGACACTCCCCCATATGGTGAACTTGCTTTCAAGCCCACATGGTACAAAGACAACGAATATTGTGAATATTATAGGACCAAAGGACATAGAACCATACCATGCATGAAACTCAAGCACATGATCCGAAACCTTATTGATAGAAGCGAAGTCACTTTCAATACACCCCCTAATCAAAACACAAACAAAGATCTCAACATGTACAAGGAGCCATTCCCTAACCATGGTCAAGGTCAACATCCTGATAAAGGTAAAGGTGTTAATAAAGCTTCTACTTCCTATGACTCTATTGTAGGACATTTTGAAGAAAGTCGTGTGTCTACCCTTACTATCAAAGGCAAATCTACAGATTGTGCAGTCACAACTCATCATGGTCATGTCACGCTTCGTGGTCCTACCCCAAGTCTCCCAACCCAATCTAATTATAATCTTGTAGAACATCTAGGGAAAACCCCTACATAGATCTCTATTTTGGACCTTCTATGATCATCACCCGCACATAAAGTTGTGTTAGAAAAAGCCCTACAAGAGTCTTTGGTTCCTAATAACATAGCGGTCACAGATTTCCAAGCCATAATAGGTAATATTGCCTCACCTTACAATGTGGCCTTTTTTGAAAAAGACCTCCCATCCCATGATCCATGTCATAATGATTCCCTTCACATTGAAGTTTTCATCCATAAACGAAAGATCAAATGCATACTTATAGATGGTGGTGCTGGTCTCAATATATGTTCTCTCAAGTTACTTAAACAATTGGGATACTCTAAGGCTCATGTCAACATTGATCAAAGAATTACAATCAAGGGATATGATGATGTTGAGTGCCATTCAGAAGGTGTTATCCATTTGCCTATACAAGTAGGCCCTGTCATGCTTGAAACTAGGTGCCGAGTCCTCAATATTGAGATACCTTATAACATTGTCTTAGGACGCCCATGGATCCATGCCATGAAAGTTGTTCCCTCAATGTACCATCAGTCTCTCAAATTCTCATTTAATGATACAAAGATCACTATCCCAAGAGACCCTCATCCCTTTGAATTATGTCCAAGGAAGTTATAAGAATTGCAACCAAGTGCCCAATAATGACAAAGCCCATGAATCCCCATTGTATGTCGACTCTAAAAATCTAAAAAAAGCCTCTGACACTGAACCCAATCCTAATCCTATTCTTGAAATCAAAGATGACATCTGTGATATAGGCTTTGGTGAATATGATATCTCAAAATCTTGTTGTGTAGGGCGGATGCCCTTATCCCCTAAATCCTACGACCAACTGCCCATAGCCAAAGCAACTAAGAAAGCAGCTACTCCCCCTCCAGCATCCCTAACTCAATTCAAAGAGGGAAAATTATTGGCAAAGGAAACTATTGAAGACATCTCATCTTGGCTCTACAAAGAGAGAGAACCAATCACCATACCAGTTAAACAATATGGCATTGGCCTAAGAATTGTCAAAAATGTGGGCTATAAAGGCAAAGGTGGCCTTGGGAAAGATAATCAAGGAGAAATAGAACCCATTGTTGTGCAAAAGAAGCTAGACAAAAATGGGTTAGGTTATAGTAGGAAGGTACCATGTGCCTTGGACATCGAGGGTATTCTTAACAAGGTGGCACAAACTTCTCTCACAGATTTGATGTCTAAAGAGGATATCATCGATGACTCTTACCTCCATATGACAAACCTATTCACTGAATCCTCCATATTCATGCTATCATTTGTATCTGTCACATCAAACACAAACACCTAGATTGTAACACTTGTCTACCCTGAACTTATTGATTGGGACCAACAAAGGGCCCCCGTTCTAGATGTATTTCAGAATGATGAAGCTATTGCAGAGTTCATGGGACTCCAAGATGGTATCCCTCTTGGAGATCAGAAAGCTGGTTTTGTAATGGAACTAAATCAAACTACTTATTTTGGTGAGAATGCCAAATCCTTCAGTCACAAAAATAGAAATCAAGAAAGATCTCTACGTGAAAACCATGTTGTGGCACCTCCCGATCAGAAAATAGTAAAAATAAAGGATGTATTCAAAGGTGAAAACCCAACTGTGGCACTTGAGGATGGAGGATTTGACCTTCCCTTACCATCAAAGTATCAAGAGAAATCAACTCTTCTAGTGGAAGATTCTACAGAGATAAATATTAGCACAAAGTAAAATCCTAGAACAACATTCCTAGCAGATCAACTTGCAAAAGCACCCATGACATATGTACATCCTATGGTATCTGACTTTCTGGATGAGAATCTCTTCACTCTTTCTACCTTAGTAATGTGGAAGTTGTATTTTGATGGTTCCTACACACATCATGGATAAGGGGCCGACATTCTTTTTATCACGCCTCAAAATGACTATATCCCAAAGTCATATCAGCTTGCAATTCCTTGCACTGACAACATAACAGAGTATGAAGCACTTCTCATAGGTCTCAACACAACAGTCCAATGGGACATCAAATAACTACAGGTATATGGAGACTCACAACTAGTCATTCGACAAGTCACTAATGAGTACCAAACAAAAGATGAGAAGCTGGTCCCTTACAAGTAACTAGTGGATGCCTATAAATCACACTTTTCTAGCATCACTTTTGAACAAATTCCAAGAGAGCATAACAAAGCTACAAATTCTATGGCTTCTATGGGATCACTTATAGACATGCCTGCAAACACAAAGAAATGTGAATTCTTGATTGAGCAATTGTTGATACCAACCGTTGATGTTCCAACTACTGAAATCATCTACGAACTTCTTGGTCCCAATTCCCCTTGGTACAAAGATATCTATGACTACCTTAAACATGGTACCTTTCCCTCTTAGCTATCCACAACCCAACACAAAACCTTTATCCATCGATCCTCCCGTTACACCATTCTAGGTGATACACTATATCATCAGAGTCTCGATGGTATCCTCTTACGATGTATTAACGTGGAAGAAGCTGATGCCACCTTACGAGACATACACGAAGGTGTCTATGGTGCACATTCTACAAGTCCTAATCTAGCTAAGAAGATACTTCAAACAAGTTATTATTGGCCTACAATAGAACAAGATGCTTTACAACTTGCTAAAAAGTGTCTACAATGCCAACAACATGGAGATTTGATTCATGCACCAGCTCATGAACTACAACCTATGACAACTTCATGGCCTTTTTCACAATGGGGTTTTGACCTCATAGAACAAATCCACCCATCCTCATCCAATGGCCATAAATTCATCATTATTGCCACTGAGTATTTCATGAAGTGGGTCAAAGCCATTCCTATGACTTATATCACCGGCAAGCAAATAGCCAAGTTTATCTTTAACTACCTCATTTGTCGGTACGGTATCCCCCAAGCCATTATCACTGATAATGGGAAACCATTCAAGAATCAAGATGTTCATGCCTTGTGCACCCAATATAATATCCAACATCGCTTTTCCACTCCTTACTATCCGTAGAGTAACGGCCAAGATGAGGCTTCCAACAAAACCATTCTCAAAATCCTCAAGAAAACAGTCAATGAAGCTAGTCGTGATTGGCACCTACAACTCAATCCCACCCTATGGGCCTGGCCTATCGCACTAGTATCAGAACACCAACTAGTGCAACACCCTATGCCTTGGTCTATGGCTCTAAAGCCATCCTACCTATAGAGGTCAAGATCCCATCCCTTAGAGTATCTATGCAGAAGTTGATTGATGGAGAGGAGTATCGCACTTCCAAATTAGCTGAGTTAGAGCTACTAGATGAGAGGCACCTTGCAGCGCTTAATCATCTCCATGTCTATCAGAACTATCTCTAGAGAAAATATAACAAGAAGATAAAAGGAAGACAGTTTCAAGTTGGTGATCTTGTCTTAAAGGAAAATCTAGAGAAATCAAGCAGATCGAGAAAAGAAAGGCAAGTTTGAGCATAATTAGTTAGGACCCTTTGTTATCACAGCAGCATATGGGTCAGGAGCTTATACATTAGAAATGCTTGAAGGCATTCCTCTTGATGAGCTACTAAACAGTGTTCATCTCAAGAAGTTCTTTGTCTGATCCTCAGAGTATCCATGTTAGAAAATTTTTAAAAAAAGTAAACATAAAAAAAGTGCAAAAACAAAAATAATCTATCCTCTGGTGAAAACTTGGTAAACATGCATCCTAGATAAGTACCATAGTGAAAACTTGGCAAACACATGCTATGTGTAGAGTCAACATCCATCATCTATCAAGTTTTGTTCATTCCATGTCCATTTCATAATAAACTTCATCTGTTCATCCACAATAAAACCATTGACCTTGTTGCATTTCCATTTCCCTATCTAGAATAGCTTAGAAATTTGTCAGTGTCCATCCTCCTTCTCCCATGTCAGTCATCACTTGTCCCATGTCAGTCATCACTTATCCTACATCAACTTATCCCATGTCAGTTATTACTTATTCCATGTCTTGTCGTTATTCTATGTCAAGTTCTCCATGTCAAGTTACCCATGTCAAATCGTCATCCTATGTCAATTATCTATCTTCCTATCATCCATCGTTATCCTATGTCAGTCATCCATAATAATACCTCTACTAGAATGGGGGCAACCCTTTCCTTAACCTAGGTCTAGGAATGGATCCTTATTCGTGGCTCAAAAACACTTCACAACCAAAGCAAAAAAAACAAAACCACATCAAACCAATCCATCAATCATATCACTTGTCTTATACAAATTGTTACACACTTGAAACCAGACCAGGCATCTAATACGAGGTGTTTCATTTCTGAAACCAGACACCTTCATCTAATCCTACATCATCAAACTCACCTAGAACTACATATCACCTCATCTCAATCTTAAGGTACCTTGATCCCATGGATATGGGTATGTAGGCAGTCTAGAATACGAAGGAAGTTTCCAGTACTTAGGTACATAAGATATCATCATTTCACCTACCCAAGCTCAAACACCTTGACCCATACATCACTCTATCTAGAACTACATATTATCATTTTCATCTTTCATTGTAATATGCCTTGATCCCGTGGATACAGGGTATGTAGGCAGTTTGGAATACGTAGGATGTATCTAGTACTCCAGCACATACGATTCATCATTCTTCACCCATCTCAATCCATTGACACTCTATCTTTCTAGTCTTCCATTTATCAAAATCCATCCTATCACCTCGACTTGACTAACTCAAGCAGCAAAACAAGAAAACAAACGCATCCTTGCAAAGTGAAAGTCCTTAAATAAACTTAAAGCAAAGAAACTTACTTGCCAAGCCATATGTTGTCCTACATATCGATTGCCAACATCTGCCACATCAGTCAACTTAAACCAAGCAACAGAACAACACACTTGTCTTATACATGATGTTCCATTGTTGAAACTAGACTAGGCATCTTATACGACATGTTTCATTTCCTGAAACCAGACATTATCCTATCAACAGATCAACACACTTGTCTTATACATGATGTTCCATTGTCGAAACTAGACTAGGCATCTTATACGACATGTTTCATTTCCTAAAACTAGACATTATCCTATCAATAGATTAACACCCTTTAACGGATATATTGTTCCTACAATAAGGTTGTTATCTATCCTATCTATCCAATCTATCCTGAGCAACCTCTTTGGCAAGAGAATATGTTGGTTGTATATTTACTTTGTAAGAGTCAATTTAATTTTTGGTTTATCTTTTTGTCCCTTTCCCATTACCTATTCAAGACTACCTTGATTTATCTATAATCTTGGTATGTTGCAATGCAGTATGGATTGGGGGCATAGTCATTGCTTGTGTGTGTCATGTTTGAGGAATGATCTATAGTATCTTTCTTAGTAGCATATTTATCTTGTGCATGTGTTACAACCTGGCATCTTACATATTAATATACTTTTTACATTTATGTATTAAAGTTTATTATATGCTCAAGATTATGGTTCATTCACATATCCAACAAGGTTATATTATGTCTAAGGGATCTAAGTTCAAACAATTTGCTTGTAGAGTCAACGTCCTTGCACTAGGATATCACAACACCTTGGTCTTTTATACCTTGGTGGCAAACTATCCATGTGCTATATCAAAAATAAGGATTGCTCTTTATAAATATTTGTGAAACCGTTGCAACAAGCTTATCCATCTACCCAATCGTTTATCCATGTCATTCCTATAGTCTTTCAAGCAAAGATCAATCAACAATCTTTTCTATCATGTCCACTTCTATCTCCACTTTCTTCTATCTATCGTCCAAGTCTTTTGCATACCTGCTATCTTCTTCATCATGTCAGCCTCCATCTATCCAACCTCGTCTATCTCACACACACTCTTCTAGTCAAGCGTCAACCCAATCCTTCGATCACTTCTCTATCTTTCCTCTCGAGGGGGCATCCTACACCAGCTACACTGGGGCAGCTAGCTACACTAGGGTATCAAAATTGTATCATGTCTTCAACGATCGTTTTCTTTGAAGCAACGCTATAAACTACACTGCATCAAAGAGGGGCAAAATGTAGACACCCAAAAATGACCATGTCATCGCATCACTTGCATTTCATCAAATCTATCTAATGACCTGCATTTCAACATTAATTAAATAATCTAATTATTTAATTAATTTCATCAAAATCATCAGGTTCCTCCAAATCTCCTAAAATCAACATTAATTGAATAAATTATATTTATTTAATTAATCAAAATCAACTTTATTATTCCAAAATTAAATAATTTTAATTATTTAATTAAATCATTATCTTCTTTCAAAATTCAAATCCACATCAATTGACTAAATTAATTATTTAATTAATTTATCTTCAAAATCCTCTTATCTACAATTAAATAATTTTAATTATTTAATTAAATCAATTATTCTTCCAAATTTAAATAAATTATTTAAATTTATTTAAATTAAATAAATTGAATCTCAATCTCTAAAAATAAAATAAAATAAAATATTTTATTTATCCTTCATCATGCAAAATAAATTAAATCAATTTATTTGTTTAATTTATTTAAATCTTCAAATCTATTCTATTTCTTCTATCTTGCACAAATAATTAAATAAATTTATTTATTTAATTTCTTCAAATATCTTCCAAATCTTCTAAAAATAAATCTTGTTCATCATGCACACAAAATTAAATAATTTATTATTTAATTTATCTCAAATCATGCAAAAAAGCAAATTACAAGTTGAGTTAATTGATTTAATCAATATTGTTTTTATCACCAACTCATAAAATAGAAAAAAAATATTTCTATTTTTATGAAATCTAAATTTATCTCATGTCTATTCCATGTCTTTGTCAAATCAAGCAATTAACTCAAACAAAAATATCTTTTTGTGTGACACATGCCAGGTTTACATTCATCATGAATTTTAGATTTATCTCATCCATTGATTCCATTGAATTTTCTAGACCATTGATTGATCTTCATTGAAACCTATATAACCCCCCCTCATCTCCATAACAAATCCTCTTCAATCATTGAATCTTTTGTCTCCCTATAGCGCATTGAACATACATCACATCGTTGAGCACATCGATCTTTTGAGCACAAACACAATGTACATCCACTTGTTGCAAACATGTTTTTGCAATTTATGAAGCAATCCACATTTGACCAAGATAACAATACAATCTAGGTGAAAGCTTTCATTATTTTTGTGTTAGTTCATTGATTATTTGGTTATTTGCTTAGATTGTTATCTTGATGTTATAGGATTGAATTGTTGATTATTTCATTGTTTTGATTATCATTTGATCTCAATTTATCCCTATACACACTTACTGTATCTCTTGTAGCAGGATAGTTGGGGTTTCTGTAGTAACTATTTAGTCACTCATAAGCTAAATATAAATGACTTATCTACTTGTGACATTAAAGAGTGTTTCTCTATTAGAAAGTATGAAATTAACTACTATAATTTCTTAATTCTTTTTAGTCATAAATTTAATCATTATCACATTATAAACCAACTTTGTTTGCTGATATAAATGCGTAGATCTAGTTATTTATTTGATAATTGTGATTGCAATATAATGACATATATATACCTACAATATATATTTATCTATATAAAGACTATCATGATCAGTTTTGTCATTAACTTATTATTTAAATAGAGGAACTCTTGTTTGATGTATAGTATGCTTTAACCATCATAGTTCTGATTCTTGTTAAGTAAAAGCAAACTCACACTATCTTTTGTAAAGAAAGTAACTAGTAGATTGCATGTGCTATATGAATTATAGAATTAGTTTATTTTTCTATGTGTATGTTAGCTTATCTTCCAGGATAGGATGCTAAATGTGGGCTAATAGAGAAGGTGATCTTTTTTTTCAAGATCTACCAATTATATATTTATGCTTTGGCCAAACCTATGTTTGTATCATTGAAATAGATGAATATTTAATGCCAAATGATTAATATTGTTCTTTGCCACATCTTGTTTGCAAGAAATATGATTATTCTAGATTAGAACGCATATAAGCATCAGGGATGCATCGAGTGTTCCCTCCTGTCGATTGTTTCGAGTTGCTAGGTGCTTCGTGCAGGGTCAGGTATTCTTAGAGATAGGAAGAATTCTAGGAAAGTGTAATGCTTCATGGTTGGGTGGAAGAAGCACCTTAATCAAACTCTTGTCCTTCGGCTTGTGGAAGACCAGTGGGTTATGACGACTGAAGATGGATATTTGTATAATTGATTATTATTATGTAATTCAGATAATTGATATATCATTGTATGGAATAATTGTATGGCTTGCTTAGCCAAGAGATGTAATTGTATTTTTCCTTGTGGTGCTATTTTAGGATTTACACTTGTAATGTTGTAAGATATCATAACATTCTGAATATATTTGTTAATAGAAAGTTTCACCTTTCCATTTTTAAGTTGAGAATTATTTTACTTTTGTATTATAGTAAGTGGAATTTGAGTACTTTATAAATTTGTATTTAGCTTTCCTATCTTTGTAATGGCTATTTAGCTTCTATGATTAATACAAGCAACTGATTTTTCCTCTGTCATTTTTTTACACTGTGTTTGTTTAAATGTTGCTCATTTATTTTGTGAATAAAACGGTCCCTCTATAAGTTTCAGCATTCTATTTTGGCCTCTGTTAAAGATTGGATGAGTTTGTGTTAGTTTATTCAACCTCTAAAATCACTACTGTGTTATGTCATCTCCAACTAAACACTGTAAATCTCAGTGTATCACCTTTCCCTTTTTGTATTCTTTCTCTCTTTTTTCCCCGGTGATTATTAGCATAGGTTTAACTGTTATGCTTTGAAATTTAAGTTGAGAAAGAGGAACCAGCCTTCTATGGCGGTTTGATTTTCTTTACAAGGTCCCACACCTGGAAATCACTCCAATGTTTCATTGGATTGTTGTGGCAAAAGTGCTTCAACACAGGGTGCAAATCCAAGTGACAACAATATCTTCCATAAATAAATCAAAAAGAAGCCATGTGGAAACCCAACCTAGTCCATAACTGTGCCCAAATGCTGATATCTGAGACCGTGAATCAATAAGTGGTCTAATCGCTTGGTGTTGGCTAGGTTGATATTCTAGGCTTAATGACCTTTGAATGGAGCCAATCAACTGTGTGAATAATCCACCATTTATCTTTAAACTCAAAGATGATGAGTGAGCTTCTAATACTTGTAACCATTGACATAAACCACTCCAAAGTTCAATCATGTTTTGACATGCAAGACGGAAAAAGGTAGATGTTCTTTTGTGTTCCATTAGTTTCCCAACCATCTCAATAGCCGTCACAATATTTGTTCTCCGTAAATGCTCTTGGTGTTGATATCATTTCTCATTAACATCCTCATCTGCCCCTATTGCCATGTCATGTTGTCCCACATTCCCACCTATTCGGTATTGTTTCTCTAACCATTTAACTTGTAGACCTAAATCTTCTGCTATTGCATTAACCAAAGTGGTAACCACTGTAAAAGTAAATAGCACTATAGGTTTCACAGTTATGTCATAAGATTTGAAAAGTTGAAGAACATCATCCACAGTCTCCACAATCCTTTTGTCTTATATTTGGGGAGTACGAACTTGTATCAGTAAGGAATGACTCATCACGATTATAGCAATCATCTCTTTCTTCATTCCATTTCAGGACTCCATGTATATATTTGAAAGCTTCATCTACTGTATCACAATATCGAGCCTTGACCTGTGATATAAACACCTTGCAGTTGCTAATTGATGCATATAGCTCTTTAAATTTCATTGCAATGTAATAGTATGCATGATTGGCTAGTGACGAATTGTTATGGTGTGCCTTGACATTCCCCATACTGTATTGCACGACCTCTCTGCAAATTTTATATCAATTATTTTCACAAAAAATCCTTGTGCTATGTTTTCATATTTGTCATGAATGTTTATCGAAACATTTCCAAGTCCAACTATAGCACATTACAAAACTTTTTATTTTATTGCGCTTTGACAGATCGTACGCATTGTCCAGTACCCTATTAGAATCTATATATTTAGCATGCAATGTCCAGAGTACTTCCAACTATGATATCTGACAAAAATCTCGCCTTTTGTTTCGAATCTTCTATTATGGGTTTGGACAGAGAGGATGCTTGCGAAGGTTGCGGGATCTGGCATTATAACTGCTAATTACTTATGTTTGAAAGTTTAAAACCTTCCTATCCCATAATGGTTTTATTCCACTAAATAATATATCTGCCTTTAGTAAACAATGCCCTTACCTGTGCTTCCACATTTTGCGTACCTGCCTAGTTATTTGCAATTATAATATCTGGCAAAATCCTGTCCATTATATTTGATAAACGATAACCATTGGAAAGGTGACTGTAGCAACGATATACATAATCTTCCACAGGTGCTAACACAAATACAAATTTTTGCCTTTTCTATAACAATACAAATGTTTGTCACGATTTTATTTCCTAAGCATTTGTAATGGGTCTCATATTGGCACAGAAAAAGAGTAACTGCACAGGTTGTGGAATTGGATGGCGTGCTTAGAAGGTGCACTTGCTTGAAAGTTTCTAAAGTCTTACCAACATATCCATTTTGTGCATATCATGTAATCATTTCGGTTTTTGAGATATATTCTCCAAAGACGCCCTATATAGGAGTTCATATTTCTACCCTACATGCTGCAATAACCTATAAAATCTCACAAACAACCCCCTTTTGTTATGCTTTGTCTTTTGTTTGTAACACATCTTGACGTACAGATGGGAGGCATTGGTAAGTGTTGTGGAATTTATGTTTCACTTGCCCACGCATTACATTCCATGAAACACCTTCATAACAAAGAGCTTCCGCATTTTGCATAAATGCCTACCAAAGCATTTTCAACCATAATAACTGACAAAATTTCACTTTCAAATGCTTAGATGAATGCTCAAAGAAGATTCCTTCTTGGCACGGGCGAGGAATACACTGATAGAGGTCAACCATCAATAGTTTTTAGAAACTTAGAACTTGTCGACAAGGAGGCATCGACAATTAATAAATTTTTTAAACTTTTAAAATGTTCGATTGAATAATTCCTTTTATCTTTAAGGCAAAAGATAAACTTTTTGACTTTTCACTCCGAGGGAAAATAAAATTGCCTCCGATATAACACTTCCTTAAAATAATGTATTTTTTTAATTTCCCACTTTAGAAAAATTAAAATTGTTTTTATGCCTCATAATATTTGAAAATCAAATTGGGCATACGGGAAAATGAACAATTTAATTTTTCATTATGGGATGATTTCACATGTGACTTAGGAGGGCAAGAAAATTTTTAAAATTTGGGGTATGAGTTGATGATGTGTAATGTTTTAGAAATGGGAGAAGTTCAAAAAAATTCACATTTAAAATTTTGGGTAACAATATGTACATGAGTTAGGTGTCACCAAAAAGTTGAACATGTGTCTCTTCCATATGAGGTGAGACAAAAAAGTAACAAGCCTAAAGTTGGACTTAACTAGTGTGAATAGGACTCTCCTAAATAGGCTAAAACCTAACTAATTGTGTGATGTCCTTATTTACAATAACACCCCCCTTAACTGTAACTTAGGGAGAATAGATAAATAAATATGGGTCCCAACTACGAGGCCATGTTAGGTGCCCATGTACAAACAATTTTCTCACAAACAAAGTAAAGGAGAAAACCTAGTGGGAAATAAAACTCATCTCCAAAAGAGAAAAGATGCATGAAAAATGTACAAGTGAAGAAGAAAGCAGGACTTAACATGAACCCCCAAGGACTACTTCTAGCACAAATGTACAATAGATGTCCCCCCCATAGGAGAGAAAAATAGAAGATCTATGCAACCCCCCCAAAAAGTGAGAAGGAAAGAACTCCATGTGAGGAAATTCGCCCTCCCAAATCTGAGATGAGAAGGGAAACTATGTAGCCTCCCCTCAAATTGCCTCTTGTAGTGCTAATAGATGCTCAACACTGGATGTAAAAGAGAATCCATGATCATTGAACAACATTTCTCTTCTTGGGAAGAAATACAACTACAGATGTGTGAAAGATATCTTCCCATTCTAGATAGGAATATGTAGGAAGAATGATCAATGTCTCTGAATTATGTACATGATCCAAAGACAATAGCCCAAGATGATGTATTTGAATATTGCTCAAAGACCTCCAAGCCAATGACAAATTGTGACAAATGTTGATATGATGAATCAGGTACCATAAAAGATTTAGGTACATGAACCATGGATGTATGGTGCTCACTATAGGCAAGACAACTAGACCAATGAGAATCTGGTACTTCTATAGAGGATGTCAAAATGGATGATGTCTAAGTTGGATATGTGGACTCATGTATATCTACAAAATCTACCACTATAGAAGCAAATGTAAGTGAAGAAAGATCAATAGGACTTGAATGTACCCTCATGACATCCAAAGAAGATGATGGTGATGTAACTCCATCAAAGCTATCATCAAATAGAAGACTAATGTCCTTAATTGTTTCTTCCAAATCTGTATATGAGACTCTACAAACAAGGATGGTATGTCTGGTAGAAATGTGTCTGAATGAGGTGGATCTGGAAAATTGATATCAATATTCTATCTTAAAGAATCAATGGAAACCATAGATGAATCACCAGATTTGGATGTAGCAACAAGCGATGATGGAGAAGATGAGATCTTAATGCAAGTCGTCAAACTACATTGTTCATCCCCAAATGATGTTGTTGTCTCACAAGATGTCTAAGTGAGATAATATGATCATTCTACAAGTGTTGGATCAGAAGAATCTAGTAAAGTAATATTATGATCTAGAAGTTGCTTTGTTTCATCATTTTGCTTTAGGAAACATTCATATTCATTATGGTTTTTCTTTCCATAGTAACCACATTTTACCTTCATTGATTTTGAAGGTGTGCATAGAATACTCAAATGGAAAAGAGAGAGAGTGAGATACATGATTAGCTCGCCCAAGATGACTCAACCAAGAAACCAACAAAAGTGAATGCAGAATCACAAGATTGCCCCCTTTGATTCAATCAATGAACCCCCTAAGCTATTTGTAGTGATGTGACACTTTATATGTAGTGCATTTACAATTTCCACCAGGTGGATTTGATGACTTATGATTATAAGATCTCAAAATATGGGCATATGATAAAAGTACTAAAATAATTAGGTAGTTTCAAAAAATGGGACCCAAAAAGGAGTTCGTATGTTCCCAAATGAGCCCTTCAAAGTTCCAAAAATGGGAACTGTGTAGGGTTACCATTGACAATCTATGATTTAAAAAATCCATACATCAAATTTGCAAATGGATCACACCACAATGTAGAGCACGAAAAATTACCCTAAATCAAGAAAATTGCACAAAAAAATGTTTTTGTATGGCCAAGAATGAGACTCCTAAAGTTAGCTAGAAATTCAAATAGGCCAATGGAGAGGGGTAAAGAATTTGGGAGGAAAAGAAATGACATCACCAATTGAAAAATAAAGATATTCTATTTCTTTTAACCTCTGTGTAAAGCCTGCAACTACCGAATTTCACCAAGGATCATTGGATTAAAGTGCAGAACCACTGGTTAATAATGTAGATGATAGAGCTAAGTGCAGTGATGGCATATAGATGGTATGGACATATGGATTCCATATGGATCTATATGGTTGTACAAATTTTTCACAAAAAACTCAATCCCCCCAAAAAATCACTAGAAATTTTCCAACTTAGAAATACCAAGTGTTTTATATCAAAATTCATCACTTAGGCCTTCTGAGCATAATGAAAAGGTTGGTTTGGCTCCAAGACACATTGTATGAAATCACTTGGCTAAAACCCCTTGATTTGAGAAGGTGCTTGTAGATTTAGAGCTTTGGTACCATTTTAGAATATGATATTTGACCCTCACATCCCATTAGATCCTATAAAATAATAATATGCCTTCTAAAACAGATTTCTATAGAGCCAAAAATGTAATAATATTCATACAATATGTGTGTGCTCAAAGAAGCTTACAATTTACATATGAACCCCTGATTATATAGAGAGGGGTGAGATGAGAAAGTAGTTGTGGACTCTAATCGCCTTGCATGTGCATAGGACATGTCTGGTTAAGATGTCATATGTACATGTGTTAGACATCACCAAAAAGGTGAACACGTGTCTCATCCAAAAAGGTAAAAATCCCAAAGTTACATACTTAACTAGTGTGACTAGGACTCTCCTAGATAGGCTAAAAGCTAACTAGTTGTATAATGTCCTTATTTACACTAACAATGTGGACATCCATGTGACACACTAGATTCCACTAACTTTGCAATTGTACAATGGTCATTTTCTTTTATTCTTGCTAAATTGTTGTGCCTAGACATTTGAATGTAACTACCCCAAGATTCATTGGGTGAATCTCAATAGTCAATTTACATTCTATGACCCTTCACCTTACCTCTAAACTCAACATTTTTGAATTGAACTAAGCAATATTTATCTCTATCAATCTATCTCTTGTGTTCTACTGGTCTTGTGAAGCATTCCAACATCCTTAAGCTTTTTAAGCAACAACTATAGAATTCTAGCTTTGGTCTTCTTTGATTCTTGATGGTTGATGATTGTGCTTGTGATTTTAGCAATTATCATCTTTATTTCAGTGTTTGCAGATGATATTGTTTAAAGCTCTTCTCTTGTTTCCATTTTCTCCATTGCAATTGTGATTTCTCTTTGTGTTGTAACTTCCTTGTTGGCACTTAGAGGTTTTTTATTCAATTTGTGTTTTCATACACACACTAGGTTATTAATCCACAGACTAGGGTATGAATCCATGTAGACTTAGGGTTTAATTCTTATTGATTTATTTTTCTTTACTATTCTTAGTCCTAGATGCACATAGGCTAAGCGCACACAATTTCCATTTTCTACTATATTATTGGCTACCCATGGAGGTCAAAAGACCAAAATAGAGGCTTGACCATTCTTGGCAAGCTCCTAAGTAGCCCCAGTCTTCCCTCTTTGTCTTAGCTACAAGTTTCTTGGAGGCAATCTCACATATAGGGTTTAACTCTCTCTCCTTACGACACTTTCATTTTTTTTTTAAATAATTAGATTAAGTAGTTTTGAGGTTGTTCACTTATAGTATATCTTAGTATGTTGTCTTGTGTGGTGTCACATCCCTATGTGCAGGTATCCTCAAGATCTATACAAAATTTGAGTTTTTCACCTATTTTGGATGACAAGGCATGGATCAGACTACCACACGTCAAAGGGATGATAATGCATTGTGCTAGCATCCTAGGCAATGAGTTGCCCAAGTCATTTTCTAGGTTCGTTCTAGTTCCTCCTTTTGTATTATGAATTCTAGTTTTTTAGTTATGTACTTCAATCTTTAGATATCTATGTTTTGGTTACCTAGCTCTCTTTCTTTTTTGTTTAAACATAGTTTAAGTAGGAAGGAAAGTTTATAGATAAGGCTAACATAATTTATATTTTTGGTTAGTAAAATAGTAAATTAGATAAAAACAATAAAAAATCACTTTTTCTAGTCTTATCTTGTGTAAGAGGGTTAATTGAAACCTTAGGATAACTTAGGTAGGTTAGCTTTTCCTTATTTACACTACTTAAATCACATTATTATTGATAAGATCTTGTATATTATATTTTAGTGTTATACACATACTCATATTATAGCTAGCAACCTAATACAATAATAACGGTGTTATACAAGATTATAGCTAGCATCTTAATATTATAATAATATGTCAATATTGTAACTAAGACTTGCAAAGTGTACGACACACTTAGTCTTAACAAGTAGAAACTATAACATTCCCAATAGAGTGAGACTAATGTGGACGTGGACAACTTCAATAGGTGAAGTTGACATTCTTAGTGTCAATGAAATGGTTAATGTAGAAGTAGGCCTCTAAAATTATATAACCTAATCATCCAATGGTGGTGTGACATTGAACTTGCATTGAAACACTAAAATGTATAGATTGATTTGGTCCTTAAAAGAGCCTTGATGTTGAAAGGCATGCAGACAATGAAGCAAAAGAAGGTAATGCAATTAGGGTGTTACTTTACTATCCAAAGAGTATAAGTCATTGCTCCTCAAGAGCATCCATGATAATTTTTAGGTCTAGGGAGGCATGTTAGGAATCAATTGTCTTGTTTTTGCATCAGTATTTGTTAAGGTAGTCTTATATTGAACAAGGTTGCACTCCATTTTGTTGTTATGCAAAAGAGTTTACCAACATGAAAAAATTCTACAAATACTAGTTTGGGAATGTAACTAAAGGAGTACAAACACTGAAGATTTGTATTGACAAGGCTAGAATAATGGTGTAAAGATAAACTCATTGCCAAGGTAGTAAAATATAAAGTTATAATAAATATGCAACAAAAAACAACTTGGCTAACTACCACATGTTCATGAGATATAGAGATAGCAAAATAGTGGTCTTTTACTTAATGGAAGTAAACATGTATAGTACACAAGTATACAAAGGAAAACCAAAAGGTTGGGAATGAGAATTCATGTGATTAGAAAACTAGGCAAATGATTCCTAGCTAATAATTTGCCTAACTAGGATGTAAGAATGGTGTTAACTTTAGAAGCCAATTATAACTGTATGTATAAATACAACAAAGCTTGTTTTTGATAATGATAAGTAGCAAAACAAGGGTGCTGATCCCTTTACAACACAGCCTAGGGGGCAAAAAACAAAGCATAAATAACACTCAGACAACAAAAACAAAATAGAAGCATAGGAATAGCCGCCTTGCTAGAAAATAGCAAAACCAACAAAGGGGATCTACAGAACACCAGATCCCAAACATGGGAATCTAACTCCCTTGACCCTAGGCCTCGTAGCAACAATAGATTTAGGGAGGCCTTTCTTTCTCTGTTGGTCCACAGTCCAAGAAAACTCTAAGTCCAACTCCTTCGAACGAGACTAGAGGAGGGGCTCCTCAACAGAAATCACAACCAAAGAGACCTCACGCAAAGCCAAAGAAGAAGACGACAGAGACGAGGAAAAAATAGGAATCGATGAAGTAGCAATCTAGCCTTGATTAGGGGCTGAGGATACAACCGAGGCCAATGAAGGAGACCCAATCCAAGCAGATAAAAGTGAATCAAAAGAAATCATGGGGTTTGTTGCAACCTACTCCATAGGTGGAGTAGGCAAAGAAGAATCATCCTCCTGGGAAGATCCATCCATTGGGGAAGTGTTAATCATCAAGTGCTTGTTGAGTGCATTCTTCCACCAAGTTGCAAAACCCTTACGATGGGAGTGAGGACAACTAGAGGCCAAGTACCCAATAGAGAAACATCATCTGCATCTGAAGAGGAGACCCTCATAGTCTAACAGTTGTGTCCAAGGCCTATCCCCTACCATTAAAACCACATCTCCATGAAGGGGTTTGGAGATGTCAATGTCCACTAAGATGTGGGAAACTGTCCTATGCATGCAGTCGTAGTATCTTCCTTCAAGAAATAATGACCAATAGGATTACCTTTGGCCTCATAGAATGATTCCTCCCAAAATTGGAGAGGGAGATACGAGAAACAAACCCATATTAGCTTGATATTAAGCAGCTCAGTGAGTGGATTAAAGGAATGAGCCCATGGCTTGATGGAGAGTGAATGCTCTCCCTACAACCAAACCCTTCCATCCAACACTAAATCTTGTTCCTCAATTGAAGCAAAGGTAACAATGAAGAATCCCCTAGCATTGGGGAAAATCTCAATCTGTCCCTCCAATAAGGGTTTCCATGATTCCATAACCTAGTTGTGAAGATCTGAAAGAGAGGGTCAAAAACCATTGAATCTGTAGATCACTCCGCGCTTAAGATAAAACTCCTCATTCTCTAATACTTATTGACCACATACCACCACTAGAGGCAAACGGGCACATTTTAAAGGCCAAACCCTAGTCTATGATGTTTGGGCCTGGTCACCCGATCTATTTACTACTTCTCTAAAAATTTGAGGACGACCTGGATCAAGCTTGCCTGCAAATTCAACTTGGCAGTTCCAAGCAAGAGAGGAGAGATGAGCGCCAGGCAAACCCAGATCAACCCCTGGAAAGAGGGTGTTGGAATAGGGATGACCGGCATTGCCGAGAGCCCAACATCCTACGCATCGCAGCCTCCCACCCCAATAATCTAACCTTGTTTCACTCGAGAAGCATCCACAAGAGCGGCCAATGGATATCATCGAGAGGGAAAGAGGCAGGCACAAAATTTTTGAATGGGAGTAGCATCTGTTAAATAATAATATGACAAAGATTATTACAAACAAGTTTAGATATAAAATTTTTTAGGGTTTTAAAAGTTATCCTATTTTGGATGTCCCCACAACACACCCATAGGAGACGAATTGATATATCTATAAGAAGGCGAACAATCAATTGTTTTAAAACCTAAACCATTCTATTGTCAAACTTCTTTGTAACCATATTTGTATTTATACTCATGCTTTTACTTGACACCTAAAGTCAACACCATTCTTACTATCCAATTAAATAAATTTTTAATTAGGAAGCATTTCCCTAATTTTCTAGTCACACAAATTCTCATTCTCATCCTTTTGTTGTTTTCTTTTATACCCCCATATTATACATGTTTATTTCCATTGAATAAAATATTATTATGCTATCATGTTATCTATTTGTCTCATGAATATGTGATAATTAACCAGATTATGTTTTATCACATACTTATTGTAACTCAATAATTTACTACCTTGCTCAACCACATACGATTTACTCTAGCCACAACTAGCATCTCTAAATGAACCCACATAAAGGAATCTTGTTACTCTAGATGACCCCCTAAAATGTAAAGATGCCATATGTTGGCTTGGATGAGATCATACATATGTTGATGGCATTTATCTCCTCTTCTCACTCAAGGAACACAACCAAAAGTATACATCACTCTTTAACCTTTTATCAACCTATTTAACTAGTCATCGCCTTACCATTATTAGTTCATTTTATTATTCTTGGGCATTAGAACCCACTCATAAATACCTACTCATGCAACTCACAACCACTCTATTGGAGATGATGGTGGATGCCCCTAAAAATGGCACCTCATTGACACTTGTTACCATAGATGTGATTAAGTCCCTTTGTTCTCTCAAACTGTAGTGTTTGAGTTATATTTCTATTTCCAAGTAAACATGCAAATTTTACAATCCAAGAAAAGATGAAAATTACAAATAGAGGAACCTCATTCAACCAACTTAATGCATATGCTTGTTGACTTTTTGTATTGATCAATGCAAAGAGGTCACAATCAAGGGACCTCATTTTTGTCTCTAAAGCTATTTGAATATAATTCCATAATTGTCTAATCTATGACAATGTGTCACTATGTTGCAGTAACATATGATTAAGGTTGATGTTGCATTAGGTCTAAAATATGCTGAAATAAATTGCAATTATATACAACTCATGCCTACTTTATAATTTTATTATATACAAAATATATTGTAACAAATAGAAACTATAAGAAATAAAAGTGCATACCTCGTCTTTACTCCTCTTTATACAATTTTATGTGGATGTCATAAATGCATGGTCTTAGTACTCAATTTGGCTCATTTGATGATCTAACAAGCACTAACTACCTAAACCCATCACTCATAGCTCCTTTATCCATCACCTCAAACATGACCAATCCATTTCATTAGGGTTTTGCCTCCTTGGATGTGGTCTAGTCCCCTCCTAATTTGAATTCCAAATCTACTACTTAGACTAACTTTTTTGGAATACAAATGTTATTCCATTAGCGAGTGCACTAAAAATCTTAAGTTGTGTGTCTAGGACTTGTATTTAAGGACATTGTCCTAGGTCATTTAAAATCATCAATTGTTAGGACAAGCATTTCAAAGAGCACTCAATCGCAATCACATCAATTTTAGTCTTAGTTACATCAGTTGCATCAATATTTATATTTCTACTTAGCATGTTCTCGATATCTGTACATTGACCACAAGGCTTGACTACTATCAAGTAAGTCTATAGTCTTCCCTCTATAATAGGCCCCTAAATGTGCTTTTCAAGATCAGGTTTCAAATGCAAGTATAAACACAAGCCAGCAAATACTAAAGTTCAAAACTATAAAGGACATATTTACATGGGGAAAATTTGTCCAAGGACAGAACCTTGGGTGTAGCCTAATCCCAAGTAACAAGAATACTAAAACATATGCCGTAATCACATAATCTCTATTCTATTACCAAATTTTAATTTCTAATCTTTGTCACACATATCAATCAGTCAAACAAGTCAAAATTGACATCACCAGAAACCAATGAAACTCTATCCCTTAACATTTTTTGTCTCAATTACTCAAATATGGACTATTTTAATCTCAACTCTCAAATTTATTTATATTTTTTTAGAAAAATAGATGTATAAATCCTTATTGTAAAGTGTAGGGAAAATGTGAGCCTCATAAAAGTAGTCATTAGGGGAGAGGGCCCCATAGTGGGTCACCCTAACTTGACCCCTCCACCTGGCGCGCCATGTCATCTGAAATTAAAAAAATTTCCCTCTGCCACCTAGTCAATGACGTGGACACCCTAAATATTTCATTTGGAGGGGTGAACCATTTTTTTCCACGTGGATGACGTGTGCTTTTGGTAGGAGCAAAATTCCAGCCATTTTAAATGTTGACCAACGATTGGCCATAGGAAACCTTGATGACATTACATTACATCATGGATAGTTCTCGGCATGCCATGTGGCATGTGAGCATTGCACCACCTTTATTTCTCACACTCTCACATTAAGACTACACTACTACCTCATTCAATTTCTTATTACCGTATTTACTACTCTGCAATCTGCATTTCCTTGGGCATTATGGGTATGTGCAGGATCATCGTGGGCCAAATAGTGGCAATATGAAAAAAATCACGTTTTTACTTAGCCAAATTCGCGACTTGGCAAAGTTTGACTTTGAAACGGATATCCGTTTTCTAGAAAAATTTGGGAAAAAGGCTTTTTAGTCTTTTTGAAAATATACCTCTTAAATCTTGGATCTCCCATCAATATATGAACCTCCTTAAAGACCGTTTCTAGTGAAGGAGGAGGGCAAATTAACATTGGTAGCTTCTTTACACATTAATCCATAAGGATTTGTTAAACACTAAGAATCATCACTAATGAATTACTCAAATAATCAATAATAAAATATTCAGTTTTGTTCATCATGTGAAATAATCACTTTTAGACTATGTTCCAATATTTCGGGGATAGGAATGGTGGGGTAGCAGGGGATGTGTTTCGAGGCGTTTTGGATTTCATGCCCTAAATTGCTTTACCCAATCCTTCATATGATTTGATTCATGATACATGGTTTGAGAAGGATACACATGATATACCCTTGCCCTCTAGTGATAAAATTATGAATGATACTTTATGTGGTGAAGCTACACCTTCGTTAATCCTTCATGACATTGTTATTCCTTGTGATGATGATGTCCTTCATGTGATATGTTAGGACATAATGCAAAGTTAACATGGCATGAACTCTCTTGGAAGGGTAAGCATGGACTATAAGAACATTGAACTAGTTGGATCTGTTAAGCTCGCCATTTATGAAAGAACCTTAAAGGTTAACCTTAATTAGGTAAGGTTATGTTTCAGTGTGGTTGTTTGTGCAACAATGTGTAAATTAATGTTACCGAAGGATAAATCTAACTATACTAACATTTTAATAACCATGAGAGCTGGGACTAACAATTAGACTAAAAACTTGACAAACAATACAACTTGGACACATGTAGGACTTGGAAAATGGAAAAGAATATAATTAAATGTGGAAAACAATGAAAAAGTGGTATTAGTTGCACCTATATAGAGAAGTGGTTTGGAGGTTGGTTAGGGGAATTATTTAGGGTTTAGAGGTTTAGGGTTGCTCGGGTTTAGGGGTTTAGGGTTTACAATTTAAAGAGAGATAGAGAGAGGGGACTGAAAGAGTTTGGGAGAGATAGAGGAGACAGAGGGGAGAGATAGGGAGATAGAGAGTGAGAGACATGTCCAAAGACTTAGAGAGAGAGAGAGAGATTGAGAGGTAGAGGGATGATAGAGATAGGGAGACAGAGGTTTAGGGTTGCTTGGGTTTAGGGACATTATTTAGGGTTTAGGGTTTAGGGTCTTGGGGTTAGGGGTTAAGGTTTAGAGGTCTAGGGTTTAGGGTTTAGAGAGAGATAAAGGACCAATAGGGAGATATAGAGGAGTCCGAGGGGAGAGATAGGGAGATAAAGAGTGAGGGACATGGAAAGAGACATAGCGAGAGAGATTGAGAGGTAGAGGGACAAAGGTGATAGGGAGATAGGGGAGAGATAGGGAGATAGTGGTTTATGGTTACTTGGGTTTAGGGTTTAGGGGTTTGGGGTTTAGGGTTTCTCAGGTTTAGGGGTTAGGGGTTAGGGTTTAGGGGCATTATAATTTAGGGTTTAGGATTTATTGTTTAGGGGTTAGGGGTTAGGTTTAGAGGTTTAGGGTTTTGGATTTAGGGTTTATAGAGAGAGAGGAATGATAGGGAGATATAGAGGAGTTTGAGGGGAGAGATAGGGAGAAAAATAAAGAGGGACATGGCCAGAGACATAGGGAGAGAGATTGAGAGGTAGAGGGACAAAGGTGGTAGGGAAATAGGGGAGAGATAAGGAGATAGTGGTTTAGGGTTACTTGGGTTTAGGGTTTAGGGGTTTAGGGTTTCTCAAGTTTAGGGGTTAGGGGTTAGGGTTTAGGGGCATTATTTAGGGTTTAAGATTTAAAATGTTTAGGGGTTAGGGGTTAGGTTTAGAGGTTTAGGGCTTTGGATTTAGGGTTTATAGAGAGAGAGGAATGATAGGGAGATAGAGAGAGGAGATTGAGGAGAGAGATAAGGAGATAGAGAGTGAGGCACATGGCCAGGGACATAGGGAGAGATATCAAGAGAGGTAGAGGGATGATAGAGATAGGGAGATAGGGGAGAGATAGGGAGATATAGGTTTAGAGTTGATTGGATTTAGGGTGTACCTAGGTTTAGGTTTTCTCAGTTTTGTAGATAGCTAGATAGAAAGAGAGAGGAGACAGATAGGGAGAGATGGAGGTGACAAAGGGGAGAGATAAGGAGATAGAGAGTGAGCGAGATGTCCAAAGAAATAAGGAGAAGGATTGAGAGGTAGAGCTCAATGATAGAGATAGGGAGATAAGGGAGAGATAGGAGATAGGGTTTAGGGTTGCTCGCGTTTAGGGTTTAGGGTTTAGGGGTTCGGGGTTAAGGTTTAGGGGAATTATTTAGGGTTTAGGGTTTATGGTTTAGGGGTTAAGGTTTAGAGGTTTAGGGTTTAGTGTTTAGAGAGAGAGGACAATTAGGGAGATATAGAGTGAGGGACATGGCCAAAGCATAGGGAGAGAGATTGAGAGGTAGAGGAATGATAGTGATGGGGAGATAGAGAGATAGAGGTTTAGGGTTTCTTGGGTTTAGTGTTTAGGATTTAGGGGTTTATGGTTTCTCAAGTTTAGGGTTTAGGGGTTAGGAAATAGGGGTTAAGGGTTATGGGTTAGGGTTTAGGGGTTAGGTTTAATCATGTGTTAATACAGGTTGTGGAGTGAGAAATGGGTGGTATGGGAGATCAGAAGACTAGTTTAAAGTTGGGCCGATGGATATATGTCACAGCAAAAGGTTCAAAGGCTCGTCAAAAGTGGAGTGATCGGAGCATCGGTATAAGAATTTTTGAGTTGCCTAATAGTGTTTATCTTGCCGATAGGAAGAATGTATATGATTTGATGTTATTTGGGACTTTGAGAAGGTTTCTTAAAGATGATTAAGCTTTAATATATTTGAACTATGGGTTTTGATGGGTATTTCACCATGTTTTGAGAGCTTCCACTGTGTGCTCTGCATCAGACCAATAGGGAGATATAGAGGAGTCCGAGGGGAGAGATAGGGAGATAAAGAGTGAGGGACATGGCAAGAGACATAGCGAGAGAGATTGAGAGGTAGAGGGACAAAGGTGATAGGGAGATAGAGGAGAGATAGGGAGATAGTGGTTTATGGTTACTTGGGGTTAGGGTTTAGGGCTTTGGGGTTTAGGGTTTCTCAGGTTTCCCTCAAATCATGTATAAATATGCATAAACCTTCATGGAAAAGGCATTGGAGATGTATTGAAAACATTTTGAAGATGAATTGAAGACAAGTTTGAATGAAATTAATGTCAAGAAACTCTGTTTTTGTAGATTTTACTATTTTCCTACTATTTCTTTGTTTAGTATCGCCCTGTATGGATGTGTTAGGGCCTAAGAGAAATTGTAATTAAAAGCTAGTGGAATCTACTTTCTTGTGTTTTAGGTGCCAATAAGGCCAATAAGGACACTGGGGGCACATTATAAACCTAAAAAACTTACATCTTGGGGGGAGGTGTCAATAAGGCCAATAAGGATACTATTTTAGTTGGGTGTGTGTGTATGCAAATCCCATTTATGGCCAAGAAGCTCTCTATTTACTATTATTCAACTCTCGTTGATAGGAGGTTGGCTCTACAACTATTGCAATTTGTGTATGAAACCTAGATGCCTACGAGATCATATATATATGTATGTATGTAAATCCTATTTATGGTCAAGTAGCTCTCTATTTACTATCATTGAACTCTCATTGATAGGAGGTTGGCTCTCTGACTATTGCAATTCAATCCATTTGTAATGATGCCTCTATCATGTTGAGTTGGATCCTATCTCTGCATCAAGTTAAAATCATGAATATGACAACACCATACAATCCTCATTGGGCTGTTAAAATGCACAAAACAATCATACAAGATAGTCATTCATGAAATTACTATACAAAGAGGGTTTATAAGTTGCATTAGGGTTTATATAAATGATCTAATGGATTTATAAGGTTGTCAAACACCAAAATGGATGATTTATATGATTTTTGGGACTATCACAGTCCATGTACAACTTGCCCTTTATGATTGTTAAAAAGATACATATGGCTATCCAAAAACTGCCCTTTATGACTATCCTAAAACAACATCATGTATATGCTCATAAAAGCCATCAAACTCTGTGAATAAACTCGTCATTGGATAAGGAGTGGAAGGATAAAGTCACATTCCCAAAACCTCTTAAAATTACATGTCTCCCCTTATGAAAACTAGGGTCTTTGCCGATACATTGTTCTGTAAGAGCAAAAACCTTGCTAGGTGCCATATTTTTTGTTTTGCTCATCGTGGGGTTGAACGGACTACGCCAATGCATCGGGGTGGGCGGGTAAATGCCAGTGGAGGTCTCGTTTCATGCACCAAGCGTCCCAGTCGTTCCGGGCAAGAGGCTACCGGCAAAGTCCCTTAAGATCCCTGAGACCAAAAATGCGCCAAACTTTGACGGAGCAATTCTCAGAATTTGTGATAGCTGGGAGTGTTGTGTTTGGACCTACAAGTGCACATGGGGTCTATCGACAATAACCTCTCTTATTTTTGGTCAACTCCATTCTGTTTGACTGTGCCAAAATCAAACGCATTGTTGCAAAATGCTTCAATTTGATGCAGTGGAAAGGTGCTAGGTGTGACATTTTTTATTCCATAGCTCGCGGGGTCGAACGGACTGCACCAACGCATTGGGGTGGGCAGGTAAATGCTATTGGAGGTCTCATTTCGTGCGCCAAGCGTCCCAGTCCTTCCAGGCAAGAGGCTACCGGCAAAGTCCCTTAAGATCCCTAAGACCAAAAATGCGCCAAACTTTGACGGAACAGTTCTTAGAATTCGTGATAGCTGTGAATGTTGTGTTTGGACCTACAAGTGCATGTGGGGTCCGTCGATAATAACCTCTCTCATTTTTGGTCAACTCCATTCCGTTTGACCGTGTCGAAATCAAACGCATTGTTGCAAAATGCTTGAATTTGATGCAGTGGAAAGGTGCTAGGTGGGACATTTTTCATTCCATAGCTCGTGGGGTCGAATGGACTACACCAATGTGTCGAGGTGGGTGGGTAAATGCCAATGGAGGTCTCGTTTTGTGCGCCAAGAGTCCCAGTCGTTCCAAGCAAGAGGCTACCGGCAAAGTCCCTTAAGATCCTTGAGACCAAAAATGCGCCAAACTTTGACGGAGCAGTTCTCAGAATTCATGACAGCTGGGAATGTTGTGTTTGGACCTACAAGTGCACGTGGCGTCCGTCGACAATAACCTCTCTCATTTTTGGTCAACTCCATTCCGTTTGACCATGCCAAAATCAAACGCACTATTGCAAAATGCTTCAATTTGATGTAGTGGTAAGGTGCTAGGTGTGACATTTTTCATTCCATAGCTCGTGGGGTCAAACGGACTATGCCAACGCGTCGGGGTGGGCAGGTAAATGCCAATAGAGGTCTCATTCCATGCGCCAACCATCCCAGTTGTTCCGGGCAAGAAGCTACCAGCAAAGTCCCTTAAGATCCCTAAGACCAAAAATGTGCCAAACTTTGACGGAGCAGTTCTCAGAATTTGTGATAGCTAGGAATGTTGTGTTTGGACCTACAGGTGCACGTGGGGTCTGTCAACAATAACCTCTCTCATTTTTGGTCAACTCCATTCTGTTTGACCGTGCCGAAATCAAACGCATTGTTGCAAAATGCTTCAATTGGATGCAGTGGAAAGGTGCTAGGTGTGACATTGTTCATTCCATAGCTCATGGGGTTGAACAGACTACGCCAACGCATCGGGGTGAGCGGGTAAATGCTAGTGGAGGTCTTGTTTCGTGCGCCAAGCTTCCCAGTCATTTCGAGCAAGAGGATACCGACAAAGTCAAAAGTTGCTAGGATTGAAATTTTGCATTCCATAGGTCCTGGGGTCGAACGGATTACGCCAACACGTCGGGGTGGGCAGGTAAATGCTAGGGGAGGTCTCATTTTGTGTGCAAAGCATTGCAGTCATTCCAAGCTATAAGCTACCGGTAAAGTCACTTTGTTGGTAGCTTACAGCTCAGAAGGACTGGGAGCCTTGGCACATAAAATGAGACCTCCCCTAGCATTTACTCGCCCACCCCGACGTGTTGGCACAATCTATTTAGCCCCAGGACCTATAGAATACAAAAGTTCAATCCTAGCAACTTTTGATTTTGTTGGTAGCTTACAGCTCAGAACGACTGGGACGCTTGGCGCACAAAACGAGACCTCCACTGGCATTTATCTACCCACCCCGACTAGTTGGTGTAGTTTGTTCGACCCCACGAGCTATGGAATGAAAAATGTCACACCTAGCACCTTTCCACTGCATCAAATTGAAGCATTTTGCAACAATGCGTTTGATTTCGGCACGGTCAAACAGAATGGAGTTGACCAAAGATGAGAGAGGTTATTGTCGACGGACCTCACGTGCACCTATAGGTCCAAACATAGCATTCCCAGCTGTCACAAATTTTGAGAAATGCTCCATCAAAGTTTGGCGCATTTTTGGTCTCAGGGATCTTAAGGGACTTTGTCGGTAGCCTCTTGCCTGGAAGGACTGGAACACTTGGTGAACGAAACGAGACCTCCACTGGCATTTACCCGCCCACCCCGACACGTTGGCATAGTCCGTTCGACTCCACGAGCTATGAAATGAAAAATGTCACACGTAGGACCTTTCCACTACATCAAATTGAAGCATTTTGCAACAATGCGTTTGATTTCAGCACGGTCAAACAGAATGGAGTTGACCAAAAATGAGAGAGGTTATTATCGACGACCCCACGTGCACCTATAGGTCCAAACACAACATTCCCAGCTGTCACAAATTCTTAGAACTGCTCCGTCAAAGTTTGGCGCATTTTTGGTCTCAGGGATCTTAAGGGACTTTGCCGGTAGCCTCTTGCCCGGAACGACTGGGACGCTTGGCGCATAAAATGAGACCTCCACTGGCATTTACCCACCCATCCTGACGCGTTGGCGCAGTCCGTTCGACCCCATGAGCTATGGAATGAACAATGTCACACCTAGCACCTTTCCACTACATCAAATTGAAGCATTTTGCAACAATGCGTTTGATTTCGGCACGGTCAAACGGAATGGAGTTGACCAAAAATGAGAGAGGTTATTGTCGATGGACCCCATGTGCACCTGTAGGTCCAAACACAATATTCCCAGCTGTCACAAATTTTGAGAACTCCTCCGTCAAAGTTTGGCGCATTTTTGGTCTCAGGGATCTTAAGGGACTTTGCCGGTAGCCTCTTGCCCGGAACGACTGGGATGCTTGGCAGATGAAACGAGACCTCCACTGGCATTTACCCGCCCACCCCGACGCGTTGGCGCAGTCCGTTTGACCCCACGAGCTATGGAATGAAAAATGTCACACCTAGCACCTTTCCACTGCATCAAATTGAAGCATTTTGCAACAATGCGTTTGATTTCGGCACGGTCAAACGGAATGGAGTTGACCAAAAATGAGAGAGTTTATTGTCGACGGACCCCACATACACCTGTAGGTCCAAACACAACATTCCCAGCTGTCACAAATTCTGAGAACTGCTCCGTCAAAGTTTGGCGCATTTTTGGTCTCAGGGATCTGAAGGGACTTTGCAGGTAGCCTCTTGCCTGGAATGACTGGGACGCTTGGCGCACAAAACGAGACCTCTACTGGCATTTACTCGCCCACCCTGACGCATTGGCACAGTCTGTTCGACCCCACGATGAGAAAAATAAAAAATATTGTTCTAGTTGACACATTCTCAATCATTGACATGGATGTTATCTTAGTACCATTCCTTTAGGCACAATATGAGCTTCCAAGGGAAGGCGCAATTGTGAGGTTGGAGATAATGAAAAGTGCACCTCATTCACAATCATGTTTTACTTGTCTTCAATGATGATTCCTTGATTCAACTTAATCCTTTGATAATACATTTTAACCTCCTTGTCAAAGTGCACTTTCAAGGTTGCTTGAGCAAGAGCTAGCGCCTCAACATCTAGGCACACTTTTGGTGTTCTAGAAGCATGAACTAGAAACTCAAATAGTAAGGCACTCATTCTAGGTTGTTTGTTCAATAATTGGCGCCTTGTATTCTTTGGACATTCTTTCAACTTGTGGAGACAACCTCAACTTGCAAGATCAATTCATTATCAAGGTGCATATCCAAAGTCATAGAGATATGAAGTGGTGCCTCACTAATCTAGGTGCACATTTGATGGTGTAGAGAGGTAGATGTGCGCCCAAGTCATCATTTGATGCCTTCAATAACTATAAACTCCTTTGATGATGCATTTTATCCTTCCAATTCAATATCTAGCCTTAGGCGCACATTTTAGGTTGATCAATCATAATCTAGCGCCCTAAGTACCAAGGCGCACTTTTAGGTTAGTTTGATCAAGGATTAGCGCCTTCACTTCTAGGCGCAAGTTTGGAGTTGAAATACATCAAAATAACAAGTTTCTTCATCACTTCATATTGTCACATGTTGTAAGCCATGTATGTGAAGATGTAAACATAGTATTGGTGACATGAGCAACACTACTACATATTCTTAAGTGTTGTAAATATGCATCTTCTTATTTAATCATGTGTTGTAAATGAAGGAATGCAATGATTGCAATATGTGCACAAAACAGAATTTTTGATAAGGATTAAAAGGAAATGTTAAGAAAATACAATTGGTGGGTGTAAATCCAAAGTGTGGAAGTATAGACAAGGCATGTGAACAGTTTGGCATGACACCTCAAAGAGATGCTATCTCATGGAATGCAATGATTGCAAGATATGCACAAAATGGATTTTTTGAAAAGGCTTTAGAAACTTTGAAGCAAATACAATTGGAACGTTTAAAACCAAATTCCATAACCTTTGCAAGCATTCTCCCTACTTGTGCCACATTAGGATCTTATATATACATATATGCATAATGTCACGAAAATAATTTGTATAGTGTATATATCAAGCCATATAGACATGTACAAATAAAACCATATGGGTATATACAACGATATACATTGATAACATACAAAAGTATGTTTACAAAGCCAAATAGCATATGTAACAAAATGTCCCAAAATCAAATCTCTTATGGATTGCTATCAAATAATCTATGGCTCTTGCTAGGCCATGAAGATGGTGAACCAGTAAATGACTCATCCTCTATCGCTCATCGACTAGACCTCCTCGATAGAGATTTTTGAATTTCCACCTATTAATACAATCAAACAACGTGCACAGTAATATAGAATTTAATATTCAAAATATATAACATGACATAAGTAATCAATCACTTACCGCTAATTGGTGATCCCTCTTGATCATTTGTTGTCGCTCTTCTTCTGTAGAGCTGGATGGGTAGGGGAGGTGACGTCCTGTGAGAAGCATGAACAAGCAAATTTAAGTAAATCCCAATTCTTTGCCAACGGACACTCTACAACGTCCATAGCGCTACTACAAAACAGATATCCATTTTATTATGTACATTTGGATTCTAGACTAGGGATTCATTTTATTATTCTATAAACTTGTGAATTAGCATCTAATTTGAATGTTTACACACTAATCCACCTAGGTATCAACTTAATAAAGCTCTGGATATAAGCCATTATTTGATTTGAGTAATCTTACTTTGGACACATTTGTGAAGACTCCTAAAGAGCCTGGACATACAATTGTAAAGATGATATAGCCTCCATATAAGCATAAAGATGATATATAATTTTAGTTTGTTGAAGGCCATGTAAATCAGTCATTGATGAGGACTCTGCTACACCTAAAGTTGAGCCCTTTGTTTGGAACTTTGAAGCATGCAAAGAGGTAAGTGACTTGTAATGCTCAAGTAAACACGAGTCTCAACATGATGTAGTTCAACTTGATGACATGTCTAAATATGACACATTTTAGTTTGTATTGCATGGGGACTTCCTTATTCATGCATATCAAATTTATAATTAGGTATATTTTTATGAATTGTATGAGTTTGAGGCTTTCAATTTTTGTATTGACTCACTTGAAGATGCTAGTAGCCATGTGAACATGATTAATATGGGATCCAAGAGTTGTCCTTTTCCCATGCATTTGGAGTGGATTGTTGGCCCTTATGATTGTTTAAATCATGTTGGCCTAGCATTTGAATAGTTGCTTCGTGACATGGATGGGAATAGATAATGTATAGACTTTATCACACTTTAGGGTTTTCCCATTATGCTAAAATGTTATGACTATCCACTTATTCTATTTTAGGCTATCATCAAATGAGGAGCTTCTAAAGGCAAAAATGTTGTCCCAAAAGAAGGCTTAATGTTATTCGTAAAGACATTAGATTGTTAAAATACAAATTCAAGGGTAGATATTCCTTGGGCTATTTTAGTATAGAGAAGCAAAATTGCAATATATGACTATCCTAGGAATTAGAATGGTTGATCATAGGATATTCATGGCATTTTGATATTAATGGATGGATTGATGGATGTTTAGGGAGTTTAAGTTTAAATGTAATGTATGAGAATTCTTATTTATGAAGGATCTAAAAGGTCTTATGTCTTATTTGTAGGCCATTCAAGAAAGAAATGAAAAGATACCAAGGACTATCATAACACCTATTACAATTAGGTGCATCAAAGGATTGTCATCCAGGACCTTACCACTATGGGAAGTTATCAAAACCATGTCATGTTTAAACTTAAAGGCTTTATCACCTCTTTGTCCCTATAGGCCTATTATAACAATAGGTCACATTTTATTCATATACCGGGGTTGAGAATAAACACTAAGCATTTGTAGTTATGGCAAGTGTAAATGGAAATAGACTACAACTTTAGACAATCTATCCTCTCCTAGATTGCACTGACTGAGTGGAAATTAAAAATTCCCTATCAATGTCCTTTATATACTGAAGGTATGGGTGAGAAAGGTAAACTTTGTATGTTGTAGACAAGGCCTCAAATATAAAATATATTATGACAATAACGATAAAGACTGTTAGGCATGAATGCTATCACTATTATAGATTGTCAAACCAACCATAGGCTGCCATAATAGTACACTGCTGACTATCATACCTTTAGGCATGGTGCCATGAACCTTATGAGTAGAATGCATTGGTATTTGTGAGAAATGTATTGCTTATGTTAAGAATAAGTATTTATATTGTTTGAACATCATCAAAAGGTGGACTACAAATACGACTTTGTCAAAGGAAAACTTTAGTGGCAAAAATCTAACTATGAACTATTGTGCCATCCAAGCACAATCATGACCAACATCAAGGGATAGTCAAGGCATGGGTGTCTTAAGAAACACAATTGAAATTGTCCATGGATATTTGAAGTAATTCGCAATATTCATGATCAAGAATCAACTCTGACTATCTCAACAGTGGTAAATTTGGCTTCAAGACAATCAAAAATGAGCTTAGGGATTCATTATCACCAAGTAATAAAGAAGAGTAACCGTAAGTGTCGACCTTCAATTTCATTATACAAGAGGATGAAGAAGGGGCCATAGTATTTTCATACCATAATACAACATACAAAAGGAAAATCATGAAGTCAAAACATGTGCAAAGGGTATCTATGTTAAAGAGGAGAGTTGTGAATGGACAATGACTATCACTGTCAAAATAAGATATAGTCTCACGAAGGACAGTTAGGTGATTTGTGGATTGTCATGACTACAAGGCATGAGAATCTTGTGCATGAAGAGGAAAGAAATATAAATAAAAGAAGATTGAAGGATTGTTGCACCTGGGTACAATGATCCTAAAGGATTGTCATGCTAAAAGGATAGTCAACAGTACAAAGATTCATATTTCAAGGCTATCCTTAATCTCATTCACATCATCCTAATGTTGGTTTGATTTGCATGGAGTGAGATGACACTATCAGGATTAATTGAAAAGGTGAAAGGATTTGGTACCAAATTTGGTCACAAGTGTAAAAATTGCAATAAGCTTGAGAATATTGTTCACTAAACCTAGAACTATCACCAAGCAACATCCGTTTCATAAGATGTGATCAACAAACATGTAAGAAAAATGGATATCAACCTTCTTGGTTATGCGTACTTGATAAGAGCCCATACTTTTCACAAGGAGCCACCAATTTTTAACTAAATATTCCATTAGAAACGGATAAAAAAATGTTCCCCCAAATGAGGAAACTAGATTGTTAATTAGAATTCTATGTGTAATGTGATATGAAACAATAGATACACCTATAAATGACCAACTAACTTTAACTTCTTGTATTATTGCCTCGATGTTTCAAATATGTTGCTTCTCTTCATCCAAAACCAATGGTACAAAATTTTTCATAGATCAAGGAAACGGATATCCGTTTTCAGAACGGATATCCGTTTTGAGTTGCTTTTACCGAAGCAAAACGGATATCTGTCTTGCTTTGGTAAATGGATATCCGTTTTGGTTGTTGACTTTTTATGGATTCTAACATGTTTTCATGTTTCAATCTCTTCTTCGAACTTCACCCTTCGTGCTAACGACTTTTTTTTAATGCAAAATTGATAAAACAAAAAGGGTTTATAGAAAAAATTGTTAGCTTTCTAAAAATATAAGATTTGTTTGGTTATCATTTTATTAAATAATTATTAATAATTTTCTATATACCGTGTGTCTGAAATCCTGATGGACACACTGATTGAAAAACATCCATAACTTTCAAACCATTTCACCTTTTTGAGATCCGAAACCTGCGTCACACTCTATGCTTTTCTGGCTATAGGTTAAAAAAAAAATTGAATTTCAATTTTTTTAATCGAGTTAGGTTGGCTGGAAAATTACTTCTTGTTTTTTTATAAAAGTCACAGTAAAAAAATCATAACTAATTATTTTATTGGAAAAAAAATTCAAATAAATATGTGTCACATTTGGACATGAGTCCTCTACTTATTTTGAAAGTTTCAAAAAAATATATATATATTTTTACTCATAGTTAGGTTGGCTAGATAGACACCCACTTTTTATTTTTTTCTGAAAAATTTAATAGCTGTTCTTTGAAATATTCAATTTTCACTAAGTAAATTTAGTTTTAAAAAAAAAATAGTAGCCTATAAACTAAATTCAATTCTCTACAAATTTCGCTCTTACATCTTTTTCAAATTGTGTAGATAATCCATTCAAATTTTCACATGAACTTGATAAATTCTGATTTTCTGTATTTTCATTGCCACTTAGAGGTATAGTTTGTCCCATCATGATCTTGCACATACCCTTATGCTGCCTCATTTTGGAGCTATGGATCCTTTAATTCTCCAGTCCTTTCCATTCATCAAACATCGACACCCCATTACTCACACTGCTTATCACATATGGTCATTACAAATGGCACCAAAACATGGTCACTTTGGCTTTCAAGATGCTAGTTTTCACGTTGGAGATGGTCGTTTAGGCTTTAGAGATTGCTCATATGAAGTTTGAAGTTGCTCAGCTCATTGCTCCTTTGTGTCTATTCGTTGACAACTTCCCGCATGACCCTGGTAAGGATTGCGCATCCTACTAAGGCTATGATCTAGTGAGCTCAAAAAATAGAGGTTTTTTGGCTTTTTTTTCGTATGGTTTATGCATGCACACTCACTTTGGTCTTTATTGTTTGCAATGAGATTTCTTCCATCTATTGTTGTTTATGGTCGTAAATGGAAGCTTCTTTTGCTTTTCTATCTGGTTGTAATCATGGGGTTCAATATTCAAATGGGGTTATTGTTTATCCATGGGTATTAACATATTTTTATTGTTTGCAATGGAATTTTTTCTATCGATTGATGTCTGTGATCATAAATGGAAGGTTCTTTTGGTTTTCTATCTGGTTGTATTCATGAGGGTTCGGTATTAAAATGGGGTTATTATTTATCCATGGGTATTAAACTAGCAGTTGCATGGGGTGAACACAATGGTTTTGTCGATAGGCTATTTGTAAAGTAAATATTTTTTGAGAAGTATTTGTGTTTTATGACTTGTTTGCATTGCATTTTTTGAGGAAGGTAGTGTAATTTGTCATTTATAGGCATTGCAAGGGAGTATCAATTCTTTAAATATAGTGGCTTCTCTTGCGTATATTTATGTAGCTAGTTTTTTGTTGCATCTTTCTTGAAATTGTATATGGCATCAACTGCCATACTATGTTTTGCAATTTAAAAATATGGTTTTCAACTACATACTATTGTATAAATCCTTATTCTATTAACTTGCCTTGCATAAAAATGGTAACATGGAACCAGAATTATGGAAAGCTAACATTAGGTTTTCTCCACAAATGTTATTCAAAAACTGCTCAAATTGCAATTGGTGCCATTTGTCATCCTATGTTTTGCAATTTAGAAATATGGTTTTTCAACTACATAATGTTGTGTAATAAATGGCTATATAATAGTTTGAATGACTACATACTACTATTATGACAAACTTTGACACAAAATTGGACGCACCGAATGGACTGTTGAAAAGATCTTTAGAACTTCCAAACAAAGCATTCAAGACTATAAATCTATACTCTATTAACTTGCCCTACATAAAAATGGTAACATGGAACAAGAATTATGGAAAGCTAACAGTGGGTTTGCTCCAAAAATGTCACTCAAAAACTACTCAGATTTTAATTGGTGTCATGCCTCAAATAGATTGGGAACAATTTAATCTATGTATAATTATTGTTTGGGAATGCACAGAGAGAAGAAATCTTATGGATTAACAAAATTTCCTTGAAAAACAAATAGCCATAGGAGTGTTTGAAAAACACAAGATCTGTTCAACAATATTCCTAAATAGATATTGACTCATTAAGAATGCAATTTAAACAAATCATATGTTTGACCATAGCCCTAAGTGTATCACATGACGTAACACTTTTTTGCCACTATGTTTATACAGTTAAGCTTAGTTTTGTAATCCCATGATGGCCAAATGTCACCCAACAAATCAATGGTAAAATTAGATCAATTATAATTATCATATTAAATTAATTACTCAAAAGATAAAATACATTTTCCTAATGAATAAAATCCTACTTGTCTTACAACATAGTTGGTATTGTTAAGCTTTAAATTCACTATTGTTACATTTTTCTGTTTTAAACTATAATCACTTTGCAAATTTCTTATTGCTTCATTTCCCTTGATTTGGGCAATGTATTTATTGGGAAACTATTAAAATAGATGGTGGTTTTCTCTTTGTTTCTTTGCACTATAAAGGATAAGTTGAAAAACAATATGTGGTTTGTTCCAAAATTCATTGTGTATGAATTTTCTTTTTAAACTTAGTTAATAGTTTTTTTTATTAAAATTAATGAATGACCATCAAATTTAAAGCATTTTGGCATCCTTGTAAAAACAAACCTAAAATATAATGAAGAGTAAGTAATAGAAAACATAATTAACAAGAGTTGAAATGTAACTAATGTCCCTACTAGTTGTAGGGTTGCAAAAGCATGCCAAGAAGGCAAAAGCAAAGACCTAACAAATAACATAAGATCTTTAAAAAAGAAAAATGAATTAAAATTTTAGATTGCAAGTTAAAACAAGTTAAATACAAAGATATATATTACTTTATTGAATGTGATGGTGTTAGGTTGTCATTGATGTCAAAAGTGTTCAGGAGCATGAGACATCATCTTGCAGATATAGAGAATGGTTTTATACTTCACAGGTTTGATCTTGCATCATCAGGAGATGTGTTCTTCACAATGTCATATCAGTGAACATGACATATCAATCAGTTGGAGAGATGTGTTCTTGGTAGGCATGGTCTTCATTATTCATCAGGTTCTTGACAAGGTTGATGATATCAATTGTTGGTATTCAAAGGATCACATGAATACACTTGATGTGTGATGTTGAAGATCAGGATATATGCTTTTCATGTGGTAGTTGAAGATTAGGATGTATACTGTTCATATGGTATCCAAAGGTGTGCATGTGATTTGTCTATTGTCTTCGTATTTGTTGATCTGTTCTCACAAGAGATGTTGTATGAGCTTAGACTACAGTGAGTTGTGATATCTGATCTTGGTCTGCCAAGAGGAATGGATAGGTTCATACATGTCATGTCATATGATGCTTTGGTTAGACCAAATCATTTGCTTTCATATTCTTCAGGGTGTCACAGTTATAGTTCATGTTTTTCTTGATAAGATCATCATCATCATATGTAGGGTTGACTTGATAAATGTTTGTTCATTGATAAGAAATCACTCATTTTTGTGCTTCAACAAGAGGATGATGACTTGCAAATGCATAGAATGTAACATTCATGGTAGATAAGTTTGCAGGACTAGATTGATCTATTGATGTCTATCTATGTGGATGTTGGCACTGATCGTCAATTTAAGGTGATATCATATCTTATGTTGAGACCAGGTATACAGTGATCAAAAGAGTGCTCAAAAATTCTATACCTTCAAAATCCTAAATACCTTCAAAAATCCTATATTCTACTCTTCACTGTTTTTATTTACATTTTTGTCTTAATAAAACAGTGACTTGCTATTGAAGGTAAGGGTCACTTAAAGTGACCCGTTAGAGGCCTACCATCACATGATGGTGACCGGCCTTTACTCAAAGTTTCGGTGTTTTATATGGAGTAAACCATTCCAAATACTACCTAGCGGAGTATGTAACATGTTTTGTGAAAGCACAAATTTCGTAGGAGGAAAGGGGCATCGAATATGCATACATCCTAATGAATATTCAACGGGGAACACTAGGTACATGAGCGCCAATAAAAGTTTGAATTATGTGGAGCGCACTTTACTCAAGTTTTTTTTGAGTTTAAAAACTATTTGAAATCCTTTGTGAAGAGCCCGAATGCATTAAGAAAATGCTGTTTTTTTTTCTCCCTTGAAAATTGGTGAGGAATTTAGAAATTCCTAAAGCAAAGATAAATAATTTCTTTTTTAAACTTAGTAATATTCCTTTGGTCGGTCACTTATGTGACAAATGTAAGGAATTTTTTTTAAGGAGATTTTTATTATTTTTTTAAAAAGGAAAAAATCTTTATGAAGATATGTTTGTCACAAAAGAGATAAACATCAAAAAATTCTCAGGAGATTTTTTTTTGAAGGCAAATATTGATGGAGTTTTGGAGATTAAAAGGAAAGAAGAGATTTTCTTTTTGAGATAGATATATTGTCATTTTCGGAGAAGAGATTTTTGTTTGAGAATAAGGCAGATTGGAGACAAATTTTTGAAGACAAATTTTATGGTTTGAAGAGAAGATAAAGAGTTTGATGATTAAATCTTCTTGCAGGAATATGAAGAAAAAGATATTTTTTTTGAAGCAGATTAAGATTTCATAGAAGTTGAAAAGTTTTTTTTATGCAGAGAATTTTTTTGAAGAGGATTTGAAGATATTACTTGCAGAGAAGTTCAAGAGTTTTGAAAAAATAATATTTTCTTATAGAGCTCTGATTGATTTTATTAAAGATTTGTCTTATGAGAAAATATGGATCAGAGATTGAAGATTTATTTAATATTTTGTTTGCAATCAGAGATTGTTTGTTTTGCAGGAATATGAATCAAATTTGAAGAGTTTATTTGCAGGAGAAAAGGAAATGTGTTTTTGCAGAGAAGTGAAATTTCAAAAGTCTTATTGTTTATAATTGCAAAATTTGTGTGATCAGATGCAGGAGAAATTTATGAAGGAATGTGAAAGGTTCCAAGGCAGTGAAAAGACATTCAACTTGTATAAATTTGTTTTCCAGGTGCATTGATGTACGTATGAAGAAGGATAGAGATGAAACAAACAGTGTTGTGAAGTGTTGGATTAGAATACACATTTGATATGCAGTGTTGTTAAAATGCAGTGTTGATTGGAACAGAATAAAGGATTGTTGAGATGTCAGATTGAATAGAATGGGTATTTGACAGACATATATTTGTATTGAATGGAAACAGAGTATCCCTCTGATTTGGTTTATAACTTCTATTGATGATTTGGTTTGCCAGTGAGGCATTGTATTAGCCAGTGAGGCTTATAGGTCAGTGTGACCTTAATATTTGTCAGTGAGACAATTTGTATTGCCAGTGAGGCATGTTTTTCAGTTAAGCCAGTGAGGCAATTCTGGAGTGGTTTTTTCTACCCTGATGGGTTTTCCACTCGTGCATATCTTGTGTTATGATTCATATTGATCTTCCTTGTGTGTGTTCAATTTACTTATGAAGTTTTATTCTCTTTCTGCATTCATAGTCATGTGCATATGTATTTGACAAATCAAAGGTATCATTCATTCCTTGTGCTCAGAAAGTTAAAGTTTGAAAAAGATTAAAGAATTTACACAACACTGATTCACCCCCCCTCTCAGTGTTGTCCTTAACTCCTACAGAATGACCATAACAAAAATTTATTGCACCATAGGAAAAGGTAAAACTATATTAAAATATTATAATTGTAGTTTATTTCTTACTCTATAATTGTAGCTTAAATTTAATTGACGATTTGTTCTTTCTTTTTTATTCTTGGTACAATATATAGTTTAAATTACATTAGGTATAGTTTTAGGTATAGGGACACAAACTGTGAATGTGACAAAAAAATACTATTCAAAGGGGGATCCTTTAGGTTACGGTGGAAGGGAGGTAGACCACATGAAGTACTAGAAATTGTTGGAGTGTAGTGTCAAAGTGGTTTCGAACCTGACACCTTTGCCTCACTCGTTTACTCTCAAAACAAATGGACACAATACCAGGCAAGTAATTTCATCACAACATTCATCTGGGGGTTTCATGAACCTTTCCATATTTGTTGATATTTGAAAACTAAGGTAGTAGGGTGATTTCATACACATTTGATCGAGAAAGTGTTCAAATCTAAGGCAAACTCTTTGTTCTTTAACTAGCAAGGTTTTCAATTTTCAAAATATTGTTATGTGTTGGCCTTGAGTTATTTGGAATTTCACAATTCATTGTAAAGGAAAGAAACATAACTTCATCGTTGATATTTGCTTAGCAAAAGCATATTTAGTTCATTGAAAATTAAAATCTTTTTGTAAAAGTTGGAAGTGTTTTGTACTTGGTGAAGCGCCAACGTCTTGTTCCTGCACTTGATAAAACTTAAGAAGCCCAATATTGATGTGCACAATGGCTCGAGCTCACACCCAATCTAGTTGGAGAATGCCTCTTGAGAAGCGATGTATCCCCTTCTTGAGGAATTCTCCATAGCCGAACCCAGAGGTTAGTAGCATTTGGACCCTAAGCCTCATCATCTAAAGAAATTTGTGTAGCTTTAATTCCTTCTATTTCTGTGGGTGTGTGTAATTTTACTACTAAGGAAATTTGTGCAACTTTAATCCTTTCTATTTCAGTTGGCATGTGTAATTTAGTTCCAAGTAAATTTGTGCAACTATAATCCTTTCTATTTCTATATTTCTATGTTCTACTCTTCTTAGTTAAATTTTATTCACAAGATTAAAAAAATGTATGCAACTTTCTATTATCTTTTACTACATACCTCTACAATACAAGAGAGCAGTGAATTCTATCTAAACCCATTCCCTCCTTTTGGTCACTAATCTTGCCTTATGTTTTTCAATACTTCCATTAGAGTTGAATTTAGTTTTATACACCCACTTATTTTTTACTACATTCTTTCCCTTGGGTAAGTCCACCAATTCCCAACTCATATTCTTTATCAAAAAGTCATATTTATTTTGCATAGCTTGTTCCCATTCATATTTTCCCTTATCCTCATCATAAGTTTGAGTATCATTAGTCTTCATTATTGTGGTCATTAGGGCATGATTAACTTGTTGATTTCTTTGATAAATTTCTTGAGGACTCTTGGTCTTCTGAGAAGGGCTAGATTCTTCAATTGTATTGGAAGTTGAATTTGAACTTTTGTTGGTTTCAAAAGTACTATAGGATATGTCATTATTTGTGACCACTCGTGGGATAGGATTTGGAGAGGATTTTATCATATCCTTGAACCCTTGATTAAACTTGACATCCCTAAGGATTTCAAGGTTTGGGATAGGAACACTTATTTTGCAATGGGTACACTGAGATAGCATGTAGATAAAAGTAATTAGTTGTTCCTTTATAATTGCACATTGAACATTGAAATTTATCGAGAAGAGAACATACAATTTTGTTGCTGGTGAATGGCTATTGTCCATCCATCATTTGAACATCGAAGAAATGTAGTGATATGTGTTGTTGTCCTGCATTTGAAAAGAAATGGAGTAAATTAAATATGTTGACATGTATGCAAGTAAAGTTGATTTTGAATAGTAGTGGGTAAAAGTAGGTATACAAGTAAAGTTATTTTTTGTTTCAGTCAACTATTCACAAGTGATAGTGCCCTTAATGTGTAATGGGTATGCCAAGATAGCATGTAGATAAAAGGAATTAGTGGTAGAATACATGAAGTGCGAGCTCATTATAGATAAAATAGAGAAAACAAAAAGGCAAACTAAGCAAGAGTAGAAGAATTAGAAGAGTTGCATGCAAGTAAATTTGTTTTTTGTTTCGATCAATTATTTGCAAGTGATAGTGCCCTTAATTGGTCCTCTTCTTATTTCCCAAGCATGTTGAGCCCATCTAGTTGAAATGGTATGCCTAGGTATAGAATTGACAAGACTTGCCATTCATCAAGACTATTGTATTGCATTGCATGTCCCCGGTCAAAAGGAGTTTCATCATCAGTGTATGTCAATGGATCTAGAGATGTATGGTGGAAAATCCATGGATGGTAGTCATTTGAAATTATTTCCCAATGGGGTGTAATATATTTCTCTAATGAACCAATATCATTGTGAATGTTTCTGAATGATTGGTATAGAAGCAATTTACTCCAACATAATTATTAGAAACATCAATCATTTGCTAATGGGATGGTGATGAAATGAGGGGAGACTTGAACAATAGCTAGTGTTAAGTGTTCTTTCCATTTGTTGGACTTTCGACTACAAATGTCCATTTTTTAGCCACTTCCATAAACAACATTGTTTTCAATTGTATTGGTTGTGCCATGTATGAATCAATGAATCTTGGAGATGATATGTTGCTATTGTCATAGATAGATACACTTAAGTGTACAATGGGTACACTAAAGATGTCTTAAAGGTGAATTATTAGGTACTTAATAAAATTATGTGTTTCCCTAAGTGTAGTTCCCCATGGACAGATGTCATCTTTGGATCGTTGGCATGAAATGACTGATTGAAAGTCACTCTCTCTCTCTCTCTCTCTCTCTCTCTCTCTCTCTCTCTCTCTCTCTCTCTCTCTCTCTCTCTATTTTTGTAAATGTACCTGTAGACACCTAAAATTGTCCAACACCTTGTCACTAGCACGTATTGCCCTAGGTGCCCGTATCATTCACCTAATTAGTTAAATAAATCTTATTTATTTAACTAATTTTCATTTATTCCCTTTCTATCCATTTATCCTATCTTCTATAATTAAATAAATCTTAATTATTCATGACCATTAATCCTCTCGAGTTAAATAATTATTTTTAATTATTTAATTATTCATTTATCCTTTTCCTATAATTAAATATTTATTTAATTATCTTTCCACAATCCAAAATTAATTAAATAAATTAAATATTTATGTAATTAATAAAATCCTAAAAAAAAACTTTGCTTTCTTTTATCCCATTCTTTTTGAAGATTTATGAGGATTTAAAATAGAAAAACAAATTTTTTTTATCTTTTTCCCTACCTTATCTAAAAAATCAAATCCTACCTTATCTTATCAAATCTTCTTCCCTTCATCCTCAAAAAGTCTATAAATATGGCCTCTCGCAAGCCATTTCATAGGTATGCATTAAGTTCGATATCCTTACTCTACCAAAATATTCTTCCAATCCTCCAATCTTCTATCTATCTTCTTTCATCAATCTTCATCCAACATTATGCTACGAATGTGAGCGATCAACATCCAATCGAATCGAGCAATCAATCATGCATTCATCATTCGAGGTATTCGAAAGGTTTGGGTAAAAAGGTAATTGCATTTATTGTTTTACCTTCATATTTTATCAAAAATTTCTTGTTTACAGTACCATCTTTAATGTAGGGAACTATCCATTAGAATACTTGGCCATAGCCCCAAGTCTATCACACAATGGAACACTTTTTTCCACTATATCTATGCAGTTTAAATTAGTTTTGTAATCCCATGATAATAAATATTTTTTTGTTTTAAGAAACGCCTCTTCAATTGTCATGGGTGGTAAAGGTAAAATCTGAAAATAATTATTCATAGGAAGGTTATGCATGTAGCCATGTTTTCTACTTGAAACTAAAAAGTACTTTGAATCCACAAATTTTAGTTCAACATCATACATAAATAAGGATATGATTTGTCCATACACCATTTGACATACTATACACATATTCAAAGTAAAAACATGGTGGGCCCTGCTCAAATTCTTTAAGCCTCCACTACTAACCCACAAAGTGATTTGGAACTTGAAATTCAATCAATCCTTTAACACGGAGTGGTAAACAAAAAAATTTTAAAAAGGCATTCTTAACATCCATTTGGTGAAGAGATCATGTGTAATGAGCTATCAATACTATAGTAGTCTTGACAATATTGATCTTTGTCATTGGCCCAAAAGTTTTTGTGTAGTCAATTCCCTCTTTTTGGTCACTAATCTTGACTTATGTTTTTCAATGCTTCCATTAGACTTGGACTTAGTTTTGTACACCCACTTATTTTTTACTGCATTCTTTCCCTTGGGTAAGTCCACCAATTCCCAACTCATATTCTTTATCAAAGAGTCATATTTATTTTGCATAGCTTGTTCCTATTCATATTTTCCCTTATCCTCATCATAAATTTGAGGATCATTAGTCTTCATTATTGTAGTCATTAGGGCATAATTAACTTGTTGAGTTCTTTGATAAATCTCTTGACTTTTGGTCGTCTGAGAAGGGTTAGATTCTTCAATTGTATTGGAAGTTGACTTTGATTTTTTGTTGGTTTCAAAAGTACTATAGGATATGTCATTACTTGTGACCACTTGTGGGATAGGATTTGGATCTAGGATTTTATCATATCCTTGAACCCTTGATTAAACTTGACATCCCTACTTGTGAACACATCCTCCACACTAGGATCATACCACCTATATTGTTTCTTGTGATCATCATAAACAACAAAGATACACTTAACACTCTTACTATCAAATTTATTTAGTCTAATCTTATTAGGTATCTAAGAAAATGCTTCACCTCCAAATACCCTAAAATACTTTAACATTTGGTTTCTCGTTGCTCCATGCTTCCTTGGTATTTTGTAAACAAGTTATAGATCTATTCAAGACATGAGTTTCCATATTGACAACCTCAAACCAAAGAAACAAAGGAAGATCCTTAGATTGTAACATGCATCATGCCATTTCCACTAAGGTCCTCTTCTTTCTTTCAACACACCATTTTGTCAAGGAGTATATCTATTAGACATTTATATCTTGATCCAATGATGTTCACAAAAAACATTTCTCTATTTTATATGAATTTCCATAAATTGCAATGCAGTCAAGTGTAACTTGATAGAATAATGAAACCTTCACTTTGTACTAATTTGGACTTCAATAAATTATAAATTCCTTATTTTTATAACCAAGTTCCTACCCAAATTGAAGAGGCTACCAAAAGGAAGTATTGAAATTTATGGACAATATTTTTATTTTGATTCTATATAGAGAGAGAGTAATTTAAAATAGGCAGAGAGTAAAAGTATTGAATATTATGGACATTATTATTATTTTGATTCTATGAAAGAGATATAGAGAGGGAGAGAATGATATAGATAAACACCTTCCATGAAAAAAGACAAAAAATAGTATTGATTTCAAGGAAGTTTGTATGGATTTAAACTCCATACTTGGTGAAAGTGTGGGTTATATGGAAGAAGGAAGAGAGAGAGAGAGAGAGAGAGAGAGAGAGAGAGAGAGAGAGAGAGAGAGAGAGAGAGAGAGAGAGAGAGAGAGAGAGAGAGAGAGAGAGAGAGAGAGATCCACCAAAATTCGAGCCAATTAAAATGAAATAAAATCCTTTTTTCATAATTATTTGTTAAAATTTTAAGATTTCCATGTTTCAATAAAATGAAATAAAATCCTTTTTTCACAATTATTTGTTAAATTTTTAACATTTCCATGTTTCAATAACATGAAATAAAATCCTTTTTTCATAATTATTTGTTAAAATTTTAACAATTTAAAAAAAAACAATGAATTGTGATTACCTAAAAATACGGGAACTAACTGCCATGACTGCTATAAAAATTTTGCTGCCAATAACACATTAAAGTTATGTTATTAACTGCAATTGTTTGAGATAATTACATTTTTATATAATAAAGTATATAACCCTCATATTTACCCTATACATCATTTAATAAACGTATTAACCTACCCTAACTTGAAAATAATAATCTCCACTGCAGATTGCATTCAAGTTAACCCTTAACTGTTGCAAATAGGAAAACATGTGAGCAGTCAATTTTACACAATGTTGAGGTCACATCAAATTTAAATAAGTACCAATTTAAAACACTAGAAAAAGTTAATAGAATGACATTGTAAAAGTAGTTTAACGTTCACAACACACATAATTAAATAATAATAAGATGCATTACAGCGAATAGACGTCTTAAAAGAAATGCAGTTGCATCATCCTTAACGGGACATGTTTTTATAAAATAAAACCTAACGGAGAAAAAAAATGGTCAGGCATTCGAAAATTTTACAGGAGAAATCTCCCACATATCAGCCTATAGGCTAATTATTTTTTATTGTTTGCAATGAGATTTTTTCCATCTATTGTTGTATGTAATCGTAAATAGAAGGTTCTTTTGGTTTTCTGAATGGTTGTAATCATGAGGGTTCGGTATTAAAATGGGGTTATTGTTTATCCATGGGTATTAAATTATTTTTGATTGTTTGCAATGAGATTTTTTCCATCTATTGTTGTCTATAATGATAAATGGAAGGTTCTTTTGGTTTTCTGAGTGGTTGTAATCATGAGGGTTTGGTATTAAAATGGGGTTATTGTTTATCCATGGGTATTAAAATATTTTTTATTATTTGTAATGTGATTTTTTCCATCTATTCTTGTCTATAATCATAAATGGAAGGTTCTTTTGGTTTTCTGAGTGTTTGTAATCATGAGGGTTTTCTATTTAAACATGGGGTTCTTGTTTATCCATGGCTATTAAAATATTTTTTATTGTTTGAAATGAGATTTCTTCCATCTATTGCTATCTATGGTCGTAAATGGAAGGTTCTTTTGGTTTTCTATCTGGTTGTAATCATGAGGGTTCGGTATTAAAATGGGGTTATTGTACATCCATGGGTATTAAATTATTTTTTATTGTTTGCAATGGGATTTTTCCATCTTTTGTTGTCTCTACTCATAAATGGAAGGTTCTTTCAGTTTTCTGAGCAACTGTAATCATGATAGTTAGTATTAAAATGGGGTTATTGTTTATCCATGCGTATTAAATTATTTTTTATTGTTTGCAATGGGATTTTTTCCATCTATTGTTGTTTGTACTCGTAAATGGAAGGTTCTTTTGGTTTTTTGAGTGGTTTGAATCATGAGGGTTTAGTATTAAAATAGGGTTATTGTTTATCCATGGGTATTAAATTATTTTTAATTATTTGCATTGTGATTTTTTTCATCTATTGTTGTTTGTACTCATAAATGGAAGGTTCTTTTGGTTTTTTGAGTGGTTGTAATCATGAGGGTTCTGTATTTAAATGGGGTTCTTATTTATCCATGGCTATTAATTTTTTTTATTATTTGCAATGGGTTTTCTTCCATCTTTTGTTGTCTGTGGTCGTTAAAGGAAGGTCATTTTGTTTTCTATGTGGTTGTAATTGTTAGGGTTAGCCGGCAGAAGATATCAATTAAATGCAAATAAAGATTAAACAGAGAAATGGAAATACACAAAATTAATAACAGCGAGAGACAAGATTTAACGTGGTTCACCCAAACTCGGGCTACATCCACCAAACAGAGAGTCCAATATTATTATCCAGTAAATCAAACCAATTACAATCAGCAATCCCTGCAACTCAATACCGCTGCAAATGCTACAATACAATACTCAAACCCTAACCCTTGGCCGCTTTTTATCAAGCCTTTTTGTCGGTTACAAAAATTAGGGTTTTCTTATGTCGGTCATAAAAAATAGGATTTTTTAAGTTTAAGTCGGCCCTAGGATTTTTTAAGTCGGCCCTAAAAAAAAAATTTCTCGGGGGCTACCGCCCCCGAACCCCCGCTCAAGCCCGGCCCGGCCCCGAACCCCGGCGAGGATACATGGCTAGTGTACAGTACTTTCCTGATCAGTCGCCACCTACCAACAGTAATCATGACGGTTTTGTATTTAAATGGGGTTCTTGTTTATCCTTGGCTATTAATTTTTTTATTGTTTGCAATGGGATTTCTTCCATCTATTATTGTCTGTGGTCGTTAATGGAAAGTTGTTTTGTGGTGGAATGTCTACTTCAATGCTTAAGGCTCTTTGTTTCTTTAACTTTGTATTGCAAAGATTCAAAAGATTCCAAAAATCAAACATGGTGTTCAAGGGTGTTTGTTGGAACACTTTAACTTATTTTTTAGTAGTGTTTATCAACATAGCTTAATGGTTGTCTTCTATGTTTTGTAACACATTTATTGGTTTTGGAAATTACAATATTCTATTAGCATCACTGTGACTCTTTAATTTAAGTTACAAATTTTAGTTTACAATTTGTAATTGTAGAAATGGATTGACAAATGTTTTAATGGTTGCAAAAAAAATTCTTAGAACTACATTTACTGTTTAATTTAATATCATATTGAAGACCTTGTAAAAGCATGTTTACTTCAAAAGTCAATCTGCAATATCTCCTAATCAATATCCTAATAATACAATCGGGGCCCATTCACCATTTTTTATTGGAATAAGATTTATGTCCTCTTTTCATACATATTCATAAATATAAATCTCCTTTTAAGACATATTTTTATACACATGTTTCTTCTATCTCAACTTCATGTAGCAATTAGTCTTTATGTTCTGCAATATCTCCTAATCAATATCCTAATAATACAATCTGGCCCATTCACCATTTATAATTGGAATAAGATTTATGTCCTTTTTTCATACATATTCATAATTGTAAATCTCCTTTTAAAACATGTATTTTCATACACATGCTTCTTCTATCTCAACTCCATGTAGCAATTAGTCTTTATGTTTTGTAATATCTCCTAATCAATATCCTAATAATACAATCTAGCCCATTCACCATTTTTAATTGGAATAATATTTATGTCCTCTTTTCATAGTGGGTCACCATAACTTGACCCCTCCACCTGGCGTGCATCATCCGAAATTAAAAAATTTGCCTTTGCCACCTGGTTGATGATGTGGACACCCTAAATATTTCGTTATGTTGTTCATGCCCTTGCTTTAGCAATCTACTCCCTCTAGTCAGAATCTTCATTCTCCATGCATTACATTTCACAACAACAAATGTTCTTCATTTTGAATAAATTAACATGATCTTCACATACAATTCCTATTGGTTTACTAGTGGATGAGTCTAATCTCCTTTATCTACACACACACACAAAACAACCTTCCATTTATGACCACAGACAACAATAGATGGAATGAATCCCATTGCAAACAATAAAAAATATTTTAATACCCATGGATAAACAAGAACCCTATTTTAATACAAAACCCTCATGATTACAACCACACAGAAAACCAAAAAAATCTTTTGTTTATGACCACATAAACCACTATCATATATACATATATCTATATGTATGTATGTATATATATATGTATGAATGTATACATATATGTGCATATGTATGTATATATACATATATGTGTGTGTATGCATGTATGTACAAAGATGTCTATACATATATGCATGTATATATATTTATGAATAAACATATGTATATGTATATATCTGTGTGTGTGTGTGTGGGTGTGTTACATACTTACAAACATAGATTGACATATGAAGCATCCACACTCTAAGGTGTAAGGCACACCAAACAAGTAGTCAAAACAAGAGGACAAAAATCAAACAAATGTCAAACTTATTATCAATTTTTAATTTTTTAACAAGCAGTCAAAAAAAAGGACAAAAATTTAAGAGTTCAGATGACACAAGCATTCAACCAAGTCAATCAGCCTCTCACATTATACCTCTCCATTTTTTCCATTTGACATTAGAAATATGGGAGAGGCCCCCATACTGTGTCACCCTAACTTTCAAAGTCCATTTGGAGTGCCACATCAGTCGAAGATTCATTGTCCTTTTGTTATACATTTCCTATCTTATATGCATTTCTACTTAGTTGTTTTACAAACTTAATTGTTCTAGAAAACCATGATGTATTCAATTGTGTATGTGTATAAACCATGTCATTTGCATTTATGTTTTGCAAATCCTTGTAAATCATTTGTGTATGCCACCTTATATGAATAGAAAAATACTAATGAATAAACAAATATGATCTGCACATTGATTGGTGCATATTTATGCTCTTTTTGGAAATATTTTGACTATTAATTGAAACAATATAAAAATAATTGTTGGCCCCACTTTGGTCAACTCCTATACCCATGATCCAAATGCATGAAAATCCTATCAACTAGGACAACATTTTAGTAGAGAACTATTCTACATGAACAAACCATTCTACTAGAGAACTGCATTGGGGAGACTTGGTTACCCAAAGACATTTTGGCTTAAGCTATGTTGTAGTCTAAATATCAAACTAATTTGTGGATAAATGCAACATAGCTCAACACTAAAACAACTTTAGCATTATCAAGGTTCCCCATCTGAACTATAATATAGAGTCAAAGAAAACTATATGTTAGCATGAATAATTTGTGAAATAGATGGCTTCAAAACCTAGATCTAAATGCATGAAAATCCTATCAACTAGGACTACATTTTAGTAGAGAACTATTCTACATGAGCAAACCATTCTACTGGAGATCTACATTGGGGAGACTTGGTTAACCAAAGGCATTTTGGCTTAAGCTATGTTGCAATCTACATATCAAACTGATTTGTGGATAACTGCAACATAACTCAACACTAAAACAACTTTAGCATTATCAAGACTCCCCATCCGAACTATAATATAGGGTCAAAGAAAACTATATGTTAGCATGAATAAGTTATGAAATAGATGACTTCAAAAACTAGATCTAAATGCATGAAAATCATATCAACTAGGACTACATTTTAGTAGAGAACTATTCTACATGAACAAACCATTCTACTAGAGAACTGCATTGAGGAGACTTGGTTACCCAAAGGCATTTTGGCTTAACCTATGTTCCAGTCTACACATCAAACTGATTTGTGGATAACTGGAACATAGCTCAACACTAAAACAACTTTAGAATTATCAAGACTCTCCATCTGAACTATAATATAGGGTCAAATAAAACTATATGTTAGCATGAATAAGTTGTGAATATAAATGGCTTCAAAAACCAGATCTAAATGCATGAAGAAACCTATCAACTAGGACTACATTCTACTAGAGAACATGGCTACATGAACAAACCATTCAAATACCTAAAGTTGAACATGAAGAAACCCAAGCTAGTATGAGATGGTAGCATTGGGGAGACTTGATTAATCTATGTTGCAGTCTACATATCAAACTGATTTGTGGATAAATACAACATAGCTTAATACTAAAAATGCTTTAGCATTATCAAGCTTCCAAACAATGTCAAACTTCATACGAGCTATCACCAATGCAGAGCCATCTCCAAATCCTAAGTGACCATCTTTTGGTGTTGTTTTCTATGACCATACGCGAATACAAGCTTCAGTAGTGGGGCACCGATGATTCGTCAATGGAATGCACTGGAGCATTGAAGGCTCCATTGCTCCAAAATGAGGTGCAACAAAGCCCAAGGAAATGCAGACTGTAGAGTAGTAAATGTGGCAACAAGAAATTGAATAAGCCAAAAGTGTAGTCTTAATGCTAGAGTGTGAGAAATAAAGGTGGCGCTACGCTTGCATGCCACACAACATGCTGAGCACTATCCACAATGTAACGTACCACCACCAAGGTTGCTTATGGTCGGTCGTCGGTCAACATTTAAAAACGTCTAGAATTTTGCTCCAACCAAAAGCACACATCATCCACACGGCAAAAAAATGTTTCACCCCTCCAAATGAAATATTTAGGGTGTCCACCTCATTGCACACAATTTGAGTATAAATGCGTATGACTGAAATGAAGAAATGCCATCTAAAACATTAAAGAATGTGAAGCCCATGTCGACCTTGAAAGTTAGGTTGCACCACTATCATGCCCTCAACATATGATTGTACTCAAACAAGTTTTATGTTGACCATAGGATATTTACAAAATACATATTCATTGACATATGCCAAACATAGATCTAAAATCCCCTTTCATTAATATAATCCAAAATAGAAATTGTGGTAGTACAAAATGCAAAAAAATGCCTCCTTAGGCTACAATTTCAAATTTGTTTGTGTAAAATGATTGGTTGCTCCCATTCTCATTCAAAGCATAGTGGAAAAATAAGTGGACTGGATGTGACAGAGCTTGTTGTTGCCTGACTTCTTGACAAATTAATCCCAACCATGTTCTCCTCCCTTGGTGGTGGAGTTAGAGTGCTGCTCAAATGGGATGGGGTTAGAGTTGGAAATTGATTACTACTCACATGGGATGGGGTTAGAGTTGGAAATGGAGTGCTGCTCACATGGGTTGGGGTTAGAGTTGGAAGTGGAGTGTTGCTCACATGGAATGGGGTTAGAGTTGGAAGTTGAGTGTTGCTCACATGGGATGGGGTTAGAGTTGTAGGATAGATAGGGACATGAATGTTCATCATCTCCCTAAACAATGCATGATTTTCTGGCAAAGGGTTTAGCGGGTTGCTTAAATGCCTTTGTCTCTCTAGATTCTTCCTTGCCACTTCAAGCTCTCTTTCCTTTCTATCTTGCTCCCTTTGAATCCTCTCTTTCTCTTTTTTCTACTCCTTTTACTGCCTTTATAAAACTTTTTGTTGTTCTCTTGCTTGTCATGCAACATCTCTATCTAATCTGGATTGATCCTTCAATTCCCTTGCAACAACACAAACTGCCTTTTTGTCTCTTTCAGAGTTTTATCTCCTCAATTTCTTTCTTTACTCTTGCCACATTAAAAGGTTCATGTAGTCCTCTGTTGTTAATAGTTGGGACTGCCGGCTCAACCGAATTCCACTATCCTCTGTAGTCTTGGGTCTTTCCTTCACAATGTGAATGGGCAGTTTAAGGAATTTGTTGATGCATGAATCACATTGGGAACCCAATGATTGCCTGGCATCTCCATGAATGGTATGTTCAGATTCGTTGCAAATTGCCTCGGTATCCTAGCTCAAATCTGCAATATCTCCACCATCAACTTCTCCACACTTAACATAGTAATGTACCATTTTAGGTGCATTCGACGTGGGCGGTGGAGAGGGGAAGGAAAACATGATGTCTTCTTGCTGGGGATGCAAATTAATTCCCAAATTCATGACTCCCTCCACCAACCATGATAGCTAGCTTGGCTGAGATAGAAGGCTAAGTCCATCTAATCTTTGTTCTTGTTGACTTTCAGTCATGTCAACAAGCAGTGGACCCCCCACCATAGGTTCAGGTGAATCATGAAAAGTGCTTTGAGTTGAATCCTACATAGTTTCCTCTCCCACTGTGTTTGCTATTGTAGGATGTAAATAAGCATTTACAAGGCTTGATAGCATTGTGTTGCCAACTTCCACTTGTGAAACATCAACCCCAAAAATACTAAGGATGTTCTGCACTATAGAAGCATCATCATGCATGCTAAACTGAAAAGTGTCGCTGGGGTGCATGTCTTCCATTAGAGCATCTGGATTGAGGGGCCATACACCTGTTATTTTAAATCCAGCAGTGATGTTTGAAACAGTGAGTGCTTTATGAAATGACTTGCTACCCAATTCTGCTAGTTCTATTCTTTTTATTTCTATGATTGGAAACCTTACTAGTCACGCTGCTCTTTTCTATTTGAAGTATGATTTAAATGTTGAAAATACACTCACATCCAATGGCTATAATTTGTGTGAGGTGTGCGCTGGTAGTGTCAGCGAATCAATACCCAAAGACCTAGCTTCTTGGATGGTTGTCATAGCTACATGGCTTCCATGGCCATCAAATATCAACAAGTGCCTATTTGTCGACAATACACAACCTAGAACTAATCGTGCAAAATGATACAACTAGTTCATAAACAATTCTTTAGTCATCCAAGCGTGGGTCTGGGCAGCCATGCAAGCACTTGGTTCGCAGCCAATAATGTAATTTTTAAGCTACTTTTTACCTTTGAAAAGATAGAACCCCGGCATGCTCTATCCGGCAACATTAACATAACACAAAATTGTTATCCATTCCCTACTCTTTGGAATGATGTATGAAACACTTCTGCTACCTCATTTGGCCAACCCCTGCATGGTTCCATTTCTCCCTGCCTGAATTTTAGTTTCGTCACAATTCTAAATTCTATGTGGTCCATATGGGTTGGCTTCATACGCTTTGGACAATGTCTCATAGAATGCAACAATAGTTGCATGCTTGAGGTTTAGAGCTATGTCTCTATCAAGGCCTTCCACTGCCCTCAATGTCAATTCAGGATGATGCCTTTTAAATCCAGTCCACCATGACTTGCCAGGCAGCCCATTCTTAAATGGATTTGGTCATGTTTGGCAAATTTATGCAACTTCTTCTTTGAGATTAATAATCTCGATCCCATGGCCCACTGCAACCATCTTTTTTACCATTCCACTATTATAGCCTCTTCAACTGCTGTCAAGACTATAGGAGGACCTTTTTTTGATGTTGATGTTAAATCATCTAACCAATTGCTGAGCATTGTAGGGATTCCCCACTTCTTTGTTGCACTCCTTGTCGACATGCCATTATCCTCCACATCTTTCAGTGTTGATTCCATATCCCCTTTCATCCACTCCCGTTGAACTGAAACCTTCTTGCTTTTAGCAAATGCATTGACTTAAATAACTGGCTCAGCTAGTTGAGGACTACTTTTATTAGCAACTTGAGTGTCTTCGTCCGGTGCGAATCTAACTCATCTTTTTTTTGGAGGCATGGTTGTCTTTAGTCTCTTGGTGCCACGATGGGTCCACATTTGAGCTTTGTTCTTCATCTGCACATCGGAACAAACACCTTTGAACACCCGTTTTGAAATCTGGAATCTTTTGAATCTTTTTAGTACAAAGTTAAAGAAACAAAGAGCCTAAAGCATTGAACTGGACATCCCACCAACCTGTGTTGATTAGGAGAGAGGCCTGCAGGGTGGTGCAGCCTAACTATCAGGTTCTACTTGGGCTTGTACGTGATATGTAGAACAATTATGTTTACTCAGGCATGCATGCAGTGAGGTTGACAGTGTAAACTCTCTGTAGCAAGATAACAATGAAGAGCAACAATCGGCTTTAATAATATTAATAATATATTTCACAAACAATACAACATTTGTCATACCATTTTCTTCATCTTTGTAATTGCAATTTGTAACTTGAGTTTGTAAGTTCAGTCGGAGAGTTCACAGTGATGCTCTAAACAGAAGATTTGTGATGTTCTATGTTTGATTTTACAGTTTGACATTTTGGTGTTGAAAGATTGGTAATTTGATGTTTACAATTTGACATTTAGATGTTCAAAGTTTTACAATTTAATTCCTATAGAATGTAATTGTTATGGTTACCCTTGTTTGAATACTGTATAATAACAACTCTTAACAACCCTACTACACAACATGATTTGACTTTTATGCAAATAGATCATCATGCTAAGTAGGTAGTTGTTCAAAAAGGCTAAGTTATGATAACATCTAAAAGTGAATGTTAAAAACATTATATGAATAACAAAACACTATATTTATAAAGGACATTCGAAAAGTGAATAACACTATATGAATAAGCTATGATAACATCTGAAAGTGAATATAGTGTTTTGTTAGAATGTCCAAGTAGTTGTAGGGAAGCTTGCTAGAGTGTTTTGTTCTTGGCTGATAATAGTGCCTTAAAGTGATTACATAGATGGTTGTTTCCATTTCAACTGTTCAGTTGGAAGTCAGAGGATAGTTGTAGAAGTAATTAGTGCTAGCTAGGCAAACATCTAGTTTAAGATTTAGAAAATCTAAACAAAGAAGGATAGGAGGCTGAGAGGCAGATGATCGAGAGTACGAAGGCTCAGTTGAACAGTCTATTGTAGATGCATATTAGCCAGAGCAATATACAATGCAAAACAGTTCACCACTAACAAACATGCATTATGGGCCCTACTAACAAACAATTCACCTTTCATGCCACTAAAATAGAGTTATTCTAAGACTCAATCTTGCCATAAGCTTATAGTACGCAATAGTTCTATAATGGCATACTCTGAAGGTGTAAAGAACTTATGTGTATATAATAATTATTATGGTATAATGCTTCATAAATCTCCTCCTTAATATTTTGTGAGCATAGCGCCACCTTTATTTCCCACACTCTCGCATTAAACAACATACATTTTAAGCTAAAACATTTTAAACCAAAACAACAATTTGTGAGCATAGTGCCAACTTTATTTCCCACACTCTCGCATTAAACAACATACATTTTAAGCTAAAACACTTTAAACCAAAACAACAATACAATTTAAACCAAAACAACATACATTTTAAACCAAAACAACATACAATTTAAACCAAAAAAGCATACAATTTAAACCAAAACAACATACATGGGAAGCAAAAACAACATACATTTAACATTCATAAGGATAGGCATTTACTGTGAACTTACAATAATGTTGATACAAGTGTGCAATTTGAACCCTTCAGGACTTTTTTGTAAGGGATGTTGGAAAATTGAACTAGAAAAAATGGGGTTTATGTAGGAATATGAGGAAGGAAATGTTGGTGATTTGTGCACTCTCATTTGATTGGTTCAAACAATTTTGTGTGGATTCATTTGAATGATTTGATGGAAGTCTATAAATTTAAATTTGATATTAAATTTAAGAGGTGATTGATTTGGTCGAATGGTTATTTGGTTTGAAGTCTTTGAATTCTATCATGTTTTCTTGACGACTTGATTGGTGAGCCTTAAACCTTCGATTATGTCTCATTAAATGGAAGAGTTGATTGATTTGGTTGAATGCTTGTTTGGGCTGAAGTAATAAATTTTTGTTCTCTTGTTTTGACGACTTGTTTGGTGAGCCTTAAACCTTCAATTATGTCTCATTAAATGGGAGAGTTCATTGATTTGGTTGAATGCTTGTTTGCGCTGGAGTAATAAATTTTTGTCCTCTTGTTTTGACGACTTGTTTAGTGAGCCTTACTCCTTCGACTGTGTTGATATTTTGCAAGTATTGTATTGAACAGACTAGTAGTTGGTCATATTTGAGTTGATGGAGTGCACTTCAAGAGGAGTTATGGAGTGGATGGACTTGTTCGATGTGACACTTGGGCTTCTGTTGTTTTTATTTTGAACTACAACTTTGGAAAATATAAAACTATTTTGGGACATAGCTTGATATTTGATGGGACACTTTTTAATGTTAAATGTTTAAACATGTTTTTTGTAAACCAAAAAGATACTTTGTAGTGGTTGATCATTGCTTGTCCTCTTGGAAGAAAGTACTATGTAGTTTTTAATATAAACTCTATATATTATCAATATGGTTTATGTTGGATTCCTCTATTTATGTGTACAAACCATGTTATTTGCATGCAAATCTTTGTAAATCATTTGTGTATGCCACCTAATATATTAATAAAATACTAATAAATAAACAAATATGATGTGTATATGATTGGTGCCTATTTGTGCTTCTTTTTAGAAATATTTTAAATATTAATTAGACCAATAAAAAATAACTGCTGGCCCTACTTTGATCAACTCCTATACCACGCCCGACCCACTATAGGGCCCTCTCCCCTCCACTATCATCTTGTACAGAGGCACATTTAAAAATTAATCCACAAATTTAAGAATCAATAGATAATGGTCAGGAACTAAAAAAATGGTGTGTGTGTATATATAATGTTCAACTACCTGACCGATATCTACGCAATATGTATGTTTCGAATCCAACCCACACTCAACGATGCAACCAGAAAGACGAAAAAAGGGCGCCTGCAAAAGGCTTCTTGATCTTTATACTCATCTCAGAAGTTCTGAAATTAAAAGCAGACAACCTTAGTATGGTATTTTTTCATCGCAACTTTTCTTATACTGGAAAATTCTGGTGTTTCGTAAATACTATTCTGCAATGTTATCAGCAATCTCCTTTTAAAAGGGTAAATTTGTTCAGCGGATCGAATGAAAGCACACAGGAGTAATATTCTAATGAGCTCGATGCTTATTACCAAATTTCTAACGACAAATTTTGAAGGTAGATAATTCCCAAACAATTATTACCCATTAATAAACCCCTTGTTGGGAAAATGTTGAATCCATTCAAATGACAAGCAACAAATAATGTGCTTACCAATGAAAATTGGATTACATGAACACCGTTTCAGTTTATGAAAGGAAGAAGGGTTGCACCAGAGAAAATAATAGCAATGTTAAAAGGGGTTATTTTTCCAAAAAACGTACGTTGGCAGCAATCTAACTGGTAATCATCCCATACGATGAAAAAATTAGCCATGAAGAAGCAACATTGCAGTCCCAGCAAATAAACTCTTAAGAGCAGATATGACCAGAGGAAATGACAAAGAAATCAACCCTAGTCAACATCCACAAATGAGTGGATACTTCACGCATTCTCAGCTTTCGTCATTAAACACTGAATCCCAAAAACAACAAACAGAATTCCACTAGAAATTGCAACCTGCTTGTCAAAAAGGCAAGAAAGAAAATAATCAGTACAATCTGAGCTGAAGTTCAGACAGCAGAAAAAGGATACAGTGCAGATAATTTACCATCTTTTCAGATATACGAGATGCTAAACTCTTGCCACCAAACACAGCTGCAGTAGTACACAAAGCCTGCCCTCTACAATGACAAAACATTTATACATTGTTACTCCATGAGGTTTCTGACTGGTCGTTGACAGAAACCTTATGTAGATTCTGTCTGTCTGTCACAATATATTACTCAGGATCACAAGATATATTACTGGATGAGAATTGAATACTAAAAACAGGTTCTGCATCTAAAACACAAATAAAAAGGGAAAAGAAAATAGTCTCTTACTAATCTAAGTTTAAAATCAGTTTTAACTTTTATTAAACAAAATGAGAGGCCTTCAATAACTTAAATATCCAGGAAGAAACATACAAAATACCCCCGAGAACTACACCAAATGGATTTATATCTGCAGCCAGTCCTATAGTAGCAATCTGCAAAGTGATTTCAGTGTAATAGATTATCAACTTCAAACTGAATTCACATCATTAACATAGCATTCAATAGAAAATTCTCTTTCCAAACTCATTCCGATGAGAGGCACTGCATACCTGGCTCTTATCACCCCACTCTCCAAAAAATGTCAGGGAAAATGCCTGCAAATGTGGGATGAGAAACCTTTCACCATGAAAAATAGGAATTCTCTATAGGCACCCAAATTTGGAAGTATGAAGTATTTGGTTAAAAGCAGATTACTTACCTCGAGGAGAATTGGTGAAAAGAGCTGAGTGAAGAATGGTCTCTGCTGCTTTTTCTTATCATCTTCAACCTACTAACATAAACCAGAATTGTTACCTATAAAGAAACTACCATGTATTTTGGAGGCAGAACCACTGACACACCCAATACCTTGCTAGAACCATGCAACAAATCCCCAAAACACCAACGTTTCATAGTTTCAACGCAATGCAAACACAAGCTGAAATAAAAATTCCCGAAATCACCATGGTAAATTGCAAAGAGAAATTCATAAGCTTACATTTCAGATAATTTAGTTACTTGCATACCTTACTCTCTTTTATTGTTGCTTCCTTAGAAGGTGCATTATCCTTCCAATCAGTGGACTGAAAAATGCACCAAAAGAGTATTCCAGTCAAATTTAAAAAATCCCCCTCATTTACATCATCTATGACTTAAAAGAAAAATCATATATGACCGGCAACTTATTAAATAAAAGTGAAATGATTGGTCAATCCATATGATGATGAATTCGTAACTAACCAGCTTAGCTTCCACCTCAGCCAACTCTTCGGACTCTCTGCATGAAAAGCAATGCCCTTATTCCCTTATAACTCTAATAAATATAGAATAGCAAAACAATAAACACAGAGTAAGAGCCAGGTAACTTGAGGAGTTGTGAGATAAACGCACCCTTCCTCTGTGATGCCTTCCCATAACGACCAAAATCCAAATGCAAAGAATAAAACTGTTGTGATAACATGAGTCCATTTCCGAGATAACTGCACCATTTTACAAAATGAATATGCACATTCAATTGTAGTTTATACAATATTAAAATATTAGAAAATACAACATGAAATCTCAACAAACTGCTTCTTGATAAATAACATAAATAGAAATTCGTGATTACAACACAGAAAGATCATTTTTTTCCCCTGACCTTGTCAGCCCGTACCCGTACTGGGGACGTCCCGGGGACGGCCAGGAAACGTCCCCTGACCGTCCCCGTTTCCCCGGGGATGTCCCCTTTTTTTAAGGAAACTCAGGGGACGGCTAGCCGTCCCTTACATCCCAGCAAACATATAACTCAAAAAACAAAAAAAACACACTTTAAAAAAAAAGGGGATGGGGGGGCCCACAAGGCCCAAAAGGGATGAGGAGGCACAGGGGGGATTGATTGGGGTTCCACTGGATGATGTAGACCCTCATGGTGGCAGTGATTCAGACTCAGATTCTGATTTTGATGCAGTATTAGGAGAGGCTGATTAGGGACAGCTATATACTCTCTATGTTTTTGTCGTTTTGTTGTTGAAACTTGAAACTTGCAGCCTTTGAGCATTTTGATATAATTTTGATATAATATATATGCAGATTGTCATTGAAAACAATTAAATTTCGTTTATTTGTTTGCCAATTCTCATGTGACAAGTTGAAAACTAAGCTCAAGTGTAATGTTATGGTTATGAATGCATGTTTTAATGTTCTATAATGTCTATAATGAATGCCTTATCAATGTTATCATCTAAATATTTGAAATTTCCTTATATTTTAAAAAAAAACCATATTTTTTTAGTAGCCGTCCCCTACCATCCCCTAAAAAATGGCCCAAAAAAAACGCCATCCCCGATACGCGTCCCCGTCCCCGTCCCCGGTACTTGGGGGAGCATAGATAAATAGTCTTTCATTAGGCTCTCCATCTATGACTGCATCAATTCATCAACAAGATCCTTCTGTAACTAAAAGGCTAGCTTGGGCTAAGCAACTAGTGCATTCACAACAAGTTGGAATCAGTTGTCTACTAGTTGGAACTTCTTTTTAGCTTTTGCTCAAGAGAACAGGCACATTGAAATTGACAAGACTACAGCATCTTTGAAGATAACCTCTACTGGTGAACCGGGCACAAGAGTGTCGATGATTATGTCTACATGTAACCTCTTTCAACCCAGGGCAAACATTCTAATTGGAAGCTTGGCTAATATTGGTGACTGGCACTAACATCAACCTTGGAAATTATTTAGACCAATTTTGTTAGCAAATTACTTTAATCAATGTCAGCTTGATTTTATCCTTCTAGTAATTTATCATTTATTCAAGATAACTATGGTTGTATTAATTCTTTGCAGCAAAACGCCCAAAACTGCATAACAATCCTTGAAACACATTTGAAAACTACTGGTTGCTACTCACCATCATTGAGGACTGAGAATCTTAATACATGGACACTTTTGGCAATCATTGTGGGGAACGCTTGGCAGCTAAATATCTCCACTGGTCACTGTCTCCGAAAATATGAGATTAAAACAGTCCTCTTTACTCTTTCTACTACACATGGGAAAAAGGAAAATGCAAAACCACCATTTTAATGTAAGTTCGTGCCAATGAATAAACATAAGGTCCCCAAGTTGCTTGAGGGAGGCCAGGGCATCCCCCATCCCTAAAACTCTAGGTGGGACATACCTTAGAATGACAATACCAACAAGGGAGGATGTACAAGCCTCCCAGATGTCCCCACCATTTTGGGGATGGCAAGCGACATCCTCATCACATTTCCCAACCCCAAGCCTAAGACAAGGATGAATGCCACCACCATCATTTACTACATACATCACATGGGTGATGACTGATATTAGTCATATCACATAGGATGGATGACTGGGAGGAAATGGGTCAAAAGTCGAACATTTGTTTGCCCATTAGCTTGTACTTGCTCTTCTAAATGGAAAATTCATCCACAAACATCTGTTTCATCCTGTAATCACAAAATTTATATTAGTTGCTCATTCATTCTGTTTAATTATTTAAGTAGTTTCTATAACTCATGTGCCAGTCATAATTTGTACATAGTTTGAAGATTCCTCTTTAGTTACATAAGATGGCACTCATCTAGGAAATGCCCTGCCCTAGACTGAAGTCCATCCTTCACATGCATTAATCAAGAATGCTACTTAATACACTGCATATATTCTGAGCAAGTTTGTATATCAATCTTTCCATGTTATAAAAGTTTGTTATAGAATTTTTCACCTTGCTCCACTTTTTCCAATATACATTTGGCCAGTGCTGCAATACCTTGTGTTTTGGTCTAACCTTCATATAACAGGAAAAGTAAATTCTTAAATATGCACTCTTTTTAAACTAGACACTCTCTTGTATGTAGGTATCATAGTGTACCTAGATTCTTCTTGCAACATGCATCCATCATTGAACAATTTTTTATTGTACCCAATATCTGTCTATCATGCCAAAACATCATTATTATACTGCCTTGGTTGTCAATGCCCACCTTGGTGGTCAGTTCACATCAAATAATTTTCCAAATGTCCTCAACTATCAATCTAATCTATCTTTATAATGTTGCTTGCTTGAAACTTAAAAGATGAACAATGAATATAAGTTGATTTTACTTCTTCACATTGTTCAAATAAACCCAAATTTTGGATTGACAATCCATATTTTTAAAATAAGCAAAAGAAGCTAGTGCATTAATTAATTCTAGGAGAGTTGTAACAATAGATATAGAAATATTTTAATATTTGGACACAAAAAAAAGATACTCGTGGGTCCTTTCATAGCATCTTCTCAATCAAACCATACAAGAACCAAATATCGTTGAAAAATAATAGGTATTTGGGTGATAATTGTTGGTCAAAAATTCCAGTAAAAGCTCTAAAAATCTGTCACAACTTCCAGTAGTTCTTCACAAAGGCTCTAACCAGGATCATTCCTAACAATTTCTATAATTTCAGCTATCAAATCTAAATTTTGCAGGAAGATGACAGGAGACTCATTATGGGACAAACATGAAAAATCGTTATAGTTTATGACCCAATATTGGAAGCCAACTAAAACAATGAGGTCGAATTTGCAACCTTTATTTCTATGCTCATATTGAAGGTTTATAGGGAGAGCTTATCAAATGGAACTGGGAAAACAAAAATTGGAGATTAGATTACCTACTATGGAAGATTTATGTTCACAGGTTTTTGCACATTCTTCATCAAGGGAATAAATTACTCATTGAGGATAGGATATAATTTTCAATGGGACAATGACAAAACTAGAATTACATTGCATATTGCCTACTACAACCTTGACTTCTCAATAAAGATCTGTCAAGTTTTGTCCTATAGTGACATTCTAAGCAACCATGTCTGTCTTCACTTAGCCTTGATCATGTGACTGAAGTTAAGAATGTAGTGCAGACTTTTAGAGACATCCTTACTTCTAGTCATAGTTTAACTACTTGGTGAGTTGCCAAGTACTCACGAGTTTTTCTAAATCCCAAGTTTTTTTCTAGTTTTACTTGCCGAGTCTATAGAACAGGTATTTGGCAAGTTTTATCCCTTGACTTCGTGAGTACTTAGCAAGTCCGAGGGCAAAACTCATGCTGCACCGAGTAGGGAAATCAAAGAGGAAAATACATGAAAAAAACATGTTTTGGACCCTTAAAAAAAATGGTTTTTTGCCTTTATAAGCCCTACATGCCCAATGGAAAAGATCACACCAGCATTTGAGCATTCTTGAGCAAATTGGAGTGAGTTTATAGTGGATTCAAAGAACAAATTTGATGAATTTCGGATTTTCAAGACATTTTTTTCTTTTTTTCTAAGCATATAAATTTGACAATTTTAAATGCATTGAATTCAATTTACATAAATTTTATTGCCGATATACACAAGTTTTTGTAAATGAAATTGCTGGTTTCTTTCCTAAACATAGGGTTTATGCTTTACGGTAAAAAAATGTTATTTTCATTAAATTAATTAGTGTTGTTGCTACTCAATTAAGGTATTACATATGAAATGCATTCACATGACTTTTTAAAGAATTTTGTATTCAAATCGTTGTTTTTTTTCAAATGCTATTTTTTGTCTTAAAAAAGTTGCAAGTTAGCATACAATGGCATCCAACTCTACATCAGGCTCAAAACCAACAAATAGAAGCCATCATGTTGGAAGGAAACCCACTAGAAGCCAAGACTCCGCTTGGAAATATGTCATAATAGGATCGGTGTTGGGGAGTGTGATTTGTCTCTTGTGTACGAAGAAGCTTAATGGAGGCATCAATCACTTCAAGTTCCATTTTGTAGGCATTCCTAACTGCAACATCAAGCCATGTGAAAAAGCCATAGAAGAGGCAAAACGATAGATGCAAGCAGTCCTTGCATTGTTGGATGAGAAGAAACTATAGAGGGCAAGGGCATATGCAATTGTAGCAACAACCATTAATCCCAACTTGGCAGAGGAAACAGAGGTAAATATGATAGATATTGTGGGCTCTAGTTGTGGTCCATGCATACACAACACATCCAACTCAAGCAAAGCCTAGTCACAAGGTTTTTTTGTGCCTAGAAACATACCTGGAGGACAACCTTCGCTACAAGGTACGAGGTGGAACAAGGAGGTGCACAAGGAAGCAAATAAGGTGTGCAAATTTTTGGTATTACAACAACCTTCCCTTCAACTTGGCAAAGAGCCCATACTAGGAATATTTGGTGACATCATTGACTGTTGCAAGGAAAGGGTACAAGGCGCCCTCTATAAAAGAGTTAAGTGGGAGGTTGTTACAAGATGTTGTTGCAAATGCAAAGACAATTGTGGAAGATCAAAAGAAGTAGTGGCAAAAGTTCGAATGCACCATTCTTTCAGATGGGTGGACTTATGGAAGGAACTACACCCTCATTAATTTTTTTGTGGCCTTAAATAGTGAGTTGGTTTTCTTGAAGTCAATTGATGCCTCTAACAAAATAAAAAATGCAAAAACTTTGAGCCTAATGTTGGAAGAGACTATTTTAGAGGTGGGCATAGAGAATGTAGTAGAAATTGTCACTGACGATGTAGCAACATACGTGGCAGCCGGGAGAATGCTTGAAGAGAGGCATATGTCACTCTTTCAGACCACTTGCACAACCCATTGCCTTGAACTTCTTTTGGAGGACAAGAAAAATTAATTGGGTGAGACTGGTTTTAGAAGATGCAACGAGCATCACAAAATATAGTTATAAACACCCTAGGGTTCTCAATTTGATGAGAGATCATACCAAGGGGAAAGTTCTTGTGCGACTGAGTGTCACGAGGTTTGCAACTAACTCTCTAACATTGCAAAGCATTTGTAGTTCACTGACATCCTTGAAGTAGATGTTTGTGAGTCAAGCATGGCTAAACTCAACATATTCAAAGAAGGTTGATGGAGAGAGGACCACAAAGACAGTTTTTTATGATACCTTTGCAAAGAGAGGTACAGAGATCATCAAGGTAACTTCAAGCTTTAATTTAAATTTCAAACTGACTCCTTTATTTTCAATTTTAAAAGTATTTACTTTAATTGTAGCTTTAAGTTTGTAACATGAATTTGTTTGTGCTTTGTAGATGTCAGAGCTTTTGAAAGAGGGTTTTGCGCTTGGTGGATGGGGAGTAAAATATAATGGGATACATTTATGGAACCATGGATAGGGCCAAAGAGGCCATCCAAAACCATTAGAGGGGGCATAGAGGAAAATTTGATCTCATTTGGGAGATCATTGGGTTAGAACACACACAATCTACTGAGAGGGGGGGTGAATCAATAGGTCAATAAAACATAAAACTTCAACCCTCTAGTATTCAAATCAAATTAACTTTTAATGTAGTAATATCAACAATAAGAAAGCATGCACACATGAACACCAGATACACATGGAAAACCCAGTGTGGGAAAAACCATGGTGAGAAAATGCTGCTAGGAACTACCATCCTAATTCAGCCTCACAAATGAAACAATCGATTACAATATTTAAGAGCACCAACTCTAAGGAATCTTCAAATCCCTAATTTAAGAGCACCAACTCTAAGGAGACTACAATCCCGTGATCTGAGCACCAACTCAATCCACCAGAGGCACCAACCTCTGAATCTTTTCTAATTCAAATATGTAGACATTTGGTTCTTTTTCAAACCTTAGATGCACCTCTTCAATTCATACATAGACTTCTCTTCTTAGACAACACACCCCAAACTCTCTATGTTCTCATTAACAATATTGCATTTCATATGCGCAGAGAACTTAACAAAGCAACACAGCACGCACTAACATTTGTGTGAGAAGAAACTGCTTAATGGATTCTCAACAAATATAACAGGAGAAGAAACTACACAACACATTCTTAACAATACTTTGATGAGAAGAAACTGCATAACAAGTCCTTAACAGCTCTTTGATGAGAAGAAACTGAATCACCAATTGAAAAATGTCTGAGACATGGCAGTTGCAAAATTGTAACTTGTTGGGAAAATTGGAAGTCGTCAAAAACACAACAATAGCTATCCAACGAAAACTTAATTGATCTAGCCATTTAAACAATTTATTTATTTCCTTTTCTATCGACGCTTTTATCATTTCTCAAACTTTGGCTTTTATTGCTTCTATCGACAAAAGTTCATTTCTTCGAACTTTTGTCCCTTAGCCCTTTATCGGCAATTTCACATTTTCCCGAACCTTGCCCTTTGGTCTTCTTTATCCTTCTTATCGGCGATTTCCACTTTCTTCAAACTATCACCTTTGTTTCCTTTATCAACAAAAGTCACCTTTTGTCAACTCTGACTTCTAACCCTTTGTCGGCAAGTATCATCTTTCCTAAACTTTAGTATATTTCCACCTTATCGGTGAAAACCTCTTTCTTCAAACTTAGTTACATGTCTGCCTTATTGGCAAAAAGCTCTTTCTCCGAACTTTTCTTCTCTATTGCTTTTTGCCTTTTATCGACAAAGTTCCCAACTTTCAAACTTTGCATTCATCCCCTTTTTGCCTCTATCGGCAAATTCTCCAAACCGCGAACTTTCCTTTTCATCCCCTTTTTGCCTCTATCGCCAAAAAGTCTTTCCCATGAACTTTTGCCTTTGTCAGTAAAAATCACTTTTTCCAAACTCTCCTTGAGCGCTTTATCGCCTAGTCGGCGAATCAACAAATATTCAAACTCCCGAACTAGTTCTAAAAATAAGAACTTCCCCGACTAAGTCTTTCTCCTAACTAAGTCTTTTGAACTCTTTCCAACACTTTCTATCGGCGAACTAGTCAAAACACGAACCTTTGACTTTGAGAGCCACTTGTTGCCCTGTCGGCGAATCGGCGAAATGCCAAACTTCCGAACTAGTTCGGAAAACCAACTTTTCCCAACTAAGTCTTTGGAACTCTTCCTTCCGCTCTCCCTTTGTTGCCACGTGCCGCTTGGTCGATGAATTGGCAAAAAACCGAACTTGAGAACAAGTTCAAAAATAGAAGACTTTGCCGATATTGTAAGTCTTTTACTTTCCTCTAAGTCCTTATTGAAAAAGACTTCCCTCCTTATGAGCTGTCGATGGATCGCCAAATCGATGAACTGGCAAAAATCAGAACTTGCAAAATGCCAAAGACTTACACATTTTCTTTCAAGTCTTTATTTTCTTCTAAGTGTTCCACAAGAGCGCTTACCCTTCTGTCAGCGAATCGCCAAATCGGCGAACCGGCAAACTTCAGAACCGGCGAACTTGCAAGTTCGCGAACTGAGGAAAACTCCGATTGGCTATAACTTAGCCATTTTTCGTCCAAATTTCACCAAACTAAAACTGGGGATACCCATTTGGGTCTTTAATAGAATGAAGTCCTCAGTTTGGTCATACGACCTGAAATGGCAACAAATCAATAACTCTTCCTTTCTTTGCCTTAAACATCCAACTTTGACATCAATGACAATATATCAACACATTGATCGGAGGTGGAGCAATCAACTCTACCAACCCATTCATGCAACGGGGTACTACCTCAACTCCAAGTTTTTTTTCTCCAATAGTTTCACAGATGTTAATGGGGAGGTTATGGAGGGCCTATCAACATGCATTGAGAGGATGACGCTCGAGGTTGAGATGAGAGACCTCATTATTTCAAAGTTACGGAATTACAAGCAAGCTAGGGGGAGGTTCTTTTCTTCACCACTAGCTATTCAAGGGAGATCCACCCAAACACCGGGTAACAAAAATTAGAGTCTTTACTTATATCTTACAAGTTACAAATTTCAATTATTAATAAAATATTGTTTTCTTACAAACTTTTGAACATCTTATTTCCAAGTTCTTGATGGGAAGATTAGGGTGGAAATACCCCAAATCTTCAAAATCTAGCCCTTCAAATTTTGTCACAACCTCATATCACTTCTAATTGTGAGCACAACTAGATTTTGTTTTGACACCCTTCACATGAAGAAGTGCAATAAGTTATCTCAACAATGCCTCAATGACCTAGTTTTTGTGCAATACAACATTCAGCTTCACACAAGAAAGGTGGACCAAACATAGGAGCTTATTTATTTGGATGAGATCAATCCCTATAGTGACTGAATTATGCAAGATGAGAATCACTCCTTGTTTATAGAGGACAAGATTGCTAATTTTGAGAGGCAAGGTATGGAGGGTGTAGATGCAATAGAAGCATGAAAAATTGGATTGGATGACACCAATGTAGATTATGTCAAACATGAGGTACATGAGTCATTGCTATCTAGTAGTAGGGTGGAGCCACAGGCACAGCCTTCTAGGTTGAGCTAGAAGCCACAACCGAACGTGAGGACTCGACCCTCTCCAAAAAATTTCACTAGAACAATTGTAAAATCTTGTAATTTGTAACTTGTCTAGATATGCAATTTATAATGATTTTCAAAGACAATTATCATAAATTCATAATAGTACCAACTAGTTGTATTTGCATGACGATGCAATTTTGTACTCTATTTATATTCAAATATAATAGAAAACACTTTCCCAACATTTTATAGACTCATTTGATATATTTTGTAATTGCATTTTGCATAAAATTTGTGTTTTTTAAGAAATTTAAGTAGTTTTTTAAATTTGTCAAGTTTTTGTCAAGTCAAAAAATTTTGGTTTGTCGAGTCTAAGTCAAGTCCAAGCATGCGAACTATGCTTCTAGTAATGACAAATATGAATAAGGGGCATGAGATTTCAGCTAAAATCCTAAGGTTTCTCTTGTTGTAGAGAAGGTGATCTAACAAGTGGGTTGTAGTTAAACATTGGAAATCCTCTTTTTGCTAAGTACCAGTTTCTTGGGAGCATGTTCAATCAACTAGAACTCTAAAGTTCATAGTTTGAAATTGTAATTCCCTAAACAGTAAATTATCTTTGAGAATGATTGCAACCCTTTTTGATACAGGTCCCTTTGCAAAATTGAAAGTTGAAAGTTGAAACATCAAATGGATATGACATAGGCCTAGCTTAGTTTTCAAGGTTTCCCACAATTTTTCTAAACTTGGAATTATTCTATGTTACACAGGGATGCATCCCAGCCTCTAAAACCTATGTCCCTGTCCCTAATTGCATTTTTGAAATGGCAGGACAGTAGGGGACATCCCCTAGCCATCCCAATTTTTTTACAAAATGTTGGAACAACCCCGAGACGTGTACAAAAAAGCCAGAACATCAAGGGGATATTTGGCCATCCTCGGGACAGCCAAGGGACATTTGATACGTCCCTTTAACATTTTTCGGGTTTGTTGTTCAACAACAGCTTGTTCAGGGCTTGTTTACTGTTTGAGGGTTTGTTCAATGGGTCTGTGTCCAAGCCGAGGAATCAATGGTTTCGTTCAACGGATTTTGTTTGACAGATATTATAATGCTCAGAGACCTTGCAGGTATTGAAAGAATTAATAATTGGCTGAGTTTACAATATATTGTTCAAAACATTGTTTTCTCAACAAATAAATCAATAACTAGACATTGTTCAATGGATATAAAACTACTCAGGATTTACACTGTACATTGTAAACTCAGCAAATTTATCAGTTTAATGTTCGATAAATTTATTGATTTAAGTTTTTAAATAACCAGGATTGATTTTATCCATAGCATATAACTATTTTGTCATGTTTGTATAATGCATAATAAGCCACCCCTATGACTGCATATTCTCTTGGCAGTCACCTTGTACTTAAAATGAGATACCCATTATTGAAATTGAGCGTGAGGGACTGATTTTATTATGAAATCCTGAAACATGATGATTTTTAGTAGTCAACTTCAAGTAACTTTTGGAATGGCTAAACTGGTATATATAACTCTGTAAATGAACCTGCCAATTAGATCAGCCATTGGGTTTTTTATAAACTTAAAATTTGATGTCATGTATAGTTACACTTGTAGAAATTTGAGTATACTTATATAGCCCCCCGGACTGCCATCTCCAAAACGCATCCCCTGCTGTCCAACCATCTCCATCCCTGAAACGCCATGGAACATAGGAATTATTCCCTTCCACTTTTCATGATTTGTTAATGTTAGAGCGATGGCTATGTCTCAATGGTATCTTTGAGAAGGTTGATTGTTAGTTGTTCAGTATAGACTAAAGCTTAAACATCCAAATCACCTCAGCCCTTTGACTAGAGAGGTGTATCGTTGAACAAGAGGACTGGTTTTATGGTGTGGAATGTTCAGCGAGTGTGTCAATTTTTCTACCATCCATTTGTTCCAATGTTTAAGGTTAGTTTAGGCATGCTTGTAACAAGGAATAATATGGTAATTAACTAATTAATAAACTCAAATTCTGATCATATCTTATTAGGTATTTTACTATCAGGTGATAAGCGCAGTGAACCAATAAGGCCATAAACCGCAAACAGTGCTACAGTATGAACATGAAACCTGATTTGAAATGTTAGGTCACTTATGTGGCCGAGAACAAGCCCAAGGGAAGTTGAGATTAGACCTACCAATAGATTCCATGCCATTGGAAGAAGACAGAAGCTGAGCAACTGGTGCTTACAATATCCACAGGTTATTATCTGCACAGGCCCAGTTTTGCTTTCACTGTTCAGTGGTTCTCTTTTGAATATTAATTTGTTTCTTTTATATGGAGTAATAAGGTTTTTTTCTGAAAAAGTCACATCTGCTAGAGAGCTGGGGTAAAAACTAGATGTTATTCAAGTTTGCAACTGAACAAAAGGCAAGAAGCAAGATGCTATGCAGCATTACCAGAATACACTGTTGTTTAAACTTTAGGCATTATTTTTAGAAATTTTTTTGTGCTTAGGATTTCAACATAATTAAATCATATAATTTTTTTGGTATATATGTTTTATTTAGTAAACTGAGGTAAATTAGATGCTAAGTCATTTTGGAAGTGATCAATAATTGTCCTACTAGTTAGGCATGGTGGAACGTTAATCAACACTCCATATAGTACTGTATAGAGCTGAAATCCCAAATGGCAAAGCACCCAAAGGTGCACTTGGGATGTCCTAGATTGGAGTCCTATCTGTACCATGCATTCAACACCATATCAGAGCCAAGCTAGGTGAGGTCAAGTTGTGTGTAGCTTAGAGGGGAGTAGGGGTTGGAAGGTCAAACTACACTTTATTATAATCTCAAACTGTACAGAACCAGCAGCCCAAATGGCAGAGCACCTAAAGATGCACCTGGGAGGTCCTACATTCAAGTCCTGGCTGGTCCATGCTCTTCATGATGTAAAAGATAGACTGCAAATATTAATATATAGCCTATAGGATTCAAGTGTATAAACCATTTGTATAATATGTTTTACTTTTGTAATTCATAAAAATTCTTCTCATCTAAGATATCATGATATCAAGGAAGAATTGGGATGTCAAGAGTTTTAGCAATGTTTTGGGAGCAAGATGACCAATGTTTTGAACTAAACATATTTTTTCTCCTCTTTTCCGCAACAATATTTGTGTCCTATTTGTTCATGCACATTTTGATTTAGTTTGACAGTGTAATTATAATACCAACTCTGAACATTCAATTTTGCCTCATGACCATGTGACTATTTTCTAAGATAAATTTGGCAGATCACATTCATTCACTACATTATACAGATAACTTGATAAGTGTGCCACTCCAACATCCATGCAATTACACGATCCACATCATGAGAACATACCTTCAAGATGTTAGATTGACATAGTTACAAAGAATAGGCCCTTTCATGGCAAGATACAGTGCCTTGGGTTGAAAAGCCTCCAGCAATAGCCATGATGTTAGGCCTAACGTATATAAAGATAAAATACTAAATGCAACCAAAGGTATTGATCGTTAAAAACTTAAATCAAAACATGCCAAATCAAGACTTAATATTTCAGAGTCCATGCATTAGAAAGGCGGAATTATTATCCATTAATTGTAAAGAAGTTTAGTATCTCCCAGGTGACGTCATCTTTGCATGCTTAGTAACTAAAATAGTCAATAATTCTGTTTTTTATGTGCCCATATTCATGATGCAGATCATGCAATAATCAAAATAAAAATACAATAAACATTCCAGAGATTCTGAACTCAAATAGGAAATGAACAACTCAAACTTACTAAGTTTGGTGCAGCCCAGCCAAAAACTACAGAGATAATAGTCATTACCTGCATTGTAGCAAAACAATAAGCAAAACTACAAAATAATTTCACCAATAAGTCGCTGCTATGATAAAGATCAGAAACTAAACTCACATGGCAATGGTTATCATCATTTAATAAACAGAGAGAACTAGTTTGCTAAACTAAATAAGACAGAAAATAACTGCACTTACAGTGAGAGCCCCAAGGCATCCAGCTAAAACCAATCTTCTTGGATGTCGCATTGCCATGATCTTGAATACATAATAATAGAAAATGTAAGCTCAAAAAAAGGAAAAGAAAAGTCTTACCTACTCTATTTAGATTGTATTTTTCCCCAAGGTTTAGAAGAATTTCAAAGAAACACTTGCATCTCTTAAATCTGAAAAAGCACAGATTGAACCTTAACACTAAAATGCTTTGTGACTCCTAAGATAGGACTGATCTTGATAAAAAGTGCAAGAGATTCCTAGAGAACCCATTTTAGAGTTTACAAATATACAATTACTAATAGGAAGCAGTAAACCACTGAGCTAATCTATCGATTGAAGAAATGCTATTGAATGTCATTGATAAGAAGCCAAGTGAGCAACACATCTGAAATGTTAACCCTCATAGCGCCAGCCTATTAATAGTTATTGTGAAAAATCTAACAACATTTACAGAACATGAGACTACAAACTTGGATTACACAACCTCATCATTACCAAGCTCACATCATTATGATATTTTTGAATACAGGCAAAGGATTCAGGTAACACTTTGGCATGTCAAGGATTAAACATTATAATTTGTAACACATTGTAGGTAATTCAATTAGATGAATAAGCCCCAATGAATGTTTGGTAGTATAGTTACTAGAATAAATAAGTAAGATTGTAGGAACCACTTCTGATGGTTACATTAAAAGGTCAAATGTCAGCCATAATAATTAACTTGTCTGATAACCCGTTAAAGGATTAAAACTAAAAAGGGACACACCAAAATGCAAAATAGCAATCCCGCCATTAGGGTTTGCAAAAGTGAACTTTGGTGGTGCCTTGAAGAGCAATCTGGGACTAGCCAAAGCAACGTGTCTAGTTCAGGATCAGAATGGGGAACCCTTAGAAGCAACTTCTTTCTTCATCCCCCATGGCACTGATAATAAAGCACAAGCTATGGCACTTCTTGAAAATCTTAAAACTGGCTTCTGGCCTGGGCATACAACACTAACCATGGAAGAAGATTCAATGCTACTAATTAATGTAATGCTGAAAGGAACAACCCATAGTTCAAAAATTAACAACATCCTAAAAGATGTTAAAGCCCTTGTTCTGAGGTTTGCAAAGGCAAGATTTCAACATTGCTTTAAGAGAGATAAATGTACCAGATTTCCTAGCAAACATAGAGCTTTTTTTTCAACTTTTCCTGATTTAGTCCCAAGTTTATCTTGATTTAATCTTGAGTTTTTCATTATTCTATACCAAGTAATTGAATTCCACTCATACTTTTGGTTTGGTTTGCCGAGTTAATACCAAGTAAATATTATCTTTTCAGTGGAAATAATAAATTTTGGGGGGTTGCTGTACATGGGTTTTTTGTAGTGTGTTGCCATTGTTAATGCCTACAGATAGGGGCTGTTGTTGGCTAAGCAGCAAACTGATCTCCTCATATAGATGTATATAGCTCTGATGAATTTATAATAGCAAATCTGATTTCTAATCTCTGTGGTCGTTTGGTAAATGTTCCATTTAAAATCCATCTTTGAATATGTTGAAATTTAGCATGAAGATGTTAGTCACTCTCCTTCCCCAGCAGAGGCTTGAATTATAAGGAAATCCAGTATAATGCTTGCTGTTTGTGCTCCTTGGATGAAATCTTTGTAGAATTTGACTGATCCAAGTTTGCAGGATTTGACTTTAAGTGGCACTTTGATGTTAGAATAGAGCAGAATTTTTGGTTTAGCACCTTTGGTATGAGAATACAGATTTGACAGAGAACTTGTGGTAAGGCCTCCAATGTGTTTGAAGAGAGGGCTGGCTTCTGTGGTACTTCACTGCAGATGGGTTTGGCCTGCAATCTGCTATCCCAGACATCTATCAAGCTTAGAAAATTTTGAGATCATGTTTTTGTTGTGTGGTTTATCTGGCCAAGTTGTACCTTTTAGGGATGTGGGTTTTATTCCAACCCCCATTTTATCAAACAACAAAAAAATTTACTTGTCCAATAATGTAATTTTTGGAATGAATGAGGTGATACTCGGTGACCTTATCTAGCATTTTGAGGGTGTTCGTCCCCGTGCTGGAACAATGAAAAGATGGATAGAGAGGGACAGGGCATTGGGAATTTGTTCCAACCTCAGTAGCAGCCACCTCAAGTTGAAGCAAATGTGAAAAAGGGAGAAAAAGGCGTAAGACTGTGAAGGGTGAGGTTGGAGTCTTTTGGGCTAAAACAAGTAGTACAGAAATGGTAATTTAAGAAGAAAGGAAACCAGCATCAATCTCACTACAAGCTCATAGCCAAAATCTAGTCTGATATCGTAGCTAATCTCAGATCAGAAATACAAAAGAAATAACCATATGATTTAATGAGCTCGTAGCCACAATCTTCTCTGATCTGGTAGCTAACCATAGATCTGAAAGGCAAAAGAAATAACCATGTGATTTAATGTTGGGTTTAACCTTGCAACATGTTTGTGGCTTATCTGCGTTTGAGATTAGACTTACCCTCATATGCTTATATGGATTGCAGTCGTATGCAGCCAAATAGCAAGCAAGAGGAAAATAATGTTTGATCATGACAAAAGAACATCAAGGATGTTGCAATTAAACAACTTTTTCTTTTCATGATTATGGTAAATGTCACTTCATTGATAATAAAGATTGAACTAGGATTCTGCATGAAGCATTCTACTTTATTGATTATTCCTAAGCTTGTATTTCATCTTGGAAAACCTCCATGGAAAAAAGTGGTGTACAGAATCTGGCACTCCATGCAATAACAACAATAATCCTAAAGTTAAAATAATCGAAGTTTCAACCAAAAACAAGATGAAATAAACAATTCTTTAATGGTTCAACCAGAACCATAGATACAACTCCAATTTTGCCAACTGACCTGCATACTTCCAAAGCAAAGATAATGCAATTTTGGCATACTGACTAGCCATATAGGATCACAAACAATTGAGACAACTGGGTTTGATCTTGGAACAGGCAATTTCAAAGTCCGATGGTCAGATTTCAAATTATAAACAGAAGGCATAGGTATCACAGGACATGATGTCACAACTATCCATATCTTAGAACAGGGGATACAAGTTGCATTCAGGTTTGGCAGTTTAGAACCATCCATTGAAATTACAAGCTAAACCAAAAAACCCCTTGAGACTCATAAAATCACTGAAATACTGGCTGCTAATGCATCCTCACAAATCAACAGCACATAACAGAACCATAAGATAACAGATTTCCAGTACCAAAGAAGTCAAGTTGCTGTATAATTAAAAACTCCTCCAGACTCATCAAAGAACTAAATTACTGGCCCCTAATGCATCTTCATAAATCAACAGCTCATAACAGAACCATAAGATGACAGGTCTCCAGCACCAACAAGTTGAGTTGCTGTATAAAAGTAAACTGCAGAACCAAGCACCCCCCATATTACAATATCAAACTGGAAATGGTTCCCCTTGAACCATCCAATCAAAAGACCAAGCACAAACCAGAAAATTCATCAGGACTAGAAAATGCATTGGAATTTTGCCAAATTGGCAAATAATACTTCCTCACATATCAAAGGTACCTAATTGAATCAAAAGATGATGTATTTCCAGGACCAAACTAGATACAATCTCCAAACACAGAAAGTTCCATTGAACTATCCCGGCACACAAAATATTGCATTCCTTATATTATCGAATGTTTCCTAAAAAAATAAACAGTACCCAATTTTATTAACAGACAGAGTGTTTTTAACTTTTTATTCACCCACTAGAGGGTCAATTCAAAACAGTAATAGTACAAGAACACAGATATCCAAACTATAAATGCAATATCCAGTATTGAAATAAAGGAAAGACAGCATGCATGATAACAATCAAATTTTTTTAAAAAGGTTAGTCCAATAAGTACAACACAAAAGATCCCACCAAACACTGTTAACTAATCTACCCTTGAAACTCCTGCAATTTCCAGCACCAAACAATTCCAATTTCTCTATAAAACCATATTGACCTCATGTGTACAACCTAATTCTTGGAAATAAAAGCACTTTCATATTAACCAACTATTAGGTTCTAGACTTACTGCAGCCACGAAAAAGGTCTTGTCCCCTATCTCTGAAAGAACTGTCATAGCGAGAGACTTTGTAAACGCCTGCAGCAAACCAGGCCTGCATAGTCAGGATCTATATACACAAATCAAAGAAGTGGAAGTGGAATTTTAAAACTTTGTCACAGATATATATCGTATACAATAACCCAAAAAACATGTGTTGTAGTTTTGGATACGCCAGGGGTATCACAAATGAATGATTGAATTTTTGTTGGGAACTAATCTGAACATCACAGCACGCGCACACCAAAAAGAAGGAAACAAGATTTTCCCATATACATTTGCCTACAAGATTGATGCCTTAATTGAAATGATATGAATAAAACCTGCAAATTAGAGAAATTTTCAAGCAAGAAAAGGAAGACATTTATATGCATACCTCCATTAATGAGGCACCCATTATTGCCTCTGCTAAGCAACAGCCGACAAGTTACTTGTCTGCAACTATCTTACCGATAAGTCAATCCGCTCGCTCAACTACAGCATTACATGCTACACAAAAAGATGCTAAAATTTAGCCAAATCAACAGGTGGGTTACCAGAATTTCCTCGAAGTAAAGGAATTTTAATTTAAAATGCGACCAAACGAGCGGTTGTCAAAATTTCACTGCAATTAACGATTTTCGAATCCGTTGAATGATGTTGCTGACTGTGAAATCAAATAGCATCTGTGCCACGAATGGGAAGCATCTCATTGGGTGAATTTGAATATAATGTAATTTAGTTGGGGAAGAAAAAGTCAGAATCTACAGATGCCCACATGCGATGCCTCTGAAATTGTTAGACGTCTCCTTCAATATAATACTAACTAAGCAATTTTATTATCATTTCTTCGATTAGCTTGTTTTTTTTAATGTTTTACACGTTCCCTGTCTTGTAAAGATGTCGTCTTTTGACATGCCCCTTTGGGGAAGTTTTCGCTTAAACTGGGTTTGGTGACCTTTACCTTTAAAAGGTAACTTTTTGATTTTGGATATTCCAAAAGTTAAAGACTATTAGTTGACTGGTTTTAATGGTGAAAGTGGGTTTAGTGGGTTTAATAGTGAAGGGTATCTATAGGTTTAATGTGGGAGTGTAGTTAGCACATATTATGTTATGTAAGATCTAATAATTAAATTGGTTTTGTTTTAAAATAATGGGTTATATTTTTTACTTATTGAAAGGTGGAGAGGATAAAATATATTTTGCATTAAATATATAGGTTAATTAATTAATTATTTCAATTAATTTAGATAAAAAAAGTATAGAGAAGTACAAAAAACAAATGTTAAAATTGATAAATAAGGAAAGATGTTCTTCACTTTGAGTGAGATGAGAAATATTCTATTGTAATGCACACTTTGTGATTCAACTAAAGAATATGTCCTCGGATCTACGTCAATGGAGTTCCAATGAACTAGAATGTGAACTATGTGTAATCGAGGGTCAAAATCATACAAGTGGCCCAAATCTTGAGATTTGCAGCCTAAACCTCTATGCAAACCTAATCCTAAAATGGTGGCCTTGAATTCCTTGAATTGATTCTTCATAAACATGTTCCTCTATGCAAATCTAGATTGGGTGGTGCTTAAAAGCACTGGTAGAATTTGCTACCACGTGGGAGAATTTGCAACTTGTCTTAATTATAGGCAAGCCCTGCGTATCAATTCAATAGTGTTTGAACAAAATCAAAGACATACTAAGCAGATTGCAGAATGCTTACATATTTGTCCTAATGTATGTAGATGTTGATGCAATGCTCTCTATGATCTACTAATATGCTCTCTAGTTGATTATTTGATAGATGATAAATGCATGAATCAAATGATCTAGGGCTTGGTCCTTTTATATAACACCCTAGAACTCAAGTTCAAATATTTTGCACGTGAGTTGGCAAGTTATGGCTAGTTGGGATGAAGTCATCTTCGGCCCATGATTAAATTTAAATTTGTAAAATGAGGTTCAAGGCTACCCTAGCGATCCTAATTCAATATTAAATTTGCTCAAGTGATCTTGACCTGGGAATGACAATAGTCGGTTTAAAGACATGTTTATACCACTAAGGAATAGGGAGTTAGATTAAATTTACACTAGGGGACTAGGTGTTATTGTACACTTTGCAAGTCCTAGGTCTAGTTGCAATTATTTAATATTTTATAATATTATAAATAATATGCCAACATGGAAAAGGGTGCCCCACTTGGAAGGAATCTTGAGATTCTATGTTTGGCACTCCCCACCATTTGTTATTAGTCTTATGACAGTTGTAAGAAGACATTGAATAGAGGGTTACTAGTTGGACTATGACTGTCATTTTTTATTGGCTATTTATAGTCATGTATAAGGGGTGTGTAAGTCTAATTAGTGTCTCATGTTGGAGCACATGGAAGTTACACTTGTATTCCTTGGTCATGAGGGTTAAACTAGCCAATCAGGAGTTATATTCTAATTGTGGAGGAATTACTCTTAGAGGTGGGAGCATGGGTTAAATGTGGACCACCTTGGCTTATTTTTGGCCCATGGTTTTGGAAAACCATTCTTAGGTCCATGGATCTCATTGGCCTATATAGTTGTGACCTTTACCTTTAAAAGGTAACTTTTTTATTTTGGATATTCCAAAAGCTAAAGACTATTAGTTGACTAGATTTAATGGTGAAGGTGGGTTTAGTGGGTTTAATAGTGAAGGGTTTCTATAGGTTTAATGTGGGAGTGTAGTTAGCACATATTATGTTAATGGAAAATTTATTTTTGTAAGATTTAATAATTAAATTGGTGTTTTGTTTTAAAATAATAGGTTTTATTTTTTACTTATTAAAAGGTGGAGAGGATAAAATATATTTTGCATTAAATATCTAGGTTAATTAATTAATTATTTCAATTAATTTAGATAAAAAAGTATAGAGAAGTATAAAAATAAATGTTAAAACTGATAAACAAGGAAAGATGTTCTTTGCTTTGAGTGAGATGAGAAATATTCTATTGCAATGCACACTTTGTGATTCAACTAAAGAATATGCTCTTGGATCTACATCAATTGAGTTCCAATGAACTAGAATGTGAACTTTGTGTAATCAAGGGTCAAAATCATACGGGTGGCCCAAATTTTGAGATTTGCAGCTTAAACCTCTATGCAACCTTGATCCTAAAATGGTGGCCTTGAATTCCTTGACCTGATTCTTCATAAACATGTTCCTCTATGTAAATCTAGATTGGGTGGTGTTTAAAAGCACTGGTAGGACTTACTACCACGTGGGGGAATTTGCAACTTGTCTTAATTACAGGCAAGCCATGTGTATCAATTCAACAGTGTTTGAACAAAATCAAAGACACACTAAGCATAATGTATAATGCTTACATATTTGCCCTTATGTATGTAGATGTTGATGCAATGCTCTCTATGATCTACTAATATGCTCTCTAGTTGATTATTTGATAGATGATAAATGCACGAGTCAAATGGTCTAGGGCTTTGTCCTTTTATATAACACCAGAAAACTCAAATTCAAATATTTTGCACATGATTTGGCAAGTTATGGCTAGTTGGGATGAAGTCATCTTGGGGTCGATGATTAAATTTAAATTTGTAAAATGTGGTTCAAGGCTACCCTAAAGTTCCTAATTCAAGATCAAGGTTGCCCAAGTGGTCTTGACTTGGGAATGAGAATAGTAGGATTAAAAACATGTTTAGACCACTAGGGAATAGGGAGATGGATTCAATTTACACTAGGAGACTAGGTGTTAATGTACACCTTGCAAGTCATATGTCTAGTTGTAATCATTTAAGATTTTGTAATATTATAAATAATGTGCCAACATGGAAAAGGGTGCCCCACTTCGATGGAATCTTGAGATTCCATGTTTGTCACTCCCTATTGTTTGTTATTGGTCTCATGACAATTGTAAGAAGACATTAAATAGGGTGTTACTAGCTAGACTATGACTAGCATCTTTGATCGGCTATTTATAGTCATGTGTAAGGGGTGTGTAATTGTAATTGGTGTCTCATGTTGGAGAATTTGGAAGTTACACTTGGACCCCTTGGTCATAATAAACTAGCCCAATAGGAGTTACATTCTAATATGGAGGAATTACTCTTAGAGGCGGGGTGCATGGTTTAATGTGGACCACCTTGACATATTTTTGGCTCCTAGTTTTGAGCCCATGGTTGTGGAAAACCATTCTTAGTTTCATAGATTTCATTGGCTTATATATTTGTAAGAAAATATAGATAGTTTCCTACATTAACCCTATGAGAAGAGATGTCACAAGTTATCCGATCTATACAAATTCTAGCAACATTTTAGCATAAACTACACATTAAAAGAATGAAAGAAAGAACAACTACACAAAAGAGAGACAACAATATACCCTCAGAAATCATTTTTTAGAAAAATTCAGCCCCTAAAGCACTAGAACTAGTATATTTCTAGCTACAAAACAATTGCAATACAATATCAAGCTCTAAGCCTTAACATAAAGATCAACGCTCTCAGCCAAGGAGGAAACCATGCAAGATGTGACCTTCTATAACAATGAGAAACCATTGTTATTATCCCAATAAGACCAATCAAAGAAAAAAAGAGAGCCACATGTCCCACTCCATGCTCCTCAAGATCTCCTCAATAAGCAACTCAAGCACTAATGTGCTTACAACAAGCTCCACTAGAAATGAAAAAGTACAAGATGATCAAATGATGTATAACAACATCCCAAGTCTCTTATTTCTAGGCAAGAGAGAAACAATGAGAGAAAAACTTACTCAAAGATTCCCAAACCACCACACCACCAATAATTAATGTCCTAAGAAAAAATAATCAATGCACAAAGCATCTCCAAGGTGGGCACCCAAGTTTGCCACCAAACCATGTGACAACACATTCTCCAAAGCACCAATATTGCCCCTCTCCAAACTTAGCACCTAAGTTTGATTTACACCTATTAACTAAGCATTAAATACTTTTTACAATATTGAATGCATTTTTATAATGATCTCAAATCATGGATACATTCACTTAATGAGCCCAATTGACCATGTGCTCACAAAACCATAACCCTCTTAATGTGTCACCCACATTAAATACATTTGCAATGTCACACACAACCTCCCATGGGAAAATATTGCCTAATCCCAATGTTTGGTGTTCCACATAGGCATGGACCCTAGCATTACATAATACAAAAAAATTATTTACAAGGTACACAACTTACCCCAACAATATTGAAGGCTTCAGATGGGCATTATATGTCATGTTTTATGTAGAGTTATGATGTCGAAATTCCTCCAAAATCATAGTGTAGACCCCATCAAAGAAAAAAGACCTTGATATTGTATTGTAACCTTTGTTGTTGATCAATACAATACGTATGGTTCTTTGGAGGTTGGATTTTTTCCTTTGTAGATTTTTCCCAAGGTATCTTCTATGTAGTGTGTATTGTGTTCCTCTTCTTCTCTTCTTCCTTTCTTATTCTTGAACTAGTGTCATTACTCAACTAAAATTTTATTGGATTTGGTATACTTTCATTGCTTACCTAATTAGATTAACTAGGAATTGTTGTACTTTCCCTTTCATTTAATATTAGAGCCTAGCCAACTTGTTAGATATATGGGATGAATAGGCCTATCATTGTATTGATCCTTGCTTGAGTGGGAGTTTTACAATTGATCTTATATTTCAAGAAATATATATTACAAGCACTTCTACAATGGAGGTTGAGAAGTTTAATGGAACAAACTTTGAGCTTTGGAAACTAAAGATGGAGGATCTCCTTTGTTAATAGAGATTTGTGGGTAACAATTTCTAAATAGAAACCATCTAGCAGGAAAGATGAAGATTGGGTCATTATTGACAAAAAGGCAAGAAGCCTTGTTCAACTTTGCCTTGCAAATTCAATTCTCTTGAATGTGTTGAGAGAAACCACCATTGGGAGCCTTTGGAAGAAGTTATGGAACTTGCCTCAAATAAAGTCCCTGGCAAACAACTTCTTTTTTGCATAAGAAGCTTTGCTCCTTGAGGATAAGTTATGGATACTTTGTGATGGAACACTTGAATATGATGGAGAATTTATGATAGAGCTCCTTGAGGATGAGTGATGGAACCTCTACTATACTTCCTTATGCTATTCTCATGGAACCACCAACACCTAGTGGGAGTGAGATTGGGATGTGGATGACTTGATGGAGATGGTGTCGGACAAGTAGATGCTTTCATCTCATTTGTATATATGTGTTCAGATAGCATATTGTTTGGATTGTTTGTCTGTGTTTCCCTATGGGTACACTTGTTTGCTACATGTCTGTTAGTTCCCCCTAGAGGACCCATGCTACCCTTGTAGGTACATGAAAATAGGATGAACAAAATGTTGTGCCATTCTTCTTTTTGTATTTGCATTCTTCATATGCATTGCTTACTTAATTTTCTATGCATTTTGGGGATGATTCAAAGTGTTGAGGCATTTAGGTCTCTTCCTTGTTGGCCCAAAAAAATTATTTGTTTCTTTGCTATATGTCTTATTTTATTATGTTCATACTTCTATATGCTTACGGAATGATGACATTTGTCCCTATCCTTGATTATTTATTCCCCAAACTAAGACTAGCCCTAGGTATATAGATCACTTTATGCAACTTCATACGATGATGTTGATCTCTATGTGACATATCTTTATGTCTGTTGATGTCATTCGATAAGCATGATTTATGGTGCATCATGCAACGACATCATCTTTTGTGCCTCTCCTTAGGGTCATCTCACATTAGTGACTCTAGGGACATATCCATTCATATATGCTTCCTAGAGATCTTACACCTTCCCCTTTTCTACCTTAAAATTAATTGCATACTTTTGGTTTATGCAATTATTTTAAAGGGGCATACTTGCATCTTCACATGTGCAACCATGCATATCCATACACATTGTCAGCATGCTCCTTGGAGAATCAGTATCTTGTGGTCCTAAGTATAGAGAGTTTCTTGGATTTGGCCACCCTTATTAAGATTACCTAGCCATAGAGCATGCTAATCCATGTAATTTCTAGTATTTTATTTGCATATGATCCACCTAGCAATAGAGTATGCTAGTGCATGCGACTCATATCAACTACTTCTTAAACTCTTCATGGGTCACCTAGCAGTAGATTACATTAATGCATGTGATTCATGAAGGTCTTGTATGGTTCCTAGCAATAGAGTACACTATGCTTTGAATCATACCCCACATTTTCCTAACAACAAAGCTAATTGGGATTATGTCTTTCTATTTTCTAGCAAGAGAGTATGCTAGAAAATGCTCATTTTTCTCCCTTGTTTCTTTGTATTCCTCTTGTGCTTCTCTTTTTCATGTGTGTACATGTTATGTGTGTATTATATTATATATGATTTGCTATCATTATTAGTTTTTCAAGTTATATTTTTCTAATACCTTTGTTTTGTAGGCTTTATGTTATTCTAACATTGCTTATTTTGCAGGTTTTTATTTTTATAAAACATGTTTTATTTTACAGATTCTTAGTATGGGGTCATGCTTATCTAGCTTGGAGAATTGTTGTGTATCCTTTTTCATATTCTCAAAATGTTATTTATTTTCATTAATTTATTTTTGTACTTTAGTATAGTTTATCACCTAGTGGTGCAAACCTGCTAAAGTGGGGGAAAATGTAAGATCAAAAAGTACAGACCTTGCAATTTTGGTACTACAATTTGGCCTCAATTTAGCATCTGTAGCCCCTAGCATGTTTCTAGGTTCATTTGGCCCTATACTAGCCTTTATCCCACTCTTTGTGCCAACATGAGCTTTGTGTTTTTGTATGTAAATGTTTGTGTTGCCTTTGTAAATGTGTTTTTTGTGTAAACCTAGTGTCTTTCTATCATTTTGAGTCTTTTCTAGCCCTGTTGTACTTGGACAATAGTGTGATGTGTGTGTTGGAGTTTGATATTTGACCCTCATAGCCCATTAGATCCTGCAAAACAATGATATCCCTTCTACAAGAGATTTTTATAGAGCGAAAATGCAATAATACTCATATAATATGTGTGTGCCCAAAGGGGCTTACAATTTACACATGAATCCCTAATCATATAGAGAAGGGGTGACATGAGAAGGTGGTTGTGGACTCTAACCACCTTGCATGTGCATAAGACGTGTGATAAAGGTATCATATGTAATGAGTTAGGTGTCACCAAAAAGGTGAACATGTGTCTCATCAATATGAGGTGAGACAAAAAGGTAAAAAGCCTAAAGTTGGACTTAACTAGTGTGAATAGGACTCTCCTAAATAGGCTAAAATCTAACTAGTTGTATAATGTCCTTATTTACACTAACACCCCCTTAACTGTAACTTAGGGAGAATAGATAAATAAATATGGGTCCCAACTATGAGGCCATGTTAGGTACCCATGTACAGACAATTTTCTCACAAAGTAAAGGAGAAAACCTAGTGGGAAATAAAACTCATCTCCAAAAGAGAAAAGATGCATGAAAAATGTACAAGTGAAGAAGAAAGAAGGAAGACTTAACATGAACCCCCAAGGACTACTTCTAGCACAAGTGTACAATAAATGTTCCCCCATAGGAGAGAAAAAGAGAGAAGGTCTATGCAACCCCCAAAAAGTGAGAAGGAAAGAACTCCATGTGAGGAAATGCTCCCTCCCAAATCTGAGATGAGAAGAGAAACTATGCAGCCTCCCCTCAAATTGCCTCTTGTAGTGTTGATAGATGCTCGACACTGGATGTAGAAGATAATCCATGATTGTTGAACATTTCTCTCCTTGGGAAGAAATAAAACTATAGATGTGTGCAAGATATCTTCCCATTCTAGATAGGAATATGTAGGAAGAATAATGAATGTCTCTGAATTCTGTACATGATCCAAAGACAATAGCCCAAGATGATGTCTTCAAATGTTTCTCAAAGACCTCCAAGCCAATGCCAAATTGTGAAAAATGTTGATATGATGAATTAGGTACCATATAATATTTAAGTATAGGAATCATGGATGTATAGTGCTCACCATAGGCAAGACATCTGGACCAATGAGAAACTGGTACTTCTGTAGAGGATGTCAATATGGATGATGTCTAAGTCGAATATGTGGACTCATGTATATCTACAAAATCTACCACTATAGAAGTAAATGTAAGTGAAGAAAGAATAATAGTATCTGAATGTGCCCTCATGACATCCAAAGAAGATTATGGTGATGCATCTCCATCAAAGCTATCATCAAATAGAAGACCAATATCCTCAATTGTGTCTTCCCAGTATGCAATATGAGACTCTACAAAAAAGGATGGTATGTCTAGTAGAAATGTGTCTAAATGAGGTGGATCTGGAAAATTGATATCAATATTCTATTGCAAGGAATCAATGGAATCCATAGATGAATCATTGGATTTGGATGTAGCAACAAGTGATGATGGAGGAGATAAGATCTCAATGCAAGTCATCGAACTACATTGTTCATCCCCAATGATGTTGTTCTCTCACAAGATGTCGAAGTGAAACTATATGATGATTTTGCAAGTGCTAGATTAGAAGAATTTGATAAAGCAATATTATGATCTAGAAGAAGTTGCTTCATTTCATCATTTTGCTTTAGGAAACATTCATCTTCATTATGGTTTTTCTTTCCGTAGTAACACATTTTACCTTCATTGATTTTGAAGGTGTGAATAGAATACTCAGATGGAAAAGAGAGAGAGAGTGTGTGAGATACATGAATAGCTCACCCAAGATGACTCAACCAAGAAACCAACAAAAGTGAATGCAAAATCACAATATTGCCCCCTTTGATTCAATCAATGAACCCCTAAGCAATTTGTAGTGATGTGGCACTTTATATGTAGTGCATTTACAATTTCCTTCGGGTGGATTTGATGACTTATGATTACAAAATCTCAAAATATGGGCATATCATAAAAGTATAATTTTGAAACACTTTCAAGGAAAACTAACAGCACCACTGTGTAGTGCTAAAATAATTAGGCAATTTCAAAAAATGGGACCCAAAAAGGAGTTCATATATGCCTAAACGAGCCCTTCAAAGCTCCAAAAATGGGAATTGTGCAGGGTTACCCTTGAGAATCTATGATTTAAAAAATCCATAATCAAATTTGCAAATGGATCACACCACAATGTAGAGCATGAAAAATTACCCTGAATCAAAAAAATGCATAGAAAAATGTTTTCGTATGGCCGAGAACGAGGCTTCTGAAGTTGAGCCAAAAATTCAAAGAGGCTAATGGAGAGGGGTCAATAATTTGGGGGAAAAAGAGATGACATAACTAGTTGAAAAAACAAAGATGTTGGATTTCTTTTAACCTCTGTGTAAATCCTGCAACTGCCAAATTTCACCAAGGACCGCTGGATTAAAGTGCAGAACCATTGGTTAATAATGCAGATGACAGAGCTGAGTGCAGTGATGGCAAATAGATGGTATGGAAATATGGATTCCATATGGATCTATATGGTTGTACATATTTTTCACAAAAAATTCAATCCCCCCAAAAAATCACCAAAATTTTTCCAACTTTGAAATACCAAGTGTTTTATATCAAAATTCATCTCTTAGGCCTTCTGAGCATAATGAAAAGGTTGGTTTGGCTCCAAGACACACAGTATGAAATCACTTGGCTGAAACCCCTCGATTTGAGAAGGTGCTTGTAGATTTAGAGATTTGATACCATGCTGGAGTCTGATATTTGACCCTTACATCCCATTAGATCCTACAAAATAAATGATATGCCTTCTACAAGAGATTTCAATAGAGCCAAAAATGTAATAATATTCATACAATATGTGTGTGCCCAAAGAAGCTTGCAATTTACATATGAACTCCTGATTATATAGAGAAGCCTGGGTGAGATGAGAAGGTGGATGTGGACTCTAATCACCTTGCATGTGCATAGGACATGTCTAATTAAGGTGTCATACGTACATGAATTAAGCATCACCAAAAAGGCGAACATGTGTCTCATCTAAAAGGGTAAAAAACCCAAAGTTACATACTTAACTAGTGTGACTAAGACTCTCCTAGATAGGCTAAAAGATAACTAGTTGTATAATGTCAGGTTATTTACACTAAAACATGGACATCCATGTGACACACTAGCATCCACTAAATTTGTAGTTGTACAATGGTCATTTTCTTTTGTTCTTGCTACCTTGTTGTGCCTAGACATTTGAATGTAACTACCCTAAGATTCATTGGGTGAATCTCAATAGTCAATTTGCATTCTATGACCCTTGACCTTCCCTCTAAACTCAACATATTTGAATTGAACTAAGCAATATTTCTCTCCATCAATCTAGATCTCTTGCATTCTAATGGTCTTGTGAAGCATTCTAGCATCCTTAATCTTTTTAAGCAACAACTATAGAATTCTAGCATTGGTCTTCTTTGGTCTTCCTTCTGATGGTGGAAAAAGCACAATAAAACAAAGCTAGATGTTACCAAAGGATAAATAAAGGTACTACTAAAAAGAGCTTCGAAGTTTTTTGCATCAATGGTGTTGAACTTGTGACTATGTGAGAAGCCTAATTATTGTGAAGAACTGATAAATTATAGTAACAATGCTATAGAAGCTATGAATTGATTGAAAATATTAGCACACCTCTCCTTTGACACTAAACATGAATAACAAGACCCGGTGTTACTTTGAAAGCAACAAGATTGCTTCTATAAAGCTAGGAATTCCAAATGATAAGAGACCTCTAAAAATTCCAAACAAAAATCTATAAATACCAATGGACCCATAATTAGGAAAGGAGAGGGATGTTTGAGCATGTTGGGTGCACTCTACTAACAATAGAACTAGAGTTCAAAGATTTAAAAAACATGCAATAATTGATGTATGGCACAATGAAATCATAGGCACAAAAATAATGCATGCATTCACTAGTTTTAATAGTAACTCAATCGTTGAGGTGAACATGCAATTGTCGTGATGTTTGCATAATCACTGGGGCAAACCCAGAGAAATAGGGGAAGATGCATCAATAAAAGACAAAAACTAAACTTTGGACAAGAAAAAAAAGTGGAGACAAATAAATAAGTGAAAAAGAAAGAAAGTTGTCTTAAAAATCATCAAAACACACCCATCAGATTAGGATGAATTGGAAAGTTTTTTTTGTTTTTCATGCCATGTAGGGTTGTGTACTAGGATGTTAGGTTATCATTGGACCTGCCATGTATGCCTATCCATTTTTAGGCACTTACAATGACAGAGACGAGAAACAAAGATCTAGTACCATAATAGAGATCAAGATCTCAAGACAAATATTTTGGGACTATTGTTACTTGGGACAAAACCATGCCCAAAACCTAGTCGTAGGACTAGGCCACCCATATGACCTAGTTTGATTGTGTGGTTTCATCGTCTATTGTTGTCAAACCATGGGTTTCACTCACTTGTGTCTATACTTGTGTTTGAAAAATGAGGTAGTGTTGAAAAGCACCTTTGAGGTCTTGTTATAGAGAGAGGAAAGATCATTGATTTCCTTAATAGTAGTCAAGATTTATTGTCAATATATAAATGTTGAAAACATGCTTTAACCACTAATACAAATGCTAATATAATTGAGATTGAGATTGATGTAGTTGTGATTGAAATGTTCTAAATGCAAATGCCTTATGATATGAATTGATTCTAAATGACTTAGGATGATTTTCTTAAATATAAGTCCTAGACACATAACTTGAGACTTTTGGCAAGCATGCTGATGAGGTAACAACCACATTATGAAGCCAGTCTAGAAAGTGGGAGATTTAAAATTCAAATAGGTAAGACTAGGCTATGACAAGGTCATAGCACAACCTTGTCCAAAGGTTAGGACTATAGGTACAACCTAATAAAAAACAAAGATCCTATAAATTTGGACCAATCATAACTAAAGTGATAAATTTAAAAAAAATAATGATAAATTCAACATCAAAATTGGTTGGTGTACAAAATAAATCAAATTAAATAGTAAAAGTAAACATTTATGATCCACACAAAATGAAATAAAACAAAAAGGTTAAAAGATCCAAAGTATATAATTATTATGCATAGTTTATATTCTTTTAATTATTTTCATATAATTGATATGACTTCGACTTTATTTTATTAAATTTATATGTTTTAACTTATATACACACAATTTAATAAAGATAATATACATTCAATTATTGTTTGGCTTTGCAATAACTTAAAAAAGTAACTAAGTCATATTCTTCTTCTTCTTCTTTTTCCATATTTAAAAGTGATACGATTTGACCTTACTCTACTAAGTTGAGTTGGTATTTTTTAAATATTCTTTAATAAAAGGTTTACACTTGAATGCAATTTTATGCATATTTAATATTTTATTATTCACACTTTCATACCAAAAAGAGTGATGCAATGTTTGAGCATATCTATCTAATTAAACATCAACAATATTTTCCATAATATATATCATTTTAGATGTAAAATAGGTAGATGGAAGAAGTATATAAAAGAAAGTAATGAGAGAGCAATTAATTTAGATTAAGAAGAGGGGTTTGATAATTGTAATAATACATGAAAATTAAATGGGAGGGTCAAGGGTACTTGGCTTTGGAACTAATAATATAGAAATGATGCTAATGTGAATCTATTTGTCTCTGTCTAGAAATTAATGTCTTAGGTCTAATGATTTTACCAAAATCTGTGCCATCTCAGAAAATTAATGTATTCGGTCTAATGATTGTACCAAAATCTGTGTCATCTCAAAAGTTTATGTAGTTTAGATTTGAGTGTCACGAGGTCAATCTCGTAGTGCAAATTTGATTTGATTTATGGTGCATGAGATTGATCTTCTTAATAACTAAATCTACCAAGATGGTGTTCAAGGACATCATTTATAATTTTGGTAACTTGATAGATGAGTGAGTTCTCCTAAGTCAAACCTCTTTCGCAAATCAACTTTCCTGAAAAATATGGGATACATCATACACAAACATGCAAATGACCTATATAATGATGTAGGGAATATGATTCTTTATTGCCCTTTAATAAAAAAAATATTTTGATAATTTTCTTATTATAATTACATATGAATCAATTGCACACTAAATGTTTTAAATAACATGACATAACAACACATCACACAAACATACTTAAAATTGAATCAAATCAATCTTATGTTATTTAAAATAATCTCTACACAAAAAAGCAAATATATAAAAATAAATGCAATTAAAATACAATAAATACAAAAATAAATATACAATTACAATTATACAATAAAGTATATTTATTTCACTACACTCATCCCTTTCAAATCCCTCAAAAGTATTGTATGAGGTCAGCGATGATGTATTTTTATCCTTGGCCGTGCATTATATCGTTAAAGTCACTTAAATTATAATTAGATTGTTGTAAGAAAATTATTGAGTATTACACGCCTTCCTTCAAAGCTTTATACCTGCTGTTTTATATATTTCAAGTCCCTATCATATTAATAATAATAATATACGATTGTTCTAATTGCAAGGGAAGTCCAACGAATAATATAGGATTTTTTTTTGGGTAAGTAAAATAAATAAATAAATATAATATTGTACAATATATAATATTTATAGTGAATGAAAGAAAAAGACTTATTTATTTAGTAATGATTCTTTTTTAAAGAAGAGATTTTATCTATATACTACAAATATAATAAAAAGAATCAATTTTTAGCAATTAGAATTAGGAGTTTGTTGAAAGCTAAACAAAATAGATATCTGTTGGGGCGAATAACAAGGTTAGTGTAGATCTTGGTCTGCAACAACAACACAATCATACTAAAATTAGCCATCACTAGGGCATCAAAACAAGGAAGAAGACCCAACGAAAACATTACAAAGCTTGCCATTTCTGCCACTTTCCAAGATAAAGATTGATGCCAATATCTGCCATCTTATCTACCTCCTTATTATGATTTTTGCGGATATGTTGATATTCGATGTGACTAAAATGATTTAAACGAAGCTTGATCATTTTGATTTCATATGAAAGACTAATGGATTTGTATTGACAAAGTTTGACAACATTAATAATGAGCTACGAGTCTTTGAAAAGTTTCAGCTTATTGCACCCCATTTCTTTAGCAAGAGAAATCCCCAATCTTAGTGCTTTGGCCTTAGCATAGTTATTAGTAGAGATGCCTAGTCAACTGCAAAGTTTACACAAAGATTTCTATTTAAATACAATACTCCACGTCCACCGGCAAAACCAGGGTTCCTCTTTACAACCTCGTCAAAGAAGAGGCATAAACCTTTAGAGAATAGGGGGCAAGATTTGGTTTACTAGAATTTTTTTAATATAAACCGAGGAGAAACCTCATTTAAAAGGGCATAAGTCTTCACAGTTGTAGCCTAAGTAGGAGGAAGATGATCCTACAAATCACTTCATTCCTAGCATTCTAAACTCCCTAAAAAATATATTTGGGCAATAATTGCTTCACCTTTAGAGGCCAATTGGGGGATTCAAGTTCTTTAGAAGAGTATAATTGCAAACATTTTCAAAGTTATTAGGAAGACGAGTAGTAGGGGAGGCATTGGATAGAATTAATCTCCATCAACAACATAAGGGCATTGTATAAATAGATGATCTCTACTTTCTTTCTCCATTTGACAAAGAGGGGGCATAGGCTTGGGCCTACAAAGTTGTTGCAAATATGGGCCTAACTGGTGTCGACATTGATGTCAACATACTCCTGTTGCATTAATGTCAAGGATTGGATGAGTTGTATGCTGAGGATATTGAGAAAATTAGTCCTATTAGAAATAGAGAAAATCAGTGTAAACAGTGAAGCTCTATGAAGTGAATATCCTAGATAGATGAAGATCAAAGAATGCGCATCAAAGGGTTTGTAGCTATGTGTCTAAAGATGATACAGTCAAGATTTAAGAGATTCGCATGAAAATTTGGAGGAGTTATGGCCATGAGAATAAAACTGGTTCTGGGAACTGTTCATAGGTGACAGAGTGACACAAATAGGTCCGATGAGATCAAAAAATGCAATATCTTATTCTGCAGATCTGGTGGCATGTTTGGGAAGCTAATGTGAATAGACAATTCAATTAGTTCATGGTTTGGAGGTCCACAAGCAATCCTTCTTATGTGATAGTAATGACCGACTGTGTTCTTGAGGTTCCTAATGAAGATGCGAATGATTTCAGTAAGCAGAAGTGGTACGGATGTTCTTGGTGATTCAAACAAGCTTGTGGGTGTCTCTAGATTGTGTCCAGTTCGTGTTGGGGGTCCGCATTGAAGATAGAGCTCGTAATTGAAGATTTACCTTCCAGTGATGGTGTTCTTCCTAATCTGGGCTGACCGGATGACTTGCACATATTGCAGATGATCTTGATGTTGTTTTGCGAAGCCTAGCATGTTCCACAAAGAATATTGAAGTCTCAGCTATGGGTAGCCAACAATGTAGTAGTGCACATGAAGCTTTTGTAATAAGTCAAGTTGTATTTTTGTATTTGCTCTGTAATAAGATAAGTGTATGATATGCCAACTTTGATGATCATTCCAAAGTCGATGTCTTGTATAAATAAGAATTGCGAAGTCATTCAAAAGTATCCTGGTAGCGATGAGAAGGTGGTAAGGTAGAAGAAAGAAAAACAGAGAAGAGGTGTTGAGCTTAAATGGAACTGACTCAAGCATAGTGAAGATGCTGATCTCTAGTTCAAGTATGTAATATTTATGTTATTCTGTAGACAGTGTGTCTCCTATAAGCAGTGGGCCTCTTGTGAGTAGTGTGCTCGGGCAGTGAGCCCTAATTGGCAAGTGTCATTTCATTCTTCTTATTCTTTTAACAGAGAATACAATCTTGGGTTAGTCACCCCATGGTTTTTCCCTTAACCAGGTTATCCACGTAAAACTCTTGTGTTGTATGTGTTGAATTTGTTTCTGCTCTTAAATTCATGCATTATGCCTCATGTTTGAATCTCTGATATGCTATTGAAATAGAAGAAGCTTTAAAGTATATAAAGAACAAAAATTTGGTATCAACTGATTCACCCCCCCTCTCAGTTGTCTGTCTTAAATACAATAATTGGTATCAGAGCTAAGTTCCTCTAGAAGAAGCTTAACCACTTGAGGAGATCCAAAATGTTGACCTACAAGAAGGACAATCCAAGGTTTGATGGATCAAACTTCACTGCCTAGAAAAGCCGCATGGAATATCATATACAATGCATGGGATATCAATATTGGAACATAACCTCAACTAAATATGTTCCCCCAAGGAATGGCCCAACAACTATAAATGAAATCAGAGATGCAAAAAATAATCTTCGAGCTAAAGAAGCCCTACTGAGTGCCTTGTCTGACTCAGAGCTGACAAATGTTGTGGGATTGAAGACTGCTTATGAAATTTGGACAAAACTTGAAAATCTATATGAAGGAGACAAATATGTTAAGTGTGCCAAGCTGCAAAGTCTGAAAGGAAAGTTTGAAAACCTAAAGATGAGTGAAGATGAGAATATCACTTCTTATATGACAAAAGTAAATGAGCTTGTTTGTGGCATCAGATGTGCTAGTGGAGTACATGATGAAGATGAAATTGTTGCTAAAGTTCTCAGATATTTACCCCCTACATATAAACACAAAGTTGCTGCCATTGAGCAAATCAGATCTTTGACAACTATCACAAGGGATCGATTGGTTGGTAATATATCTGCATTCGAGTTAGCCGAGTTTGGTGATGCACTTCCCAAGACTGAATCTGCATTCAAAGCTAGTGCCTCTACAAAAGGCAAACAGAGATATGATCGAGGAGAAAGTTCCTTAAGAAAATCAAATTGGTATGAGAAAGCAAGAAAAGATCTGGAAGAGGATGAATTAGAATCTGAACAACTTGAGGCCCTCATTGCAAAGAGACTGCCAAGAGGATCAAGTAAGTATGAAGGAAAATTACCTTTTAAATGCTTTGCCTACAATAAGATTGGTCATTTTGCCTCAAGATGTTTGGAAAGGGTTTCAAGGCTAAACCCTAATAGATCAAGTTTCAGAAAAAGTGTTACTATGTTCAAGAAGATGATGATGAAGGAGTAACAGATGATGAATCTGAGATAGGAAACAAATCTGGAAGTGACTGGGTGTTTATTGCCATCAAAGAAGAAGATCCAATGCCCATTGAACTTGCCAATCATAAGATGATAGAAAGTGCTTTAGCTACTCAGGTTGAAGAAAAAGATGAATGGGTTATTCACAGTGGATGCTCTCACCATATGACTAGCGACAAGTGTAAGTTCTTAAGCTTGGAAAGATATGAAGGTGGAGTTGTAAAGTTTGGAGACAATTCTGCTAGTAGAATTAGAGGCAGAGGAAGCATATCTTTTGATGGAAAGAACAAAACCAGTGATGTTTTGTATGTTGAAGGTCTAAAGCATAATCTTCTTAGTGTTGGAAAGTTGGTGGACAAAGGCTATGATCTCCGTTTCAAAAATAGAAAATGCAATATCTTTGAAAGCTCTGGAACTGAGATTACATCCGGTACATAGACAAAAGGTAACATCTTTCAATTAGTTGGTACTGGCATAAGTTGCTTATTTGTTCAAATTGATCAGAGTTGGTTATGGCATAGGAGAATGTGCCATGTGAATTTTGATAATATCATTAAGATAAGCAACACTTAGGCTGTAAGAGATCTTCCAAGACTGATGAAACCTGCTAACAGTTTGTGCAAAGAATGTCAGTTAGGCAAGCAGAGCAGAGTCACATTCAAAAGTAAGGAACAATCTTCAACCGGATTATTAGACTTGGTGCACATTGATCTCTGTGGTCCGGCAAGAGTCAGGAGCCTGCAAGGAGATATGTATTTTATGTTACTAATTGATGACCACTCCTGGATGATGTGGGTGACCTTCTTAAAAGAGAAATCTGAAGCACTTGAGAAGTTTAAAATATTCAAAGCTATGGTAGAAAATGAAACTGGCATAAACATAAAATGTCTCAGGTCTGATAGAGGTGGAGAATTCACATCCAAAGAGTTCATAACATTTTGAGAGAAGTATGGGATAAAGAGACAATTATCTGCTCCGAGGACTCCACAACAGAATGGAGTAGTGGAGAGAAAGAACCAGACCATCCAAGAAGCTTCTAGGACCATAATGATGGAAGCAAATGTTCCTCAGATCTATTGGAAAGAAGCTGTGAGCACTGTTGTCTACACTTTCAATCAAGTACAAATCAGAGGCAATACTGGTAAGACTCCTTATGAACTTTGGTTTGGTATCACTCCTACTGTAAAGTATTTTAGAGTCTTTGGTAGTAAATGCTACATCAAAAGAGATGAAGACCTTGGGAAGTTTGATGCTAGAAGTGATGAAGGAATATTCTTGGGATATTCCACTCAAAGCAAAGCATACCGGTGTTATAACAAGAGATTGAGAAAGATTTTAGAAAGTACAATTGTGAAGGTTGATGAAGGCATGGAAAATCCCTCAAGGTTTTATGAGTATGAAGTAGATGATCAGACTGATATCTCGGTCTAAGAAGAATAAGCCCCAACTGCAGTTTAGATTAAACTGATCTAGAGAATCCTGAAATACAGCAAGAAGAAACAGGTTTGGATGAACCTGTCCAAGAATTAGAAGTGCAAGAAATTCCCAAAACTCCCAGGTATGTAAGATTGAATCATTCTGAAGATCAGATTATAGGAGACAGAAACAAAGGTGTTCAAACAAGAAGAAATATTGCTCAAGATTCAATGAAGTACTGTCTAATTTCAAAAATTAAACCAAAAACAATAAGTGAAGCTTGCAATGATGAGAATTGGGCTAAAGCAATGAAGGAAGAATTGATTCAGATTGAAAAGAATAACACTTGGCATCTTGTCCCCAGACGTAAGCACAAAAATGTGATTGGGACTAAGTGGGTCTTCCAAAATAAACTAAATGAAGAAGGTGAAGTAGTAAGAAACAAAGCCAAATTGGTATATAAGGGTTATTCTCAAGTAGAAGGAATTGACTTTGAAGACTTTTTCTCCAGTGGCTAGAATTGAAGCAGTCAGATTATTTCTTGCCTTTGTTGCCTTCAAGGATTTCAAAGTATATTAGATGGATGTCAAGTCTGCCTTCCTGAATGGTGATTTGGAAGAAGAGGTATACATTGAGCAACCGGATGGATTTCAATTGTCCAATCTTGGTGATATGGTCTGCAAGTTGAAGAAAGCATTGTATGGACTCAAACAAGCTCCAAGAGCCTGGTATGAAATATTGGACAAACATCTTTTGAAGATTGGTTTCAACAAAGGCACTGCTGACAGTAATCTATATTTTAAGATTGATCATGAAAGTATCTTGATTGTTGAAGTATTTGTTGATGATATCATTTTTGGAGGGAAATATAGTATGTGCAAGACCTTTGCAAATCAAATGCAAAGTGAATTTGAGATGTCCATGTTTGGGGAAATGAATTTCTTCTTGGGTTTGCAAATCACTCAAACAAAGAAAGGAATCTTCATATCACAAACCAAGTATGTGAAATAGTTGTTGAAGAAATTTGGGATGGAAGACTCAAAGGCAATGAATACTCCCATGGCAACCAGATGTAAGCTAAGTAAAGATGATGAATCCCCTAAGGCTGATTAGAAAAAGTATAGGTCAATGATTGGAGGACTGCTCTATCTTACTCAAACTAGACCTGATATTATGAATGTTGTTGGTCTTGTTTCCATATTCCAAGCTAATCCTAGAGAGTCTCATGTCATGGCAATCAAGAGAATTCTTAGATATCTGAAGGGAACAATGTAGTATGGATTATGGTATCCTAAGGATCATGACTTCTCTCTTCATGCATACACAAATGTTGATTCGGCAGGAGATGTGGATGACCAGAAGAGTACCAGTGGTGGTGCATTCTTTTTGGGAAAAAGATTGGTTTCTTGGCTGAGCAAGAAACAAGAGGCAATATCTCTGTCCACTACAGAAGCAGAATATATTGCAGCAGCAGGCAGTTGCACTCAAGTATTGTGGATGAAGCAAATGCTAAGAGATATAAGAGTAGAGTATGAGTAACCTATCAAATCTTCTGTGATAACTCAAGTGTAATAAATATATCAAAAAATCTAGTGTTACATTCAAAGACAAAACATATATCCATCAAGTTTCACTTTTTGAGAGAGCAGGTGAACAAGAATGAAGTCAGATTGGAGTTTGTGCCCTCAAAGGATCAGATTGTAGACATTTTTACTAAACCTCTACCTAAGGACTCTTTTGAGTATCTCAGGGAGAAGTTAGGGGTTATTACCCCTCTAGTTCTGAATTAAGGTGCACTAATGTGCATCAATCCAGTGGACCTCACAGTCATATCTTGTGATTCAAATTGATGTTAGGAGGCTACTACTCAGGGGGAGTAGTCAGTTTAACTTTGAAGAGTGAGAAGTGGTTGCAAGTATGTGCCCTTTGCTATATCAAAGGGGGAGCAGTAAAGGAAGAGAAGACATGTGAATAGTTGTTGTTGATAGGGGAGCTATGTCAGTCAGTAAGGAGAAGTTCTTGTCTTGATGATTAAAATAGTTTTTCGCATTATATGTTGCCATCAATGACAAAGGGGGAGATTGTTGCAAGTATGGGCCTAACTAGTGTTGACATTGATGTCAACATACTCCTATTGCATTAATGTCAAGGATTGGATGAGTTGTATGCTGGGGATATTGAGAAAATTAGTCCTATCAGAAACAAAAAAAATTAGTGTAAACAGTGAAGCTCTATGAAGTGAATATCCTAGATAGATGAAGATCAAAGAATACACATCAAAGGGTTTGTAGCTATGTGTCTAAAGATGATCCAGTCAAGATTTAAGAGATCCGAATGAAAATTTGGAGGAGTTATGGCCATGAGAATAAAATTGGTTCTAGCAACTGTTCAGAGGTGACAAAGTGACACAAATAGGTCCGGTGAGATCAAAAAATGCAATATCTTATTCTGCGGATCTGGTGGCATGTTTGGGAAGCTAATGTGAATAGACAACTCAATTGGTTCATGGTTTAGAGGTCCAAAAGCAATCCTTCTTATGTGACAGTAATGACCGACTGTGTTCTTGAGGTTTCAGATGAAGATGTGAATGATTTTAGTAAGCAGAAGTGGTACGGATGTTCTTGGTGATTCAAGCAAGCTTGTGGGTGTCTCTAGATTGTGTTCAATTCATGTTGGGGGTCCGCATTGAAGATAGAACTCGTAATTGAATATTTACCTTCCAGTGATAGTGTTCTTCCTAATCTTGGCCAATCGAATGACTTGCACATATTGCAGATGATCTTGATGTTGTTTTGCGAAGCCTGGCATGTTCCACAAAGAATATTAAAGTCCTAGCTATGGGTAGCTGACAGTGTGGTAGTGCACATGAAGCTTTTGTAATAAGTCAAGTTGTATTTTTGTATTTGCTCTGTAATAAGATAAGTGTATGATATGCCGACTTTGATGATCATTCCAAAGTCGATGTCTTGTATAAATAAGAATTGCAAAGTCATTCAAAAGTATTCTGGTAGTGATGAGAAGGTGGTAAGGTAGAAGAAAGAAAAGCAGAGCAGAGGTGTTGAGCTTAAATGGAACTGACTCAAGCATAGTGAAGATGCTGATCTCCAATTCAAGTATGTAATATTTATATTATTCTGTAGACAGTGTGTCTCCTGTAGGCAGTGGGCCTCTTGTGAGCAGTGAGCCCTAATTGGCAAGTGCCATTTCATTCTTCTTATTCTTTTAATAGAGAATACAATCTTGGGTTAGTCACCCCGTGGTTTTTCCCTTAATCAGGTTTTCCACGTAAAAATCTTATGTTGTATGTGTTGAATTTGTTTCTGCTCTTAAATTCATGCATTATGCCTCATGTTTGAATCTCTGATATGATATTGAAATAGAAGAAGCTTTAAAGTATATAAAGAATAGAAGTTTGGTATCAACTGATTCACCCCCCTCTCAGTTGTTTGTCTTAAATACAACAATCTCAGTGCTTTGGCCGTAGCATAGTTATTCATAGAAATGCCTAGTCCAACTGCAAATTTTACACAAAGATTTCTATTTAAATACAATACTTCACGTCCACTGACAAAACCATGATTCCTCTTTACAACCTCGTCAAAGAAGAGGCATAAACCTTTAGAGAATAGGGGGCAAGATTTGGTTTACTAGGATTTTTTTAATATAAATTGAGGAGAAACCTCATTTAAAAGGGCATAAGTCTTCACAGTTGTAGCCTAAGTAGGAGGAAGATGATCTCTACAAATCACTTCATTCCTAGCATTCTAAACTCCCTAAAAAATATATTTGGGCATTAATTGCTTCACCTTTAGAGGCCAATTTGGGGATTCAAGTTCTTTAGAAGAGTATAATTGCAAACATTTTCAAAGTTTTTAGGAAGAAGAGTAGTAGGGGAGGCATTGGATAGAATTAATCTCCATCAACAACATAAGGGCATTGTACAAATAGATGATCTCTACTTTCTTTCTCCATTTGACAAAGAGGGGGCATAGGCTTGGGCCTACAAAGTTCCTTTTCCTGATGTTGTCTTAGGTGAGTTGTTATTTTTTTACTAGAAGCCAAAAGAAAACATTGACTATGGGGATGGCACTAGAATGCCAAATATCTTGCCATTTGGGCATCAAAGGAAAAGGGCATCGACTCAAACTATAACCCTTCTTGATGGAATAGATGCCCCCCAAGTAAGCATGTCCTTAGCCAAGGGATCAAGTGGAATTCTTCCTTCCAAAGAGGCAGATAAAAGATTCTAGTCCTCATTTAAATTAAAAGGAAGACCCATTTCTTGATTTGTCTTAATCCTAGGAGGAATATCAAAGTTGATCAATTGTGATAGAAAGAAACTACTATTTGAGTATTAACCATTCCTTGACTCTAACAGAAATACTTGGCCTAAAATTACCCAATAGTTTTGTCCTCTAGAATTTTAATTTTGACAATTTCTAGGGAGCCAAGACAAGTGATTGGAGATTAAGTCCAAATCTCTTTCTATATTTCTCCAACTTAGTGTTTTCTTCCCTGTGTATGAGTAGTAAATTGTACCATTTTGCACCTGACATTTGTATTTGTTGAGTAAGAATAGCCCACCATTTTTCTTTTGATGAAATCATATGCCATGCTAGGTTAGTTGCAAGGGCTTTTTGGTTATATAAGATACATCTTAGGATAAAACCTCCTTCCCTCTTGCTTTTTATAATGCAATCCCATTTGACTAAATGATACTTCTTTATGTTTTCCTGCTTACCTTCATTCCACATGAACTTTTTGAGAAGTTGTTCCACCTTTTTCATCACCCCCACAAGAACACATAGAATACCCATTTGATAGATTGGAAGGGTAGCGAGAACAAAGTTAATGAGAAGAATTCTAGTTGGAGGAGTTAACCAACAATTTGACTAGTAATTGAGTTTGGACTTCATCTTATTAAAAAATTTCCAAATAGAAGTGTTGGGTTTAGTGAAAGAAATAGGCACACCTAGATTAGAGAAAGAGGAACCCTTACTTACCTTGAAACCAAAATTTTGGAGATTTTTGTAGCATCCATTTGGGAAGGATTAGAGAGAGATAGATGATAGATTTTGCATAGTTTTTTTTTCTTCTTGTAGCATGCGAGGAAATGTTAAGAGTGTTTGAAAAGTGCCAAGCAATTTGCGAGGAAACTCTTCCAAGCAATAGGGTGTCATCAACAAATTGAGATTTATTTAATTCTTTGCCACCATCAAATGTTGGTATGCCTAGAAGAGATCCTTAATTTCTTTGTTGTTCAAGTTTCCTTCCAAGAAGTTTAGATGAAAGGATCTACAAAAAAGGAGACAATAGGTAGCCTTGCTGCAGACCATGAGAGATTTTGAAAAAGGAGGTTGGGCTACCATTGACAAGAGAAGCGATCTAGGGGTTGCTAATACATGCATTTATCCAATCTATAGTATTATGTTTGAATCCTATTTTATACAAAGTTTTATAGATTGCTTGGTGGCTAATACAACCAAAAGAATTAGCTATATCCAATTTGATATATATATATATATATATATATATATATATATATATATATATATATATATATATATATATATATATATTTGTTTTCCTATTTGTATGAATGTATGGCCCCTTGGGAAAGGATTGTTCCTTCAAAAATATAATGGTGTGGCACCAAACCCATCTGTTCTTCAAAAATCAAGAGAGTAGTAAATTTTTCAATTCTTTTCGCAATAAGCTTAGAGTAATTTTATAGGAAGAATTATAGAGGGAGATCAGTCTAAATCACTCCAATCTTTTAGCATGAGATTCTTTAGGAATCAAACCCAAGAAGGAAGAGTTTATTCCACCATGGAGTTTACATTTTTCCTAGAGTCTTCAACCATAAGGCACATATCCTCTTTCACTAGCTCCCAAAAATTTTGATAGAAATTTGCATTAAAGCCATCCGACCCCAGGGCTTTGTCCCTTTTCATACTGAAAACCACTTGTTGAAGTTTTTCAATAGTCACCACAGCTTCACAACTTTTATTATTTTCCCTTGAGATCATAATGGGAATATTCAGAAGAAGCTTGTTCAAATGTTGGGATCTATCCTACTTATCTTCCTAAAAAAGAAGCTAAAAATGTTGAAAACACAAGATTTTATTTCCTAGATTGATTCTAGAGATTGGTCTTTAGAAGAAATGAGATTGAAGATTGAGTTGAAGTTTCTTCTTTGAATAGTCTTCTTGAAGAAATATTTTTCATCTCAATCAACCTCATCCAACTAGATCATGTGAGATCTTAACCTCTAGGTGGTTTCTTCAAATTTTAAAGAATTAGAACAATAGAGTTGTTGCTTGAGAAGGTCTTTTGAAGGGTCTTCAATCTGGACTAAATCTCCTCTAATTCTTTTTTAGTTCTCTAATTTATGAGGATAGCAGTGGTTCTCGATTGAAGATCTAATGGTAGCACACACACTCTAAATTTTGTTGACCCAATTTTGATTTGGAAAAATAGAGGGGGTGGAGTTATTCCAAGCATATTTTACCAAATTTTCAAACCCTTCCTACCTAAGCCAATTAAGAGAAGAGTATTTGAATGGAATGGGGTTGACAGGTTGTTGTGAGGTCCTAACACTTTAGTTAAAATGTGTCAATTATGTCAACCGGGTAGTGTCCAAGGTAGTTTGTAATAGGGAATGAATTCAGACATCTCATCTTAGCAATGGTTTTCTAAGTTTTTGAACAAGCCTTTAATAGAATTAATCTAAACTAGAAAGCATACTATTCTTAATCTAGAAAGTATTTTAATTTTTAATCTAGAAAGCATATAAACTAACTAGGAATCAACACATGCATTTTTAACTATGAATTTTAAAAGGCAACTAACTACTAACTGAAAACAGATTAAAACTTGAGCTAACAACTGATAACAAATTTTATGGATGAAGCAGATGCTCCAGAAACTCTAGCATAACAAACAAAACTTAAAGATTATTAACTTGAACACAATATCCTGCAGGGACACACAATAATGCTAAAACAAAAAGTTGCATTAATCTAAACAAAGCATTTACTAAACAAAATTGAACAACACAATTGCACAATGATAAAACACTTATCTATCCTATATCCTTCGAGTGGCCAACTCTCAGGAGATCTTCTTATCAATTCAAATCACATGCATTATCTCAACAACTCCAAAATAACTCCATTTTCATTTGTATTTCCATTGCTCAGAAGATATTACTCAGAATAAATTCGGTTTCTTCATCCCATAGAAAATTATCACAGAACCTAATACCTAAACATTACTTCTATATCAAGTATATCAGAAGATAGCATAACTATTTTTGAGATTACCCATAATCTATACTACCAAAATCCTAAATTTTAGGTGACACATAAATGCCACTTAAAGAAGTCTTCAACAGAAAAACAAACTTTTAACTAAACTAAATGTATGTCAGATTCAACATAGTAAAGGCTCCAAGAGTGGAGTCATAAAATGTCTTAAGTATTTTTAATAGAAAATATAAGAACCGTCAATAAAGTCTATGATCATGTATTCCTAAATTTCTGGTGCCCTGAGATTTCAGCGCTGCTGACTTCAGTTGCTTTTAAGTTCCACTAGACTCTTCATAAAAACCTGCATAAATACATATAACTTTACACATGATCATGTCAACATTAGTGGAAAACTTCAATCAATTGGAAAACAAAGATTTGTACATCATTCTATCAAAAATAAATAAATGTTGCTTATAAAATTAGTAAATTGGCATGGTTTGGGTAATTGGATGACACAGAAAGGGTTATATGACTTATTATGAATGAGGTTAATTACACCTCATCACTCTCCCCTCTCTAATATGGAGCATGTCCTTCTCTCTATTGACCATGGGCTCTTTGCATTTCTACATCCCTCTTTCTATTTAGTTCATCATACTTCACGCTGAGGTCATACATGTCCCCTACTTCCTCATCCAAATGGTCAGGATACTTAATAAAACCTTTGTGTAATTTTACCCTCATCTACCATGCATGTAAATCCCTAGGGTCTTGCTCTGTAGTTACCAAAGCTGCAGGGGGTGGCTGAAGGAGCAATGGAGGTCTGTACCTCATGCCTATCCATTTGGTCTTAAGCTGTTGTAGTATTTCTGTCAATGCTTCTGCTCTTCTATAGGACCATATGAGATTAGTTGGAGAAATCATCTCCCTCAGTTTCAAGTACATGGGCAGAGGAGTATATCTCTCTTCACAAGCATTCCATGCTCTTTCTATAAATTGTGGCCCATTAATAATGAAATCTTTAAAACAAATTCTTATGCTCTCATTATATTTTTCCTTCATAGCTGTATACTTTTTGATTATTCAGAATTGAGCCTTGAAGGCAAAGGGCTTATGATGAGGATGCCTCATGTGAAGCCCCACAATTTTCTCTGCTTGAAGGTATTCTTTAGTCCTATCTTGCCAATTCAGTTGGTTCTGTAGGTTGGACATGAATGCTCTGAGCTGAACTTCTCCCACAAAGAGATTAATGAAAAAGTCACTATACTTTTCTAACAACAAATTATGTAGAAAGAATTCACACAACAAATTCTTTTGAACAAGGGATGATTCTTTGAATATCTCTAAAAATTGTTTGTCATCAAGATCATAGGACAGATTACAAGAAATCCTTAAAAGCTTCCATCTTAACACTTGTTCATTAAGGAACATAGAATATAGCTTGGATGGCTTTCTACAAGCTAGCAATAACTCTCCAATTTTGCATGCATTAGTCTTAGCTTGATAAAGTATGTCATAAGATCCTTTAACAATACTAATTCTCGTTTGAGTCTAGCATTTTCTACTCTAGTTTGCCTTAGGAAATAACACCTTTCCATCCATTTTTCCAGCATGGGAGGAATATGAACTTGAAACCATTCCATTTTGGTTGGTTCGGTTTGTACCTCTTTTAATTCCATGGCTGGTTTAACACTGATTTCTTGTAATTCTTGCTCCAGCTACAGTTTTTCTAAGAGCTGCGTTAAGTTCTTGTTTATGCTTTTCCTCTTTTTCCACAAATGACTTAAGGAATTATTCAAAATTGACAGTCAAATTTTTGATTTGTTCATCTTTTGCAGTCAAACTAGTCAATTGTTTCTTATCTTCTTCCTTAATTTGTTTCATCTGGGACTGTAATTCCTCAATGAATTTATCTTTTTATTCTAATTGAGTCCCTTGAGTCCTTATTTCCTGATCCTTATGCTGCAAAAGTTTTGTTTGTGTATCAATTTTCTGCTGCTGTATATTCATCTGTTCTTCACTCTGTTGGAGTTTGTTCAACTGTACAATTTCTTCTTTTAATTCTTTCAATTCAAATTTCATGTGATCACATTTCTCATTGGGGATAAAAATTTTAGTACCATTGCCAAACATATGTCCTTCATCATTTTCTTCTATTGGACCTTGCTCTATGTCATGTACATTGTTCAGAGGGAATGATTGTTCATTTTGAGGGACTGTGTCAGTTATGTCTTCATCTAATGACTGCTGAGTGGCAAAAATTGTTTCCACATGCCCGTCTTCTTGAGCCTCTACTTCTTCAACAAGTACATAATTTGGAACTTGTTCTTCTATTTTCTCTTTGATCTTTCTCAGGTGGATCAATCTCCTTCTCAGATTCAAGGGTATCCTTATTTTCCAGGGCTTGATTTTCACTTGGCTAAGCTAGATTTTTATTTGGCTGCCTATCCCACCTTTTCTTTTTAGGGATAGGTGACTGGTCACATACTATAGAATAGCTAAAGTCGGCAGCCAATCTTTTACTTCTTAGAGGAGGAGGTTTCTGCAACTTCATTTTAGGCCTTTGTTCCCTTTTTCTAGGCCGACTATTTTCATCCTTAGAGTCAACTAAGTCCATATTTTCTTGTTTTTATGGAGTTTCTAGAACACTATATGGTCTAGGTGACTCCTCGAGTTCTGAAGGGTTTGGAAGATTTTCTAGCACTTTGCCTTCGAGAGCTTCCCTGGCAGGTTGAGGCATAGGGCAAGGTTCCCTAGGGTTCTTCGCTACCAAACCGGATGACTCACCTCTCACAAAATGTCTTAAGGGTGCAGGGTTTTCAAATTTCCTGAGGAATTTTTGCCATTTCTCATCTATTTTTCTCTTCTTAAGGAGATGATGCTTGCAAATTAAAGAAATGAGACCATGGTGTTTTAATGGCCCAGACCCAATTTTTAACCTTTCTATCATGTGGATAAGGGAGTCACTTAAGAAGGCAGGAAGATTAACCCTCAATTCAGGGTTTTTCAGCGCCATGGTACAGGTGAATGAGAAAATGGAAGGGAGGATTGACGACAGTAGCACATTGTCCTTCACATGTAAAATACTTAATTATCCAGGCTACTACCATTCTACATGGCTCTGCAATGGACATTCTTTGAAACCCTTTATTCTATCCCCAGGTGTTCACAACTAATAATGGTTGAGGTTCCCCTTCCCTTAAGAAAAGCTCTATCATTTTCTGGTAGGAAATATTTGTAGTTTCTGATAGATTCAAGCCTTCATTTTTGATACCAGATAAACTAGAAATAGTTCAGGCACTTAGCTTAAATTTCTTTCCTAGCACAATTGATTGCCCATCTGAGAAATTCTCCATGAACTCTTTAACTAGCTTTGTATTATGCTCTTTAAACTTTTTCATGAAGTCCAACCATCCCACTCTTTGAAACAATTATAAAATACTATTGAGTGCCAATAATTTGTCTATAGAAGTTGGCTCTGATTTACATTTTTCTCCCCCCATACTATCCCCTACTGGTAATTCTACTAAATTTTTACTGAATGTTGCAGCACACCGAGGTGAGTAGCTATTTCAAACAAACTGATATGCAAACTAAGTGAAACTCAATCTTTGCGGTCACTTGTACTATGACAATGCTGATGTGACATCCATTAATTCATTGCATTAAGTTGCTTTGTGGCTACTTATTACCTTGCATGGTGTAGAATGCATGCATCACCATCTTTTCCAGTGAAAGTACAGTTCTCACAAATTTTCTAAATTTGGAAAAAGGGAGGAGCGTGCCAATTTATTTAATTTTATTCACAACATATTGCTTAATTAAGAAAGAATGTGTACGTAGCTCATGTCTCGATTTGATTTGATATTCATCGCACTTGTGCTGACGTAATGACTGTATAGACAACTATGTATACAAAACTTGGATGAGATGGCGAAAGGTTTGGGTGGATTTATTAATGATCATGACGGAGTGGCTAGAGTAATTTATTTATAATGACGGTAAATAGTCATCATAATTTTATTTATTATGACAGGGGGTGGTGACACAAGGAATGAGTCCTTTAATGGATGCTTTGGTACAGAAAAGTTTGGTGATAGAAATGGGTATGCTTTTGAAAATGTCAGAGCATCTGCAAAGAAGCGGTCACAAATTGAGAGCATCGAAAGCAGATGCTCATGGAATGAATATGGCAAACATATGGGAACAACATTATGGAGCATTATGGTTGGGTATTTTGAGAGTGAGGGTACAAAGTTCTGGAGCACTGTTGAAGGGTGCCGACAGAACACGAAACAAAGTTCTAGAGCACCGTTGAAAGATGCTGCCGGAATGTAGGAATAAAGTTTTGGAGCATCGCTAAAAGATGCAGCTAGAATGCGGGAACAAAGTTTCAGAGCATTGCTAAAAGATGCAGCCAGAATGTAGGAACAAAGTTCTGGAGCATCGCTAAAAGATGCAATCAGAATGCATGAACAAAGTTTTGGAGCATCATTGAAAGATGCAACTAGAATGCAGGAACAAAGTTCCAGAGCATCGCTGAAAGATGTAGTCAGAATGCAAGAACAAAGTTCCAGAGCATTGCTAAAAGATGCAGCTGGAATGCAGGAACAAAGTTCTGAAGCATTGCTGAAAGGTGTAGCTAGAATGCAGGAACAAAGTTCTAAAGCATCGCTGAAAGGCGCAACCAAAATGCAGGAACAAAGTTTTGAAGCATCACTGAAAGATGCAGCTGGAATGCAGAACAAAGTTCTGGAGCATTGCTAAAAAATGTAGCTAGAATGCAGGAACATAGTTTTGGAGCATTGCTGAAAGATGCAACCGAAATGCAGGAACAAAGTTCTAGAGCATCGCTGAAAGATACAATTGGAATGCGGGAACAAAGTTCTAGAGCATTGCTGAAAGATGCACCAAAATTTTGTATTTATTCAAAGATGAAGTCTTGCAAAACAATAATAAAATTTAGACAAGTAACAAAAATGGAAAATACAATAACTTGACTAAAATGCTCCAAAATAAACATGCATACACAGTTTATTTTTTTATTTTTAGCTTTTTGTATCTCAGAATAGATTATTTTTCCTCTGCCAAGGCAAAGTCAATACATTGGTTCTCTCCTTGTATTTCTACCATCCTTGCAAATTCTTCTTTGTTAATAGGTTTATGGTAGATCCACAATCAATGACCATTGATGAGAAGTGGTCGAGTGTCACCATTGATGGGTTTAAGTAGCACTGCTCCATTTGAGAAGACCTCATAAATCTCATATGGACCCAACCAATGGGTTCTTAGATTACCTTTTTGGTCTTTATATATGGAGTCAAATAGTAGTTCCCAATCATCGTTATGGAACTCTCTTTCTTTTATATGTTTGTCATGCCAAGCCTTTCATTGCTGTTGAATGGCTTCTAGATGAAGTTCATCCAGTTCACTAAGTTGTAGGACTCTTTCAACCTAGGCTCGATCAAGGTCCGAGCCCACTTCCATTACTGTTCTGAGCATTTGTAATTCAAATTTGATGGGTAGAAGGGGTTTCTTCCCAAAGACTAATTCGTAGGGAGTGAGACCGGTGGTTGATTTCCAGGTTGTGTTATAGGCCCAAACTGCCTCATGCAATTTCCTAGCCCAATCCCTTCTCCCTGATGAAACTATTTTTGTCAGAATGTTTTCAAGCTCTCTATTGGTGACTTCGACTTGACCATTTGCTTGTGGGTGATAGGGAGATGACTTCTTATGGCTTACTTGAAAATGGTCAGTAAATGCTAATAGAACTTTAGACATAAACTAGGGTCCCTGATCTGTGAGAATTGATCTAGGAGCTCCAAATTTAAGGAAGATCTTATTATAAAGGAAATCTGCAACTTGTTCTTCCCTAGCAACTTTCAGTGCTTGGACTTCTGCCCATTTATTCAGATAGTCAGTACAGACTAGAATGTATTCTTTATCTCGTGAAGGAGGATCTATGGGGCCTATGAAATCTAGCCCCCATTTTTCAAAAGGTTTGAAAACCACCTGTGGTTGTAGAGGCATCTCGCTAGATGCAGTAGGTCTCCCTACATGTTGGCATTCATCACAGTGGTGAATATACTTTTTTTACATATTTATGCATGGAAAGCCAAGAATACTTTGCACCTAAGATTTTGTGAAACATCCTTTTTGTTGAATAATGACCACTAGAGGGATCATCATGGCAGGCTCTGAGTATGTTGTATGTTTCACACAATGACATAAAACCATATCAAGGCCACTTCTGAATAGCATACCATTGATCCATTTTAATTGAGCACTTTCCCTAATGAGATGTTTCTTTTGTTTCGATGTAAAGTCTGGTGGAAACTCAGAGGTGGCTAGATAGTTAGCAATATCTGCAAACCAGGGTGTTTCAAAGGAGATGGTGAATAAGTTTTCATCTGGAAATTCATCTTGTACAGGGGCACAATCGCCAGTACCTTGTTTGACCTGGGATAAAAAGTCCGCTACGCTGAACTTTCTGAGTTTATCAATGATGGTCACATTGAATTCTTGGAGAAGTAATAATCATTTGATTATTCTCCCATTTACTGTAGGTTTGTTCATTACGTATTTGATAGCTAAATGGTTTGTGAAAACAATTACCTTATACCCTGTAATGTAATGTCAAAATTTATTGATTGCATGAACTACAACTGTGAATTCTTTCTTCGTAGTGGTGTAGTTTCATTCGGTGGGGGTCAAATTCTTATTGATGAAATATATGGCATATTTTCCTCCATTCTCATCTTCTTGACCTAAAACTACTCCAATAGCATCATTGGAAGCATCTACGTAAATATGGAAAGGAAGGTTCCATTTAGGTCCATGTAGAACTGGAGAAGAAATGAGTTTCTCCTTAATGATCTCAAATGATGTTTGACATTATTCTATCCAAACAAAGTCTATATCATTTTGAAGAAGGGAGAACATTGGGGCTACAATCTCACTGAAGTTTTCTATGAACCTTCGATAATATCCAGCATTTCCTAAGAAACTTCTGACATCAGTTTGATTCTTTGGAGTCTCTAGTTGTTGTATCACTTCAATTTTCTTAGGATCTACCTTTATCCCTTTAGCTGAGATGTGGTGTCCCAGCACTATCCCTTGTTCTACCATTATTAAACAATTTTCATGACTCAGGGATAGCTGATGGTCTTCACTTCATTGCAACACCCTATCCAAGTTTTTAAGAGCTTCGTCAAAAGTGGAACCATATATTGTGAAGTCGTCTATATAGACTTCCACATATTCATTTACAAGCTCAACAAATATGGCTAGAACAACTCTCTGAAATGTTGCAGGAGCATTACATAGCCCGAAGGGAAGAACTTGATATGTGAATGTTCCCCAGGGATAGGTAAAAGTTGTTTTGTCCTAGTCCTCTGCTGCTACTTGTATTTGGTTATATCCACCGAATCTGTCCAAAATGAGACATACTTCCTTCCTACTAGATTATCCAAGACATGGTCTATGAAAGGTAGTGGAATGTAGTCTCTATAGGTGGCTTTATTGAGCTCTCTATAATCAATGCACACTCTCCATTTTCCATTTTTCTTTGAGACTACTACCATAGGTGAAACCCATTTACTGTTAGAGATGGGATAGATGAATCCTACTTGCATAAGTTTTTCAATCTCTGTTTTAACAATATCTTTGAGAGCAGGGTTGAGTCTTCGTTGTGGTTGATGAATAGGTCAAATGTTTTCAAAATAGATGTGATGGGTACAAACACTTGGGTGTATCCCTCTCATGTCTATGTAATCCCAAGAAATTTTTTTGGATCTATTCACCAAAACATCAAATAACTTGAGTTCATCTATCTCTGTTAACAAGCTATTAATATTTAAGGTTTTTTCTAGTAGTCACATGATAGCTTTGGTTCCAAGGTAGTTGGAGGTGACAGTATGAACTTGTCTCGTTAAAGTGTTGAGAGGAGAGCTATGTGGTATAATTCTGTGGAATCTGGCAATATCTTCAAAGAAGTGATCTGTTTTAGGAATGATATTAGCCAGAGGACAAGGTAACACTGTAAAGGTGGTGTAATTGTGTTTGATATCATCAGTGTGGATCGAGTGTCCTAAAATCTCTTCAATTTCTAAAATTTCTTCATCACCTAAATCTATGGTAGTTCTACATGTTGTTTTCCAATTCTTTGCCATGTTGTTTGATGACTACCATAGAAAGTGAAGCTAGATCTTCTTGTTTGTCAAAACCATTTGATTCATCAACCCAAACTTGTTTATGTGCAGCAGGTTGAGCAGGGGGATACAAAGATAAGTGTTTGCTATTGGGGCCATTTGAAATGGTCATTCCTCATGCTCTGTAGTCAATTTTGGATGCAACTGTAGCCAACCAAGGTCTACCTAGTATTAATGGGTAACTGTCCTTAGGTGTGAGGGGCTGGATTACTTGAAAATCCACTAGATATTCCCAATTGTCAACCTTGACATGAACATTTTCCAAGACACCTTTGGGAATAGCTATAGACTAGTTTGCCATTTGCAATATGGTGGTTGTGGGACGTAGGTTAGTGAGTCCTAGTTTTCCCATAACATCCACTGTCATGACGTTAATGGTTGCTCCCAAGTCCACGAGTGCATTAGGTATTGCTACCTCATTGATTGTCACTGTTATGAGTGAACTACCTGGGTCACCATATTTTGGGGTTGAGACCTCTCTAGCCAAAAGGTTTGCTAAATATCTATTGATGTATATAGTGTTAATTTGTTTCTTTTTCCTTCCTAGTGTTTTTATGCACAACTGTTTGACTAGCTGGTTTAGTTCAGGAATTTCTTTAATTGCTTGTAACAATGGAATCTTGATATGGAGTCTTTTAATTTCCTGTATTAACGCGGTTTTAGTGGGTAAGGTCATTTCTGGAGGGTTTTTCAAGGGGGTCTCTTTGAGGCACTCTGAAAAAGGTGCTTGAGGTCTCTTCTTCAAGGTGGAGTCCTTCTCTAGAAGATCTGCTCAACGTTTGACAACTTTTTCCTGAGGTAACTCTGAAGTTTTAGGTGAGGATTGTTGAGGAGGCTTCTGTTGGTTACTCTCTAGGTTTTTATCTGAAGGTATGGAAGGTATCTTTGTTCCTTCAACAGATTCTTCATTTTATTCATCAAGGATCTCAACTATGGTAGGTTGTTGGAGTGTTTTTCCTAACCTCAACTACAGGTTTCCACAATAGATAGCATTAACTCCAACCGTGTTTTCCTGCTCCGTGGAATACACTGGTGTGGTTTGACGGTTATTCTTTGGATTAGGGATAGGTTGCGTTGGTAGTTGTGGTTGGTTGACCTGCTCATTTTGTTGATTGTTTTGGGGTGTTGGCAAGATGTTCTATTGTGGATTGGGCATCCTCCTTGGTCCATGATAGAACTGATTTGGAGACTGATTCCATTGAGGGGAAGGATTCTGAGGGTACCATTGTTGTTGAGTCTAATTTGACCATTGAGGGTTTCCCCAGGACTGATTTGCCCATTCAGGTGGTCCCCAAGGGTAAGGTCCCCAATTAGGTGGTGTTGGAGGCCAATGTGCCGCCCATTGATTATTATGCCAATTATTTGGAGGGTGCCAGGATGAGTTTGAATTCTAGCTATAGGATAAATTCCCTCTAGGTCTTTGGCCCACAAAATTGATCTCTTCCTCAGTGTGAGATGACCTTTTTTTGGAATTTTTGATTGCATTCAGGATCTCACATTAGTTAGTGGCATGACTCTTTTCATAAATTTGACAATTGCCAGCTTTGTGTAAAGGACACTCCCTTAACAGATGTTTGTTTCGATATCTAGGGCAGTAGATAAATAAGGTTTCGAGATTACACATTTTGGCCTATATTCTATCCAAGGTGGTGTTTAACTGAACAAGGATATCAATTTTCAAATTTGCTATTTCCTCTCGCAGTTTACCAATTTCATTTGAGGCCCTCAAGAGACTAGACTTATAGATACCTCCACGAGTCTAGGAAAAATTCTTGCATAACTTAGCAATATAACTGAGTTCAAGTTGGGACACATCTCCTTTTCCCATCAAGTCTAGGCTTCCCTAGCATCCTCATCAAGTCCCTTGAGAAATATGGTCTTCAAAACTTTTGGGCTCGTTGTCTCTTCCCCACATTGTTTGGATAAGAAGATGAACCTATCCAGGTAATCTTCCAGGCTATCATCTTCTTTTTTCCTTAGTTTGAACAATTCCTCTTTCCTATCACTGACTCTATAGAGGCTTTGATATTTGTCTAAAAAGACAGTCTCCATATCTTCCCATGTGGGTATTGATCCTGAGACCAATCCCATGAACCAATGCATGTCAGCGTCTCTCAGAGTAGAGGGAAAGAGTTTTAGTTTCTAATTATTCATTTTGTAGTCATATATCTGACACAGGACTTTAAACTCAAAAAGGAACTGGTTAGGGTCTTCAGAGGATAGCCCTCTGAAGGTTGGTAAGACGAAAGGTGAAATATTTTTCATGGGTGAATCATCATCTTCATTGAGAGCAATAGGATAGGTAAATGTTTGGGCTACTTTCCGTGGGTTATCACCATATCCATGGTTTGTTCTCCTTCCATTGAAAGGGTTATCATTGTTATCAACCATGATGTTAAAAGTAATGCTTTCCTCCTCAAAGGTTTGGTCTGATGGCTGAGTTTCTAGGGTATGTTGGGAAGTCTCACATTGATCTTGACTAATTAATTCATAACAAAGTTCTTCAGCTAAGACTTCTACCTCCCTATTTATGGTTGGAACTACTATTGGGGGGGGGGGGGGTTTGGTATGAATCTTTCGTGTGGACCTCGTTTCCTGACCATGTAGAAAAGAAGTCTGACAACTATTTTTGTTCTTACTAAAGGAGGTATCCAAGTATTCTCCTATTAACACTAGAAAGAAGGTCCTGGCAAGAACGCCAAAAAGTGACAGGTTGTCATGAGGTCCTAACACTTTAGTTGAAATGTGTCAATTATGTCGACTGGGTAGTGTCCAAGGTAATTTGTAATAGGGAATGAATTCACACATCTCATCTTAGCAATGGTTTTCTAAGTTTTTGAACAAGCCTTTAATAGAACAAATCTAAAATAGAAAGCATACTATTCTCAATCTAGAAAGCATTTGAATTTATAATCTAGAGAGCATATAAATTAACTAGGAATCAACACATACATTTTTAACTATGAATTTTAAAAGGCAACTAACTATTAACTGAAAATAGATTGAAACTTGAGCTAACATCTGATAACAGATTTTATGGACGAAGTAGATGCTCCGAAAACTCTAGCATAACAAACAAAACTTAAAGATTATTAACTTGAACACAATACCCTACATGGATACACAATAATGTTAAAACATAAAGTTACATTAATCTAAACAAAATATTTACTAAATAAAATTGAACAACACAATTGCATAATGATAAAACACTTCTCTATCCTATATCCTTTGAGTGGCCAGCTCTCAGGAGATTCTTCTTATCGATTCAAATCACATGCATTATCTCAACATATCCAAAATAACTCCATTTTCATTTGTATTACCATTGCCGAGAAGATATTACTCAGAATAAACTTGGTTGCTTCATTCCATAGAAAATTATCACAGAACATAATAGCTGAACATTACTTCTGTATTGTATATCAGAACATAGCATAACATAACATTGCATAACTTTTTTTGAGATTACCCATAATCTATACTACCAAAATCCTAAATTTCAGGGGACACATAAATGCCACTTGAAGAAGTCTTCAACAAAAAAATAGACTTTTAACTAAACTAGATGTCTGTCAGATTCAACATAGTAAAGTCTCCAAGTGGAGTCATAAAATGTCTTAAGTATTTTTACCATAAAATAAAAGAACCGTTGATAAAGTCTATGATCATGTATTCCTAAATTTTTAGTGCCCTGACATTTTGGCGCTGTTGACTTCAGTTGCTTTTAAGTTCCACTAGGCTCTTCATAAAAACCTGCATAAATACACAAGCCTTTGCACATGATCATGTCAACATTAGTGGAAAACTTCAATCAATTGGAAAACAAAGATTTGTACATCATTCTATAAAAAATAAACAAATGTTGCTTATAAAATTAGTAAATTGGCATGGTTTGGGTAATTGGGTGACACAAAAAGGGTTATATGACTTATTATGAATGAGGTTAATTATACCTCATCAGGGGCCCCAATTAATTTTTTGCTTGAGGCTAATACTAATTGGCCTATGATTAGATATAGGATTTGGAAGGATTTCTAACTTGGCTATAGGAAAGGATTCCAACTAATCACCTAAGACTAGAAATCTATCTAGTCTAGCAGCAATGTAAGCTAATCCAACTCGTTTGTTAGACCAAGTATATTTACCTTTACTAGGTTTGAGATCCTCAAGATCAACGAGGCTCATTAACTACTCCACATATTCTCTATCTCCATATTGAATAAGAGGCCCACCTCTTTTCTCATTTTGACTAAGAACCAGATTTAGATTCCCCCAAGAATCTAATTAGTGGGTTTTCAAAGACTTGCATCATTCTTGATAGAGCTCCAACACACTTATTTTTATTAGGATTATTAAGAGAGTACACATTAGAAATTGAGAACATAATATTAGAATGCTTATGTCTCAAAGAGAGTCTAATCCAACTATCATGCATGTATAGGTCATCTAGAAATAATTTGGAAGACCACCTAAAAGGCTACCCCCAAAGCACCCTTGGAAGTAGAAGCCAAGTAGGCACAATTTGGCCAAATTTTGTTCAAAATAGATTGAGTAGTATTTATCTAACTTTGTATCTTGGATTAGGAGAATATCAGACTGTTCTTTTTTCAAGAGATCTTTTAAACACATTTTTGTCTTTTTATCTCCAAGACCTCTAATATTTCAAGAAAGGATTTTTTCATTGTTTATCTTTTAGGGTTTGGATTTAACAACCAAATTTAAAGTGGCATGTTTGCGTGCTACAATATTTTCAATTGCTTCCTTTGTTTTAACCTTGCTATTTTTCTTTCTACCCTTTCTATCTTGGGATTTTTGGCTTGAGGAGGGAGGTAAAGAAGAGGTCTCATCCTTTAGTTCCTTTTATGCAACCTAGAGAGGGATGCTTCTTTCCTTGGGTTTAGGGGGGGCAGTCTGGCCTAGATGTGGAGATGAGGTTTATCCTAGAGTTATGGTTTTCTCTTGGATGGCCTCTTCCTTGATCTTATTTATTTCTTCTTCTTCATTTGTATTTTCTTCAATCTCTAAGGCCATAAATAGATTTGAAGGGAACTGCTCTTTGTTGGGTGGCCCTTTTTTTGCTACATACATTTGATTTTAATATTTCACTTGTTGGAACCCTTCACTTAGAGGCTCTACTATTTTTGTTTCCCTTGGTATTTTCAAACAATCCTTTTGAAAGTGGCCATGTTCATGACACAAACGACAGTTGAATGGAATATGCTCATAATCCAATTTTTGGATGAAGATCAAGTCATTGACTTTTAGATTTATGGATTCCAGAAGACCTTTAGCCAAGTCAACTTCTACACAGACATGAGCTATTGAGTAGTTCTTCTCTAAAGGTTTCACCTAGGTTTTGAAGGAGCCAATCTTATTTCCTATGGCTTTGAGAGCCTCTTCATACCAAAATTAAGAGGGAGGAAGGGCAGTTAGACTTAAAGCAACACCTTTGAAGGAATCTCTTCCAAGGGATCAAAATTGGGATCCTAATGATTTAAATATAGATCAGAAGGTCCCATACCAAGATTAGTTTCTAAAAACTAGATCTTTGTCTCCTTTCTCAAAAAAATCTTGCAACAAAAAACCCTCATCCACACATGGAAATTTCCACCTCTCCAAAGAGTTTGGGGCACCATTATTTATCCACCCACTACTCTATATGCTTAGAAGGCCATGTACCCATAAATTTCCCAACCAAGGCCACATTTGGAAGATTGATCAAAAGATCAATGATAGTTTTCATGGGTATATCAACCATAAGCACCTCCTCCCATTGCTGGACAATCCACAAATTTGTTTTCTCCAAAAGGGGTTTGGGGAGGCATCAACATCAACCACAATTTGCTTCAAAAGGACTATCTTGGTTTCCTATAATAGGCTACTAGAAATAGATTCCTTGAAGGAGTGCAAAGGAGCCATGTAGGTGTCCACACTGATAAAAAAGGTGATTGTGCAAGCTAGGGTTTGTAGTAGGGAAGCGATTGTCGATAACAAAGTAGGAAAAAACAATAGTAATAATTATTACTAGTATATATATCTTAGATACATCTATCTAAAAAATTTAGAGAGATATTTATTTGGAGCTATTTTGTTTACTTAAGAGTTATTTTATTTTACTTTAGAATTATTTCATTTACTATACATGGATATATAAACTTTATTGTATCTACATTGTTTACTTTATTTTTGGTAATACAGTTGTTTTACTTTTACTTTTGTATGTAACTTTTAATTTTACTTTTGGAAAAGCCACCATTCATTATTTTGTTAATTTTTTGTTTTGTTTTTACTTTAAATATTATATGTTACTTTTTAATTATGTTTTTGATTAGGGGTCAAGCGGGTTTTGAAGGGACCCGAAACCCTTTACAACCAAATGCTGTCAACTAACGACATCAAAAGAAATGCCAACAATGAAACTATGACAACACACAGCCAAACGTCAGCAACCATAAGCTAACCATAGAGAGACAACAACAACGCTGCACCCAGATGCACCAGTTAATGAGAAAACTCACTAACCCCACCTACAATCTAGACCTTATCAATATAAAAACATTCTTATGGTCTAGCACTTTCCCGGGTCTGAAACAACCAGATCCGTAACACAAAAAATAAACTAGCATAAAGGAGGCTCCTCCGAAGGAGACCTAGAGAGCTCAACAGTGTTTATTGGGACTTGAATAAATATGTTCATCAAACCCTCTATAGGGTTGGATGAAAAACCATCATACCCACCAATAGAAGCAACCATGTTCCACATGCCGAATATAATAACATAGCTACCATTTTCTTTTGGCCCATTATCTAAAATCATCACAATAGGGTTTGCACCAGAGAAGGGCAAACCCTCACTTGAAGACATACAACACCTATTTTGGCATTAGGGAGTAAACCCCCACCCAAAAGCCCCACCACCATCACTTTCATAGGTGAGAAAGGGGAAAATCACTCCCTCCACATGCAACACCTTCACCACAGGAGGCCAAAACAAAACTGCCTTAGTCGTTGGGTTATGATCCCAAGCCCAGCCACGCCTTTTCCAGACACAAGAATGAACAAACAAAAAAGGCTTCTCCATCTCAAGCATTCTGTTCCACCAACATTCATTAGGGTTGGACAAACAACCAACAAGCCCAAACCCAGCCGCACCTCTCTGCTTCACAGCATAAAGAGTCATAACCAAGGGTTTCCATATTCTAGGTACCCAAATGCTACAGACATCAATAATGGGTTTATTCCCACATAGGAAAAACTCCCTCTTGTTGGCATGAAACTTGCCAAGAGAAATAGGGATCTGAACATCCCACCCTGATTCATACCCACATCTAGATCTAGAAAATAGAGGCACTGGGGACCAACAAGCTAACCAGCACTGGCCAATGCCACACACACATCCGAAACCATGAACGCTTTAGAAAAACTTTTTGTCCAAAGGACGCCACAACAGCCACAAAGGCACCTGTAGGAAGAAGGACCCGACAACATTGAGCACAAAGCCTCCTCACACTGCACCCCCATCTCCCTGTCCTCGTCTGCTTCATCTGCATTGTCTTCCTCTATGCAGGAAAAACTCCTGCTCTCACCCCTGCTCCCGCTCATCTGTTCCCAATTATTTTCATTGTTCATTGTTAAGAAGTGGAGTATTCCATTATTACTTTTTAATTATGTTGGCCATATTAGTAATTATATAGTTTTAGTTTTAGTTTTGAAGTAAATGCTAAAATAAATAGTGTCTATGTCTTTTCTTATCTATCAACTTACCTATTTATGCGTTTGAATCTATTAAGTACTTTATATACATATTAAAAATGATATTTATATAGAAAATAAAATAACTTTTGAAATAAAAGTTAAAGTAAATAATTTATTTTGGTTTAACTTTTTGAAAATTTGGACATGGCTTCTATGATTTATGGCATTACTATTGAAAAATAAAATAAAAAATTAAAATTTAAGTGTCCTATGTATGTAGTAAATAAAATAGTTCTAAAGTAAAATAAAATAACTCTTAAGTAAATAAAATAGCTAGAAATTGATATTTATGGGTGTTTTTTAGATAATAAATTTAAGATATCTATAATGTTTATTGTCAAATTTAAGTTAAGAAGTTTTTATGTACATGATCATGACATAAGACTCCTTGCTACCACTATATAGACAAATAAATTAATATGATTGATTTTTCTAAAATTAAAAAAACTATTCTAGTGGAGATAATCCAATTAAAAACTAGATAAGATATCTCTAATGTTTATTGTCAAATTTAAGTTAAGAAGTTTTTATGTACACCCTTATGACATGAGACTCCTTGTTGCCACTATAGAAGTGGTGTAATTAAAATTTGATAGTTAGAAAAATAAATTAATATGATTGTTTTTTTAAATTAAAAAAAAAAAAATTAGTGGAGATAGTCCAATTAAAACTAGAAATTATAAATATTTAAAATTTAACTATTGATATGAGTTTAATTTTTTTGTAAAAATGAATAGAATTAGAGATTTTTTTGAACAAAATATACTTTTTTAAATTTTATTGGAAAATAAATTATGGTGTAATTAATTATTTATTACATCTTGTGTTTATGTATTTAGGTAATTTCTATTTATTTACTTAGGTAAATTAGGAAATAAGAGCATATGTCATCTCCTTAATTGATGGGAGCACATGCCACCTCTACCTCACTCACTCCTTGACTAACAATAATTAAGTGTCACATCTCCCTTATCAAGATGAGTTTTCTTGACATCACTACTCTTACATGTCGAGTCGATTCCTCAATTCACTAAGGCTCACTCAACCTCTCTGGGACACTTGTCATCTTGGCTTATGCATCCCAAAGCCTATATATGTAGTCATTTCCTTCATTACAACATCTTGAATACACATATTGGAATTCTACCAAATTCTTGTATTTTGTTTGCTTTTGCATTTATTCCATCATAATGTTGTTTTGTTTCTAGGAAGATTTAATATTTTTATGTTGTTATTTATTATTAAATATAACATGGTATCAAAGAAAGACAATTTGGGTGGCATTTAAATTTCAAATCTAGGGATAGAATATTATTTTTCCTAGGTTTATATTCTTGCAATTAGTGTGATTGTCAATCACCTTTTGTAGGATGCCTTTGGGGAAGAAACAAACTATTTTGTTTCATTCAAAAGGGTCAATTCAATTAGGATAGAATTTTGTTTCATCTAAATCAGACACCATATAGTTAGTGACCAAAAAATTTACTTGTAGGTTTTGATTGGACATTTTGTAGGTAGCATGCATTTCAAGCCACTTTGCACAAAGAAAACCTCGCCATTGCATTTGAAATGCATCAAAACTTACAAAATGACTATTCATTTGCCAAAATCAAAGTAGGTGGTCCCAGGCTATGATAGAATCTTTAGCCAAACATGTTTTCTAATGCACTTGTATGGCTTTGTATAGTGCTAATGTTAGCACTGCATATAGTTGTTGTTGCACTACCTCACCACCAATGTGCTACCTTGCAACTACTTAGCCAACCTACTACCTAGATTACACATATCACTAGTTATGCAACTCAGACACCACCCATTGGCTACCATGGGCTTAAAACTAGCTCGTTAGAGCTCCTTTTTCTTCAAACAACCATAACTTTTCAACATTAAGTCAAAATTCAATAATTTTTTTGAAATTTCTCAAGATTTCATAAGGAATCTACATTTTGGATTATTTTTACCCTTGGTAAGCTTATTTTTTCAAAATTGTAAAAATTCAATGCATTATAATTGAGTGTTTCAAAACTTGTCCTTTGTAAAAACACAATGAAATAAAGTGCCAAAATTGCATTTTCTTTTGGTGGGATTTTGATTTTTTGAGTAACAAGGCATGTGAGTGTCATTTTTTCTTTCTAAATTACTTCATGTTTCTTCTTTCTACATAGTCTAACATGGCCAAACCAACTCCTCAAATTCTAATGTCATTCAATTACTTGCTTAGAAAACTAGAATGCAAATAATCATGTGAAGTAAAGGATATTGGTGCATAATTGGTGGAACAAAAATTGAACCAATAGATGAACCAACTAAAAAAATTAGATAAAGCATTTGGAACACTATTTTTAGCAATCTCTCCAAATATTTTGTTTCATGTTGAGTCACTCACTACACCTAATCCAATTTGGACAACTCTTGAGGGTGTATGGAAAGATTGATGAAATTTGTATTCATCAATTAGAAAATAAACTAATTAGTCTTAATCATGTTGACTTTGAAATCATTTAGGACATTTTAACACACTTCAATTCAGGTTAGATCAATGTCAAATTACTAAAATTGATCCACAACTAGTTGTAAGAATTCTCTCAGAGTTAACTCCTAAATATTTTATATTTGTATTCACCTTCCATGCCACTAGAGATTCCTTAGGGACTACTCTTATCAAGCCTACCTTTGATGTGTTCCTAGAGTGTCTCACATATGAGTAGGATAAGCTAATTCAAATGGGGTCACTATTTAGTAAGTCTTCAAAATCCACTACCTTGATTGCTAACCAATCTTAGAAGAGTTAGAAAGAACAAAAGACTTTAGGTAAATAGGAGAAGACAACAAAGACATCTAATTAACCAAGTCCATCTTCACTTCTCCAAAAGTAGAAACTCAAACAAAGGGGGGGCTAATTGTGGTTATTGCAAACATGGGGGCATGACGAGTCTATGTGTATAAGGAAACAAATTGACTCTCTCATTAAGATTCTAAAGAAGAATAAAGTCAATGTTCCCGAGTCCTCCAATGAGACCTACTCCTAGAAAACATGGAAAGGAAAAGGTAAATCTATCATAGTTGTTTCCTCTTTATCATCTCCAAAGACATGGATACTTGATTCTAGTGCTACACACCACATGTATGCATCAAGGGAACACTTTTCTTTACTTGAGTTGTGTACTACTTTGACTATTCACATGGGTGATGATTTTATAGTTGTTTCATGAATCGGTTTAGTTGACATGGACATAGGACAATTCAAAAATGTTTTTTGTGTATATTCATTATCATCCAACCTTATCTCCATCTACCAAATTAATCATACAAGGTTAGGGAATTGATTTGAATTTAATCCAAATACAGTCACCATTCGAGATCTTGAAGATAATTCCCTAGTTTCCCTTGGAAAGGAAAACCATAAGGCATGCTTGTCTACCTTTTCACATTTTGTGCTTGATTCACCTTCTAAGGCTTTTCTTAGTCACTCTAATGAAGTGGCTAAACTATGGCATGAGTAGTTTGGTCACCTAAATTATTGCAACCTTCAATGGTTTGAAAGTCAAGAAATGGTTAGGAGACTCCCTCCAATCTCCTTCTCTAATGATGTTTGTCATGGTTGTACCTTAGGTAAGCATCCTAAAGAGAAATATAACAAAGGTAATTTGTAGTTCTTGAGTTGATACACAATGATCTTGCATGTCCCTTTCCTAGTTTGTCATCCAACAAATGCCAATATCTCCTCACATTCATTGATCATTTTCTCACACTTTTCATAGTCTATTTTCTTTGAAAGAATAATGTAGTGTTTGAAAAGTTTCAACACTTCAAGGCCCATGTTTATAAACAAATAGGGAAGGAAATCAAAATCCTTCACATAGATAATGGAAAGGAGTATGTCAATAATCAATTTGAGGAATTATGTTCTACAAAAGGATTTATCTCCCACACACTATTTTGTATAGCCCACAACAAAATAAAATAGCATAAAGAAAGAATAGATCCTTAAAATAAATGACTAACTACATGACACAATCATGATTGTTGGCACCACATTACTGGGATGAGGTAGCTAATTGTGCTAACTACATACATAACCACACTCTACATATATGCATGCAAGACATCACTCCAATCAAGGCTTAGAGTAGCCACAAACCTTTAGCTAAGCACTAAAGAGTTTTTGGATTTCAAGCTTGGGCCCACATACATTTAGAAAAATGTAAGGCTTTTGAACCTTAAAGTAAGCCTTGCATATTTGTGGGTGATCCTAATCGGGTCAAAGGGTATCGACTTCTAGAACTTGATACTCATAATGTGATCATTTCATGAATTGTCAAGTTTGAGGAAACTCCTTCCCATACTATTGAAATTTTTTATTCATCTACCACAAGAGTCTATCATCTAGACAATGATTCTAATTCTAAGATAGAGGAACCCATCCTCCCTCTACACCCTCCAATCTTGACTCTCCAGCTCAAAGGTCTACCCCTACTATAACTACAATTCCACTTTGGGCTTGTCACACATTATAGATAATAGGTACATTAGTTGGGGACTCATCATATACTATGAAAAATCAATCAAAATATCAATATATGCCTCATGCCTACATAGCCCAAGCTTTAGATCCACAATCATTTGAGGAAGCAACAAGTATTGCAATGGAGGAAGACTATTCTTCCTTGATCAAGAATAACACTTGGGATTTAGTCCCACTTCCTAAGGGAAGAAAGATGGTTTGATGCAAGTGGACCTTTTGAACCAAGTATGCAACAAACGGAACAATTGACAAATACAAGGCATGACTTGTCACTAAAGTATTCTCACAAGTATCTGGCATAGCCTATACTGAGACCTTTGCACCTGTTTCCAAAATGACTTCCATCCTCCTCACTCTAGTCATTGTCACTGCTTATTGATGATCCATATATCAGATGTATATAAATAATGCCTTTCTTCATGGTGATCTACAAGAGGAGAGGGTATGTGCAAAAAGATGGGGTCCAAAAAGTGGCCAAAAAATGTTTTGGAGTCAAAATTATGAATAATGCACTTGCTTTATAAAAATCATATTGTAATCACATTATGGTTTGGTCGTGCCAACCCTTAGGCTCAACTAATACCAAGCCTAAACATGATCATGTTATAAAGCGAGTGTGTTATCATTGTCATAAAACAAAAAAGAAGAAGGGCAATTGCCACTTGTTTCATTCCTATTTTTTCAAAACATGAGTGAGAAATATGGTGAATTCATTTCTAAGTGAATTGAAGTAATTTCTTGCGGATGAACAATGCCCCGATGATGTGCAAAAGGTAATTTCAATTAATTTTTTAATAATTTTAGTTAAAATAAAACAATTTTTATTTGGATTGGTGTTGATTTGTTATTTTTTTATTTTTAATGAATGGAAAGCCCCTCAACCTCCAAAATACCCTCAACCTAATCATATGCATGATGAAAATCCACTAGAAGAGCATGACTATCATAAAACAAAGAAAGAAGGGTAGCCGTGACTTGTTTCATTCCTATTTTCTTAGAACGTGAGTGAGAATACCATGAATGCATTTCTAAGTGAAATGAAGCAATTTCTTGTCGACGAACTTCAATCAATTTTTTAATAATTTTAATCAAAATAAAATAATTTTTATTTCGCATTGGTGATGATTTGTTGATTTTTTATTTTTAGTGAATCCAAACCCTCCTCAAGCTCCAAACCCACCTCAATCCAATAAAATGCATGATGAAAATCCACTAGAAGAGCATGTGGATGATAACCCCCCTCAAACTCCTCATTTAATTCCTAGGCATCCTCTTGCAACTCAACAAAACATTTTAGGGAAAATTAAAAATAATAAAACAAGTTTTAAATGTTAATAAAACCCCTAAAAATCCTAATGTGACAAGTATGCATCACCAAGCGCTTACAGTATCATTGGAATCTTTGATATCTCACATTGATTCCATTACTGGGTAAATAAACTCATGGGTGAACTATAGATAAAATTGTCACCAATATTACACTACAAAATTGTCTTATAAGTAGGCAAAAGACAAAAAAAATATGAAAAACAATTTATGTGCCTTATTTATAGACCCAATCACTAATACACGTATGGAAACAAGTTGCAAAAGATTTATGATTCATTAGTGGCAATACAAGGAAATAAAGAACAACTTCTGGGATAGGTGGTGGATGGTTTTTGATGACTCCCATGTAATAATAACTAGGTTCCTTAGTATTTCTTGAGGAAACTCTATTATGAGTTTATTCTCAATGGAATTTCAAATTATTTTGATATGTAATATTTTCAAGGTAGAGGTAAATTATTTGCACAAGATAGATAGGGGCACATTGTAATGTCCCCTTCTAGCAAGCCAAAATTTTCGCACCCTTGCAAACAATTTCAACTTACCAAAAGAGAACATTAGTATTCCATTTTTCATTTCCTTTTAATCTTGATGATAATCATAAACATAACCATATACTATTTGCCATTTCATAAATTCATTTTTCCATACATCATGATTCTCCTCAGGTGAGATAATCCTTAGGCCTCTTATTAACCTCACCTTCCACCTTGTGAGAGAAGATTCGTTAGGTAGGTGATGTCATCTCAATCCTATGGGTCCATTAATATTATTCCTTAGTTTGTCAACCAATGCCCATAATTCCTTAGTTTGTCAACTAAGGCCTATAATTCCTTAGTTCGTCAACTAAGGCCCATTCCTTCGATACTTAAATTGAAGGTCTATAGTAATATCCTTGATTCGTCAATCAAGGCCCATTCCCATGGAATGATCAATACCTACCATAACTATCTACCCCACCTTCTTAGTGTTAGGTGGTTAATTAGGAAGTCTCGTATCGACCCTTAGGAATTCATGCCTTTATTAATCTTTAGGTTTTACCCTAAAGCCTTCATTAATCTTTAGGTTTTATCCTAGAGCCTTCTCCCTAGGTTTTACCCTAAGGCCTTAATTAATCTTCATCTATACATATACATACTTGTTATCTCTCATACGTCATTTATTAACAACTTATGAATTCAAATCATACAAGATACATATTTAAAATATAAATTTCAGACATAAATGTATATATCACATATATCAGTTTCTACTTAATAACCTTATTATTTATATCTTTCAAGTTATAAATTGAACAAGTAATTATAAATTCTTACAAATCATAAATTGAATAAGTAAATATAAATACTTACTTACCTGCTTTACCTGGGATTCCTTACCTATGCTACGGTAATATAGTCTTTATTGTATTGTTGTTATAAAATGCAGATCTAAATATATGTATTTATCCCATACTCTTTTTATATTTTCTCCCCATGATCCTTTTCCTTGGCTGCCCTCATGTCTTCCTTGTGATATTTTCTTGCTGTGTCTTTGATGAATTCAAATGATGTTTCTTCTTTATTACCTTTATTGAATTCACAACTATTTATTTATTTCTTTTTATTACTTCATTCTTTCGATGATGATTTCCTTCTATCTCACAACCTTTATTTATTTCCCTTTCAAGGGATATGTTCGAAGAGGTATGTCTCTTATTATTTTTATTACTTTATATTAATTCCCTTTTGTGGTAAAACTAGTTCTAACCATACGTAACTCCCTTATCATAAGAGGATAGGTTAAAAGATGTTTATTATTATTTATTTACCTTATTTGTATTTATATTATATCATTATAATAAATGATATATTATTTATATTTATATTACAATATAAGATAATAATAATAATAATATTTGTATTTATATTATTAGATATATTTATCATATATTATTTATTAATGTGCTGCACTTATAAATATCTTCCTTCGACCTCCCCTTAATCTTTTTAAAGTACATTATTTATATAATATATATAGTATAAATAAATACTTTTGTTATTAAGTATGGGAGCTCTTTTATTTTATTTTATTTCCGAGCATATAATATGGTGGGATAATGTTTGTGACTTTTATTTTTATATGATTTTATTTTGAATTTAACCTTTTGTTTAACCGTATTACTTTGTCTTATTCCAAATTACTTTACTTTCTAAATTACTTTACTTTCTAACTTTAATAGGTAAGACTCTTCATAATATTTATTTGTATATATAATAATATATCTTATTAATTACTCACATAAATATTATATTAAAATATTTATATTTATAATATATCTAGTTAATTAAAATATAAATATATATATTTCATATAATTTATAATATTTAAATTATATTAAATTAATAATATTATTTATTAAATAATACATATTAATAATATATTTTAAATAAATATATTATATATTTAGTTTATATAAGGCTAACTTATTATTTAAATAAACAATTCAATTATAAATCATTATAGGGACATGACAACCCTCCCCACTCAAGATTGCTTGTCCTCAAGCAATTATAATTAGGTATCCTAAAGTAATATTTAATAACATTATATTTTATTAGGTTTCCTTATATAAAATAAGGTTTCACTCACCAATAATATAAAATAACCTCTAGAAAATGTAACCAATTACTATAGCTAATAAACTATAGTGCTATAAATAATATAGGGGCCTAAAATAATAATTTATAAATTTGGGTTTACCCTTTTAAATTTTCAGCACTAAATTTGCAGAAAGGCATTTCTATTTATTTAATTATCAAAAATGTTTTAATGACTACTAATATTATTTTAATGCCATGATTAACCAATAGCATCAAATGAACAATCCAAACCAAATAACCAAATGTCAAACATACCTGACACCACCAAAGTGAAAACGGAGGGGCACTACACACATCATGCACAAGGTGGACTGATGAGACCCCTTGCTTGACCATCTATTTATCATGTCATAGTCCCTTAAAGTACGAAGGAAAGTGTTGAGGTGCATACCCTCTAGTTAGTTAGTTCATATGACACAAAAAAAATTTCAACATAGCAGGCATCTATCCCAAGGTGATGAGGGTGAGCCTTTGAGATGTCAAGTATCACCACACATTTGTCTACTTGTGGGGATACATGCTATTATGGGTTAGAGGACTTTGTAATAAGGTCTAGAGCATAGGGTGTATATGGTGATGAGGTTGGTACACAATTTTAGGAGGGTGCTCCACATAGTGAGGAGTATGCCACATGAGGTGAGCCACATCATCTTTATATATTGGATAGTATGGTCATGACCGATAAGTTATTGGAGGTGACCTTTGGTATTGATTGACATGTAATTTTCAATAAGGTTATGCAATTCAGTACATTTCCTATTAAAATTTGGAATTAACTATATTAATTTATTATGAATAAAAGTTAATCTCAAAAGTTATGTATGTATTATAAAATTCTAGTGTCAAAGTATGCATCATGCATCCCTCAACACTTCATCACATACTTATGTGGTAGTGTTAAGTCCTCATGTATATCATTTATAATAAATTAGTAAATATATTAGGTGTCAATTTACTTTTCATATATTAATGCTAGAATTAAAATGACAATTTGATTGTCAACATGTGGATGTTGGACCTTTCACATCTAGACACGGTGGTAGTACTCAATTTTCAACTTTCATTGATGCAAATTTTGTTATTTTTAATCATTATGTATGTAAAAAATGTTATACAAATTTTGGTAAGATAACCTTGTTCCTATTTTAGTTGATGGTGTAGCACACACTCCTCTTGATCTTCATGGATTAGTGGTGATGGATGTAATGCCCCGCCAAGGAACTCTAGAGAACAACACAATTATACTAAACAAATAGTACAATTTTTTTTAAATGATAGAAATAACAAGTAATGTTAAACATATCTATACATATCATTTAACTAAACATTATCCTCTAGGATTCCATGACTGCATTACTAACAGAACTATTAACATGATCTCACATACATCGTGATTTAACTAACAACAATAATTCATTCTAAATCTATTACATCAAATGGATAAACCCATACATTTCCATATCATGACATCAGATATATATATTCATCAAGATCAAGTACATATACAATTTTCCTTACATGAGGGTACATCATTTCATTATTCACACTATCACTTTCCTGATTACATTGGAATACATACATTAAGATTACAATACATGATTCAACTGATATACATAATTAGAATCTAAACATAAGTATCTGTCTCCTCAATCTAGAATATGATCTGAAATCTAATATAAGAGGTACATCATTCTCACACATGAACAACATGTGAAACCAATGGAGATAAAAGCACAACCACCCGACCATCTGGAACCCTAAGGTCCACCCCCTGTGCTAGGAGATAACAATAAGGTCTCACTAAGCAACAGTCAAGAAGACAATAAGCTAACAGGTGCAAGGACTACACATGACTCAAATACAACACTCGTTAATAAGGACATCACAAGCAACCCAACATCACTTCCAGAGGCAATCACACAACAAATGGGGAGAACACAATCAAAGAATGCTAGGCTACAGTAGGGAAAGTGTCATCGCATGGCCCTGACATGGGTTACCCTGATAGTCTCTCACTAGATACCAACCTCCATCTATGGTTACCCTGACAGTCTCTCACTAGACGCTGGCCCAATAGGGTAACACATGCGGAACCAACATTCCTTTCATGAGGACAAGGAAGTTGATTTTGCCAACCACGGCCTTCTCATCCCATCCTTAGTCTGAATGAGCACTATAGGCATGGGTGAGGCATCCAATTATTTTGTTTAGTGTGAAAACTACCCAACCCTCTAAATTTATTATTATCACTGGATTAACAACTTCCAATGGGTTACCTTGACAACCACTTTTGGCATCGGCCCCACATTGAAAGCCACTCCCCCTTCACTACATCTAGATTCTTAAAGCCCACAACATAAACCAAGCATGAATTAACACAATTCTCAACATGATGCATTTACAACACAAAATACACATCATTTCACTTCACACAGAGCAAGGCAATACCCATCTTGCATAGTCTTCATAACCACATGAATAGGTACACTGAGCAAGGCATTATCCATCTTGCACATGTATCATACCATCATGAATAGGAGACATTATTTCAAAAATACATTTCATTCAACTCACATGATGCACACATAGCCAATTCCCCACACAAACACACCCTCCTAGGCCTCTAAAAACCACTTCCCCAAATGACACAAACACTTGACACCATTAGAACACCATGGTCACACTTCACATTCACTTTCAAATGCACATCCTAAACTAAGATCTCTCATCAATACTTAAATTACAAAACCACAAATGCAACATATGATCTGATGCACTAATAATGGTCTTAAAGAATGTAACATCAATTCCAATCATGGTCAACCATCCAACAAACATAAAGTGAATCTATCTCAACAATGCAGAACAATAATATTCTAACTACTACTAGCAGTTACTAATATGATTAAATGATATAAGTGCCATAAGTAACAATATTTAATCCAAAAGATCCCTAGACTTATTTAGTTTCGTCTAATTAAAGTGATTGTAAACAACATGCAATTAACCCTAAATGCATGCTTACTATAACATATCAATTTATAAAAATGCAATCATTAGTATCAGCCAAACTTATAATGGATTTATGTTTATTTTAAAGACTAATTGACATTATAGAATATACTTCAATGCTATTTTAAACTATGACCATACCTATTTCTGAGATTGACCAATTTTCTATCTAGGGCTAATCTACTACCTAAAGAGTACAAATCTAAGACTCCATAAGTAAAACAAAGTGGTTCTAGCATAAAAGTCAATATCGACAAATCATCCTATGAAATAAAGTATGCAAAATTAATTTATTATTCTAAGATAACCTAGAGAAGAGCAACTATGAAACCCTTGATCTCACCTTAATTACTCAAAATTAAACGTTAGAAATTTACATAAATATGCTTTTCAAGATTTAACATCATAGTTACCTAAATCCTATTTAACCTAATAAGACAAAAGGCAGAAGAGGCTGAGATTTCACTACACAGCATTACTAAACTCATAAATATGTTCACAAAGTGCATAATCCAATCTATATCATTATAACACAAGAAGTAATATTTATACTAGATGATTATAACTCTTTAACCTCTTTAAGCTAGATTACTACCCAAGATTAATGATAAGTATAAATGAAAAAAAATAAAAACATTTAACTATCCAAGATGTTTTCTTTCTAAGATTTTAATCCTATATTCTATTAAGGAAGAGGTTTATTACACTTAAGTTAAGATAAGAACATACGTAAGATCAAATTAAAATCCCTAATCCAATTTCTACTTAATTTAACCCTATGCTCTTGATTGAAAGAGGTATGCTTATATTTCCAAATGAAGTAAAAAGAGCAGTAGGGATAAATAATTTTAGAGACTCATAAAAATGTTTCAAGACTATTAATTGAGATAAACAGGCCGATTTTCATGTCTAAGAAGGCATTAAAGATATGCATCAATAGGCCGATCTACATGGCCGATTACATTCAAGGAAAGAAGGAAAAAGTTTCTTTATTGGGTGGATTCATGTGGGGCGCCAAGACTCCATCTAAGGGGATTGGAAAAATCATGAAGAATCCTAAAATAATCTATGCTAGAGATTTGTTTCTATTTCAAGCTATTCTAAGAAAAGACAAGAAATAAACATGAATCATAAAGCACACAATCCGCTGATAGAACGCCATAGAATATTCAATCTTTTTAAGTTCTACAAGTCATTGTCCATCATGGCAGCAAATTATAAGGAAGGCCGTTTGATAAGTTCTCAAATAAAATAGTTAAAACAACTTATAATACTTCAAACATTTCTATTATAACTATAAACATCGGGGTCTGATATGTAATGGTAGCTAAAAACAAATATCAGATAAAAAGCTATGGGTGAGAGAAACTTTGACAACTTTTATAGCAGGATGGTTAAATGATTGTGCAACACATCCTAACTTTGTAAGCTTTGCTTGTGTTCTAGTGCATGCAGCCATGCAGGTTTAGAGGACAAGAGTTGTACATACTTCAATCACATTTGCAACCCTTATTGCATTACATTTATAGTCGATCATTACGTGGGCATGAAATGATTGTAGGATAAGCACAAAACGGTTTTGAGTCTTCAGATTACAAGAATAATTCTAATACCAAACAAGATTAGAATGACATTATAGGGTCCCTTATATCTATCCATGTTTCCTAGATCATCAATAATGGCAATGAGAAGGCTCCCATTCTTGACTTCCAACCCCTTAAAAACATTTAAAGATAAAGCCACTATAAGCACAAGGAAGAAACGAGGGCGGCCGATTGGGAAGAATCGATGCAGGTCTAGAATGCCTTGAATCCAGTATAAGCAGGCTGATAAGAGATGGATTGATGTTTAATAGTAATCGACAGAGGAAGATCACCATCTAAGGATTGTAGCAAAGACCCATGGAGAATATTATTACTTGTAGGCCGATAAGAGTATTCAACAGGTTGCTAACAAATCTATGGCAGTGTAGTTTAATAACTTAAGAAGAAAAATAGCAGATCGAGCAAGGATATTGGCGGCAGGGATATCTTCAATACAAGTTATTGTAGTCCAATAAGAGACATATGGTTACTGGATATAGACAAAGAGCCAATAAATATTAACATGTTGATAGAATAAACACAAAGTGTTCAATTCATGACGTTACAGTAATCAAACACCATATAGAGGAAATCAATATATATTAAGTTGCATAGAGACTAGATTGCATGCACGCTAAACTCCACAGATAATAGAGGTAATAACCAGTAATAGAATACCTAGAATGCTAATCTAGAGATGGTTCCTTGGCTTCCTGTCACACCTCTTCCTGATGTCCACCTTTCCTTCCCCAATTTATGTCGCTTCTTCTGATAATAATCTTCTATTGATGATTCTTCTCTTTTTATTACCCTCCTCTTTCAAGAAACGTGGATTCTTTTTATTAGATACATATCCTATTATTAGTTGACTGCACTTATGCAAGATAGAGAGTGCTTCCTCCCCACTAAAAGATTGTAACTCCCCCTTGATTGGTTTTCATAATCATGCTAGTAAAACCTGCGGTTCTTGCATGGATGTGTTTTAAAGGTGCCTCCAGGATTCAGACATGTATTCCTTGGACATAGTGTGAGCCACAAGATACTCCTAGAACTGCTTCAATGCCAACCCCTCACTGAGATTGAGATTGTGCAAGAGAGAGTGAGGTCACGGATGTCGATCCCTGGACCACTACCTAGCATCCTCCCTACTGTTCCCTTAGAAACCATATCAAATAAGCACTGTTTGGATTTTCTTCATCCCTGCCTTTATTCCCCAAAAATTGCATAATACAACCAAAACTTATCTATTTTTAGAGAGAGAATTCCCCCAAAAATTATCCAGAAGATTTCCCTCACTACAGGCAATAAATTCTGCCTGAATCACTTTCTTACAATTTGCTATTTTTATCATTTACAACTAGACAAGAATCATTTTTATTCTTATTTATTTAGTATTTACTATATATGAGTTTTATGACTACTCATAAATATTATCTATTTTTATTGCCACTAACACAACATTTAATTATATTAATTTATTTATTTATCTTTAGCTAGCATTAATATTTATTATTAATTATTTCCATAAACTCAAATTCTCATATGGGCATTTTTATTTATTTATTTAACAAAAATGCTTTCATATTATTTTAATGCAACAATTAACCAAAGCAACAATCAAACAATGCCAAACTAAATAACCCAAATCCTGAACAATACCTGACACAATACACGATCGAAAGCATGACCACAATGACAATGACTGACCATTCCACCTATACAGACAACACTGACTGGGTGCAAAATTGGATACTTATCCTTTTCAAGGATGATGGCTAACTAGGGGACCACATGTTATCTCCGTTCAACAGTTTCCATTGGGTTTAAGGCACACTCAGACCTGTCAATTTAGGTGGAGTTGATCCCTGGTACCTGCAACCTGCGGCACACAACACAGTCTATGCACGAGTATCATAAACATAAAATAGTCACAGAGTGAAAGAGAATCTCAATGTCACCGAATGCTCACAAATGAGTGGTATGGCATTGTCTCTTTTCACCCCACACCATAATTAGATCATCCTATAATACATAATTAGTCGCATAAAATCAATACTAACATATGACAATCATAGTAAGATCAACAGATCATAATCACCTGAATGTAAAGCAATGTTAGAGCATATGAATTATCAGTGTCGCAACAAGAATTAACGATAAAACATACTAACTGTCATATGAAACCACACATGAGGATAATCAGGAATGTCATCACATAAATGTAGCATCTATCAACATCATATAATGTACAATATCAACTATCTAACATACCCTAAATATTCCTATTATTTTACCTTCTTCTTCATGCTCCTTAGCCCGACCACCTGCACATCCAAGGCGAGAATGGAGGGGCACTACAATGGACATTAATGCAATAGTTTTTTCTTTTATGCCTCTTACATAGGTATGAGCTAGTAATGTAAATGTCATTATGAATTTGTTATTTTAACTAACATCATTTAGTGCAAATAAATGATATTCATCTTCAGTCTAATTTGCTTCTTCATTCATACCATAGGAGGAGGTGAGAACTCAAGTTCATGCACCTATCCCTACTGTTGATGATGAGAAGTAGAGGATGATTGAGAGAGATTGAGAGAGATTATGAGATTGCATTACGTGATTATTTATTTATGTCATTTATATGTCACATTTTCTATACTAATATTTATATTGTTTAATTCTATTAATAGGTGGAGCTACAATATACTCTCGAGTGAAGGAGGTCAGATTGGCATAAAGGAGTTGTAAATTATGAGATTGGTTCTTCATCTTCCAAGGGGTCCAAGAGAGGCTGCTTGTTTGATGATACTTCATAGTCTATATATATAGACATTTTGTGTATGCATACATGGCTTTGTAGCCATATATTTTTATTTTGTTGATGTATATCATTGTATTCCTATATGGCTTTGTTTAGACATTCATCGTATGCCTTTATGACATTGTATGCCTGATGGGGCTCTATGGCATTTTCATGACATTATGTATACCTTCAAGATCTTATTGAGATCATTATATATAAATATTTTATGTTTATTCATGCTTAAATAGTTTGAAAGGTTTGAATAATAAGACTTAAGATAATTACTCATTGTTGAGAGTTACCATAAATGGTTCTAGTGCTCACTTCAAACTTAAGGTTGTTTTCATTATTGAAAATGATCATAATATTTGGTGTAAGGTCTATCTGTCTCTTCTATCTCTATCTCCTCTCATTTACTTATGTGATACCTTATAAGGTCTATGTTTTGGTTTTTGCACATGACTATGTCAAACTCTAGGAGTGATGAGAAATATGTTGAAGGGGTTGGAATCTGTTTAAACAACAAGTTTCCATCTTATAGTAAATTAAAGTCTATGTGTTTGAAAAGTTAACAACTTGAAAAATGCTGGTATGGTGAGTTTATAGCTTGACTAATGCTTGAATGGTGAGTTGATATCTTGAATAATGCTTGTAATCACATGGAGAGTGATAAGGGAGCGTATATAAGGCCAAAAAATGCTCTATGACAATGAGTTATAATCCTTAGAAGGTTGAAAATGTATAACACAATAATATTTTAATAGATTCAAAGCTATCAAAACGTCAAATAGTGATCCTCAAATGTTTATATGACTATTGTAGTTGTATTAGGATAGTGAGAAGGTTGTTTGAGACCTTATAAGTTCTATGGTAATGTTATGTGGCCTTGTAATTTGTCAACAATATGTTGACTTCTGTAGCTATGTGGCTCTCGAGAGACTTTATCAGATCTGTGTAGCCTGGAAGGATCATGACACTTAGGCAGTAAAATGATGTCTCCAGTAGCATTAACTAATCCACCTAGATGTGTTATCATTGTCAGTTTAGTGCTATGAAGTGTGGAATAAAAAATATTGCTCTTATCATCATTACAATGATTGCAATTGAAATATTTTTTAATATAACATTAGTTGCCACAACGGTCAAATGATTTGGAGTTGAAAAAAACTAAGATAGGTTATTATAGATAGACCCAACCTCTAGCAATAAGTGTAGATGGAACATTCCTAGGTGCCACGACTTGCAAGAACAATTGCATCAAATTTTTCCACTTTTTCACTCTCAAGTCTCTTAAGAGACTATTGGATCTATGTAGCTCAGAAGGATCAGGATGCCAAATGACACCTTTAGTAGCATTAAAAAACCCATTTGGATGTATTAGCATTGTTAGTTCAATGCCATGAGTTGTGAACACATAGTATTGCTCTTAACATTGTTACACTGAACTAATTAAAGCATTTTGCAACATTGCATTTGTTGCCACCATAGTCAAATGATTTGGAGTTGACAAAAAATGAAATAGGTTATTGTAGATGGAATTGACCTCTAGCTATAGGTGCAAAGAAAACATTCCCAGATGTCACTTTTTTGATCTTAGGGTTCTTAAAAGATTGTCAGATTTGTGTAGCTCAAGGATTAGGTTGTTTAAGTAGTAAAATGATGCCTCTAGTAGCATCAAGTAGCCCACTCAGATGTGTTGGCACTATCAATTTAGTACCATGAGGCACAAAACATAAAATATCACTCTTAGCACCCTTACATTGAATGAAATTGAAACATTTTACAACATTGCATTCTTTGTCACCATGGTCAAACAACTTGGACTTAAAAAATTAAGATAGGTTATTGTAGATGGGTCACCCAACCTCCAGGTATAGGTGTAAAAAATATATTCCTAGGGTTGGGATTAAGTGTGTCATACACCTTTCAATTCCTAATATTTAAAATCTTTATTTATTTATATTTATTAATTATTTTGTACTCGTTTAGCAAATGGGGCATCCCACTTATGACTTGTTCATTATGCCATGTGGATGCCTTTGTATGATGTGTGTGTAAGAATTTGTAAGAGTGTCTAATGTCATTATGTCATTCTAAGATGTGGGAGTTACTTATGATAGATTCTATGATACATGTAAGAGAATGATTATAGGGAGTTACAGAGTGGACTAGGAATCTTGACCCACTTATGATGCATGCTATGACACATCATAAAGCATATTTATAAATGAATTAAATGACAAATAATGAGTCAAAATGAGGTGTGGGTCATGTGAATTCTTACCATAGTACTTTGGGACTTTGTTTGGGCCCATGGTAATGCATTGGGTGGTTTTTTGGGCCTCCTTAAGTTTATATATATTGAGGGCTTGAAATGGAGGTATTAAGAAGTTTTTTTGTAGAGTTATGTTGTCGAATTTCCTTTAGAGGAGTAGGATGATATTCTCCATGTTAAGGAAAGATCCTGGAAGTGTATTGTAGCTATTATGTGTTGTTGAATAATACAATGATTCTATGCCTTGGAGGGTGGGATTTTTTTCCTAAAAGGGTTTCGACCATGTATATTAGTGTCTCTTCTCTTTTGTCTATGCTTCTATTCTTTTATTCTTCATTCTTGTTTCTTAAAGTGTTATTTTACATGTCATTATAATGTTGAAATTTTCATAGATCTGAGATCTACATTTCTTTCCTCTAAGGGTTAATGTGAGAAATAAATCTATGTCCTAATTTTGCATTATGGGCATCGTTTTGTTTGTACTTGCATCAAACATTTTGTTTAGTAAATCTTATGATACTAGAGGTGCATACTGGGTAATTTTCCTAACATTTGGTATTAGAGTTAAGGTGGTTCCATGGATTGCATGTGAGTTGCATTTACTTTCATGGACTTGCATGTTATTTGCATGTGGTTCCATGCAAGTGGCATGTACTTGTATGGACTTGCAAGTTGCTTGCATGTGAGTTGCATGTTTCTTGCATGTGAGTTGCATATCCTTGCATGTACTTGCATGGAATTGTATGTTTTTGCATGTAATGGATCTACGATGAATTGATTTTAGGTATTCCTCCATTTTTTGTTTCTTAGTTTGGAAAGATTGAGGGAATCTATAGAAAGAAATCAAGTGATTATAATCCTTGTATGAGTGGAAGACGTGTAGTTGATCTTATTTTATAGGATATAGTATTGTAGACATGTGAAGGATGGAGACGTCCGGTGGAGCATTATGGAATTGGTCATGTGGTTGCATGTAGCACAGTGTTGACCTAAAGCTCTTATTTGACAATATGGAACAACTCTCTTGCATGGTGGTTGAATGTTTTCATCTTGTGGTTGTGTGCAACAAAGTGCTCATGTTGGGTGTTTGGCTTTGGCTCCTCAGATACATAGAAAAAAATTGGTTGTCCAGACTATAATTTGGGGTGCTTACATTAGGTGCTTGGTTTTATCCTTGGTATTAGAAAGCACTAGTTTATTAGCTCCCTAATGCATGTAGGCTATGGATTTGGTCATTAGATGACCTAGAAGCTTCTTGAACAACCTAGGTCCTTTGTATGCATGTATATGGTGGCAGTTTTGGAGTTGTCCTATTTGGTGGCCTAGAGTTCCTAGACTACCTCTTCTTCCCATTGGATGCTAGTGTATGGATGTTTCATATTCATGTTGACTAGATTTATGGGTTTTGTAGATTTTTTGTTCAAAATATGTGGTTATCTTATTTATGGCATTTCATACATCTAGGTTTAACCATTCCAATGTTTTCAAACTTGCGAGTCTTTTAGATGTTAAGTGGATTCAAATTTGCATGCATATCTATGACATGAATGGTTTTGCATGTTAACCAAAATCTATGGTTTTGTAGATTTGTGGAGAGACTATTTTCAGATTGTGATTCTTGTGGGTTTTTTTTGGATGCAAGATAGTTTCAGATTTGTATGCATGCTTAATGCATGGTTTAAGGAGGTTGGTTGTCACTTCCTCAATGTGGAGGTGTTGATACATGATCAGTCACTCAACATTTTTATAGTGGTTCTTTCTAGGTTCCTAAGTTACAATTGTCTCTAATTGTGAATTTTCAACATTTTGGATCTAATGTAAGTGTCATGAAGAATCTACATTATTATCTCTTGTCTCTATTTTACTTGTTACTAATGTGGTGTTGAGTCTACTTGCTAATGGGTCTACATTGCTTGGTGGATCCATGTTGTGTTGCTTTCAATTCAATGAGTTGTGTAGTTTTGTGGGTTGTTGTTAGTAAATAGATTTGTCACTTCAATGCTTTGCAAAAAAATTATCTTTATTGAACACAATGAGGTGTTGACAGTGGGGGGGTGAATCAACACACACTAAAACTTAAACAATTATTTGTAGGTAAAACTGAATAACTTAAAGAGCAGAAAGTAAATCATGCAACATAAGAATCAACACAAGAACACTGAGTTTTTTACATGGAAAACCCTAAAACAGGGAAAAACCATGGTGAGTGTTAGCTCACAATATATTATGCTCACTGCAAATAATATTACAACTTTGTTTTTGGGCTACAACCCAAGAAAGCTACTACTCCTACTTTGTGCTTACAACAATTACAACTTTGATTTAGGGTAGAACCCAAGAAAGCTACTACTCCCTGAATAATCTGCTCATTGCATTTAGGATTTACAAAGATAGATGTATGGACTGCTACAAAATAGACATCTGACTTATGTTGATAATGCAATCTTCTTTTTCTGCTCAAAACATGCCTTCAAACTAATTCTGCACACTTCATATCTTGCCTTTTGCTATATCATGTTCGCACATCCATGTCTACACTTCACAAATGGTTTTGATCTCCTATAAATACCCTCTGCAACACTTCAAAACATTGATCGGATCGGCACCATAAAAACCTTTAGATGAAATGCGTAACTCTTTAAGGGTTGGCTTCAAATTATATAATATGTTAGGAAAACAAGTTGCGGCCCATAACATCTCATAATAGACTTCAAGGAACATAATTACACACATTTTAATGTTAAAGTAATTGATCAGGATGCACTGTACATGCTAGATACCAAACTATCGACTCAAACTGCACAAACACTACTAACTATTTATCTTCACACTACTGGGGAGAAGCCAAGATCTTCATGTGGACCAAGAATTCAATCATGTACAATCTCAACAACATCCATTCACCTTTCTTCTAAAGTATTAGATCAATCTATACACCGTACAGTAAGAAATATGATGAACTTACACGAAATAGAGTACTCCAGACCACATGTGACACTCCATAACTCAAGATATAGCATTGTGGTGCAGGATAATAAGGAATATCTACATGAAGATCAAACCTGAGATATATTGAAACATGTAAGACCTCCACAAAAACTTCTATGACTGAACTACATACATTTCATCTTCCACAAAAATCTAAACATATGTATTTAGGCTCCAGAATAGTCTGTATTGCCTCTGTCACTTGATTGCTGACTTTGCAGACCACCAAATCACTTGATACTTCATCACGACATGCCTTATGCATCTATAAGCCTATCCTCAGAACCACATGACAACTTCATACCCATATTTTCCTCTTCAGTCTTCACATCCTCAACTTGTTTCGCCACCTCTTTCTACTTATCCTGCAATGGACTCAAAACATATTCTTCTCCATCCTTTATTATGCTATACGTATTCTTCCTATCATTATGCACAACTTCTCAATCCCAAAGCCAAGGTTGAACCAAAAAAACATGACATATATCCATAGGTACTATATCACATACAATTTCATCCTTATATTTGCGAATTTGAAAATCAACAATACATTGTTCACTTACCCATATCTGACGATCTCCTTGCAACCAAAAATACTATAAGGGTTAGGATGCTTTCTTCTCTTCAAACTCAGCTTCTCGACCATCTCCAGTGACACCAAATTATCTGTGTTACTGCTATCCACAACCACTCTGTAGCACTTTCCACCTAACTTGCAAATAGTATGAAATGCATTATTCCTCTAGATGGGCTCTTGCTTCTCTTTTTGTGGCTTTAGAAATTCTTTCTTCATCATAAAACATTCTCTTGGCTTCCAAGACATTCTTCCCAACACTCTCCTGCACACTCACAAAACCAACTCTCTACAACCTGCACACACTTAAAAGTACACATCAATTCAGAAAATCCTTTCCAGTTACAGGTCTCCTTGCAACAAGATCACTCTCACAACTTCAATGTCTTCTCTCAGTTCTTAATTTCTCAGGACTCCTCGCACACCTACAACAATCCTCTCAAGCTCCTCAGACAACACATCCACTTCACTCTCTGCCTGCAGGTCCTGGTGCAGATTGCCTCACGTTCAACACTCTGTCTACACACTCAAGACCATCACTCTAATACCACTTGGTGTAGTTGTGACTAGGGAAGCTTATCAGGCAACCCAATCACGCAGCTCAACAACATAACAGTAACATAAACTTATAAACAAATCTGAAACTATTTTATTAAAATTCACAACACCAACAATTACAAACTTATTAGCCTTCTAGGCCTCAGCCTCAGACTTTACAATGCAATACCCAATTGATTATGTGCTTACAACACCAAATCATCTCCCAATGAGTACAAAGATCACCCCAATCTACTATCATTCCACCTTTGTTGCACAAGGAATAACCACACCATTCTATGTTGAGAAAAATCCTTAATATGCAACAATCTCACCTCTGTTCCCCCCCGAGGAATTCCCCTCCTGAAGGATTTGCTTTGAGAAATCTCCCACAGTCTCGCAGCCTCACACCTTATCTTGCATTCTCTGCAAGTTTTCTCCTACTCTCTGGCCAAGCCTCTCTTCCTTCTCTTGATGGCTGATGCCCTCCCAATATCCAAAAGTTTCCAATTTATACACCAACTAGGAAGAAACTAAAAAAGTTGATAGTTTTGTAACTAAAACTCAATAGTCACCAAACGGTTCAATGGTTACCAAACAGTTTAATGGTTACCAGGCAGTTTAACAGTTACAAAACTGAATCGTCACCATAAAATAGCCTCATTAGTATATGACAATCACCACTGTGTATATTTGGAAATCAACACATATGCAGCTTCTTGATAGTCCATTGACATTCCTGCAAGTTTTGAAACCCCAACATTCCTTGACACCCATTATGAAGCATTTATCAGCAAAAGGTGTACCTTTTAAACTTAAACTTTCACCTTCCCAAGCTATAGGAAAATTAGACGCTTCACAAACGAAAATGTCTACTGGCACAATACTTTAACCCATCAAACCCATTTATCGACAAATTTAGCTTTCCGTGAACTTTGGAGTCCTTCCCCACATTTTAAGCCATCAACGTTCTTTAGGCATAGAGATGTGGTTAGAAGAAATTATACTTTGGAAACTTAAAGGTTCGCTGACTCACGCTATCAATGAATTATCTTGTTTGCAAACCAAACTGTTTACTGATATGAAGTCATAATCTTTTAAGCTCTTTTATTGATAAAACTCCAACTGCACGAACTTCGTTTAAACCCTTGTTGGCAATCTCCAAAAATCCCAAACTGGCCAAGACTAAACACTTTCCTTCTATCAGCAATTGCTTCTCTCCATGAACTAAGGAAATTTGACTTCACCTTGAAAGCCTTATCAATGAAATGAACCCTTGGCGAACCTAAGGGTTCGCGAACTAGTAGTTTTGCCGAATAAGTTTGAAATCTCGCAACATTGCCGATCACAAAAGACTTCTTTCAAAACTTGCTAATTGAAGGATCAACAACTTTGAACTCGAACCCTTAGGATTTATTAGCAAAGTGAGTCATCGGTGAACCTATGGGTTCACAAACTAGTAATTTTTCTGACTAAGTTCACAATCTTGCAACTTCGTCGACAACAAAGATACTTCACTCAAATTCACTAAAGTTGCAAATGGCTAACTGAAGAAGACTTAGAAAAAAATCAAACTTCCCTTGAAGACTTTTTCAGAGAAATCACCCATCGACAAACTATCAAATCAACGAACTATCGAGTCGGTGAATTGAGTAGTTCGCGAACTGAGGAAATCACTGACTAGCTATAACTTAGCTAATTTCAGCCAAATATCACCAAATTGAAACATGGGATACCTAATTGGCTCTTCTACATGATGATGCTCTTTACTTGCCCAATTTGAGACTGAAAATCTTCCCGAAGCAAACTACCCTAAACCAACATAGAAGAAAACAAAACACAACAAAATTGAATAGAAACTGAAACTGAAAACCTGAAATATTTTCAGTTGATGTTGATTGCTCGTGGACCCAGATGCTCCTGCATCAAATGGATTTGCAATGGATTTGGCTAAGAGTCGGCTATGAATTTTGGCATAATTTGGATGCAAAATGGCTTGATGTTAAAATGCTTGGAGGAGGCTTGAATTTATAGAGTTTTTGGAGAATTTTGGATCAATGGTGGAAATTCAAAGTTGAGATCTAAGGGTGGAGATGAAATGGTGGGATCAAGGGCCAAGATTTGATCAACCATATTGGAGGGCTCTTATTATTTTAGAATTTTTAATTAATTTTGGGAAGACTTTGCATTAATGAGGATTAAGACATGTGAATGAATTAAAAATTCATTTTAATGGGAGAGGGTGTAATAAAAAATTGGAGTTTATGGGTGAGTGGGATGAGAAATGACACATGCATGTTTTTGGAAAAGATATGTGTGAGCATTTATATTAAATAAATTCTCTTGCATAAAAGAGGAAAGGTGAGGTGGAGACCCATGTGACTCCCTTTTAATAAAAATATTTTTTATTCAAAGGGGGTGTGGAGATGGGATAATGGAGGTTTAGGCTAATTAATTAAGTGATTAAATTAATTAATGTGGCTGTTGGGAATTAGTAGAGGGGTCAATTAGTGCTTTAGATTAATTAAGTTTTGCTTAATTAATTTGGGTCTAGGGGCTAGGTAAGGTGTGATAGCTAATTAAATAAATGATATTTATTTAATTAGGCTAGGTTTAGGTCATAGGCTAGGTGGATTAATCAAATAAGTGTGTTTTATTTAATTAATCTAGGTGGATGGGGAAAATCAATTAAATATATATTGGGATATTTATTTAATTGATTGTGGACAATGGTTAAGGTAGGGTAATAAATTGATTTTAATTTATTACAGGTGAATGGTTAAGACAAATGGTTACGATGAATTAATTAAATAAATTGATTTTATTTAATTAATTGGCGAAGGGGAAGTTGGTGATACAAAGATACAGGAAAGTGGCTTGCATGGTCAAGGCATTTTCAGGTGTCTATATTTTGCCCCTCTTTGATGAGGCATCATGACTGAGTGGGAATGGCATCAGATCAAAGAATTTTTAATTTTTCTCTAGCTGATGGGAGGAAGGGAAATGGATGAGGGATGCCCCCTCGAGAGATCAGGTGAAAAATTAATTTTTTTAGGTGAACTCTCGAAAAGGAAGGATGGTGGTGAAAAAGAGGTTCAGGATGAGGAATGGGGTCAATAGAAGAAAAATGGGTGAGAACGGATATGATTTGTGGCTTGGGGGGAAAATGGGGGATTGGGGCTTATGTGGTAGTTATAGATAGGGAAAAGTGGGCCCAATATGCCACATTTGCACCCTTGAGCTTGCTAAATTGGATAGAGAAGAGCTAAAGTGATGACAAAGTGAGGCATTCCATGTGAGGAGCACTGATCCGAGTTCGTGCGTGAGTACCAAAGACCTCACATGACTAGCGCATGAGTATGTCAATGTTTAAGGTGAAATTTGATGAAGAGGATTTGTTTGTGTTTAGGGTTGATTTTGCTAGTTTGTATGAATCCTCCTTTCACCTCTAAACATTCAAAGACTTCAATGGAGTAGGAAGTCTACTACAGGCCTTTAGTCACTCAGAATATAGGGGAAAATTAAAATTATATGATTTAGCTATTCAATTAAGCCCAATTATGCTCAAAACCCTAATTATGCAAATTCGGAAGCAAACAGAGAAATCATAGAAAATGCTTGCACACAAAGATATCAAATGACAATCAAATGCATACCAGATTTCAAAGTTCAGAAAATGGAAAAGTTGGGGACTAATGAGTGGGCACCCTAATCCAGTGCCATAACTTTTGTCTGGATCTGGGAATCTTGTCTGCAACCTGTTTCTGTTGTTTTAGAGATTTTCCTGTTGCAAGATCCAGAGGACTAATGAGCGGGTGCTCGAGTCTAGGTCCATATTTTCTCTCCTGATCTGCAATTCTAATAGTCTGCACTACTCTCCTGCAACTTCACTTTTTCTATTCCTACAACCTGTAACCTATAATCACGAAAAAATGGGTTGGGGGTTGTGGTGTTTAGAGGCTTGCCTTAGTCAAGCCCCAGAGAGACATTCAAGTCTTCCAAACACTGTTTTCAGATAAAGAGTGCGTATCCCAGCAGGATAGAGGCAAAATCCAAATGACAAATGATTGAAAACACAATTGATATCACCTTGTAGTGAAGGTCTCATGGAAGGAAGATGTTCTTCATGCCATGAGGAGATGGATGCTAAATCTACAAATACAAACACAAGAACACCACAAATTCTACTCTGCAACACAATGAATGCCTTGAATCATTTTCACATAAGCTTGTCAATAAAAATGACCATCTAGTTTACAAATGAATGCCTAAACATGATTATATATGCAACTACAAGCATTCCCACCAAGAATTTCGTAATTGAAACTTACCATGTCAGCATAGGACCTAAATAACGGTCATAAACTAACACTTAAACATTAGGCCTGACCTAAAATAGGGTAGGACTAGGGTGTAGACACTCAAGTCCTCCCCCTATTTTAGGTAGGAATCATGTCAAGTGCACCCCCTAAGTCCCATTTGCCATGAAACTTTAGGGTTTTCTCATCGAGATGTCAAATTAACATGCAAGACATGTCCTAAATGCATCATAAAGACCTAGGAGCTAAACCTTAAGAGGGAAAAGCCCCCAAGGGGACATTTTCTGACATAATAATCGACTAACCCAAACTTTGTACTTTTCAGGTTTCTAGACATTTATGACGTTAAATAAGGGTAGATTAGGTGTTTTAGCTCATGTGCGTAGCTGTGCAATGCTTATAGTTGGCAGTTTAGCGCATTAGGCTTAGAGAAGGGGTAGCGCTAGTTTTAGTGCTTCCGGTTAGGGGTTTAGCATTTCTATCTTGATTAGCGCTAGGGTTATAGGGTTTAGCACTTGTGTCTCGATTGGCGCTTACGCACAGGTAGTAGCACTTTCATCTCGAATAGCACTTAGGGGTAGAAAATTAGTGCTTATGTCTCAATTAGCACTTAGGATAGGTTTTGATGTAGGAGCACCCAAGTGAATATGCGATCCTACGCCAACCAAAAGTATGCTATTTCAATTTTGGATTGAGTTGTCATATTTTAGTGTTTCAGTTTGGTTTTGTTGTCACGGATATCTTCATGTTTGGTGAAGTGAAGCTTCATGACAATTGTTTGACAAAATGTTTGCAACCATTATTTTGGCAAAGTCTTCACAGATTGAATAAATTTCCTCTGGAGGAGTCGGCAACTGTGGGAGACAGAGGCAATTGGAAGTTAGTGAAGTCTTATATTTTATTGTCAAAGCTCATGTATTGGCAGGTATAGGTATATGGAGATATTATATCTAATTTAAAGACTTTCATTGTATCAAACAAATATGCAATATGCCTTGAACCATAGAGGTAATGCCTCAGATAATATAATTATTATTATTTTAAATGAATCACCATGTTTGAATTATAAAGAGAGGAAATCTTGAAAGGGTGTGGTGGTCAAAGGGAGAGATCCCACGCAACAGAAAGGCAATTGAAATTCATTTAAATATTCTAATTTCTTCCATGGAGGGCGGCACTTCATTTTGGTTGCTGCATTCTTTATGAAAATCCAGACTTATAAGGGAACATGATTTTCTTTCTAGAGGGGTCACTTTTGGTGAGTGGGGCGACTTGCATATTGTGGTATCTGATTTTATTTCCAAGTCGAAAGACCTTTGAATGCATTGGAAAATAGTTTTAGCTGGCTACAAATTGGTAATTATGAGAATAATAAACTCTTTAACTCTTATTCCAACCCTGGTGCCGCTTCATTTGCTAAGGCAAATCATTGTTCAGTCAATAGAGAGTAAAGGGCACATCCTTGAGAAAGAATACCAAACACCATACATAGGAAGGAAATTGGAATGTTGCCAAAGGATAAAGAAAAGAGGCCTGGTAGATGGAGAAGGAGGTGTCGGCTTCAAGAAGAAAGACATAATGACATTGTACAGAATCTAGGAAAATTTGTGTGTAGGTGGTTTGTGGAAGGAAGGAGAAATGAGTTTAGGATGAAGAGAAACCAACGTAGATTGAAGTCGGCCTTAGGAAAATAGATTGCTGCTAAGGAAGTTATTCAATTATGAAGAAGATTCAGTTTTGAATATATTTGTTTGTTAATATAGACTTGGTTTATTGGAATAAAATAAAACCATATGTTTGTTGCAATTTTATATTGTGTTGGGTAGAATATTGCCCATACAAATTTGTGTGTGTGGGGAGGAGTTTTGTTTTTTGTAGAGAGGGGGATAATTTCTTTTGCGTCAATTGGTATCATAGTTGGTTATCTTGAGTGTGGAGAGTATCCAATGGGACCGTGGGTGAAGAGTTTGTGAGGAGTGAAGAAGCATTGAGAGGCCATTGGTTCCATGGGAATCAGGTTGACTGTCCTCCAACAGAGATGAGGCTGGGTAGAAGGTGTGCAAATCTCTTCTATTGAGAGGAAGTGGGTAGAAGAGATCGTGAGGGTACATCTTCCAGAATCTTGTTGGGTAGAGGATAGTGGTGAGAGTTTGTTGTAGTAGGAACCTATAGTGGTAGTGAGTGTTGATTTGCCGGTGAGTTGCATATTGTGAGCATGATATAAGTTGTCAAAAAATGTAGTAGTGAGAGAGATGGGATATTGTTGAGGAAGAGACCTGTGATATGGGAAGGTTGGAGGAAGTATCAAGAGTGAAAGACTCCTGAGATTTTGGCAGGTATATTAGATAAGAGATTGAGCAAATTGGAAGCATGGCAGCGTGGAGAAATTGTTAAGTATGACAAAGGTAAGAGTAAGAAGTTTGCAATGAAGGCATGCCATGAGGAAGGCATGGGGAAAGAGGTTGTGGAGAAAGAAAAGAACCATGTTGCAGCAATTGAAGAAGTCACAGTGATTGTTGAAGATGAAGAGGTGGGCAATGAGAATTAAGAGGTTGAAGATACAGCTGAGGAGGATGCGATTGCAACGATGGAATGTGAAAAGGTTGCAGCCATAGAGCATGGTGAAGATGATTTGTTGGCACAATTTTTAGTGATAGAGGAAGAATGGTTAGAGAAGATTGAAATGAGTGAAGGTGAGAAGATGAACATTGTAGTAAAGGATGATGTTGACATAGTAAAGAATGAAGAGGTTAGTTTTATTTTTTGTAAAATTTGTGAAGTGAATAAGGAGTTAGAGGATAGAAAAAGTGATTATGTAATTGCAAATTGGTGTGTGGATAATACGTATTTGCTTGTAGAAGTTGAAGATGGTGTAGGTCTAACTTGGTGGATGTGGTCGGTTTGCAGTTGGATGGATCCCACGAAAGAGAAGAGGAGAGTAGAGAGAATTTGACAGAGGAGGACAGTACATGGTGGACATGATTCCACGAGAGGAGAGAGGGATGGTGAATGGAGTTGTGGGTGGAGGATGATGTGTGTACCAGTGAGATGCTAGAAGAAGAGGAAGAAAAATTGATCATGTACACATTCTTCAGCGATGGAGTTCGTTGCAGGTTGTTTACAACCTGAAAGGGTCATTCTATCACTCCACTCCACTTTTGTGAGCCTATGCTCACAAAATTTCTACCTGGCGTGTCTGATGTAGGAGCATCCTAGGTGAATACGTGATCCTGCATCAACCAAAAAGATGTTATTTTAGTTTTGGATTGAGTTGTCACATTTTAGTGTTTCAGTTTGGTTTTGTTATCACAGATATCTTCATGTTTGGTGAATTGAAGCTTCATGAAAATTGTTCAATGAAATGTTTGCAACCATTATTTTGGCAAAGTCTTCGCAGATTAAGTACATTTCCTCTAGAGGAGTCGACAGCCACGAGAGACAGAGGCAATTGGAAGTTAGTGAAGTCTTATATTTTATTGTCAAAGCTCATGTATTGGCGGTGATAGGTATATGGAGATATTATATCTAATTTAAAGACTTTCATTGTATTGAATAAATCTACAATATGCCTTGAACCATAGAGGTAACACCTCAGATAATATAATTATTATTATTTTAAATGAGTCGCCATGTTTGAAATATAAAGAGAGGAAAGCTTGAAAGGGTATGGTGGTCAAAGGGAGAGATCCCATGTAGCAGAAAGGCAATTGAAATTCATTTAAATATTCTAATTTCTTCCATGGAGGGCGGCACTTCATTTTGGTTGTTGCATTCTTTATGAAAAGCTAGACTTATAAGGGAACAAGATTTTCTTTCCATAGGGGTCATTTTTGGTGAGTGGGGTGACTTGCATATTGTGGTATCTAATTTTATTCCCAAGTTGAAAGACCTTTGAATGCGTTGGAAAATAGTTTCAGCTAGCTGCGAATTGGCAATTATGAGAATAATAAACTCTTTAACTCTTATTCCACCCCTGGTGCCACTTCATTTGCTGAGGCAAATCATTGTTTAGTCAATAGAGAGTAAAGGGTGTGGCCTTGAGAAAGAATACCAAATGCCATACATAGGAAGGAAATTGGAACGCTGCTAGAGGATAAAGAAAAGAGGCTTGGTAGATGGAGAAGGAGGTGTCGGCTTCAAGAAGAAAGACATAATGACATTGTGCAGAATCTAGGAAAATTTATGTGTAGGTAGCATGTGGAAGGAAGGTGAAATGAGTTTAGGATGAAGAGAAACCACCGTAGATTGAAGTTGGCCCTTGGGAAAATAGATCGCTGCCAAGGAAGTTGTTCAATTGTGAAGAAGATTCAGTTTTGAATATATTTGTTTGTTAATATAGACTTGGTTTATCGGAATAAAATAAAACCATATGTTTGTTGTAATTTTATATTGTGTTGGGTGGAGTATTGCTTGTACAAATTTGTGTGTGTGGGGAGGAGTTTTGTTTTTGCAAAGAGGGGGATAATTTCTTATGCGTCAAGTTTTCTGGACATTCTAGGTGGAATAGCGCATGTGGTTGATTGAGTAGTGCTTCCATGTAGGATAACACTTAAGGTTAATGTTTAGCACATCTGTCTCAATTAGTGCTTAGGGTTAGTCTGTTAGTGCCTCCATCTAGGATGTCACTTAGGGTTGGTAGAATAGCACCTCCATCTAGGATAGTGCTTAGGCAGTGGATTTTAACACTTCCACACTGTTTTGAGGAAAAAGGTTAATTTTTGTGAATTTTTTGGATACAGTTTGATCTTCCCTCTCTATAGTCATGAGAGTGACAACGACCAGTGATGGTGATCAGGGAGAGACTAACACAGGTGGAGTAGAACCATCTGAGGGAAATTTGGCTTTGGTTTATTTCAGAGATGCCTAGGCTTAGAGTGCATCAGGCTATGATGACAATCTTAGTCGAGCGCTAGCACAATGAGAGCTGTTCATTTTCTCTATCAATGGGTGAGATGACCATCACTTTGGAGGATGTATGGAGGATCCTATGGATCCTTATTTATGGAGAGAGGGTTATTTATGATTAGGCAAAGGGTTTAGCAACACTTTGACATGTGTTTGCCCCAACAGATATTCCTACAGATCGTAGGAGGTGGGAGATGTTCTGGATAACAGCTATTAGGGGAGGTCTGAGTGAGTACGAGTTATATGTTTATGGATTGATCGGAGGGGTGTTGATTCTAGATCTACGCTCACATGGATTTCTTGTGGGATGGGGAATTGCATAGAGCAGATGGTGGATAGGAGTACTGTTTATGCATGGGGGTCATGCTTATTGGTTGATTTGTATCACAATATGCACTTGATTGTATATTGGAGTGAAGCTAGCCTTGGTTGTGGGGTGATGCTTCTACATGTCTATGCCTAGGAGCATGTTGCGGTTACTAAGCCAGTCTATCAGCATGTGTGGCCATGATTTTCTCCTTACGTGTTTGCATACACGAGTACTCTTTAGCACCAGTAGTTGGGGAGCAGGAGGTTTTGGCGGTGGGCATTTGATGAGGTGAAATTTGTTGTGTAGAGGTCATGGATGGATGATGATGCACAACTATGTTTTACTCAACAAACTCAATACTTGATAGGGAGGACATCACATATTTTGGATCAATACCTTCCCGATCAGGTTCTTTGGTAGTTTGGGTTGCGACAGGATGTGCCATAGGTGGAGGTCATCTTTGGTTGGGTGCAGTGGGAGCCATCATGATGGGGGTTGTCTTAGATCTAGCTATGTTTATTATTGAGTTTGATCATTTGATGGTCGTTGTCTAGGATTAGTGATCAGTGATTGTAGATGCAGGGACTATGCCTGCATATGATATCTAGTAGGCACAAGTGAGATCGGTACAATTGATTAGATTCTAGTAGGTCAGCTGAGGATAATGGAGGATGGTGCAAGAGCACCTTGGCAAATCAAAGTTGTCCTAGACAAATCTTTAATTTTTGGTTAAATTTGTAATGATTTAATATTGTATTGAGGTCCATCAAGTCATCTTTCATGTGTTAAGATCCTAGGAGGGGTCTAATGTTTAAGTCTTATGACAAGTTGTCATACAAAATGGAAAATCCCTAAAAATGTATCTTTCAAAAATGTAAAATGAGGAAGGTGAAGGGTCACCTTGTTCCAATTCGTTGGAAGGAAGTGGAAACTGAAGAGACAAATGAGGAATGCCTTTATTAAGGCCTTGTAACATCCAAATAAGGTGTGGGTGGTTGATTAGTAGGTTTTGATCAATAGAGAAAACACTGTTTTCATGTATTTCAACAGAAATTGACTGTTTCCTATAGTTGTACGGACCTGTACGGACAAGGACTAGTGCCAAATTAGTTTTAAGTGATAGTCCTATCAATCACCCTCCATTTCCTTTTGGTTTCATGTATTTTGGTTTTGTTTTACACAAGATATTGCATTTTTAGTAAAACTATCAAAACCCTAATTTAGGGTAACCTATTTTGGGAAAAACGCCATAACTTTTGTTTCCACCATTAGATCTTTATGTAACTTGGGGAAAATGTCTGTAACTATGTTATCTACAATCTGACTAAAGCGATCGACCTCATTTTGTGTTGTGTGGAAGTTATGGATGACTGTTCGTGGCATTTCACAGTGACATTTCTGAGTTTGAACCCTTGTAGCAGAATTACCAGTCTATTTTTAGAGCACATTTTCCAAAGTAACCTATACCCATCTTAGAGTATGCTGTGGGGAGGCATAATGGGTATCCAATGCATATCTTAGGTTGACATTTGAAGGTTTGTGCAAAAAGATAAGAGGACTGTTCTCTTTTTCTAGGGAGACAAGCCATTTAGAGGATTTGTGAAGCAAGTGTATGTTTCGGGAGTGATCTGCCTTAACCAATGGGTGGGATGAGTCATTTGGTACCCCAATACAACCTTTCCATGATCATACTGGAGTTTCCTTCTGCTGTTCCCACTTTTGCATAAAGGTCTTCGTTTTTGGGCTTGTAGATGAAGGAGAACCTTGTCTAGTTCGTTTATCTTTCCCCATTCAAAGTTCCTCTGCATCAGAGGAGGATGAGATAGTGGAGGAGATTGATGATGATGATGATGATGATGGGGATGGGAATGGGGATGGAGATGGAGATTGGGATGGAGGAGATGGTGGTGGTGGTGGGGGTGGGAGAGGTAGGGACCAGATCCTGTTTCTAGTAGCCATTGCAGTGGGAGCCTCTGGAGCAAGGACCTCAGGTATAGGGACTTCAGGTGTAGGAGGATCTGGTTCTAGTTATGGGTGTCAAGTATGCTAGAGGGTGGAGGGGCCATCGGGAGGTGGTGAGGATGGAAGGGAGTTGGTGAGACTGAGGGCTCAAGTGGTGAGCCTGCAACAGGAGCGGGACAGATTGTTAGTGGAGAGGGATGGGGAGAGGGATGCGAGGTAGCGAGCAGAGCAGCAGGTGGTGTAGTTTCAGGTGCAAATAGTGTAGCTACAGTTGTAGGTATCCCAAGCCCTAGGAGATGGATTGATAGCGTAGCTATAGGCACAGGTGTTACAGTTGCAGGGTTAGGTATAACGATACCAACGTGAGTGAGATAAGACTCACCAGGCAATGGGACCAAGGATGGCTGACATACTCAGATCAGTATAGGCTCGAGGTGATGCGGCCACCAGGGAGTGTCAGCATTACTAGACTCTTTATGAGTGCCTAGTGCCAGTTAGGCAGCGAGAGAGTTACCAGAGCCGCTCATGGGCTTTTGCTTCTCGGAGGATAGAGTAGTCAGTGTGATCTGTACAGCAGCCACCTCAACAGCAACCTCCACATCAACAATCACCACAACAACAACTGATGGGGACACCTCTGCCATGATCAATGGGAATGTCCCATTCAGGGACTTCACAAAGGGACAGTTCCACCTAGGAGTTGGACATGCGGTCTTGTATGCTTATTTATTTTGTATTTTGATGGTTCTACGGAGCCCATGTATATACTATGTATCATGACCATTTTTGATATGTATATATGAGATGACATTTTTTGGCCGCGATCTATGATGTATGATGTATTTTGATTTATTTTATAGATGTATTTTTGATTATGTATGAATGGATGATGTAGATGTATTGTGATTTGATTTATGTGATTATGATATGGATGTTATGGATGGATTATGATGTGGATTATATGTTATGTGATGCATATGGTAGATATGATAACATTTATTTGATGGATACTTATTATGTTATGCATAGGATTTTGTGGTAGATGTATGGATTATGGTGTAGATGTAATGGATGTGAATATAATGGTAGATGTATGGGCGGATATTTATGATTTTATGGATGCTATGATAATGATTATGATGTTATGTAATGTATTATGGATGGATGATGTAGATGCATGATTTTTTTTTATAGATGAATGATGCATTATGTTATGAATATGGTTGATGTAATGATGGATTATGCTTTATGGATTTATGATTTATGGCTTATAGATATATGGTTATGTGGTTGATGGATGGATGTTATGATTATGATGGTGTTTTTATGGTTTATGGATGTATATGTATGGATATTATGATGATGTTGTTGTGGGTGATTGTGATGTGGGTGGGTGTGATGGTTATGATATGGTTTATGATTGTCATGATTATGATAGATGATGTACTTATTATGATGGATTATGATGTGGGTTATGCTTTATGGATATGGATGATGTTATGATGGATGTAATGATTATTATGATGGTTATGATATGGTTTATAATCTAATGATGATGATCCAGTGTATGCAGGATGCAGTGGGAATGGAGGATCTTGGTCATGATACATGTAACCCTAAGGGCCACTTGACATGCATGTAATGCAAAGCAACTTTTGGAACCACAAATTGGGGGGTAAGGGGGGTAGATTCAGGGTTGGTGGGTGGTTTTTGTTAGGATTGGAGATGTTCAGGTGGGGTACTTTCTGGTGTATGACCCTTTAATTCTTGTAGCCACTTGACGCACATGTAATATAAAGCCACTTTTTAGCCCACACACTGGGGAAGGAAGGTCCAGGTTTGAGTTAGGCGAGTTAGGTGATTTGGGAGTTGGGAAGTAGAATCAAGTGGTAGACTCTACTATTCCAGATGCTAGAGAGAAGTGTTCTTGGTTAGGTGGCATGGTTATGGGACATATTTGTTAGTTTTCAAACCATATCATGGTATTAAAACTTCTATGGTTGGTGTGGGGGATTAGGAAGGGTTGGGGTGGGGATTAAGGAAATAGTGGGATTAGGAATAGGTTTTTTAGGATGGGGGAAGTGGTTGGGTCTTTATCTTCATTAATGCAAAGCCAAGGTTAGGGTTTTTTATGGGTGATATGGTTTGTAGGTTGGATGGGTAGTGATGTATGATTGGGTGTTAGTGGTGGAAAATGTCACATCAATTCTGTAAAAACCACATGATTTGCTGGGTGGTTGGGTAGATATGTGGGGGGTTGATTGTGATTCCTTATGTTTTTTAGTAGGTAGGGGATGATGGGTTGATTTATGTATAGTCTAGGTAGTTGTGTATGACTGTGTGTTAGTGGCACAAAATGTCACATCGGTTCTATAAAACCACATGATTTAGTGGTGGGAGGTTTGTGGGTGTGAAAGTTTGCTAGGTGGATGTATATGTGGGGGAAATGGTTGGGAAGCAATATGAGCAAGCTTTATAGAGGGCGTATTGGGAGGTGAGTAGGATTACTTAATCCTTGCAAAGATAGAAGCAAACTTTAGACCATACTATGGAGTGGGTAGTAAGAGAGAGTTTTCTAACAACCCTTGAAATAATTTCCTGAATCGTGCTTGTATGGTTTGGGTAGGTGTGAATTGGGGGTTACTAGGGGAGATCAGGATTGGTTTGGGGGGAGGGGTTTGTTGGATTTGTTTGTTGGGATGAGGTGGTTGTGGGTGTTTTAGGATCTGTTTGTTAGGATGGGAAAGTGGCTGAGTAGGGTCAAGGTGGTTTGCTAGATTAGATAGGTTGGCTAGGGGTGGATGTTGTGCCGGTATGTTTTAGAGCAAGCCTAAGTTTATTATAGCAAAGAGGATATTTTCACCAAGGTATAGAGTACCAAGATGATGATGTATATCCATCATTTGCATGGACTAGACACGCAAACAAGAGGGTGTGCTTACACATGCCCAACAAAGTACAACCTTGTCTAGGTGGGGGAGAGAACTTAGAGCATTCAATTCCTAATGAATAGAAGGTATAAGCCTTAGATACAAAGGGGGGATGAGATGCCAGAAGTTTATCTGACCACTTGCAAGATATGAATACTAGCTAGAGTAATAAGAACATCTGACAAACACAACATACAATAGCAAATGACTACCCCATTCTATCATCCAATGACACACCAAGATATAGAAGATCAAGGTGGTCTTGTTTAATAAGCATAGAGGGGGTATTTAAAAAGATAAATCAAAAGATCAACTGATAGATTGCCAACAACCATTGAGTCTCTTTCCAAGAGTTTGGGTAGATGTGATTGGATCATGCCTATTGTGGGGACGATATATCCTAAGGCATGGTTTTGTGATGATGGATGTTTGAAAGATGGGCTTAAGATCCGATGGTTGTATGGTGTTGTTCAACAAGTATTTGTTGTGATATGTTGTTGTTTTTGCCAATTTTGTTTATGCTCAATTACTCCAACATGTTTCCCCACATTTATTTCTTTGGGAGTTTTGGGATATTTTGATTTTTTTAGTATTTTCTAGGATTTTCTGATTTTTTTGTGTTTTCTAGATTTTCTATTGTACATAGTATGCATACACAGATTCACTTATCCAGGAATCTACCTTGGGTGGGTCATGAAGGGTGTGATTTTGGCATTGAATGTTTACAATACCAAGCCATGGAATGAGGTGGTATGAGATGCTTTGTGCGGTCGATGACTTAGTAGATGGTGGAGTTGGCCACTACTCATGGTGCCTAAAACAAGTTTTCACCATGGTACTTATCCAAGGCGCCACCGAGGTGGTTTTCACCTTTGGACGACTTTATTGCACTTGGTTTTTTGTGGATTTTTTGTTTTTTTACTTTTTTTTGCTTTTTTACTTGGGATATTCGATGGGTTAGGCATAAAATTTCTTGAGGTGTATGATATTCATCGCCTCATCTAGAGGCTGTCCCTCTAGTGTTGCTAGCTGATATGCTCCTAATTCATAGCTAGTTGTTATCATAAAAGGTTCTAACCAATTTGGTTTAAACTTGCCTTTGTTGTGACATTCTTGCAAGTTCCTTTGATTTTCCATAAGTACAAGGTCGCCTATTTCAAAGCAGCGGGTCTTGATTTTGTTGTTGTAGCTTCTACGGAGATGATTTTGATAATCTTGTAGGTGATTGAGAGCAGTGAGGTGCTTCTCATGCAAAAGTTCTAATTCATGCTGATGTGCAATTCGATAATCCTCCTCATTAATGAGATTTTGTAATAAAATTCTTAGAGAGGGGAGGTCGACCTTGATAGGTAGGATGGCTTCAAAACTGAAGATGAGGGAATATGAAGTGGCTCCTGTGGGGGTACAGATGCTGGTTTGGTAAGCCTAAAGGGTAGGGTTAAGTTGCAGGTGCTAGTCATGGAAAACTTCATTAAATGTCTTCTTTAGGATTCTCAGGATAGTTTTATTTGAAGCTTTTGCTTGACTGTTGCCTTGGGGGTAGTATGGGGTGGAAAAATGGTGTTGGATGTGAAATTTCTGACAAAGGGTTAGAACCTCTGGATTTTTGAATGGTTTCCCATTGTCAAGAATTATGGTGAGGGGGATACCGTAGTGACATATAATGTAATGAAGGATGAATTTGGATATTTGGATGCCTATGGTATAGGTGAGTGGAATGGCTTTCACCCATTTGTAAAGTATTCGATAGCAGTAATAATGAACTTGTGGCCATTGGATGAAAGTGGATGAATTTTGCCGACGAGGTCGAGCCCCCACTGTGAAAAGGGCCATGGAGTAGTAATGGGTTGAAATTCTTTTGATGGAGCATGAATTAGGTCCCTATGCTACTAGCAAGGAAGACATTTCTTGACAAACTAATGAGCATCATGTTTCATTGTCGGCCAATAGTATCCTATTCTTAGAATTTTCTTTGCAAGGGTAGGTCCACTGGACTGTGCCCCAGAGATACCTTCGTGTGCCTCTTGTAAGGTTGTTTATGCTTCTCTAGAATCAAGACACCTTAAAAGGGTATCATCAAGACCCTTTCGATATAGGGTGACATCGATAAGGGTGAAGCGAGTGGTTCGGCAGATGAATGTACGGCGTTGGGTGAATGATAGGTCAGGTGGAATGATGCTATCATGGAGATAGTGGTAAATGTATTAGTACTAGGGGGATAAGGGACCAATGATGTCGCAGACTAGTTCTGATTGTAAGATATCATAGGTTGGCATAGGTAATTCTTAAATGAGAAACTCGCACTACTTACTATTTTTCTACATATCCACAAGAGAACCTATGGTGGCCATTGCATCTGCTACTTTGTTATTAAGTCTCGAGACTTGCTCAAACTAGATTTTAGAAAAAATATTCCTTAAAATCATCTACCATCCTTTTATAAGGTAGGATCTTGTTGTCCTTTGTCTTGTATTCATTGTTCACTTGTTTTATGACCAATTGAGAGTCATCATAGACCATTAGTTTGTCTATTTTCCATTAAATTGCCATGCAGAGTCCTATGATGAGTGCTTCATATTCCGCTATGTTGTTAGTGCAAGGGAATGTTATTTTATATGACTTAGGGATGCAGTCTCCTTGTGGGGTGACAAATAGGATCCCTGCCCCTGATCCATGATGTGTGTATGACCCATTAAAATACCTTTTCCATTCTGACATGGGTGCTACTGTAAAAATGGACTCATCTGGAAACTCTAAAAGTAGTGAATGCTTAGTTGGAATGGGTGTGTTTGCTAGCTGGTTAGCTATGATATGTCCTTTTGATGGCCTTTCTTCTATATATTCACTATCAAACTCTCTGAGAATCTTACCCATTTAGCCATGTGTCCCATGAGAGCTGCTTGGGACAATAGGTACTTTAGTTGATCTATCTTTGCAATGAGCTTTGTTTTATGATTGAGCATGTAGTGTCGTAATTTCTAAGAGGTAAATATGAGTGCAAGACATACTCTTTCAATGGATGTGTAGTTAAGCTCATATCCAACTAATGTACGAATGATGTAGTAGATGGCTCTTTCTTTCCCATTATCATCATGTTGTGCTAATAATACCCCTACTGTTATTTCTGTTGTTGAAATGTATAGTAACAAGGGTTGTTTTGGTTGGGGCGACATGAGGACTGGTGGTGTAGCAAGGCATTCTTTTATCTATTCGAAGGCCTTTTGGTAATTTGAATACCATATGAGTGCCACATTTTTGTGAAGAAGATGCTAGAATGGGTGGCATTTATCAGCTAGTTGTGCTATGAAGCCTCTAATAGATTGGAGTTTTTTTTGGAGGCTACATAGTTTCTTTAGATTCTTTGGTGGAGGCATTTCAACTATAGCTTTTACTTTTACTCAGTCCACTTCTATGCCTTGTCGTGACACAATGTAGCCAAGGTGTTTGCCTAAGGTAACTTCAAAGATGCATTTCTTTGGATTAAGATGTACCTTGTATTCTTCCAATTGGTCAAATATCTTTGCTAGGACATCCAAATGATCTTCTCTGGTTCTTTATTTCCCCAATAGGTCATTTACATAATCCTCTATGATGTTATGAGACAAATCGTGGAATATGACGGTCATGGCCCTTTGATAGGTTGTACCTACATCTTTAAGACCAAAAGGCATGATGACCAAACAAGAAGTTCCCCATGCACAAATGAATGCCGTTTTGTGTTGGTCTTCCTTAGTGATTCTTATCTTATTATAGCCTAAAAATCCATCCATGAGTGACAACATCTCGTGTCTAGCTGTCAAATCTACTATGATGTCGATGTTTGGTAGGGGAAAGTCGTCTTTGGGGCATGCTTTGTTTAGGTCCCTGAAATCTGTGCACACATTGATACCCCAGTGACTTTTGTTACTGGTACAATGTTTGAAACCCATTCAGGATTAGCCAATGGGATAAATAAAACCAGCATATAAGAGCTTCTTGAGTTTGGCTTTGACAAGAAGTGTGACTTGAGGATTCATTTTTTTGAGTTTTTGCTTGACTTGCTTTGCATCAGGATGCACTGCGAGGTGATGTACCACTAGTGCCAGGTCTAGACCAGGCATGTCAGCATATGTCCATGTGAAATTATGACTTCTCTCTCTAAAAAATGCCAAAAATGCTGCTTGTTCTGTTGAGGTGAGGGAAGTTGCTCGAAAGGTGATCTTTGGTGACTCTTCTATTCTTAGGTTCATTTCTTGAGATCCTTCCACTAATATGGGTGGTCTTTCTTGATATAGTGTTGGGACTTCAAGGAGGTCCATTCTCTCATCTCTTGGTGCCTTGAGGAGGTTTTTATTAGGAGATACATCCTTTATTTTTACTTTTTTGTCATTCAAAAGTGCCACGTGGTGGTTTTCACTAGGGGATGTATTTTTTATTTTGATATTTTTGTGACTAAGAGATGTGGAGGTCTCCCCAAGTAGGTAGATGCATTGAGCTCTATGATATAGCCTACTTTATGATCTCCTAGGGGTATGTGTTCTCTAACCACCATCAATTCTACAATGACTTCGTCGCTTTGAACAACATCCAGGATCAGAGGTCCTTGTTGGTCCCAATCAATGAGTTGGGAGTAGATGAGTGGAAGGTCATCATATGGCAATGACGTGGTTGAAAGGGTATAGATAGTGTAGATGGATGACTTGAATAGTTCAACGCAATATTCGAAAGAGTCTTGATTATTGGGATAAGGTGCCATTATCCTTGTAAATCCCAATATTGTATTTATTCCATTTATTATTTATAATTTGTAATTACCCATAAGGGATGTACAAGTTTCACCGGCAGTGGTAAAAATTATTTACTATCCACGGTAATTACGGAGTTACTACACGGTAAGTCCTAGAGTTACCAGTGGTAGTTACGAGATGTCATTTACTATGGTAAATGGTAATTGGTCAAAGTGGGGTGTACATATGGAGGAATAATCTATTTTTAGTGTTATGACACATGTCATAGATGTTGAAGAGGGTGTAAGAGATTCTATGACAACTGTAAGTTGTCATAAGATTCTATGACACTAATAATAGCATATGACACGTCATAAGATGCTGTAAGTGGATATTTTTAGCCCCAAGGCATTCAAGCTTGCATGGACACTTTTTGCCAAGTGTAGGATGCATGTATGACAGGATTTATGACCCCGTAAGAGCCTATTCTTGGCCAAGGATGCCCAAGGTTGTATTGTTGGCTCTTGAAAAGTGTTATGGGCTTGTAAGAAGTCATTTAATGTCTTGAGGTTGTGTAAATTCTATAAAAACCATAGCATAGTAGATGAGGTGTATATAACAGTTTATAGGTACCCAAGTTTTGTCGGAGTGAAGGTTGATGGATAGAGGAAGTGAATGTATTTGTAATCTCCTTTTGTGAAGATAATACAACTTGGCCTCTTTTCTTGGTGGAGTTTTTTACCCGAAAGGGTTTTCTCCATGTTAAACACTTGTGTTATGTGCTTCATTCTGCTTCTGGTATATTTATGTATTGTGGGTTTATGTTTTGATTACAATCTCCATTGTTAACACACACTTGAAAGATTACTGAAATTTATTCAAATCAAATTTCCATTGAAGTAGTGTTGCTTTCATTTCTAACATTTGGTATCAGAGCCTAGCTAGCTTTGACTCTTGGGTGGTAGTGTGGAAGCTGTAGTTGTAGTGGGAGATTTGGTTGCATTTGTTTTTCAAATCTTGTGTTGTTATTATGGCTGCATCCACCGTTGCATCAACCTCTTGAATGGACATTGAGAAGTTCAACAGAACGGGGTATGAGTTGTGGAAGCTGAAAATGGAAGATTAGTTGGAAGAAAGAAACCAATGGTTGGCTGTCCAAAAAGAGAAGAAACCTGATGATGTCTCTCAAGATGAGTGGGATAGACTGGATAAGAAGGCACGGGGAACCATACGGTTGTGTCTTTCAGACTCTGTCCTGTTGAATGTCGCAAAGGAAGAGACTGCATACAAGTTGTGGAAATGGTTGGGTGAGATCTATAAAGCCAAGAGTATGGTAAATAAACTTTATTTAAAAAGAAAATTATTTTCCAAGAAAATGCGAGAAGGTGAATCAATTGCAGAGCATTTAAATTCTTTTAATTTGTTAGTGAGTCAGCTTGATTCAATAGATATTGAGGTTAGTGAGGAAGATAAATGTATCTTACTTCTTTGTTCTTTACCTGAGTCTTGGGAGAATGTTATCCTTGCTATCACTGCTAACCTTGTGGATCTGAAGTTGGATGCTCTTGTTTCAGTGCTACTGTCACAGGAATTGAGGAAGAAGAGTTCGGATAGTTTAGGGGATGCTCTTAGTAATAGGGGAAGGTCTAAGGAAAGAGGACCTAAAGGAGATCAGAAAGGGGCTAACGACAAGTCCAAGGGCCGGTCTAAGACTCCTGGTAAAAAGAACAGAGTTAAGTGTTGGAATTGCGGTAAAAGGGGACATGTGAAGAAGGAATGCAGAAACCCCAAGAAACAGTGGGAGAGTACTTCGGATAAGTCCTCAAATGCAAGTGAAGAAGTTTTACTTTCTGCATGTAATCTCGTTTCTGATGAAAATTGGTTGGTTGACTCAGGAAGCTCGTTTCATATGATCCCGCATAAGGAATGGTTCTCCACCTATGAAGAATATGATGGAGGTAATATCTACCTTGGTGACAACTCTACATATCTGATTGTCAGGAAAGGAAATGTATTGTTGTGTTTCAGTGATGGGAGGATTAAAACCTTCCCTGGTGTTTTGCATGTTCTTGGATTAGCTAGAAATCTGATTTCAGTTTCAAAGTTGAATGATTTGGGAATGCATGTGACATTTGACAAGCATGGCTACAGATTAGTGAGAGGGAACTTGGTGGTAGAGAAAGGGAAGAGATTCAGGAACTTGTTTAAGATTGAAGCCACTACAGTTTGTAATGCCTCCTATGTATCTGAGGCTAATACTGAAAATACATGTATGTTGTGGCACCGTAGATTGGGCCACACAAGCAATAATGTACTGAAAACTATTAAGAATAAAAATTTGTTGGATGGTTTCTCCTATTTTGATGAGCACTTTGATTTCTATGAGCATTGTGTGTTTGGTAAACAAAACAGAAAATCATTTCCTTCAGGAAGCAAGAGAACAAAAGAGAAGTTAGAAATTATTCATACAGATGTGTTTGGACATGTGGATAATGAATCTATCAAAAAATCTTATTATTTTGTAACCTTGATTGATGATGTATCCAGATTTACATGGATTTATTTTATGAAGCATAAATCTGAAGTTTTCACTAAGTTTAAGGAATTCAAAGTCTTAGTAGAGAACCAATAAGGTTTAAAGATAAAAATATTAAGATCTGACAATGGAGGGGAATATTTCTCTAAAGAATTTGATGAGTGTTGCAAGCATGTAGGTATAATCAGACAAAAGACAACTCCTTATACACCACAATAGAATGGCGTTGCAGAAAGGATGAACCGAACAAATATGGAAAGGGCCAAAAGTATGCTTAGTGATGCACAATTGGATAAATGCTTTTGGGCAGAGGCTGTGTGTACTGCTTGCTACTTGATAAACAGATCTCCTTGTAAGGCTCTTGATTCGACACCTTATGAAGTGTGGATAGGTAAGAAACCTTTTGTTTCACATTTAAGGGTTTTTGGCTATGAGGCATTTGTTCATGTGCTTAAGGAAAATCGATCTAAGTTGGATCCAAAGGCTAAAAAGTGTACATTCATTGGATATGGTGATAATGTCAAAGGTTATAAGCTTTGGAATCCACTAACCCGCAAGATTATCTTTTCTAGAGATATTATTTTCAGGGAACTTAGAGCTATTCCTGAACCTGAGCAGCCAAAATAAAAAAATGAAAAGGTAAAGAAGGTGCACTTTGATTTAGAGTAGCAAGATGCACCTTAGGAAGAACAGAATGATGGATTGGGGGGTGAAGAAGAAGAAGAATATTCAAGTAGTTCTGATGAAGATGAGTTTGTTGTTACAGAAGAAGTTGATGCAGATGATCATGCAGAAGAATGAGTAGAGTCTCTTACTCCACCCTTGAGGAGACCCATAAGACAATGGAATCCAGTTGACAGGTATAGCCCACCAGATTTCTGTTGTGTATATGCTTTATTGAGTACTAACAATGAACCTAGATCCTATAGGGAAGCTATTTCTGCAGATGATAGTGAGTCTTGCCAGCTAGCCATGCAGGAGGAGATGATGGCTTTAGACTCTTGTAACACCTGGGATCTTGTTCATTTACCCAAAGGAAGAAAGGCCATAAGTTGTAAGTGGGTCTTCAAGAAGAAGTTTGGAGAAGACAGGTCATTGGAGAAGTATAAGGCTAGACTGGTAGCCAAGGGCTACTCCCAGAGAGAGGGAGTTGATTTTGGTGAGATTTTCTCTCCTATTGCTAAATTGACTTCTATTAGATTACTCTTATCCATTGCTGCAGCTTATGATTGGGAGATTGAGCAAATGGATGTTAAGACTATGTTCTTGCATGGAGATCTTGAAGAAGAAATTTATATGCAACAACCTACAAGTTTTGACGTAAAAGGAAAAGAACATTGGGTTTGTAGGTTAAAGAGGTCTCTCTATGGTTTGAAATAGTCCCCCAGAATGTGGTATCAAAAGTTTGATTCATTTGTTTTGAAATTGAGTTTTGTTAGAAGCGAGGAGGATCATTGTATTTACATTCATTGTGTTGATGATTCTATACTGGTTATTGCTTTGTATGTTGATGACATGTTGTTTTTTAGTAATACTAAGGGTATGGTCAGTGAAGCCCAACTTTCAGGTGCATTTGAGATGAAGGATCTTGGTGCTACAAAGTATATTTTGGGAAGGGAGATCAAGAGGGACAAAGTTAACAGAAAGCTTTGGTTGTCACAAAGTAAGTATGTGAATACTATTGTGCAGAGGTTTAGTTTGCAGGACTGTAACCCAGTTAGAGTTCCTTTACCCATTGGTACTAAACTTTCATTAGATATGTGTCCAAAGACTGAGGATGATCTTGACGATATGTCTAATGTGCCATATGCTAGTGTTGTAGGGAGTTTGATGTATGCAATGGTTTGCACTAGACCAGATATTGCCCAAGCAGTGGGAGTTTTGAGCAGATTTATGTCTAACCTTGGTAGACAGCATTGGAACTATGTGAAGACGGTGTTTAAATATCTTGCAGGTACTCTTGATCATTGTTTGGTTTATTCTGGTACTGATAGTGCTGATAAATCTTTGGACATATAGGGTTTTGTTGATGCAGATTGGGCAGGTGACTTGGATAGTCGAAGGTCCACTAGTGGCTATGTGTTTACTCTATTTGGAGGTGTAGTGAGTTGGATGAGTAAGAGGCAGCCCACAGTTGCTTTGTCCACTATAGAAGCAGAGTATATGGCTGCTACTCATGTCTCTAAGGAGGCAGTTTGGTTGAGGAGACTGTGTATAGGTATTGGTTTTGATTGCAGGATCATTCAGATTGATTGTGATAGCCAGAGTGCTATCTGTTTGGCCAAGAATCCCATGTATCATGCTCGGACTAAGCATGTTGATGTTCAATATCACTTTGTTCGAGAGTTGGTTGTGAATGGAGAGATTAAGCTGAAGAAGATAGACACTCAGGAGAATGTTACAGATTCATTGACTAAGCTTGTGAGCACAGAGAAGTTCATGTGGTGCAGAGAGGCCATGGGCCTTGTTTCTAGTGCCTGATTATTTTTCATTTGATTTCCTATGGGTTGATTTACAATGTATAATGTCTAGTGGGAGAATGTTGGGATAAGGTGCCATTAACCTTGTAAATCCCAATATTGTATTTATTCCATTTATTATTTGTAATTTGTAATTACCCGTAAGGGGTGTACAAGTTTCACCAGAAGTGGTAAAAATTATTTACTGTCCATGGTAATTACAGAGTTACTGCACGGTAAGTCTTGGAGTTACTAGCAGTAGTTACGGGATGTCATTTACTATGGTAAATGGTAATTGGTCAAAGTGGGGTGCACGTGTGGAGGAGTAATCTATTTTTAGTGTTATGATGCACGTCATAGATGTTGTAAGAGGGTGTAAGAGATTCTATGACAACTGTAAGTTGTCATAAGAATCTATGACACTAATAATAGCATATGATGCATCATAAGATGCTGTAAGTGGCTATTTTTAGCCCCAAGGTGTTCAAGCTTGCATGGAAACTTTTTGCCAAGTGTAGGATGCATGTATGACAACATTTATGACCCCGTAAGAGCCTATTCTTGGCCATGGACGCCCAAGGTTGTATTGTTGGCTCTTGACAAGTGTTATGGGCTTGTAAGAAGTCATTTAATGTCTTGAGGTTGTGTAAATTCTATAAAAACCATAGCATAGTAGATGAGGTGTATATAGCAGTTTACAGGTACCCAGGTTCTACCAGAGTGAAGGTTGAGGGACAGAGGAAGTGAATGTATTTGTAATATCCTTTTGTGAAGATAATACAACTTGGCCTCTTTTCTTGGTGGAGTTTTTTGCCTGAAAGGGTTTTCTCCACGTTAAACATTTGTGTTATGTGCTTCATTATGCTTCTGGTATATTTATGTATTGTGGGTTTATGTTTTGATTACAATCTCCATTGTTAACACACACTTGAAAGATTGCTGAAATTTATTCGAATCAGATTTCCATTGAAGTAGTGTTGCTTTCATTTCTAACATTGATAATGCTCTTCGTTAGTATTCTCAATCGTAGGGACGGATTTGGCAACCTCACTTAAGATATACTCTAGTTCTGTGGAGACAAGATCATGTTTTCCATACCCTAAGCCTTGATGGTAGGGATTTTGGGTAGCTTCAATTGGCTCAAGGATTCCTTGCTCGTGAATGCCTAAACCGCCTTGTCCTTTGTAGCCCATACTTTTGACAATGGTGAGACCTTTTCCATATTTTTCAATAGGCAGGATAGGAGCCTTGTCTTCTTCTTCTTCATCTTTATACAACTAGGATGATATATCTTCAAGAATGTCTTGCTCTATTATATGTTTACACTCAAAGGTTGGAGATGGTTTGCACTTTATGACAACTGTAGATATTGCATCATATTTGGGCTTGTCGAAAGCTTTAGGAGATGTTGGAAGTTTCCCTACACAAAATGCACCATGCAGGTCGTACACTCCACATCTCATGTCACTAACTTTGTTCTTGATCTTGGGTGTGAGTGAGAATTTTGAGGTGGATGCAATGTTAGATGGATCAATGTAAGAAGTGGAAGATTTTGGATAACTATAGGAGATGGATGGTTTGGTGGCATTGTTATAAGGACAAATGTTTTTATCATGACCTTCCAAGAAACTGCAGTATTGGAAGGGAGGAGGGTCGATGTATATGGTGACTTCAGTCCTATCGTGTGGAAATTTGAGACATTGATGGAAGGTGGACAGGATGACATGCATGGCATGGATCCGTGGGTGGCTGAGGAGGATGTTGTCTGGGAGATCAAGATCTAGAACTTAGCATGTTGTCTTCAAAATCTTTTTCCCAACTTGTATTAGGAGCTTAATGGTTCCTTCGGATTGTCATTTCATGTCATCATATCCTTTGATGGTTATGCTTTTACATGAGTCCATGACTCATCAGAATATCCCAAATGTTTTTATTAATTTTAAAGTGCACGAGTTTAGGCCAGAACCGCCATCTATTAAGACTCATTTAATGGTGTGTTTATGGATGCGAACTTTGATGTGTAAGGCTTCATTATGTGATGGATTGGAGGTGGAGAGGTCTTGTTCAGAAAATGTTAGGTGGCAAGGTGAGGAGAGATGTCCTACCATGGCTTGGAATTGATTTACATTTAGGTCATTGGGGACGTGAGTTTCCATCAATGATTTATCAAGGACTTATTTGTGAAGGGGTGATGTTCAGAGCAATTCAAGGATGGATATTTGTGCAGGAGTTTTCCCAAGGTGTTCAAGGAGATTGTATTTGTTGGTGGGTGGGAGGTTTGTGGGTATAGAGGTGGTGGTTTGATCTTTGGTTGGAGCTCCTTGAATGGATATGTAGCCAAAATGAGTGGTGACAACACAATTAGGAGTTTTGGCTCGTATGGTGATGGTGGCTACACAGTTAGGACACTCTTCTATATGACCTACAATGGAATCGAAAGAAGGAGGGGGAATGATTTTGTATGCTTGGTTGGAGCTAGAGGCCTTTCCCTTGTTGTGATCAGGAAGTGGATCTTTGTATGCTCCTAGGTTTTCGTTAGGCAATCTCTTGGAAGGTTCATCAATTACAGTGATGTCACCGCGATCTACAAGATCTTGTATACAATTCTTTAACCTCATATAGTCGAATGTTTTATGCCCTTTTACGTGGTGATATTCACAATAGGCATTCACATTAAACCATGAGGGTTTGAATTGGTTGTCATCATAGGGGCGAATGGCAAGTAATGTGATCAAGTCAGCTTTTACAAGGTTTTGCAAGAAATTTTCAATGGGTTCTCCTAAAGGTGTGAATTTCCTTCTAGGTGCGTTGTTTTGTCTTGGTTGGCCCTTAGGAATACTAACATTGTTGTTGTTGTTGTTGTTCAAGGGTGGGTTAGATGGTGTAGGTGTTTGTATACTTTAGACATTTATAACATCAGTTACGCCATCGTTGAGAGTTTTTTATTTTTGCCCCAAAAGTTGGGTTTCTCATATGGTTGGTTATTATTATTATTGTGGTTGGTGTTGTTGTTGTTATGGTTATTGTTGCTATTGCTGACTTTGTTGTGTGTTTTGTTGTTGTTGTTTTCCCTATAGATTTTAATGGCTCCCTTGGCTATGAGAGCTCTCTCAATAGTAGTGCCTTTGTATTTGGAGGTGGAAGCCCATTTCTTGGTTTAATTTTGTCACAAACATAGTGACCAATTGTTTCTCTGAGATGGGCCATGGGAGTTTGCTTGCAAGGATTTTCCATCATTGCAAAAAGGCAGCAAAGGTTTCCCCATTTCTTTGTTTTCTATTGCAGAGATCCATCATTGACACTTCATGTTCAAAGTTGTAAGAGAAGTGATTGACGAATTTTTCTGTGAGATGGAATGTCTTAATCTCGGGGGTGAGATGTGCAAACCACTCAGTTGCTTGTCCTCTTAAGATTTGAGGAAAAATCCTCATGAGATAGGTATCATCATAAGAGACTTCTAAGAAAGTGATGTAGAACTCCCTTAGGTTTTCTCGGGGGTCTCCTTTCCCTTTGTATTTATCAAATTTGGGTGTTTTTGGGGAAAGGGTGGCATGTTGAGAGAGTGATCAAAAGGATATGGACAAATATCCTCAAAGGAGTATTGTTTCCTTTTGTTCCCTTGTTGTATGTCGTCTACTCTTTGTATCAAATTTTGAATGACTTGTGATAAGTTCATGATAGGTGGTTTTGGTATATTGGCTTGTTGTTGATGAATGAAGTGTTGGAGGAAATTGTGTGGTTGTTGTTGTTGTTGGTTTTGATATTGTTGGGTGATGATTTGTTGAAGGATGTTTTGAGGTATTTGTTGTTGATATGGATTTTAGTTTTGTTGTTTTTGTTGAAGTTGGAGTTGTTGGAGAAATGTTTGGTTAGTGTTTTGGGTGGAGGATGATGTAGGTGGTTGTGAGATAGGGGGTTGTGTGTATATGAAGGTAGAGATTTGTGGATTGTTGCTAAGGATGCTGGATGTAGTGTTTGGTGGTTGGGAGAGAATTTATGATATGAAAGTGATGGTATTTGATTCAAGTTGGGGTACACTAATGGAAGCACTCGTGTAGGTTATATTATTTGGGATGTTAAGGGTTGATTTGTGGAATGGACATTATGGTAGTTGATGTGGGTAGAGATGTTAGTGCATGTTGTGTTGAAGTGTTGAGTGGGTTGTTTGATGATGATGGTTGCAAAGGATCGGTGGAAGGTAGGGGTTGTGAGGGGTTGGTGTTTAGGTTGTTTAGCATGTTGGCTCCATTTTGAAGGAGGAAGTCCATGCACCTATTGGGATTGGATTTTAATATACGGTCCAATATTTCCATGGTCTGTAGGTCTTGTGTGAAGTCCATGACTTCTTGGTCAATATCTTGATTGTGGTTATTCGATGGTTGTGATTGTTCCCCAATGGTATCAATGATGACATTATTTTCATCAGTGTTGGGCATCCCATATGGCCTATTTGGTTTCATTTCTTGTTTCCTCCTAGCTTGTAACCTTATTTGTGACATACAAAAGAGAATTTTGGATTGGTGTTAGAGTGATTAAGTTGTGTCGAAGGTATGGATGAAGGATATAACCTGAAGACTTAGTTTCCAAAAGTTTGGACCAAATGAGATGGATGGATGGATGAGGGAATGATTTGTGATGGTCAAAGGATACTTGGGATGATTTTCATAACACCTCAGGTAAGGTAGCTCAAAGGATAGTTTGGATATCAAAACAAAAGGAGCCTTGGAAAATCTAGATCTTGTAAGATATAAAGGATTTTATCTCCTCTTACTCAGGATAGACAAGAGCCTAAGCAAAAGGGAGATATGGGATTATTTTACTTGGGGTAGTCTACAAGACACACCAAGAAAAATGGGATTCTTAGAGTCTACTAATTTAGGAGTAGTCTAAGCTCCTAAGCCAATTTATCCAAATTTGATAAGGCTAATTTATATAAACTTAAGATAGACAAGTTCTTAATCTTAATACAAATTAGGGGATAAAGATAAGATCTAGATTGACTTTTAGCAAAATTTTAATTTGAGAGATGATTGGATTAGATTTTGATTGGGTTTTTTGGTTTGATTTAGGATGATTAGGTTTTGATTTGGATGATTCTGATTAGATTTGGGTGGTTTTGATTGGATTTGAATTTTGATTTGAGGATGATTTTAATGGAAGTTTGTCAAGAGTTTGGTAAAATGGATATGGTGAAGGTGAGGGTCCAAGAATGGAGTTGATAAATTAGGATATTCCTAAGGTTAAATTGGAGATGTGTGATGATGAAATTTTGAAAATGGATGAATTAAGTGAAGAGTGGATGATTTTTAGGTGATTCTCAAAGGTTGCCACATTCTAGAAATGGTCAAATTATGCCTAGGAGATCAAATATTGGGTAGTTTGTGGTCGTAGGATTCTAGAAATGAAGGCACTAACAGAGGTGCCGCAGGCACTGACAGGCTTACCAAAGTTGCTAAAATGGCAGACATGGGCACTAATAGACAAGTCATAAGCACTGACAGTCTGACCTAAGGCACTAACAGGATGTCCACAAGCGTTGATAGTCTGAACGATGGTAGTGATAAGTTTACCTACCTAGGTGCTAAAGTTGTTTGGTTTGTCTGAAAATTTGATTTTTTGGATTCAACAACTCTTTGGCAAGAGACTTTGCAAACAAAGAAAATACAATGGCTGAGTGACTTCAATGAATATGATCAATTTTGTTTTCACAGGTCTTGACATAAAAACATGCCAATCACATGAAAATCCCTATAATTATTCAAGTAGGTGTGTATGCGACCATAAGCCCACCTCGCTGCCTTTATTTAGGCGTAACGTGCAAGTCCCATAAGGAGGAAACTAACTACTTTTGATAACCTAGGATCACTCTTACAGTGCAAGGGGATAGCATACACGACATGCACACCCATTTTTAGAGGTCATTTGCACTTAGAGATAAAGTCAATGTGGTTTTTGCAGTGAGTAACTTCCTGGGCCTAACTGGTATCTAGTGCATTACAATCTCATACAACCAAAAGGTCTTAAACTAGTCTTGAACAAGTTGCTAGGGAGTGCCCGATATATGCTAGGTATGTGGGCCACAAACTGTGAATACTAGCCCGTTGAAGGGATGTGGCATAAGTGATTAAGAAAACACTTCACCTTATGTCCAGAATCACCCAGGGCCCCAAGGCTATCCTAATGACAATGTGACTAGAATGGGGTACAAGTTTCCTTCTCTCCCCTTTGATATACTCTGTCGATACACATGGTTGAGATCATCCCTTAGGGTGATGAAATCCCCAAGCAGGCCTCCTAAGAACCACTATTCACTTTTGATCACCCAAGATCGTACAAAGCGCAAGGGGAGAGCATACGTGAAGTAGTGACCCCTTCGGGCTACAAATAAAATAAGAAGTTTGCAAAAAAAAATTGACCCCCAAGATCACTCTAAGGTTTGAGAGGAGAGCATACGTCCAAATGCAAACACAAGTATAGAAAATAATTCTTTAACCCCTACTTTAGTTAATGTGCAACTAGACTAGTGAAAAAATAAAACCTTTGACCACGGTGCTACACAAAAGAGTTAGTAGTTTGCTTAAAAATGGTTGGTCACACATCAGATAACTACAAAGGATTATGTTAGTTCCCAAAAAAATTGAATTCAACTATGTTAGGATGCAGGTGCTAAATAGAGAACACAGGCATTGACAGAAGCACCAAAAGCACTACAAAGCGGAACATAGGCGCTGAAATAGAAAACCTAGGTGCTAAAACAAAGATCTTAAGCGCTAAACAAAGATATAAAGGTGTTAAAATAGAACACCTAAGCACTGATATACTAATCTAAAGCACTAAAATAGACTCCACAGGTGCTAAGAAAAATAAAAAGGATTGTTATACTTGTAGACGATCATAGAAGCCGCAAGGGCTGATGCAGAATCCAGAGGTGTCGATACGACCTAGAATAGATAAATCTACAAAAAATCAATTCAAACTTGCAACAAAATGATCAAATGAGTTGGTCAGTACATAAAAGGGTTAGCACAATAACCAGCATGCAGTTAAAACCCCCAAAAGGATGATCAAATGTTATTTTGGGAGATTAAACACAACACACAATGAGTTTCTCAAATGCAAGAGGTTGGAAAGGATTTAAGAGGGGTTCTAGTACTCCACAAAACCTCCAAGCAAAAAGGTCAGAAAAACTTGCAATGTCAGCTGAGAAAACTAGTTGTTAGAGATGATCCAACAATAAAAAATAAAACCTAGTTGTGGATAGAGGCATTGAATCGGGGACTCGAGGCATTATTGCGGGTTACATAGGTCTTATTGAGTGAGCCGGAGGCATTGACAAGTGGGCCAAAGGCACTGAAAGAGGCGTTAGAGGCGCTGATATGAGGTCCTGAGGCATTAAAAATCTACAAAACACATAGTTAAAAAAAGAAACAGTCATTAGTCAGAAACACAGGCACCGACAGAGGGTTTGGAGGCATTGAACTGGCTGTCAGAGGCATTGAATTGGATGTCTGAGGTGCTGATATGACCTACAAGACAAAAAATTACAAAAACTTGCAAAAATGGAGTTAGCTACAGGGACGTGGGTCCCACCAGGCGTGCCAAATGAAGATTGTGAAAGACTAAAATACGAATAAACAAGAAAGAAAGCATAAACAACAAGATTATGCCTCAAAACTTCAAGTGCTCCATTCTCCTTGATAAGGTTGAGGAAATGGTGCACCCAAGACAATTTCCTAGCTTTACCCAATATAAAAATGGATGTGGATTGCTCTATTGACCAACATATATGGAGTAGGATGGATTTACAATGGATTTGGCTAAGAGGTGGCTATGAATTTTGGCATAATTTGGATACAAAATGGTTTGATGTTAAAATGCTTGGAGGAGGCTTGAATTTATAAGGTTTTTGGAGGATTTTAGATCAAAGACGGAAATTCAAAGTTGAGATCTAAGGGTGGAGATGAAATGGTGTGATCAAGGGCCAAGATTTGATCAATCATATTGGAGGGTTTTTATTATTTTATAATTTTTAATTAACCTTGGGAAGGCTTTGCATTAATAAGGATTAAGACATGTGAATGAATTAAAAAATTATTTTAATGGGAGAGGGTGTAATAAAAAATTAGTGTTTATTGGTGAGTGGGATGAGAAATGACACATGCATATTTTTGGCAAAGACATGTGTGAACATTTATATTAAAAAATGCTCTTGCATGAAAGAGGAAAGGTGACGTCGAGACACATGTGACTCCCTTTTAATAAAAAAATATTTGTTTTATTCAAAGGGTGTGGGGAGATGAGATAATGGAGGTTTAGGCTAATTAATTAAATGATTAACTTAATTAATATGGCTGTTGGAAATTAGTATAGGGGTTAATTAGTGGTTTAGATTAATTAAGTCAAGTTTTACTTAATTAATTTGCATTTAGGGACTAGGTAGGGTGTGATAGCTAATTAAATAAATGATATTTATTTAATTAGGCTAGGTTTAGGTCATAGGCTAGGTGGATTAATCAAATAAGTGTGTTTTATTTAATTAATCTAGGTGGATAGGGAAAATCAATTAAATATATATTGAGATATTTATTTAATTGATTGTGGACAATGGTTAAGGTAGGGTAATAAATTAATTTTAATTGTGAATGGTTAGGATGAATGGTTAAGACGAATTGTTAGGATGAATTAATTAAATAAATTAATTTTATTTAATTAATTGGCGAAGGGGAAGTTAGTGATAGGCATTTTCAAGTGTCTACAAGTACCACCAACATAAAAATTGTAGGTGCATTCATTATGCTTTATCATGGTTCTCATAACTAAGTATTTTTTTTTTTTGCATATAAATTACAAATCTTAAATATACATTAAATATACTTTTGAGTATATATATTTTTTTGTTATATAAGTATATACAACTCATTGAAATTAAGAGTAATTGAGACTAATAAATAGTATTTAAAATTTGTAGAAAAATAAACAAGATTATTTTTTAGTATAAAAACCTAAAGGAATAAGCCCAACTTGGCACAAGATCATAACATTTGTCATTATATATATGTACTAAGACATTACCTCGAAATAAACAAAAAGTTAAATAAAAAATTACATGGGTATACAGATTTCACCATTCAATTATATATAAATTTATTTAATTTCATTGATTAACCATGGAAATTTTTAGTTCAAATTTATTCCCCTTGTTTAGCTTTTATATTTTCTTTTTTAATGAAATAGATTTTTATACATAAAAGCAATGAAAGTTTTAGCTAGAATTCAATAAAACTAACTAGAAAGGAAAGATTTCTCGAACATGATTTGAAATTTGTTTAAATAGGTATAATTGATCTCCAAAAAATAATACATGATTTGACAAATAATTACATTTCGACATGATTTACATAGTTCAATAATTAAATAACCTCATTTTATTCCAATCAAAAATAATTTTATTTTATTCCTTATTTTCTAACATAAGATTTACATATTTTAATGATTAAAAATTCTATATATATATATATATATATATATTTTAATTTATCAGTTCAATAATTCTATTTGAATTTTAATCTTTTCCACTTCATTTCTATCATACTTAGTTAATCTAATATTATATTAAATTGATTTTAATTCCATTACTCAAATACTCTTAACATATATAAAAATAAATCTAAACAAATAATCTGATTAGAAAAATCAAATTTAATCAAATAATCTAACTAATGCTTCTAATTAAAATCCATTTTAAATATAAGATTTAATAATATATATTCTATCCATTTTATATTTAAAACTATATATATGTTTGATTATATAATTAAAGCAAGATAATATATATCATTACTCAAATACTCTAACATATATGAAAATAAATCTTAAACAAATAATTTGATTAGAAAAATCAAATTTAATCAAGTGATGTAACAAATACTTCTAATTACAATCTATTTTAATTATATGATTTTATAATATATATTCTATCCATTTTATATTTAAAACTATATATATGTTTGATTATATAATTAAAACAAGACAATATATATTCCATCCATTTTATAATTATATATATGTTCCTTATATATAAATTTTTTTAAAAATAATCTAAAGAGAATGCCTAATACACTAAAATGGTTTAGTTAGTCTTTCCAAGGAGAAAGATGCAATGCAGTCTATGCGGAGGACAAGACTACCAGGAGGAAAATTGTATGCTCAAATTTCCCATCTACACTGCTCTTTTTGTTAAAGTCCATGCAAGATATATTTAGTTTTAATAAATTAATGGTATTTAATATTTTATGACTACATGGTACCAAGGTTACTTTTTCTTTCATGGTGGCTACAATCTATGGAGCTTAGTCTATCCCAGTAGGTAGAGATTGCATTCTAGTTGGTTTACAGCAAGTCCAATAAAATAGAAAATGTCGTAGAAAAAGTAAGATGAATTTATAACATAATATAAAGAAAACTCATGTCAAAGCACTCAAAAATTATGATAATACATTGTAAAATGCATAGAATGGACTATTTCTCTACCCGCCATCTTGATGCATTTTGTAACGTGTGGGATTGCATGGAGCCGCAACAAACACGAACCACGTAGCAACTGAACACCCTTACCTGCGCCTACCATTTTGGATTTATATTTTTCAAAGAAAAGGAAAGACAAAATGGTTGAAAGCAAATAACTCAGGCGAGCATATCAAATTGCAAGATTTGAGGTGCCCTGAAGGGGAGTGCGAACAAAAAACAAAAGAATTGCCTTCTAAGGAATCGATCCAAGGCCATGGAGGAAATCTTTTTTTAAATGTATTTGCATTAGTTATTTGTTTTTCTAGCACAAAAACTAAGAACCTATTTTCTGCAATTCCTTAACCACAGAAAAACTGAAACACCATTACTGCCTTTTTTAAAAGATAAGCCAAAATTTATTTCAATGCAAGATATTTCATTGCCTCTTTCCTTGAATGTGCTTTTTGAGGCTCTTATAGATGCTTTCTTTCTGTGCCCTACTTTCTGTGCCCTAACGTGCCACAGAGCATGTAATTTTGAACATTCAAAGAAAGAAGGAAATTTAGGTGATAACTATTTGTAAACATTTGCATGCAGAATCAATCCCAATGGACCCTATATGATAAAGAGTACAAAACAAAACATAAATCTCACAAGCCTCACACATACAAAGCGTTACAAAGCCTAACATGACAGCCAACAACATTTTCCTTCCCAACATTCATACCTAAATTGTTAGAGGTCTTGCAAAAGCCAAATAATGCATCAAAGTTGAGTAAGAGGTTTGGTTGATTATGTGTCCCTTGTAGTATCTACTTGGATTTTATCTTCTAGTTAGTAGAAGTGAGTTTCCTCTATTTAGTGGTTTCCTAAATTGTCTTGGACATGGTATCAGATATGAGAGATTTATGAAATTCATTGCAGATTAATTTGTACACATCAAGAAAAAGCAAAGTAAACATACCATTGTTGTAGTCCTTCAATATGTTAGTCTTCCCTACTATTGTAGTTCTTCAATCTGGTTGACTTCAGTCTACAGTTCAATTTTCTCATAACTAAATTATTATTCTTCTGCAAAATGAATGAATTCAAGTGTATTTAAATACAATTGGGTGGTGATCTAGGTCGGCGACAGAGAAATGATGTTAGTGGACAGCAACACATAAATATCTATGATGTTAGCAGATAACAACTTATCATTCCATATTCACAACATCCCGTATAATATTTATGAGAAATTAATAGAACAACAACGAACAAATCTAACAAAATTACTATCTGCATTTATTGGAATGACCTCATACATCAGTAGGTTGCAAGACTTCAAATTCTCATCCATTGGGGTAGTATCTAGACAGAATCAGATTGTATCGAGTGACTTCTTGAAGACATAAGGAAGGAAGGAAATACACATTACCAAGCAGTGAATCAGATATAAGGGGATTTTATCCTTTCTAGTAGTGATCGGATCAGGCAATATTGCTATTCGCATTTACTCCAAGGACCTCAAATCTAGAATGTGATCTAAATATGAGGAGATTTAAACACCTTATACTGATCACTGAAACCTGTTTGCTAGCAATATTTACTAATTTCCTGATGTGAGACAGGTTTACCATCTGTTTGTGCAAATTTAAAAAATCATACACCCAAAACGATGTTAGTCTCTCCCAATCCAACAACATAAAAATCACCACATCTTATGTTCTCTTAATGTGATGTCTAGTTAATGTATCTTCTTAGTGCAAGGAATAGTGAATTTGTCTGCAACTATGACATTGAATCGTTCAAAATCTTTTGTGTCTAATCCTCTCTTGGATACCAACTCCTCATCTATGAGGTTATTGGTGGCTCAACTATCAATCAATACTATGATCCTTTGCTCATGTGAAACCCCATAAACTTTGAATGGATGATACTTAGGTGCACCTGAAAGTGAAGCAAGGGTGCCCTCTTGATTCTTTTATGGAGGATTGAAACTCTCTAGCCAACTCCCTATTTTCATGGCTAATAATATCTTGAAGATTTACCTCTTCACCTTGGTCACTCATGGTTCCTTCTTTCATTTTCTCTCTTTGCTAATATTTGATTTCTCTATCAATAATGCCCCAACTTTTACACTAGAATATTAGTTATAGATAAAAATAGGATAAACACTTTTTATGATGTAATTGTGACATGTACATGTCCTAATTACATAATCATGCACTAGAATCGTTGTAGCGTCCCACGATGACACTCTAGAACATGACTCAAAAATAAAAATAGTGACCACTCAAGTCCAAAAACACCAACAAGACACAATTGGAAGTCTAACCAATCATCTAAGAATGCCACCATGATAAACCTAAGAGAGAGTGGAACTCACTCCACAACAGAGGTCAGATGCCAATCCAAAACCTCGAACTCTCACAAACACATGGAATAGGAGGAGGGTGATAACCACCTCAAATCCATCCCAACAAAACTCAACACAACTTCTAAGCACAAGGAACAACCTAACTAAGAAGACGGTCCACTAAGGGGATCACAACTTCCATCAAAGCCAATGAACACCAACACTGCATGAGGCACACTTCTCAACACAAAAGTAGTCATAACTACCAAAATGCATCATGTCTAGTCAAGACAATGACATGGCAAGACTTAGAGGACTAAGGGAAACATATTTTGTATAGAAAGTTTCTTCATAAAATGTTGGGAAGTTCCCGTTGTTTAAAGGCTCCAGGACCATAGTGTGAAACAAGACTATAGTGCAAATCTAGGACTCTAGCACTTTTCTAGGGCTTTAGCACTTTGCTATGGTGTCCCCAATTGGTGCTAGTGTCGATCCTAGGTATTCTAGTCCTCCCTAGATGTTGGAGTCCTTCCTGGGCACTGTAGTCCCTGAACAGTGCCTAAACAAAAAAAATTTAAAGGTACAAATTCAAGAAAAACACACATGCCTCCACAAGGCTTCATCAAATCCCTTGCAAACACTCAAAAGAAGAAACAAGAGCTCAAAGACCACAAAAGTTTGACAACGCACGTGCATGTCAAAGGCGCTCTCCAACAACAATGCAAGTTTGACATGAGTTTTCTTTGAACATTAAGAGAACATAAGATGTGTGGTGGTTTCTATGTTGTTGGATATAGGGGGATTTTATCCCTAATAGCAACAGTTAGATCAAGCAATATTGCTATTTGCATTTACTCCAAGGACCTCAAATCTAGAATACGATCTGAACATGAGCACCCTTAAACACCTTATAGTAATCACTGAAACCTATTTACTGATAATATTTACCAATTTTCTGACGTGAGATAGGTTTACCATCTGTTTGTGCAAAAAAATTTAAATCAATCTATGCATTTTAACTAAATTTTATCATTAATACTATAATGCCTCCAACACTAATTAATTAAATAAATTATTTAATTAATTAAATTATCCCTCTTCCACCAGCTAGATAAATTTATTTATTTATTTATTAGTTTATCCTTGTATTAATTAATTAAATAAATCATTTTATTTAATTAACTAAACTAATGTCACTCATCCTTCTTATCATTTAAAAAAAATTTAAAAATATTTAGCTTCCATCATATAATTCAAAATCCACATTACTTATTTCTTCTTTTTTTAAATTCCTTCTTTTCAAAATAAAACCAACTTTGGATCTTAACCACCCATTTAATCAAATCAAATCTTAACTGCTATCTCAAAGTACCAACCTTCAAATAACAAATTTATATCCACCTCATCTATCTAAAATCACATTAGTTTTAAATCATAACCATCCATTTAATCAATTTAATCTTTATCATTTATCTCCAACAGACCATCTATCTAAAATTAAATTAAAATTAATCTTAAATCTTAACCATCCACTTAATACAATCAATTTTAACCTTCCATTTCTCAACTACCAATGTTTATTTCCACATCCCTCTTGAATTAAAATTAAAAAATCCTCTCATAAAATCTTAACCATAAATTCTAAACAAATCTCAACCCTCCATTCTTCCCTTGGGTCCGTTGTTTCCTTGTTTGTTGTGGTTTGTTTTACCTATGGGTCTCTTGGACGTCATCAAAAGCAATCAATCAATCAATCCCACATAATATAAAGAAAACTCGTGTCAAAGCACTCAAAAATTGCGATAATACATTGTAAAATGCATAGAATGGACTATTTCTCTATGGGCCTCATAGAGTCGCAACAAACACAAACCACATAGCAACTAAAAACCCTTACTTGCCCCTACCATTTTAGGTTTCTATTTTTTCAAAGGAAATGAATGAATGAATGAAGAATTTTAATGAAAAGGAAAGGGAAAACGGTTGAAATCATATAAATCAGGCGACCATATCAAATTGCAAGATTTGAGGTGACGATTTGAGGTACCTGAAGGGGAGTGCGAATAGTTTACATCAGTTATTTATTTTTCTAGCACAAAAAATAAAAATCTAATTTTGGCAATTTCCTTAACCACAAAAAAATTGAAACGCCATTACCGCCTTTTTTTAAAAGATATGCCAAAATTTATTTCATTACCTCTTTTCTTGAATGTGCTTTCTGAGGCTCTTACGTATGCCCTAATGTGCTACAAGGCATGTAATTTTGAACATTCAAGGAAAGCAGGAAATTCAGGTGCTGACTATTTGTCAACATTTGCATGCAGAATCAATCACAATGGACCCTATATGATAAAGAGTACAAAACAAAACAAAAATCTCACAAGCCTCACACATACAAAGTATTACAAAGCCTAACATGACAACCAACAACATTTTCCTTCCCAACATTGGGAAGGAAAATGTTGTTGGTTGTCATGTTAGGCTTTGTAATACTTTGTATGTGTGAGGCTTGTGAGATTTTTGTTTTGTTTTGTACTCTTTATCATATAGGGTCCATTGTGATTGATTCTGCATGCAAATGTTGACAAATAGTCAGCACCTGAATTTCCTGCTTTCCTTGAATGTTCAATGAATTTCCTGCTTTTGTTCTTGAAAAGGTTGACACTTTGGTGAATGTTGTAGATGCATTGATGAAGCTTGTGAACACAACAAAGTTTAGGTGGTGTAGTGATTCTATGGGCCTCTTAGCCCTTAGCAGTTAGTCTATAGATTGTTGGAAGTTCCTTTTTCTCTTTCAAGGCATTTAACAAGTGGGATAATGTTGGGAATGGTGTCTCAACCTTCCATCCTAATGTTTTGTATTTAATTATTTATTATATTTATTTATTATTTTGTCCTCACATGGAAAAGAGGGCATCCCACTTTGCGATGGAACTTTTGGCCATGTGTCGGATACTTTGTAATGTGTGTAAGAAGTAAGAGCATCTAATGTCATTATGTCATTCTAAGATGTGGGGGCTACTTATGACAACTTATTTGATGCATGTAAGAGCATGATTTTAAGGAGTTGTATAATAGAATTGACTTTTGACCAACTCTATGTCACATGTTATGATGCATCATAAGGCATTTTAGATGGAAATAATGGAGCCGAAATGAAGCACCCAAGTTGGTGAGGTGGTTATGATATATAATGATGACATAAGAGAATCTTATAAGATTAACACATTGACTCATCATGAGAGTTGGGTAATTGAATTCCTCATGGGGATTTGGGCATCATTTTTAGGAGTGGTATTCTCCCATGGTTTATGGTTAACCATTTGTGGTTTCTAGATTTGTATCATCTATATATTGGTGCCTAGGATGGAGATGTAGTACGATGTGATTTTGCAGGGGGTTACGTTGCCAAAATTTCTCTAAACTTGTGTTTGTTGTTCTTTTGTGAAGGCTTGAAATTGTTAATGTATTATAACCAGATTGATACTGCACGAATACAATGGTTTAAGATTTGGAGGTTAGTATTTTCCCCAAAATGTTTTTCCTAGGATAAACATTATGTCATTATGGTATAATCTTTTGTGTGTATATTTCCTTTTGAAACTACTTGATCATATTTTGCATGCATTTCTCTCTTCATTGCTTAGTGTAGGAATTGTTTGCACTATCAACTTCCTTTCAACAAAAACTTCCTAATACTTAAAGACTAAAAAGTTTGGGAGCCTATATGATGCTATAAATGCTCTAGAGAAGGCAGATGTGTTGCTGAAGATAACAATTCTCCTAAGGAGATCAATAGTCCTCTTCATCTAGAATGTATCGTAGATGAAAGAAGGAAAGTGCCACTATATTATTCATTTTATTCCCTTCCTAACATGTTATAACATGACTACTTCTCAGTGTGAGAAGGGAATCTATCAACATTGAGAATTGGAGTTTCCAAATAGTTGTTCCTCTTTAAGAATCAAGATTGATTGCCTCATGAAGAGCACCTCCTCCTTTTGTTGTCCTTACACTTGCACTAGAGATGGGCCAACATTTAACAAAATGGCATAATCCTTGATAGATTTAGCCTTGAGACGAGGCTATAGCTCAACCATCTTCTAAACCTTTTACCTTGACTACCCAAGAAGTAATCTCCATTAAAATGTTAGAACCTGAAACTATCTTCGAAGCATATCCCTAGTTCTCCCTTGAATCAAGATTCATGATGGAATGATTGAAAATTCATAATACTCACTAATCCTATTTTATTTTTCTTTCCAATAGAATGAAAAAACCATCATTGAAATAACTCCCCATCTTGTGAATATGTGTTGTGAAAAAATCATGGTCTTCCACTCCTTTTATAGCATAAAACATGCCCTCTCTTATTGTTTTGCATACAATCTACATGATGTAACCCATCTGATAATCCTAATAATTGGCATGTAGTGTCATTTCATCCTACCATATATGGCTCTTTCTAAAATAACACTTTACCACCATTTATGTGATGCCACCTATGGGTGTATAATTGCATCTACTTGCTTCTCATACTTCTTTTCAAACTAATGATACACTATCATTTATGAAATATCCATTATAGATGCTAAGTGTAGTCATATCAACTTTATTTCCACTTCATCTTCTAATTTTCTTTTATTGTGACCTTCATGATGATAGCAAGGATGTACTCTCTAATATGTGAATCTCCTTTTTAGATTATGACTACACTTAGTGATTTTGAAAGAATGGTCAATTTGAAAGAAAAAAATACATAAAGAATTAATAACTTTTGGTGAAACTATTTGACCACTCTTCCCACTGTTCATCATTTAGCTAATCTATTTCTATAACTACTTTCATCTTATTTAGATTAGCCTTATACCTGGCGTCTAGTGCAACTTTCACTTCCCTAATGAAATTATCCATTCTTGCTTCAAGTGATAGGAACTTATCCATTTGGTCACTAAACAATATTGGATATATTTTTCATCACTCGATAAGGGATCGACAAATTAAAGACTAGGTTGTTGAACTCATCCTTCCAACATCACATTGATTTCTTCTCTCCATTTGAATCTTTAGTTGGTTGTAGATCTAAGGCAATGAGAGAGTGTTCAAAACTCTATTGTTTTCTGTTTACACCAGATATAGGATTTATTGAAAAGATTTTGCAATTTAAAACCCTAAAATCTAATATCAAATGCAACAGAAACAGATCGCGGATAAAACAATAAAACCAAACCTAATAAATGTTACCAATGATTAAAATGTGGTTGCTCGTAGTTTTTGCATAACTCAAAATTTCTCCAGCCAAGGGTGGTAAATGATAAATGAGAAGGTTTTTCATAAAAGTTGGGAAAAATTAGTTTGTGAAGTTGAACAAATTTTTGTTCGGTGAACGGTAAAGAGAAAGTAAATGGTAGTTAGGTTTTATTTGTTTCACAAATGGATTTAGGTTTGGATTAAAATAATAAATTGATTTTATTTAATTTATTATTTTCAGGAGGTTATTATCTCATAGGTAAATAATAAATTAATTTTAATTTATTATTTACAGGATATGTCAAAATGAAGGATTTAATTAATTAACATTAATTAAATCACATGTAGGGTAAAATAGATTAAATAGAATATTTAGGGATGTTAGCGTTTAATTTCGCACCTTTCGGTGAGAAAGAGAAATGGATAGCGTGTATAGTAGGATTGTTCTTCGAATTAGGAGGGGAAGCTCCCTCAACAAGAAAATTAAAAAGACATTTACAAAATAACCTATCTTTTTGTTTCTCAAGGCACGAGCACAAGGCAATGAAGCTCTTCTGCAAGGCTATAAGATTTTCTAAATCTTTTTAGAAGAAAATAACTAACTTTGTCTTTTAAGACAATTCTGATTTCTTCAAGAAAATTCATGGCATAAAGAAATCAGAAGAACAACTTGGAGGTTTTCAAAACAACAGAACAAATACAACTCACAATAATTGCTCATGCACAAAGTCATGAACAATTTACATAACTCTTGACAACAATATAGATCTCTGAAACCATGATTTGTATTGTCATTAATCACTAAGCAAGAATCAACAACAGTGCTTGAACAATAAAATGCGAGCAAAATTAGTCTCAGCATTTACCATTAGAGAAATTAAGTGTGTAGAATACACTTATTTATACCTAAAAAGCAAAGATGCAAGGAAATGAAAGGAAGAGTTAACTAACACTCTTCACTCTAGATCTAATGCTACATGGGAAGCATGCAAGCTTATTAGCAATTAAAACTAAAAGTATCTTGTCATGCAAATTTCAGTTAACTGAACTTGCATGTTATTACACAATGAGTTCCAACTCAAAGATATTTTGCATGATTTTCAAAAGCAAAATCTAAAAATAAATTTAACTTCAGTTAACAAAGACAGTTCTCAAAATAGAAGTTGTTTTGGAAATCTCTTCTGCTGCCAAAAAAAATTCCCTCCTGCAAAATGTGAAAAATAAGCTAAGTCTGGGAATTAAAGTTTCTCTCAAATTCCTCAACCTTGGCTTCATCTGGTATGATCATGGACTCAAGGTGGACCATCCTCATTTGCAGGTCTATGGCAGCATCCTCTGTGATTTTCTCGAACACTTCAAAGTCTTTCTTAGCCTTGGCGCACTTTGATGCAATATCAACCAGGAGGTACATTTTGTCAACATGAGGGTCTCCACAAAACTTTCCACGGATCAGTTGAATGAACTCCTCCTGTAAAACATGAATGAGGCAATTTACGCCTTCCTCATTGAAATACCTGCATGGAATGTTTTGGACAAAATCAATGGCATATCTTTCAATGCCTAGGAGCTTTTCTTTCCATATAGCCAACTCCGAGGCTATATTCTTCGAGGTATAAACCAAGAAGGAATACTGATGAGTCCAGGAGAAAATTGCAGCCTTTTGATTTGCCATTATAGGCCTCAAACCAAGTGCACGCAGCCTGACCATCAATCTATCATATACTGGTTCCATGTCCTTCATACACTTGATCATATTCTGGATTCCAAGGAGGACATCCTTAGAATTGGACACCACTTCTGATAACTTTGCTAGAAAGTTAACATTCTTTATTATAAAATGATCCACCCAATCCCTAGTGTGCTTACCATACACTACCAACTGACTTAACTATTTTTGCTCATCAGTAGACTCCATCACTTGTGGAAAAAAGAGTGAAGGAGGCGAAGGAGTATGCAGAAGTTACGATATGTACTGACGTAGTTGCTTGACTTCTGATTTAAGGGCAGCCTTGTCCTCTCCATCTTTCATTACCCTGTTTCTCATAGTATCTGTAGCAGCCTCCAAAATATTCACTGCTGTCTGTCGTGTGTTATGACCGAAACAAGTCTTGACAATATGATAATCCTCAAGTTTAACTTCTTCAATTGCTTTGTCCTGAGGAGGAATAGCTGTCTCTAAAACCAACTCTCCTTCACTTGTCTTTAGAATCCTCAACTGTTTCTTGGGCTTCTTTATAGATGGCTCCTTGAAAGTCTTTGCCAAAGCATTGAAATCCAGCTAATAGGATGGCCTTTTCTTTTTCTCACTAACTGTTGTATGAAGCCAAGCTGAAGTAGATTCTTGAAATGTTGGCTTTGGACGACTTTCTTTTTCAGCACCCAGATTTGGCATGACTTTAGCCCCAGGAGGTGCAAAATGAATATCCATCTCCGGGTCAAAATCCAACACTATGTTGGGTTCGAACTCTAGGTCTACCTCCATCACAGTGTTCACTTCAATTCCTTGTACGACCTCAGGTTCCCCTGCATCGTTAACTCTAGATGAGTTAAGTGGTGTTGAATCAATAGGTATAGGAGATTGGTGAGACTCAGGTATCCTCTGCGGTGCCAGCAAATTCCCTTCTTCTGAAGAGGAAGAAGAGGAAGAAGTAGAAATAGAAGTGGTAGGTGAACTAGGCTCAGCTGGTGACAAAGGGGTTGCCTCTGGTTGTTGCTGTGTTGGGGTTTGAGCCTTTCTCTTCGGGGTCACCCTTAAGGGTTCTTCCCTGATAATGTTGGTCGCTTGGGCTTTCTCACTCACCACCTTGAATTTCAAGCGTGGAGTCAAATGAGTAGGAGAAGATGGTGGCTCTACTGTAGATACCTTGTCTTTGGGTGTGTTTGTCCTCTTGCTCCTTTGACTGCCAATGAACATCCAGCTTCTTTTCACCACTCCTTTGGCTCTTTCTGTAATGGAGGTGATCTCTTGAAGTGACCAATCCATTGGCGGCAATGGTTGTGAATCAATTCCCTCTTTGACAAATTTTGGGGAGAGAATTAAACCATCTTCGTGCAAGTCTTTGCCACTCTCGTTAAGGAAAACTAGAATCTACTCCAAGGTGAAGCGACTATAACTCCTTCGCCGAACCTCATACTCATCCTGACAATTAACCCAGAAGTCTTCCATAGTAGGTACATGAGCAAATTTGCCGCTAAGTCTGGATTTCATCACTTGATTAGAGTCATATGTGTGTTTCTCCTTGAAGGTCTTTAGGCCGAATTTGGACATTTCTTCACCAATTACCTTTGCATCGGCTGCACTTTTGCACTTGAAAACACCCATTTGAATAGGAAAGATCACTACCGTCTTATGTCTACTGCGTAGAAAACTGTGTACTTCTTCTATCTGACGCAGAAACTCCATGAAGACAACTTCATCGGATGGATATCTTGGAAGCATGTATGGATATGATGTAAACCCGTAGGCTCTGATATAGGAGAAGGTAGGGAATTGAATATACCAATCCACCCATTCCGAGATTATCGCCCTGGCTTCTCCTAATAACCTAACATGCATCTGGTTTTTCAAGTCACATACTGTGAACATCAGGAATGCATCGTTGACTCGCCAGAAGTGCTTCTGAGACTTTGAAATCTCAAGCTGAGGATACAGCCTGAAGATCCTGGTGTTTTACAAAGAGCCCACAAAGTTCAACCCGGCAAAGTGGTGTTGTTTGGCCACTATGAGTAGCAAATAGGACACCATTTTGAACTCATGAGTTTGTGTGAAGTCGATGATTTGTCGGTGAATGCAATCACTTATGAGAGTGGCCCACTCATAAGTGGCACTTCCATTGGCAATGGTACTGATCACATAGAACATCCATGTCCTAAAACTCCTTCCCTTAGCTTGGCCTATAATCCGGTTGAGCATGGTGATCATGATGGCATATTCATCTTTGAATTGACCTCGGCCCACGTTCCTTGGGAGTGTATTCCTTCTTTCTTTTAGCCATTTGCAAGCTAACTTTTGACATTTATCAGTGGCGGTGGCCCAAACTCTATCACTCTCTTCAAGGTCCAGGGTGAGTGATTCTTCAAAAAGAGGAATGCCCAGGGCCATCTCTATGTCATCAGGCTTCAAACTAGCAATTAATCTTCCGTCCCTTGATCTGACTTTTCTTGATTCAGGAACATAGTGTTGAATGCACGAGAGTACAAATTCAAGACTATGGGCAGAGATGGGAAATGATCCAGCTTGAATAAGCCCAGAGTTCTTCAAATTTCTTGCAGCTGCATTCCCTGAGTTTATCAGTGGTTCTAAATCAAAACCCTCAGGTGAGACTTGGCACAAGTTTGTTTCTTTGACTTTGGAATATTCATGTTTGAGTAGAGATTTGGCCTCGATGGTGATTGACGAATATTGCATGATGACTTAAAGAGGCCTTCTCTGATGACCTTTATGCACTGAAAATGGACAATCAGGTCTTCTGTGTGTTCCTTGCCCAAGAAAAACAAATTTTCTTTTCACTGTCCAAAATTAAAATTTTGCCTTTGGAAAATGAAATTTTGGAGCCACACCTTCAAAGATCCAACAGATCTGAGATCAAATTGGTCCAGGATGATGGAAAATGCCTTTTTCCGAGGTGGGTATGTGTCAGAAATGAAAAATTTTGGACAAATAAGCCTCAAAAATCAATTTTATCTTGGATGTAGGTGGTGATTTTGCCTTTGAAAAACCATGACCAGCAGTGAAAATCCTTGAAAATTTGCCACAAATGGCCTCCTAGGTTTGGACGTTGCCTTGGGAATATGCAAATGGACCCTGTGAAGGAAGAGAATGAAGAAAAAGAAGGAAAGAATTGATCGAATTGCCCCCTTTATGCTTCGTAGATCCGGAAAAGCTTAAAAAAAAAACTTCAAAAACCCTCAACAATGGCAGCCAATGCAAGAAAGAGACCTTCTAGTGGACAAATTTTCTTTTGAGTGTGATAGAAAGAAGTAGAATGATGCAAGAATGGATGATTCTTGCCCTGTGTGTGAAGATCCAATTCTCAAAGCCTTCAAATTCACCTTATGCAAGCTTTCATCCATCCATTAATGGCCACCATGTGAGAGGTTCAGCTCCATGTATCATCTTCTTGCCAAGCAAATGATGAAAACTATGCCAAATGCCTTCTTTATGGTGAATGCCCTCCTCCTAGGGTTTCATTCTCCAACTTTGACTTTGCTCTGCCTCTCCAACTTTGCACAAACAATGAATGAAATGAGAAAGGTGAAGAGGTATATTTATTGGTTTAACCTTTCTCTCTCCTGGAGCCAATCTTCTCTCTCCTCAACACCAATTTCCATACAACTAAGACTCCTCCAAAAAGGTGTGCAAATGATGTATTTTAGGTGCCTTTTGCATGAGGTTAGATAGGCGTGAGTTTTGGTGAACTTGAGCGCCATTTGCAAATGATAGAAAGGCATGGGAATTGGAGGATTTGAGCACCTTTTATCAATGACAAAAAGGCGTGGGTTTTAGCTAATTTAGGCGCCTTTTGTAGGATGAGAAATGGCGTGGCTTTTAGGTGTTTTGAGTGCCTTTTATAGACAAGGAAAAAAAGGTGGCTTTTTGTGGATTTGAGCGCCTTTTGAGAGGTCTCAAAATGGTGTGGGTTTTAGCTATAATGCACGCCTTTTGGAAGGCAAGGAATGGCGTGGGTTTTGGGCAGAATGGGTGCCTTTGAGGGTTGATTTTGAGTGTCTTGGTGGAAGTATATTTCAAAATATATTTAAGTATATGCTCAGATATTGAGCATATACTTTAAATATTTTGAAATATACTTCCAGGATGTTTGAGATAGGTCCCGGATCCATGGGATTTAACATGCAGATTCTAGATTTTTGAGGATCCATCAGATTTCAGACTTAGACAGATTTCAAGATTTCAGAACAACAGGTTTCAGGATACTAGACTTAGCCAATTTCAGGGCTCAAATTTGTGACTCTTGACCTTGAAAAACTTTAAAGTTAGCCTTGACCATTTTGATGGAGGCTACCTGGATCACTGCCGTTGCAAGCCTCTGCCTCTGCCTCTGGAGCTTATTTTTGCCGTAACTTCTTCATCTGATGACAGAATGTCTTGAAGTTTGAAAACCAAGCTCATATGATCTGAAACTATCATTGAAGCTCTTCCTCCATGGATGATACTAAAAAATGGTGCTCATTCAAGGCAAGAACACCCAAAAATGCCTTAGAAAATTTTTTAAAATTTTCTAAAATTTCAAAATTTTCAAAATTGAATTTTGACTTGCCAGATGTATTTGCATTGCTTCCCTTGGTTCCTTTATGTCATTTTGGCTTCCAATTCACCACTTTGACCTCCTCTTTTTGACATTCTTTCAATGCTCCATGCCTGATTAGCTTGTCAAAATCTCCCTCCATTCGAGCCTTGGATCGCCATCTTTTGATATGTCTTGTACCTGCAGGGTTAGCGTAGTAATGACAAGGCTACATGGTGCTTGGGAGGTGTGTTTGGGCACATATATGAAAAATTTCGTATGGGTACAATAAGGGATAATTATGGATTTGGGGATAATCAAGGATAATAAAAGATTTGGTCAATTTTGGATGTCTACATTTTGCCCCTCTTTGAAATGATATTGCGAAGCAATGTTGTTTCAAAGAAAATTAAAACATAGGTTTTGGATTCAAACTTTGGGTATGCTGGTACTCACATGGGGCTCATAAAAATGAAGGATTGATAGATGATGCCCCCTTAAGAGCATATGCAGGGATGAAGGAGCTGGAGAGACTCTTGAAAAAAGGAAAGGAAGGAGGGAGAGTTCCTAAAGACTTAAACAGGAAAACACTTAAGATAACATCTCCATTACACCCAAATCCCCCTTCCAAGATTCAAAATCCATTTCGGTGTGTGCAACCATTGGTCTTGATTCCCTTCTAACTCCAAACATCCCTCCATCTACTTTACCACCCCTAGCTAGAGAAATTTTGAGTTATGCAAAAACTGCGAGCAACCACATTTTAATCATTGGTAACATTTACTGGGTTTGGTTTTATTAGATGAGGAATGTGAGGTGGTAGATATAGGTTGCTACTCTCCTAGGGAAGAACATTCATTTAGGAAGGTAGTAAGACCAATAGGACATGATGGTGGGTTTGAAATGGTATCAATATGAGATGGTGAAGGAGTAATATGATCTTGATTAACATTATACTTAAGATCCAATGTATTTATTTGATCATCTATGTGCTTGTGGGGATCAAGCGTCTCATCAAGGGAAGTGGATTTTGTGGAATCATGGATTGGATTGCTGGAGGTTTCATGATCTTGGATAGTATTGGGACCATGAGTGAAAGGAGTGACAAGCTCGTGATTTTGGAATGCAAAAAGATGACTAAGAGGATCATCATGGTTTTCTTGATCATAGATAGGATTTTGATCCTAAATGGGAGCTTGATCATAAATAGGATTAAGCATGCTATGGATGGGATCATTTTGCTCAGGGATAGGCTCATCATCATAGATAATATCTTGATCATAAAAAAGGTATAGGTTGTGGATGGGTTGAATGGAAGGGCTTTGATCTTGATTTAGTAAGGAACAAGGTTGATCATGCTTTGGATTTGACTCTTGACATATCTCTTGTGTTTGGATGGAAGTGGAGGTCCGACACTCTTGGATAGGCTCAATGTATGATGTGGAATGAATTGGGCTTATGGTGGGTGGATCTTCAAGAACATTTGAAGGTTCTTGAATAGTTTTTGGACTACAAGATGGGATTGGAGCAACAAGCATGACATTTGAAGGTTCTTGGATATTTTCAATGATAGGGATTTGATGGCATGAGGGTAGTGGTTGATTCCTTGCTAGTACCCAATGGATCACATCCTTCATTAGTATATGGGTAAATGGACAATATGATGGATGGATAATGAGGGTGGAAGGTGTAGGATTAGGATGCAATGGAGGGATAATAGAATTGGCTGTTATAAGAGTGGAATTAGGATCGAATAGATGGACAAGAGGATTGGATATAATAGGATTGGAATTTGGATCGGGTGTAGGGATAATAGGATTGGACTTAGGTGGAAGATTTGATGGTTAAGACTTTAAGTGTGTTAAGGATTGGCTTAATGGATTAGGATTTGGAATGTTGGAAGGATTATATGATGGAGGTTCCATAGGGATGGATGAATGAGTAGAACTAGTGGATGGATTGGTGTATGATTCCAAACTTGAGGTGTTATCTCCCTTGTCAAGGGTATCATTAGGGTGGCTTAAGGATTCTTGATCTTGGTGTGAGGAGTGACCAGTACTAGCATGCGCATGATGTAGAATAATTATTAGGGTGGCTTAAGGATTCTTGATCTTGGTGTGAGGAGTGACTAGTACTAGCATGTGCATGATGTAGAATATTTTGGGCTAAGATTTGTTGCTGTTAAGGAGGGCTTGTTTATGTTGGATTCGTTGTTGAAGATATGAGGTGAGAGGATTTGGTATGTATGAAGATGAAGTATGTGCAGGAATTTGAACTTGTGAAGTTTGAGGTAAAGTTATTGTTGAACAGGTTTGGGGTAGGCATTCGATTGGGCCATATTCAAAAGGATTTAGGTCAGCATAAATGGTAACCTCTTGGTCATTAAATGGAAATTTGATGCATTTATTATAGATGGAAGGAACAACCCTCATGGTTTGAATCCATGGATGTCCTAGGAGTATATTATATGGGAGATTGAGATCTAGGACTTGACAAGTGATTTCCACTAGGGATGGACCTAATTGGATGGGTAATCGAATAATACCTTCAGTTCTCCTTTCAGTTTCATCATAGGTTTTAATAGTGATGGCATGGTATTTTTCAATATCTGCGATGGAATATCCCAATTGTTCCATTTGTTTAAAACACTTTAGAGTGCACAAGTTTATCCTCGAGTCACAATCTATTAGGACCCTTTTGACTAAACACCTTTCAATCATAACTTCTATGTAAAGGGGTTCATTATGGAGTGAAGGTTCATATGAATTTGATGGGGATGTTGGTGGAAACGAATACGAGGATATATATGGTTCATGAATATCAAAATATGCATCATTATCTATAAAGTTCTCATCATCATTAGAAGGTTGTAGGACTAGGAGTTCTACTTTGCCTGATAAACTTTTCAAACCAGGAATCCCTATTATGCATGATGAAGAATTGCAAAAGGTATTTTGAGGCAGCTAAGAGATAGAATGTGAATTTGGACTTGGTAGGTTTGGTATGAGACTAAGATGGACTCTTCACAAGATGAGCGTAAAGTTGGTTTGATTTTGGATATGTGTAAGGTTTTGTTTGCAGAGTTGAAATGTTATAGATTACAAGTGTGATGCTTGGTTGAAATTTGTTTCAAGAACACACATCAATCATAGAAGACACATAACAATCAGATTGGTTGTTTTTTATGACATCTTGATGTTTTGCAAACACTTGTAAACATGCATGATCCTAGGCTAGGATATGACAATACTTGCTGAGTTCCCACTTGGTTTTACCCAGCTCCGCTTACTTATGGTGTATAGCTCCAGGAACTTGGTGCACGAGTTCCCCCTTACAATGCACTCACTTCACAGGCACACCAAGTTCTAGGTTCTAGGACGTGCAGATCTTGAGGTACCTTGCTATCTCTGCCATAACTCGTGAAAATGTGGGACGGCTATCAGAGTTTCCTCCTGTATCAACAAGTAGAGGGTTTTTGGCCACCAAACAAAAGGGTTCTAGTGAATATCTGGGGGACCGGCACCCCACGAGCATCCAACAAGCCACTTAAGGCTCTAACTAACCCTATTAGGAGTTTAATATACACTAAGGTACACCTTCTTAAGTCCCACTTGGGGTCACAAGTGAGTTCTCCTTTCAGATGTGTCTCAAGAGCAGGCCCACTCTAAATGGTAACACAAAAACAAGACTAAATACATGTTTTTGATCTCCAGGCTCGTACTAAGATGCAAGGAGAGAGCATACACATGCATCTTGCTCACACTCGCATGGGGTTCATTTTAATTCTAAATCCAAATGTGTGGGTGGTTATACAAAATGTCAAAGGAACGCTTTTGATTCTCAAGATCGTCGAGTGGTGCAAGAGAAGAGCATACACATTCAATGACAAAAATACAAACCACAAGACATGGCAAACACTTGTGAAATTTAACCCTTGCTTATGATGAGACAAACACTTGAGTTTATTTTTAGACCAACAAATCCAAATGTGATCATAAAAAGAAGACACAATGTTAGTTTGCAAAATTTGTGTGGCATAGAGCTGCGAGAAAACATTAGACCAACATGAATGATCCTGCAAAAGTTGACATGAAATGTTAAATGCACGACAAGAAGAAAATATTTGATGTTTTGAAACAAAAGATTAACTTTCAAATGATTATACCAGAAAATGGATTGTACCACTGTGTAGGTCATTGAACCACCTTTGCAACACCTGCAAAATCATGAAAATCGGATAAGAAATGCAAAAGTTATGCCTGTTAGAGCAAAACAGCCTCCAAGGGCTAAAAATGGGCACTCTGATAGTTTGTAAATTCTGTGTTTGATTTTATCTCTGGTTCATATGCAAATGATTTCTCTAACAGTTATGTTTTTGAGGAGTGATATTTTTATGAGGCCGATGCAGTTTAAACAAATGTTTTACTCCATGAAAACCAATAGCTATCCTTGGAACCTGCAATCACAACTCAGCACCAAACCATGCAAGAGTTTCGCAATGAAAATATACACCAACGAGTTTATAATAGTTTCTGGCATGAATTTGTTTTACAAGTGAGACAATTTTGTTCCGATACAAAACATAGATCAGCGTGTGACTACTTTGATAGCAGATTCAAGGAATACTCTATTTTGAACAACTAACGGGTTCAAGAAATACGCCGAAAGTAACAGCTGAGGAGTTCAAGAAATACGCCGAGAGGAACAGCTGATGAGTTTCAAGAAATACGCCGAAACAACAACAGGGGAAATCAGAAAATTTACCAGCATGAATGTTTTTTTATGCTACGTGACAAGTAATAGGGTTTCGTTTTTTCTGTGCTTAATGGCATTGCAACGAACACATTTTAGTTTTTTTTGTGCTCAAAATCTTACAATTTGATATGCTCGCGTGAGTGTTTGGCTTTCAACTATTTTCCCTTTCCTTTTCAGGCGTGAGACAACTTTCCGGTGGCTATCTTTGTAATATGATGCATTTAATGTACTCGTCTGTACCAGTTTACCTTCTCTATTATCCTCCATGTATGCGCCGACATGGCATCTCTAAAACACAGTTTGCAGATCCATGGAAATCTCATTAGATATCGATGCTATGGTATGTATGTGCATCAAATCGGAATCATCACAGTATTAAAGCATGAAATGTTTTATCATATTACTTGCCCAAGGAAACTATGTTAGGATATACTCTGGAGAGGATCGCCTATCAAGACTCAATATAGCCGTTTTTCACCAATCCAAGAACTTTCAGAACAGAGTTTTGAAAAAGAAAAATAGTTGAAAGCACATAGCAGAATATATATATATATATATATAAAATCCTGCAAACAAAAGAAATATACAATGATGATCCAAACAAACCAATGGATAATGCTAGTTCTCCTTTGACAAAGAAATGGGCTTGTGGATAACACCCTGTAACTTGAAAGATAAAAATCGAATTAGCATCCAATAGATAATAGTACACAGAGGAGTACCGTATGCATTTGATCACAACAAAGTCTCGGAGTTCCTTGAAAAACATGGTCTAGATATCAACATTATCAAACTCACTACAATAACTTAATATGCGAATAAAAGTTTTAGCCCATTGAACTGAAGAATTAATAGAGATATGGAGAAAGAAGCCAAAAGGCCCAGAAATTAAAAAAAAATTAAAAAATCACAACTTTTCTGAAACCTATAGTGTCATATTTAAGCCAAGAGGAGACCGACAAAAGACAACCTCCAAATCTCATCAAGAAACGTGCACAAACTCAACCAGAATGCTTGCAAAACCACAAATTAAGAAAGGGCATGTTAACGTCGGGTTCACAAATGTTTACACCAAATATAGATTTTATTGAAAAGATTTTGAAATTTAAAACCCTAAAATCTAATATCAAATGCAACAGAAAAAACTTAGTAAATGTTACCAATGATTAAAGTGTGGTTACTCGTAGTTTTTGCATAACTCAAAATTTCTCCAGCCAGGGGTGGTAAATGATAAATGAGAAGGTTTTTTATAAAAGTTGGGAAAAATTAGTTTGGGAAGTTGAACGAATTTTTGTTCAATGAACGGTAAAGAGAGCAGGTAAAAGGTAGTTAGGTTTTATTTGTTTTGCAAATGGATTTAGGTTTGGATTAAAATAATAAATTAAGTTTATTTAATTTATTATTTTCTGGAGGTTATTAGCTATTATTTACAGGATATGTTAAATGAAGGATTTAATTAATTAACATTAATTAAATCACATGCAGGGTCAAATAGATTAAATGGAATATTTAGGGATTATTAGGGATAATTATGAATTTGGGGATAATTAAGGATAATGAAAGATTTGGTCAATTTTGGATGTCTACATTTTGCCCCTCTTTGAGACGATATTGCGAAGCAATGTCGTTTCAAAGAAAATTAAAACATAGGTTTTGGATTTAAATTTTGGGTATGGATGTGGATACAAGGAGTGGCGATAAGATAAAGGTAGGAGTATGGATGGATAAAAGAATCGGCAATAGGATAAAGGTAGGAATATGGATGGATAATAGTATAAATGTAGGAATATGAATGAATACAAGGATTGGCGATAGAAGGACAATGAATGGGAAATATATGATAGATGGATAGAGGGAGCCTAGGATGTGATTTCCAAGGACTACATTGCATAGGAATAACTGCCCCCACTCCAGATATTATGCCTTAGGATCTAACGAGGTGATTCTAAGTAGGATGCATGATAGGGATAATGCTTGGAAGGGATGAATGGACTTAGGATGTATGGAGGATATTCTTAGAATTGGATGGGTGGAATTTGGAGTATGACAAGAGGTGTCAAAAGCATTTTTCAACATTTTTCCCCTACCCTCATCAAGATCAAAAGGAGGAAGGGAAGATGGATGGTGCAATGAGGAAGGTCTGATAGATATGACTGGTAAGGATGTCAATATAGGATGGAAAATGATAGGATAGGATATATGTGATGGGATAAATAGGATGAGATAGACGCAACAACATGCCCCCAAGTGTAAAGCACATAGATAATCACATACACATGAGGCCTGTTTGCCAGATTTTCATCATGGTACTCATCCAAGATGCCTATTTACCAGGTTTTTACCATTGGATGAATTGATTTCTCTTTACTATTTTGATTTTTTTTTTGGTAAGGGATAAGGATGAGATAAGTAGGAACTCAAAATTTTGTTCCCATAGCAAGGTGGTAATGTCCCATGATGGATAGAAGTCACGCGCAGACAAGTAGTATAATGCTCATAGATGTATGGTCATAGATGTTGGTAGAGGATTCCATGAGAGGGAAATAAGGTAAGGAGATAACATAGTATAGATGGATAGTGGATTATGTATGGATCATTGATAGTGAATTATGATGGAGATTAAGATGGAAGTGTAGGGGATACTGGATTATGATGCAGATTATGGATGGATTTATGCACAAGGTGGATGGAAGGTTTATCCAAAAGCATGGACCATAGGATTATGATGGAAGAAATAAGTAAGATAGTAGATGGAAGATGGGGAGATGGAGGTATGTGGGAATGTTACAGAGTGGAAGGGAATCAAGACCAACGGTTGCACACACCGAAATAGATTTTGAATCTTGGAAGGAGGATTTGGGAGTAATGGAGATGTTATCTTAGGGGTTTGCCTATTTAGGTCTTTAGGAACCCAAATGGACTTATGAATTTTAGGATTTTGTGATAGGGAGTGGGATGTTTGGAATTTTAGGATTGTGGATGCTCCATTTGGACTAGGTACTTTTTGCTTGGGGACCCAAACCATTTTGGTTTTGAAATTAGCTTTTTGAGATGTAGACTTGGGTAGCATTTTTGAATTTTGATTTTGCTTTGATTCTTTGCATTAGTGCGATGTGGCATGAGAATTATTAGGATGTTTTGCTTTATAGGTGGAGACATCCAAATTTTTATTTGTGGATCCCATAGGGGTGTCTAGGATAGCTTCATGTTTAATCGATGTGTGCATTTGTTGATCATGATTAGGAATTGTAGGGGATTATAGGAACGGGATGTGTTAAAGTGAGAAGGGGGTGTGAGAATAGGAATATTAGGAGTTGGAAGGAGGGGAGGTAAAGTAGATGGAGGGATGTTTCAAGTTGGAAGAAGTGGAGGTAAAGTGGATGGAGGAAGATGAATGGTCACATGCTTTTTGGGTTCATAGGATAATGAAGGAGGAATGGAAACATATATTTTATGGGTGCGATGAGGTGCACCTAGTTTGGGCTTAGATGGAGTGGATTTAGGAGGAAGGGATGTGGTACCAACATCTTTGGATTGACTTCCTTGAGATACATAACCAATACCATACGATTTGGGAGAGACTTTGACATAGATGGGTTCCATGTTACCTTGCTCATGCAAGCCTAAGCCTTTACCTTGGTAGTTCATGTTTTAGAACATACGATGCGCAATGGGATGCTTATTTTTGAGGATACAAAACACGAGTTCCTTATTGGATGAGGAATGTGAGGTGGCAGATACAAGTTATTGCTCTCCTAGGGAAGAACATTCATTTAGGAAGGTAGTAAGACCAATAGGACATGATGGTGGATTTGAAATGGTATCAATATGAGATGGTGAAGGAGTAATAGGATCTTGATTAACATTATGCTTAAGATCCAACGTATTTATTTGATCATCTATGTGCTTGTGGCGATCAAGAGTCTCATCAAGGGAAGTGGATTTTGTGGGATCATGGATGGGACTAGTGGAGGTTTCTTGATCCTGGATAGTATTGGGACCATGAGTGAAAGGAGTGACAAGCTCGTGATTTTGGAATGCAAAAAGTTGACTAAGAGGATCATCATGGTTTTCTTGATCATAGATAGGATCTTGATCCTAAATGGGAGCTTGATCATAAATAGGATTAAGCGTGCTATGGATGGGATCATTTTGCTCAAGGATAGGCTCATCATCATAGATAATATCTTCATCATAAAAAAGGTATAGGTTGTGGATGGGTTGAATGGAAGGGCTTTGATCTTGATTTAGTAAGGAACAAGGTTGATCATGCTTTGGATTTGACTCTTGACATATATCTTGTGTTTGGATGGAAGTGGAGGTTCGACACTCTTGGATAGGCTCAATGTATGATGTGGAATGAATTGGGCTTATGGTGGGTAGATCTTCAAGAACATTTGAAGGTTCTTGGATAGTTTTTGGACTACAAGATGGGATTGGAGCAACATGCATGACATTTGAAGGTTCTTGGATATTTTCAATGATAGGGATTTGATAGCATGAGCGTAGTGGTTGATTCCTTGCTAGTACCCAATGGATCACATCCTTCATTAGTATATGGGTAAATGGAATATAATGGATGGATAATGAGGGTGGAAGGTGTAGGATTAGGATGCAATGGAGGGATAATGGAATTGGGTGTGATAAGAGTGGAATTAGGATCGGATAGATGGACAAGAGGATTGGATATAAATAGGATTGGGATTTGGATTGGGTGTAGGGATAATAAGATTGGACTTAGGTGGAAGATTTGATGGTTGAGACTTTAAGTATGTTAAGGATTGGTTTAATGTATTAGGATTTGGAAGGTTGGAAGGATTATATGATGGAGGTTTGATAGGGATGGATGACTCAGCAAGACTAGTGGATGGATTGGTGTATGATTCCAAACTTGAGGTGTTATCTCCCTTGTCAAGGGTATCATTAGGGTGGCCTAAGGATTCTTGATCTTGGTGTGAGGAGTGACCAGTACCAGCATGCGCATGATGTAGAATATTTTGGACTAAGATTTGTTATTGTTGAAGGAGGGCTTGTTTATGTTGGATTCATTGTTGAAGATATGAGGTGAGGGGATTTGGTATGTGTGAAGATGAAGCATGTGTAGGAATTTGAACTTGTGAAGTTTGAGGTAAAGTTATTGTTGAACAAGTTTGGGGTAGGAATTCAATTAGGCAATATTCAAAAGGATTTGGGTCAGCATAAGTGTTAACCTCTTGGTCACTAAATGGAAATTTGATGCATTTATTATAAATGGAAGGAACAACCCTCATGGTATGAATCCATGGATGTCCTAGGAGGATATTATATGGGAGATTGAGGTCTAAGACTTGACAAGTGATTTCCACTAGGGATGGACCTAATTGGATGGGTAATCGAATAATACCTTCAGTTCTCCTTTCAATTTCATCATAGGTTTTAATAGTGATGGCATGGTATTTTTCAATATCTAAGATGGACTATCCCAATTGTTCCATTTGTTTAAAACACCTTGGAGTGCACAAGTTTATCCCTGAGTCACAATCTATTAGGACCCTTTTGACTAAACACCTTTTGATCATAACTTCTATGTAAAGGGGTTCATTATGGGGTGAAGGTTCATATGAATTTGATGGGGGTGTTGGTGGAAGAAAATATGGGGAGATAGATGGTTCATGAGTATCAAAATACGCATCATGATCTACAAAGTTCTCATCATCATTAGAAGCAATTTTTGGCCCACCTCGGAGTATGATTTTGGATTTGCCAATGGCCTTATCGGTTGTAGGACTAGGAGTTCTACTTTGCCTGATAAACTTTTCAAACTAGGAATCCCTATTATGCATGATGAAGAATTGCAAAAGGTATTTTGAGGCAGCTAAGAGCTAGAATGTGAATTTGGACTTGGTAGGTTTGGTATGAGACTAAGATGGACTCTTCACAAGATGAGCGTAAAGTTGGTTTGACTTTGGATATGTGTTAGGTTTTGTTTGCAGAGTTGAAATGTTATAGATTACAAGTGTGATGCTTTGTTGAAATTTGTTTCAAGAACACACATCAATCATAGAAGACACATAACAATTAGATTGGTTGTTTTTGATGGCATCTTGATGTTTTGCAAACACTTGTAAACATGCACGATCCTAGGCTAGGAAATGACAATACTTGTTGAGTTCCCACTTAGTTTTACCGAGACACACCTACTTATGGTGAATAGCTCCAAGAACTTGGGGCACGGGCTCCCCGTTATAGTGCATTCACTTCTCATGCACACCAAGTTCCAGGTCCTAGGATGTGTAGATCCTGAGGTACCTTGCTATCTCTGCCATAAGCTGTGAAAATGTGGAATGGCTATCAGAGTTTCTTCTTGTATCAACAAGTAGAGGCTTTTTGGCCACTAAATAAAAGGGTTCTAGCAAATATCTGAGGGACCGGCACCCCACGAGCATCCAGCAAGCCACTTAAGGCTCTAACTAACCCTACTAGGAGTTTAATATACACTAAGGTACACCTCCTTTCGAGCTAGCACTGTATGGTGAGTGCTCATACCGGTTAGACTTAGCTTTCGCCTTATCCTCAATTTATATAGCGAGCCAGATGAAAGTCCTGCTTGGGGTCGCAAGTGAGTTCTCCTTTTGGATGTGTCTCAAGAGCAGGCCCACTCTGAAGGGTAACACAAAAGCAAGACTAAGTACATGTTTTTGATCTCTAGGCTCATACTAAGATGCAAGGAGAGAGCATACACATGCATCTTGCTCACACTCGCATGGGGTTCAGTTTAATTCCAAATCCAAATGTGTGGGTGGTTATACATAATGTCAAAGGAATGCTTTTAATTCTCAAAATCATCGAGTGGTGCAAGAGAAAAGCATACACATTCAATGACAAAAATGCAAACTATAAGACATGGCAAACACTTGTTAATATTAACCCTTGCTTATGATGAGACAAACACTTGAGTTTATTTTTAGACCAACAAATCTAAATGTGATCCAATCTATAAAAAGAAGACACAATGTTTCAAGATTAGATTCTCTGCCTTTTGAACCTGCAACACACTAATTAGTAGTTTGCAAAATTTGTGTCTTTGACAGGTGTAGAGCATGCACGACAAGAAGAAAATATTTGATGTTTTAAAAAAAAAAGATTAACTTTCAAATGATTATACCAAAAAATGGATTGTGCCACTATGTAGTTCATTGAACCACCTTTCCAACACCTACAAAATCATGAAAATCAGATAAGAAATGCAAAAGTTATGCCTGTTAGAGCAAAACAGCCTCCAAGGGCTAAAAATGGGCACTTTGATAGTTTGCAAATTCTGTGTTTGGCAATTTTAGCTCTAGTTCATATGCAAATGATTTCTCTAACAGTTATGTTTTTGAGGAGTGATATTTGTATGAGGCCGTTGCAGTTTAAACAAATGTTTTGCTCTGTGAAAACCAATAGCTATCCTTGGAACCTGCAATCACAACTCAGCATCAAACTATGCAAGAGTTTCGCAATGAAAATATACATTAACGAGTTTATAATAGTTTCTGGCATGAATTTGTTTACAAGTGAGACAATTTTGTTCCGATACAAAACATAGATCAGCGTGTGACTACTTTGATAGCAGATTCAAAGAATACTCTATTTTGAACAACTGAGGAGTTCAATAAATACGCTGAGAGGAACAGCTGATGAGTTTCAAGAAATACGCCAAAACAACAACAGGGGAAATCAAAAAATTTACCAGCATGAATGTTTTTTTATGCTACGTGACAAGTAATAGGGTTTCATTTTTTTGTGCTTAATGGCATTGCAACGAACACATTTTAGTTTTTTTGTGCTCAAAATCTTGCAATTTGATATGCTCGCGTGAACAAATTTAAAACTATCTATCATGTGAACAAATTTAAAATAGGACAATTTTTTCATCAGCCTCATTAACAGTATGATTCATGAAGTTTGCTTCCTCATCACCATTGGTTGCATTCCTTTTAAGTAGATTTGCAACCCTTTTTCTACAGTCCCAAGCATTATGTGTTTTTGGATCAAACAAATTTCCAAGTGCCTCCCATACTTCTTTTGATGTCTTGGATAGGGTTACTAAATGAACTTGAGAAACTGATAGACCCAAACTAATAAAAGACTTGGCTTTGTTGTCCTTAGTTTCCCACTTAGCTATCTCTCCAGCATTTGCAAAAGGCTTCAGCTCATTCCCTTGGACAATATTCCACAAATCCTTTTCTATTAAGTGGAGTTGCATCTTAACCTTCCATGTGTGAAAATTTTCTCTTGAAAATTTATCCACAACATGTACTAGAGCCATTTTATAGCACCACAATATACTTTGGACAATCAATCTTGAACCAACAGAACACTCAGAAAAAATCTACACAAATCAATTGCAAAAATTGGAAATTCTAATTTATCTCCTCTGGTGTATCAACACCCCAATTCCTCTGTTTCTACACTGCTCCCTCTCTTCTTTTATTCAATTTCTGAGACTCTTTATTTGCTGATTTTAATTTCTTCCAATCTAATCGCCTAAACTCCTACGGACCACCTCTCCTTTTGTCTTAAATTCTTTTTTTTTTCCTGCGCTGTTCTTCCCCTCTACTCCTTTCTAGCCGCGCACCTCCACATTGACCTCTCTGTATTGATAAAAGAGGAACAGCAGCTGTGTATCTCTCTTGGCCCACACACCTCACTCACAGCCTTCTCAAAATGCTATCATCTACTTAGGCATTCCTATGATGGAGTCATGCCCAGTCTAGCTCTGATACCCAATTAAAATACTGAGAAAAATATGAACAGCAGTACAAATATTACAACTGCACAAATCAATCTGTATTATTCAATAAAAAAGATTACATTTATAACTCCAGATAAGTTTGCCAGCTTCCTACAAATCTGCTTGCTAATTTGACAGCTAACTACAATTGATTAACACCTAACTAAAACTAATTTGACACAACTAAAACTCTTATTGACACATCTACAACAATTGATTGACAGCACAAAAGTAAACTGCCCGCACTTACACTTAATTATTCATTATATTCTAACATGTTTAGCTTTCAACCATTTTCCCTTTCCTTTTCGGGTGTGAGACAACTTTCCGGTGGCTATCTTTGTAATATGATGCATTCAAAGTACTCGTCTGTACCAGTTTACCTTCTCTATTTTCCTCCATGTATGCGCCGACATGGCATCTCTAAAACACAGTTTGCAAATCCATGGAAATCTCATTAGATATCAATGCTATGGTATGTATGCGCATCAAATTGGAATCATCATAGTATTAAATCATGAAATGTTTTATCATATTACTTGCCCATGGAAACTATGTTAGGATATACTCTGGAGAGGATCGCCTATCAAGACTCAATATAGCCGTTTTTCACCAATCCAAGAACTCTCAGAACAGATTTTTGAAAAAAAAAAATAGTTGAAAGCACAGAGCAGAAAATATATATGTATATATATATTATCCTGCAAACAAAAGAAATATACAATGATGATCCAAACAAACCAATGGATAATGCTAGTTCTCCTTTGACAAAGAAATGGGCTTTTGAATAACACCCTGTAACTTGAAAGATAAAAATCGAATTAGCATCCAATAGATAATAGTACACAGAGGAGTACCATATGCATTTGATCACAACAGAGTCTAGGAGTTCCTTGAAAAACATGGTCTAGATATCAACATTATCAAACTCACTACAATAACTTAACATGTGAATAAAAGTTTTAGCCCATTGAACTGAAGAATTAATAGAGATGTGAAGAAAGAAGCCAAAAGGCCCAGAAATTAAAAAAAAATTCAAAAAATCACAAATTTTCTAAAACCTATAGTGTCATATTTAAGCTAGGAGTAGACCAATAAAAGACAACCTCCAAATCTCGTCAAGAACCCTGCACAAACTCAACCAGAATGCTTGCAAAACCACAAATTAAGAAAGGGCATGTTCACATCAAGTTCACCAATGTTTACACCAGATATAAATTTTATTGAAAATATTTTGAAATTTAAAACCTTAAAATCTAATATCAAATGCAACAGAAATAGATCACGGATAAAACAATAAAACCAAACCCAGTAAACGTTACCAATGATTAAAATGTGGTTGCTCGTAGTTTTTCCATAACTCAAAATTTCTCCAGCCAGTGGTGGTAAATGATAAATGAGAATTAAGTTTATTTAATTTATTATTTTCGGGAGGTTATTAGCTCATAGGTAAATAATAAATTAATTTTAATTTATTATTTATAGGATATGTCAAAATGAAGGATTTAATTAATTAACATTAATTAAATGGCATGCGGGGTAAAATATATCAAATGGAATATTTAGGGATTATTAGGGATAATTATGGATTTAGGGATAATGAAAGATCTGGTCAATTTTGGATGTCTACATTTTCTATTTCAAGATAATTTTTATTTTGTCCATAAATGCAGATACATCATATTATAGTTTTTTATTTCATGTATAGCTACAATTTTATTAGAGCCCCTTGGTTCATATTTGGCATTCTTGTGGATTGTTCTCACGGGCATCACCTTGGGAAGCCACTTTATATTTAGACCAGCCAATTGGGGATGAAAATTTTGTATTGACCTATTTTTGTCTATATATTTATATTACACACCCACAAGTTTTTATTCTAATTAGATTTTGTACCCTAGATTTGAAAACATCCTTAACTAGAGATCTTCACCATCTTGTATGGCCTTGGTCACCACTATTTGTATATTTTCTTCTATAATTTTCAAAAGGCCTTTCAACTTACTCATCTCCTCTTATAAAGTACTAGTATCCCAAGATGCACTGGTAGAAGGCATAAGTGCTTTTGGGCTTAGCTCCTAAAATTTAACCATGAACCTTTTTGCCTTTGCCTTTTCATGAATCATTATATTCATTATTTAATTTGGCATTTTCTTGAAGTAATTGATTGTAATAATCTTGCAACCTTTTAGTTGTTGCTTCACTAAATTGAGCAATATGGATTGTTAAGGAGGCTATGGATGATGAGATGGATGATTTGAAAAAGAATGACACTTGGGACTTGGTTGGTTGCCAAAGGGAAGGAATCTTGTTGTTGCAAATGGGTCTTCAATAAGAAATTTAGTTTAAATGGTAGTGTTGAGAAGTACAAGGCTAGAAGTACAACTCACCTTTTGAAGAAATTTCTCAATAATGGTGTTTATGTTAATATTAAATATTGTTGTAAGTGACTAAGAATTAGGGCAAATTGAGATAACAAAGACTTTGAATCTTTTAGGGTTCATAAATAGTGATTGTGTGAGGGATGAACACATAGTTTTATATAGACCTTTCATTAATGGGCTGACTTGTGTACTCGTAGAGGAGGGATGATAAAAACAAGTGGTAAAAAGTTTTGAAAGCAATTAAAATGCAACCATTAATCTTTTATCATAAGTCAAATCAATGGCTTAGGCATTGCACTAAGTACAAAGGTGCAAAAAGCTATGACTTGTTGCTATGAAGGGAATGGTGCACTATAATGGGAAATCACCATGTATGCTAGCTCTTTAAATAAGAAGCAAAGCCTGATATTTTATTTGATTTGGTGCAAAGGGGTTGACAAAAATATTATAGTCCAACCAAGATTACTTACAATTGTGACATGTGGCTAATGTTTATGTGAGCACCAAGTTGGACATAAGCTAGACAAATAGAATCTCAACACTTGGTTCTCTAACATGATAATAGATGCCACATGGTTCAATCATCACACAATGATGAACATAAAAGAAATTGAGAAAGTGATTTTCAACTGCAAAGAAGCCTTGTGCTGCAATTAGAATCCATCATGTGGTTAAGGCTAAAAGCAAGGTAGACATATAGATTTAATTTCATTGGACATGATGTGAGCCTACAAAGACATAGTGAGCTATTCAAAAAATCTTAAATGAAGCCATGTGGTCATTGCTCTCAGTGGAGAAACAAGCTAGGTACTAACTCATAAGCAATTTTGGACCAATAAAGACATATCACTTGACTTAGTATAATGATGTTGTATGCCAAGGGGAACAACATCACATAATGGCAATTGGGACTACAATAGGGATAGCCTACTTTACAATGTGAAGTAAACTTAGTGATGAGAAGTATTCTTGGTTATTTGTAATATAAAAAGGGATAATTATTAATCACCATAAAAGACTAGCATCGAGCAATGGACAATACTTAACACATGAAAAATATTAAACAAAATTAGCACATGATTAATTAAGCTCAGACAAGATTAGCATTTATTAATGCATGCTTAGTGCACATCAACAAGTGAGGGTCATTGGCTAACATTACTTTGCAATATAAAGGGAGGTTTGCAATGCTCGGTTGCTAGGGAAACAATAAACACATTGAATTTAACTCAATATTGATAATCAAGAGTACAAAGTCAACAATGGATTTTATGTTTAGAAGTGCAATATGATACAAATGAAACCACAAACAAAAGTTTTTCTAAGGTTTAAGTAGGGATTTATCATGGAGAATCCAACGTTGTATTCTGAATATAGTCCCAACACATGATAGCATAAGTTTTCTAGGTATTATTGGCATGCAGTCAATAAGAATAAATATGGGAAAGCAAATTGTAGAAAATATGTTGATATGGTTTGGGATTTGTAAAGTACAGAGCTATAATTTGAATAAATGAATTGGATTGATAAATGGGAAAAGGTTGCTAGTATAGGAGCAATATGGGAATGAGGATGCAATGGATTGCACCTAAGGTAGAGAGTGTTGAGCTTCACTTTCTACACTCGAGAAAAATAGAACTTTCTTAGTGGAGAATCTTCCAATCTCATCAACCTCTATCAAAATGGGGTTTTAAATGTGTGTATATAGGATATGGAAAGGTTCTAGAGGTGTAGGGGTTGAAGGGAAAGCTAAAGGATGGGGAGGATGGAAAGAAAAGGAATTCAAACAATCAAAATTCACATTTTTGTGTATTAGGGAAATATTTGCAATTTCCATAGAAAGGCGGATTTGAAATCATCATAGAATATGTAACTAACATGATGATTATGTTATCATCATCAACAATTTCAAAACTACTAGTGTGGTTATGCAACTGTCATGGCAATTGTGTGATTATTGTGTTGGTTTTAAAAATTGCCACCTAGAGATTACTGGCAGTTTCATCATAATAGAAATGTTAGATTTTAAATACATAACAAGGCTTTCTTTGAAAATTAAACAAATAAGGATGATGACACACATGTTAATCAATAATACAAGGCTAAGGGAGACCTCCATGTGTTATAGTTATCCATCATTTTTTGTGTCATAAAGTCATTTTGGGTGGCATTTGTCATCATCAAACTTCAAATACTAACCCATTATAGTGTCAAAAATTGTATACCCTATAATTCTGACTCTACAAATTGTATCCATTTTAGTGTTCATATTCATAGCATGTTCTAGAGATTTGTAAAGAAGCAAAGGTGTGCAGAAACACTTATGCTAACCTTGAGAGGAGGGTTATGCAAATTTCAAATAAAATATTACAGATATTTCAAGAAACACATAAAAGCATAAACACAATAACAATAAAACCATAACTTAGTGATTTACATGGAGAAAACCCTTTAGGGAGAAAAACCCCACACTCCAAAACCTGCACAATGTATTATCAAATCTTGAAACAAATTACAACTCAACTCAAACTAGAGAAATTTTGGCAGCATACAAACTTGCAAACTAACTCTCTCACCTCTCAAAATGACCATCTCAAAGTACTAATATATAATATTACATTGCTTATGAGAACCTTCTAGAGATAAAGCATTTCTTTTTAGAAGTATCTAATAAAATCTCATAGAAAACTTATCTCTATCTCCATATAAAGATCTCAAAATAGCCTCTTTTCACCTATCACAAAATCTTCTATTCTTGGCTTGCTTTATTTTTATTTCCATGCAAGGTTGAGACACTTTCTTTCTTTTATTTTTCTTTTTTCTATTTTTTAAACACTTTATTTCTAACATTCTCCCACTTGTCGAACACCTTACATGAGCCAATAGAAAATAGGTAGTTAATTGCTTGGGGCCGAAAGGCCCATTAATTCATAACACCATCTGAACTTCTCTATGCTCACAGGTTTTGTTAATGCATTTACAACATTTGCCACAGTCTCTACCTTTTTCAGCTGAACACCTTTCCATCCTTGACCATATCTCTCATGAAGTGATATTGAACATCAATGTGTTTGGTCATGGCATGAAAAGTTAGGTTCTTCGCAAGCTAGATTGCACAATTCTGACTGTCACAATAAACTATAACTGCACCATGTTTCAATCCAATATCTAAACACAAATGCTTCAACCAAATGGCTTCTTTACATGCATGAGTAGCTGCCATATACTCTGTCTCTATAGTGGACAAAGAGACCACAACTTGTCACTTGCTTATCCAACTGATTGCACCACCATGTTAAGAGTAAATACATATGCACTGGTGGGCCTCCTTCTATCGACATCACTAGCCCATTCTGAATCTACAAAACCATGAGTACTCAAGGAATGTCGATCTCTAGTACGATGAAAACATGTAGAGTACTCTGATGTACCCCACAAATATCTAAAGACCCTCTTAACTGCATCCCAATGCACTCTTCCAAGATTAGACATAAAATAAGAAATAACTCCCACTGCTTGGGCAATGTTTGGTCTTGTACAAACCATAGCATACATTAAGCTTCCAACTACACTCTGGTAAGGCACTCTGCTCATGTCTTCCATCTTCAATGGGGATGTAGGACATTATGAAATAGAGAGCTTCACGTTCCCAATGTAATAGGAACACAAAGTTGTTTACAATCATGCATGTTAAACCTTTGTAAAATTGAACAAACATACTTACTCTAGCCAAGCCATAGCTTTTTGTTCTCACGATCTCTTCTGATCTCCATCCCAAGTATGTTTTTTTTTGCACCAAGATCTAAGTTCATTTCAAATTTTACAGAGAGCTAAGATTTCAATTCTACAATCAAACCTTTGCCTTTCCCAATAAACAACATGTCATCAACATATAAAACAATTACTAGGAAATGATCACCATCAGATTTAAAATATACACAATGATCAAATTAGACTGCACAAATCCCAAACTCAACACATATGTATCAAACTCCTGGTACCACATCCTAGGACTTTGTTTAAGGCCATACAAAGATTTCTTTAACGTACAAACCAACTTACTTTTACCTTTCACCACGTAGTGCTCTGGCTATGTCATATAGATTTCTTCCTCCAAATCACCATGAAGGAAAGCAGTTTTCACATCCATTTGTTTGACCTATAAGTCATAAGCTGCTGCAATAGATAATAAAAACCAAATGGATGTCATTTTAGCAACAGGAGAAAAGATCTCACTGTAATCAATACCCTCAACATGAGAGTATCCCTTCGCAACCAACCGTGCCTTATACTTTTCAACATTTCTATTTGAACCAATCTTTTTCTTAAACACCCATTTACATCCAATAGGTTTCCATCCTTTAGGCAATTGTACTAAGTCCCATGTATCATTTCTTTTAAGAGCTATCATCTCTTCATCCATGGCTATTTTCCAAGACTTTGCATCATTCATACCCAAAGCCTCTTGCATATATCTCGTTCATCAATGTTAGTACTCAAAACAAATATACACTTCCAATCATTAGGTGAATACCCATACCTTTCAGATGGTTGCTTATGCCTTGTAGACCTTCGAACAAGATGAGGTGGAAGTTCTTCCACTGCCTCCTCTTCTTCCTCTTCTGATGATTCAGAGCTTGATGAGCTCTTCTCAACTTCTTGTCTATCTTGGGGTCTCGATTCAACTTTCTCAGGCGTAGAAGGAAGTTGAATCACATCCTTTTTCTGTTCAATTTCTTTATGCTATTCTAGTTGAAAAGTAACAAGAGAAGATTTAGTCTCTCTAAAAATAACACTTCTAGAATAAATTATCTTCTGTGCAATAGGGTCCCAAAGCTTGTATCCTTTCACACCATAGCTATAACCGATGAAGATACATTTGGCAGCCTTAGAATCCAACTTTGTTCTCTTCTCCTTAAGCACATGTGCATATGCCTCACAACCAAAAACTCTCAGATGTCTAAGTGAAGGTTTTTTCTCTGACCACACCTCCATTGGTTTTTTATCAACAAATGCTTATGTAGGAGATCTATTGATCAAATAACAAGCAGTGGCAATAGCTTCAGCCTAAAACTTTTGTTCTAGACCAGCTCCACTCAATATGCTCCTAGCCTTCTCCATCAACATTTTGTTCATTCTTTTTGCAACTCCATTCTGTTACGGAGAATATGGAGTTGTCTTTTGTCTTTTGATCTCGCAATCTATACAGAATTTGTCAAAATCTGCAGAACAATACTCACCGCCATTGTCAGTCCTCAAACATTTAATTTTCTTTCTAGTCTGAGCTTCTACCAAATCCTTGAACTCCTTAAAATGACTAAAAACTTCATATTTACTCTTTAAAAAATATACCCATATTCTCGACTGCAATCATCAATGAAAGTAACATAATAAATTGATTTACCAATAGAAGAAAATCAATAGGACCAAATACATCGGAATGGATTAGATCTGAGATACATGAAGACTTATGAGAAGATGAGTAAAACTGAATGCGGTTTTGTTTGCCATAAGCACAATGTTCATAGAAATCAAATTCCAGATTGCAATCATTTAGCCCCTCAACCAGGTTATTATTTTTTAGGGATTTCAAACCCTTCTCTCCAATGTGGCCAAGCCTTTGGTGCCATAACATGGTCTTCTTTGCAGGTAACTTTGATTCAGTAGACAAAGCACCCTTGGGTACCCAGAAGCCACGACCATCCGTAGAAGAGGAAACCATCTCTTTTTTCAGTGAAGTAGTTACTGGCTTAATTTTATCAAAAGTGTTATTACACTCAACTGTGCATGCATCGAGTTGGTACAATGTACTCAATCTGCTTCCTTTTGCTATCACCATAGCACCTCTCACCATTTTCACACCTGCATTAGAAAACTGTACATGCACACCCGCATCTATTAGCTTGCTAACAGATAATAAATTTCTTGCTAGTCCTCGGATATTAAAGACACCATCAAATCATCTAACTCTACCGTCAGAAAATTTCACATAAATACTACCACGGCCAACAATGTTAAGGAAAGAATTATCACCCAAATACACCTTACCACCATCATAGTTTTTATACTTACTAAACTGGTTTCTATTAGGAGTCATGTGGAAAGATGCACCTAAGTCTATCAACCATGCATTATCACCTGCACAAGTGGCCAAGACTGCAATAAAGGCATCTCCATCTTCCTTTTCAGACTCAGAATCTTGCTTCTTCTTCTTCATTTTCTTCTCTTCTTTACATTCCTTTCAAAAGTGTCTAGATTTGCCACAATTTTAGCATATTGACTTGGACTTACTAGGAGATTTTAATCTCCCCTTATTTATGGACTTGGAACGACCACACTGCTTCTCATCTTTGCCTTGTTCTTTTGGTCTTCCTCAAACACTCAAAGCCTCTTTGGCAATCAGAGAGACCTTCCTTCTCATCTCTTCAGAAAGTAGAGAACCAACAACATCCTCCATCTTCAAAGTGATTGAAGTGCTCCTAATGGCCATGACTAGGCTGTCCCATGAGTCTGGTAGAGAACACAACAAAGTTTGGCACCTTTCTTCTTCATCCATCTTAACCCCAATTGAGTTTAACTGAGTCATCAACATATTGAAAGTTTCTAGATGCTCAGAAATATGTCCACCTTCTGCTATTCTCAAGGAATACAACTTTTTCCTCAACAAAATCTTATTTACTAGAGATTTGGCTTGATATATTTCACCCAGCTTCTTCCATAGCTTCTTTGAAGTGGGTTCTTCGTGAACATTTATCAGAATTGAGTTTGCAAGGCATAGTCTTATGAGACCTTTAGCTTTTCTATCCATTACATCATATTTTGCAACCAAAACTGGATCCGTAGGCCTCTGGACATTTTCATCCTGATCAATCAACAAATCTTACATCTTTAGCTTCCACATTTCAAAATTCGTGCCAAAAAACTTCTCCACCTCAACTCTTCCACATGTGCTCCCCATCTCTATTATCTTGCAATATAGAATATGAAATACTCTGTACAAGCTCCCACTCAAACTTGATTAGCTCAAAAAACCCTGTACCCAACAAATAGAACCAAAATTGGTCAGGCTCTGATACCACTTGTAAGGAAGCAAAGGTGTGTGGAAATGCTTCCTACGCTAACCTTGAGAGGAGGGTTATGTAAATTTCAAATAAAATATTATAGAGATTTCAAGAAACACATAAAACTATAAACACAATAACAATAAAACCATAACTTAGTGATTTACGTGGGGAAAACCCTTTTGGGAGAAAAACCCCACAGTCCAAAACCTGCACAATGTATTATCAAATTTTTAAACAAATTACAACACACTTGCAATGCAAGTTCTTACAGGAGTCTTCACCTCAACTCAAACTAGAAGAATTTCGGCAAGATTCCGGCAGCATACAAACTTGCAAACTAACTCTCTCACCTCTCAAAATAACTATCTCAAAGTACTAATATATAATATTACATTGCATACGAGAACCTTCTAGAGATAAAGCATTTCTTTTTAGAAACATCTAATAAAATTTCATAGCAAACTTATCTCTAATATTTCTCAAAATAGCCTCTTTTCACCTATCACAAAATCTTCTATTATTGGCTTGCTTTATTTTTATTTCCATGCAAGGTTGAGACATTTTCTTTTTTTTTCTTTTTTTTCTTTTTCTTTTTGTTTTTCTATATTTAAAACAATTTATTTCTAACAAGATTATCTTAGTCATAACCTCAACTATTTTGAGCACCAATATAATATTTTCTTGTTTGATTGCTTTAAATTTGGTGTTTTCCTGTGCATTTATCATTTACTAAAATTTAATTATTTAGCTATCGTGTGTGGTTGCAAGAACATCTCCCTAACTATGAAAATATCCCCGAGTATTAAAATAAAAACATCTCCTTATTAGAATAATAAAACGGTTATGTATTTAGTTAAACGGTTATGTATTTAGTTTAATAAACATACCAAAAATAATAGACGGTAGTAGTTTTGTATCTTTCATGTTAAATACTTCTTGTATTCCATTGATCAATACAATAGTTTATTTTTGCTGCTCCTCTTCACACAATATGTAGATGATCTCAAATCATCATTTGTTCTATTTTATTTGTAGTTTTTCATATCCTTTACTCCTTCCCACAAATAACAAAATCCAAATGTTAAATAAGAAATCCAATCTTAAGAATTTAAATTAACTTTTAAAAATTTACTTTTAATAGACTAAATGTTAAATTTTAAGGTCTCCGTCTTATGCATTCATCCTCTTGACATTTTGTATTCTTCATATATTCTACCTTCTAAATAAAACAAAAGATATTTCTAAATGTTTTATAAGCACCATAACAAAAGCATTTCAAACACTTATTAATGGAACGAATTAAAATGCCTTTTTCTATTTTTATCTTGCATGCTATGTGGCGACTCTCCTCTCCATGCAATTACACTTTTTGGTGGCTAAAATCTAAAGGCTTGGTGCAACAAGCACAACAAGCACAGAATATTAAAACACACAACTTAACCAAACATCCAATGCTTGGTGATCGAGGTAATTGCAATTGCCTGATGATTAAACCAATACATTTGCCTCTATTTATAGAGGGCTTTAGAACAACCTAGACTCTAGGAATACAGTCAAAACACATTGTTTCTCCATTCAACGCACATGGTCTTTCTGCAGGTCTGTGGTTGGTGGGAGTAGGTGAGAAGTCGGTGGGAGCAAGTGAGAAGCTTCTACTTTAGTGGGTGAAATTAATGCCAACATACTCCCCCTTAATTTTGACCACAAATTTCAATTACTTTCTTGACCTTTTCCATTGATGCTTCAGCATCTGCAATCTTCAAATTTTATGGATTGAACCTAGGAAATCCCATTTTGCTGTAGGGATGCTCTATCCACGAGCTTTGGCCTTCTTGTCACCAGTCCATCATAGGTTCAGGTGTGATTACCTTGCTTTCTTCAACACCTCCCACAGAGTCACACTGCTGGTGCTCAGGGATCCTAACTTCAATTGCTTCTACTGACTTCATACATGGCTTTCACAAATATAGAATGTTGCAAAGCGGTGACTTCTTCAGATGCTTAACCTGACAGCTATTCAACGGCCTCTTTTCAGTGGCTTCCTTCACTACCCATGATCTCCTTTGGCATCCTCATTGTTTCAAAACATCTGTAGCAGGCTTTGAACGGCTTCTTTCTTCATTCAACAACTCCAGTGATCTACCAATTTCTTTCACAGCTTCAGCTAGATGGCGTCACCACAATTTCTTCAACCTGATTTCTCTTCAGAGATGAATCTTTCTCACGGCTTATAGGCCGGTCTGCATACGGGTCTACCTCCTTCACACACAGAGCAATATTTCTTTTGCAGATTTCTTTCCGCTGCCTCCCTCTACACATGGCAATTTTTAAAACGGCTCTGCAGACCTCATCGCACAGCAAAGTACCTCTACTCAAATGCTTTCCTCTTTTCTTCTTGGACGCCTCTCTTGGATAGCTACGACATCTTTGAACAGCGATCCTCCTCTTTTGATCGCTCTTGGACAGGCTGCGGCCTATATTCTTTTTCTACAAACCCTTTGTGTGACTGCAACTTCTGGCGGCTTCTGAACAACAAATTTTTCTGTGTCTCCTCTATTGGAACGATCTCCTGATTTTGACTTTAGCTGTTGGCAACTTCAGCGCTTCAAGCTTCAAACTTGACTGGCAGCTATCACTCAAACTTTGGCAGCTTCTTCTAACTGCTACAACAGTTTCAAACCAGCGATCACCTTCTTCAGATGCCTTTTTGATCTACCGCTCATCCATATGATATCAGCAGCTTCAGCTATTTGAACTTTTAGCGTCTTCCGTAGCAATTTGGCGCGGCAACTCCAATACATTGATCTTCCTTCAAGACTCTTACGGCAGCTTTCTGAACAACTTTATTTGCCTTGTAGTTTATTTCCACAGCAACTTAGCAAATACACATCTTTCTTTGTATGTTTTTACTGACTACAGCCCCCTCTGTTTGGTTGCGATTTCCTTCAACAACAGCTTTCCACTAGATATGCTGTGTCTTCTTTTTTTTTTCTTTGGCTGCGGCCACTTCTTTTCTGGCGTATGGTTCTCTGTTGACTGGGATGCTTAAAAACAAATATTCTTTAATAGCTATGAGTCTCCTTCAGAGGGCAATTTGCCTAATTTCTACACTCCATTCCATTTGTTTTGTCTTCTAGCGACTTCTGTTCCTTTCTCTTTGTCTGACAGCTTCAGCGACTTCTTCTTTCCTTCTTGTATATTTTCCTCCCTTTGCTAGTGATCAAAACTACAAACAACTTCTTTTTTATTTCTGTAGTCTTCAAGTGCTACAGCACCTTGCCAGCTCCTACTTTGACTCCTACAGTGGTCCACTTTCATTCCTCCATTTGTAGCGAACTCTTGGGTGATCAGAATCTTCAACAACTTGATTTATGGTAGCTTTTGAAGAACTTCTTTCTGAACAACAATTCGTTTCTTGTTTCCTTGCAAACAACAGTGACGCCTTTACTTTTTGTCGATAGCTTCAAATTGGCTCTGATCTCACACAGTGCTGGCTCCTCCTTTTGACATCTTAAAAGGCAACCTTCTTCCCTCAGTCTGCGCTCTCTTCACACGCTTGCACCCTCTTCACATGGATTGCTGCACACAGCAATCCCCCTTTTTATTACTTTCAACTAGCAGCTTTCAATCTCCTTGGATTGGTTACTGGAGCGGCCTACACGCCTCCTCCCTACTTGCACAGCACAATGCAGTTCACAGGGCAGAGCCTTGATTTCTTCAACAATTATTTTTTTTAAAATGTCTCTTCTATCTGTTGCAGTCCCCCTACACGCCTCCTTCAATGAAAGCAATGGAACGTCTTCACACAACATGCCTACAGGCCCTTCTTCAACTTTCAATTTGAACACGACCTACACGTCTCCTTCCTGTGTGTATGGCTCCCCCAAAAACTATAGCAGAGCCCAACGTAGCTCACAGCAATAGTAACCTCAGTTTCTTCTACAAAATCCATAGTAGCCTTTTTGCTTCTTGGATGCCTCTATTGACTCCTCTGCTCATAGCCTTAACAATAGCTACTGGGATTCAAAATCTCTCATTCAGATGGCTCTGATACCAAATGAAGGCTTGGTGCAACAAGCACAACAAGTACAGAATATTAAAACACACAACTTAACCAAACATCCAATGCTTGGTGATCGAGGCAATTGCAATTGCCTGATGATTAAACCAATACATTTGCCTCTATTTATAGAGGGCTTTAGAACAACCTAGACTCTAGGAATATAGTCAAAACACGTTGTTTCTCCATTCAACGCACATGGTCTTTCTGCAAGTCTGTGGTTGGTGGGAGTAGGTGAGAAGTCGGTGGGAGCAGGTGAGAAGCTTCTACTTTAGTGGGTGAAATTAATGCTAACAAAATCTATTCTATTCTCTATCTTTTGAAATGCAAAACTCTCTTTTCCCATTCTTCCAAATTTGCAATGCCACACCCAACCATTTTTCACTATACATTTTGCTGTCCAAAAGCATTGTCTTATTGGTGTTTTAATATGCCATGCTTCATGTTTATTCTTTCATGCAAGAATATCATTTATTCCTTTTCCTACAACTATATTTTTATTATCAGCGGATAGGTTTTACTATGGAAGCTTTTGCTCCGTTTATTAGTCGATACTGAATTGTTCTCGCAACTAATTCAGTTTTATCAAAAACGGCTCATACTTTCTTGTAATATCAGATAGCTTTAATTAAATATCATCTACTTCAATGATCAAACAATCAATAGCAATTTTACATGTCATTCACAATAAAAAGTGTTAAATATTTATCTTATTTTTATTGGCCAAAATTAACCTTTGACTATTGAAATGCATGATATTTAAGAACAGCTGATAGCTCCAGGTTCAATTTTACCTCTATTCTTGAAATACTAATTTGTTTAATTTTCAATTTGTTGTCAAACATTTGGCCCAATAACATATAAATGTTGGTGTATAGATTACGGCCGTAGATTGGAAGTTGATAGAACAGGCCCAATAAACAACAAAACATAACAGCAAATAAAAACAGGGCAAAACAGAGTTAATAAACTCAGAAAAACATTTATCTAACTTGAATTATATTTCATCCAAAAAGTCGTATACAATAGCTTTGTACAATCATATATATAATTACAAAAAAGCTTGAAGCCTAGAGGCTTCCATCTTTCTAGATTATTCTATATTTTAATTCTAGAAAAACTGGAATGTTCTATTAGTTTTATGGAAAACTCTAGAGAAATCCCAACTTTCTATTGTGGAAAACTCTAGATAAAACTTGCTATTTTCTAGACAATCTTACTTTCCTTAACATCCCCCCTTAAGATTGGCTTAGAATAATACAAAGAAAATACAAAAGAGAGGGGAAATACAAAGAGAGGGGAACATTATATTGCTAACCCCCCTTAATGTTCACCTCTAACAGACCAAGCATTCCTCGTAATTTTAAGAATTTGGCTTCAGTCATACTCTTAGTGAATATATCAGCTACTTATTCTTCACTTGGACAAAATTGAAGATTGACAATGGATGCTTGAACAAGATCCCGAATGTAGTGAACATCAATCTCAATATGCTTTATTTTAGCATGAAAAATTAGATTATTGGCAACCTGTATGGTACTTTGATTGTCACAATACATAGTGTTGGCTGAACTTTGTAGAAAACCAAGCTCAAATAGAAGAGTTCGAATCCAAACTGCTTCCTTGCCTGCTTCTTTTGCTACTCTATATTCTGCTTCACATGAAGATAATGTGTAGTTGTTTGTTTCTTGCTGCTCCATGTAATAGGTCCTGATCCAAGATTGAAAACATAACCACCAGTAGATTTCCTATCATCTATATCACCACCCCAATCTGAATCAGTAAATCTGACCAAAGAAATTGAAGATTTATAGTCATAGAAGATGCCAAAGTGTATGGTTCCGCGGATATATCGTAAAATTCTCTTAGCAGCCAACCAATGACTTTCTTTAGGTGCCTGCATAAATCTGGATACAAGATTGACTGCAAAACAAATATCTGGTCGAGTATGAGTTAGATAAACCAAGCTACCAACAAGCTGTCTATATAAAGTGGCATCTACACTCTTGGAAGGACATTCTTTAGTAAGCTTGACTCCAGATTGAAATGGGGTAGATGTTGGCTTGCATTCAAGCATGTTAAACTTTTCTAAAAGGTCCAAAGCATATTTTGATTGTGAGATGAACAATCCATCATGTAATCTACAAACTTGTAATCCAAGAAAATAGTTTAGTTCACCCAAATCACTCATATGAAATGTCCTCTTAAGATCTGATTTTAAATCATTGATGAGCCCAATATTTGGTCCAGTAATGAGTAAATCATCTACATAAATTGCAATAAGAAGAATCTCATCCTGAACTTTCTTCACATAAAGATTTGGATCTGACTTACATCTCTTAAATCCATGAAGCTGAAAATACCTATCAATCTTCTCATTCCATGCTCGTGGCACTTGTTTAAGACCATAAAGTGACTTCTTTAATCTGCAAACAAGATTAGGATGTTGCTGATCTACAAAACCTGGTGGTTGATCCATATATATTTCTTCATATAAATCTCCATTTAAGAAAGCATTTTTAATATCCATTTGATGGATATGCCACCCAAGACTTACAGCCAAAGAAAGAATAATTCTAACTGTGTTCATTTTAATGACAGGAGAAAATGTTTCTTCATAATCAACACCCTCTTTTTGATTGAACCCGTTAGCAACCAATCTAGCTTTAAATTTTTCTATAGCACCATCTGATCTAAATTTAGTTTTGTAAACCCATTTGCAACCAATAACATTCTTACCTTTGGGCCGGGGCACAAGTTCCCAAGTTTTATTCTCTAAGAATGCATCATATTCCTCTTTCATGGCTTGCTCCCATTCCTTCTTTCATCTAGCTTGCTCATATGAGATTGGGTCATTTACTTGTAATACTTTGGCCATGAGAGCACTACCATTCCTTTCTTGGATCTTTGAGTCTTGTCTATATATTTCTTCAACACTCCTTGTCTTTTGTCTTGCTGAAATGACATCTTCTTTATCATCACTACCTGTAGAAAATAGCTGATTACAAGCATTAGTAGTTTCATTTTCAATAGTATTATCATTATTTATAGTGGTGCACACCTCATCCTCATCAATATTGGCTCCATTTCTTTCTTAAATATTAGAAAAATGAGAAGTATTTATTGTTGTAGATTGAGAGGAAGTAGCTGTAAGTTGTGAATACTCATCAAACTTTACATCTCTACTAACAAAGACCTTTTTTGTTATCAAATCATATAACCTGTAAGCCTTTGATTCTTCACTATAACCCACAAACAAACACTTATGACTCTTTGGTTCTAACTTTTCTCTCTTTTCATCAGGAATGTGTGCCCAAGCAATACTCCCAAATATTTTAAAATACCCAATGTGAGGCTTTCTACCACTCCATGCTTCTTCAAGGGTGATATTTGTGAGAGCTTTAGTGGAAATTCTATTCACAATATATGCAGCACAAGAAACAGCTAAACCCCAAAATTTGTTATGCAAACTTTTAAAATGCAACATACAATGAGCCATTTCTAAAAGAGTTCTATTCATTCGTTCAGCCGCCCCATTTTGTTGAGGAGTATAAGGAACTGTTCTTTGCATCTTAATACCACAATTTTCATAAAATGACTCAAATGCATAATTGCAATATTCACCCCCATTATCTGTCCTTAAACACTTAATTCTTTTTCCACTTTGATTTTCAACTAATGCCTTAAACTTTTGAAATACTTCAAATACTTCATTTTTCCTTTCCAAAAAATAAACCCACACTCTCCTACTGTAATCATCAATAAAAGTGAGAAGATACCTGGCACCTAAAAGTGAAGGATACCCTGGTTCACATAGATCTCGATGATGTTTGCCTAACACACATCCTTCACACACACCTTCAGAAGCTAAAATTTTTGTTAATCCTCTAACCATATCTATTCTAACCATGTCTTGTAATTTTCTATAATTTATATGTCCAAGTCTAGCATGCCAAAGTTTTGACGTATCATCAGTCTGAGTAATAAAAGCATGAGAGTGTGTGTATTCATTATCAACAAACCCCACAAATTTAAATAGACTCTCTTTATGATCAACTCTGCCAATAGCAATTATATTGCTTGGGTCTTTTCTATCTCTAACAATAATCTGATCAGTAGTGACAACAAACTCATATCTAGCTTGGGCAATTTTATATACTGAAATAAGATTCACCCCTAATCCTTCAACTAACAAAACATTTTTCAAAGACCCATTTGTTATATTAACAGTCCCTGTTCCTAAAACTGGAAGTCTCATTTTATTGCCAATGGTAATTTCTTGATCTGAATTCTTCCCTTCATTAAAATCAATAAACAAAGATCTATCCCCAGTCATGTGATAAGACGCCCCTGAATCTAAAATCCATTCTTTATTAGAATCTGAAGCAGAGTATCCCCCTTTAACACTACTTTCAGGTTTAACAATTACCTCCTTATTTGATTTCTCTTGCCTTTTTAGAGACATGGCTACGAAGCTATGCCTATCCTTCTTGCCATCCTTGAACCTTTCTTGCTTGGGCTTGTATTGCTACCTTTTATTGTCCCTCTTCTTCAAACAAAATTTTTCCATGTGATTTTCACCTCCACAATACCTGCAAATAATCAATTTTTTTGCAACTTGTTTTTCTGTACCATTATATCTAGAAAAATGGTTAGAACCATCATTATTTTGAAATTTTAAATTTCCTTTCCAATTCTTCTTTCTATCATATCTAGAAAATTTACTCTTGGCTGCATATGCATGATTCTTCTTAATATGTCTTTTGATAAGCTGAACCTCTTCATCTAAAAGAGACTTATAAAATTGATCAAAAGTTTGCTGGGGGGTATTGGGATTTAGTTGAAGAACCCTTTTCCTTGATTCCTTAAATACCTTGTATGGTTGGGGAAGCTTACTTTCAACCATTGCAATCAATTGAAAATCTTTTTTTGCATATTCAGCACCTATTTTCTTCAGCTGGGCATTTAAAAATGTAACTTCATTGAAATAATCAGTCATTTTTTCAAAATTAGAAGGAGCTAAATTCACCAATTTTTCTTCTATACTAAACATGCTAGCAATATTTGCATCTTTATAATCTTTTTCCAAACTCTCCCACAACTCTATTGGATTATCAATATCAACAAATCCTCTATTTAGATTGGGGCTTAAAGCTTTACCAATAATACCTCTAGCTTGTTCCAACTTGCATTTCCATAGCTCCTTTTCTTTTTCACTTTGAGGTTCTCCAATTTCTTTGTTCACTATCCTCCATTCTCTCAGAGCATTCTTGACTGCAATCTTCCAATCTGCAAAACCACTTCCATCAAATATTGGCAACACTTCATTTGTTGAGCCCATGTTAGCCAAAACAAAATCAGTTTTCAAACAAATATCACTCCAGCAATAATGCAGCCCTGCAAACAAATATCACTTCCAACAATCTATATGCCCTGCAGTTGAACCTGAAAAAAAAAATCTAGCTGAACTTGGCTCTAATACCATGATAGAACAGGCCCAATAAACAACAAAACATAACAGCAAAACAAAGTTAATAAACTCAGAAAAACATTTATCTAACTTGAATTATATTTCATCCAAAAAGTCGTATACAATAGCTTTGTACAATCATATATATAATTACAAAAAAATTGAAGCCTGGAAGCTTCCATCTTTCTAGATTATTCTATATTTTAATTCTGGAAAAACTGGAATATTCTATTAGTTTTATGGAAAACTCTAGAGAAATCCTAACTTTCTATTGTGGAAAACTCTAGATAAAACTTGCTATTTTCTAGACAATCTTACTTTCCTTAACAAAAGTGAGCCACAAAAAATGGCGATAGGAACATCAAAAATGTACTGATTTTTGTGAAAGAAATTAGGGATTCCTCTCACTTTGGCTTCTTCTGCACAGTCTATACTCCCGTAAAGATTGTTCTAGCACCTTTCTATTGCTTAGAGAAGTAGTTCTCTAGAGGGCAGAGACTGTAATTAATGTTTTTTTTTAAATTCTAAGAAGACAAGGCGACAAATTTCCTTGGTTGGATGTGTTCAGAGTGTTTCCCTATTTTGAATTTTTTATATTTTTTTTTAGCTTTCATTTATCTTTTTCTTCATATTTTCACAGCGCAGCCGCAGTTGGGAAAATTATAGAGGAATTCAGTGGATTTAACCTTGCAAAGAAGACAATCTACAACTTTTTGCTATGGTTTCTGTCTGGATTGCAAAGTTTTCTTCCTTTAAATTTTAATTCTTAATTTGACAGGATTTAACGCTATATTTGTCTAATTGTTTGTCTTTCTTTGTAAAGGTTCCTGAAACAAGGCCAATCTTTGTAGGCAGTCTCAAATCAATAGCCGGCTAATTCATTACAGAGCAGCATTTCACCGCCAAAGTTAATCTGTGCAATTTTCTTTTCATTCTGAATAAATCTGATAATTTTGCAGGATATGTTTAGGAGGGTAAGTATGTAAAATAAACAGCATTTATGTTCATTTTCTTCTTTGAAATAAATAAACTTCAAAGCTGTAAACTGCCTAAATTCATAAAAATAAATACAGATGATAGACTTTAATAGAAGAACGGAAATATTATCTTTCATGCGACTCGAGGATTTGCTTATACAGTACTTAAGGTAAATTTTGTATTTGTGCTTGTTGTTGACTGGAAAACTACAACTTTCGCCTTAATTTCGTTTTCGATGTTCTTGATGTATAGTTTTGTTTCATTGTCAAAAATGTACACTTTGCATCGAGAGGTCAAAACTTTTCAATGCATTCTTGCACTGGCATATTGTTTTATAAAATTAGGAGCAAGTTGCAACTTAATGGATTGCCCTCCCAACTCTGCTCTCCCTAACAATGCTGGTGGATGGTGCAATCCTCCCCAACAACATTTAAATCTCTCCTGGCCTGTTTTCCTCAGGATTGCTAAATACAGAGCTGGCTGGAATTGTTCCTGTCATGTACAGAAGGTGAGTTTGGACTACCGAATCTATATGCATTTTAATAGTAACAACTATTACTTGGATGGGTGTTTTTACAATTCCTTGTCACAAGAGAGATGGAGTTAGGTTCACTATCAATTGGCACCTCCTACTTCAATTTGATGTTGATCTCTAATGTTGGAGGAGCAGGGGATGTCCACTCTGTTTCCGTTCGCCCGTCGTAAACAGCCAGTGTGTTGTAAATTCCTTGTTACAACGCACCAGTTGGTTACACTCTTCCGTTTCCGTCAAGGGTTCCAGGACTCAGCATATATAACTCTGTTTCAACAGGGTTATATATGCTTGTTCATTTTCCCCTTGTTCTGACTACTCAGCTGAGTGACTTCTGTTACTTGGATGGCTGCAGCTTCATGGCACTCTACTTAAATATCATCCATTTCAATGGTTAAACAGCCAATAGCAATTTTACACCTCGTTCACAATAAAAAGTGGTAAATATCTGTCCTATTTTTATTGGCCAAAATTGACCCTTGACTGTTGAAGTGAATGATATTTAAGAACAGCCGCTTCATGGTGACACCCTTATCTTGATGAATCTATCCCTGGTTATGTTTAATTCAATCTTATGCTGTCTGTTGTAATGTATTTCTCCGTGAGGCTGGTTTCTTTGGTTTGCTGTACTGATATTTTATTCTTCCTTGTTCTCTTTGAAGATTGCTTTATTTGTTGTAATTAACTACTTTGTTCAATATTAAAAAAAATTGTAGTTTGGACTATGTATGCATCACTAAGATCCATGGACTAAGACATGGGCTTGTTTTATTTTACTAGCACTTGGAGGTTCAAAGAATACGCTGATAGGAACAACGGACGAGTTTAGAAAAATTCCCCCCTCTTTCATCTCAAGGATAAGTAGATTTTAGATTAGGGATTTTTTAATTATTTATTAATTTAGTAATTAGCCGATAGGCTATTTGTTGGAACTTTTTGGACGCCGGAAATGTCACGATGAAATCATCATTTCCGTTTATGCGAGCGACAAAAAAGTTTGGTGACTGCACGCGGGCAATAAGAATGATGGACGGCGAAAGCAGATGAAACACAAAGAAAAAATAAAAGAGAAAAGAGATGGACATATCCAGCAAACTTATCTTCAACTTGGGGCGGCCATGATTTCTGTCACTCATCCACAATCGCTGCACGCATTTTGCCATTACCTTTCTTTCGCTTTCCTAAAAGTTTCAGTTGACAATCTTATTTCGTCTCTCAGTCCATTTTTTCTTATATTAGATTTAGCTTACATCATCTTCTTTTCCTTTCCCCACGGTTCAAATTTAATTATAAATCCTTTCCTTTTTAACACACTTTTTTCTTCCCTGCAATCAGAATTCGTTCCTCTGAAATATTCATATGCAACATTTTCTAAACGAGTTTTTTAATGCATTCTGACTTATTTTTAAAATGAGTGTTCAACTGGGAATCAACTACTTCACCTTTTAATAAGCAACACTCAATATGATATGTATGACTATTACTGTAAAATTGCTTGAACAGTAAAAAGGAAAAAAGGTACCTCTTAAGAATTCAATTCAAAAGAAGAAACGATTGGTAACAGGCATAGGTCCATGCAGCCGCTAAAGCTAATTTATTTATCTGGTACTGCTCAAAATTGTGAAGAGATTATTGGGTAGTAGTCTTAAGATTATTTTATCTCTGAAAATATGATGATGTTGTAATGATGTTTTTGGAAGTAATTGGGTATGTAAAATTTAAAAATTAAAATTAAAAAAATATATGATATAAATTGTAGTCATAATATTGTGTTTAGAATTTTTAAATAATATTTAAATTATAAAATATAACTTTGTATTTATAAATATAAATTTTAAAAAAAGTGGGTCCGTAATTGCTATTTAAATATATCATAGAGTATAATATATGATGATTGGGAAGTAATAAATATTAAAATATAAATATAAGTATTTATTAATATTATTATAATATTGAACTCATTTATCTTTGGCATTATACATCCTTATAATATTAGTGTTGCAAAGATATAACACTTAAGATTATTATTAAACCAAGTGTTCACTAAAGGTGGTATTTTATTTCATTGTGACTCTTAGAATTTATTAGTTTTAAGTAAAATGTTGGAAGTTATAAATGCACACCAGTTGTAATTATTAGTGTTGCATGTTGTATTACATAGTTGGAAAATATTCTATCCGTGAAAGTAGACCCTATGATATTTCTCTCTCCCTCACCTCCTTTAAAGTCAAACAATAGCATTAAGCCACGAATTCAAGAGTAAAAGATTTAATATATGGAAGAGATTGCAAATAAAAATATAGGTATATTTATGTACCTGATCAACAAATATGCATAACACATTTGCTTCAACTAAATCAATTGAACTAGTATGATGCACTTGAGAGAGGATTCAACCTTTGGAAAATTAGCTATAACATCATATAGGTTAACCTTTCCATATCGAATCATCACATGTACTTTGTAAACAAATAATGTATAGAGCAAGATCTAGCACTCAATTAGCAACATCAAAGCATAACACTTCAAGGATGTAATTCTTAAGATAGAATTGTGAATTGTATTGGACCCTTTTAGCATGCCTACTATGATTGGCTATGTTCTATAGGGTAGCACATTACCATATTTCTCTTCAATTTCTTTTCATCCCTCATTTTTGTATGTCATTAGCATGTCCTTCCTTGCATGTGTTAGTATCATGTGTCATCACACATGACAACATCACATGTACATGTCCATTATACATCAATGTTAAGTATTGATCTATGTTTAAAACAAATACAACGTTTTCCATGCTCTCCCCCATGTTATATTTGGACATGACAATGTGTGTTTCCTCCTAGTAAAGTGTCAACTCTTATCTTAAAAAAAGAGAATTTGTGGGTTTTGTTTGAGTACTTATGTTTTTCATTTTGGGTATAAAAAATAATGATGACATATTTAATGGTGAGTATGTCGAGACCAACTTGGGTGACCAAGAAGATTATGACCATGATGCACATGTGGCTCAATAAGATATAGATATTATTGAATAAGCTTTGATAAATACATTCATGCAAGTTGGATCCCCTAATCAACCAACAAATGTCTTTTATAAGACATTAGTTGGATGTCCTCATGGAAAGAACATTTTACAAGACCTAGGATCCTTAACAAATCTTTCTAGTGGTGTATCAGATCTAATCCCTCTTCTTCTTCTTCTAACGCCAACCCTACCATTCCCATAGCTCTACCAAGTCTCTAGTGTTAGTCCAACCTCGTTCCGCATTGGCTTCATTCATCAATATGAATTACCAAATGGTTACACTCCTCCTTTCATCACCTCCACTATTGTTTTCATCCCTTCTATAATCTCTATCTCTAACCCCATTACTTCCATAGCCACTACTATTACACTCTCCCCTCATATTGCTAATATTATTTCTCCATCTCAACCCATAACCAATACCTCTCATAATGTGTCCAACTTGTTCACAATGTAATTAACTTTGACTAATTAATTATTGCTTAATATCAAAACTATATTATTATGTTGAATCAAAGAATATTTTAATATTATTTAGTATATAGTTAAATGTTGTATATAGATATAATATGAATTGTAATTAATTATGAATAATTAATTAAAGTTATTAATATGTATTGTTTATTGTAATTAACTATGAATAATTAATTATAATTTAATATCAAAACTACATTATTATGTTAAGTCATAGATTATTTTACTATTATTTAATATATAGTTAACTATAGTATATAGATATACTATTAATTAACATATTAATTATTTTCTCATATGTTTTCCCAATGCTTTGTTTAAATTCTTTTCTCATAATATATTAAAATAGTCTATTAGTATTTTATAAAATTCCATGCATAAAAATTTAATATTTTAAAATATTTAATTTATATCTTTAATTATCAAAATGTGTAATATATAAAATTTAATATATTTACTAATTTTTTTTTTATAATTTTATTGATTTATTTTATATTTAAATATTTTATAAATTTATATTAGTTGAATGTAATCACAAACTTATTTATTTATTTTTTATTGTTTTAATTTGCATAAAAACAATGCGGTTATTTTTTAAAAAGTTGTGACAATTGAGAATAGTTGTAGCTGTTCACCACCTATAATTTCATTTTTTTTTTTTTTAAGTTGGAATCCAAATTAATGCAATAAACACATTAAAAAGGGTATTGGAAGTCATGCCAACAATTTTTTGGTCGATTTATTTCTCAATATTTCTACAATTTATTTCCCAATGTCTTTCATGCAAGTCTGCATTTCAAATTTATGATTACAAATTGATACACCATAATCATATACAATTATACCCTATCGGCTATTCCGTTGCACATAAATTTTGTGTAACTGCTAGTTTATTTATGGTTTGTTCTAAAGCCTCTTGCAGTTTTGGGCTAACAATTCTGTTCCAATTAATACATTTGTTTTTAGCCCTTTCCAGTCTCCAATAGCCTGTGAAAGAACAAAGAAAAGAATAGGCACACGAGGCCCAAAAGACATCCACATTCATTCGATCAGTTTGAACAAGTTTAATAACTATTAATTACTTCACATAATATTTTTACGTTGCAGACAACCCACAACAATCGCCTATTCAATTGATTTCTTTGCAAAACAGATTGTCCCATCAACAGGTACAAGAAATTTTTGGAGTAATTGGCACTAACAAATGCCCATGGAAACTTCATCAAATCGATGGGAAACTATTTTCTAGATTTTTCTTTTGAAGCTCTTAGTATCAATTTTTGTAGAAAGACTTAAGCAGACAGTGGCACATTTAATCTCCTCAATTTGGCATTGCATAGCCAATGCCCTTATCCTAATTTTAAGAATCAATCAAATTAGTTAGCTAAACATTGTCATTAAGCAAACACATTAAAAATGTATGTAGAACATCTACAATCTTTGTGTCTAAATCCAGTTCAAAGAACTCACCATCTATGTGATAGATCAATTGACATATTTTGCATTATTGATTTTGCATATTTCAGGAATACGTGGGAGCATGTTGACCAAATAAAAGATGATAATCTCAATGCTCATGAAATGTTAGAACTAACACTAATATCAATCTATTCTCAAATATCATAGGCAACAATATTTGCTCTATATTAAAGATTGCATAGTAATTAGGCAATTTGTAGCTTTACTTTTTGCAAAATTAAATCATTGCAACTATAGCTTTGGCCTTTTAAAAATGAATCCAGCCTTTTTTTTCTGATGGATAGCAATGAAATGTTTTACAGGTTAATTTATACTTAACCAGTGCATACTTTTAAATTTGTTATTTCTCTTTTTGAAAATTCATTTGATTATATAGTATTTTACATTCAAGATTAATACTTTCATCATTGAATGTGACATGAAATGGTAAATATTCTTTAAAAGAATCAATAACTGATTTGACAAGATTGGGACTTGAGCATTTTGTTGGAATTTAATCCTTCGTCAGACATTTAATGCTGACTGCCCCCGCGTCAAACCTGGGGATCTCCCGCATCCTCCCCCAGCACCGTTGGCCTAGGTAAGTGCAAGAAGATGGGAGGCCAAAAAGTGGCCAAATTAATTTTAAAAAAAAAAGGTCAAAACGCGAGCGCGTTATAATGCGCTCGCGTTATAACGCGCTCGCGTTATAACGTGCTCGCGTTATAACACGCTCGCGTTATGGCTTGGTAATGACGAGCCTTAGGCTCGTCAAAACCAAGCCATAATGCGAGCGTGTTATAACGCGAGCGCGTTATAATGCGCTCGCATTATTCTTTTCTTTGCATTTTTCCTTCTCCACAAAAGTTTGTGCTATTTTTCATGTTTTAAATAACGCGAGCGCGTTATGTTAAACTTAAATTTTTTTATGTTTAAGGCTATTAATCATGTATGTATGTATGCCTATATGTATGTATGTATGTATGTATGTATGTATGTATGCCTATATGTATGTATGTATCTATGTATGCCTATATGTATGTATGTATAGTGTCGAGGGTAGAGGAGGGTAGAGATGGGAGTGAGCCAGATAGGGGAGGAGAGGGGTGGATAAGGATTGAGTGATTAAGGTTTAAGGTTAAGGGTTGAGCATTTAGGGATAGGATTTAGATTTTAGGGATAAGGGATTAGAGTTTAGGACCTTGAGGGATTAGGGTTTAGGGTTGAGGCTTTAGGGATAGCGTTTAGGGTTAAGGGTCGAGGGATTAGGGTTAAGGTAGAGTGTTGAGGGTAGAGGGATTAGGGATAGGGTTTAGGGTTGAAAGTTTAGGGTTGAGGGATTAGGGTTTAAGGTATAGTTTAGTAGTTCTTGTGGATAGAGCCAGTAAATAATGGGAGATTATTTGCCTATTTCATAACAATATACCTCCCCCTTAAACCCCGAACCCTAATCCCTCAACCCTCAACCCTAATCCATCATCCCTCAACTCTAATCCCTCATCCCTAAACCCTAAATGCTATCCCTATTCGTAAACCCTCAACAGACTCGATACTATACCTTAAACCCTAATCCCTTATCCCTAAACCCTCCAACCCTATCCCTAATCCTTACACCCTCCACACTCTACTTTAACCCTAATCCCTTGAACCTCAACCCTATCCCTAAACCCTTAACCCTCGAACCTCAACCCTCAACCCTCGACATCAAACCCTAATCCCTCAACCCTTAACTCTGATCCCTCAACTCTTAACCCTAACCCTAAACCCTAAACACTAAACCCTCAACCCTCAACATCAAATCCTAATCCCTCAACCCTTCACTCTAATCTCTCAACCCTAAACCCTATCCCTAAACCCTCAACACTATACCTTAAACCCTAATCCCTCAACCCTAACCCTAAACCTTGTCCCTAAACCCTAATCCGTCAACCCTCAACCCTAATCCATCATCCGTCATCCCTTAACTCTAATCCCTCATCCCTAAACCCTAAATGCTATCCCTATTCCTAGACCCTCAACAGGCTCGATACTATACCTTAAACCCTAATCCCTCTACCCTTGACACTCTTATTTAACCCTAATCTGTTGACCATTAACCCTATCCCTCAACCTCAACCCTCAACCCTCAACCCTCAACTCTCAACATTAAACCCTAATTCATCAACCCTAAACCCTAATCCCTCAAACCTAAACCCTATCCCTAAACCATCAACCCTCAACACTATACCTTAAACCCTAATCCCTATCCCTCAACCCTTAACCCTTAAAACTTAAACCCTATCCCTACACCCTCAACACTTGACACTATATCTTAAGCCTTAAACCCTCATCCTTAAAGCCTCAACCCTTAATCCTTAAACCTTCAACCCTAAACCCTATCCCTAATCCCTCTACCCTTGACACTCTAACCCTAACCTTGACATTAAATGCTAATCTGTCAACCCTAAACTCTAATCCTAAACCCTCAACCCTCAAAACTATACCTTAAACCCTAATCCCTCAACCCTCAACCCTAAACCTTATCCCTAAACCCTAATCCCTCAACCCTAAACCCTAATCCATCATCCCTCAACTCTAATCCCTCATCCCTAAACCCTAAATGCTATCCCTATTCCTAAACCCTCAACAAACTCGATACTATACCTTAAACCCTAATCCCTTATCCCTAAACCCTCCAACCCTATCCCTAATCCTTACACCCTCCACACTCTACTTTAACCCTAATCCCTTGAACCTCAACCCATTCCCTAAACCCTTGACCCTCAAACCTCAACCCTCAACCCTCGACGTCAAACCCTAATCCCTCAACCCTTAACTTTGATCCCTCAACTCTCAACCCTAACCCTAAACCCTAAACCCTAAACCCTAAACCCTAAACCCTCAACCCTCAACATCAAATCCTAATCCCTCAACCCTTCACTCTAATCCCTCAACCCTAAACCCTATCCCTAAACCCTCAACACTATACTTTAAACCCTAATCCCTCAACCTGAACCCTAAACCTTCTCCCTAAACCCTAATCCCTGAACCCTCAACCCTAATCCGTCATCCGTCATCCCTCAACTCTAATCCCTCATCCCTAAACCCTAAATGCTATCCCTATTCCTAGACCCTCAATAGGCTCAATACTATACCTTAAACCCTAATCCCTCTACCCTCGACACTCTTATTTAACCCTAATCCCTTGACCATTAACCCTATCCCTCAACCTCAACCCTCAACCGTCAACCCTCAACCCTCAACACTCAACTCTAAACATTAAACCCTAATTCATCAATTGTAAACCCTAATCCCTCAAACCTAAACCCTATCCCTAAATCATCAACCCTCAACACTATACCTTAAACCCTAATCTCTATCCCTTAACCCTTAAAACTTAAACCCTATCCCTATACCCTCAACACTTGACACTATATCTTAAGCCTTAAACCCTCATCCCTAAAACCTCAACCCTCAATTCTTAAACCTTCAACCCTAAACCCTATCCCTAATCCCTCTACCCTCGACACTCTAACCCTAACCTTGACATTAAACACTAATCTATCAACCCTAAACCCTAATCTGTCAACCCTAAACCCTCAACCCTCAACACTATACCTTAAACCCTAATCCATCAACCCTCAACCCTAAACACTATTAATAAACCCTCAACCCTTGACACTATACCTTAAACCCTAATCCCTCAATCCTCAACCCTAATACCTCAACCCTAATCCCTCATCTCCAAACCCTAAACTCTATCCCTATTCCTAAACCCTCAACCCTCGATACTATACCTTAAACCCTAATCCCTTATCCCTAAACCCTAAACACTATCCCTCAACCCTTAACCCTTAAAAATTAAACCCTAAAACCTATCCATAAACTCTCAATGCTCAACACTATATTTTAAAACCCAATCCCTTAACCCTCAGCCATAAAGCCTCAACCCTCAATCGTTAAACCTTCAATCCTAAACCCTATCCGTAATCCCTCTACCCTCAACATTCTACTTTAACCCTAATTCCTTGACCATCAACCCTATCCCTAAACCCTCAACCCTCAACCCTCAACTCTCAACATTAAACCCTAATCTGTCAACCCTAAACCCTAATCCGTCAACCCTAAACCCTAATCCCTCAACCCTAAATCCTATCCCTAAACCCTAAACCCTCAACACTATACCTTAAACCATAATCCCTCAACCCTAAACCCTAGCCCTTATCCCTAAACCCTCAACCCTCAACATCAAATCCTAATCCCTCAACCCTTCACTCTAATCCCTCAACCCTAAACCCTATCCCTAAACCCTCAACACTATACCTTAAACCCTAATCCCTCAACCCGAACCCTAAACCTTGTCCCTAAACCCTAATCCCTCAACCCTCAACCCTAATCTGTCATCCGTCATCCCTCAACTCTAATCCCTCATCCCTAAACCCTAAATGCTATCCCTATTCCTAGACCCTCAACAGGCTCGATACTATACCTTAAACCCTAATCCCTCTACGCTCGACACTCTTATTTAACCCTAATCCCTTGACCATTAACCCTATCCCTCAACCTCAACCCTCAACTGTCAACCCTCAACCCTCAACACTCAACTCTAAACATTAAACCCTAATTCATCAACCGTAAACCCTAATCCCTCAAACCTAAACCCTATCCCTAAATCATCAACCCTCAACACTATACCTTAAACCCTAATCCCTATCCCTTAACCCTTAAAACTTAAACCCTATCCATACACCCTCAACACTTGACACTATATCTTAAGCCTTAAACCCTCATCCCTAAAGCCTCAACCCTTAATTCTTAAACCTTCAACCTTCAACCCTATCTCTAATCCCTCTACCCTTGACACTCTAACCCTAACCTTGACATTAAACACTAATCTGTCAACCCTAAACCCTAATCTATCAACCCTAAACCCTCAACCCTCAACACTATACCTTAAACCCTAATCCATCAACCCTAAAACCTAATCCATCAACCCTCAACCCTAAACACTATTAATAAACCCTCAACCCTTGACACTATACCTTAAACCCTAATCCCTCAACCCTCAACCCTAATACCTCAACCCTCAACCCTAATCCCTCATCCCCAAACCCTAAACTCTATCCCTATTCCTAAACCCTCAACCCTCGATACTATACCTTAAACCCTAATCCCTTATCCCTAAACCCTAAACACTATCCCTCAACCCTTAACCCTTAATAATTAAACCCTAAAACCTATCCATAAACCCTCGATGCTCAACCCTATATTTTAAACCCCAATCCCTTAACCCTCAGCCATAAAGCCTCAACCCTCAATCGTTAAACCTTCAACCCTAAACCCTATCCCTAATCCCTCTACCCTCAACACTCTACTTTAACCCTAATCCCTTGACCATCAACCCTATCCCTAAACCCTCAACCCTCAACCCTCAACCCTCAACATTAAACCCTAATCTGTCAACCCTAAACCCTAATCCGTCAACCCTAAACCCTAATCCCTCAACCCTAAAGCCTATCCCTAAACCCTAAACCCTCAACACTATACCTTAAACCATAATCCCTCAACCCTAAACCCTAAACCCTATCCCTAAACCCTCAACACTATACCTTAAATCCTAATCCCTCAACCCTAACCCTAAACCTTGTCCCTAAACCCTAATCCCTCAACCCTTAACCCTAATCCATCATCCGTCATCCCTCAACTCTAATCCCTCATCCCTAAACCCTAAATGCTATCCCTATTCCTAGACCCTCAACAGGCTTGATACTACACCTTAAACCCTAATCCCTCTACCCTCGACACTCTTATTTAACCCTAATCCCTTGACCATTAACCCTATCCCTCAACCTCAACCCTCAACCGTCAACTGTCAACCCTCAACACTCAACTCTAAACATTAAACCCTAATTCATCAACCGTAAACCCTAATCCCTCGAACCTTAAACCCTATCCCTAAATCATCAACCCTCAACACTATACCTTAAACCCTAATCGCTATCCCTTAACCCTTAAAACTTAAACCCTATCCCTATACCCTCAACACTTGACACTATATCTTAAGCCTTAAACCCTCATCCCCAAAGCCTCAACCCTCAATTCTTAAACCTTCAACCCTAAACCCTATCCCTAATCTCTCTACCCTCGACACTCTAACCCTAACCTTGACATTAAACACTAATCTGTCAACCCTAAACCCTAATCTGTCAACCCCAAACCCTCAACCCTCAACACTATACCTTAAACCCTAATCCATCAACCCTAAAACCTAATCCATCAACCCTCAACCCTAAACACTATTAATAAACCCTCAACCCTTGACACTATACCTTAAACCCTAATCCCTCAACCCTCAACCCTAATACCTCAACCCTCAACCCTAATCCCTCATCCCTAAACCCTAAACTCTATCCCTATTCCTAAACCCTCAACCCTCGACACTATACCTTAAACCCTAATCCCTTATCGCTAAACCCTAAACACTATCCCTCAACCCTTAACCCTTAAAAATTAAACCCTAAAACCTATCCATAAACCCTTGACGCTCAATACTATATTTTAAACCCCAATCCCTTAACCCTCAGCCCTAAAGCCTCAACCCTCAATCGTTAAACCTTCAACCCTAAACCCTATCCCTAATCCCTCTACCCTCAACACTCTACTTTAACCCTAATCCCTTGACCATCAACCCTATCCCTAAACCCTCAACTCTTAACCCTCAACTCTCAACATTAAACCCTAATCTGTCAACCCTAAACCCTAATCTGTCAACCCTAAACCCTAATCCCTCAACTCTAAATCCTATCCCTAAACCCTCAACCCTCAACACTATACCTTAAACCATAATCCCTCAACCCTAAACCCTAAACCCTCAACCCTAAACCCTATCCCTAAACCCTCAACACTATACCTTAAACCCTAATCCCTCAACCCTAACCCTAAACCTTGTCCCTAAACCCTAATCCCTCAACCCTCTACCCTAATCTGTCATCTGTCATCCCTCAACGTGAATCCCTCATCCCTAAACCCTAAACACTATCCCTATTCCTAGACCCTCAATAGGCTCAATACTATACCTTAAACCCTAATCCCTCTACCCTCGACACTCTTATTTAACCCTAATCCCTTGACCATTAACCCTATCCCTCAACCTCAACCTCAACCCTCAACACTCAACTCTAAACATTAAACCCTAATTCATCAACCGTAAACCCTAATCCCTCAAACCTAAACCCTATCCCTAAACCATCAACCCTCAACACTATACCTTAAACCCTAATCCCTATCCCTTAACCCTTAAAACTTAAACCCTATCCCTATACCCTCAACACTTGACACTATATCTTAAGCCTTAAACCCTCATCCCTAAAGCCTCAACCCTCAATTCTTAAAGCTTCAACCCTAAACCCTATCCCTAATCCCTTTACCCTCAACACTCTAACCCTAACCTTGACATTAAACACTAATCCGCCAACCCTAAACCCTAATCTGTCAACCCTAAACCCTCAACACTCAACACTATACCTTAAACCCTAATCCATCAACCCTAAAACCTAATCCATCAACCCTCAACCCTAAACACTATTAATAAACCCTCAACCCTTGAAACTATACCTTAAACCCTAATCCCTCAACCCTCAACCCTAATACCTCAACCCTCAACCCTAATCCCTCATCCCTAAACCCTAAACTCTATCCCTATTCCTAAACCCTCAACGCTCGACACTATACCTTAAACCCTAATCCCTTATCCCTAAACCCTAAACACTATCCCTCAACCCTTAACCCTTAAAAATTAAACCCTAAAACCTATCCATAAACCCTCGACACTCAACACTATATTTTAAACCCCAATCCCTTAACCCTCAGCCCTAAAGCCTCAACCCTCAATTGTTAAACCTTCAACCCTAAACCCTATCCCTAATCCCTCTACCCTCAACACTCTACTTTAACCCTAATCCCTTGACCATCAACCCTATCCCTAAACCCTCAACCCTCAACCCTCAACTCTCAACATTAAACCCTAATCCGTCAACCCTAAACCCTAATCCCTCAACCCTAAATCATATCCCTAAACCCTCAACCCTCAACACTATACCTTAAACCATAATCCCTAAACCCTAATCCCTCAACCCTAAACCCTAAACCCTATCCCTAAACCCAACAAAACTACTTTGCCTTATGTTAGGTTATTAAACCCATCATTTTTGACACTCTTCTCTTAAAGATATTTGAGTTGCAAGAATATGTCAGAAAAATGGCTATGAACTTTTTTAATGTTAGTAATGTTATATGGCATATTTTTCTGGCCCATTTGGGGTTCATTATGCCAATAGGTGTACACACTATGAGAAAAGCTTTGCATATGGTACATCCACAGTGAGTAATTAACAGTTGAAATCAGAAGGATGATCATTATGAGAAAAGCTTTGCATTGGGGTACATCTATGTTTCTTGCTGTGCACCCTGCACTTAGGGGAGGTATATTGTTATGAAACAAGCAAATAATCTCCCATTGTTTACTGGCTCTATCCACAAGAACTACTAAACTATACCTTAAACACTAATCCCTCAACCCTAAACTTTCAACCCTAAACCCTATCCCTAATCCCTCTACCCTCAACAGTCTACCTTAACTCTAATCCCTCGGCCCTTAACCCTAAATGCTATCCCTAAAGCCTCAACCCTAAACCCTAATCCCTCAAGGTCCTAAACTCTAATCCCTTATCCCTAAGCTCTAAATCCTATCCCTAAATGCTCAACCCTTAACCTTAAACCTTAATCACTCAATCCTTATCCACCCCTCTCCTCCCCTATCTGGCTCACTCCCATCTCTACCCTCCTCTACCGTCAACACTATACATACATACATATAGGCATACATAGATACATACATACATATAGGCATACATACATACATACATACATATAGGCATACCTACATACATGATTAATAGCCTTAAACATAAAAAAATTTAAGTTTAACATAACGCGCTCGCGTTATTTAAAACATGAAAAACAGCACAAACTTTTGTTGTAAAGGAAAAATGCAAAGAAAATAATAACGCGAGCGCGTTATAACGCGCTCGCATTATAACGCGCTCGCGCTATGTCTTGCTTTGGGAATCCCAAGCCTTGGGCTTGGGATTTGCTTTGGATTTCCAACCCAAAGGCTTGGAGTGCCTTATGAACAGTAACAGACGTGTTTTTCCATATTCTTCAAGATTTTAGATAATTTTGTTCGTGCTAACCCTCAGATTTGCACGTGTTTCAAGGTCAAACAAATCAAACACCTGGGTAATGTTAGGCTTTCTCTTAGCTATCTGACGATGTAATTTTTTTCACATTTTAACAATGTTAAGCCTTTCATCTTTAATTTTTTTTGTTTGTGTGTCCGTTTTTGGGCAAAAACCACTGTTTGGTCTTTTTTTCATTGTAAATTAACTATTCATTGAAATTTCAAAAAAATTACATATTTAGAAACTAGACTCCATTCTACAAATATTAAAAAAAGAAAAAAATGATTTTTGATTAGTTTTCAAAATTTATAGGGGTAGCACGGCCAAAATTCTATTTTTTAGGATGTGTCCACTTTGAAAATTAGTAAAAAATCAAATATTTATCAAATAATTATCAGAAAAATCGGGCATAAACTACATGCTATTAGCTAATTTCTCACCGAAGCGATTTTAAAAATACCAAAAAAAAGTTGACCTTTTGAGGGAGCCACAAAACATGCTATGTTATGTTTTTTTGATAGAAACAACACCAATTTCTGTGGCTCCCTCTTTTGAACCCCTTAATCTATGCCATTTTCAAAAAATAATAGTAGTTTAGAAAGTAGACTCAGAGCACTACGAACATTGTTTTGGTTGCATCTCCAAATTTTGAGTGTAACTATGCTTAATTTCTCATCCAAGGCCAGTATTTCCTGATTTCAGAAAAAAAGTGGCCACTTAAGACCCCTTTTTGGCCCCCCATCTTCCTGCACTTACCCGCCTACTAGAAGTTAATGAGGTAGGTGGATTTGAATTTGAAAGAGGTTGAGCGCCCATTTTGCTAGGGATGTTACAAGAGACAAAAAGAGAGGGAAAAGTGAGTAGAAAAAAAAATGTTAGAGAACATCCTGCAGCAGTAGAAGAATGATAGCAGAGGAATTAGAAGGTCCCAGGAGAGAACAGTAGAAGGAGAATAGCAGAGAGGAATGTTGCAGCAGCAACAGTAGACAACTACGGAGTTCGCACAGGCAGCTCCGGATATACAGTGTGCAGCTCCAGGGACTGGGGCAGAGTATGAAAACAGAGCAGCAGCTTTAAATCTGTAATGTGTATTGAAGTTTGAATGTAATCTAGAAAAAGGAATATATATAAAGATATATTGATGTCATCTATCCTTCTGTGTTTGGTTTCTCTCTGTGTATGTGTATTTGTTTTTGCTGTTCTTTATATTGTTGTAGCATTGTATTTGAAATCAGAACAGCGTGTTCTGCCCCCTCCCCTGTTCTGTCCTAGTTTTTGTGCTGTCCATATTTCTGTAGAAATCCTTTGGACAGCCATTTGCCTGCCAACAAGTGGTATCAGAGCCCTATTTTTCTGGGCAGTCAAGTTTGTGTGGGTGTTTCACAAGCCCTAGTTTGTCTAGGCATTCATGGCAGGTGGGGACAGCAAAGGATGGCAGCAGCCACCTACTTTTGATGGGTAGAACTATGATATTTGGTCTAAGAAGATGAAGACCATTCTGGTTGCGAATGACCTATGGGATTTGGTCACTAATGGGTTCACAGACACTACCAACCCAGCAGCCTATGCAGCTCTTACGAATGCTCAAAGAAACCAGTTGAAGGAAACTAGGATGAAAGATGCAAAAGCCCTCAGTCTAGTTGAGGCAGCCTTGACAGAGGCTATTTTCCCTCGCATTGCAGCAGCAAACTATTCAAAACAGGCTTGGGATATATTGCAGAACAGCTACAAGGGAACTGACAAAGTGAGGTCAATCAAGCTCCAACAATTTAAAAGAGATTTTGAGATACTACAGATGAAGGAGAGTGAGTCTATTTCAGACTTTCACACCAGGGTTTCTACCATGTTGAATCAGCTGAGGATAAATGGAGAAACCATGGATGAACAAAGGATTGTTGAAAAAATCCTAAGGAGTCTACCTTCCAGATTTGACCCTATAGTCATAACTATAGAAGAGACAAAGGATCTGTCCAAGATGACAGTGGATGAATTGATGGGCTCTCTACAGAGCCATGAGTAGTAGTTGAATAGATCCGCTCCTTCCCTTGAGCAAGCCTTTAAGGTTCAAACCTATGCAAGAGGTCGAGGAAGAGGAAGGAACAGCAGAGGTAAAGGTCAAAGAGGTAGAGGAAGAAGCAACTCTGGAAGGGGAGTTTCAAACAGCCAAGAAGAGGCAAGCACCTCACAGCTAAGCTATCAAGGAATAAAGAAGAACATCAGTTCTAATCAGAGGTATGACAAAAGTAATATTCAATGCTATTACTATCATAAGTTCGGCCATTATGCTAGTGAGTGTAGAAAGAAACAGCAAGACCATGAAGGCCAAAATGCTAATGTAGCAAATGAGAATAGGGCTGAAAATGCAAATCAGTCCAAGGTATTTATTGTGTGCCACCTTGCTGAGAAGAGCAGCCTTGAAGTCTGGTATTTCGACAGCGGGTGTACAGCAACCACATGAGTGGTAATGAAAATCTGTTTGCCTCCATTGACAGAAATGTCAAGTCTGAAATCATGATGGGGAACAGCGAAAAGGTTCCTGTCATAGGAAGAGGCATCATAACAGTCCTCAGCAAGCAAGGTGAGAAAATGTAGATCCATGATGTCTATTATGCCCCAGGCATAAAGCATAACATCCTAAGCATTGGACAGATGGTCCAAAACGGTTATAGAATCCTGATGGAAAATGGAGGGTGCACTATATTTGATAGAGGAGGCAGCAAGAAGGTCATTGCAGCAGTGCAGATGACGAGAAACAGAATGTTTCCTCTGTCACTGACTTCGGTGCCATCTCTGACGCTATCTCTAGCACAGTTTCCTGCACTATCTCCGGCGCTCACAGTAGTGGGACAACAAACCGCCTTCAAGACAGTCATCAAAGACCCATCCAAACTCTGGCATTTAAGGTATGGGCACTTAAGCTTTTCTGGTTTAAGTTTATTGTCTAGGAAAGGCATGGTTAGAGGGCTACCGAATATTGTAGAGCCCGATGGCAAATGTGAAGCCTGCATTCTAGGAAAGCAGCATAGACAACCCTTTCAATCAGGGTATTCAAGAAGGGCAAGAGCACCATTAGAGTTGGTGCATTCAGATTTATGTGGCCCTATGAAGACTCCCACATTAGGTGGGAATGTATATTTTATGACCTTCATTGATGATTACAGTAGAAAAATTTGGATTTATTTTTTGAAGAACAAATCAGAGGCCTTTGAGAAGTTCAAGGAGTTTAAGGCATCGGCTGAAAAGTAAAGCGGTCGACATATCAAGGCCCTAAGAACAGATAGAGGAGGAGAGTATGTCTCCAAACAATTTCTAAATTTCTGCAAGTATGAAGGCATTCATAAACAGTTCACAACAAGGTACACTCCACAGCAAAATGGAGTTGCTGAAAGGAAAAACAGAACCATCACAGAGATGGCAGCAAGCATGCTGAAGGAAAAGGGACTGTCAAATGATTATTGGGGTGAAGCTATAGCAACAACGGTATACCTATTAAATAGGTGTCCTAGAAAGGCCGTACGTGATCAGATTCCACAAGAGGCGTCGACAAATAGCAAATGGATTGTTAATCACCTAAGAATTTTTGGGTGTGTGGCATATGCATTCGTGCCTAAAGAGAAGAGGCAGAAATTTGATGATAAGGTGAGAAATGTATCTTCACAGGTTATAGTGAAGAATCACAAGCCTACCGACTGTTTAATCCCATCACCAAAAAACTTGTGATCAACAAAGACGTTGAATTCATTGAGAATGAAGCATGGGATGGAAGGGTGGACAGCACCACAGGTATCTCAGTCACAATACCCCTTGAAGATGAAGAAGCTCCGGAGGATAGCAACTCCAGAGGAGCTACGGAGAGCAGCAGCTCGAGGAGAAACTACCGTAGAGCACTAGAAAACAGTAGCTCCGGAGATGCTCAGCATGGTAGCTCCGGAGGTAGACAGCAGCATTGCAGCTCCGGAGAACAGCAGCTCCGGAGGTCATCAGAACTGCAGCTCCGGAGGTCACCACAGCAGCTCCGGAGGTCGTCACAGCAGCAGCTCCAGAGGTCAGAACAGCAGCAGCTCCGGAGGCAATTCAGACCCCACACTCGCATCAATGATCCCATGGAGGACAAAGAGTGTGAAGGAGATTTATGACAGCACAAGGTATGCTGATGATGATGAAGATTTGAATTTTGCATTATTTTCTTCTAGTGATCCAATCTACTTTGAAGAAGCTATGAAAGAAGAGAAATGGTGTAAGGCCATGGATGAAGAATTGGATGCCATTGTGAGGAATGACACATGGCAGCTAACTGATTTACCCAAGGGTAAACAAGTGATTGGAGTTAAGTGGGTCTATAAGACCAAGTCTACTGCTGAAGGAAAGATAGAAAGACATAAGGCAAGGCTGGTTGTCAAAGGGTACAAACAACAGCCTGGAAGAGATTATGATGAGACCTATGCACCAATTGCAAGGCTGGAAACAGTTCAGGCAGTCATTGCAATAGCAACCCAACACAGATGGAAGGTGTTTCAGATGGATGTAAAGTCAGCCTTCTTGAACAGAGTGCTGAAAGATGAAGTGTATGTGGAGCAGCCACTTGGCTATGAAGTCCCAGGGCAAAAGGACAAAGTATACAGGCTCTGGAAAGCCCTCTATGGGCTGAAATAAGCTCCTAGGGTATGGTACAATAGGATTGACTCATATTTGTTGAGCAATGGATTTAGCAAAAGCAACAGTGAGCCCACTCTCTACATCAAAGTAGCTGAAGGTAAAATTTTGATTGCTGTTTTATACGTAGATGATCTAATTTTTACTGGCAATAGTGATCTTTTCATTGCTGATTTCAAAGAGGCAATGAAGAATGAGTTTGAGATGACAGACTTAGGTCTACTGAAGTTTTTCCTCGGCATTGAGGTCAAGCAAACAAAGCATGGCATATTTATTTCACAAACTAACTATGCCAAACAGGTTGTGAAGAGGTTTAAAATAGAAAACAGTAAACCTGCCCCTACACCAACAGCCACAGGTCTGATGTTGAGTAAAGAGGACAGCAGCAGGGATGTAAACCCAACCCTCTATAAGAGTATGGTTGGAAGCCTCATGTACTTGACAGCAACTAGGCCTGATTTGATGTATGTTGTAAGCCTAATTTCTAGGTTCATGGAGAAGCCTAAGGACACACATTGGCAAGCAGGAAAGAGGATCCTGAGGTATGTCAATGGCACAATAGGTTATGGTATCTTGTATGATATTTCTAATGAGTTTAAGTTGGCTGGTTTCACGGACAGTGATTGGGCAGGAAATGTTGATGACTGAAAGAGTACATCCAGCTATGTATTTCACATGGGTTCAGGTGTGATATCATGGGCATCCAAGAAGCAACCCATTGTTTCTCTCTATAGCAGAAGCTAAGTATATTGCAGCAAATGCAGCAGCTTGTCAGGCTATTTGGCTGAGAAGAATCCTTGCAGACTTGTATGAGCAGCAAGAAGATGGTGCGACCATTCATTGTGACAATGTTTCATCAATAGCCCTGACAAAGAATCCAGTCTTGCACGAACGAAGCAAACACATTGAGATCCATTATCACTTCATTAGGGAGTTGGTAGAACGAGGAGAGATTGACTTGCAGTATTGCAGATCTGAGCAGTAGCTCGCTGACATTTTCACAAAAGCATTGCCGAAAGATTCGTTTGAATGCCTAAGAGATAGGCTCGGCATTGTGGACAGCTCTGGAGGTGTGCAGCTGGTGCAGGAGCACCTCGAGACATTGAGGATCTAGAGGATCCCTCGTATTTTTTTTTTTTGTCCAAATGTCATGTTGTAAGCCTTTGAGCCATATCGAAAGATTGTATACGTGTCATTCCAAATTGTAAATGAATTGAAAGAGATTGTAACCGGACAAGTAGAATGTAACCAATTGGCAGGGTGGTTGAGGAACGGTTCACCTTCCACCTTCTGTAACTGCCAATGTATGAGTCTTTAAATAGTTATCTCTGTATTCGTAGAAAGAGTAGATAGAGAGAGAAAAGATTGTAAACTAACTCTGGGAAGGAATACAAATTCTATTTCTAGTGTAAACCCGCAGAAGACATCGTTTGGAGTCATTCCACTGGTGGGTTTCTTCGAAACCAGTGGAATGACCTCCGTATAGAGTAGTTTGTTTTACTTTTCTGTTTTATGGGTTTTTATAGTTCTGTGTGTTTTGTTCGGGTACATGAGCTGTGGAGAGGAACTGTGCACTGTGAGTGTATACAACTAATGTATGTGGAAAGTATCTCCGGTGTATGTCGCAAATACAGTTCATATCTTCCATTTGAATATCATTGTTGTATGTGAGCTTTTAGAATAAGCACTCTGAACGATACAAGAAATGACCGGTGGAGACAGTAAGGAGGACCGGAAGAATAAGTCGAGAAATGTACGTAAAAGCCATTGGTGTGAGGAAAGCACATCGGGCGAAGCTTTGGAAGTTATTACGATCGACGGAGTCACGCCGATAGAAGGAGCGGATGCTAGGTCTATCGGTCTGACTAAACATATCGGTGAAGAAGATTTGTGCTAGCCCGATGCGGAAGGTCTCACCGATGATCGACTTGACTGAAGACATCAGAAAAGAACGAACGAGTTCCACCGACGGTCAAAGTTTGACCGATGGAGAAATTGATATTAAGTATTTCGGTATGAGATTCAAGAAGTCTTGCCGATGGTAAGTCTATCGGCGTAACCGATAGCATCGGCAGGAGACTTAAAGAGTTCCCCGACAGTTATGTTCTCACCGATCGGGAAGACGACGGGAAAGTGCGGCCGATGTAATATATATCGGCATGAGTTATCTCATCGGCAGATGAGAGAAAGGTGGTTGCCGATAACCATTGTCTTGCCGATAGGCAAGAATATGTTTTCTTCAGTGTGACATTTAAATAGTCTTGCCGATATACACTGTAAAGGCTATTTTGTGGACTTTTCAAGGATTCCACAACCTATGTTATCTGGTTTTCCTCTGCATCAGATTGGTATCAGAGCTAGCAAAAGCTCTGGGAAGTTTTGTGTTGGATTATATCTGAGATGGGGCTAAGTGAGAAATTGGTGTTTTGGTTTGCTAATATTTGTAGTTGCAGATGTATGTCCACAAGCTACAGGTAGGCAGATAGGAGATCTGTCATGGGCCTGAGAAGGAGGTCCAGTTGGTGTCACCAAAAGTCCTGGGGAGGGAGGCGAGAAAGGACTCCCAAGTGAGGGACAAGAGTGTTGGTGCAGCATTGAGGGTGGACTTATGTTTGGAGCAGCATCTGGAGGAGCAGCCAGTTAAACTCTATTGATAGAAGGCATAGTTGAGGATGAAGAAGAAGCAGCAGGGGCATCCAGTTAGCATTGCAGACATCGAGAAAGTCAAAAGATATTGCAGGCTTTTCACTGGGCATTTCCATGGGACATGGAAATTTTTCAAGTCTGGGAGTATGGTGCAGGAGCACCTCGAGACATTAAGGATCTAGAGGATCCCTCGTATTTTTTTTTTGTCCAAATGTCATGTTGTAAGCCTTTGAGCCATATCGAAAGATTGTATACGTGTCATTCCAAATTGTAAATGAATTGAAAGAGATTGTAACCGGACAAGTAGAATGTAACCAATTGGCAGGGTGGTTGAGGAACGGTTCACCTTCCACCTTCTGTAACTGCCAATGTATGAGTCTTTAAATAGTTATCTCTGTATTCGTAGAAAGAGCAGATAGAGAGAGAAAAGATTGTAAACTAACTCTGGGAAGGAATACAAATTCTATTTCTAGTGTAAACCCGCAGAAGACATCGTTTGGAGTCATTCCACTGGTGGGTTTCTTCGAAACCAGTGGAATGACCTCCGTATAGAGTAGTTTGTTTTACTTTTCTGTTTTATGGGTTTTTATAGTTCTGTGTGTTTTGTTCGGGTACATGAGCTGTGGAGAGGAACTGTGCACTGTGAGTGTATACAACTAATGTATGTGGAAAGTATCTCCGGTGTATGTCGCAAATACAGTTCGTATCTTCCATTTGAATATCATTGTTGTATGTGAGCTTTTAGAATAAGCACTCTGAACGATGCAAGAAATGACCGGTGGAGACAGTAAGGAGGACCGGAAGAATAAGTCGAGAAATGTATGTAAAAGCCATCGGTGTGAGGAAAGCACATCGGGCGAAGCTTTGGAAGTTATTCCGATCGACGGAGTCACGCCGATAGAAGGAGCGGATGCTAGGTCTATCGGTCTGATTAAACATATCGGTGAAGAAGATTTGTGCTAGCCCGATGCAGAAGGTCTCACCGATGATCGACTTGATTGAAGACATCAGAAAAGAACGAACGAGTTCCACCGACGGTCAAAGTTTGACCGATGGAGAAATTGATATTAAGTATTTCGGTATGAGATTCAAGAAGTCTTGCCGATGGTAAGTCTATCGGCGTAACCAATAGCATCGGCAGGAGACTTAAAGAGTTCCCCGACAGTTATGTTCTCACCGATCGGGAAGACAACGGGAAAGTGCGGCCGATGTAATATATATCGGCATGAGTTATCTCATCGGCAGATGAGAGAAAGGTGGTTGCCGATAACCATTGTCTTGCCGATAGGCAAGAATATGTTTTCTTCGGTGTGACATTTAAATAGTCTTGCCGATATACACTGTAAAGGCTATTTTGTGGACTTTTCAAGGATTCCACAACCTGTTTTGTATGTTATCTGGTTTTCCTCTGCATCAGTAGCCCCAGAAAGAGGACAGCTACGGAGGTGCGCAATCTTACAAAGAAGATAGCTCCGAAGGTTTAGATCCGGAAAGACAGCAGGACAACTCTAGAGATTCAACTCTGGAATGTATGTGCAGCTTCGGAGATGCTCCGAAGATGCAGAAAAGGAACTCTGGAGTTGCAAAGAGTCAGCTCTGGAGATGCTTCGGAGATGCTAAAATAGGAAGTCAGCTCCGGAGATGCCAACAGGGAGCTCCGGAGATGCAGAGGGCAGCTCTGGAGATGTTGCAGCATAGCAGAAAGAGCTCTGGAGATCTGCTTCGGAAAGGCAAAGGCAAGTGTATAACTCCGGAGATCAATTCTGAAATGAAGATTGCAAATTGACATCTGACTTCAGATTAAGGGGGAGTGTTGGAATTTAATCCTCCGTCAGACATTTAATGCTGACTACCCCCGCGTCAAACCTGGGGATCTCCCGCATCCTCCCCCAGTACTGTTGGCCTGCCAGAAGTTAATGAGGTAGGTGGATTTGAATTTGAAAGAGGTTGAGCACCCATTTTGCTGGGGATGTTACAAGAGACAAAAAGAGAGGGAAAAGTGAGTAGAAAAAAAAATGTTAGAGAACATCCTGCAATAGCAGAAGAATGATAGCAGAGGAATTAGAAGGTCCCATGAGAGAACAGTAGAAGGAGAACAGCAGAGAGGAATGTTGCAGTAGCAACAGTAGACAGCTACGGAGTTCACACAGGTAGCTCCGGATATACAGTGTGCAGCTCCAAGGACTGGGGCAGAGTATGAAAACAGAGCAGCAGCTCTGATTCTGTAATGTGTATTGAAGTTTGAATGTAATCTAGAAAAAGGAATATATATAAAGATATATTGCTATCATCTGTCCTTCTGTGTTTGGTTTCTCCCTATGTATGTGTATTTGTTTTTGCTGTTCTTTATATTGTTGTAGCATTGTATTTGAAATCAGAACAGCGTGTTCTGCCCCCTCCCCTGTTCTGTCCTGGTTTTTGTGCTGTCCATATTTCTGTAGAAATCCTTTGGACAGCCATTTGCCTGCCAACACATTTGCCTCCATCTCTAATATTGGTTTCCATAAGCTTCGTTCCTCATTGAAGAGTCTTTCCTCACACACCTATTTATGGCAATGTCTATGCCACATTCATTGTAGTACAATTAACACCATATGGGTTTTGACATTTGTTATTATCCCACTCATGTAGTCAATACACTATACATGTATAAATATTTGCTTTTTACAATCTATAAAGTAGAAGAGGCATAAATTCTTAATTCATCCTATTTAATTTGGATGAAAATGGAATATCTACCATAAGTCTTTCACATTCAACTGTGTTTTCCTCTTTCCAAATTCCATGTTCATGTCACAAAAATTGCCATCAACAAATCCGTTACACATCAATATTGTGCAACTGTATTTTGTATGCTAAAAGCACTTTATTCAATGTGCAATAATACATTTTGGATTATATCCCATGCCACATTCATTGCTAATTATATTCAATGCCCTTATTGCACGTTGAAATTAATTTGAAGGTTTAAAAAGTGTTCACTATCTCCCTAAGAGCACACATTGTTGAACATTTAAACCATGAACATTTTGTCATATCATTTTAGGAAACCTCTTTCCCACAGGCTACTCATCCCAATGATACCATTTATTTTGTTCTTTCATTCTTAGTTTCTATTTGTATGCTTGTTGGTTTTTGCTTTCAACGTCTATATTTGTATGATTTAGCTCATCTATATTTGTATGAGCTTGATGATCTCTTATTGCTATTGATACTTGCAAGTTTCTTTTATTGTGAATCAAGTCTTATTTCCTTTTCCTCTCTTTTTGGAAAGACTATAAGATTGTTTTCATTTTATTTTTCATTCAGAGAGGAAAGACTATAAGATCGTTTTCATTTTATTTTTCATTCATGCAAATATTATTCCCTTTGTGAATAATATTTAAGGGATTCTTTATTATCATTTCTCAATTTATTAAGAAATATTAAATTCTTTCATATTTCTCTATTATTGTATTGTTTTCTTGGTATCTCTAGATTTTACTATCACCTTGCTTTCCCTTTCCATACAATTCCGTAGAATAGGATAGTACTATTTTTCTTTTATCACATACTCACATGTAGCTCTTAGTCCTAGACACATATTGGCTAAGTGCACAAATATACTTTGTATCAACTATCATGGAAGCCAATAAGATAAATAGAAGCCTAACAACTTTGGCAGACTCCTTTGCAGCCACTCCTTTTCTCTTTTTTCTAGACATATAGGTTTCTCATTAAGTTCCCTTCTTCAAATTCAATGGTTCATTTGATGTATTGGTTTCTCTAACCGCTTTTCCATTTCGTTAACAATTTCTTGGATCTATTTAATTTTTAAAATATTCTAGTACAATCTCCTTTCTTTCAATCTATCTATTTTGCAAGCATGAAGGATGGATCCATGATAGGACAAACTCTAACATGACTGTAGAGGTGTTCTAGGATAGAAATAGTGCCTTGTTGTTTCTATTATTGCATTCTACTCTAAATTTCTCATTTACCTTGTTTCTTTAACATATGTACTTGTGTATTTAGAATTCATCATCAAATTATTCCCATTTAGCAAAATCCAATCTAATAGCATTAATTAGACAAATCTTTAATTTATGTTTTATTTTTTAAAGCTTATTGTTAGTTTAATTAATGTGGATGTAATGTTATTTAAACTACTCTTACATTTAAACTATTTTAATTTGTATACTACACCTATGAGGTAAGGATGGCATTGCTAAATAGCATGGAGAATAGCATAATTTCTTTTTTGTATGTGGATTTAGTGATACTTCTCCATGTGGTTTCTTACTAGTGAAGGAAGGTGGCTAACCCTCTTGCATCAAAATAGCATCCATGCATATCCTCAAGGAATCACACTCTAGGACAAATGGTTTATGAAAATTAGGCATGGGCAAAACTTGGTGGAACACATGGTGAATTTGAGGACAAGAAAGGCTATATTATCTTTTATATTCTAGACAAAGGAATTATTTTTTGAGTAATATTGTCAAATGCCCTACTATTTTACCATAATTGTAGACAAACTTGTGATAGTACCTAGTCAATCCTAATAAACACTATAGACTCTTGATAGATTTGAGTTTAGGCCACTCCTTCATTGCCTCAATCTTTTTTGGATTGACATACACTCCCTCCTAAAAAACAATGTGTCCTTAATAGTCCACCTATTGTTCTCTGACTTAGGCACACTTAGAGTGCTTGGTGAAAAGGGAGAAATTATTTAAAATCTTAAGGGATATCTCCACATAGATGATTAGCCCAACAATGACTATAGATTAGAATGTCATTAGAAAAGACTAAGATGAATTTGCAAAGGTAGATTTGGAACACTTTATTCATCAAACTCTAAAAGGTAAGGGAGAATTAGTTAAGACAAAGGGTATCACCAAGAATTCATAGTGATCTTCATGAGCATAGAAATCCATCCTGGGAATATCCTTCAACTTGAAATAGTAGAGTGAAGATCCAACTTTATAAAAAAATAGCCTCAAAGAGCTCATCTAATAAATTAATAATGACTCGAATAGGGAACTTGTCCTTGATGGTCAATTTGTTGAGTTCCTAATAATTAGGGCACATCCACCACCTACCATAGTTTTTGGGAACCAACACCACATGTTATGAATAAGGACTTGTACTTGGTTTGATAGCACCTACCTCCTATAGCTCTTTAAAAATCTTTTCAATTTTATTCTTTTGTTCAAATGTATATCAATAGGGCCAAATAACTGGAGGATAACTACTAGGAATTAGGGGACTAGCATGGTCATGGGACCATGGGCAAGGTAACCCTTTGGTTTCATCAAACACTTGTTATGTACTAAGCATTAATAAAGTGGAATTGTACAATACTTCTAGAATGCCCTTTCTTTAACAACTTCTCCATGTAGTGTGAACTTACCATTTGATCACTACCCTTTAAAACTTTTAATGTATATTCTTTTCCCTCTTGACTAGTTTTTATCCAAATTTGGTAGTAGTCACAAGTGAGTGGCCCTAATTTTTGCATCCATTGTACTCCCAACACCCCCTAGGAAAGAGAAAAAACATTGGAGCTCAATTGATATTCTCCCATGGTGAGTTTTGCATTACAGTATTTGCCACTATAAGACATGGTATTCTTATTGGATGCCATAATTTGGAAATCATTTTAGGCATGGACATAGCAATGTAATTGGTTAGCAAGTTTCCTACTAATGAAGATATATGTGTTGCCACCACCAATCAAGACCATAACCCATTAGAATTTAATGTAGCTGATGAATTGGAGGTTTTGGGGGGAAAGAATATAGTGAGAAAATGAATAGATATTTGAGTTTCCTCTATTAACTCACTATCCAATGAAGTGGCTTCTTCTTCTTATGAATATTTGATGCCATTAGTTACCCCTATAGAATCAATGATATATGAACATTATTCCCTACATCTATGACCTTTCTCCCCCTTTTGATCATAAATGAGATATATCCCTTTAGACTTTTTCTCAACTAACTATTCTTTGGATAACACATGAATAGTGGTGAGCTTATTTCCTTTGTTTGTGGTATCCCTCTTTGGCTTGAATGATGAAGAAGAGGAATTGAAATATTTTTTGTTGGCTAGAAATTGATCCTCTACTAAGCACACTATCTTGATATATCTTCTTTAAGACCACTAATTAAATAAATTTTGAAAAAAATCCATCAAGGCTACTAGCTAGACTGTCTAATTTCTCAAGCATAGTTTGGCATTCTCAGATTGAATCTATCTAGCACAATTTAATTAAGACACTTGTGAATTCTTCATACTCACTTGGGTAAATGTGATTGAGGACCTCCTTACAAAATTCAACCCATGTGAGAAACTATTAGGTTTCTTTCAAGCATTGATACCATTGAAAAGCTTCATTCTCTAGGTGGAAAGAGGTGATAGAAAGATTTTATCTTGTGAGGATTTGATGGATTGTAAAATTCTACTCTATTATGTACAACCAACTGGTAGGGTTAGTACCATCAAAATTTGGAAAATCTAATTCAAATATGTATTGGGGCTTGCCAAGATTTTGGGAATTAGAAAAAACTGTTAGGATTTAGGTGCCATTAACCTTGTAAATCCTTGTAATTATTATTCCTAATATTATTTGTAAATTACTCATAAGGGATGTACAAGTTTCACTGATAATGGTAAAAATTAATTCTTAGGGACAATAATTACGGAGTTACTACATCGGTAAGTTCTGGAGTTACTGACGGTATTTATGGAGTAACATTTATTGATGGTAATTGTAAATATCAAGAGTAATTGAGGGTAGGCGCCACCTTGGAGGAATCATCTATATTTGGCTTGTATGATACGTCATAAAGTTGGTAAGTGGTTGTAAGAGAATCTATGACAGATGTAAGTTGTCATAAGATTCTATGACAATATGACAACTTATGACGGATATTTAGCAGTTGTAAGTTGCTATTCTTGGCTCTAGGCGCCCGTATTGGGAAGATGTTATTCGGGGGATGTTATGACAAAATCTATGATGGTCATGATAGCATTTATTACCCTGTAATTGCCTATTTTTGTCCATGGGCACCCAAGTTTGCATGGTTGACTATTGACAAGTGTCATGAGCTTGTAAGAGGTCATTTAATGTTGTATGTTGGAGTATCCAAGGTGAGAGAAAGTGGACGCCTAGTTTAGGAGTGAAATACCTCTATAAATACAGTGCCTTGTATGTGTTATGTAGATCATATTTTTGTTGTACACAGGTTCTGCTGGATTGAAGGTTGGAGAGACAGAGGAAGTGTGCATGTATTATGTATTTTAGATTTTGAAGATAATACAACTTGAGCCTCTTTTTCTTGGTGGATGTTTTTACCTGAAAGGGTTTCTCCACATTATATCTGGTGTTGATATGGTTTATTCTTCTATGGTGTTTATTCATGTGTTGTAATTTCATTTCTGTATGCAATCTTTGTTCATATTACACTTCTTTAAGAGCATAAACATATTGTGAGCAGATTTCCATTTGGGTAGTTGTTGCCTTCATTTCTAACAAAATCCGCATTGTTAGAGTTTTGGCTCATATATGGATGGAAGCATCCTTGCCTATTGGTGATGTTTTTGTATGCTAAAGTAAGAGCACCCAACCTATAATCTAGATTAGCTAGCATGTCAAGTTGATATATCTTGGCAAGATGTAAATCCATATTAGACTATAATAGACAAACTCTATTGATTCCAAAGAAAGCCTAGGTTGGTCCTAGGATTTACAACCATCAACCAATGTAAACACTTGAGGTTACCAAAAAGGTTATCGAAGTTATATGGAAAAATTATCGATGAGAAGAGATGCTTGTAATGGGGTAGGTGCTTGGATAATGTGAATAACATCCTAGGATGACCAAAAAGGGTTCCCAAAGTTATATGTCAAAATGATCTATTAGTGTGAACAGGGGTGTTTCCTATCTAGTTTCCCCCTTTGTAGTGTGAACAAGGCACATTATCTAACTAGTTCCTAGTTATGACCTATTCACATATGTTCACATGTTATGTTGACTTAGGGTTGTAATATCACAACTAAGGATATTCTGATTATTTATGAACTCTGATAGGAATGTAAATCAAATTTTTGATTTTTGCCAATTTCTTAATGAAAACCTAGGTCTGAGATCTGAAACTTATTTTTGCACCTTCAAATTTATCTTCTTCAACATGAACAAGTACTAGCACATGCAAAACTTGATGAAAGAACGAAATAGACATAGGCAACATTTGACAATATTAATTTCAACTCGAAATGATCATAACAGTGATGTTAAAACAGAATCAATCCTAACTGAGAGAAATTTCAGATTTGATCATCATTCCAATTACAACAAACACTTGTTCTAAGGCATCCAAAATACAATGGATTGCTGTTACAATATTAGAAGCAAAATGGTGACTGTAACATACCAAATTGTTGGTACTTACAATGCAAGAGAGATCAAGATTGATAATTTCTGGAATCATGCAATGAAATGAAGAATACCCAGAATTGCATGTGTTATTCCAACCTCATAGCAGCCACTTTGCATCAATATTCATATGCCAAAATTGATTTATGTGAGCACCCATGTCAAACCCTAGCTGGAACTAAAAATTGCAGCAACACCCAATAGCTCAAATCTACAAAACTCAAATACCTAGATGGGTTATTTGCAACACAACATCAAAATCCATCACTCCTTAAACATGCACACACCAAAATACCAACATGCAAGCCAAAATCTCCAATACCCATTAACCCTAGCTGCCATTATATGTAGAAATCAGCAATATCAAACCCTTCCAATGGTTGCCACAATGATGAACCAAAAATATCAACACAAATACTAAACAATTTAATGCAACTGTGAATCCTGAGATGAATTCACCAAGTGGGCTAATCTGGGTTTTTGTCCAAAAAGCAAAAACCTCTAGGGTTTTCGTCCTAGGGTTTACTGAACCTGTAAGCCAAAGCTCTCAAGGAAAAGTTTCTTTCAAAATAACATATCAAGAATGAATCCTCATTGCACTTTTCCACCTTTTATATTTCTTTTCCCTTTCAAAAGTAATACTTTATTTTATTCCTCTTTTAATTCAATTTTCCCCTCAAAAGTGACCTTACTTTATAATTTGTCATTGACATCCTTATAAAGTCACTTAATATCCTCATACCTTCATATGTTGGCACCCCATTTGGCATAATAATTAAATACTGTATGACATTAATATATTAAATGCACACTTGACCCCTTATATCCCCTTTAATCATAAAGATATTTAATTTAATTAATTATATCAAAGTCAATGCTAGATTAGACTTAATTATCTAAATTAAATCATTAAACTCCATTAAATGTCAAATATCAAACCAACAATTGATCCTGCCTACTTCCCGGATATAACCATGGTGCCTTCTGACCATCCAGATGACTTTCCATAAATAGTATGGACCCAAATGTCCAAGTGACTTACTAAAAATAGTGTGTATAAAATGAGCCTGAAAGACCTCTAGAAGGCAAACCACAAATAAACTAATGCATTGAGAAGGAGAGTACTGAAATATACACCCAAAGGGTCGGCTGAATAACCCTAAATCACCCTCAAAGGGTCCCCTAATCACCACATTAGCCTATGGGGAACCAATGATAATAGGCTAACCCACCAAACTCTGACACTGGCTAAAAACAGGGTATTCCAAGGGCATTTAACAATTGTGTCTCATGTCATAGGATTAGAACACTTGTCATGATAACATGATGTCCTACCTCTCAACCTTTCCTTTATTAGCAAGGCTTCTCTTGTACATTTTATGCAATGGAGTGTGTAATAAGATCATTATTCGTTGTTGCACCATAATTCAACATATTCTCTTGTAACTCTCTTCTGGAAAGCTAATCTTGGTTTTGCAGGTGATCCTGGGTTCTTGAGTCCATTGGAGACTCTTACATGATCAAGTAAAAGAGAGGATCCAACAAGATAATTACTTGGATGGGGTGAAAATTGGCCCAGACTTTTAGATAGGACCTAAAGGAAAAAATTTCAAATAGAATTAGCAAATTCTTCCTAGTTTGAAATAAATTTGGCTCAAAAGTTGCATACTAGTAGATTGTATAGAAGATAAACCTATTGTTATGACTAGAAAAAACCTATAATCTAGGGATTATTGTTTTTATTTTGTGTTGTACCATTGATGTACTAGCACAAAATTGCTCATTTTTTTCCAATCAACTTAGTTGTTTTAGATTATGACCGCTAATGCCCAAATCTATGTGCAAAGACTAAGGTATAACATGGAAGGTTTCTATAGGGTGTGTCTACTCTGTGAGCTCATAAATATACAAATTGGTTTCTTAAATAGTGTCGGCCCAATATTTATAAGCACCAACTATAAAGGATAGAGCATTCTCATAGCCCACTATCTCATCTCCAAGTTACAATGCAAGTAACTTCCTAGGCATAACTACTTACCAATGCATCATAGAATACATATGGCTAGGTTTTGGAAAAACTATGGGGTTTTCCTATATACTTAAGGGTACATGGAAGCTTAAGTTTGTATATAGAGGTTGTTTAAGGCTTGTGTATTGGAATCTAAGAACCCCTCACTTTAATATACCCTTTATGGGGAATCTAGCTTAACTAAAAACATCTCTTTTGAGGATATTTGAAAACCCCTGACAAAAGGTTTTTGGCCTAAACAAAAAAAAAATTAGAAATGGAAAAAAAATGGCAAAATTTATGCTAGATGATTAGTGCAACTACTTTTGTAGCCACATTTTAATCACCAAGATCTTGAAAGGGAAAGGTGACAGCATATGGTGGACAAATGTAGAAAGTCCTAAACTTGTGATACTACTACAAAATGTGGCCCTGGAAAGAGCATCGATATGACTTGTAATGAAGCTATAAATAAAATAAAGATAATTCATAGACATACACCAAATATAAGATCAATAGAATGCTTGTGTATTATATTCATGGTACCATTTCAAGGTGTAATCCTCCTAATAGAGCATAAACTCCAACAATGTTCAAGGTGTAAAAAATAATATCCTCTCCTCCCATTCTTCTTTTGGTCACTTCCATTTGCATGTTTCACATTGAAGATGATGTGAGTTAGTCCTCAATTGGGATAAGATCATCTTTGCTCTCTAAGTGATATTTTCCTTTATATAATACTTTTGGTGGCGATCACATACATGGTTAAATTCATCAAAATAATTTTCCTCTTTCAATGTCTTTTCCTACATAACCATGTGAAATTTTTCAATAACAAATGATTTTGTCTTTATTATCATTTGGTCATGCATCTAAGTTCATATTCTAATTATTCATTCACTTTTTTTTTTCCATCCAAGTCCTCTTTCTTTGTTCAAAACTTATTTGGTGATAACCTTAGGCCATCTACAAATTTCCTCCATCTATTCATTTTTTCATATATCGTAGGAGCCAAACCATAGCTACCACCTCATTAGGAAAGGTTCCTATTTCTATTAGAAGAACCTCATAATGAATTGATGCTTTTATTTTAAATTTTCTTGTAATCAAGTGCTTTTGAATTTTCTCTATTTGTCTACATTTTATTTCTAATTTATTACTAGCCCACACTTCATGCCCATAAAGCACCACTCAAATCACTAATAGCCCAAATAAAACATGAAGAATTTTCTAGTCCCATAATCCAATACCATAATTCAATCCACAATGAGGAGGACCTAGAGGAAATATACAAGATTAATACATGTACAAAGGACCACATTGAGCTAATCCATGAGGGTGTTTTAGCTTGGGAAAGTGCATTAGAGAAGGATTTAGAGGTGTAGTTGAAACACTAGTTGCATGGTGAATATGAGCTTATAGGCAATGATTACACTAGTGTTCATAATGAACATCTAGGAAAGTGTCACCTACACCAAGGAATTCATCATGCACAAATAAGAGAGTGTGGGTGCATAGGTAACATAAGGAGATTAGACCCAAGTGTAGTCTAGAAGTGGTACATAAATAGGTAAATATAGTAAAATAGTGGGTTACAATTCAACATTCAATACATGTGTGTTGAGCTTATCAAATTGCTAAGGTTAGGCTTTATTGTAGTGGGGGGTCTAGCCCTGAGCAGTAGGAGGAGGTCTTTCTAAAGGAACATGACCACTTCCATTTCATAACTTATTCCCTACAAGATACTTTGATAAGATGGTGGGAGGATCACCGATCTTTAGCAAAGGATCAAGCTAGCTTTAAGTAGGTTTCTAAAACCATGTGTGCACTCGGTACTGCCATACACAAGAGAAAATTTTGTCCCATCAACTATCTTCACTTGTGAGGGAATATGGGGGTTGTTGCTTGAAAACTTCCATATGCAAATATGTGTCCATAAGTTCGCAACAACATTAATGTGTTTGGTACATTTAGGATCACAAGGAGATCTCTACATGGGATTGTAAGCACAAAAATCACGCACTACCTCCATGAGGACCCCTATGATGATTCAAATCCTTGTCATGTACATGTAAGCATGAAATAATGTCCTTTAAGTAGCAGGCCTCTTGATGACGTGTCCTCTTTTCTTGTCTTGTGTTGTTTCTTCCTTGTGGATTTCCCTCTCTCCCTATTTGCGACGCTTTTTGGCACTTGTTGCGACACTTGTCAACTTGCATTTTCTGGCTTTTGACCTTGATCTTAAGCCTTGTGAGAGTCTTGTAGGTGATTTTTCACCTCTCCCTAATGTTTTTCCTCTAGTGCACCTCCTAGTAGCCTTCTAGAGGTCTCCTTATCCATCTCCCACTTTCAGTTTTCAGTTTCGTCAAACCAATCCAAATCTCCCTCTATTATTTCCAGATCTCCCTAGGGAGATCCTACTAACACAAGTGGAGATTTGAATTCTTCCACATGACTAACTTGTTTCTTGATGTAGAACCTTTCCTTTTCCTCTCTTCTACCATCTCCCAGCGTGTTTTTCTGCATTTGACCCTGTCCAGCCTAGATCTCCCCCGGGCAACCTAAGGTCGCCCCTCGAGCGACCCAAGGTCACCCCCGGGTGACCCATGGTCGCCTAGGGGTGACCCTATTGGCAAAAGGGGCAACCCTGCTATTTTTTAAGCCGTGAAAAAACTTGAGTTTCTCTCTCATTTTTGCTTTGTTTTCACCCATTTTTCTTTCTGTTTGCATGGTTTTTGATCCCTGATATAGAGTTAAATATTTCATGCACCCACACATGCATAATTAGCTCTATTTGATCTCAAATTAACTCTTAAATCAATCACATGCATTCCCTCACCTCCATTTTCTCTCCAGTGATAAGCTCTCTTTGCTTCATCACTCTCTAATCAGCTAAGTTCACTGGGTAATCAACCTTGTGAACTCCCCAATCTATTCTTGTCAACTCATCAATCAAATGAGTTAACTCTCCAATCAATTCCTTCTTCTAAACCTATAAATACCCCCTCCCTCAAGCACAAAGGGAGGCAAATTCATTGTGCACACAGCTCTTGCCAAATTTTGCTCTCCAACTTAGCATTCAAATGCTCTTACAGGACAAAGGTGCCTTTTGCTTTATTTGTTCAACCAAGTAGCGTCACGTTGATTTATTCTATTCCATTGTGCTCAATCCAAGCTCTCATCGAGCTCATACAAGCTTCATCAATGCTTCTTTGGGTCATTTTGTTGTCAAGAGGATCACCTGCTGCCGCAAAAGGATTTGAGGTTGCCTATTACAAGGATTGATGAGGGTAGTGGAGTCAACAAATCTTCATTTCTCTCAAGTTCCTTCATTATTTTCTTTCAATTCATAGTAATTAGAGAATCAAATTTGCTCTTGGGAACAGTAAAACATTGTTTTTTTCTTGATAGTTAGATCTTGCATGTTAAATTAAATGCTTTCATATTTATAGATCTAGTTTATTAGAAGAAGCATTTTCCCTTTTCTTAGATTAAATTGCATTCAAAACATCGAAAACACAAAAAACATAGGTTAGCATTGCATTGGAAAAGTCATATAGGATTGCATACATATTTCCTTTTCATAGATTAGAAGTAATTTTATTTCTAAAATACTCTAAAAAAATACCAAAAAGAACGTTTTGCATATCATTTAGTTTGCATGCATTTACATACCCTAGAATAGAGAAAATTGTGAACCCTCGATTCCATCACGAGGTGATCATGGTTCAAACGATTCCAAACAAACCCAAGTGATTTCATCACAAGGTAAAAAATGTCAAAACACAAGTCAAACCCTAGGTCAACAAAACCCTAGGTCAAAATCCTAGATCTAGTTAAGGTAGTACTTACACAATTTCCTCCATCCTGATTCACGAATGTGCTTAGGAGTGAGAGGAGAGTGGGTGAGGGCTATCTGTGATGATATCCAAGAGATCCATCCAAGACCTCAACAAGAAATACTTGTCTTACCACAAGGAGACCCATTTATTCTCTTGGTATTAGAAGAAGCTAGACAATGCCAGATACAACAAGAACTCTTACAACGCATACAAGGACAAGAGGACATCAACGAAAGCAATCATTTACCCACATAGAGGTGGAATCTAAGAAACCCATATAGAAGGAGAGAAACTAGTGACCCTTCGGGTCATAGGGTTATCTCAACTACAACAACAATCAAACGAAACATACAACAAAGAACCTAACAACAAAGGCTGTAATACTTGCCGACCCCTCTCCGCAAAGTCCAACTCTCTAATGAGCCAGACCCCCACCGTGTGTCGCCTCCTCTCAACTGGCTAATTCCATGTGAGTGAGAGTGATGTGGCAGATTTCCCCGTGGCAAGGAGGGAAAGGGTCCGTGTGTGTGTCGAAATCTGACCCGACAGCCCCAGGCAACCGGAGTCACGATTTTGAGCGTACAGGGTTAAGCTAAAAATTGATTCTAGTATCTATGAATTTCTTGATTCTAATCCAAGAGTAGAGTGGGTGTTGAAAAACATTAGAGCAGTCTTATTCAACAACCAACCCAAGATTGTTGTTACATTTTGATGGATGTTCAAAGAGAAGGGCTTGGATACCAAGCCTAGAAATTATGCTAGGAGAGTAGGCAAGGATACTAGCAATGCAAAAAAAGGTAATTCAACTAATAATGTTGCACAAAGTGAAACCAAATTAGAAAAGGATGTGTTGTACAACTTCCAAGTGTAGACCTCTAAAGATGAGAAAATGGTAAAGGAGACTACAGTTGATAAAAAGGCATGTTATAATGAGCCCATGAAGTTAATCCAGATAAACATAATTATTGAAGATCCTAAAATGGTGACTATTAGAGATTACTGGACTAAAGAAGAACTTACACAATTGATTGCTATCTTGCACGAGTATAATGGCCTATTCCCTAGAGGCTATTAAGAAATGAAAGGTCTACACCCACACCTAAAGAAAATGTCGATTGAATTGAAGCAAGGGTCTAAACTAGTGAAGAAGTAACCGTAAAGATTGAACCCCAATCTATGCATTAGGATGAAAGAGGAGATAGATAAAATGTAGAGGTAGGGGTGGTTTTTTGGTTGATAAATAGAATAGGTGAGATCCATGGTAATCTCTATTAAGAAAGTTAAGTGCATAAGGATATGTGTAGATTAAATCATGCTAAATGGTGTACGCATTACAAATATTTATAGCTCCATTCATGGAGAGAACTCAAAAGACATTGTTGGAAGGGGAGCATACATATTTACAAATAATTTCTTTGGGTATCATTAGGTGTAAGTTAAAGAGGAGGAGAATGTGATAACAAGTTTTTCCATTGAATGTCGTAGTTTTACATGTAATGTCATGACATTTGTGCTAAAGAAGGCTTTAGCAATGTTTTTATGCATTATTATAGTTTAAGGATTCCATTTATGATCTCCTACAAGTTTACTTAGATGATTGGAAAATAAATGGGATGGTGGTGCACCACATCGATTCTTTGCACTTAATGTTCAATGCCATCAATTAAGTGTTGTGCTTAATTTAAAGTACACATTTATAACTGTGTTTAAAAATCTATTGGGTCATATAATATGTAAGGATAGGATGCAATAGATCCAACAAAGGTAGTAGTCATTTTGTAGTCAGAGGTACAAGATACATCATGTAAAGTGTGAGCATTTTTTGGGGCACATACACTACTACCAAAAGTTTATCAAGAACTATGTATGCAATTGTGAACCATTGGAGGATTTGTTGAGGAAAGATGTCTTAGTGCTCTATTATCCTCGAATTTTAACCATGGAATTTTAAAACTTTTGAGTCCATCAACTTGAAATATGGGACTAAAAGACATTTGTCCTATTAGACATCAACAACTATCTTCAGATGTATATTATGTATTATGTCTACTTAATGTAATTGATGGAGTGACAACAAAGACACAAATTATGATGAACAATTAATAGGATTTAGACATGTTTGGCCCTTATATGGTACCCTATCATCTATTTATTTTTAAGTGGATTATATTTCAATAGAATATGTTATGCAAGAAATGGAAGAAACGATTACATAAAAAAGAATTCATATGCTTATAATTTTCTTAGTATCACGGTTTCCCTCTTGGGAATGAAGTTGAATTTTATAGGCTATAGCAAGAGTTAATAAAAGCCACTTCTAAGAAGATAAATACAAACTTCTAAGATTATCAATACAAATCATATATGTGTGCTTGCTTCATTGGTGATGCCTGGGGTAACTTAAAAAGTAGAGAAATGTTTTACAAATTGTGATTATAATAAACTAAATTATGATACCAAAGTATGAATATATTAATTGGTTGTTATATCACTAAAGGAGTGATAAAAATACATAATTACTTCTTGAACAAGCCTACAAAAACTGAGGAAAGTAAAATTACTACCATCCAATGCTGACTACTTGTAATCTTTATTATTATTGAATACCTTATAGGAGGCACTGGATGTCAAAAGCATGCAAGGATCATAATTCAAATTAGAATCAGTTACATGGATAAGAAGATAAGTGTTGTTGTCACTACCTTGAGACATATACAAACTTTGAAATGATATATGAAGCATGTACTTGTTTGATAAAAGTAGAACACTGATATGGTCCATAAAATGCAATGAATTTGGGACTTACAAACAATAGGGAACTCAAGAAACATCCTCAGAGAGCCTAATAGGCTACAATTTTTGTCAAGTATGTACAAAATGGGATTTTTGAAATAGATTTGGTGATTTGCAAACAAATGTGATCGACAAGCATAACACCAAACTCCATGAGCTTGCTAGCATCCTCAAGTCCTTACAATAGAGTATATATGTTCACCAAATCATGATTGAAAGTGGATATTTTTGTCAGAGGTTGAAGTTGCAAGTGCCTTGGTTAACATGTATGCGAATGTGGAAGCATAAATAAGGCATATGAACTATTTATTGTGAATTTCATTGAATGCAAGAATACACACAAAATGAATTTGTTGAAATAATGGTGTAAACTTCAAGCAAATGTAATGGGAAGGCATAAATCTAGAATCCACAACTTTTATCAACATCTTCCTAGCCCATGCCAAAATGGGACCTTTAAAACATGATATGGATGCTCCTCAAAGCATAATGGAAAGTAGATATATGTCAAACATTGACATTGTAGACACCATGGTATACATGTATGTAAAATGTGAAATCCTTGAGAAGGCACACAAATTGATTCATAAAATGTCTCAAGAAATTCTCACCTATAGATAAGGCACATTAACTATTTGACAAAATGCATGTATGTGAAGTGTAAGAATGTGGAGAAGATTCACTTAAGGAATTGAATGAAGTAGCCAATACTGTGGGAATGATTTTCTTTTCAACATTGTGAAAAATGCCACAACCTATCTAGAAAATGACACATGTAGCTACTTTGATGAAACTGATATTATTTTTAGAAATCTCAAAGAGCTCATGAAATATACATTGATAGGAATGGTATTCATGCTTCAAAACTTAAACCATACTTAGCAAAGGGGATGTCATGTGGCACTTCCCCACGAGTTATTTGCATGTGGGTAGGACATGCACCTTAGAGATCCCTTCATATTCACCTATTGATGAGAACTAAATTGAATGGAATTAGCCCATCTCATTCAATAAATATTTCTATGCCTTTCCAATCAAACCATCTTGTTCATCTTCAAAATTTTATATCCATAGGTGTAGTTTTAGAGCCATGTAAGATGTGTGCAAAAAGAACATCATGCTTGAATATAGTAGTGTTAGGCCCATATTGTAAATGAGGATAGAATGATAAATATTATTGATGTTGAAATAGAAGATTACAATCGAGTTTATATAGGCAAAAGAACAGTTTAATTGCCACATAACTATCTAAATAAAAAATATATTACATTATTTATAAATGTGTAACATTGATGATTAACACATTAACATCTCCCCCTTAATCTGAAGGGGTTATCATGAAACCAAGTAGTATATTGAATTGCTCAAACTTTCTAATCCAAGCACTTTGGTGAGAATATCTGTTGGCTAATTTGAAGCTTCTTGAAAAAATCCTACTACTGTGGCAAGTCTTAAATTGAGACTAAGCCTATTGCTTTGATAGGTCTCAAATTTGTTGAACCGATCTAGTTGCCTTGACAAAGTTCAAATATGTCTCAAATTTGTTTGAACACTATTAGTTTGACATAGTTTCAACTGAAATAATGAGCCTGTTGCTTTGACAGGTCTCAAATTTTGATTGAATTGAGCTTGTTGCCTTGACATGTCTCAAATTTGGACTTGTTTTGTCCATACTACAATTGAAGAAAAATGACCAATCCTTAGTGGCCAATATGAGTAGTCACCAACTATCAATCTGGTACAACTCCATTATCACTAAAAATAATATCGATCACAAGGTGTCAAATCTTTGAATTGAATTCTCCACTCGAATCTGGCATCACACAAGTTTCCTCCCTTGGCAAATGAGAGAGGAAAATGCCAATAACTTGGTTTCTTTGATGGAGAAAGAGTAGAGTGCATATACCATACTAAATCAACAAGAGGCAACATCTTAATCTCCATGGCCTCAAATAATTGGAATACATTATAACCAATAAAGGTCATCTTCATGGTCATCACCAGTAGGAGCTTCAACAACACTTATCATAGCCTTATTTGGAGCAAATGGCTCAACCTCTGTCAAAGGTGTCAAAATTGAAGTATTTAAAGAAGCATCTGATGTCTCCCTTGGGATTGGTTCAAACAAAGGATTTGCAACACTTAATATAGGTTTGCACACTTTATTCTAAAAATAATAAGAAGAATCATGAGTATGTTGACCACATGAAGAATAGGGGTGTAGGTCAAAACAAGAAACTAATGTATGACCATGATGACCACAATAGGAACACACTTTTGGTTGAACCAATCTGATAGAGGAAGATTCAAATTGATATGTATTCATAAGCCCTCCAGATAAAAATTTGATGGGTTTCAAATACTTTGGAACATAAGACCCAACAAAACCTTGATGACCAAGACCATATTTTCCCCTATTTATTTTCTGACATTCCCAAACTCTCACAATTCATTTTGATGAAGTAAATAATTTTGACTCAAAGGGTTTCTACTTTTGTGTTACAAATGTGTAACCTTGATGATTAACACATTAACAAGTAGAAGCTGATACAAATGTTATTGATAATATCTTCACCTTAGAATTGATTTACATTTGACACTAGAACATCAAAATTACTATTTACAAGCATTGGTTAATTAATCCCAAATGCTTGCATGTAAGCATTTACAAAATTATCTCTGTTAAGAAGAAATCTAGTTGCATTATTGCTTGCTCGGCTTCTCCAGGATTGAAAATCAAAATTAGATTTATCTTCATAATTAGATGACAACAATAGTGAAGGATTAGTTTTTACATGTAGGCCAAGAAATTACAAATGCAATCAACAAATTCCTCTAAAAAGAATAAGCTCTCAACCTAAGATATAAACAGTGATGTTGAAAATGTAGCTAATTCAACCAATATTGTTACTATAGCTATAAAATTATGTTTGGGGATGCCTTCCCCTACGAGTGTAGAACAAATCTGTAAAGAGAAAAGCCTAGAAGTTCCTCTGATATATTAGGAGTCAGTGTGGGAAGTCTAGAATACATAGGTTGTAATGTCACATTTTTTAATTAATTTAATTTTGTGGGGAAAATGTCCATTCCAATATTTTCTATGGGTTAAGGAAGGAGTTAGGAAAATAATTTATTTAATATTTAATTATTGGACTTATGTTAATTTATATTATCAAAACTTATTTATTGGGACCAAATTAAATAATAAATATATTTTATTATTTTATCCTCCTATTTGGGGTGTGGGGTTTCTATATGAGGATTTTGTAACTTCCAAAGTAAAATTAGCACATTTTATGACAAGGTGTAAGTGGAAAGATGCTTTCCTATTTTTTAGCTGACAATTATGGTCTTGGAATAAGTGGTTACTAATTATGTTTATTTTTCTAAGATAAGGCATGAGGTCTTATAACTCCCCACGTTAATTTTAATAGTTTCTAAGGCAAGTTGGGAGTTATGATTTATCAGACAATGACAAAGCAATTCTTAACAAACTGTTATTGGAGGGAAATGGAATTTAATATTATTTTATTTTCCCAAGAAGATAGACATGGTATTTTTAGTAATATTTTATGTTAGATATGATAGAGCATATGAACAGTTGTCATTATGGAAGTTACAATTTATTTTTAGCATGCAGTTATGGAAAAGGGAAAAATATTATTTTATTTTATTTTCCAAAATGTGACATTAGGATTTGGGCCCCCAATTTGAGGCCTCAAGCCTCTATTAATATGTAGGGTTTTCTTACAGAATGAGATTTTGATCATTTACTCTCAACTTTTCTGTATGAGCACTTGTGTTCTTACAATTTCTTTTGTGGATGAAAACCCTAGGAGATTGGGATCAGTGGATGAAAACCCATTGATTTTAGGTGGTAGAAGATGTAGCCCCTTTGATTCCAGGAGAACAATCTCACTCAGAAGTTGTATTGGAGCTGATTGGAGTAGTTTATAGATTTTTATGTGTTTGTTTGTAGGTTTTTAGGTGATTTGATGTGGATTGATTTCTAGATTTTTGTTATTGTATTGTTTTCTATTGTAAGTGTTGTAGATCAATATTTTTCTAGTCTTGAGAGTTCCAAGACACCATTTTTATATTTTTGGAAAGTTTGATGTAATTTGGTGTTAAAATTGTCAAATCTAGGGCATTGGAAGCATCTTGTTGGTAGCAGTTGTGTGATGTTTTAGATTTCAAATTTGCAGTAGTTGTTGTGGTGGTTATGTTTGTTATGTATTAGTCATTTTATATTCCTTATTCTCTTCCAAATTAGTTACATAAATTATAAAACATATTAATTTATGGAGCAGGATATTGTCGTTGTTTTGTATTTTGCAGGATTTCGTGTGGAATAGATTAGAATTAGTTTTAGTTTTGTTTTTTGTTGTAGTTGTAGCTTATTATTTTCCTTGCTCAATTTCCAGTGCAACATGGTTTTCAAATACAGGGTTGGTCATTTCATAACCTAGAAACTTGTAGCCACCATAAAACTGCTCTTGTTCCTTGCAATTATGAATGGTTCGAGCTAAAATAGTGATTCATATTATGATAAAAAGAAATTGTATTTAACAAATTTGCTACGCATGGTTTAGCTATTAATGGCCGTCCAAGTGTGTGAAGTTAATGTGAAAGAAATTTTAGGACAATCTTTGGGTTATTTTGTTGTTACAAGCCTGATTACACTAAATATCTAAAAGTTTTCTTTGGTTCCAATTTTTTTGTCATGCGATAAATCAGTGTAGAGAGAAGATGACTTATTTGGTTTACTTTGGTATGTATTTGCAGTAGTAAGGGGATTCAACTTATGATTTGTTCTCTAACATAAATGGCATAATCAATTCATAATTCTTCCCCTATTTTGCAATTTGTGGACATTTATATATTTGTTTCTTTTTTTGGTTGAAGATATGGAGTGTGGTTATTGCTTGGAATGAGTTCCCTTTCGTACCATGGCATAGGTATAGTGTTTACTGATTAGTGCTTCTATATATTCCACTTGTTTGTGATTTAAAGATTATTTTGTTATATAGTTTGGATTTTGAACTTATGGTTGAAGTGTTATACAAATTGATTATAGAGGAGAAACATGCTTGTAAGTTATGTCTCGGTAAACAGCCAGTAGGTTTTGTGCCAAAACATTCCCAAAGGGATGTTCATACTTATTAAATATGCAATTTATTTTTTTATCAGTAGTCATCCCTATAAAATAGAAAAGCCTACTAAAGCTTTTATTTTGGACATGTCAATAGCCTAGGTATGTATAGCTTAGAACAACTTACAACATTACTATAATACTTATATAACAAATTCTACAGGCTTAAGGAGATAATATTCTCTTGGTAACGCTGAAGTTGATTAGAGCGTTTGGGGCTACAATATGCTTTGAAATCTTTTTGGGCTAAGATATTTTTAGCCTTGATTGGAATCAATGGTACTATATTATGCACAATAATATGGTGAGAAATATTCTTTGTTAGGACTTTTTGGACTGTGGTGTGAAATCTTTTTTGTTAAGAATTTTGGGGATGATTATTATAATCAATGGTATGCACAATGATATCATGTGGAATCTTCTTAGTTAAGATTTTTTAGCCTCAATTATTACAATCAATGTGTAAGAACCTTGTCTAGTCTAACTGAAAATTTTCACTCACTGCCCTGAATTTTTTTGTTTCTTTTCCTTCAAATGTACTTAAAGGTTTGACATGTAATTTTCAGCAATGTGTTTAGAATGTGATAAAGATGGAAAGGTTGCAATTTAACATTCAAACAATATGTAAAACAATCGAAACTGGTGAAAATAGATCACACATATCACAAATGAACATACTCGGATAAATGCTTGACTTCTTTATTGAAATGGAGAATGTTGATTATAAATGATATTCTTTGTTTTTACATCAAACAAATCTGATTACAAAATCAGACCTACAAAAGTATGCAAATCTGCCCATATGATGAACCAAACCTAGTCGTCTTATGTATGATGATGCCTTGTCAAAGTACAATGCCAAACCCAATGAAGAATGACTGACATAACACATGTAGCTACTCAAATGAAGTCTGATATGTCTGATATAATTGTTGTAGCTATTGATATGAACCCGGATTTGAGAAATGAAGCCAAAATATGCCAAAATATGAAATCGCCTATGTGTAGGAATGGAGTGATTTGACCCAACATGCAATCTAACCTCAAATCATGTCAAAATATCATGTAATCTACCTCAGATCTGAGTTCTGGCCTATTGTCATAAAAATTAGAATTCATACAAATGATGAAATCACCTAAAAATGTCTCCTTATGCCAAGTGATCCACCTAAAACCCTTCTCCAATGATGTATTGATGAAAATGTGCCCAATATGTCTTCAAATCTGAAACTAAAGCCCTCAATATACCCTAGCTAAAAATGAAGCCATTAGTTATTCAATTACTTGCAAATAAGATCAATGATGAATTCCATGTGAATCCATCTCACATAGTGATTGGGTTTTCATCCAATTCACTCTTATCCAAGGGTTTTTGTCCTTGAATGCCACTAGAAACAAGTTTCAGCCAAGAGAAAAACTCCAATATGCAAAATCCAAATCAACAAGTATATGAAAATGATATCAATTTATGTCCTTTTATAATCCTCAAGTTGGGCAACCCAATAGGACATAATTTTATGAATTTCCAAGTCCACTGCCATAATCAAATATTTTTATTTTAATTTTATTAAATATTTTTCTCCAATTCCTCTTGGGTGGCAACTAGGAGAGAGAAAATAATATTTTATTATTTTCCTCTCCAATTTGGGCAGCAATTTTCTAGAGGGAAAAATAATAATAAAATATTATATTTTATTTTTGCTCAACTTTCCCAATTTCCATCTTTAAGTTATTTTTATTTTTCCAATTTGGTCGCTCAATCCCTTGGCTTGATTATTTTATTTATCTTTGGATACATAAAATAATACAAAAATACCACAACCAAAAATAATATTAGTTGAGCTAATATTATTTTTTCCAAACCTTGACAACATTCGTTTTTCCCACCTAGATCAACCAAGTCATTCCCTTAACAAGTGTATTAGCCTATGGGAATGGTGAATAGGCTAATATCCATCTCCAGGGTGATCACTCTGGAAATGGGGACATTACAGTCCTCCCTTCCTGGGTTTGCTTGTCCTCAAGCAATCACAAATTAGGATGTTGTAAAATCTGGTCTCCTTCCCAAGTAGCATCCTCCAATGGCAAGTCTCTCCATCTCACCAAATACTCTCTAATCATCATGTTACGTAACTTGCACTCCCTCATATCCAAGATACTATCAGGCACCAATATTAACATACCCTCTTCATCAAGAGGTGGAAGATCTGGAGAAGAAACAATATGTTGTCCCAATGCTTTTTTAAGGCATGATACATGGAAGACATTATGAATCCTACTACCTGCTAGCAAATCAAGCTCATATGCCACCTCTCTAACTCTCCTCACTATCCTGTAGGGACCATAAAATCTAGGCTTAAGTCTTTCTGCACCACTCTTCTTCAAAGTAGACTATCGATATGGCTGAAAGCGTAAAAACACTAAGTCACCACCTCAAATGTCCTCTCAACATGATGCCTATCAATATACATCTTCCTACTGAGTCTATGCCTACTGAATATTATCCTTAAGTGTCTTAAGGATGTCCTATGTATCCTGCATCAACTCCTTGGCTCGAGGAGCTCTACTATCATCAAAGGCTAAGTCCATGAAAGATAATGCATCATATGCATACAAAGCCCTGAATGGAGACATGTCAATCGACATGTGATAGGTGGTATTATAACAATACTCAGCTAAATGCAACCATTTAATCCAAGAATGTTGCTGCCCCACAACATAATTGCGAAGATAACCCTCAACCCACTTATGCACTATCTCAATTTGTTCATCTATCTAAGGGTGATAACTAGTGCCCAATGTCAAATCTGTACTAGCTAATCAAAATAGCTTCTACCAAAACACACTAAGAAATTTGTTGTCCTGATCACTGACAATAGTCTTTGGAAGGCCATGCAAATGAAACACCTCTCTAAAGAACAACTCTGCAACCTACAGTGTGGACTAATCTAATGAAATAGCATAGAAGTGTGCATATTTGGTTAACCTGTCAACAACCACATATATGCAATCTATGCCTTGGACCTTCGGAAGACATCTAATGAAGTCCATCGATATACTCTCCCACTTCTGCTCTAGAATAGGCAATGGCTAAAGTAGACCTATTGGGAAAGTATGCTCAGACTTGTTCTATTGACAAGACAAACACTCTCTAACATGCTACAATACATCATCCTTAAGACCTCGCCATGAGAATCTCTCTCTAATCTATCTATAGATTTTGAAAAACCTTCGATGCCCTGCTAGAGGTGTATCATGGATAGCTCTCAAAATTTTCTGCTTCAACTTTGATTCAAGTACGAAGAATATCTTGTCCTTATAATATATCACATCATCTACCACCTTACTGAATCAAACCAATCATGATCTCGCATGCACAAGTATTATTGGAATACTCAACTAAAAGTTGAGATTTCCAATCAACTAAAATCTCACTCAAAGAAAATAGTAGGCCTCCTAGAAAGTGCATAAGCAACAATGTTCTTCTTACCCTTCACAAACTCAATGTCAAAATCATATGCCTATTTTTTGCTGACCCATTTCTGTTTTCACTCATTCAAATCCTTTTGCTCTAAGAAGTATCTCAAGCTATTGTGGTTAGTCCTCACCACAATCTTTGCACCTACCAAGTACTAACGAAACTTTTCCAACACATGCATGATGGTAGGCATCTCCTTGTCATAGGTGGAATACAATCTCTCGGCATCTCATAGCTTCTGACTCTCATATGCAATAGGATGTCAATTCTGCATCAACACAACTCCAATATCCTCACCTAATGCATTACACTCAAGTACAAAGGATTGTGTATAATCTGGTAATGCCAAAACTGGAGTAGTAGTCATCACCTTCTTAAGCCTGTCAAAAACCATCTGAGCCTCATCTGACCATCTGAAAGCCCCTTTCTTAGTGAGATTTGTAAGGGGTGTTGCCAACTATGAAAAGCCTCTAACAAACCTTCTATAGTAACTACATAATCCCAAGAAAAATCTCAAATCTGAAATGCTCCTAGGAATGGGCCAATCTTGGATGGCCCAAATCTTCTCCTGATGTACTCTGACTTTATTTGCATTGATGACATGTCCCAAGTAAAGTATCTCCATCATCCCAAACTCATATTTGGAAGCCTTGGCATATAATGATCATGCCTCCATAACACCTAGTATCTCATCAAGATGCCGAAGATGCTCCTCCCAAGTCTTTCTATAAATCAAAATGACATCAAAGAATACCAATAGAAACTTACGCAACTACTTGTTGAATACATGATTCATACAAGACTGAAATGTAACAGGTGTGTTAGTAAGACCAAATGCATGACCAAAAAATCATAGTGCCCGTAGTGACATCTAAATGTCATCTTATGTATATCTCCCTCACAGACACGAATCTGATGACAGCCTGGACAAAGATTAATCTTAGAGAAACACATAGCCCCATGTAACTAATCAAGAAGCTCATCAATTCTGAGAATTGGATACCTATTTTTGATTGTCTTCTTGTTCAATGCTCTGCAATCAATACACATCCGCATAGCACCATTCTTCACCAAAACAACCGAAGAAGCAAATGGACTAGATGAAGGTTGAATGTGTCCCATATCAAGCAAATCATTTATCATCTTCTCTGTTTCTTCCTTGAAGTGTCACGGATGACGATAAGGTGCAATATTCACCGGCTTGGTGTCCTCCTCTAACTCAATCACATGCTTAAATCCATGATCTGGTGGTCTACCTAGAGGAATATCACCAAACACCATGTTGTGCTTATTGAATATTGATTGGACATCTACATGATACTGTGGTCCACTGGAAGAAGATTTGGATGATACAAAACACTGGGTTGCCCATGCAACATCTCCATGACGAAACAAAGTCTCCATATGCCTAGCTGAAACAACTCTGGGTCCTCCATCAAAAATTTCTCTCAACACAATCTTCTTCCCATCATGTATAAACTCCAACTCCATCATTTTGAAATCCTGAATGTAGCAGCCAAGTGACTATAACCACTGGACTCCCAAAATTATGTCAATCTCACCAATTCCAACCATGTAGAAATCATCTATCAAAGTGTAATCATCCATCAAGATACTAAGCTAAGGCACCATCTTAGGGGAACTCATAATAAAGTTGTCTGCAACTATCACTAAGAAACTTGCAAAGTCCTTAGGTTGTAATCCTCTCTTCACAACTAACCCCTCATCAATAAAATTGTGAGTAGCTCCACTGTCTATCAAACAAGTGACACGTTGTCTCTTAAGGATGCCTTTCACATGAAAGGGATGATACCTAGGTACACCTGAAATAGATGCAATAGTAACTGGACCTGTAGTACTTGTATCATTAACCTCAAGCTCCAATGTAGGCTACTGCTCCATATGATCAGCATCACTATCAGAAGTAGTATCAACAACAACCTCATCCTCCACATCAAAAGTAACCTCAATAAGATGTGTCTTGCCTTTTCCAAGGCCTCTATGTCTTGGTTCCCATGGTTCCTTACAATAAAAGCATAGTTCTTTCCTCCTTAACTCATTCTTTTCCTTGTTGTCCATCCTAGGAGGTATGTATGTAGGCTAATTAGGTTTCCTTTGATTAGAACTTGTGCCTTTGAAACTTTTCTTTTGTGGTGTGAATGTAGGAGTAGTGTCTAAATCAAGTGCAAGCTCAATAGCCTCATCTAGTGTACTTGGCTTATGAACTTTGACCAATCCTCTTATCTTGTCATTCAATCCCTCAACAAATAGCATAGTAACTCTCCTATCTGACATCTCTAGAACCATCACTGCTATCCTTTGGAACTCATTGACATTGGATTCCACTCTACCAACCTGTTTCAATTGAGCCAAATCCCTGTAGTAGACTTCCACATCTTTTCTATCAAACTTGGTAATGAGTTTGTTTGTGAACTCATTATATGAAGTAATCCTATTATGATGTTGTGAGACAAGTCCATGGTGCCACTAAACATAAGCTAATCCCTCCAAATGCATAGTAGCAAAGTGAATAACCTTTTCCTCACTCATTGTATTGAGTGTAAGAAAAGTGTCAAGCTTTTGTATCCATGCCCTAGCACTGATTTTGCTGCTACCATCAAAATTAGGAAGATGTATTTTGTTCAATGCATCCTTGTACTCTTTGGTTTGTTTGGTTTTCCTTTGTCTTTGATCAACCCTAGTCCTTTGTCTATCCTTCCCTTGGTTCATGCAGATATTGAAGTTTAGATGATCCTTGACATGCTCAGGAAGTGCATAATCATCAACCATGGAAATCAAATCCTCATCAAATGGTGGTTCTTCCTCTTCAACCTATATCTCATCCTCAACCTCTTCTTATCTAGGAAGAAAAGTGGGTTGCATAGGCCTATCTGTAGTAGTTGTGCATGTCCTCCTAGCACGAGGTCATCCAACAACACTACCAACACTTGTATTATCTGGATTAGCCTAATTGACCCTTGTGTTAGCCAATGTTTGTGTCAAGACCTGCATCATCTAATTTTAGTTTGCTATCAATTGTGTGATATTCTCATTTGTAGTATGTTGTTTCATTGCCATCATTCTTTGACCAACTATCATATCTCTCATCATATTGCCAATGTTATCCCTTGGTGGACTACTTGCTCTTTGATCTCCCATATAGCCTTGATTTGTATCTATTCTTCTTTTATAATGAAATGGAAGTGGATTAATTTCTCTCATAACCCAATAGGCTGGTAGGATCTAAGCTCTAATACTACTATAATAACCTTGTCTACTCTTAACTAAAAATTTTCGCTCGCTGCCCTAAATTTTCTAATTTCTTTTCCTTCAAATGTATTAGACTTTTGACATGTAATTTTCAACAATGTGTTTGGAATGTGATAAAAATGGAAAGGTTACAATTTAACATTCAAACAACATGTAAAACAATCGAAACTAGTGAAAATAGATCACACATATCACAAATGAACATACCCAGATAAATGCTTGACTTGTTTATTGAAATGGAGAATGTTGATTACAAATGATATTCTTTATTTTTACATCAGACAAATATGATTACAAAATCAGACCTACAAAAGTATGCAAATCTGCCCAAATGATGAACCAAACCCTAGCCGCCTTGTGTATAATTATGCCTTGTCAAAGTACAATGCCCAACCCAATGAAGAATGACTAATATAACACTTGTAGCTACTCAAATGAAGTCTGATATGTCTGATATAACTACTGTAGTTGTTGATATGAACTTAGATTTGAGAAATGAAGCCAAAATGTGCCAATATATGCCAAAATATGAAATCGCCTATGTGTAGGAATGGAGCAATTTGGCCCAACATGTAAACTAATCTCAAATCATGTCAAAATATCATGTAATCTGCCTCAAATCTAAAGTTCTAGCCTGCTATCATAAAATTAGAATTATACAAATGATGAAATCACCTAAAAATGCCTCCTTATACCAAGCGATCCACCTAAAACCCTTCTCCAATGTTGTATTGATGAAAATATACCCAATATGTCTTCAAATCTAAATACAAAAGCCCTCAATATGCTCAATGCTTCAAGCCCTAGCTAAAATGAAGCCAAATTATTCCTTCAATTACCTACAAATAAGCTCAATGATGAATTCCATGTGAATCCATCTCACATAGTGATTGGGTTTTCGTCCAATTCACTCTTATCCAAGGGTTTTTGTCCTTGAATGTTGTTGGAAATGTAAGTTTTAGCCAAGAGAAAAAATCCAATATGCAAAATCCAAATCGTCAAGTATATGAAAATGATATCAATTTATGTCCTTTTATAATCCTCAAGTTGGGCGACCCAATAGGACATAATTTTATGAATTTTCAAGTCCACTGCCATAATCAAATATTTTTATTAAATATTTTCCTCCAATTCCTCTTGGGTGGCAACTAGAAGAGAGAAAATAATATTTTATTATTTTATTTTTTTTACTATTTTCCTCTCCAATTTGGGCGGCGATCTTCTAGAGGGAAAAATAATAATAAAATATCATATTTTATTTTTGCTCATCAACTTTCCCAATTTCCATATTTAAGTTATTTTTATTTTCCAATTTAGCCGCTTAATCCCTCGGTTTAATTATTTTGTTTATTTTTGGCTAGATAAAATAATACAAAAATACTATTTAGCCAAAAATAATATTAGTTGAGCTAATATTTTTTTTTCCAAACCTTGACAACATTCGTTTTTCCCACCTAGCTCAACCAAGTCATTCCCTTACCAAGTGTATTAGCCTACAAGAATGGTGAATAGGCTAACATCCATCTCCAAGGTGATCATTCCGGAAATGGGGACATTACACAATGGTATGCAGTGTGCACAATGATATGGCGTGAAATCTTTTTTGTTAAGGCTTTTTTAACCTTGATTATTAGAATCAATGGTATGCATAAGGATATGGTCAAGAATCTTCTACCATTGATTATAATAATCAGCCCCAAAAGTATTAAAAAAAATTCACACCACAGTCCAAAAAGTCCTAACAAAGAATATATCACACCATATTATTGTGCATAGTATAGTAACATTGATTCCAATCAAGGCTAAAACAATCTTAGCCCAAAAAAAATTCAAAGCATATTGTAACCCTAAATGCTCTAATCAACTTCAACATTACCAAGAGAATATTATCTCCTTAATCATGTATAATTTGTTATAAGTATTATAGTAATGTTGTAATCTTTTCTAAGTTGTACATACACAGGTTATTGACATGTCCAAAATAAAAGCTTTAGTAGACTTTTTGATGTCTATTCATTCCTATCTCATCCCTCATCGTATGTATTCCCATACATTTACCTCTCACTTTATGATCACCACCTTATCCCACTAGTTCATTTGCGAGCAATGCAAGATTCAATTTATGAAACAATCATCAAACTAAGACCACTAATTTCTAGAGTTCAAGAATCAATTCAGTACGTCATTAACACTGTCCCTCCATTACCAATCCTAGAACTACACAATATACATCCAAATATAGTTGTTAATGTCTAATAGGACAAATGTCCTTTAGTACCATATTTCAACTTGATGGACTCAAAAGTTTTAAAATGCCATGGTTAAAATTTGAGGATAATAGAGCACTAAGACATCCTTCCTCAACAAGTCCTCCAATGGTTCAAAATTGCATAGAAAGTTCTTGATAAACTTTTGGTAGTAGTTGTTAGGAATTGCATGCAGAAGATATCAATTAAATACAAGTAAAGATTAAATAGAGGAATGAAAATACATAGAAATAATAACAACAAGAGACAATTTTTAACGTGGTTCACCTAAACTTGAGCTACATCCACCAACAGAGAGTCCAATATTATTATCCAGCAAATCAAACTGATTACAACTAGTAATCCTTACAACTCAATACCACTGCAAATGCTACAATAAAATGTCAACAGAAACCCTAACCCTTAGCCATTTTTATCAAGACTTATGTCAGTTACAAAATAGAGTTTTTTAGGTCGGCCAATAGAAAAATAACTCCTGACGCCTTTATAAAATAATAGGCAATTTTTGCTTCTAGGGCATTGCCCCCACCAGCCTCCCCTAGGGGCGTTGCCTCCAAACCCCCACCATGGGCTCCGCCCCCAGGCCCCCACTGGGGGGATAAGCTCCTCAGGCCCCGCAAGAGGGGCTTTGCCCCCCTGGACTCCCCCGTTAAATAATTTAGGGGGAAACTACACTGATAAAAGTGGGGAAAATTTAACCTCCAAGTCTGATTAGACTCCATATAATAATAATCTCCCACTAGGAGACTAATCATACTCCACACCATATCATCTCCCACTTGGAGACTGATCATAACACCGCTGACCCTATAGCTTCCACTGGAAATAAGAACCCTGGACCTTGTTGTTCTAATTTTATTGTTTTCAGTCTTGACCAACTAAAGTTGAAGAGGAGCTCAACTTCTCCCTTGTCACTACCTTTGTAAACATATCCACTAGATTTTCATCTGTATGTATCTTTTCCAGCCTTAACTATCCATCACCCAACATTGACCAAATGAAGTGATACCTTAGCTGTATGTGTTTGGTCTTTAAACGTAAGGAAAAATTCTTTGCAAGATGTATAGCACTCTGGTTGTCCGTAAACAAATAACTGTTAGCCTATTGTTTTCTCAATTCTTTCATGAAAGATTGCAGCCATATCATCTCCTTACTTGCCTCTGTTGCAGCTACATACTCTGCCTCTATGGTGGATAAAGCAACCACCTTTTGCAACTTGGAGATCCAACTCACCGTTTTCCCACCTATAGTAAAGACATAACCTGTAGTACTCCAACTGGTATCAATTTTCCCTTCCAAATCTACATCCACATAGCCTGCTAAATCAGTATTAGAGCCCCCAAAACATAAGTGTTTAGTGGATGTACCGCTCAAATATCTGAGAATCCATTTTACTGCATTTCAATGCTCCAATCCGGGATTACTCATATACCTGCTTACAACTCCTAAACATGTGCAATATCAGGTCTCATGCATATTATGGCATACATTAAACCTCCTACAGTTGAAGCATATGGTACCTTGGACATTTTTTCTTCCTCGTGTGTTTTAGGACACATCTCCTTAGTCAATTTCAAATGACTAGGCAAAGGTGTGCTAACAGATTTTGCATTCTCCATATGGAATCTCTACAACACCTTTTCAACATAATCAACCTGCGATATAGTCAATTTTCTATTCTTCTTATCTCTGCAAATTTTCATACCAAGGATTTGTTTTGCTGCCTCCAAATCCTTCATAGAAAATGATTGTGCTAACTGTTGTTTTAACTCTCATATATGATCCATGTTAGACCCTGCTACAAGCATGTCATCAACATATAAACATAAAATAATATAGATGTCATTATCCAACCTCTTAAAATAAACACAATGGTCAGAATTACACTGACTCTAGCCTTGCTCAGCCATAAAACTATCAAATTTTAAATACCATTGTCAAGGTACTTATTTCAAGCCATATAAACTCTTCTTCAATCTGCACACCAATTTCTCCTTACCTTTAACCTCAAATCCCTATGGTTGTTCCATATATATCTCCTCCTCCAAATCACCCTAGAGAAAGGTAGTTTTCACATCTAGTTGTTCCAAATGCAAATCTTCAGCAACCACAATACTTAAAATAGTATGAATAGAAGTCATCTTAACAACTGGAGAAAAAATCTCATCAAAATCAATGCCCTTTTTCTGTGCAAATCCTTTTACAACTAACCTAGCTTTAAATCTTTTCTTACCTCCATCTTCCTCTTTCATCCTATAGACTCATTTGTTTGGTAAAGCCTTTTTACCTACAGGTAATTTACATAATTCCAAAGTCTAATTTTTCAGCAAGAAGTCCATTTCTTCTTTCATTGCAAACTCTCACTGAACCTTTGTATCCACCTGCATAGATTCATCATACCCTTCTAGTTCACCAACGTCTGTTAACAAAATAGCATACAAAGAGGGAGAAAACCTTTCAAGAGGTCTACTTAGCCTTGTTGACCGTCTAACATTCACTAGACTTTGTGGTACTTCTTGTTGTTGTTGTGGAGCATGAGGAACCACTGGAACATCACTATCTAGAGTATCATGTAGCACCATAAAATCTTTTTCTTTCTTCTCATACTGCTGCAACTGATCTTTGTACAACACCTTCTCATTGAATACAACATCCCTACTTCTCACAATTTTTTAGATTTTCAACATCCCAAAGCCTATAACCAAATTCATCAATGCCATATCTAATGAAGATACACTTTTTTATTTTGCATCCAACTTGATTCTATTTTTAGAATCTGCATGTGCAAATGCTTCACATCCAAAAGTTTTGATAAAAGAATAACTCACCTTCTTACTTGTCCATACTTCCTCTGGAATACCACAACCCAAAGGAACTAAAGGACCTCTATTAATTAAATATACAACGGTATTAACAGCCTCTACCCACATGTTTAAAGGCAGCCCAACATGCAATCTCATGCTCCTTGCACACTCCATTACTATCCTATTCATATGCTCGGCCACTCCATTTTCTTGTGGAGTCCTTGAAACTATTTTCTGTCTACGAATTCCATTAAAGGAACAATAATCCTCAAATTCTTTGCTGCAATACTCACCACCATTATCAGATCTGAGATATTTTAATCTTTTACTCATCTCATTCTCAACCAAGCTTCTCCATTTCTTAAATGTTTCACTTACATCAGATTTCTACCTAAGGAAATAAATCCAAACCTTCCTAGTTGCATCATCTATGAATGTAACATAATATCGAGACCACCGAGAGAAGATACCTGAGCTAGTCCCCATACATATGTATCCACAAGCTCTATTTTTTCATCTTTCTTTTGCTTCCCATCCTTAAGAAAACTAACTCTCTTTTGTTTGTCATACACACAACTTTCATGGAAATCCATATTAATACATTTCAGACATGGTAAAACTTTCTTAGAATGAAGTACCTTCATACCTTTTTCACTCATATGCCCAAGTCTGTTATGCCACAGTATTGTCTCAGAACCTACAGCAACTATTTCAATCTCTTCCTACAAACCTACAACAACTGTTCCTAAACCTATTTGTTTTTTCTCTACAACAACTAAAGTAGAAGGAACAATATGACATGTACAAAGATAGAAGGTGCCTACTTTCACACCTTTTGCTACTATTAAAAACCTCTTGAAACCTTCCAATGTTTATCATTAAAAGTAAGTGTACAACCTTCATCACCTAGCTATCTTGTTGAAAATAAATTCCTACTCAGTCTTGGAACGTGCCTTACCTCTTGTAGTAGCCAATGATTCCCATTTTGCAACTTAGTCTTGATTCTTCCCTTTCCAACAAGCTGACAAGGTCCATTATCTCCCAAATAAACCTGCTGAAAATCCCCTTGGACATAATCAAGAAAATAACTTCTATGGGGTGTAGCATGAAATGAGGCCCCTAAATCTAAAACTCATGAATCATCAACATTATCTAGGGAAAGAATCAAAGCATCATCTTCAGATTTATTACTTACCACATTTGCCTCCTTATTGTCTTCTTGTTTTTCTCCTTCTTTATTCTTCCGAAACCAACAATCTTTCTTCAAATGACCTAGTTTCCCACAGTACCAGCAATCCTTCTGTCCTCTGGATTGGGACCTCTTGTCCTTTGATTTTTCTCATGACTTCCCATGACCTCAAGAACCTTTTACTCTCTCCTTTGATCTACCCCTGCTTTCTGCATTCAAAACACTACCTGATGTGGATCCACCTAAGCTTTTTCGTTGCATTTCCTCACTAAGGATAACACCAACAACATCAAATTTCAAGTATTTGAACCAGAGACAAAGTTACTTACAGCCATTACCAATCTATTCCAGCTTTCTGACAAAGAACATAAAACTAAGAGAGCCCTCACCTCTTCAAAAAATTTTACTTTTACAGAAGTTAATTGACTGGTAATCGTATTAAACTCATTTAAATGATCTATCACAGATCCACCTTCAATCATTTTTATATTAAACAAACGCTTCATGAGAAATACCTTATTTGAGGCTAAGGGTTTTTCATACAATTTAGCCAAAGCTTTCATCAGTTCATCTGTTGTCTTCGCTTCTGTTATATTGAATGCCATAGATGGTGTTAGGCACAACCGAATGGTTCCCAATGCCTTTCTATCCAGAAGATCCCAATCCTCATCAGTCATTGCTACCAGTTTCTTGGCTTTTCCTTCCAACGGCCTCCATAAATCCTTCTGATAGAGATAATCCTCCATCTACATCTTCCATAACTGATAGTTCTGCCCATTGAATTTATCTACCTTCAATTTACCCTTGTCCACCATTGCTCCCACTTAACCGTGAGACTCCCACTCAACCGTGAGACCTTCCTACAGATGATAATCAAACACAACCCCCTCTGATACCACTTGTTAGGAATTGCATGTAGAAGATATCAATTAAATGCAGATAAAGATTAAATAGAGGAATGAAAATACACAGAAATAATAACAGTGAGAGACAATTTTTAACGTGGTTCACCCAAACTTAGGCTACATCCACCAACAGAGTCCAATATTATTATCCATCAAATCAAACAAATTATAACTAGCAATTTGTGCAACTCAATACCGCTGAAAATGCTACAATATAATGTCGATGGAAACCCTAACCCTTAGCCATTTTTATCAAGACTTATGTTGGTTACAAATTAGGGTTTTTTATGTTGGCCAATAGAAAAATAACTCTCAACACCTTTAGAAAATAATAGGCAATTTTTGCTTCGGGGGCACTGCTCCCAGTAAGCCCCGAACCCCCATTGTGGGCTCCACCCCTTGGCCCCTATTGGGGGGATAAGCCCCCCGGGCCTCGCAAGAGGGGCTCTGCCCCTCCATATACTCCCCTGTTAAATAATTTGGGGGGAAACCACGCCGATAAAAGTGGGGAAAATTTAACCTCCGAGTCTGATTAGGCTCCATATAACAACATTAGTTTATGTGCTCCAAAAATGCTCACACTTTACATGATGTATCTTGTACCTCTGACTACAAAATAACTACTACCTTTGTTGGATCTATTGCATCCCATCCTTACATATTATATGACTCGATAGCTTTTTAAACATAGTTATAAATGTGTACTTCAAATTAAGCACAACACTTAATTGATGGCATTGAACATCAAGTGCAAAGAATTGATGTGGTGCACCACCATCCCATATATTGTCCAGTCATCTAAGTAAACTTGTAGGAGCTCATAAATGAAATCCTTAAACTATAATAATGCATGAAAACATTGCTAAAGCCTTCTTTAGCACAAAGGTCGTGACATTACATGTAAAACTACCACATTCAATAGTAAAACTTGTTATCACATTCTCCTCCTCTTTAACTTACACCTAATGATACCCAAAGAAATTATTTGTAAATATGTATGCTTCCGTTCCAACAATGTCTTTCGAGTTCTCTCCATGAATGGAGCTATAAATGGGCTTGTAATGCATGCACCATTTAGCATGATTTAATCTACACATATCCTTATGTACTTAGATTTCTTAATAGAGATTACCATGGAGATCACCTATTCTATTTATCAACTGAAAAACCACCCCTACCTCTAACATTTTATCTATCTCCTCTTTCATCTTAATGCATAGATTGGGGTTCAATCTTTATGGTTACTTCTTCACTAGTTTAGACCCTCGCTTCAATTCAATCTACATTTTCTTGAGGTGTGGGTGTAGACCTTTCATTTCTTAATAGCCTCTAGGGAATTGGCCATTATACTCATGCAAGATAGAAATCAATTGTGTAAGTTCTTCTTTAGTCTAGTATTCTCTAATAATCACCATTTTGGGATCTTCAATAATTATGTTTATCTGGATTGACTTCATGGGCTCATTATAACATGCCTTGTTATCAACTGTAGTCTCCTTTACCATTTTCTCATCTTTAGAGGTCTACACTTGTAAGTTGTGCAACACATCCTTGTCTACTTTGATTTCACTTTGTGCAACATTGTCAGTTGAATTACCTTATTTGTGTTTCTAGTATCCTTGCCTACTCTCCTAGCATAATTTCTAGGCTTGGTCTCCAAGCCCTTCTCTTCGAACATTCATCAAAATGTAACGACAATCTTGGGTTGGTTGTTGAATAAGACTTCTCTAAAGTTTTTCAACACCCACTCAACTCCTAGATTAGAATCAAGAAATTCATAGATACTAGAATCAATTTTTAGCTTATCCCATGTAGAGATCTCCTTATGATTCTAAATGTACCAAACATATGCCAAACACAAATGTTGTTGCGAACTTATGCACCCATAATTATTTATGGAAGTTTGCAAGCAACAACCCCCATATGCCCTCACAAGTGAAGATAGTTGATGGGACAAAATTTCTCTTGTGTATGATAGCACCTAGTGTACACATGGTTCCGGAAACCTATTTAAAGTTGGCCTAATCCTTTACTAAAGATCGGTGATCCTCCCACAATCTCATCAATGTATCTTGTAGGGAATAAGTTATAAATGGAAGTGGCCATGTTCCTTTAGAAAGACCTCCTCCATGGATATGCAGTATTGCTCAGGGCTAGACACCCCACCACAATAAGGCCTAACCTTAGCAATTTGATAAACTCAATACACATGTATTGAATGTTGAATTCTAACCCACTATTTTACTATATTTACCTATTTATGTACCACTTCTAGACTACACTTGGGTCTAATCTCCTTATGTTAGATATGCACCCACACTCTCTTATTTGTGCATGATGAATTCCTTGGTGTAGGTGACACTTTCCTAGATGTTGATTATGCACACTAGCATAATCATTGCCTATTAGCTCATATTCACCATGCAACTAGTGTTTCAACTACACCTCTAAGTCTTTCTCTAATGCACTTTGCCAAGATAAAACACCCTCATGCATTAGCTCAATGTGGTCCTTTGTACATGTATTAATCTTGTATATTTCCTCTAGGTCCTCCTCCTCATTGTGGATTGAATTATGGTATTGAATTATGAGACTGGAAAATTCTTCATGTTTTATTTGGGCTATTAGTGATTTGAGTGGTGTTTTATGGGTGTGAAGTGTGGGCTGGTAATAAATTAGAAATAAAATGTAGACAAATAGAGTTAATTAAAAAGCACTTGATTACAAGAAAACTTAAAATAAAAGCATCAATTCATTATGAGGTTCTTCTAATAGAAATAGGAACCTTCCCTAATGAGGTGGTAGCTATGGTTTGGCTCCTAGGATATTTGAAAAAATGAATAGATGGAGGAAATTTGTAGATGGCCTAAGGTTATCACCAAATAAGTTTTGAACAAAGAAAGAGGACTTGGATGAAACAAAAAATAAGTGGATGAATAATTGGAATATGAACTTAGATGCATGACCAAATGATAATAAATACATAAAAGCATTTGTTATTGATAACTTTCACATGGTTATGTAGGAAAAGACATTGAAAGAGGGAAAATATTTTGATGAATTTAACCTTGTATGTGATCTCCACCAAAAGTATTATATAAAGGAAAATATCACTTAGAGAGTAAAGATGATCATATCCCAATTAAGGACTAACTCACATCATCTTCAATGTGAAACATGCAAATGGAAGTGACCAAAAGAAGATTGGGAGGAGACAATATTATTTTTTACACCTTGGATATTGTTGGAGTTTATGCTCTATTAGGAGGATTACACCTTGAAATGGCACCATGAATATGATACACAAGCATTCTGTTGATCTTATATTCGGTGTATATCTTTGAATTATCTTTATTTTATTTATAGGTTCATTAAAAGTCATATCAATGCTCTTTCCAGTGCCACATTTTGTAGTAGTATCACAAGTTTAGGACTTTCTGCATCTGTCCACCATATGCTCTCACCTTTCCCTTTCAAGATCTTGGTGATCAAAATGTGGCTACAAAAGTAGTTGCACTAAGCATCTTGCATAAATTCTACCAATTTGTTTCCATTGCTAATAGTTGTTTTTGTTTTCGGCCAGAAACCTTTTGTCAAAGGTTTTCAAATATCCTCAAAAGAGATGCTTTTAGCTAAGCTAAATTCCCCATAAAAGGTATATTAAAGTGATGGATTCTTAGATTCCAATACACAAGCCTTAAACAACCTCTACATACAACCTTAAGCTTCCATGTACCCTCAGGTATATCCCTTTTTCTCCAACCTGGTGGAGTTCACACACAAGATTGTAAGTAATTGAAGCTACTCACAAGGATTTTAATTCTAGCATTGTGGCATATCCAAATGAGATTACAAAACAAAAGTTGTCGATATAAATAATGTTGTAAGGGATACGTGGATTCATATCCACCGGCTATGTGGATCCTCGTGTGATGATTCCATACACCGAAGTAAAATGAGGTTGTTCCAACTTATAAAGTGTTATGTCTTCATTTAATACAGAGTTAAAGACAAAACACTAACTTCGAGAGGACAAATTCCTTGGTCAATTACTTCAATGTGAAAGAAAATATATTGCTTCGTTAATGGAGTATATATGGCATTTTCGATTCTAAATTGAATAGTTTAATTCCTTAGCTATGTTGTGATAGCAATCAATTGATTCATTAATTAAGCATTCCCATGACATCATTTAAATAGAAAAATATAATCCAATCATATATTGACTTTCCATTGTATGAACACTTTGTACACAGACAAGCCTATAGAGTAATAATCTCTGGTCTATGTAACTGTAATATGCTTCTCTCTCATTATTGGCACGGAAATAATCAGTCCTCTCTATCTTTTAACAATAATTATTTACTTAAATTTTTTTTAAGAGCAATGATAATTGGGAACCAATTGCCGCTGGTTACCATCTATAAAAATAGAAAACCCCTAAAATCACTGGGTATTTCTATAAACAAAAAACCATCAATTTTCAAAACCCTTAGAAGTTCACAAGCAAAAAGAGGGGTTAGATAAATGTGATTTTATAAAGTCTAGCTATAGATTTAGATTCTTGAAAGAAAAGGCCATTTGACTACGTTTTAGTAATTTTAAAGCTATATGTTACGAAAACTCTCCTAATTGAGTTGGACTTGGAATCTATAATGATTATTGTCTTTGGAAAATGGTGTTTTTTTCAAAGGTTGACCTGTGTTTTAGAAGTTTATCTGCACCATCACAACATGTCATTTAAGAGGTTTATCAAGCCTAAAATATTAGTCTTTGGCGTATACTTAGGAATTTAGTCAATTTTTTATGGAATGTATTTTTTCATATCTGTGGATTTAACAAATAGAATTCTATAAACCCTAATTTCTTCTTGAAGTTATAATTAAAGATTTTTAAAATAACTTTAATTATTTTTAAATTTTTACATTTAACAAATTTCAATTTAGTTGTATTCAAACTCTAAATTAAATCATTTTTTTATGATAGTCAATTTTTTATGGAATGTATTTTTTCATATCTGTGGATTTAACAAATAGAATTCTATAAACCCTAATTTCTTCTTGAAGTTATAATTAAAGATTTTTAAAATAACTTTAATTATTTTTAAATTTTTACATTTAACAAATTTCAATTTAGTTGTATTCAAACTCTAAATTAAATCATTTTTTTACCTCATAATTTCTATTTGACAGTGAAATTCCAAACCTAATCACACTGATTTATTATGATAATAGCTTTGTATAAAACAAAGGTGTTTTACAAAGACTTACATATAATTATAAAATTAGCCTTTTTAGATAAGGATGGTGGCAAGCTTTAAAAAAATGATTACTAAAAAATAGAAATCATATTTTATATAATACACTATTTTGTCAATAAAAGATAAATAAAAATAAAATCCTCATACACAACATTTCTTGAAATCCAATGTCAATGTACCACACGTCCATAAATGCAAGATCTTTTCACAAGAAATATTGGCTTTAAAAGCGTAATTTAGTGTTTCATATCTCTTCTTTCTTCCTCTACAAATAACCTATCAGCAAATCCGTTGCACACAAAAATTGTGCAACTACTAGTCATTATCATCCATCCTATCATAGAGGGTCCTTAGCCATTGCATGTCTGTATAATAATTCTAATCATGCCAATTCAGTGATTGATTGCTTTCATTTTTTTTTTTTTAATTCAATGGAAATTCTTGTTGATAAGTGATGCTTCATGGGAGACGGCTTAAATTTGATGGTCATATAGCCGTAAAATACAATTAAAATTTTAGGAAGACCATATCATTTGAAAGGGAAGATTTGAGGTAAATTGTCAACATTTCTATGTATATATATATATATATAGGCTTTAATATTTGAAAGGCAATTTTAAATAGATGATTGTCACAAAAAAAATTGCTTGACAGGCAGGGTTGAACATCAAATTTAGGCCCTAGTCACTGGGAGAGATTGAACACGCAGTTGGAGTACTATTTTTTACAGAGTTCTATTTATAATAATAAGTTGCAATAGATGGTTGATGTTTTGAGTCCAAGGGCCTAAATTTGATAGCGGTACGACCATATTTAAACATTTTTGCCATAAAATACAATCAAAATTTTAAAAAGATAAGTATCACATGAAAGGAGAAATTTTGAATAGACTGTCAAAATTTATATAAAATTGTGACAATAAATATTTACCTTATATATAATTTTACTTATACTAAGATATGTCATAATATTTTAAGGGCACCTTGAATGAATAACCATCATAAAAACTTGCTTGACACTAGGGTTGACCGTCAAAAATTTTCCCGACAAATTTAGGCCCTGCGACTCACTTTTACAATATCTTTTTAGAAGTATTTATAAGTGCTCCTACATTTAACAGTGTATATTCATTTTGCTTTGCTTTCATATGGACTGTATAAAATGCTAATAAAATACTACATGTGTTCACATGCACAAAGCATGAAAAAGACTAAAAATAGAGCAATGCCTAAAAAGCACACAAACTAAAAACAGAGAGAACGAAAAGACTAAAAATAGAGCAATGCCTAAAAAGCACACAAGCTAAAAATAGAAAGAACAAAACAACTAAAAATAGAGCAAGGCCTAAAAAGCATGAACAAACTAAAAATAGAAAGAACAGACTAAAAAAGAAAAACAACAATAAAAGCGTGCCATGAAAATTTTAATCTCTTGAAGAAAGAAATCACAAAAATTTTCTATGGTTCTATGGGATAAGAAGTTTTCTACGAGATGAGAAGTTTTCTATAGGATAAGAAGCCAAGATTCAGAAGTTTTGAAGTAAGAAGTTTATGCAGATTTATCTCCCGTCCGCCAAGCGCACTGCATGGAGTCTCATTTTTTAATGACCTACAACGGCGATGAGTAAGTTTTCCAATATCCCACCTCTTTCAGTCATCAAATCATTTGTATGGTTTATTTTTTTTCTACCATAGATATTTGTTTCATCGCTTTTATTTTTGTTGTAAATGTTTAGTGATGGAATGAATGAATGAAGATTTTTACAGGGCCTTCTTGTTGTCCTTTTTTTTCTTTCAGAATCTTCAATCTTTTGCTGTGAATCTTAGTCAAATAAATTGTAGTATTTGTTATCCTTTTTTCTTCCAATGGAATATTCTCATAGGCAGGACATTCCATAATATAGTGCCATTCCATTTCCACAAGCCCCAAAGTAAAAAAATAGCATGGAGGAACATGTTGGAAATTTAATCTTCGTCATAGCAATTTAATGCTGACTGCCCCCGCGTCAAACCTGGGGATCTCCCGCATCCTCCCCCAACACCGTTGGCCTGCCAGCATTCAATTCTGGTAGGTGCATTTGAATTTGAAAGTTGAGCGCCCATTTTGCTGGGCATGTAGAAGAGACAAAAAGAGAGGGAAAATGCAATGAGCAGTGAGAGTGGACGGAAGAGAACAACCTGCAGCAGCAAAGGAATTAGAAGGTTCCAACAGTGAACAATAGAAGGAGAACAGCAGAGGATAGAATGTTGCAGCAGCAACAGTAGACAGCTACGGAGTTCCAGGCAGCTCCGGATATACAGTGTGCAGCTCCAGAGATTGGGGCAGAGTCAAAAAACAGAGCAGCATCTCTGTATTGTAATGTAAATGAAGTTTTAAATGTATTCTAGTTGAAGGAAATATATAAACAAGATATATTGCTGTCCATCTGTGTTTGGTTTCCTATGTGTTTGCATTTGTTTTTGCTGTTCATTATTGCTGAATCTCATTGCATCCGGATAGCATTCTGCCCATCCCCTGTTTTTCTTGCCAACAAGTGGTATCAGAGCCCTGTTTTTCTGGGTAGTCAAGTTTGTGTGGGTATTCTATAAGGCCTAGTTTTATCTAGGCATTCATGGCAGGTGGGGACAGCAAAGGATGGCAGCAGCCACCGAATTTTGATGGGCAGAACTATGATATTTGGTCTAAAAAGATGAAGACCATTCTGGTTGCGAATGACCTATGGGATTTGGTCACTAATGGGTTTACCGACAATACAGACCCAGCAGCCTATGTAGCCCTAACGAATGCTCAAAGAAACCAGTTGAAGGAAACTAGGATGAAAGATGCTAAAGCCCTCAGTCTAGTTGAGGCAGCCTTGACAGAGGCTATTTTCCCCCGCATTGCAGCAGCAAACTACTCTAAGCAGGCTTGGGATATACTGCAGAACAACTACAAAGGAACTGACAAAGTGAGGTCAGTCAAGCTCCAGCTGTTTAGAAGAGATTTTGAGATGCTACAGATGAAGGAGTGTGAGTCTATTTCAAACTTTCACACCAGGGTTTCTACCATGCTGAATCAGCTTAGGATAAATGGAGAAACCATGGATGAACAAAGGATTGTTGAGAAAATCCTGAGGTGTCTACCTTCCAGATTTGACCCTATTGTGATAACCATTGAGGAGACAAAGGATCTGTCCAAGATGACAGTGGATGAGTTGATGGGCTCTCTACAAAGCCATGATCAGCGGTTGAATAGATCCGCTCCTTCCCTTGAGCAAGCCTTCAAGGCTCAGACCAATGCAAGAGGTCGGGGAAGAGGAAGGAACAACAGAGGTAAAGGTCAAAGAGGTAGAGGAAGAAGCAACTCTGGAAGAGGAGTTTCAAACAGCCAAGAAGAGGCAAGCAGCTCACAGCCAAGCTATCAAGGAATGAAGAAGAACAGCAGTTCGAATCAGAGGTATGACAAAAGTAATATTCAATGCTATTACTGTCATAAGTTTGGTCATTATGCTAGTGAGTGTAGAAAGAAACAGCAAGACCATGGAGGCCAAAATACTAATGTAGCAAATGAGAATCAGGCTGAAAATGAGAAACAGTCCAAGGTATTTATAGTGTGCAACCTTGCTGAGAAGAGTAGCCCTGAAGTATGGTATTTGGACAGCGGGTGTAGCAACTACATGAGAGGAAATGAAAACTTGTTTGCCTCCATTGACAGAAATATCAAATCTGAAATCATGATGGGGAACAGCCAAAAGGTTCCTGTCATAGGAAGAGGCATCATCACAGTCCTCAGCAAGCAAGGTGAAAAAATGCAGATCCATGATGTCTATTATGCCCCTGGCATAAAGCATAACCTACTAAGCATTGGACGGATGGTCCAAAACGGTTATAGAATCCTAATGGAAAACGGAGGGTGCACTATATTTGATAGAGGAGGCAGCAAGAAGGTCATTGCAGCAGTGCAGATGACGAGAAACAGAATGTTTCCCCTGTCGCTGACTTCGGCGCCATCTCCGGCGCTAACTCTGGCGCTATCTTTAGCACAGTTTCCTGCACTATCTCCGGCGCTCACAGCAGTGGGATAGCAAACCGCCTTCAGGACAGTCATCAAAGACCCATCCAAACTCTGGCATTTAAGGTATGGGCACTTAAGCTTTTCTGGTTTGAGTTTACTGTCTAGGAAAGGCATGGTTAGAGGGCTACCAAACATTGTAGAGCCCGATGGCAAATGTGAAGCCTGCATTTTAGGAAAGCAGCATAGACAACCCTTTCAATCAGGGTATTCTAGAAGGGCAAGAGCACCATTAGAGTTGGTGCATTCAGATTTATGTGGCCCTATGAAAACTCCCACATTAGGTGGGAATGTATATTTTATGACCTTCATTGATGATTACAGCAGAAAAATATGGATTTATTTTTTGAAAAACAAATCAGAGGCCTTTGAGAAGTTTAAGGAGTTTAAGGCATCGGCTAAAAAGCAAAGCGGCCGACATCTCAAGGCCCTAAGAACTGATAGAGGAGGAGAGTATATCTCCAAACAATTTCTGAATTTCTACAAGTATGAAGGCATTCATAAATAGTTCACTACCAGGTACACTCCACAGCAAAATAGAGTTGCTGAAAGGAAAAACAGAACCATCACAGAGATGGCAGCAAGCATGCTGAAGGAAAAGGGACTGTCAAATGATTATTGGGGTGAAGCTGTAGCAATAGCAGTATACCTATTGAATAGGTGTCCTACAAAGGCCGTACGTGATCGGATTCCACAAGAGGCATGGACAAACTACAAATAGACAGTTGAGCACCTAAGAATTTTCGGGTGTGTGGCATATGCATTCGTGCCTAAAGAGAAGAGGTAGAAATTTGATGATAAAGGTGAGAAATGTATCTTCACGGGCTATAGTGAAGAATCACAAGCCTACAGGTTGTTTAATCCCATCACCAAGAAACTTGTGATCAGCAGAGACGTTGAGTTCATTGAGAATGAAGCATGGGATGGAACGGTGGACAGCACCACGGGTATTTCAGTCACAATACCCCTTGAAGATGAAGAAGCTCCGGAGGACAGCAACTCAGGAGGAGCTAAGGAGAGCAGCAGCTCGAGGAGAAACTACCGTAGAGCTCTAGAAAACAGCAGCTCCGGAGATGTTCAGCATAGCAGCTCCGGAGGTAGACAGCAGCATTGCAGCTCCGGAGATCATCAGCTCCGGAGATCTGTAACTCCAGAGAACAGCGGCTCCGGAGGACGTTATAACAGCAGCTCTGGAGGTCAGTGCAGCAGCTCCGGAGGTCATCAGAACTGCAGCTCCGGAGGTCACAGCAGCAGCTCCGGAGGTCGTCACAACTGTAGCTCCGGAGGTCAGAACTGCCGCAACTCCAGAGGCAATTTAGATCCCACACTCGCATCAATGATCCAACGAAGGACAAAGAGTGTGAAGGAGATTTATGATAGCACAAGGTATGCTGATGATGATGAAGATTTAAATTTTGCATTATTTTCTTCTAGTGATCCAATCTACTTTGATGACGCTGTGAAAGGAGAGAAATGGTGTGTGGCCATGGATGAAGAATTGGATGCCATAGTGAGGAATGACACATGGCAACTAACTGATTTACCCAAGGGTAAACAAGTGATTGGAGTTAAGTGGGTCTATAAGACCAAGTCTACTGCTGAAGGAAAGATTGAAAGACATAAGGCAAGGCTGATTGTCAAAGGGTACAAACAACAGCCTGGAAGAGATTATGATGAGACCTATGCACCAATTGCAAGGCTGGAAACAGTTCAGGCAGTCATAGCAATTGCAGCCCAACACAGATGGAAGGTGTTTCAGATGGATGTAAAGTTAGCTTTCTTGAACGGAGTGCTGAAAGAGGAAGTGTATGTGGAGCAGCTACCTGGCTATGAAGTCCCAGGGCAAGAGGATAAAGTATACAGGCTCCGGAAAGCCCTCTATGGGCTGAAACAAGCACCTAGGGCATGGTACAGCAGGATTGACTCATATTTGTTGAGCAATGGCTTTAGCAAAAACAGCAGTGAGCCTACTCTCTACATCAAAGCAGCTGAAGGTAAAATTTTGATTGCTGTTTTGTATGTAGATGATCTGATTTTTACTAGAAATAGTGATCTTTTCATTGCTGATTTCAAAGAGGCAATGAAGAATGAGTTTGAGATGACAGACTTAGGTCTGCTGAAGTATTTCCTTGGTATTGAGGTCAAGCAAACAGAGCATGGCATATTTATTTCGCAAACTAACTATGCCAAACAGATTGTGAAAAGGTTTAAAATGGAGAATAGTAAACCTGCCCCTACACCTACAGCCACAGGTCTGAAGTTGAGTAAAGAGGACAGCAGCAGAGAAGTAAACCCAACCCTCTATAAGAGCATGGTTGGAAGCCTCATGTACTTGACAGCAACTAGGCCTGATTTGATGTATGCTATAAGCCTGATTTCTAGGTTCATGGAGAAGCCTAAGGACACACATTAGCAAGCAGGAAAGAGGATCCTGAGGTATGTCAATGGCACAACAGGTTATGGCATTTTGTATGATGTTTCTAATGAATTTAAGTTGGCTGGTTTCACAAACAGTGATTGGGCAGGAAATGTAGATGACCGAAAGAGTACATCTAGCTATGTATTTCACATAGGTTTAGGTGTGATATCATGGGCATCCAAGAAGCAGCCCATTGTTTCTCTCTCTACAGCAGAAGCTGAGTATATTGCAGCAAATGCAGCAGCTTGTCAGGCTATTTGGCTGAGAAGAATCCTTGCAGACTTGTATGAGCAGCAAGAAGATGGTACGACCATTTATTGTGACAATGTTTCATCAATAGCCCTGACAAAGAATCCAGTCTTCCATGGACGAAGCAAGCATATTGAGATCCGTTATCACTTCATTAGGGAGTTGGTAGAACGAGGAGAAATTGAGTTACAGTATTGCAGATCCGAGCAGCAGCTCGCTGATATTTTCACAAAAGCATTGCCGAAAGATACTTTTGAATGCCTAAGAGATAGGCTAGGCATTGTGGACAGCTCCGGAGGTGTGCAACCCCAGAAAGAGGACAGCTACGGAGGTGTGCAGTCCTACAAAGAAAACAACTACGGAGATACAGATCTGGAAAGACAGCAGGAGAGCTCCAGAGATTCAACTCTGGAATGTATGTGCAGCTCCGGAGATGCTCCGGAGATGCAGAAAAGGAACTCTGGAGTTGCAAAGAGTCAGCTCCGGAGATGCTTCGGAGATGCTGAAACAGAAAGTCAGCTCCGGAGATGCAGATAGGGAGCTCCGGAGATGCAGAGGGCAGCTCTGGAGATGATGCAGCATGACAGAAAGAGCTCTGAAGATTTGCTCCAGAAAGGCAAAGGCAAATGTATATCTCCGAAGATCAATTCCGGAATGAAAAGTGCTGATTGACGTCTGACTTCAGATTAAGGGGGAGTGTTGGAAATTTAATCTTCGTCAGAGCAATTTAATGCTGACTGCCCCCGCGTCAGACCTGGGGATCTCCCGCATCTTCCCCCAGCACCGTTGGCCTGCCAGCATTCAATTCTGGTAGGTGCATTTGAATTTGAAAGTTGAGCGCCCATTTTGCTGGGCATGTAGAAGAGACAAAAAGAGAGGGAAAATGCAATGAGCAGTGAGAGTGGACGGAAGAGAACAACCTGCAGCAGCAGAGAAATTAGAAGGTTCCAACAGTGAACAGCAGAAGGAGAACAGCAGAGGATAGAATGTTGCAGCAGCAACAGTAGACAGCTACGGAGTTCCAGGCAGCTCCGAATATACAGGGTGTAGCTCCAGAGATTGGGGCAGAGTCAGAAAATAGAGCAGCATCTCTGTATTGTAATGTAAATGAAGTTTTGAATGTATTCTAATTGAAGGAAATATATAAACAAGATATATTGTTGTCCATCTGTGTTTGGTTTCCTGTGTGTTTGCATTTGTATTTGCTATTCATTATTGCTGAATCTCATTGCATCCGGATAGCATTCTGCCCATCCCCTGTTTTTCTTGCCAACAGAACATAATGACTGCAGTTTTGAGACTGATGGAAAAAGAGCCATTTGAGGTAGCCAAATACCCAGCTGGAATGGATGACGCCGTACAAGACTTTGGTAGGAAATGCTCTTCCATAAGTAGAGTTCCTCAAGACTTAAGGTCTATGAGACAAGAAGCATATGATCCTAAGATAGTGGGATTGGGAATTTATCATCACAAATTGAGTCTGCACTTATCTACAAATGGGGAAGTAAAGGTGTTCTTTGGAAAAGGGAGAGAGAAGCTAAAGGCATTATGCATTACGGTCAATAGGTTAAAAGGTATCACTGTCGACAATTTGGTGGCAGAGATTGAGAAGTTGGACGTGAAAATTGGAAAAGAAAGCATAGATAATTTATCTGAAGAAATACTCGATTGGAATTTTTCTATGGACGCTTGTTTCATTCTAGAATTTTTCAGATTGTCATTCTACCGTTCAGATCACACCATTTAGAGTGAGATAATGACTGACATTTTCAAGTTGGAGAACCAGATTCCTTTATTTATACTGTTGCGGATACTCGAACTAGAGTTTCACACCCATGAAAATGCAATCTCTAGTTTGGCTGACATTTTGTGTATGGACGCCCAGTTTACAATTCTTCCCTTCTGCTTGAAGTCTGTGGAAAAGAGAATCCTTCAAGCGAAACTCCAATCAATTATTAAAGAAGAACCAAGCCATCTATTGGATTTGTTAAGCAAAATTATTGAGGATTTATTACGGCCCTCTAATATCTCTACAGGTATCAATGATAGACATCAAATCTCCAGAGTCCTTTATTTTGTTTTTATTTCCGTGGTTATAGCTTCTTTCTTTCTTACTTTGTCATCTGGCCCAATTTTCTTTTGTTACCTTCAATTCTTTTTTATGTTAGATTTAAGGTGTTTCATTGTTCTTTCCCTTTTTGCTTTTATACTTTGTGTTTTGGGATTAGGTTTTTAGATGCTTGTTGCTTATTTGTAGGGATAAGAGTATTCCTTTATTTTATTTTTTCCCTCCTTTTTAGTCTTTTGATTCCATGGCTACTCCCTCCTCTATTTAGTCTGTGTCTGAAAATTACCTTACTATTTTATCTCTAATTTCTCTTGATAATGGATCCGAAATAGTGAAGAAAAAACTCTCACACAATTAAATCCTGAAATACTGTTCTCAATCTCTACAGGTGTTACAGGTATGGATGCATTTCCAAATAATGTATATGACTGGATGGATTTTATGTCTGCAGTTGTACATAGAGATACAGATATTGTACAGGAGTTTCTAATCAGATTTAAACCTAGCGAAGATGGGCAAGTTCGATTTAAAAAGGGATGGTTTGGATCAGGTGTGCTTTACCTTCCTCAAATGCATCTTTCTGAAGAAACAGAACCACTCCTCTTGAACTTGATAGCTTTTGCAATCACATCAGAGAACATAATTGGTCATTTTATGTTTTTAATGAAATGTGTAATCTGTTCGAACAGTAAATCTATTGCTCTGCTTAAGAAAGCGGAAGTTATTATCAATAAAAGGAATGACACAGAATTATGTGCAATGTTCAATACCCTCTCCAATGTAACAAGTAAAAGCTGTGCTTCATTTGAGGATGTGTGGAGTCAGATAAGTAAACACCGTAGCAACCAACAAGTGGAGGCTATGGTTTATCTTTCAAGTGATTTGGTTTATCATTGGATTTTGTCTACTCTTTTTTGTTAGCTATTTTTTTATGTAGATATGGATTCAGCCTTCAGCTACATAAGTATTCAGTCTCCTACATAAGCCTTTGAAAATATCCCTCGGACGATGTAGCTTCGCCTAGTTTTCTTGAAAAAAAAGAACTTTTATCATTTTGGAGAACAAACTGGTAAAATTTCTGTGTTTTATTGCTGGATTTTTCTGCTATGCTGGGAGAATCGCCTGAAAAAGGGTTCTATGAAATTGTGCACTTGACATCAAAAGGCTAACATGGATGATCACTACACATACAAGGCAGCATGAAGACACACACTACTTGGACTAGTTCACTTAATAAAACAATTTGAAGATTTGAGTGGTCAGTTATTTTAGAATATAAAGAACTTATCTAGTGCTGTAATTAAAATGACCTAATGTTTTGGGATTTTGACAGACAAGTGTATCAGGTTTAAATTTGTTGTTTGATATCTTTTGTCCATTTTTGCATTCATATGAAAGCTTGCCCATTTTTGACAAATGAAATGAATAACTTGGATTCTGTCTACTGTTTTTGTTAGCTATCTTTGGATTTGTCTATCAGATTGTAGGCTGCTTACTGTTTAACTTTAGACAATAAGATACGAAGACAATTTCCTATATTCAATAAGATATGGATGAATCAATATTTTTATGACTTTTGACAAAAATTCATGTTAGTGTATCATATTGTGTAAAATGTTTACTAAAGAATTAATAAGATAAAAAACTATTAAGATATCAAATTATAGAAAAGAAGTTAGAAATTTTAATTATTAAAGAGTTTGATTAGTAATGAATTCAAATTTTATTTTATGAGAATTATTAATTTAGTCAGGTTTAATGGTGAGCACATGTTAAATGAAAAACTTGTATAGAAATGTTAAACAGTTTGACTCTAATCAATTATATGGCTTGGCATGCTTGTCTTCTTTCTTAGTATAATGATCTCTACGTGTGGGTAGATTTATATTGAATAGATTTTCAGGAGAAATCATACCCCTCAGAACAGAATTAGTGTTCAAATTTAGTACTCCCCTCCATCTAATTCAACCAATTGAGCTTCCAAAAGCTCTTTTTCATCAATAATATGTACTTTGAAGACCTCTGAGCTATTGATGCAGGAGCTTCCAAAGGTATAAGGGCAATCTTGCATCACCCAAAAAAAAAGAAGTTAACTCAAAACCATTGTAGTTGTTCTCATTTCTTCCTATAATTAATGTTTTTGGTTCCATAATATCTAGAATAATAATGTAGGACTTTTAGTTTTTTCAACACTGCTAAAAATAGCTACCTGCCTACTTAGGAAAGTGTACCTGCTATTTTTAGAAAGTTTGCATTTGGGCACGTAATGAAGCAAAAACTTCCAAAAAGTTACATAACAGAAATATAAGACTTTTGGCAAAGGAATCAGGCAAAGATCATTTGTGCGCTGAAAGATATTAAAGTTTTTGTTTTCTGAAAAGCCCCTGAAAATTTATGGAACGAGATATGAGGCATTAAAACTTCTCATAACGTCTCGAAAAGTTGATGGAAATTTGTTTACGAATGTCTGGCGTGATATTTCACATCGCGAGCTTTCCGGCGCTTAAAACGGTTTGTCAATCGGACACCCGAATCAAAAGTTATGCTTCCCAGAAGTTGACCTACTTTTGGAGGGAGTTGCAAATTTTAAAATTTAGCTGGAGGCCACCAAAAAGTGCTATTTATGACTATTTTGGGAACCCTGGGCGGGAGTAGAGTTAAGGGGGCCAGTGTAGAGTCCAAAATAGGGGGAAAAACAGAAACCCTAGCTGATTTGGGGTTACAAAACACTGAAGATTCTAGAGTCTTGAGGTTGGGAAAGTTGTAATATGTTGCAGCCAGTAGAGGATTCATCCTCTGATTGTAATTGAGCTTCTGTAATGTAATGAGTTGCCCAGTTCAATAAAAGAAAGTTCTATTTGTTGTGTTCAATATCTATTATTGTGTGTTTTGTGATTTACCCCCTTCATCAAGTGGTATCAGAGCCAGGTTCCTGAGTGTGTAGACAGATCGCCGACCGTGAGGTAGTTTGCACTAGGACCTGAGGTTGTGGGTTTGCTGCAGAGATCAAGATGCCTCTGCAAAGAAATCATGTTGGAAGGAATGCTTTGATGGAAGAGGGTTTTAGAGCCCTACAAAGCCAAATCGATGCGTTGCAAGAGGAGCTGCGAAGAGGGTTTGATCCGAGAACAAGAGAAGAAAGTGAAGATGAAGCTGAAGAAGAGCTATCTGAGGAAGAGCAAGGAGCTGCAGGAGATCCTGCAAAAGTTAGGTTGTTGAGGGCCATTTCGAAGATCAGGAAGAGGCCCAGAATTGAAGTTTCCACATATTCTAGAGATTTGAATCCAGAACAACTTATTGATTGGATCAATGACATGGAGGAGTATTTCAAGTATGAAGATGTGGAGGACCCAGATCGTCAAGTTTGTAAAAATAAAGTTGAAGGGCCACGCCAATATTTGGTGGAAGGAGGTCCAATTAGAGAGGAACAGAAGAGGAAAAGGAAGGATCACCAGATGGGATTGGATGGTGGAGAAACTGAAGAAGTAGTTCATTCCTGTGGACTATGAGATGGAGTTGTTGAAGAAGCTGTAAGGACTAAAGCAAGGTAACAAGTCTGTCAAGGAGTATACAGAAGAGTTTTATAAGATTACTATCAGGACAGGCCATGTAGAGCCCAACAAGGAGAAGGTAGCCCGTTACATTAATGGGTTGAGGCCGAGTATTCAGGAGGAGCTGAGCCTGGTCAGAATGACCACCATAGAAGATGCATACCAATTTTCCTTGAAAGTGGAAGGGAAGTTTAATAAAAGATTTGACAGCAAGTAAAGGGGAAGAGGTCAAGGTGGAAGGACTGGTGGAAGGCCCTATGGAGGTTGTAATGAAGATCAAAAGAAAAGTGAAGAAGCTAGCACCATTCGAAATCAGAGAGGAGATAACACCTATTGCCCTCGTGACCAGAACAATGGTGAGCAAAGAGGAAGAGGAAGAGGCAGACCTAGGCAAAGACCTGGAAGAGGAGGTTTCAGAGGAACCTGTTTCCAATGTGGAGAAGAAGGGCATCGAGCATATGAGTGTCTGCAACATCAAGAAAGGACAAATAGAAGACCTGAAGGTAATGCACGAGTTGCACATGTAGATGAAGATGCACATTCTGAGCATTCTGAAGATGTTGAAAGGGGAGAAACCCTAGTTGTCAGAAGAACCTTGCTAAATGAGGAGAAAGAACCCAATTAGAGGAAGAGTTTATTCCGCACAAGGTGCAAATGTGAAGGTAAGTGTTGTGATATTATTATTGATAGTGGAAGCACTGATAATCTTGTTTCAGAGGAGATGGTTGACAAGTTGAAGTTGACAAGAAAAAAGCACCCACATCCATATCAAATTGCATGGTTGCAGAAGGACCATAGAGCTTTGGTCAATGAGCAGTGTTTAGTGAAGTTCAAGATTGGTGATTACCATGATGAGGTGTTGTGTGATATCATACCAATGGATGCATGTCATATGTTGTTGGGGAGGCCATGGCAGTATGATAGGAGCACTGTCCATGATGGCTGTGCAAACACATATTCCCTGACAAAGGATGGAGTTCGTCATAAGTTGAAGCCCATGAAGGAGGTGGAAGAAAAGGTATGTAGTACTGCCAGAATTTGCCTGGTAGATGGTAGGAAATTTTTGGAGGGCATGAAGCATGAGCGTCATTATTTGCATTGATTCCTAAGATTAGTCAAGAGAACTATGAAGATGTACCAGTAGAAGTTTCAGATATGTTAGAAGAGTTCCAGGACATTATCTCTGATAATGTACCAGAAGGTTTACCACCAGTAAGGAAGATAAGTCATCAAATGGATTTGATACTAGGAGCCAGTTTGCCAAACAAGGCAACCCATAGAATGACCCCTACAGAGAATGAAGAGCTGAACAGACAAGTTTAGGAGTTCTTGAGGAAGGGACTGATAAGGGAGAGCCTAAGTCCATGTGCGGTACCTGCAGTACTAGCACCAAAGAAGGATGGAGAATGGAGGATGTGTACAGACTCTCGAGCCATCAATAAGATAACAATCAAGTATAGATTTCCATTGCCAAGAATGGATGACATCATGGATTGTTTGAGTGGAGCCAAGTACTTCACGAAAATTGACCTAAAGAGTGGATATCACCAGATCCGTATCAGAGAAGGAGATGAATAGAAGACAGCCTTCAAGACAAAGGAAGGTTTGTATGAGTGGTTAGTCATGTCATTTGGGCTAACCAATGCACTGAGCACATTCATGCAGCCCATGAATGAGGTACTGAAAGAATTTTTGGGAAGTTTTATTATTGTTTATTTGGATGATATTTTGATTTTCAGTAAGACTTGGGATGAGCATTTGATGCATATCAGAAGAGTTCTAGAGAAGCTGAGGGAAGAGAAGTTGTTGATTAATCTGAAGAAATGTAGTTTTGCAAAGAAGGAGTTGGTGTACCTGGGATTTGTTGTCTCAGAAGAAGGTCTTAAGATGGACCCAGAAAAAGTAAGGGCTATCATTGAATGGCCTATGCCAAAGAGTGTCACAGAAGTAAGATCTTTTCATGGTTTGGCAAGTTTTTACAGAAAATTTATCAGGAATTTCAGTAGTATTTGTGCACCCCTAACTGAGACAATGAGAGGGGATAGAAAAGAGTTTAGATGGACTAAAGGAGCAGACAAGAGCTTTGATACATTGAAACAAAAAGTCGTAGAACAACTTGTTTTGGTACTTCCAGATTTTAATAAGGTATTTCAGGTAGATTGTGATGCTAGTGGTAGTGGTATAGGAGTTGTTTTGAGCCAAGAAGGTAAGCCCATTGCCTATTTTAGTGAGAAGCTTAATGATGCCAAGAAAAAGTATTCTATTTATGATCAGAAGTTTTATGCAATAGTTTAGGCTTTGAAGAAATGGAGACATTATTTGTTTCCAAAGGAGTTTGTTTTATATACTGATCATCAAGCTTTACAATATCTTAATAGTCAAGGAAAGTTAAATCAAAGGCACTTAAAATGGGTTGAGTTTTTGTAGAGCTATACTTTTGTTTTGAAGCACAGGAGTGGGAAGTCCAACAGAGTTGCAGATGCCTTGAGCAGAAGGCAAAATTTGTTGACAGAAATGAAGATAGAGGTTGTTGGGTTCGATGAGCTCAAAAGTTTGTATCTTGAAGATCCAGATTTTGCAGAGGCTTGGAAAGCTTGTTTGGAACCTGTTACTTTGGACAGGACAAAATGGTTGGAGTTCATTATCCAAGATGGCATGTTGTTTAGAGGAAGCCAGTTGTGCATTCCAAGGAGTTCCATGAGAGAGAACTTGATTAAGGAGAAGCATAGTGGGGGATTGGCTGGACACTTTAATCGAGATAAGACCATTGCTGTTATTGGTGAAAATTATTATTGGCCATAGTTGCAACAGGATGTGAGGAAATTTGTGTAGAGTTGCAAAGTGTGTCAGATGGCAAAAGGAACAAGTCAGAATACAGGGTTGTATCAACCATTACCTGTACTGGAGAAGCCATGGGATGATATTAGCATGGATTTTGTTCTTGGTTTACCAAGGACACAGAGAGGACATGATTCTATTTTTGTGGTGGTGGACAGATTCCCAAAAATGGCACATTTTATTCCTTGTAAGAAGACTAATGATGATGTTCATATTGCAGAGTTATTTTTCAAGGAAGTGGTGAGACTACATGGTCTACCAAAAAGCATAGTTTCAGACTGAGATACCAAGTTTGTTGGTTATTTCTGGAGGACATTGTGGAAGAAGTTGAAGACAGACTTGAAGTTTAGTTCTGCACACCATCCACAGACTGATGGACAAACTGAAGTGGTGAATAGGAGTTTGGGTAACCTACTACGATGCTTGGTAGGAGATAAGCCCAAGGGATGGGATTTGATTTTACCACAGGCAGAATTTGCCTACAACAATTCTGTCAATAAGAGTACTGGTAAATCACCATTCCAGATTATATATGGGAATAGTCCAAGAAATGCTTCAGAGTTAAGGAAGCTGAACAATGGAGAAAAGACAAGTGCCAAAGCTGAAGACTTTGTAGAACATCTGAAGAATTTGCATGAAGAGGTGAGAAAGCACATTAATAAAATGAATATTCAGTACAAGGCTAAGGCAGATCAGAAGAGAAGATATAAAGAATTCCAGGTAGGAGATGAAGTCATGGTTCACCTGAGAAAAGAAAGGTTCCCAATTGGAACATACAATAAGTTAAAAATGAAGAAATTTGGACCATGCAGAATCATGAAGAAGCATGATTCAGGAAATGCATATGAGGTAGAGTTGCCGAGTGGGATCAATATTTCCCCTGTTTTCAACATTGCTGATTTATCAGAATATCATGAAGGTGGAACAGAGGATGGACCAACAGAAGTGCAGCGGAGTATTCCGGCATCTGCTTCAACAGAGGAGATAGAAGAGATCTTTGATAGCTGTGTGGGAAGGAGCACTCAGAACAGGCAATACGAAGAATATCTAGTGAAATGGAAAGGAAGGCCTATTGAAGATTCTTCTTGGTTGTCTAAGGCAGAGGTTGACCGTTTGGGTTTTCCTCACACAAACACCTAAGATGTGACAAGGTCACTTCTCAAATTACCCTGGGTGTCTGATGCAGGAGCATCCAGAGGTGTAAGGGCAATCTTGCATCACCCAAAAAAAAAGAAGTTAACTCAAAACTATTGTAGTTGTTCTCATTTCTTCCCATAATTAGTGTTTTTGGTTCCATAATATCTAAAATAATAATGTAGGACTTTCAGTTTTTGCAAAACTGCTAAAAATAGCGACCTGCCTATTTAGGAAAGTGTACCTACTATTTTTAGAAAGTTTGCATTTGGGCACGTAATGAAGCAAAAACTTCTAGAAAGTTACATAACGGAAATATAAGACCTTTGGTGAAGGAATCAGGCAAAGATCATTTGTGAGTTGAAAGATATTAAAGTTTTTGTTTTCTGAAAAGCCCCTAAAAATTTACGAAACAAGATATGAGGCATTAAAACTTCTCATAATGTCTCGAAAAGTTGATAGAAATCTATTTACAAATTTTTAGCGTGATAGTTCACATCGCGAGCTTTCTGGCACTTAAAACGGTTCATCAATCGGACACCCGGATCAAAAGTTATGCTTCCCGGAAGTTGACCTACTTTTGGAGGGAGTTGCAAATTTTGAAATTTAGCTGGAGGCCGCCAAAAAGTGCTATTTATGACTATTTTGGGAACCCTGGGCGAGAGTAGAGTTAAGGGGGCCAGTGTAGAGTCTAGAATAAGGGGGAAAACAGAAACCCTAGCTGATTTGGGGTTACATAAGGCTGAAGATTCTAGAGTCTTAAGGTTGAGAAAGCTGTAATGTGTTGCAACCAGTAGAGGATTCATCCTCTTATTGTAATTGAGCTTCTGTAATGTAATGAGTTACCTAGTTCAATAAAAGAAAGTTCTATTTGTTGTATTCAATATCTATTATTGTGTGTTTTGTGATTTACCCCCCTTCATCAGCTATTCATGAAATTTGTTGGTGATAATTGAAAATTTGGAAACTTGTGACATTGTCAAGCATTGCTGGACATGAGACTAGGTCAACAAGAAACGTTTCATTATTCCCCTTTCAAGAGGCTTCAAGTTGCTAGTTGAAACAACTAATGCATTTACAACTTTGTTCTTGGCTCTTAGGATAGAGTGGACTCTGAATGCATTAAAAAACTCAACTAATCCACTGACTTTGTGCTTGTAAGTTTCAGTCTTTTGTTGTTGCATTGATATTAATTTCTAATCTAGTTAATGAATAGTCTCGAATTGATGTAGGAGCATCCCTGGTTCAAGAGTAATCTTGCATCAACCAAAAACATTTGCATTTCAATTCTTTCATTTCCAGTTCAGTCGGGTAGTTCAGTCAAAAGCAATTTCAGCTTGTGGTCCGGTTTTGGTATTTCACATCTTGCGGATCTGGACTTAGCATCTACATCATATCAAGAATTCAGAGCATTTGGATCAGTTGCCGGAAAGTTATCGCTATCAGAAGATCAACTATTTTCTCAATGCAGAGCATCCTAACAATTCTTGATAATCAACTGAAGGAGAAGATTTGTGAGCATTGGCCGACTTGCGGATCCTAATGATGCATACCGCAATGTTCCTTGGTTCGTGGCTGACTTTCCTCATAGGTCCACACTTCATTTAATCCGTTGGAGAAGGATTTTCAAGCTGATAGGTCTGACCTATCCAAGAACACGCGCTATACCTCTTCATCAGGATTCTGAACCTCTTATGGCCGACACGGAGGAATCTATTGGTTTGGAAATGATGTATAAAGATGTAATAGATCCTTAGGAAAGCAGCTAGCAATTGATTCATATTCTATAGTTTAGATTTTGTGTGAAGGAGCTTCAAAGCTTTATCTTGTGCATGTATGTAATCAGGCCTGTGAACCCTAATTATAAGCCCGCATGTTGTCAGCCGATCTTTATTTGAATTCTATGATATACTGAATGATTGAATCTACATTTGTTCCATTTCTTGAGTTGTTTATGTTGTGTTGACTCTTGTTGCATGGTTTGGACAGTTCATTTGGTGAACCCTCCTACCGTGACTGCACCACAAATCTCCAAAGATTGATTATTCTAGCATTTTTCTTTAAAGCTAGTCATAGGCCAAATATAAGTGCCTCATATTCAATCACATTGTTGGTGCAAGGAAAATGTTGTCTATATGTGGCTAGGTAACTTTTCCCGTTCAAATTTATCAACTTAATGCCAGCTCCATTTCCCATTTTTGACTTGGAATCATTGAAGCACAGGGTCCACATTTGCCAATCAAAAGAGATAGGCACTTTAACTGGCTCGCTTTCATTTTTGTCTTGCACCTCCAGAGTATAAAAACACCTATATTAGTTTCAATTAACTAAGTTTCATTGGTCTGATCATACTCTATTATCACGTTCTTCATACATGGTTCTCTTTCCACTCAAATCTAATTTGGCAGGCCTCTCCATCATAACCACATATGAGAAAAGTTTGTTATCATATATATACATTTAAAATTTGGGACCAATCTCGACTAAACAACATTCTGCAAGCTTCTAGAATGTTGATGACCAGGATGCCAATGAATTGCTGGATGCAAGGTTCACTTGGCAGCTACATATGAGCATGATTTGAATCCCCTACCACGTTGACCTCAATTTTGTTGAGCTGCACAACCTTATGGTTGGATTTCTCTGGCTTTAGACCTAATTTCCAACAAATTGAGTAAGGCATAACATCGCTAGATGTACCTAAGGCTATTCTTAAATATCATCCATTTCAACAGTCAAAGGTCAATTTTGGCCAATAAAAATAGCACAAATATTTACCATCTTTTGTTGTGAGTGTGGTGTAAAATTGCTATTGATTGTTTGACCATTAAAGTGGATGATATTTAAGTAGAGTGGTACCTAAGCTGCAGAACATTTATGTGAATTTTTACTAAAAATAAGAACTGTATATAAGAAGGGAGGATTTTCAATTTTCTTTTTATATATGGCAATGTTAGCATGAGCTACTTTTCTGTGTCCTTTCTGCTTTTATTGGATAAAGACTAAATTAATGTTGGAGTACACAAGACACTGAGAGGGGGGCTGAATCAGTGTCTTATAAAACAGACATGTTTTTGGCAACACCTAATTAACTTTTACCAACTATGAACTTCAACCTTGAATGGTGAAAGAAAGACATTCATTTAAGAACCAGGATGAACTATCAAAAAAACTTGTCAGCATGAAAGACATAATAACTATTTGTGAACTATGAGGAATCATTTGAATAGTTCATCAAGACAAACAATAAACGTAGATTGTTACTTCATTGGACTAAGATAAGCACCAAAGTATTATGCATTTGAATAGTTTTACTAAGAGCATCATATAACAGTTAAATTATGAAATAATGAACCAAAACTCATGAGCAGAACAAGTAACCATAACATAGAGATTGTCCTGAGTGGAAAAGCCTCCGGGGCATAAAAACCAATCAAAAAATGCCTCACTGACTTATATAATGAATCTCAGTGATTACAGGCCTCATTGGCTACAAAAATGCCTCACTGGCAAAGCCTCATTGGCTACACAAAATGCCTCACTGGAAAAGGTCATTTCTTGTCTCACTGACTTGACCTTTCAATACATGTTTCAATCATGAAGAAAAACAAATACAGAGGGACACTCTATTTCACTGAATCCTAATACAACTCTAATCTAACATCATTGATAATGCATTAAGCCATCTATCCTCAACATTACATCAGGTGTATCTACAACCACACTAAATATTATATCAGTAACATATTTATAACATATCTTTTTCATTTACATTTTACTCTGTTTTGCAGGTATAACCATTTTGGTGCTTCCATAGCTGTCATACAGTTTTATAGTAGAATGCCCATTTCATTTTCAGTTATTAACCATAACAAGGTAAGATATGTCAAAAACCCAACCAGGATTACAAACCGTTATTGTATCAGCCCATCTCAATGAAGAATAGAATAATGGCTCTTGTACAAAAAACCTTAACCAGGTTCGAAATCCCATTTTTGTTTCATATCATCAGATGCGAAGTTTTCTGGTCGTGAATCCCATATACAATTATAACTACTTAACTGAAGAACCTTAACAAAACATATCTCTTTTGAATCATTCATAGATAATGCTCTTAGAAAGAAAAACTATCACGAAATGAAACTTCTTTTATGCAAAGACCACTCAATCATAACTGTCGCTATCAAAGGTAAAACTGAAAGAGGGAAAATCATAACATCACCTAGAAATCTCTGTTAAAATTCAAACTTTCATAGTCACAATTGCTCATATATTCTAGAACCTTTCATTGTCACAAATCTTCATCATTTATGCGTAGGGTATGAAACCCTAAGTATGAAGCTCAAAACATTACCATATAAAAAAAAATAAAGAATGTCTTTTTCCCTACTTATCACCATGGAACCGGAGCTCTAGGTAACCCTAACATGACCGATGACTTCCAACAAAGAAAACTTGCACTTTACCATGTCAAAATCTCCATAAACCTGTTTGAGAGGTCATCACTTAAGAACATGCCGATGAAGAATATTTGTAATGTATGTGGTGGCCACTAGGAGAATAACACAAGAGACACCTGATCATGGTCAACACTTAAACAACATTGCATGCCTTAGACTGTAGCTCATAAGAAATATTATAACTATTTACATGTGTGTCAAGACCACTACATCATGCCATTAGGAACTCATCATCTCTTATGTAAGAAGGAGCACTACATCAGTGCATAATAATGGAGACAATTATGTATACGATATGAATATGATTAAAGAATGCCAATCTATGTTAAACTGATCAAGACACCAATGCACATAAAAGATGCCTCATAAAGGATGCCAAACTGAGTCATATTGAACATGAACCCGAATTCAATGATTGTTAACATAATAGCATAATGCCCACTGAACATAATGTCATAGTGCCCGATGTCATTATAAAAACATAGTGCTAACCAATCTGATCAATACTTGTTATCATAGAGACATAGTGTCCATTCAACACAATATCATAGAGGCCACATGGGCAGTGCCTGAAGCATCATCTGACAATTGAAATGTTATGCAAACTCTAACAAACCATCAACATCATGAAGATGACATGGTTAGAGGATCAAAGAAGCCAAGTTGTCAAACTGATATCATGTATGTCATGAAATCATAAATAGACCACAAAGTGCAAGAGCATGAAATAGCATAATATTAAATATAATTGTGTCACTGTGTCACCCTCATTGTCATAGGTGCCGTGTAAGCAAAATATGTAAAAATGCTATAAGTAGCCAAACATCATATGTACCATATACCATCACACCATAGCATGATAACCAACTACAAAGACATAAGCAGATCAAAAGCCAATATGAGAAGTTGTCAACCATCACAACACCAACATAAGCAGATCACCAACATATGCCAGCATGTACCACTGTATAAAACAATTGTGCCAACAATATGAATAGATAGGAACTCCACCAATACCAAGTAATCATGTGTCATACTGTACCACATCCAACTAAGAGAGATTGTGTCTTTGACATCAAGGACAACAACTGAGGACAACAATTAACACAATCTTTTGATCTATGAGCTAAGCCAATTCAAATAGAGAAATGTTAGCGATATTCTTTTTTAGATCATCTAATAATTTATTAGACTTTACTCTCTGGGACCATAAGATATAAAAGTGGCCATGGGTTCATTTGGGGGTATTTGATTATAAGTTGAATTCTGGTCATGTGGAGTGTGAGTGATATTATAGATGTGGCAAGAGAGTATCTTGTCTTGCTTCTAAGAGCATAATTATTTTGTGATATTGGTGCAAGACTTGAATTTCATCAGGGTTGTCTTCTAGCTCATTATCACTCTCTCATGTAAAGGAAATTTCATTTGTTTCAACTACTGTTATTGTGTCAGGATTTTTAACAGCACAAGAGTTGTGTTGTTCGTCATTGGAGATAAGATCCACATTTTCTATTTCTTTTTCCGAGATATCTAGGGCCATGGTGAATTGATAACAGTCACTTTCCCCATGCTGAGCACTCTACTTAAATATCATCCACTTCAAAGGTCAAACAGCCAATAGCAATTTTACACCTCATTCACAACAAAAAGTGGTAAATACTTGTCCTATTTTTATTGGCCAAAATTGACCTTTGACTTTTGAAGTGGATGATATTTAAGAACAACCCATGATGGGTCATGGCATGAATATGACACCAATTCGCCAAGGTGATTTTAACAAGATTAGTGTATTGAGTGTTATTGTTTTTCAGGCTAAACTTATTATTAGGCCTGATCTACTATTCCATGGTTTGTTGGGTCGTTGAAAGGAAATAGCCCTGAGCACTCTACCTAAATATCATCCACTTCAATGGTCAAACAGCCAATAGCAATTTTACACCTCATTCACAACAAAAAGTGGTAAATACTTAACCTATTTTTGTTGGCCAAAATTGACCTTTGACTTTTGAAGTGGATGATATTTAAGAACAGCCCATGCTGGGTCGTGGCATGAATATGACACCAATTCGCCAAGGTGATTTTAACAAGATTAGTGCATTGAGTGTTATTGTTTTTCAGGCTAAACTTATTATTTGGACCTGATCTACTATTCCATGGTTTGTTGGGTCGTTGAAAGGAAACCCTCTGCATTAGATGAAGAAGCTTCAATATTTGAGTTTATTTTTCTTTGCAAGTTTATGAGGTCATTACTTAATTTCTAGACCGTTTTTGCACATTTTCAAGTTCTGGACTGTAAGTGGTGTTGTTCGAATGTTGGACATGGGAAATGTGATTTATATTACGACTTGTAGCACAGATGATTTTAGAAAAGATGGAGTTGAATACTAGTTTGTGAAGACGGATTGGTCTGTTTAGGCTGCAAGTTTAATAATGCAGGGGCTAGATATTAATCTTAGTTCAAATAGCTTTGATTCTAGTAAGTTACTTTGGATTTTGCATTATTTGGAGCAATGTTGTTTTGAACCCACCGAGGCATTTGTGACAGATTGTGATCATTTAGGTATTCAATCGAAAGAGGTAGATAATAAGCAGGCAGAACAAGGTTCATCAAGGGCAATTATTGATTGAAAGCATGGTTGAGTATTGGTGTCTACTTATAGCAATTTTGGTCCATGAAAGGGGAATGAGTCGGACCTACGCCGAAGCCCGAAGGCAATAGTTGTTAGTCAATAGTCATAACAGTAGTATAAGCATCACCCAATGTGGCATGAGCTCCTTGGCTTTTTGCAAACATTCCAATCATGAGATCTAGGGCATTTAAATATATTTGAATAGTAGCATTCTAGGGGAGTTTATTTTTTGAAATGCATGTTAAAAGAATTAATCAGCTTGACTTGTTCTCTTTTCACCACAACAAGTCAAGCTGATTAGTTCTCTTAACATGCTCTTTTCACCACAACAAATTGATAATATATGACTCTAGGATCAGCATGAATTCTAAAGTGATCAATGAACCGAGTTTCTAGGTGATTCCATGAATTAATTGAGCTACGAGGCAAATGGACATATCAATCATAAGCTATTTCATCCCATGTGAAGGGAAACAACCTATAGGCTAGTCCTCATGTTGAGCTTGCAACAATTATATCCTTGAAGGTTCATATGTGTTCTTTAGGAAGTTGTGGACCACCATATCTATACTTTTGGCATAAAGTATTTAATATTTTCAAACTTGTCATGGTTATTGGGTATCATTAATCAAGTACCTCTTAATCAGGTTACTATTGCAGGTATTTGGATATTCGATTGTGCATTAATTAAAGGATTATTGTGCACTATTTGATTGATCATGGGATTTAGTGCTTGTTTAATAATTGAATTCATAATAATAGTTTGAGCCACTAAGTTTATGACACCCATTTAAGCATCAAATGAACCATTCTCAAGACTAAATGGGATTACAAATGACAAGGGTGAACTATGTTCAAGAGTAGTGGGGTTGCTAGGTGGATAGTTTGTAGAGATGGAAATGGAGAATCCACAATAAGGAATCCTAGGGATTTTTATAGGTATTTCTAGATATTTGCAAATCTTGGTACTCATATTTCTTACTAGTTAAAGATTGAAAACTAGTATTCCTACCATGATGATCTAGTATTTCAAAGTTTCTTCCTTCCTTCTAGCACCAAACTACTAGCGGGTTAGAAGTATCACCAATGTAGGTGGGTGAAACACCCTCTTGAAAAGGACTAAAAGTCCTCCAAGGTTCAAGGTACCATTGTGCAAGTCATTAATAGTTGCTAAGAGTTTGGCCTACACTCACAATGGTATTGGGGATTCTACCTTAAGGATTACAAGGTTAATCATATCATGAAGAAGATACTTAGAAATTGACATTCATTGACTTAATAAACAACTTTACAAACACACAAGTGGTTGCTTAGGTTAATTAAATGTAAACCTTCACGATGTCCATCTATAGACACTTGTTAGTTCTGAAAAACCAAATCTAATCAATGCTCATCAAAAGATATCTCATGAAAGCATGTTAATTGTTAGCAACAAGAGTTATCAGAGAAGGTAAACTAATTCCTATCTTAATTAGTTGTAAAGAAAATTCAATACAAAAGATAGTGCAGGGAGAAAGAATAAGCTTACCATGTTGTAGATGCAAAAATTGACAAGCCTCTCTTTCATTCAAGAAACACCAACAACCAGCCAATAGAATAATCAAATACATGTCATAGTGTAACTATTGAAGATGTAATCATCTCCAGAAATTATGTATAATAAGATCTAGTAGAACTAAGTTAAAGACAAGATCTTCTTAAACACGCCCATAAACTAATGAATGAAATTAAAACTCATACCCAAACTTCATCGTATTTCAACTATATAGAAATAATTTGGAGATTTGAAACAAAATGAAAATTCTAAGTCTATTCGAATCTCAACACTAAGCTATTGTGAAACTTGATTATATCAGCATCTACCCCCAAATAACTAGGAGTGGGGCATATATAAACATTCCTATTAAAAAATAGAGCATCATTCCTCATTCAATTCTATTAGGGTGTGGTTGTTGAACTCATTAAATTTAAACATCCCTTATTCAAACTAATTCAAAGAAAATTTAATCTTGAGCACACATAATGAAGAAATTCACTTACAACATTTAATTATACAAGTTGTTAAAATTGTCTAAACCCTTTCCCTCCAAATTGTTACTTAAAAGTTCATTCATATGAAATATTCATATGGGATTTGGGATTTAATCAGATTATTCATGACATTCTCTACATATTGTTTGATTCACCACATGATAAAAGATTGAATTTCCACAAGCATTCAAAGGCATGCTCTGAATGGAGCAACAAGTTAAAGGTAAGTATTGAAACTCTACATAAAATAAAATCCTAAGAGATATTGACAAAATCTTACCATCCACTATGTCAATTGTTTGAAAACCAAGTTAAATTAATAACAAGTGTGTTACGTTAGAAATTGTCCTCCTGTATGGAATGGTACAATTTCTCACAGTTTAGCACCTCCCCTTTGGTGTCCTCTAAACCTATTCATTTCTGACCTTCTTAAACCCTGAATGACCTATGTCTGACTGAAGAAATGTCATATTTCGAGATAACTGATGACTGAACATGAAAAGAAAGTTTGGATTTGGGACTTCCTGGACCCCCTTAATGCAGACCTAATCAGAAAATCAGGGCTTGGGCGCTCGCACCCTAGCCCTGCCCTATTTTCTGGGGTTTTGAATTTTGGCAGGGTGTCGACTCCCGCTGTGCATCTTGGGATTCCATTTTCAAATTTTTATTTTTGCACGATGTCGGAACATTATTTATAATATTTGAAATTCTTAAGGTTAGATATTTACAGACATTTGAAAATCATTTTATCACACACAATCTATATGCAAGCTTTCTATGCCAAAACTCTACCAAATTTGTCGTTGAAGAACAACACTTTGTTGAAGCTCTTAGATTTATTTGAAGTTGTTATCATGGAGATATTCTATGGAGATTAGGAATCAAGATCTTGAGACTATCTTGCTCTTCCTAGGGTTTGTATGACCTTTTGTATGATCGGGAGAAGGGTTGGAGCCTCCAACATCGAGCTTAGAAATCCTCTGCGGATACGGTTGCCTTGCCTTCTTGTTCTACAAGTCTTCATTTCTGTCATCTCCTTAAGGTGATGTTATTGTTGTTTCATTGAGTGAAGCAAGGTGTTAATCTTTCCTTGATGCTTGAGTCATCTAGGGTTTTACATTTTCTGCATACACATTTGTTAGATGAGCACACACATCTACAAATATTTATCATTGGCTATTATTGAGGGAGGAATACTAAAAATGGGGCTTGACTGAGGCAAGCTCCTATATAGCCACAACCATATTTCTCCTCCTTTTGCATGTGCAGGTTACATTCGGTGAGATCCAGTGGAAAGGAGTGACAGGAAGACAGATATTGTAGGTACATTCATCACAAAATTTTGAATTTCAAGATTGCAGAATTTCTGGGGCAAAGGGACTCGCCCCCAAGCCCACCTGAGAATTTTCTTTAAGATCTAGGTGTTAGAGTAATAGGTTTTTTACTTAATTAATTTAATCATATTGATTAATTAATTAAGTCACCTTTACTTTATTTCACGTAAGCTAAACTTAGGAATCTCTCATTAAGGTTTTCTAACTTGCAAATATAAAAAAAAAAAGTAAGTGCTTTCATGTAACTCATTAATCCATTTTCATTAATTGCATCATTTTTGTGCAAATTACTCTCTTTGTTTTTTTTCTCTTGTGGAAGGTTAATCATAGGTTTTGCAAGTGTTCATTGGGTCCTGTGAGATTGGTTTCACAACTTCTACATGGTATCAGAGCTCCAGATCTGCAAGCCCCTTCTCAGATTTGGAGAAAATTTTGAGCAAGATACATTTTCTTGGTGCATTTTTGTGTAAAATGAAATATTTCATTGGATTCAGAGCAATTGAAATAGTCATATTAGCCTTTTATTTGGCTTGATTTGAGCTTCATAGGCTAGATCTGCAAGGGTTTCAGCGAGTGCTTTTTTCAGATCCAGAGGGTACCTACAATTTTGGAGCATTTTTAGCCCAAACAAACCTCACCACCGTGCTCAGAAGGCCCAAAAACCTTAAGATTGATTGTCAAATCGTCAAAATAGACCTCGGCCTCATCTGGGGCAAAAAACATTTGCTAGGGAAGTCGTACGACCTCCCCAGCATGCAGATCGAGGTATTATTTTTTCAAAAAAAATATTTTTTTCCCTGCAAAAAAATTTAAATTAAAAAAAAAATCAATCAAAAAATTTATTGAAACTACACAAGTTTTTTATTGCAAAAAAAATCATATTATAAAAAAATTGAAAAGGTACCCGTGGGTACCACCCCTGCCACATTGTGGTAGGACGGTGGCCCTCGGGCCCCGCCCCTTTGTGGGAGGGTAAGGGGGTACCGCCCCTGCCACATTTGTGGCAGGCGGCGGCCCCTTGGGCCCCATCCAGGGGTGGTGGCGATGGGCTCTGCCCCCCCGCAGCCCTTTTCTAATTTTTTTAATATAATTTTTTGAAAAATTCTTTTTATATGTTTTTTTTAAATAAAATATATATATATATAAAGTTATTTTTTTCCTTTTTTTTTCTTTAAAAATAAAACATGCGATTTTTTTTGCAATATTTTTTTTGCAAATAAAAATAATCCCTACACCATACCTACCTCATGATTCATGCCCAGCCATTTGGTGGCCCTTTTAGCAGCACCTCTAGTTTAGAGGCTTTTTTGCTGATTTTTTCTAGTTTGGAGGAGCTCTACATTTATCTGGGGGAGTTCTTTTTTGGCTTCAGCTAACTAGTTTGGTAGGGTTCTACATCTGGTGGATCTCCAAATTTGGAGTTGTTTTTGCTAAATTTGGCAGAGATGCCTTTTTACCCAGTCTAGGCCCTCTCTGTTGGGCTTTTCACTTTTGCACTCAATTTTCAAATGGCGATATCTTGGCCATACGATCATATTTTTCAGTGCATTTTTTTTTAAACAGGGTAGAATTTTGTGCTCTTTGTAGTGGTATAGGTGGTTTTCAATCATGACTTCTGGTTTTTTTCAGAAATCAGTTTTCTCAGTGTTGTTGTTGTGCAGATCTCATTTTGGAGACTTTGACGGGCCATATCTTCTACATCCGGACTCCTTTTTGGGTCCCATTTTTTTGAAAGTGCATGTTTTTCTGTGTACTTCATCATGGTGCTATCAATTTCCTCTCTTTATATCAAAGAATTGTATTTTTAGCATGTGGTCATTTTTTAGACATTGTGAGCTTCCATTGTAAGCACTTCTCATATGTAAACGCACTGAAATAAAGTGCCTCAGCATTGTACATGTATTCTTGAGATCTTAGACATCATTTTGTGCCTTATTGTACTCACACTATGATATAAAGTGTCATGGGGGGGTTGATGTTTGCCTTTTATTTTGCCATCACACCTTTGTCATGCATGGGTGCCTTAGTTTGCACACCCTTTTATTTGCTAGTACTTTCATGTTTGCATGTTCAAATGTTCTTGTTTCTTCTACATGCACTTCTTGGTTTCACATAGTTTCAGTGTACCTATCATGGCTCTCCCTTGTCCGCATTATGGGGGGTTTCTATTGTTGGTGCTAATACTTCCTTGGTTTCGCGTTGGAGTGAGTTATGTATCTAGTATTTGTTCCTATGTACTAGGCGGATGCAACAGTACATCAGTGGCTAGTTACCCATGCATTTTGTTGAGATGGAGCATTTACCATATGGACACTCTGGCATTCCTTTTGTGGAGGCGACCTTCTATTTTCACTTGATCAATTCTTCAGACTTTTGGTACCTGTGCCATTTGTATCTTTGAGTTCCAGATGTTTTGCCTTTGTTTGCCATCTGATTCGAGTAGTGTCGTTGGGGGCACTCATTCAAATTCTTGTCTTCTTGATTCTGATCTTCATCTTGTTTTAGAGGAGGTTCTTCTTTTAGCACTATAGCAGTCAATCTTCGACAGTGTTTGCAGCTTCTTCATGCTTTAGTGGATTTCTTCATGTTCCTATTCATTTGGATCATCTTCAATGGAGGCTTCTTAGTCCTTCACTCTTTCTCTCTCTCTTGTAGGTAGGTTTGTTCTCTCTTTTGGGGAGGAGTTTTTCCCATGTGGTTTTCTTCCTTTCTCTAGACTCTTTCGTACATGGGTACCTCATCAGGCCTAGTTGCCAGAACCCAGCTTTACTTTCATGCATTTGTCCTTAGCTTTTTAGCTTCTCCCTAAGTTCATCTTAAGGGGAGGTGTTAGAGTAATAGGTTATTTACTTAATTAACTTAATCATATTGATTAATTAATTAGGTCACCTTTACTTTATTTCACTTAAGCTAAACTTAGGAATCTTTCATTAGGGTTTTCTAACTTGCAAATATAAAAGCAAGTGCTCTCATGTAATTCATTAATCCATTTTCATTAATTGCGTCATTTTTTGTGTAAATTGCTCTATTTGCTTTTTTCTCTTGTGGAAGGTTAATCTTAGGTCTTACAGGTGTTCACTGGGTCCTGTGAGGTTGGTTTCACAACTTCTACACTGGGGACCTCCGGAGATTGTCTGATACCTGGTGCAGAGGATTCTGACAACTGAAACCTTCAGGGTAAAGGGACTAGTGCACATTCTCTGTACACATTCTTTGTACCTCTTACTCTACATTTATGTGATTTGCTTGTCTATATCTGTATCTGAAAACTATATGTTATAGTATAGTTGTTGAATTAGGGTTTTATGCTTAGTGAACACAATAAGCTTACAAAAACTTGATTTAGAGATTTACCTAGTTACAATTAGCATAAAAAGTGAACCTAGGAAATCAATAGCTTTACTCCAAGCTTGTTTCTTACATCCCTAATGTTTAGCAAGAGAAAGTGTGGGACTCGATTCAATTGGTTGAACTATCATTATCCTGCATTTTCTACTAAACATTTTTGTGAACCTATGCTCTAAAAGAATTTGTATCCTTTTTAACAGCAAACCTGAATTAGTTTGTTGTCTTAAATCACATTTAGATTGCAAACCCTCTTTTGGTGAAAGCACATACATTAAATCTTGAGTGATTTCTTTGTCCTTTCATTAAAAGAGTGTGAAATTACAACTTTGTGTTTTCCATAGTGCTATTATATTTCATTTTCACAAAGTTTATGCTATATCATTTTACATTTAAGTCTTGAGTTAATTAGAACATGTTATAATGCTAGATTACTTTTTACAAGACTTTCATGTGTGTGATGAGTGTGATGACTTCAATATGTTAGATGAAGCCCTCAAGGACTTTATCTTGATTGAACATTCCATTATGACTCCTAAACTGTCGTTGTTTCAAAGATTAGTAAATGCAATCTATGTTCCTAAACCTCAAGAAGAACCTACGAAGCCAAAAATAGTGGTCAACTAACTTGTGTATGGATGTGGCTCAACCACACTCTAAACTAATGCTCACTGTTAGAGGTCTTCCATCTTCTCGACCTCTTGATTAAATTTATAATTATGCTAAACAAATAACACAACGAAATTCACAACAACCTAGTCATACTATGGTTGTTCATACATATAATACACGGAATAACAAACAAAGCAAACAACAATCGACCATTCCAATATCTTTACCAACTTCTCAATTGATGCTTCTTCAAGCACCTCGTTTAACACATAAAGTTGGTTAAGACTATGATCTTGTTGAGCAACTTCGAGCTACTCCTGCTAAGATTTCTCTTTGGGAACTTAACAAACTTCGCCTACATACCATGGAATGCTCCAAGAAGCTTTACAAAAGGTGATTGCACCACCTACTATGAAGTTGAATGATGTAGCAGCTCTATTAGATCGTATGCATGTGACAAAAATAGATATTCTATTTCAACAATATGAGTTGCCTTCTATTGAAGTTCAAAATGTTAGACTTAGGGCACACAACTGAGAGGGGGGGTTAATCAGTTGTGCAAAACTTTCTCTAATTTACACACTTAAATCCTCTTTGTGATTAGCAGTATATTAAACATGAAATATAATGCATTCAAATCAAAAGCAGAAACTCATCAACACATAAGACACCAAGATTTTGACATGGAAAACCCGGTTAAGGGAAAAACCATAGGGTGATTAACCCAAGAATGTATTCTCTGGTAGAAGAATAGAAAGAACAAGATGGCACATGCCAATTAGGGCTCACTGCCTGAGCACACTGCTCACAAGAGGCTCACTGCCTTCAAGAGACACATTGTCTACAAAAAAATAAGTATCACCTCCTTGAACTGGAAAATAGCATCTTCACCATGCTTGAATTAGTTCCATTAAGTTCAATACTTCTACTCTGCCTTTCGCTCTCCTCTTCGCTACCACACACTCATCTCCACACCACACCTTTGAAATGACTTTACAATCCCTTATTTATACAAGACATCGACTTAGGAATAATCATCTAAGTCGGCAAACATCTACAAGAACATCTGCAGGATGTGTAACTCATCCGATCGGCCAGTATTAGGAAGAACACCATCAGCCGGAAGTAATTCTTCAATTGCGAACCCAAACTCCAATGCGGACCGCCAACATGAATTAGACACGATCCAAAGACCTTCACAAGCTTGCCTGAATCACCAAGAACATCCACACTACATCTTCTTACTGAAATCCTTCTCTCCTTCATCCGGAACCTCAAGAACACAGTCTGTCATCACTGTCACAAAGGAATAGATGCTTGCGGACCTCCAGACCACAAACCAATCGAGTTGACACTTCACAAGGACTTCCTAAACACTCCACCAAATCTGCAGAACAAGATAATGCATTACCGGATCTCACCAGACCTATCTGTATCACTTTGTCACCTCTGAGCACCTACCGGAACTGGTTTTACTTGAGCGACCACAACTTCTTTAGATATTCATGCAGACCTCTGGAATCTCTACTGGACCACCTTAAGACACATATCTATAAACCCTTTAATCCGCATCCTCTAATCCTCAGCCTATCTTGGTCTTTTACCTTACTATTTTCCCTGTTCTTCTCTGTTTCTGATTGAGACTAATTTTCTCAATATCCTCAGAGCACAGGTAATCTAATCCTTATCATTAATGCAACAGAAGTATGTTGACATCAATGACAACACCGGTTAGGCCCATACTTGCAACACAAAATCAGTATGATCCTTTGATTATATTCATTACAATAAACAAGAAACTGATTAAATAAGTTATGATTGATAATGGATTAGTTCTTAATGTTTGTGGCCTTAATTTATTACATAAGATTAAAGTTGATACATCTTTGATTAAGCTAGATAGAATAAGTATCCGTGGCTTTGATAATGTTGGAAGACAATCTGTAGGCGCTATAACTTTGCCTGTACAAGTTGGGCCTGTGATTTTATCTACCCTGATTCATGTCATGCATGGTTCCTTATCTTACAACATGATTCTTGGTAGACCTTGGATTCATGCATTGGGGGCATTTTCTTCTACCCTTCATCGTTCGATCAAGTTTATTTATAAAGATAAACTTCATATTATTGATGTTGAACTTGAACCAGATAATTGTTTACAAATTGAACTACAAAAGCAAGTCATTCATCATAAGATCTTAAACAACTTGAAAGTTGATCCATCAACTCCTCTTGCCATAGATAATGTTGTGCAAGAGTCCAAGCAATCAAATACATTTCTTGGTGACAAGAGGGGTTCATTAGATTTTACAGCCCCTTCTACAGCTGAATATAAAATTAACAACCCTGCTCCTGAAACATCAAATGTTGCATCGATCTCATCTAAAAATTCAAGTACGAAACCTAAAGTCTCTTTGGTAACAAATACACATAATACTCTTACTTACACTATAGATTATGAGACTTATAAGGCCCCACCTTCTTCCAAGGAAATGGCTTCTCTCTATGGTTGAGGATTTCAAATCCTTTATAAGAATTGTAACTATGTACCTATAACGGTTGTGATATTAATCAATAAGGAATTCAAGTACCTATAGAATCCGCTTCGCGATATTACTCAAGTGGCATTGGGTATAATCCTTTCAAGGAAACCAAAGCCCGTAGAAGTCCTAATCTTAATGTGAACACAATATCAACACTTAATTTGATGTATTCTGAGATGATATACATGAGTTGTTCTCCAGGAGATGTTCATTTGGATATGTTCTCAATAGATGAAGCAATAATGGAATTATTGGGAGCTTATTACGATCTTCCTCACTATCATCATAAATGTGGATTATCTTATTAATTAAATCAAGATGCATGTTTTGGAAAGTCCACTACTTTAAAATCTGAGGAAGAAGATGAAGAACTAATGAAATCACCTAGTCCCCTAGACCACAATACTTTGCTTAATGGAAAAATTGTTGATGTCTTCATGGAGATAGATAGCGCTAAAAAGGTTATCCCTATAGGTGATTGTTTAAACACACAAGAAAAAGAAGATATGACCACGCTTTTACATGAATTCTCAGAGTTATTTGCTTGGAATTATTCAGATATGCCTGGTATTGATCCTCAGATTGTAACACATAATATTGTATTAAAACTAGATGTGAAGCCATTTAAACAAAAGATTTGTAAGATGAATCCTAAGGTGGCATTACTCGTAAAGGCTGAGATAGAAAATCTCTTACAATCTTCTTTTATCTACCTGATTGATTATTCACCTTGGATTTCAAATATCAACATCTTCGCTAAACTTGATGTATCGATTTTAGGGATTGAATCTCACTTCCCTGAAAGATGATTTCCCCCTTCCAAACATTGACATGATTGTTGATTCAATAGATGGCCATGAATTACTTTCCTTCATGGATGGTTTTTCAAGATATAATCAAATTTTTATAAACACTCAGGATCAATATAAAACATCTTTTATAACACCTTGGGGTACATTCTGTTGGGTGCTCATGTCGTTTGGATTAAAGAATGTTGGAGCAACTTACCAATGGGCTATGAGCCTTATCTTTCATGATTATATGCATAACATTCTCAAGGATTATGTCGATGATATCCTTGCGAAGTATATACATCGTTAGGATCACGTTACAATCCTCCGTCAAATCTTTGAGCGGATTAAAAAATACAACATGCATTTAAATCCCTAGAAATGCATTTTTGGTGTAGATAGTGGAAAACTGTTGGGATTAATAGTCTCGCATCATGGTATTGAAGTAGATACAAATAAAATTGATGCTATTATTAATATGCCAGCACCTAAGAACATATCTCAACTTTGTAGTTTGCAAGGGAAGATACAAGTCATTCACCGATTTGTTTCACAACTCGTGGATAGGGCTCACCCTTTTACACACTACTAAAGAAGGATTCGAAATTTCAATGGAATTCTGATTGTCAAAAGGATTTTGAAGATATAAAGGGTTATCTAGCTAATTCCCCTATTCTATAGCATGTTGTTGCATATAAACCTTTTCTTCTTTATACTTCGACATCTAATAATGCTCTCACAGCTTTATTAGCACAACATGATGCTGAAGGCAAGGAACATGTTATATATTACGTCGGTCAAACCTTGCTCGATTATGAAGTGCAATATACTATCATCAAGAAGCATTGCTTAGCTCTAGTGTTTGCGACACAGAATCTTAGACATTATCTATTAAATGCTGAAATACACGTGATGTGAAATTCAACCCGTTGAAACATCTTTTTACTAAAACTAACTTGTCGGGTCATCTTGCTAAATGGGTTATGTTATTAACTTAAACTGATATTAAATTTATTTCTCAAAAAGCAATTAAAGGACCTTCACCCTTTGCTATACAAAACTAAGAGACATTTCTTGATGATCATATCTTAAATATAGTTAATGATGACAAATGGGAATTGTATTTTGATGGATCAAGATGTTGGACTGGCTCCAATGCTAGTGTTATACTAGTACCTCCCTCTGGTAAGTCGATCCTTATGTCTTACCATCTAAAGCTCTCATGCACAAATAACATTGCTGAGTACGAAGCTCTTATCGCGGGACTTTATGCCACTTTGGCTCTTAACATTAAAAACATCAGTATCTATGGTGATTCACAATTCATGGTGTGAAAAATAACTGGATCATATCAAGCTAAACAAGACAAGTTATTTCAGTATCGCGACTTAGCTTTATCTCTATTAAAACAATTCACATCATTCTCAATTGATACTATTCCAAGAAAATACAATCGATAAGCGGATGCAATGACAAGCGCAACTTCCCTTATATCCTTGACCAATTCCCCTGATGAATATACTTTCATCATACATAATATTAAGACATCAGCATTAGAAGAGGTCATACCTTCAAGCACTGACCTCTGTTGTAATGTGAACTCTGATGAATGGTTCTCCCATATATTCAATTATTTGCATGATGGAACCATCCCTAGTTCAACATCTAAAAATGCCTGAGTTCATCTACGCAAACTTGTGGCACGTTATATCATCCTATCTAATGTCTTATATAGACGAAGCTACAATGGTGTTCTTCTCCGATGTCTGAGTAATTTAGAGATCCTGATAGCTTTATAAGAGCCTCACTCTGGTACCTGTGGAGGGTATTTCAGAGGGAAAACATTAGTACAAAAATTAATATGAATGGGATATTATTGGCATCATATGGAACAAGATTTCTTTGCGTATGTCAAGAAATGTCCACAATGTCAACAATATAATCATTTAATTTGAGCACCTACCTAGGAACTTCGTGCCCAAGTTTCACCTTGGCCATTTTCCATTTGGAGCTTGGATCTAAATGGTAAAATCTCTCTACCTTCTTCTCAAGGGCATACTTTTATCATCACCACTACCGATTACTTTACAAAGTGGGTTGAAGTTGTTCCCTATGATCCATGACTACTGAGGTAATATGTCGCTTTATACAAGATAACATCATTTCCCAATTTGGCATACCTTCCTCCTTAGTTTTGGACAATGGCACGCCATTCAAGAACAAGGATGTGAAGAAATTTCTCAAAAAATATCACATTCAACATCGCTTCTCTATGCCTTACTATCCTCAATCAAATAGCCAAGCAAAAGCGTCGAACAAGGTTATAGGACAAATTTTACAAAAAACAGCTAACAAACATCAAAAAGATTGGCATACTCAATTAAATTATGCATTATGGGCTTATAGAACAAGTATTCAAATGGCTATTGGAACTACACCATATAACCCAGTATATGATACTGATGCGATAATGCCTTCAGAGTTAGAAATTCCTTCACTGCGAGTTTCTCTAAGAGACATTATTGATGATGATACGGAACGAGAAAAGTGATTACAAGAACTTGAGATGCTTGATGAACATCATATCAATGCTCTTGAGCCCCCTAGAGCCCATCAGAAGAGTATCCAATGATCATACAATGAGCGTGTCATACAGCATTCATTTCATGTTGGAGATTTGGTATTATATGAGCATCAACGCAATGTAAACGCACCTCCTGGAGAAAAAGGAAAGTTCAACCCTAACTAGCTCAGACCGTATGTCATTTTGAAGCCCTTGGATCAGGAGCATATAAACTAGTTGATGAACAAGGTATGCCGCTTAAAGAACCTATTAATGCTATGCACCTCAAGAAATTATATGCTTAAGATTATATGTCAGATGTTACTTTAAAAAGAAAACTTATTAGTTCGTTTAGCTTCAATTTTGACAAGATATGATTATTTTGTTTTAATTCATTTAACATAGCATATTTTTCGGTTAATCATTGTTGCATCTTGCTTAAACATGTGTTATTAAATATCATCTTTGCATTAACTAAATATAGCATAGAATGTTGGTTATGTGTATTAATCATTGTGTTTTTTATTAAATGTTATGCAAAGAATTGTTTAGTATATATCACATTAGCATTAATCACATTTCCATGTAAACATTAATATTTATCATTCGTTGAATTTTATAAAAATCACATGTGATAGATTAAACAACATTAGAAGCTATAATAGGAAAACATCATATATATAAACTTCAGTTTGAATATACATCAAAGTCAACTATCCCGTACATCAAAATGGGATGTCATAGTACATAAGACACATCACATAGTTGAACCTCAGTCACTGGTCCCCTTAGGACCTGGTAGTGTGCATGTGACGGAGGGTTTCCCATGTGTGGCTATGGACTGCGAATGACTCCTAGAGACACTTCGCGACCATAACCCCCTGAGCTCACCTCTAAGTCCTAGCACCTCATCATGTGACTCTTGGTACATCTACTAATACTACTCTCTCAGAAAAGGCTCTATCTCGCTCTGCCTGGGCCCTATCTCTGTCATCTCTTGCCTGAAGTAACTCAGGAAGTAAGATCTCACTCATGATAAGATCTCTCTCAAGAGAGGGTACTGCTGCATCCTGATCTCGTAGCGTTTGGAGCTCAACCTCTACATGCTTAGCTCTCTGGATAGCCGGATCTAAAGCAAACTCTACAGGTAATCTGTATCTCATGAATGACATGAATATCTCTGCATGTCGCCATGTGGATGGTTGTGGTGAATACCCTATCCACACCCATCACTCGACCGCATCGGTAGGAACTATCTCTGCTATGACATGACTCACAAAATCATGCCATGCGTCCGTCCAAACTGCAAAAAGAAAACAAAATAGATATCAATATCTCGTATAGGCATCATAAATAATCATCAAAATAACTATGTCAATTGATATAATAATCTCACCTAGATCTCCATCTCACCAAGATGGATCTCAGATTGCTGATGGTGTAACAAACTCTACAACTGACTCTACAACTGGGGGGGGGCACCTGGTCATTGGTCTCCCCTCACTCTTGTTGGCTCGATCTCTTAGCACCTGTAGGGGCTAGACCATGAGCTCTTGACCATGGTCTTGACTCAATCTCCTCATTATCGTCTACCTCAAGTTGATCTCGTTGTGGTCTCACTCCGAAGATGTACTGCAATGGGACCTCCTCATAAAGTTATGTACCAAGAGGTGGAAGCTTATTTAGAGAAGTTGAAAGAGGTGGAAGCTATGTGTGCAATCTAGTTATTAAGTAAGTATGTGAAAAAATTGGTAGACCCTTTAGAGACAATAATGAAGAAGATGACTACACATGAGGAACTTTAAGTAATTGCTGCTTTTTTGCTATAGTTTCTAGATAACACTTGCCAAATATCTTGGAGGAAATGGGTGTGCTCAAATTTCCATTGAAATTTACTATTTTTGATGCAAGAAAAATAAATAGAGAATGTTGAACAGGTATTTTGTTACTTTTGAATTGATTAATATGAAGTTACTAAATGCTTTTGGATTTGACTATGTAGCATGTTTTAACATCCAATGTCTCTACTCGACTCAACATATTTAATGCAATACACTATAAACAAACTACTCTCAAAGTAAAAATACAAAATTATCTTCCATGTTTCTCAATTTTTATTTTGGAAGGGTTCTTCTTAGAGTGCTTTGGAATGATCTCCTGCCTTGCACAGACCATGAATAACTGTGTTGTATGTCACTTCATTAGGTTTCAAATTCCTTGTCACCATTTCCTTTAACATCTGGCTTGCCATGTTCATGCATCTTGTTCTACAGAATGCACATATTAAAATATTATATGAAATTACATCAAGAAGATGTCCCCTGTTTTCCATCTGAGAAAGCAGGGTGAATGCTTCATTTTCCCTATTACTTTGACATAAACCAGCAATCAGAGTGTTGTACGTAACAATGTTTGGGGAGAAGCCTTTTCTTAACATCTCTTTAAACAACTTTTGAGCCTTTTTCACCTCATGCAATTCATAGCGGTCATGTATTAGAGAATTATAAGTAATTACATTTGGCTGCAAACCCATTTTGGACATGTTATGAAAAACAATCCCAAGCCATGTCCATCCTGCGATCCTTGCACAGTCCATCAATAACTGAGTTAAATGTCACTTGATCAGGAAAAGGACCAAACTCCATCATTTGTACAAATAGATTGTAGGCTTTGTCTATTTTTCTAGCCTTGCAAAAGCCATCTATCAAGCTAGTATAAGTGCAGGTGTTGAGAAAATACCCATCTTGTATTATTTTAGCTACTAATCCTAGAGCTTCATCTACTCTTTCTACTTTGTAGAGACCATCAATCAATGTGTTATATGTGACAATATTTGGAGAGCAATAACCATGTCTCATTCCAGCTACTAACTTGAGAGCTTTCTCTTTTGTACCCACCTTGCAGAGACCATTTATTAGGGTATTGTATGTAACTTTATCAGGAGAAACACCATCTTGTATCTAGAAAAGGAGGATTATGTAGAGAAGTTGAAAGAGGTGGAAGCTATGTGCAATCTAGTTATCAAGCATGTGAAAAAATTGGTAGACCCTTTAGAGACAACAATGAAGAAGATGACTACACATGAGGAACTCTAAGCAATTGCTACTTTTTTGCTATAGTTTATAGATAACACTCGCCAAATAGCTTAGAGGGAATGGGTGTGCTCAAATTGCCATTGAAATTTACTATTTTTGATGCAAGAAAAATAAATAGAGAATGTTGATTAGGTATTTTTCTACTTTTGAATTGATTAATATGACTACTAAATGATTTTGGAGTTGACTATGTAGCATGTTTTAACTTCCAATGTCTCTTCTTGACTCAACATATTTAATGCAATTCACTATAAACAAGCTACTCTCAAAATAAAAATACAAAATTATCTTCCATGTTTCTCAATTTTTATTTTGGAAGGGTTCTTCTTAGAGCGCATTATGTCCAACGAATAAATAAGAGTTGAATTTCATATTTGTTTAGAGGTAAACAAAAGGACTCGCCACATGATTAAACATATATAATGTCTAAGTATTTTTACATTGTAAGTTTTCTTTATGTTTTGGGACTCTTTTAATTTAATGACCATGGTAACCATAAATAAAGGGACAATCATCGATGACAAGATGTAATTATTTCAAAAAAATAATGTTAACTTGCATATTTTTTTCTAAATTTTATTTATAAATATAATTGGCTTTTACTTGCCATGGTGGATAATTTTGTTGTTAATTTTATGGTTTTATAAAAAAAGAGATTCCAATGTAAAGGGAAGGATTTGGTCTAACTTTTTCACTTACCAAAGAAAATTGGAATGTATATTAAAGATAATAATGGTCACTCTTTGTTTTTTCCTCTTCGATAGGTTATTTTTCCATCTTTAGAGATTATGCTTTCTTAGCTTGAGTTTTTCTGGTTAGTCTATTTTTAGACTTTGTAATCTCTTTATATTGAGCTTTCGCTCTCATTGTAAATTATCTCATTTTGTAATATATTATCTAGTTTTCTAAATCATGTAACATGGTATCAGAGCGGGAAACAAATTTTTTTCTAGCTCCTATCCGGACGTCCGTATGTCCGTACAGTCTTTTGCTAAGCTTTGGCTTCTAGTTTATGTAGAAGAGTCACGGGTTTGTTTCATTGTCTTCTGAAGGATATGTTGGTTTTAGAAAGTCGTATTTCCTTTAAAGACAAGATCTCATGTATTTGCGCCTTACAGTTCATGTTTTCATCACTTGGAATAAAAGACTAAGTTTTTTGTCTGGTCATGGCTTTCCTGGAGGGCTTCATCTAGTCGCAACCCTCTGAGTCATTATTTTCTGCCTTGTTTCTAGTTTGTAACTCTTCTGAAGACGTGTTTTCAACTATTGCATACTTCTAACTTGTGATTTTCGTGGGTTCCTATACTCATGATTTTTTCAGTGGCATTTCTTTCCTCTTTGAGGTCGTCATTCAACATCTGAAGTCATCGTTCCTGTACTCGCAATTTCTTGAGGTTGCGATTAATCCCTTTGCACTCACATTTTCATCTAAATGTTCCGTCTAGTGAGCTCCGCCTGTCACGGGTTTTCAAATCCGCCTGCCTGCCCATCAGAGTCTTCATTCGTGGATCCTGTGCTTTCTTGGAAACCATTTTCCTAGCACTTTTCTAACCACGTCTTCTTTGGTGGTTGTGAAGCATTATCTGATATTGGTCGTGACTTCGTCAACTTCCTATAGTTTTTTTGTTTTTATTGAAGGCGGGAGTCAACATTCATTATTAACTCTTCCACTTACAGACATCAATATCTAGTTCTTTGTCTTGGTTCCAATCCTCAGTAGATATGTAGAAATATTTTCTTCTTTTTGTTTCAATATCCGTGTTTGGATCTTTGAGCCCGTTTTCTTGTCTCAAGACATTTACCAGTTGTTTCTTTCTCCTCTAGTATATCATTTTTTGTGCCTTGAAAAGCATGAGGATGGCCACGCACACTGGGCATAAGGACTCTGCGTTATATGCCCTTATGGCTAAGTGGCCCGTAGATCATGTCAAATCCTTTACCTGGTACATAGGTTCAGGGGCTTCCAGACATTTCACACATCGGTGAGACTGGTTCACGAAATATACACCATTCAAAGGTTCATTCATTTTTGGAGGAGGAGAAGAATATTCTATTGAAGGAAAGGGCAATGTACAAATTCAATCTGGTGGGAGAAATTTAATATTTCTTGATGTCTACTTTGTCCCTGGCATGGAACTAAACCTCCTCTCGGTTAGTCAAATTATGCGGCACTCTCCTCATCAGGACATTGTCTTCAGCATGCACACATGTTGCATAATAGATTATGAGACTCGCACCACCATTGCTCAAGGGCTTAAGGATCATGGTCTATATAGACTCATTGACTCTGGTGATTCTCAAGAACATGCTATGGCAGCCAGGAATATATCCATCAAGAAACTCTGGTATCAGCGTTATGGGCATCTAAATATGTACTATCTCTCTCAGCTAGCTCAGGAGGGTCTCATTGGTGGACTTCCAGAGATTCAGACTCAAATTCCTGGCATCTGCGACACCTGTCAGGCTGGCAAGCAGCATCGCACTACATTTTTAGATAGAGATAAATGGAGAGCATCCAATGTTTTGCAATTGGTTCACACTGATCTATGTGGACTAATGAACACTCCTTCTATTACTGAGTGTAGGTATTTTCTGCTTTTTGTTGATGATTTCAGCAGAAAGATGTGGGTATATTTCTTGAAAAAGAAATCAAATGTCCTTCGTACATTTCAGTAGTTCAAGGCCTTGGTAGAAAAAGAGTCAGGCTGTCCAATCATCACTCTTCGATCTAATAATGGGGGGGAGTTTTGTTCCTCTAACTTCACTCATTTATGTGTTGCACATGGCATCATACATCAGTTGACTACACCTTACACACCTCAATAGAATGGTGTTGTTGAGCATCACAATCACACCATTACAGAAATGGCACGTTCTATGATGGAGCATAGAAGCATTCCTAAAAAGTTCTTGGCTGAAGTAGTCTACACTGTTATCTATCTTCTAAATCGGTCTCCCACCTATGCTATTAGGAAAATGACTCCTAAAGAAGCCTGGTCTGGTCATAAGCCTCGCATCAACCATCTAAAAATATTTTGGCTCAACTACTCATCTTTGCATTCCAGATGCCAAGTGTACTAAGCTAGATTCCAAAAGCCAGAAACTCATGTTCACTAGTTAGAGTGAAAATCATAAAGCTTACTGACTGATTGATGTAGACACCGATCATCTCATTTTCAGTCATGATGTAGTGGTCAATGAGACTACCGGACCCTTTAATGCTATTTACTTCTTCTGTTCACACTAAGGATCAATCTTCGGAGGCTTCAGATTTGGGTGTTTGCATTCCTCTAACTCCACCTGATGGGAGGGTTCCTGTCGTTATGTCTGCACCTCAGCCTAATAATCAAGTACCCACCTCTTCTTAGGATATTTTGGATCCTCCTGATCTTGTTCTTACCCCTCTTGGTGATGCTAATGCACTTATTTTAGATGTTGATTCATCTACTCTTCGACCTAAATGGTGGGCCAAAACAATTGGTGATCTTCATGATAATGAACTCATCGAGGGTAGATCTGCCCAAAAGAAAAGCAAGCAGCAAAAACTGTCAACTTTTCCCTCGTGGCCAATCTTCACAGCATCTTAAATCCTCAAACATATTTTGAGGCTAAAGGCATCCCTAAATGGGAAAAGGCTATGGAAGCTGAGCACCATAGTCTTCTGAAGAACAATACTTGGGTCCTTTCTGATCTTCCACCTGGGAAGAAGCCCATTAGATGCAAATGGGTGTACAAAGTCAAGTACAAGCCTGATGGAACCCTCAACAAATATAAGGCTCAGTTGGTAGCCAAAGGGTCCTCCCAGAAAGAAGGCATTGACTATGAGGAGACTTTTGCATCTACAACCAAAATGAGTACCATTCAACTTGTCCCTGTTATGGCAGCTCAGTTTGGGTGGCAAGTCCATCAAATGGATGTCAAGAGTACCTTCCTCAATGGTGATTTGTAGGAAGAAGTTTACATGATGCAACCTCCGGGCTTCAAGGTTGCTGGGAAAGAACACCAGGTGTGTAAACTAGTAAAAGCTCTCTATGGCCTCAAACAGGCTCCACGAGCTTGGTACATCAAGATTGATAAATATCTCGTCGATCATGGTTTTCAATGGAGTCCTAATTCCAATATGTATGCCCATTAGTATGCTGATGATCATCTCCTCGTCGTTGTTTATGAAGATGATCTGATAATTACTGGCAGTTCTGAATCGTTGATTGACAAGATCAAACATGATCTCAGTCACACATTTGATATGACAGACTTGGGTCTCTTACATTACTGCCTCAGTCTTGAGGTTTGACAGCAATTTGACAGCATCTTTATCTCTCAGTCAAAGTATGCTCATGGTCTGTTGGACAAATTCAGGATGACAGACTGCAAACCTGCTTCTACCCCTATGGAAAAAGGGTTGAAACTCTCAGCTCATTCAGAATCTCCTATAGAGAATGAATCTGCCTTTAGACAATTAGTGGGCAGCCTCATCTACCTTACTGCCACTCGCCCTAATCTCAGTTTTGCAGTCAGATACATCTCTCGCTTCATGACAGCCCCTAAAGCTGATCATTAGGTTGTTGCAAAGCGTGTGCTGAGATACATACAAGGAACTCTTGACTTTGGCATTCTGTATGGATGTTGCAAAGATCCTCAGCTGATTGGTTTTACAGATTTAGATTGGGCAGGTTCTATTAATGACTGAAAGTCTACCTCTGGGTATGTTTTCAGTTTAGGCACAGGAACAGTCACTTGGACCAGTAAGAAGCAGTAAGTAGTGGCTCTCTCTTCAACAGAAGCTGAATATAGGGGAGTTGTTAAAGCAGCCTATAAAGCAGTTGGGCTTCGACGAATGTTTCAAACATGCATATGTCTCCATCAGGGCCCTCACCCTTGTATTGTGACAATCAAGGGGTCCTTAAACTTGCCAAAAATCTTGTCTTCCATGAACGGACAAAACATGTTGATCTTCATTATCACTTTATTCGACAGCTGGTTGAAGACGGATTTGTGGCATTGCGATATGTTCCTACCGAGGACCAAAATGCCGACATTCTCACCAAGTCTCTGAGTCTGGATAAGTTTGTCAACTTTCTGAGGCATCTTGGTGTAGTTGACCGATTGACCATTATGGGAGGGTATTAAAGATAATAATGGTCACTCTTTGTTTTTTCCTCTTTGATAAGTTCTTTTTCCGTCTTTAGAGATTCTACTTTCTTAGCTTGAGTTTTTCTACTTTCATATATTTTTAGACTTTGTAATCTCTTTATATTGAGCTTTCACTCTCATTGTAAATTATCTCATTCTGTAATATATTATTTAGTTTTCTAAATCATGTAACAATGTATTGTCTTCATGGTTAACTTTTTAAAAAGATACTTTGTTGTATTATAATATTTTATACTAGATGAGTTGCTTAGAAACATAATAAATTTTCTGAATTCTTTATAAGTGCAATTGGAAACATAAAGAATTTCTTATAAAATTAATATTGTAAAGAGAATAAAAATTTAACTAAATTTTAGCTTAATGTTGGAGTGCATTAATTGTGCCACCCACAACATGTTGGTAATTGTATAGAAATAGATGTGATAATAAAATATTAAACATTCAAATGTATTTAAGAATTGATGATGCATCTAGTAATGTGCATGACAAAAAAATAGACAAGTCTATGATTTGTTTTAATTTATAAGATTAATGTATTTTAAACATGGCTTATTATATAATGTACACATTGTATTGAAACAACTAGTGTTATTGGAAAGATACACACCTTAAAAGAAAATTATGAAATTTTCCTTATAGTTAATACTTATTGTATCACGATAGCGAATGTCTGATTTTATTACGGGAGGATGTCGATTTTTTTCTCTACATGTCGAGCTAGGGCATTCGTGCCCTAGCCCGATCCTCTGGTTTTTTCTTGGCTCTGCGAAGTGTGGGGAGTGCATGCTTTTTGGGGAGGTCTGGGGTTGTGTTTTTTATCAGTGCAAAGTTTTTTTCATTTGCATCGGTATATCTTTCTCCCTGAGTGTGCGGGGGTTTTGTGCCTAGTTGGAGGCCGTGGGTGGGGCTTTTGTGCCTGGTTGGTTTGGGTCTGCAGTTCGAAGGCAGTGTTGGGTGGTGGGTCAGTTAAACCCTAGTGGTGGTTTTTTTTTCTCGGGGGCCTGCTTGCCTGCCTTGGGTCTTGTTTAGTTTCAATGCAGACTGGGGAGTCTTCAAGGGCTAGTCCCAAGATGGATTTTCACTCAGCAGTAGTTGGTGCAAATTCTCCTTCGCATGCTTCGAAGGTTTTTAATAATAACTTGTTCTCACCAGATCCAAGGTTGGTTGGTTCGGGTTTGTCTGGTGGTACTCAAATTACGAAGATCAATGGATGTCTTGAACGTTGTGAGGAGAGGCCAAAATTGGTTATCCCACTAGAGATGATTGTGGAAGATATTGACTATTATTCGAAGCATGCATTGCTGTGCAAGTTTATGGGGATGCGGGTTTCATTACAATTTCTTGAATCATGGGCCCAATGGACTTGGCTGCCAGAGGGAGAAATGGAGGTTATGCTTTTAGCAAATAACTTTTTCATGGTTTCATTCAATTGCTTGGCGAATCGCAACAAGGCCTTTGAAGGAGGCCCCTATTTTCATAATCAGATTGGGTTATTTATTAAACCTTGGCATGCGAGCTTCAATCCTGCTGAAAAGCTTCCGAACCGGGTTCCGGTGTGGGTTCGACTTCCAAGGTTTCCTGTGGAATGTTGGTGGGATGATCCTTTACACTTGTTGGCTTCAATGCTAGGAAAACCAGTTGGTGCTTCACAGCAGACTCAAGTTAAAAAGGTGATGACTTTTGTTTGTATCTATGTTGAGATTGATTTAAGTAAACCTTCAACAGATTCAGTGGATATGTGTGTTGGTTCCTAATCTTGGGTGCAGCAGTTGGACTATGAGACTCTTCCTTTTCGGTGTCATCTCTGTCATGAATATGGCCATTTGCAGAGGAGATGCCCAAAGGCTAGGCCTATGGATTCCCGGCCTTCTCAGCCTCCCCGCAATCCCCCTAGGGTTGAAAAGGGGAAGGAACCCATTCCTAGTGATGTGGATGGGGCTGATGGTTTCGTTCCTGTCAAGGCTCAAAACAAGAATCGAGGTCAAAAGAGGACTATGAAGGAAAGGCAAGATGAAGATTCTTTCAACAGATTTGAAGTTTTAGATGATCTCAGCAAGCAGGAAGTGAATCTAAGCTTGGTGAATCTAGATAAGGGTGCTTTGGGTATAGGACAGGAGGGGCTTTTTTCTGAAGCTACTCAGGTTTTGCAGGATAATAGGGCTTTGCAAATGGACACAGATGTTCAAATGGAAGTCCAGGTGGAATCGGTTCCTATTATAGTAGGGAAGAAGGGTGGTGAGGATGGATCTCCTCTTGTTTCAAATGCAGGTACTGAGGGGGTGAAGATTATTAAGTCCTCTTCTTCTCTTTTGGGTCTTCATCAAAAGGATCCAAAAAAAGGGGTGGGGGAGAAGTCTTCCAAGCTGGGTATAAAAAGGATTTGGATAAGATTAAATTAACAGGGGAAACTCTGGTAGAGTCAGGGTCTGTTAAGACTTTGGATTCTCATTTTTTGAGCCCCTTGAAATGATTGTTCTATCCTGGAATGTAAGGGGCTTGAACAGTGGCCCTCAACAAAAAGTTGTTCGTGATTTGGTTAGAAGTCAATCTCCTAATGTTCTTTTCCTGCAGGAGACTAAGGTATCAGTGGAGTGTATGCTTAGGTTAGTGCCTAAGTTGTGGGGGAGTGGAGAGTGCTAGTGTATCGGTGCTCAAGGGTCTGCTGGGGGATTGGCTTGTTTATGGAATCCTCGGAAGATCCGCCCTCTTTGGTGGTTGTCCTTTCAGTCTTCTATCTCTATGACTGCTTCTTGTTTTGAGATGGGGGAGTCTGTTCTCTTCTCCAATATCTATGCGCCTACTGAACTTCAAGGTAAACAACTTTTGTGGTCCCATATCCGGTTTGTCTGAAGCATGGTTCCTTTCCATCTGTAGATTATGGCTGGAGACATCAATGCTATTTCTGAGTTGGCTAAGAAGCGGGGTGGTATTGCGAGGCTTGAGCCTTCTATGTTGCTACTTCAGGATAACATCTCAGCTTTAAATCTTGTGGATATCAAGCCCATTAATGGCCAGTTTACTTGGAACAATCGAAGGATTGGGAATAACTACATTGCAGAACAACTTGACCGCTTTCTGGTTTCTTGCTACTGGGTTGGTGGGTTGTGGTTTTCTAGCTCTAAAATTTTGGATTGGAGGGGCTCAGATCATTGGCCTATCAAGTTGGCTATTTCTTCAGCTCATGTGCCTCGATCTCCTTCTTTCAAGTTCCAGCTTATGTGGTTGCGTGACTCCTCTCTCCATGACTATATTGCTAAGTGGTGGAGGTATGGTAGACGTGCTTATGGTACAGCAATGTATACTTTTGCTAAGTTACTTCAATTTGTCAAGTATCAACTTAAACATTGGAATCGACAGTGCTTTGGAAACATTTTCCATGCTAAGACTGTTGCCCAAGCTGAGTTGGATGGTATTACGAGTTTGATCGGGGAGGATGGAGTGATTGAGGACCTGCTACGGGAAGAGACTAGGGCTTTGAAAGCACTAGAAGAGTGTGAGCTATGAGAGGAAGTTTTTTGGAAACAAAAGGCTCTGATTGAGTGGCTTCAGGAAGGGGATAAAAATATTGCTTTTTTCTTCAACTCGGTGAAAGCCAGGAGACAGGGCAATTCTATTTCTACTCTGGTGAATGACAGGGGTGAAACTCTTTCTTCTTTTCATGAAATCACACGTGAAGCTATGCAATATTTTGCTTCATTATTCAGGGAGGACTCGCAAGGGGGTTCTGATGAGGAAGCTCAGGTCCTTTCTTGTATCCCTTCTTTAGTTTCTAGGGAGATGAATGAGCATCTTATGAGTGATATTTCAATTGAGGAGCTAGAGGGGATTGTGTTTCAAATGAAGAGGGCGAAAGCTCCTGGCCCTGATGGTTTCCCGATTGAGTTCTTTCAAGAATAATGGGAGATTATCAAGTTGGACTTGTTGGTAGTTGTTCAGGAGTCTCATAAGAATAAACAGATGTTATGGGCTTTGAATTCTACCTTCCTTACTCTTATCCCAAAGTGTGATGGGGTGGATAGCTTAAGTCAATTTCGTCCTATCTCTCTTTGCAATGTGATTTATAAAATTATCTCTAAATTGATTGCTGATAGGTTGAAAAAGTGGCTTAAAGTGTTGATTTCTAAGGAACAGAGTGGTTTTGTGGCGGGACGTCAGATTCTGGATGGGGTTGTTATCACAACTAAAACCATTCACTCTATGGCCAGTTCTAAAGATAAGGCAATGTTCATCAAGCTTGATATGGCTAAGTCTTATGACCGCGTTCGATGGTCCTTCCTTCGAAAGGTTCTTGGTGCTTTTGGTTTTAGGGATGAGTGGATTTATTGGGTTATGAGTTGTGTTACTTCGGTCTCCTTCTCTGTGTTAATAAATGGTGAGCACTCTGAGCTTTTTGGTGCCTCTTGGGGTTTGCAGCAGGGTGACCCCCTCTCTCCTTACTTGTTTCTTCTTCTTGTTGAGGGTCTAGGACACTTGTTAAGAAAGAATGTGGAGTTAGGTTTCATTCAAGGGTGGAGGTGGGGAGGTGGTTTACCTCCACAATCACACTTGCAGTTTGTTGATGACACTGCTTTGATGGGTATGGCTACAATTAGGGAAGCTTCGAATTTGCGCAAGGTGTTGGATGTTTATCTTGTAGCTTCGGGCTAATTGATTAATGAAGATAAGTCTTCCATCTTCTTCTTTAATACTCCAGGTTCCATTCAGAGGCGAATTGCTCAAATCTTGAGATTTTAGGCTGGGGTTCTCCCTTTGACCTATCTTGGTATTCCCATCTCTGTTGGAAGACTTCCCAGAGAGTCTTGGAAGAATATTCTGGATAAATTTCATGTGAAAGTTAATCATTGGACCCATCGTTGGTTGTCATTTGCAGGTCGTGTTCAGTTGCTCAAGTTTGTGGTGCATGCCCTCCCCATCTACAGATAGGTTTTGTTAGGGAATTGGATTCCTTAGCAAGATAGTTTTTATGGGCTGGTAGCTTATTGTTTTCTAAATGGAGCCTTGTTAGATGGGACATTGTTTGTAGCCCGAAGCAGCTTGGCGGCCTTGGGTTAAGGTAGTTGTCGTTGTCAGGGATGGCATTGGCTGCTAAATTCTATTGGCAGTGGTGTGTGGAGCAAGATGGGATCTGAGCCAAGTTATTAACTCAGAAATACTTCCTGGGGATCCCTCAAATTGATATTCCTCGTTATCCCTTGGTGGGGAAAGGCTCGGTGATTTGGAGTACACTCAAGAAAGGGTCTGCTCTGATCAAGGATGGCTTATTTTGGATTTGTAAAAGAGGGAAAAAAGCTCATTTTTGGTCTGATTCTTGGGATGGTTTTCCTCCCATTGTTTCTCAGTTTCCTAATTTGGTGACTCTGGTTCTGTGAGGTAGGATGGTCAAGGGTGAGTGACTTCAAGTCCTTTTCTTCTCATGGGCAGTTGGTGGTGGCGAGATGGAAGAATCCTGATGAGTGGCCTGTTGTTGGTATGGAGGAGGAGTGTGATGAGCTTCATAGTATCCTTTCTCATAGACGCTGTAGCTCCCTCCAGGAAGGGGATGTTCTTTCTTGGTCTCCTAATCCTAAGGGTGTCTATACTGTTGCTTCTGGATATCAGGTGTTGTTATCTCACCAAGTGGATGGGGTGGAGGTTCACTGGTGGAAGAAAGTGTAATAAGCTTTCTTGGCCAAAGTGTAACTACTTTATTTGGACTTTGGCTTGGAATAGGTGCTTGACATGGGATAATATTCAGAAGCGGGGTTTTCAGGGTCCTTCTATGTGTGTTTTGTGTGGATGTGGAGAGGAGGACTCCTCTCACTTGTTTTTCTGTTGTCCCTTGACTTTGCAGCTTTGGCATTATTGGTGGGAAGTTTGGAAAAGACCCTGTGTTCATGCGTCCTCCCTGGTGGATTTTTGGAGTAGTCTGGGTAGACCTCCTTCTATGGCCTCTTTCTTGCAAGATGTGTGGTATGTTGGGCCTTCCTTCATACTCTGGCAGATTTGGTTGGAACAGAATCGAAGAATATTTCGAGGTGAGAAGTTGTTAATTCAACAAGTTTGGCACAAAATTATGGGTATGATTCGGGAGACGGTGGAAGCTAAGTGTGATGTGGTGTTCCCTTTGGAGAAAGGGGATGCTGAGTTAGTGGATAGATTGGGTATTTAGGGGTTGTCTCCAGCTTCTACTTGTGTCAGGAGAGGAAGGAGGGTGAATAAGAAAGTTTAAAGGGTGGGGAGTTGGCTACCCCCTCCAGCTGGCATTCTGAAGGTCAATACTGATGGCTCTTCAAGGGGCAATCCTGGACCTACTGGGATTGGTGGGGCTAGCAGGGATTTTTCAGGATCGGTGGTTTTTTTCTTTTCTGTTCATGAAGGAGTGCAGACTATCAACCTTATGGAAGGTTTGGCGATCCTCTACGCTTTGGAGAGGGCTTATGCTTTGGGATGGCGCAAGGTTATCTGTGAGTCTGATTCACAGGTTTTGATTAATCTGGTGAATAAACATAAGGTATCTGATGTTAGTTGGCAGTTGGCTATGATGGTGCAGCAGATTTTGTAGATAAGTTCTTTGATGGAGATGGTGTCTTTTGTCCATATCCCAAGGGAGTGGAAAAGGGCAGCAGATTGTTTGGCTAAGTGGGCCTCTGAGCATTTAGATGGCTAGAAGATTGATGAGTGGGAGCAGGTTCCTCATGAGCTCTGACATGACTTGGAGAGGATTCTTGCTAAGGATGGGAATGGTATTGGTTAAGGATGATGTTGTTTCATGCTTTGTATGACTGTTTCTTATGGATTCCTGGGGCCTTGGCCCTTTGATGTTTTGTAATGCTCTTTTCTAAATTTTAATAAAGTTTTTACCCCTTTTTTAAAAAAAATACTTATTGTATCACTCTTGGGAATCTTTGGAAATGAAATTCTTAAAAATTAATAGTTCTTTCAAAAGGTCGATAGGCACAAATATTTATAGCCTTTTTGGAAAATACTACATGAAATGACTTTGTAAAAAAATACAAATGTGCTATGTTTGGTCAACAAGGCTATACATATTTGTGTGGTTCAAAGTGGATAACGTGTACATAAAAGTGTGTGCATATATAAGTATCATAAATGTATGGATAAGGCAAATGTATCATAATATGAATATAGGGATGAGGTATGGTATAAGTGTATGGGGATGTGTACAACAAATAGGTAGGTGACATAGGGCAAGAGACTTGAATTTGCACAAAATTAGGCCATTTCTTTATTTTTGGCACTGGATCTTTAGATCAATGAAAATAAAATTTATTATTTCACAAATGAAGAGGAAGAGATTTACACTTAGATTTAATAGAGGAATTACCATAGAGCTATGCAAAGCTTCAAAATCATATCTTGTAGTAGCCTTTCTTTGATCAAGGCGATTCAAACAAGCTTAATATTTTACAAATTGGATGAGTTTTATGTTAACCTTTGGTGTTTTTCACTTCTTAAGTATATAATGATGTAAGTTAGAAAGATGCCAATTGTTGGTCATGTGAGCAAAGAAATGTCATAAAAAATCAATATAGTTCTCAATTAGGTACATATTTCAAGATTTTTTTTTTGTATATCAAGCTTTTTTTCATGCTTCATTCTTAAACTAAAGGTTTTCTACAACTTAATAAAAGTGGGAAAGAGAACCATCAAGATTATCGTAGTAATAAGAAATAATATACAAGATTCATTGCACTTTTGAGAATATTTAAAGAGATGAAGAGGGATGAGTCTTGTTTGATAATTGGTATTTACTATACTTGCAAGTCTTAATGTTACTCAAAGCACTCACACAATAGAATTTTTTGGGAAGCATTTACAAATATCTTTGATAAAAATAAAGATATACATCTTTTAAGGTTGTCCCTTTCTATATAATCAATGGGAAAGAAAACTATAATTAAGTTATAAATTGGTCTTTCTTATGGTTAATATTTATTGTATTGCTCTTAGAATTTTTTGAAACAATCTTTAATATTAATAAATTAAAATGCTTTTGAAGTTGATTTTTTCTTATTAAACTATTGAAATTTTTTAGATCATCACACTCACAAAATTATTAATAAAAACTAGTAACAACATCTAAAGGTGCAATCAACACAAATATTTATAGTCTTGTTGGCCTAGCGCTCTACAAAATGGCTCTTAAAAATATATAAATATGCTCAGTTGACTAAATTATAAATATTTATGCCTATAGACCATTTGATAGCACCTTTAAATACCTTAACCACTTATAATAATAAAAACTAACAGTTTTTCCCAATAATTGGTTTTCTAGATGAGAGCTCTAGGAAGCGTGGGGAAGACGAAGAGTCTTCTTCCATTGCTGCCTTCAGTGGCTCTCTTGTTGTTGCAGATTTGTGTCATTTGTTTTCCTTTGTGATTTCTTGGTATTATTTATTGTTTTGGTCATGTTGTAGGTGTCTTTGGTAGGTTTTAAATTTTGAATGTGTTTTCCCATAGTGTGGGAGTGTGGGTTTAGTGATTGTTACTAATTTTCTATTCACACTTAAAATTAGTTTGACCTAAGAGTAGTTGTTCAGAAGGAATTAAAGAAAACTTCAAAGTTATGCATTTCTTGAATGGTTGATGCCTTGACAAAGTAGAAAGAAGATTCAGTTGTCAGGATAACCCATCAATCCAATCAGGACTGATAAGTTATCATGACAAAAGAATTGATTATCAAGAAATCAAGCATTCAAGGAGATATAGTTGTTCTACACAGTTTGATCTTTCAGGAGTTACAAGTTAGATTGATTATTCAGTTAATTAGTTTTGAATAAAAGAAAGAAAGACATTTTATATTGCACTTTTGTTTCATGTCATGTTTTGAACATACATTCAAGAATCTATTACTTTATCTCATGCATTGATTGAAAAGGAAATACATATACATCATATGCATAAGAGAAATTAACTGGTCATTTTTAAAGGAAGTGTTCAAATTTGTCCCACACAAGCCGTGGGAGTAACTAGACTAAGCAATTGCAGACATGCAAGCTATGCATCTGTTTGATAAAAGAGAAATAAATAAACACATGATAAGGTTAAACATCCATCATTACCTGATGATGGAGGTTGCTGTTGAAGCTGGCGTTCAAGTCTTTAGTCTTCATTCTTCACTCCAAACCATCATCAAGTTGAAACCTACAAAATTTTGGGGACAACCCTGTTAGTGCTTCGGATGTTTAAAATTATCACATGCTTTTATCAAACAGAGACATCTACTTATCACATCATGCATTCAGATGAGAAATCAAATCAAATAATGACACAAATCAGGAAGAAAACATGAAGAAGATCAATCAGCATTGTCAGGTATTTTTATGCTAACTTGTTTGTTCATTGTGCAGGTATAGGACAAGTTTTGTTGCTGATTTGAAGATAAATAAACATGTGGATTAAATGTGGCTCCCACAAGGGTTGAGCCCAGCATGCTTCTTTCTTACTTAATCAAAAAAGATGTCAAGAGAAATGGATAGATTACATCATATGTTGTTTCCTTATGCTATCTTATCAAGAGCTTAGGTCCATATGAAATACATCAAAAGCAGAGATACCATTCATTGCCTTGCTATGCAATAAAGAATACAAGTATAACTTCAAAGACGAGACAGCATTCTGCACCAGGTATTTCTCATATTGTTTTCATGTTGTTTAAAATGATCAAAGTTTAAACAATCATATCACATTTGAGTTGCAAGTGTCTCATAAAGACAATCAAGTAAAATGTCACATGGAATAGTAGAAGAGACAACTTATAGGATAAGACAATCATATTTACATAAGGCCAACTTGACTGTCACAAAGTAAAACTTCATAAGATATATGAGAAGTGTAATAAATGAGAGGTGTAACTTTCACATGCTAAAGGCTCAAAAAAGCAAATAATAAATGCATACAGCATGTTCACAATTCATCAATGATAAAGACTGTCACCTAGTAACAGAAACCTTGAAAGAAGAACAAGCTATGGAGCAGCCACATATGTCACCATTACATGACAATCAAGTACATATTCAAAAGCAAGAGACTGTCATGTATAGAGCACAAAAAGACTCAAACACTTAGAGCATTATGAAGTATTAAGAATGCAGCAGTCCAAGGTTAAACAAGGTGGATTCCATGCATTTTATCATTTGTCTTGATTAGACAAAGCTTTATCTTACATGCCTAAAGATACAGTATTGCAATGGTGCAGTCAAGAAAGTGCCATGCCTCAAGCAGAGATACAGTGCAAGATTAAAGAGAGACATAGTCACTTTCACCATGAACAGTTAGAACAAGATCAACAATTTGGCTTTTACAAAGCACGAACAGTCAGAATATATCAGGATATATCACAAGCTGCCATATCCACCTATAGAGATGCATTAGTGATGAAGGAGGAACAATAGAAAAGAAGAGCAAAGACTTATATCAAATGCTATAGTGATGATAGACAAACAACATGAAAGTCACAAGGTAAACAGTCTTATTGCTTTTATGCTTCCATGATGCAGTCATAGTAGTCAATTACTATGGTCAAAGATGAAAAGATGCTTGATATACATATTACTGTGACGACCAAATGATAAGATAAACAATCATTATGCACAAAGAACAACTACAATTGTATTTAAGGAATGCATAACATCAAGGAAGAGATATGAACATGATAAGGATGCTACATGTATACCATTAAACACAGAGACAACTACAGGTGTAGGAGAAGATGTATGATACATGTGATGCAATAAACATTCAGGTGATGAAACATCAAGGAAGAGATAAGAGCATGAAATCATAGCTACAGGTGCATTTTGAAAACATACAAAAAGTCACGAAAGAAGGTAGCATGATCTATGCCATGATAGAATATAGTCAAAGAGAAGGACAACACACAGTCAAAGATAAATACCATATGAAAAAGATCCACCATATACAGTTTCCAAGATTAGAAGTTTATCATATGCAGATAAGTTAAAGAAGCTATCTATACTACAGAAGAATCTCACAGAAGTGTCAAGGTATGATACTCATGCAAATGGAAGAAAATAATAATAGCCATCATACAGAATATCAAGACTTGCTTATACCGAGTAGCTACAATAAGACATACAAGGTAAAATGTATCATCATTAATGCCATGACAGTCACAAGGAGAAGGAAGAAGATGTTGTGTGAAGCTTCATTTGCTAATACCTCAAACTCTTAATGTTGTTGCCTACAGGAAAACCCATATTCAAGAAGATGATATACAGAAGGAAATATGACTCATACTAAAATGTATATTCTTATCAAGATATCAAACTCTAATGTTCATTTTTGCACCCACAGTCAAGAGAGTTGAGAAAAAGAAATATACAGTCATAGCCATTATAGAAGAGCAAGGTTTCTCATGGTATCAAGTATACTCATGTCAAGATATCAAACCCTAGTGAGATTTTTGCAAACACAGTCAAATAGTTTCAAAGAGAAAGATGATACAGTCACGGCCATAATAGTTTTAAACTATGAAAGTGTAAAATGAGCAAACCCTTGACAGAGGGTTCAACCTTTATCTCTTTACAAGTCAGAAAAGAAAGAAATAATAGTAAAGACCATGCATGGCCGTGGCATTGTGAGGAGATGAAAGTGTAAGAAGGGTTGAAACCCTAGCTTCAAAGCTCACAAAACCTCAACAGTTGCACTATTTGATGCCTATCATCAGAGGAGCATGGCCATAACAGGTAGAAGCTTTGAAAATGGAGAAAAGATGTCAAAACCCTCATTTCAAAACTTTAAACCCTCAGAGTTTCTGCATGATACAAACTAATCAAGGAAAAAAATAGGTATATATAGTCATGGCCGATGGTAACATAGCATTTTTTGCTATAAAATGCAATACCCATGTCTACCAATAGACTTCTCATGCTACAAAGAGTAAAACCAAGGACAAAATGAAGCTACAAAGATGAAAATGACCAAGTCCTTACCTCTTTTTGCTGACAGAGAGAATCTTTCCATGGCCTCACAGTGGCCTTAAACTTTCAAGAGCAGATGAAGACCATGAAGGAAGAAGCACACAGTAACAAGGAGGGAAGGTATTAAAAAATGCACAACTAATAGAGAGACATAGATGAACAAGGTCGTAACCATGAAGAAGAAAGCTACAGATTAAATAAATTCCTCAGATAAAGCTCAAACAAATGTTACCTTCTCCATTAATAGTGCAGAGTTCCATGTTTTCAACAAAGAAAAGCCATTGAAGGGAGAAAAACTAGAGACATGATTGAGAGATTGAAACCCTAGGTCGGTGGAGCAAGGTTGCAGAGTAAGTAAAAAATATGCCAAGTGAAGAATGCGCAAATTTAGGGTTGTTTTCTTCTTTTTTGTTCAAAGGTTCTTTTCTCCCAGATGTGTTTTGACTTCTCAAAAGAAAATAATTACCTTATCTAATGCCATCGAGGTCAAAACATCAATCATCTATTACTTAGCATCATTGTTAGAGGTGGCCGACAGTGGGGAACCTTGCATATTAGTTGGAGATCAAATGGTGGTCGATAGTTATAAGGATGAGCATTATGCCTTGTAAATCTTTTCAAATATCATTCATTACCTTGGGTTGGCATTGCATGGTCGAAGAGGTTCTTTTTCATCATGTGCTCTTTGATTAAACAAGACTCCCTTACACAAACAAGTGTGTTATGCAAGACAACCAAATGAGGTCAAAGGGAATTTTACTTGTGCCTTGAAGAATTATCAAAAGAGGACAGCTATGGCAGTTAGGGCAGTTGCATATGGAGATATAAGATGGTTTAAAATGTAATATATGTGCACTAAGGTAGCAGAGGGGAGTTATAAGGATGTTTACAAATATTATTCTATGCATGGAGTGTCATGATGCATGGAGTGACTTATTTTTTTTATCTTGCAGAGAGATAATATGTCTTTTTATTGATCATGGAGTGATAAGGTTAACATTTTTTGCCTTAATGTATGTTTTATCATGCAAGTGAGTGTATTTTTCTCACAAGAAGTTACAAGGATGGTATTAATCTCTAAAGTCCTATTTTTGGCTCATATCATGCAAAATAAGCAAATGTAATTGGAGTGATAAGGAGTGGCATTTTTTCTTCTAATCATGTACGATTTTACATACAAATCAATTGTAAATAAATAATAAAGTAATATTCTATAAATTACTTTATTATTTTTCACAAGTTGTAAAATCGAAAATAGAACAAATTGTAACCAATAATAAAGCAATATTCTATTACTTTATTATCTCCTCACAATCAATTTTGCCCATGCAAAATTGTGCAAATTGATTATTGGAGTTAACTAGGCCACCTAGGAGGTTTTGCATGACTTTTAGGAGTATTTTTAGGGTCTTTTGGTCAAACATATGGAGAGGCCGCCCAAATCGAAGCTATTTTTGTTCAATTTGTGGCAGTTTTAGGCCCTAATTTTGAGGATTTTGGAGGTTGATCAGGAATGAGTATTTTTAGAGGTAGTTATTTGCAAGTCCATATTTTTGCATGCCTCTTAGAGAGAGCAAACCTATTTATTGTAAAGCAAAAGTTTGTTTTTGTTGGTTCTTGATTCTCATTCTGATTCAGACAGATTGGAGAATTCTTGTAGCTCATTTTTTTACAGTTTTGTTGAGAGATGGGTAGGTTACAGGTTATCTTTTTGTCTTATTTGCAAAACTTTCCTTTGTTTATTTCAGATTAGTTTAATTACCTTTCCTTTTAGTGCTGAATTTTGAAGTGATTTGATGAAATTTTGTTGTGTTTTATTATTAAACCTTTAAAATTATTGTCTCACTTCCTTGTTCGCAGCATAAAGCATATGTTCATCGCAGTCTTAGGTTGTGTTAACCAGAAATAGTCTTTTTGTGCTGTGAAAAAAACCATTTCCTTCATAAAAACTTATTTTCAAACCTTCCTTAGAATCACTTTTGTGGTATTTATGTCAAGTCTGGATTGTGTAAAAGTTAGTTTTCTAAGCAAACATTGTGGATCACATTGCATTATTTTTACCCAAATTAGGCGCATCACCATTTTATCTTTTATATTCAATTAGTTTCTTTCTCCTTTTTTCCAAATAGTAAAAATATCCATCTCAATAGAACATTTGAAGGGAACCAGCCCACAATCTGGAGGTCTAATTTTGTCATAGGGCACCCACAACCTGAAATTAGTCCCATGTTACACAGAATTGCAGTGCTTCGCCAACCTTGCATATGGGTGCAATTCCTAGTGATAACAATTTTTGGCACGCCCGGTGGGACTTTGAATTGATTTTCAGTTCAAAAGGACTTATTTCTTTTGTTGTTTTTGGTATAAGCAGCATAATTCTAGCCTTTTAGAGGATCATTATTAGTACTTGGCGACTCTAATACTTTAGTTTTTTCAGATCAGATCTTGCAGCCTATGAAAAATATCAAACAAGGTCAAGTAAAAATTCTGAGAAGAAGCATAATCAGTTATCTCCACCAAAGAGGAGAATAAAAGCAAAAAAAAAGGCCAATACAACAGATTCATCAGTTGTTTTAGATCTGCCAAGTACACATCCTGAGTTTGCTTCACATCAAAATCCATTGTTTGCAAGTTCATCAATAGAATTTTTAAGTTCTCCACCAGCAAGCCCAGAACAACAGATTCATGTTTTCCAAGAGGAACCACTTCTTGAGTTTATTGCAGAAGAAACCGTATTACAAGTAATATTCCAAGTAGTTTCAGTCCAAACCCCAGCTCAAGTTCTACCTACTCCAATGTCTTTATTAGGAGGAGGAGGAGGAGGAGTATTACCACTTCCTGAAGGAGGAGGAGGAGGAGTGTTACAACCACCCGAAGGTTGTGGAGGAAGTGGAAGAAATCCACCACCACCTCAAAATTGGCCTTTTGTGTCATTTAATGGAGGTAACCCTTTGAATCTAAATCAACATGATGACATACGTATGGCTGCATTGAAAAGTTTACCAAGTTTTACAGGAGAAGATGGGACTACACCCATTGAACATATCTGAGATGTGGCTTCTTTGTGTACAGTTCACCACATCACCGAGGAGAACATTGCAATCAGGTTGTTAACAGCATCATTTAAAGGTAAATCTCTTCAATGGTTTAGAGGTTTAGCAGTTAATTCAATTAGATCTTGGGATGAATTAGGTTTTGCTTTAAATAGACAATTTCAAGACAAGTCTGATCATTTATCATTAGTTGAACAAATGACTACTATTAAGAGGGCTCCACAAGAGCAAATGATAGATTTTAATTCCAGGGTGTGTGCAAGAAGTTGTGTCCACTTTTTGGCCAAAAAGTGGAAGTGTTTTTCCTGATTTTCAGAATTTGTCACATTTGACCTAAAAATTTGAAGCACTTAAATGTGGAATCTTGGAAAAAGTCACTAAATATGAAATGTAGTACTCGGAGTCTAGTTTCCAAATATGTAATTTTTTTCAATACCTAGATGATAGAAATTGATTTTGAATAGGCATTTCTAAAAACCACTGTTTAAAAGTCACTTTTTTTTTACTATACCATGTACGTGTACGTCATCCATATTTTGACCTAAATAATCATATTTTTCAAAATCCTTTTGGGAAAAGCTTTGTAACTCACTAAAGCATGTTTTCCATATTTATTTGTAATTTTTTATTGAATAATTTTTTTTTTATTAATTTTTTATTGGTCATTTTTTGTCTTTTAAAAAATCATCGTGTACGTCACGCATAAGATGACCTAAACTTAACATTTTTTGAATTTTTTTTTTTAAATTGAAAAGAATCGTCTAAAGTACGTTTTCATACATTTTTTTTTACAAAAAAATATTTTAATAAAAAGTTATTAAAATATTAAAAAACCCTGATAATTCAAGGTTATGAACCTATTTCATCATAAATTGATTAAAAAATAAAAAAATAATATTTAATTGTAAAAAAAATTACATATTTAGAATCTACATTGTCTCCTCTATAATGGGTTTTAATTTCGTCAAAATATTCTGCAAAATAGACCTTTAAATATATGCCCAAAGTCACTATTTTGTTGTAACATTGACAGGGCCTTCAAGGTGCAGGTCAAACTAGGACCAGAGGTCAGGGTTGGGTCCCCAAAGCATTTTCCGAAGCGGGTTACAAAGCAAAACCTGAGCCTAAAATTTAAATTTTGAATAATGGGATCCCGTTTATAGAATGCGATCCCGTTTATAAAACGGGATCCCGTTTACTACTCCATCGGTCGTGAATAAAATGGGATCCCATTTAATAAACTCGGGATCCTGTTTTCCTCTGTCGCCTGTCGCTATTGAAAATGGGGTCTCTGTTGTTTTTTAAAAAATTTAATACTTTTCACAAACGGGATCCCGTTTTATAAAACGGGATCCCGTTTTATATAATGGGATCGCATTTATGGGCTCTAGGTTCAGGATCCCGGGAAAAACGGGATCGCGTTTTTGGTTCTAGGCTCGGGATCCCGAGGCAAAACGGGATCGCGTTTTATATAAACGGGATCCCGTTTTATATAAACGGGATCCCGTTTTTTGTTCCCCGATTTCGGATTTTTTTCTAACTCCGAAACTTCCACCTTAAGTGGACACAACTTCTTGCATCTACCCTCCAGCTTTCAAAAAACATGGAATAGAATCCCTGAAACAGTGAAACCATCACCAGAGTATGTTTTTTTGTATTATTTAAGGGCATTAAATTATGATATTGCTGTTATGATACAATCTATGGGAGGGGTAATTTTACTAGCTGCTTTTGATATTGCAATAAGAGAAGAAAATAGTTTAATACAGATTGGTAAGATAGCACCTAGGCCCCCAATGCCAATTTTCCCATATATACAACATTTAATACCAATTTCAGCACCACATATTTCAGCAATACCATCTTTTGGTTATTCAGCAAATGCACAAAATAGTATAGATCCCATTCATTCTAAATTTTGAGAGTTCAAAGAAAATCAGCAAAGTATAGAAAAAATACTGCAAACTGTGAGTAATGACTTAGTGAGTCTAAAAATTCAAACAAATCATAATAACATACCTTACTAAGCAGCCCCTTACCAAGCAAATAGACTTGGTTATCAGGCAGATTATCAGGGTCAAAGGAGAAATTGCAACAATAGGCCAAATCAACAATACAATCCAAATGTTGTCAATACATCAAAAGAAATAGTGCATATACAGAACAACATGGTTCAAGACTATGCATGGTGTTATCCCTGTAATCAGCCTCATAATCAAGCCACTTGCCCAAATGGAATAGTAAATCAAGCTTTGATGGTATAGAATAACTATGTTGTTGCTGAAAATTCAGCAAGTGACGTAAACAATCAGCTTGACATTCAAACTCAGAATGTTAATCCTCATGTAGCTTTAATGAATTGGCAGGTTAATAAATTTTGTGGTGTAAATCAGTTGCCAGGTCAAAAGCAATCTTTTACTAATATTGCAGCGAATACAAGATCAAAAAAGAGAGTTGTTGACTTGCAACAACAATTCGGAAATACAAATCAGCAAGCTGATACTGGTAAACAGCAAGCTGGAAATATACTACAGCAAGCTGATAAAGGCAAAAATACAATTCTATAGATTAGAATGAACAGAATCAAGCCTCTACATCAAAGGATTTGCACATTTTGTCAAGACAACCAACTACAAAAAATAAACAGCCAACAAAAGACCAACTAGAGGTTGTTGTCCCAAAAGTATAGCAAAAGGTTAGTGGCCCTGTTTTTAATATTTTGGATCATATTAAAAAAAAATAACAGTAAGCATGTCTATTTTAGATGCTTTAAACATTCCAAGACAAAAGGATTTGTTACAAAATGCTTTATCTCAGTTGGCTTTGTCAAATGAAGTACATAAATCACATCAATCTCATATTATGATTGCAAATGAGGCAGAAAAAAGAATAGATCAGCCTAAACCAGTAGGCAAACCTCCACCATTTTATGTCGCTTTGATTGTAGGTGACTATTTAGTACATAATTGCATGATAGATTTAGGAGCCAGCAGTTTAGTTATGCCAAAACAGCTAGCTGATAAGTTAGGTCTGAAATATGAACCTGTTGTTAGAGGTGTTGTACAAATGGATGGAACTTAAGTGAGTACAGTTGGAATGTTCAAAACTTTGGGCCTTACTTTACAAGCTTCTCCAAATTTTGTTATATACCAGGACATTTATGTCATTGATCTGCCACCTACCTTTGCCATTTGCTTATCCAGAGATTTTACAGCAAGGTTAGGTGGGTATTTATCATCTGATTGGACACATCTATTTTTTAGAACTAGATATGGAACCAAGGTTACAATCAAGTTTGAACCACTAGAAAAAGATCATTTGGAACCTTACACACCCAGTTCTATAAATGCAAATCTTTCCATTTTTGATCAAGAAGATATGATTCCTATCCAAGACCCAAACACACCTTTAGAAGGAATTCCAGATATAGTTTTAGATCAATGGGCAACAAAAAATCATGAAACAAATATATTTGAGCAAATGGATGAGATAGGCCTTGGTGTGTACATGATACAAGAAAATAATACAGTTATTTTGAATCTGATTAAAGAAGAAAAATAACAAATAGTAGAGGCTGAAAATGATGTTTGGGAACTATATTTTGATGGTTCTAGAAGCAAAGTAGGAGCTGAAGGAGGTGTTGTTTTAGTTTCTCCCACTGGTGAGAAATATTATTCATTTTTCATATTTGCTTTTAGTTGTTCTAACAACTCAGCTGAGTATGAAGCTTTAGTTCATAGATTAGAATGGGCAAGGAAAAGAAAAATTAGATGTTTAAAAGTTTTTGGAGACAGTGAGTTAGTGGTCAAACAAGTTAGAAACCTTGCTGCTACAAAAAATGACTTGCTGAAATTATACAAACATAGAGTTTGGGACATGATAGAAGAGTTTGATGCATTTAATCTGATATCTGTACCTCAAACTGATAACAAACAAGCAAACAAGTTCGCTACCATAGGAGCTTAATATGATATTCCTGCTAAAATGAAGAATATTCACTCTCCTTTATATGTCAAAGTTATTGTTAGACCATTAGTTCCAGATAATAATGTTAGTTGGCAGGTGTTTGACAGTGATGAACAAATTGTCAATTTCTTAATGGAAGAGGTTGAATTTTCTACAGGTAATCAACAAAAATTTGCACAGCAATATGATGATCAAATACTTTAGTTAAAATCAAATAAGCTTCCCAAGGACTTAGTGACCTTGGAATCTATCTTTAATACTGATGATCAGGTAAGAAAAGACAAGGCCATCTTGTCAATAAAGCAAGAACATTATGAACCTGTTGAGATCTTTAAAGGAAAGTTGTTCAAGTTAGGAAATATATGTACAAGACAAGAACAACAAGCATTCATCCAGCTTTGTCAAGAGTTTAATGACATTTTTGCATGGGAATATGGAGATCTGAAAGGTTTCAACCCTAAGTTAGCTCAACACACAATAGAGTTGGAACCCAAAGCTAAACCTGTCAGACAGAAGCAAAGGCCACTAAATCCCAAACTGGAAGTACTCATGAAGATAGAACTCAAAAAACTAATTGAAGGTAATATCATTTTTCTTATCAAACATACTTAATGGGTTTCTAACTTGGTTCATGTCAGGAAAAAGAATGGAGAAATCAGATTATGTGTTGATTTCTGTGATTTAAATAGAGCATCTTTAAAAGATCATTATCCTTTACCATCTATGGAACAGATATTGCAGGTTGTTTCTGGATCAGAGAGATTTTCTTTATTGGATGGTTATTCAGGTTATAACCAAATTCTTGTAAAAGAAAAAGATCAGTACAAGATAACTTTTACCACAAAGTGGGGCACACTAGCATACAAAAGATGCCATTTGGCTTATCAAATGCAGGTGCAACATTTCAAAGAGCAATGGACATGGCTTTTCAACGCCCGATTAATAAAATTGTACTTGTATACTTACATGATGTAACCATTTTTTTTTTAAAGTTGAAGATCATTTTCATCATTTAAGACTAATCTTTGAAATATGTAGAGAATTTAGGGTATCATTAAACCCAAAGAAGAGTATTTTCTCTGTTCATGAAAGCAAACTATTGGGACACATTGTGTCTAAGGATGGAATATCAATTGATCTTGAAAGAATTACAGCAATATTGGCATTACCTCTTCCTACACATAAGAAAGGCTTACAAATCTTTCTGGGAAGAAATTAACTTTGTAAGAAGGTTTATTCCTAACATATCAACACTTTTACAAACTCTTACAACAATGTTGAAGAAGAATATTCCCTTCAGTTGGACCAAAGAAGGAAAGCAGAGTTTTGAAGAGATAAAGGAGGCACTTGTTGCTGCTCCAACTTTGATAAATCCAAATTTTGATAAAGACTTCATTCTATATGCATTTGGTAGTGTGGATACTATATCAGCTATGCTTTGTCAGCAAAACAATGAAGGAATGGAACAACCTGTGGTTTTTTTAGCCAGGCTCTGCATGATTATGCAGTAAGATATTCTTTTGTTGAGAAGCATGTATTAGCTATTATCAGGAGCTTAAAGAAATTCAAACATATGCTTTGAAATAATAGAATTTAGTTAATGGTTGCTCACCCAATAGTGAAAGAATTTTTACTCGGCAAAGATTTAAATGATAAGAGAGCAGGGTGGATAACAAAGGTCATACAATATGACATACAAATTAAGGTAACCAAGCTAGTCCGAGGCAAAGGATTGTGTGAACAGCTTGCAGGAAATGAAGGATACAACAAAGAACTTGAAGGAGAGGCTAAGACAGTGCTTCAGAACAATGAAACAACTGCAGTCCCAGATCCCCCTGCAAGTTGGGTGCATGATATGATTCATTATCTACACATTGGTGATTGTCCACAAGGCCTGGATGTTGGATCTAGGGCATACAACTGAGAGGGGGGGGGTGAATCAGTTGTATAAAACTTCTTGTTCTTTTAAACACTTGATTCTTGGTTGTTAGTTAACAGCATATCAATTAATCATCCATGAAAGCATTATACACAAACACAAGAGCAGATAAACATCAACACATTGAACACCAAGATTTTGACGTGGAAAACCCGGTTAAGGGAAAAACCACGGGGTGATTAACCCAATAATTATTCTCTGTTAGAAGAATAAGAAAAAGAATGGCACTTGCCAATTAGGGCTCACTGCCCGAGCACACTGCTCACAAAGAGGCCCACTGCGTACAAGGAGACACACTGTCTACAAAGTGATAAGAATCACAGTCTTGAACTGGAGAATGACATCTCTACCATGTCCGGATCAGTTCCATTTAAGCCCAAAAACTTCTGCTCTGCCTTTCGCACTTCTCTTCACTATGCCACACTCATCCACACAAAACCACACTTTGAAATGAACTCACAAACTGTTATTTATACAAGACATCGACTTAGGAACAAACATCTAAGTCGGCAAACAACCATAAGAGTATCTGCAAGATGAATAACACATCCGGTCGGCCACCACAAGAACATTCGCAGGATGAACAACTCATCCGGTCGGCTAAACAGAGCAAGAACTTCATCTGGAAGAATAACTTCAATTTCGGGCTCTACTATCAATGCGGACCAACAACACAACCTAAACATGATCCAAGAACCTTCACAAGCCTGCCTGAATGACCGGATACATCCGCACTTCCTCTACTTACTGGAATCTCTTGTCTTCCTCATCCGGAACTTCAAGAACACAGTCTGTCGCCACTGTCATAATGCAAGAGGTACTTCCGGACCTCCAAATCATACATAAATCAGGATGACACATCACAAGGACATCCCAAACACTCCTTCCAATCCGCAGATTAGGATAATACAATTCCGGACCTCATCGGACCTTTTTGTGATCCTCTGTCACCTCTAGATACTTGCCGGAACCGGTTCCATACCGACAGCCACAACTCCTTCAGATCTTCATGCGGACCTCTGAAATCTTAACTGAAGCATCTCAAGACTCATATCTACTAACCCTTTAATCCGCATCCTCCGGTTCTTATCCTATACAGTACATTTGCCTTCTTCTCATCATTGTTCTTCACTGTCCCTGACTGAGGCTAATTTTCTCAATATCCTCAGCACACAGCTCATCAAATCCTTCTTGTCAATGCAATATGAGTATGTTGACATCAATGACAACACTGGCTCACCTCATACTTGCAACAATCTCCCCCTTTGTCATTGATGGCAACATATGATGTGAAAAACCATTAAGACAAGAACTTCTCTTTTCTGTCACCGCTCCCCCTATCAACAACAACTTTTCACATGTCTTCTCTTCCTTTACTGCTCCCCCTTTGATCATCAACCACTTGTTTTTCACATGTCTTCTCTCCCCCTTTGACATCAATGGGAAAGGGCTCATACTTGCAATTCTCATACATCAGAATCATACCAGCTGCTCCCCCTTGGTTGCAGCTCCCCATCATCAATCCGGATCACAAGATATGACTGTGATATCCACCGGACTGATGCACATCAGTGCATCCTAGTTCATCACCGGAGGGGCCATGACCCCTAACTTCTCCCGGAGATATTCAAAAGAATCCTTGGGAAGAGGTTTAGTAAAGATATCTGTAATCTGATCCTTGGAGGGAACATACTCCAATCTGACTTCTTCCTTGTTTACTTGTTCTCTCAAAAAGTGAAACTTGATAGATATGTGCTTGGTCTTAGAATGCAACACCGGATTCTTAGAAATATTAATTGCACTTGAATTATCACAGAAAATTGTGATAGGCTCCTCATATTCAATTTTAATGTCTCTTAGCATCTGTTTCATCCATAAGATTTGAGTGCAACTACCTGCTGCTGCAATGTATTCTGCTTCAGTTGTAGACAGAGATATTGCATCTTGTTTCTTGCTTAACCAAGAAACCAATCTCTTCCCCAAAAAGAATGCTCCACCACTAGTGCTCTTACGGTCATCCACATCACCTGCCCAATCTGCATCTGTGTAAGCATGAAGAGAGAAATCTGGATCTCTAGGGTACCATAGACCATACTCAACTGTTCCTTTCAAGTACCTAAAAATTCTTTTGATTGCCATAACATGAGATTCTCTAGGATCAGCCTGAAATCTTGCCACAAGACCAACAGCCTGCATTATATCTAGTCTAGTTTGAGTGAGATACAACAATCCACCAATCATTGATCTATACTTTGTCCGATCTGCCTTTGGAGAATCATCATCTTTGCTTAACTTACATCCGGTTGCCATAGGAGTGTTCATTGGCTTTGAGTCTTCCATACCAAATTTCCTTAACAATTCTTTCACATATTTGGTCTGAGAAATGAAGATCCCTTCTTTTGTTTGAGTAATTTGTAGACCCAAGAAGAAATTCATTTCACCAAGCAGAGACATTTCAAACTCACTTTTCATCTGATTTGCAAAAGTTTTGCACATACTATCTCTTCCTCCAAAAATGATATCATCCACAAACACTTCAACAATCAAAATGTTATCATGATCAATTTTGAAATATAAGTTACTGTCAGCAGTACCTTTGTTGAATCCAATCTGCACAAGATGCTTATCCAACCTTTCATACCATGCTCTTGGGGCTTGCTTCAATCCATACAAAGCTTTCTTCAACTTGCAGACCATATCATCATTATCAGACAATTGAAATCCATCCGGTTGTTCAATGTAGACTTCTTCTTCCAGATCACCATTTAGGAAGGCAGACTTGACATCCATCTGATATACCTTGAAGTCTTTGAAGGCAGCATATGCAAGAAGTAATCTGACTGCTTCAATTCTGGCCACCGGAGCAAAAGTCTCTTCAAAGTCAATTCCTTCTATTTGAGAGTACCCTTTGCAGACCAATCTAGCTTTGTTTCTGATTACTTCACCAGCTTCATTTAGTTTGTTCCGAAAGACCCACTTGGTTCCAATTACATTCCTGTCTCTAGGTCTGGGAACAAGATCCCAAGTATGATTTTTCTCAATTTGCATCAATTCATCTTCCATTGCTTTGGTCCAGTTTTCATCATTGCAGGCTTCATTTATTGTTTTAGGTTCAATCTTTGAAATCAGACAACATTCATCCTGATTTTGAGCAACATTCCTTCTAGTTTGTACACCTTTGCTTCTGTCACCTATGATCTGATCTTCAGAGTGGTTCAGTCTTACATACCTTGGAATTTTGGGAGTATCCTGCACTTCTGCTTCTTGATCAGGCTCATTCAAACCTATCTCTTCTTCCTGATTTACCGGATCAGGCTGACTCTGTCTCACCGGAGAGGATTGAGTTCCTTGAACACTGTCTTGGTCATCTTCATCAAACTCATAAAATCTTGAAGGCTTCTCAATTCCTTCATCAACTTTTACATTGGTGCTTTCTATCATCTTCCTCAATCTCTTATTGTAACACCGGTATGCTTTGCTTTGAGTGGAGTAACCCAAGAAAATTCCTTCATCACTTCTAGCATCAAACTTTCCTAGATCTTCATCTCTTTTAATATAACACTTGCTACCAAATACTCTGAAATATTTCACAGTAGGAGTGATCCCAAACCAGAGTTCATAGGGGGTCTTACCGGTGTTGTTTATAATTTGAACTCGATTGAGAGTGTAGACTGCAGTGCTGATAGCTTCTTTCCAAAACATCTGAGGAACATTTGCTTCCAACATCATTGTCCTGGCAGCTTCCTGGATGGTCCGGTTCTTTCTCTCAACTACTCCATTCTGCTGTGGAGTCCTAGGAGCAGACAACTGTCTCCTTATACCCTGCTTCTCACAAAAGTCAATGAACTCACCAGATGTAAATTCACCACCTCTATCAGACCTTAGACACTTTAGTTTCAATCCAGTTTGATTCTCTACCATAGCTTTGAAGATTTTGAACTTCTCAAATGCTTCTGATTTTTCTTTTAGAAAGGTAACCCACATCATCCGGGAATGATCATCAATTAACAACATGAAATATCTATCACCTTGCAGACTCTTGATTCTTGTCGGACCACAGAGATCAGTATGTACTAATTCCAACAATCCGGTAGAAGACTGATCTTTGCTTTTGAAAGAGACTCTGCTTTGTTTACCTAACTGACATTCTTTGCACACACTATTTGTAGGTTTCATCAATTTTGGAAGATCTCTTACAGCCTGAGTATTGCTTATCTTGATGATGTTATCAAAATTTACATGACACATTCTTCTATGCCATAACCAACTCTGATCAATTTGAACAAACAAACAACTTTTATTTGAACCAACCAGATGAAAGATATTACCTTTTGTCTGAGTACCGGATGCAATTTCAGTTCCGGAGCTTGTAAAGATTCTGCATTTTCCATTCTTGAACCGGAGATCATAGCCTTTGTCCACTAACTGACCAACACTGAGAAGATTGTGCTTCAATCCTTCAACATATAGTACATTACCTGTTTTGCTCTTTCCATCAAAGGAAATAGTTCCCCTACCTCTGATTCTGCCAGCAGAATTGTCACCAAACTTTACCATTCCTCCTTCATATCTTTCCAAATCTAAGAACTTATTCTTGTCACCAGTCATATGGTGAGAACATCCACTGTCAATAACCCAATCATCCTTTTCTTCCACTTGAGCAGCCAAAGCTTTTTCAACAACTTTGTGATTGACAGATTCAGAGAGTATTGAATCTTCTTCCTTGATGGCAATAAACACCCACTCATTTCCAGATTTGCTTCCTAGTTCTGATTCATCATCTGTTACTCCTTCATTGTCATCTTCTTCATGAACATAATAGCAATTCTTTTGAAACCTTTGTCTGTTAGTGTTAGACCTTGCAGATCTTTCCGGACATCTTGAAGCAAAATGACCAATCTTATTGCAGTTGAAACACTTAAAGGGTAGTTTTCCTTCATACTTACCGGATCCTCTTGGCAGTCTTTTTGCAATGAGGGCTTCAAGTTGAGCTGTTTCTGCTTCTTCTTCTTCCATGTCTCTTCTTGCTTGATCATACCATGACATCTTCCTTGATGAGTTTTCTCCCGGATCAAATCTCTGTTTGCCTTTCACATAGGTACTGGCTTTGAAAGCAGATTCAGTCTTGGGAGGATCATCTCCAAACTCGGTCATTTCAAATGCAGCTAGTTTGCCAGCTAGTTGTTCTCTTGTGACAGTTGTGTGGGCTCTGAATTCATCAATGGCAGCAACCTTGATTTTGTAGGCAGCAGGAAGGGATCTTAGGATTTTGCAGACAATCTCATTTTCATCTAGAGTTCCGCTAGCATTTCTAATTCCACATACCAGCTCATTCACTCTTGGCATAAAGGTAGTGATGTTTTCATCATCTCTCATTTTCAATCTTTCAAATTTTCCTTTCAGACTTTGCAACCTTGCACTTTTGACAAACTCATCTCCTTCATACAGAAGTTCCAGTTTAGTCAGGATCTCATATGCAGTTGGTAGGTCAATAACATTCGAGAGATCTGAGTCATTCAATGCGCTTAGAAGAGCTTCCTTGGTCCGCAGATTGTTTTCAGCTTATGTGATTTCATTCAGAGTTGTCGGACCACCTTGTGGAGGTACATAAGGTTTTGAAACCATACCCAAGTATGCTTTTCCCATACATTCCAAGTGACACTTCATGCGACCTTTCCAAAGAGTGAAGTTGGTTCCATCGAACTTCGGACTATCCTTCTTGTAAGACGACATCCTGGATCTCCTCAAGCGGTTAAGCTTCTTTCAGAGGAACTTGGCTCTGATACCAATTGTTGGATCTAGGGCATACAACTGAGAGGGGGGGGTGAATCAGTTGTATAAAACTTCTTGTTCTTTTAAACACTTGATTCTTGGTTGTTAGTTAATAGCATATCAATTAATCATCCATGAAAGCATTATACACAAACACAAGAGCAGATAAACATCAACACATTGAACACCAAGATTTTGACGTGGAAAACCCGGTTAAGGGAAAAACCACGGGGTGATTAACCCAAGAATTATTCTCTGTTAGAAGAATAAGAAAAAGAATGGCACTTGCCAATTAGGGCTCACTGCCCGAGCACACTGCTCACAAAGAGGCCCACTGCGTACAAGGAGACACACTGTCTACAAAGTGATAAGAATCACAGTCTTGAACTGGAGAATGACATCTCTACCATGTCCGGATCAGTTCCATTTAAGCCCAAAAACTTCTGCTCTGCCTTTCGCACTTCTCTTCACTATCCCACACTCATCCACACAAAACCACACTTTGAAATGAACTCACAAACCGTTATTTATACAAGACATCGACTTAGGAACAAACATCTAAGTCGGCAAACAACCATAAGAGTATCCGCAAGATGAATAACACATCCGGTCGGCCACCACAAGAATATTCGCAGGATGAACAACTCATCCGGTCGGCTAAACAGAGCAAGAACTTCATCCGGAAGAATAACTTCAATTCTGGGCTCTACTATCAATGCGGACCAACAACACAACCTAAACATGATCCAAGAACCTTCACAAGCCTGCCTGAATGACCGGATACATCCGCACTTCCTCTACTTACTGGAATCTCTTGTCTTCCTCATCCGAAACTTCAAGAACACAGTCTGTCGCCACTGTCATAATGCAAGAGGTACTTCCGAACCTCCAAATCATACATAAATCAGGATGACACATCACAAGGACATCCCAAACACTCCTTCCAATCCGCAGATTAGGATAATACAATTCCGGACCTCACCGGACCTTTTTGTGATCCTCTGTCACCTCTGGATACTTGCCGGAACCGGTTCCATACCGACAGCCACAACTCCTTCAGATCTTCATGCAGACCTCTGAAATCTTAACTGAAGCATCTCAAGACTCATATCTACTAACCCTTTAATCCGCATCCTCCGGTTCTTATCCTATACAGTACATTTGCCTTCTTCTCATCACTGTTCTTCACTGTCCCTGACTGAGGCTAATTTTCTCAATATCCTCAGCACATAGCTCATCAAATCCTTCTTGTCAATGCAATATGAGTATGTTGACATCAATGACAACACTGGCTCACCTCATACTTGCAACACTGGACAGATCTAAAAAAAGATAATATAGATTATAGGCAATCCCTTATGCTATAATTGATGGAATTCTGTACAAGAGAGATTTTAACAATGTTTTACTGAGATGTGTACAGCCAGATCAGACTCAAAGGATTCTAGAAGAATTTCATTATGGACCTGCTGGAGGTCACTTTGCAGCTAGAACAACAGTTCTAAAAATTATGAGAGCTTGTTACTATTGGCCTGACATGTTCAAGGATGCTCATGAATGGGTAAAGAAATGTCTAAAGTGTTCAGTTTTTGTAGGTAAACAAAGGCTGGTAGCAATGCCCTTGCATCCAATTCAAGTGGAACATCCATTTGGCAAGTGGGGATTGGACTTCATTGGTCCTATTAACCCACCTTCAAGCCAAGGACACAAGTGGATTTTGACTGCTACTGATTATTTCACTAAGTGGATTGAAGTAGTTGCTTTGAAAGATGCTAATGAAACATCAGTCCTAAATTTTTATCAAGATCTAGTGTCCAGGTTTGGAACTCCTGACTCAATTATCTCAAATAATGCTTTTGCATTTATTGGATTAAGAATATCTGATTGGTCTGTCAAAAACAACATATTCTTGAATACTTCATCAAATTATTACCCTCAAGGTAATGGACAGGTTGAATCAACTAACAAAAATCTGATTAAGATTATAAAGAAAACAGTTGATGAGAATAAGAGATCTTGGCATGATAAGTTAAAATTAGCATTGTGGACTGATAGGATTACACCTAAAAGATCAACAGGTAATTCACCCTATGTGCTTACATATGGAAAGGAAGCAAAGTTACCAATAACAGTGGAGTTGCTAACACTTAGCTATATAAAAAAGCTAGAGTTACTTGAAGAACAACCAATGGTAATCAAGCTTGCACAACTGATTGAACTTGAAGAGATCAGAAAAGAGGCCTTAAAAACATTGGAAGTACACTAGGCTCAAATGAAAAGGACTTTTGATAAAAGAGCAGTAGCAAGAGTTTATAAAGAAGGAGATCTAGTTTTCAAGTGGAATGAATTAAAAAGCAGACCAGGACAGCATACAAAGTTTGATGCAATGTGGGATGTGTTGCAATTAGGGGTCTAATTGGTGTTGTCATTGATGTCAACATACTCATGTTGCATTAATGAGAAGGATTGGATGAGCTGTGTGCTGAGGATATTGAGAAAATTAGTCTCAATCAGGAACAGTGAAGAACGGTGATGACAACAAGGTAAAAGTCCAAGATAGGTTGAGGATCAGAGGATGCGATCTAAAGGGTTTGTAGATATAAGTCTTGAGATGCTCCAGTCAAGTTTTTAGAAGTCTGTATGAAGATCTGAAGAAGTTATGGTCACTCAAGTAGAACCGGCTCTAGCAGGTGTCCAAAGGTGACAGAGTGACACAGATAGGTCTGATGAGGTCTGGTAATGCATTATCCCATTCTGCGGATTGGAGGAAGTGTTGGGGGCATCCTTGTGACGTGTCAAGTAGCTTGGTTTGTGGCTTGAAGATCCGGAAGAACCTACTCCTTTGTGACAGTGATGACAGACTGTGTTCTTGAGGTTCTGGATGAAGGAAAGAAGGATTCCAATAAGCAGATGAAGTGCAGATGTTGTTGGTGATTCAAGAAAGCTTGTGGTGATCTGTGGATCGGTTCCAGTTCATGTTGGTGGTCCGCATTGAAGTTAAAGTCGTATTTGAAGAATAACCATCGGATGTTGGAGTTCTTCCTAAGACTGGCCGACCGAATGTCTTACACGTCTTGCGGATGTTCTTGTAGGTGTTTGTCAACTTAGATGATTGTTCCTAAGTTGATGTCGTGTATAAATAAGGGTTTGAGAAGTCATTTCAAAGTGTGTCTTGTGGAGATGAGAGTGTGGTAGCGAAAAGCAGAGTGAAAGACAGAGTAGGTGTATTGAGCTTAATGGAATTGATTCAAGCATAGTAAAGATGCTATTCTCTAGTTCATGTATGTAATACTTATTTCTTTGTAGACAGTGTGTCTCTTGTAGGCAGTGAGCCTCTTGTGAGCAGTGTGCTCAGGTAGTGAGCCCTAATTAGCATGTGCCATTTGATCTTTCTATTCTTCTAATAGAGAATACATTCTTGGGTTAATCACCCCGTGGTTTTTCCCTTAACCGGGTTTTTCATGTCAAAATCTTGGTGTCTTATGTGTTGATGAGTTTCTATTTTTTATTTGAATGCATTATGTTTCATGTTTAATATACTGCTAATCACCATGAAGACTTAAGTGTGGAAATTAGAGAAAGTTTTTTTTACAACTGATTCACCCCCCTCTCAGTTGTGTGCCCTAAGTCTAACAATTGGTATCAGAGCCAAGTTCCTCTAAAAAGGAGCTTAACCGCTTGAGGAGATCTAGGATGTCATCTTACAAGAAGGATAGTTTGAAGTTTGATGGAACCAACTTTACTCTTTGGAAAGGTCGCATGAAATGTCACTTGCAGTGTATGGGGTGGGCGTACTGGTCCATGGTTACAAAAACGTATGTACCTCCACATGGTGGTCCGACAACCCTAAATGAAATCACAGATGCTGAAAATAATCTGCGAACCAAAGAGGCTCTTCTAAGTGCATTATCTAACTCAAAGCTCTCAAATGTTATTGACCTACCAACTGCCTTTGAGATTTGGAATAAACTGGAACTTTTGTATGAAGGAGACCAGTATGTTAAATGTGCAAGGTTACAGAGTCTAAAAGGGAAATTTGAAAAACTGAAGATGAGAGATGATGAAAATATAATCACTCTTATGCCAAGAGTGAATGAGCTAGTTTGTGGAATTAGAAATGTTGGTGGAGTATTGGATGAAAATGAGATTGTTGGTAAAATTCTCAGATCCCTTCCTACTTCTTACAAAATCAAGGCTGCTGCCATTGAAGAATTCAGAGCCCATACAACTGTCACAAAAGATCAACTATCTAGAAAATTGGTTGCATTTGAAATGACAGAGTTTGGAGATGACCCCCCAAGACTGAATCTACATTCAAAGCCAGTGCCTCTGTTAAAGGTAAACAAAGGTTTGATCCGGGAGAAAATTCTTCAAGAAAATTATTTTGGTATGAAAAAGCAAGAAAAGATTTGGAAGAAGAAGCAAAAACTGCTCAACTTGAAGCCCTTATTGCAAAGAGGCTGCCAAGAGGATCCAGTAAGTATGAGGGAAAATTACCTTTTAAGTGTTTTAACTGCAATAAGATTGGTCATTTTGCCTCAAGGTGTCCGAAAAGATTTTCAAGACAAAATCTTAACAAGCCAAGGTTCTAAAAAAATTGTTACTATGTACATGAAGATGATGATAATGAAGGAGTAACAGATGATGAATCGAAGATAAGAAACAAATCTGGAAATGAATGGGTGTTCATTGCCATCAAGAAAAAAGATCCAATGTCCTATGTATCTGTCAATCTTAAAACTGTGGAAAGAGCTTTGGCTACCCAAATTGAAGAGAAGGACGATTGGGTCATTGACAGTGGTTGCTCTCACCATATGACAGGTGACAAAAATAAGTTTGTAGATGTGGAAAGGTATGAAGGAGTGGTAAAGTTTGATGACAATTCTGCTGGTAGAATCAGAGGAAGGGAAACTATTTCTTTTGATGGAAGAAACAAAACTAGCAATGTACTGTATGTTGAAGGTTTGAAGCACAATCTTCTCAGTGTTGGACAATTGGTAGACAAAGGCTATGATCTCTGATTCAAGGATGGAAAATGCAAAATCTTTGAAAGTTCTGGAATAGAGATTGCATCTGGTACTCAAACTAAAGGTAATATCTTCCATTTGGTTGGTACTGGTAAAAGTTTCTTATTTGTTCAAGTTGATCAGAGCTGGTTATGGCATAGAGGGATGTGTCATGTGAATTTTGATAATATCATCAAGATAAGCAATACTCAGGCTGTAAGAGATCTTCCAAAATTGGTGAAACCTACTAACAGCTTGTGCAAGGAATGTCAGTTAGGTAAGCTGAGCAGAGTCTCATTCAAAAGCAAGGAACTGTCCTTTACCGGATTATTGGACTTAGTTCACACTGATCTTTGTGGTCCAGCAAGAACTAGGAGTATTCAAGGAGATAGATACTTCATGCTACTAATTGATGACTTTTCTCGAATGATGTGGGTAACCTTTCTAAAGGAGAAATCAGAAGCTCTTGAGAAATTCAAAATATTCAAGGCTATGGTAGAGAATGAAACGGATTAAAGTTGAAATGTCTGAGGTCTGATAGAGGTGGAGAATTCACATCTGGTAAGTTCATAGAGTTCTATGAGAAACATGGAATTAAGAGACAATTGTCTGCTCCTAGGACTCCACAGCAAAATGGAGTAGTGGAGAGAAAGAACCGGACCATCTAGGAAACATCTAGGACCATGATGATGGAAGCAAATGTTCCTCAGATCTATTGGAGAGAAGCTGTCAGCACTGCAGTCTATACTCTCAATCGAGTTTAAATCAGAAGCAATACCGATAAGACCCCTTATGAACTCTGGTTTGGCATTATTCCTACTGTAAGATATTTCAGAGTCTTTAGTAGCAAATGTTACATCAAAAGAGATGAAGATCTAGGCAAGTTTGATGCTAGAAGTGATGAAGGGATATTCTTGGGTTACTCTACTCAAAGCAAAGCATACCGGTGTTATAACAAGAGACTGAGAAAGATGATAGAAAGTGCAAATATGAAGGTTGATGATGGAATAGAGAAACCCTCAAGGTTTTATGAATCTAATGAAGATGATCAGAATGGTGTTATGGTTCAAGGAGTTCAATCCTCTTCTGAAAGTTAGATTCAAACTGATCCGGTAAATCAAGAAGAAGAGACAGGTCTGAATGAGCCTAATCAAGAAGCAGAAGTGCAAGAAACTCCCAAAGTTCCAAGGTATGTAAGACTGAACCACTCTGAAGATCAGATCATTGGTGACAAAAGCAAAGGTGTGCATACTAGAAGGAAAATTGTTCAAAATTCAGATGAATATTGTCTGATTTCAAAGATTGAACCTAAGACAATAAATGAAGCCTACAATGATGAAAACTAGACCAAAGCAATGGAGGAAGAGTTGATGCAAATTGAGAAAAATCACACTTGGGATCTTGTTCCCAGACCTAGAAACAAGAATGTGATTGGAACCAAATGGGTCTTCCGGAACAAACTAAATGAAGTTGGTGAAGTAATTAGAAATAAAGCTAGATTGGTTTGCAAAGGCTACTCCCAAATAGAAGGAATTGATTTTGAAGAAACTTTTGCTCTGGTGGCAACAATTGAAGCAGTCAGACTATTTCTTGCATTTGCTGCCTTCAAGGATTTCAAGGTGTATCAGATGGATGTCAAGTCTGCTTTCTTGAATGGTGACTTAGAAGAAGAAGTGTACATTGAACAACCAGATTGATTTCAATTATCTGAGCATGGTGATATGGTCTACAAGTTGAAGAAGGCACTGTATGGACTAAAGCAAGCCCCAAGAGCATGGTATGAAAGATTGGACAAACATCTTTTGAAGATTGGTTTCAACAAAGGTACTGCTGACAGTAACTTATATTTCAAAATTGATCATGAAAACATCTTGATTGTTGAAGTATTTGTTGATGATATCATCTTTGGAGGAAGAGACAGTATGTGTAAAACTTTTGCAAATCAAATGAAAAGTGAGTTTGAGATGTCAATGCCTGGTGAAATGAATTTCTTCTTGGGTCTACAAATTACTCAAACAAAGAAAGGAATCTTTATTTCTCAAACCAAATATGTGAAAGAATTGTTGAAGAAATTTGGAATGGAAGATTCAAAGCCAATGAATACTCCCATGGAAACCAGATGTAAGCTGAGCAAAGATGATGACTCTCCTAAGGCAGACTAGACAAAGTACAGATCAATGATTGGAGGATTATTGTATCTCACTCAAACTAGACCAAATATAATGTAGGTTGTTGGTCTTGTTGCAAGATTCCAGGCTAATCTCAGAGAATCTCATGTCATGGCAATCAAAAGGATCTTTAGATATCTAAAAGGAATGGTTGAGTATGATCTGTGGTATCCTAGAGATCATGATTTCTCTCTTCATGCATATACAGATGCTGATTGGGCAGGAGATGTGGATGACCAGAAGAGTACTAGTGGTGGAGCTTTCTTTTTGGGAAAGAGATTGGTTTCTTGGCTAAGCAAGAAACAAGAGGCAATATCCTTGTCTACAACTAAAGCAGAATACATTGCAGCAGTAGGTAGTTGCACTCAAGTTTTGTGGATGAAGCAGATGCTAAGAGATATTAAAGTAGAGTATGAGGAGCCTATCACAATCTTCTGTGATAATTCAAGTGCAATAAATATTTCTAAGAATCTAGTGTTGCATTCTAAGACTAAGCATATATCTATCAAGTTTCACTTTCTAAGAGAGCAAGTGAACAAGGATGAAGTCAGACTGGAGTTTGTGCCCTCCAAGGATCAGATTGCAGATATCTTCACTAAACCTCTTCCCAAGGACTCTTTTGAGTATCTCAAGGAGAAGTTAGGGGTTATTGCCCCTCTAGTGATGAACTAGGATGCACTAATGTGCATTAGTTTGGTGGATATCATAGTCATATCTTGTGATCTAGATTGATAATGGGGAGCTGCTACTCGGGGGAGCAGTAGGTATGATTTTGAAGTATTGGAGTTGCAAGTATGAGCCCTTTGACATTGATGTCAAAGGGGGAGAGAAGACATGTGAAAAAAAAGTGGTTGATGATCAAAGGGGGAGCAGTAAAGGAAGAGAAGACATGTGAATAGTTGTTGTTGATAGGGGGAGTTGTGACAGTAAGGAGAAGTTCTTGTCTTGATGGTTTTTCACATCATATGTTGCCATCAATGACAAAGGGGGAGATTGTTGCAAGTATGGGTCTAACCGGTGTTGTCATTGATGTTAACATACTCATGCTGAATTAATGAGAAGGATTGGATGAGCTGTGTGCTGAGGATATTGAGAAAATTAGTCTCAATCAGGAATAGTAAAGAATAGTGATGACAACAAGGTAAAAGTCCAAGATAGGTTGAGGATCAGAGGATGCGGTCTAAAGGGTTTGGAGATATAAGTCTTGAGATGCTCCAGTCAAGTTTTCAGAAGTCCGCATGAAGATCTGAAGAAGTTATGGTCGCTCAAGTAGAACCAGCTCTGGAAGGTGTCCAAAGGTGACAAAGTGACATAGATAGGTCTGGTGAGGTCTGGTAATTCATTATCCCATTCTACGGATTGGAGGAAGTGTTGGGGACATCCTTGTGAAGTGTCAAGTACATTGGTTTGTGGCTTGAAGGTCCAGAAGAACCTACTCCTTTGTGATAGTGATGAGAGACTGTGTTCTTGAGGTTCCAGATGAAGGAAAGAAAGATTCCAATAAGCAGATGAAGTGTGGATGTTGTTGGTGATTCAGGAAAGCTTGTGGTGATTTGTGGATCAGTTCCAGTTCATGTTGGTGGTCCGCATCGAAGTTAAAGTCATATTTGAAGAATAACCACTAGATGTTGGTGTTCTTCCTAAGACTGGCCGACCGGATGTCTTACACGTCTTGCAGATGTTCTTGTAGGTGTTTGTCGACTTAGATGATTGTTCCTAAGTCGATGTTGGGTATAAATAAGGGTTTGAGAAGTCATTTCAAAGTGTGTCTTGTGGAGATGAGAATGTGGTAGCGAAAAGTAGAACGAAAGGCAGAGCAGGTGTATTGAGCTTAATGGAACTGATTCAAGCATAGTGAAGATGCTATTTTCCAGTTCATGTATATAATACTTATTTCTTTGTAGACAGTGTGTCTCTTGTAGGCAGTGAGCCTCTTGTGAGCAATGTGCTCGGGCAGTGAGCCCTAATTGACATGTGCCATTTGATCTTTCTATTCTTCTAACAGAGAATACATTATTGGGTTAATCACCCCGTGGTTTTTCCCTTAACCAGGTTTTCCACGTCAAAATCTTGGTGTCTTATGTGTTGATGAGTTTATGTTTTTGATTTGAATGCATTATGTTTCATGTTCAATATACTGCTAATCACCATGAAGACTTAAGTGTGGAAATTAGAGAAATTTTTTTTACAACTGATTCACCCCCCCTCTCAGTTGTGTGCCCTAAGTCTAATAGGATGGACCGTATATAATCACATAATGCAAGCAACACAATGCATTTTAGCTTGCTAAGTTAGATGGTGAGGTGTTGCCAATCCCAGTTAATGGGATTCACCTCAAGATATGCTACTAAGTAAGGCAGCCTTATGCTGCAAATAAGTGCTTTTGTACAGTTAGTTTTAGTTTTGTTGTTTTGTTTCCAAGAAGTGCTTTTGCACATGTTCCTAATTTTGTTTTAGGTGAACCAGTTTTCAGTTAGTTGTTGCTGTTGTTTTTTCAGTTAGTGTGAGTTGCAGAATTTCTCTAAATTTAGGGCAGAAATGACTCTATACCCAATGGAAAGGCTAGGCTACTAGTTTTAAACTGTTTAGCAGGCAAACACCCTTGAGAGGTCGCCAGAAATGTTACTAAATTTTTGTTCACACTTAAAATTAGTTTGACCTAAGAGTAGTTGTTTAGAAGGAATAAAAGAAAACTTCAAAGTTACGCATTTCTTGAATGGTTGATGCCTTGAAAAAGTAGAAAAGAAGATCCAGTTGTCAGGATAACCCATCAGTCCAATCAGGACTGATAAGTTATCATGACAAAAGAATTGATTATCAAGAAATCAAACATTCAAGGAGATACAGTTGTTCTACATAGTTTGATCTTTTAGGAGTTACAAGTTAGATTGATTATTCAGTTAATTAGTTTTGGATAAAAGAAAGAAAGACATTTTGTATTGCATTGTTATTTCATGTCCTGTTTTGAACATACATTCAAGAATCTGTTACTTTATCTCATGCATTGATTGAAAAGGAAATACATATACATCATATGCATAAGAGAAATTAACTGATCATATTTAAAGGAAGTGTTCAAATTTGTCCCACACAAGCCGTGGGAGTAACTAGACTGAGCAATTGTAGACATGCAAGCTATGCATCTGTCTGATAAAAGAGAAATAAATAAACACATGATAAGGTTAAACATCCATCATTCCCTGATGATGGAGGTTGCTGTTGAAGCTGGCCTTCAAGTCTTCAGTCTTCATTCTTCACTCCAAGCCATCATCAAGTTGAAACTTGCAAAATTTTGGGGACAACCCTGTTAGTGCTTCGGATGTTTAAAATTATCACATGCTTTTATCAAATAGAGACATCTACTTATCACATTATGCATTCAAATGAGAAATCAAATCAAATAATGACACAAATCAGGAAGAAACATGAAGAAGATCAATCAACACTGTCAGGTATTTTTATGTTAACTTGTTTGTTCACTGTGTAAGTATAGGACAAGTTTTGTTGCTGATTTGAAGACAAATAAGCATGTGGATTAAATGTGGCTCCCACAAGGGTTGATCCCAGCATGCTTCTTTCTTACTTAATCAAAAAAGATGTCAAGAGTAATGGATAGATTACATCATATGTTGTTTCCTTATGCTATCTTATCAAGAGCTTAGGTCCATATGAAATACATCAAAAGTAGAGATACCATTCAATGCCTTGCTATGCAATAAAGAATACAAGTATAACTTCAAAGATGAGACATCATTTTGCACCAGGTATTTCTCATATTGTTTTCACATTGTTTAAAATGATCAAAGTTTAAACAATCATATCACATTCGAGTTGCAAGTTTCTCATAAAGACAGTCAAGTAAAATGTCACATGGAACAACAGAAGAGACAACTTACAGGATAAGACAATCATATTTACATAAGGCCAACTTGACTGTCACAGAGTAAAACTTCACAAGATATATGAGAAGTGTAATATATGAGAGGTGTAACTTTCACATGCTAAAGGTTAAAAAAAGAAAATAACAGATGCATACAACATGATCACAATTCATCAATGATAAAGACTGTCACCTAGTAACAGAAACCTTGAAAGAAGAACAAGCTATATAGCAGCCACATATGTCACCATTATATGACAGTCAAGTACATATTCAAAAGCAAGAGACTATCATTTATAGAATACAAAAAGACTCAAACACTTAGAGCATTATGAAGTATTAAGAATGCAGCAGTCTAAGGTTAAACAAGGTGGATTCCATGCATTTTATCATCTGTCTTGATCAAACAAAGCTTCATCTTACATGCCTAAAGCTACAATATTGCAATGGTGTAGTCAAGAAAGTGCCATGCCTCAAGTAGAGATACAGTGCAAGATTAAAGAGAGACATAGTCACTTTCACCATGAACAGTTAGAACAAGATCAACAATTTGGCTTTTACAAAGCATGAACAGTCAGAATATATCAGGATATATCACAAGCTGCCATATCCACCTATAGAGATGCATTAGTGATGAAGGAGGAACAACAGAAAAGAAGAGCAAAGACTTATATCAAATGCTACAGTGATGATAGACAAAGAACATGAAAGTCACAAGGTAAACAATCTTATTGCTTTTATGCTTCCATGATGTAGTCATAGTAGTCAATTACCATGGTCAAAGATGAAAAGATGCTTGATATACATATTACTGTGATAGCCAAATGATAAGATAAACAATCATTATGCACAAAGAAAAGCTACAGTTGTATTTAGGGAATGCATAACATCAAGGAAGAGATATGAACATGATAAGGATGCTACAGGTATACCATTAAAACACAAAGATAGCTACAGGTGTAGGAGAAGATGTATGATACATGTGATGCAATAAACATTCAGGTGATGAAACATCAAGGAAGAGATAAGAGCATGAAATCATAGCTACATGTGCATTTTGAAAACATACAAATAGTCACAAAAGAAGGTAGCATGATCTATGCCATGATAGAATACAGTCAAAGAGAAGAAGGACAACACACAGTCAAAGATAAATACCATATGACAAAGATCCACCATATACAGTTTGCAAGATTACAAGTTTATCATATGCAGATAAGTGAAGTGTCAAGGTATGATACTCATGCAAATGGAAGAAAATAATAACTATCATACAGAATATTAAGACTTGCTTATTTCGAGTAGCTATAGTAAGATAGAAAAGGTAAAATGTATCATCATTAATGCCATGACAGTCACAAGGAGAAGGAAGAAGATGTTGTGTGAAGCATCATTTGCTAATACCTCAAACTCTTAATATTGTTGCCTATAGGAAAACCCACATTCAAGAAGATGATATACAAAAGGAAATATGACTCATGCTAAAATGTATATTCTTATCAAGATATCAAATCTACTGTTCATTTTTGCACCCACAGTTAAGAGAGTTGAGAAAAAGAAAGATACAGTCATAGCCATGACAGAAGAACAAGGTTTCACATGGTATCAAGTATACCCATGTCAAGATATCAAACCCTAGTGAGATTTTTGCAAACATAGTCAAATAGTTTCAAAGAGAAAGATGATACAGTCACGGCCATAACAGTTTGAAACTATGAAAGTGTAAAATGAGCAAACCCTTGATAGAGGGTTCGACCTTTGTTTCTTTACAAGTCAGAAAAGAAAGAAATAACAACAATGACCATGCATGGCCATGGCATTATGAGGAGATGAAAGTGCAAGAAGAGTTGAAACCCTAGCTTCAAAGCTCACAAAACCTCAACAGTTGCACTATTTGATGCCTATCTTCAGAGGAGCATGGCCATAAGAGGTAGAAGCTTTGAAAATGGACAAAAGATGTCAAAACCCTCATTTCAAAACTTTAAAGCCTCAGAGTTTTTGCATGATACAAACATATCAAGGCAAAAAGAAGGTATATATAGTCATGGTCGACAGTGACAGCTTTTTTTGCTATAAAATGCAATACCCATGTCTACCAATAGACTTGTCATGCTGCAAAGAGTAAAACCAAAGACAAAATGAAGCTACAAAGACGAAAATGACCAAGTCCTTGCCTCTTTTTGCTGACAGACAGAATCTTTCCATAGCCTCATAGTGGCCTTAAAATTTCACAAGTAGATGAAGACCATGAAGGAAGAAGCACACAGTAACGAGGGAAAGTATTAAAAATTACACATCTAATAGAGAGACATAGATGAAGAAGGTCGTAACCATGAAGAAGAAAGCTACAAATTAAATAAATTCCTCAGATAAAGCTCAAACAAATGTTACCTTCTCCATTAACGGTGCAGAGTTCCATGTTTTCAACAAAGAAGATCCGTTGAAGGGAGAAAAACTAGAGACATGATTGAGAGATTGAAACCCTAGGTCAGCAGAGCAAGGTTGCAGAGCAAGTAAAAAATATGCCAAGTGAAGAATGAGCAACTTTAGGGTTGTTTTCTTCTTTTTGGTTTGAAGGTTCTTTTCTCCCAGATGTGTTTTGACTTCTCAAAAGAAAACAATTACCTTATCTAATGCCATCGAGGTCAAAACATCAATCATCTATTACCTAGCATCATTGTTAGAGGTGGCTGACAGTGGGGACCTTGCATATTAGTTGGAGATCAAATGGTGGTCGGTAGTTATAAGGATGAGCATTATGCCTTCTAAATTTTTTCAAATATCATTCATTACCTTGGGTTGGCATTGCATGGTCGAAGAGGTTCTTTTTCATTATGTGTTCTTTGTTTAAACAAGACTCCCTTAAACAAACACATGTATCATGCAAGACAACCAAATGAGGTCAAAGGGAATTTTACTTGTGCCTTGAAGAATTATCAAAAGAGGACAAAAAAGGCAGTTAGGGTAGTTGCATATGGAGATATAAGATGGTTTAGAGAATGTAATATATGTGCACTAAGGCAGCAGAGGGGAGTTATAAGGATGTTTACACATATTGTTCTATGCATGGAGTGACTAGTTTTTTTATTTTGTAGAGAGAGATAATATTTCTTTTTATTGATCATGGAGTGATAAGGTTAATTTTTTTTGCCTTAATGTATGTTCTATCATGCAAGTGAGTCTATTTTTCTCACAAGAAGTTACAAGGATGGTATTAATCTCTAAAGTCCTATTTTTGGCTCATATCATGCAAAATAGGCAAATGTAATTGGAGTGATAAGGAGTGATATTTTTTCTTCTAATCATGCACGATTTTACATACAAATCAATTGTAAATAAATAATAAAGTAATATTCTATAAATTACTTTATTATTTTTCACAAGTTGTAAAATCAAAATTAGAACAAATTGTAACCAATAATAAAGCAATATTCTATTACTTATTTATTACTCACAATCAATTTTGCCCATACAAAATCATGCAAATTGATTAGTGGAGTTAACTAGGCCACCTAGGAGGTTTTGCATGACTTTTAGGAGTATTTTTAGGGTCTTTTGGTCAAACATATGGAGAGGCCCAAATTGAAGCTATTTTTGCTCAATTTGTGGCAGTTTTAGGCCCTAATTTTGAGGATTTTAGAGGTTGCTCGGGAATGAGTATTTTAGAGGCAATTATCTGCAAGTCCATATTTTTGCATGCCTCTTGGAGAGAGCAAACCTATTTATTGTAAAGCAAAAAATTGTTTTTGCTGGTTCTTGATTCTCATTCTGATTCAGACAGATTGGAGAATTCTTATAGCTCATTTTTTGTAGTTTTATTGAGAGATCGACAGGTTACAGGTTATCTTTTTGTCTTATTTGCAAAGCTTTCCTTTGTTTATTTCAGATCAGTTGAATTACCTTTCCTTTTAGTGCTAAATTTTGAAGTGATTTGATGAAATTTTGTTGTGTTTTATTATTAAACCTTTAAAATTATTGTCTCACTTCCTTGTTCGCAGCATAAAGGATATGTTCATCACAGGTCTTAGGTTGTGTTAACCAGAAATAGTCTTTTTGTGCTGTGAAAAAAACCATTTCCTTCATAAAAACCTATTTTCAAACCTTCCTTAGAATCACTTTTGTGGTATTTATGTCAAGTTTGGATTGTGTAAAAGTCAGTTTTCTAAGCAAACATTGTGGATCACATTGCATTATTTTTACCCAAATTAGGTGCATCACCATTTATCTTTTATATTCAATTAGTTTCTTTCTCCCTTTTTCCAAATAGTAAAATTATCCATTTCAATAGAACATTTGAAGGGAACCAACCCACAATTTGAAGGTCTAATTTCGTCATAGGGCAGCCACAACCTAAAATTAGTCCCACGTTACATGGAATTGTAGTGCTTCACTAGCCTTGCATACATGTGCAATTCCTAGTGATAACAGTGACATTTTAGGAGGGTCTTTGTCTAGAAGTCATGAGAGCTTTAGACTGGGTGTGGGAAACTATGTCCAGTTGGGAGGGGGAAGTTTTTATGTTAGGGGTCTAGTGAATTTGTTCCACTCGTGTCAGCCAATTTTATGGAGGAAGAAGTAGAGGAAGGTTTTAATGGTTCTTGAGAGTTTGTTGAAGTTGATGGGCATGTTGCATCGAATGTTGCTCATGAAGAATTGGTTGTTGGAGAGTTTGAGAAAATTTTACAAGTACTTGAGGTGGAGGAGAACAAACTTTCCTATAAGGAAGTGTTGGGAGGTGATTTTTAGAGCATCCCATAGTTTTTAGAGTTTAAAGTTATTAGCCATGTCGATGATGGAAGGAGAGGGTTGGGAGGATTCAATGGAGTCGAAGGTGAGCCAACCAGAGAAGGAAGACAAGGTAAGATTTCTCCCTTCTCCAAGGTGCTCACCATATCTCCTTGCTCATTTATGCTATAGACTATAAAAGATGAAGATGATAGGTTAAATAATGTTACAATTTTCTTTGTTTGTCTTGACAATAATCTGCTTCTGTTGAGGAAATTCTTTGATGATTGGTTAGGGAAAGTGGGGTAAAAAGCTTAGGTTATATGTTAATTTTTGTAGAATGATTCGAAAGGAATTATTTGTGATTTTCTTAAAAAATCATAATATGCAGGCGAGAATTCTTAACAAAGAATCTTAGAACATTGGACAACCAGTCTTTAGGGCCATGCCCTGGTCTGCTAAGTTCAAACCTAAAAAATCTTGGAATTTTCCACTCTAAGATGGATTGAAATAAAGGAGCTTGCCCCTCAATAGTGAAAATTCATTCCACATTTTTAAAAACCTCTGGGTGAGGTCCTGCAAATAGAATAAACAAGGGTAACATTGTCTCATTTGAATGCTAGGGTTCTCATTTCACTGAAGCTGAATATTGAGGTTCGCGAGGTTGTGGAAATTCAACTGGTTGACAATAGTTTGGTCTACAATATTGAACTTCTGGGTATTTTGAATGCATGTTTTTTATGCAAGAGAGATGGTCATCAAAGGAAAAATTTTCCAAAAATGAGAAATAAAGGCCCTAGAAAAATTAACAATAACAAAGAATATAAAAACCTTGGTGAAAAGGGTGCAAGTGATGGTGGGGTTGTCAAGGGTAATAAAAAAAGCCCCATTGACAATACCCAAGTGGAGATTTTTAAAGATAATAAGGAGATGGATTCTTTTGGGAATCTAGAAACAATGGAGGAAAGTCATAAATTCTCCCTTGTGGAGGAAGAAGATTATGTGATCATACTTGCTAAACAGGGGTAGGGTGTTGAGGGAGGGAGCCTCCCTTATGTCCTAGGGGAGTTCATAAAGAAGAATACCTAGCAATTAGCCCTTGAAAAAATTAGGGATAACACTGATGTAAGCTATTTTGGCCCCCCTCCTATACTACCAAAAGAAACTGAGTCTATTGAACTCGAACAAAAGGGGGGTGCTCAAACATTAAAGACTAAGAGTCGTAATGTCAAGTTGGATTGTTTCAATCCACTATTTTCTAGTGAAAGCATGTAAATTTTTGTATTTTCTAAGGAGGATGATAATAAAAAGAGGAAACTCCCTGACTAGGAGGCAAGGGAAAGGAAGGGTTTTAAAAAAGGAAAAGATGATAAACTGCCAAAGTGTTTTGATAGACTGTACAAGAACCAAAATTCAGGGGCTTCTAAATCTCCTTCTAAATGATTCTAAAGTGTGTAAGCTAGAATGTCAGGGGGTTTGAATTCCTTGACAAAAAATATTTGCTTAAGTCCTTTTGTAATGGAAAAAAACAAGTTAAATGTTCTTTGTCTGCAAGAGATAAAAGTAGTGGGTTTTCAAATTGACTTTGTTCTTAAGTTTGTGTGGAGGAAATCTATATCCTTTTGTATGCAACATGACAAAGGCAAGGGTGGTGCTGCCATCCTTCTCAATGATGCTTGGGCTTCATCTATGGTTGAAAATGGGTCTTCTCCATGCAACAAAGTTGTTTGGATTATAATTGATGCAGATGATACCAAGATTGGTATCTACTCCATCTATGCTCCTAATGAATGTAAGGAGAGATGTAAAATCTGGAACTGGATGTCACAGTCTTTGCTCAAAGTCCAATGGATTTTAGCTAGTGACTTCAATATGATTGAGAATAAATGTGACAAACAAGGAGGAAAATAATTAATCTGGAAAGGAATTGAGTTGTTCTTCTGGTCTAAAATGAAAATGATTCTTAATTTGAGGGATTCTTTAGAGAATCTATAGGGAAGTAAAAAGAAAATTTGGTTTTCATGGTGTAATAATCAGGTCATGGGTAAAAGAGTTTATTTAGGGTTGGATAGGCTCTATGTTAATAAACATGTGTTTGCATGCAATGATGATGAATATCTTGTGCAAGTTATTCCTTCCACCATGTTGATCATTCCCTTATTGAGACTTGTATTTCATTCAAGGCTACTAGATAGAAGGTCCCTGGGAACAAGAATTAGGTGTTTAAACTATATACCTTTTTGCTTAATGATAAGGAATGTTTGGTAGGAATTTTTAAAGTTTGGATGATCAATAAAAGCGTATACAGAGCTTGAGTTATTGATAGATGGGACAAGTTGACCCATGCATGGAGAGAAATTTGGAAAATTATGGGGAAAAAGAGAGACCTTGATAGGAGGGAGGAAGAAAATAGGCTGGAAGAGAAATTTCTTGAGTTGGAACTCAAAATGCAGAGCAATAATATGGATAAAGAAATTTTTGATGAATATGTGATTACAAAGCACCGACTTAGGTCCATCTAGAATTTCAAGAATCAAGGAGCTAAGATTGGAGCAAGGCTTAATTGGCTTCAAATGTTGGTGACAGAGGTACAAAATATATTTTTAATATTCTTAAGGCCAAGCACAATAGGGAAAAAATTGTCCCTATTCAAAAAGGGAATAAACTGAGTAATGACTCTAAGGCTATGGCAGAGGATTTTTACATGTTCTACAATAATTTGTTCCCCTCTAAGGAAAATAGTAATAACATTGAGGCTAGGAAATTTTGCAAGAGGATCATTCCTAAGAATTTGGATGATGAAGACATTGATGAGCTCAGCAGGCCCATTTCTAAGGAGGAAATTGTGAATGCCATCAATTCATTCATGTCAGGAAAATCCCCTGGGATTGATGGTATTTCAATTGAGTTCTATAAGACCAATAGTGAATGGGTGGCAGATGAATTGAAGGAAGTTTATGATGAAGCCATTAAGAAAGGTCCATTGGGAATAAATATAAATAAAGGCTTGATTAAGCTACTATGTTGAAATCTTCCTATAAGATCTTGGCAAAAGTGCTTGCTTTTAGATTAACTGATATTCTTAAGAAGATCATCTCAGTAAATCAAACTGGTTTTATCAAGGGTACATATATTTTGGAGAACCTCATCACAAGTTGGGAAAGCCTTAATTGGGCCAAATATTCAGAGCAAGAGGTTGGCATGGTTCTACTTGATTTTGAGAAAGCTTGTGATAAAATTGAATGGGGATTTGTGTTGGCTATGATGGAAGCCTTTGGCTTCCCTATGGTTTTTTGTGCTTGGGTTAGGTGTTGTTTAAGGATGCTTCTACTTAGATTGATGTCAATGGGTCATTGTTAGAGATAATTGTGCTTCAAAGATCTATTAGGCAAGGGCGCCCATTGGCTCCTGCTCTTTTTGTCATTGCTGCTGATGCTTTGCAATATATTCTTAAAACTGATCTTATTATTCCTCTTGTTAAAGGTATCATTCTTCCTAACAAGGAAGAACTGTTGAGTGCACAGTTTGCGGATGACACTGCTTTATTTGTTGAATTGAGTTAGGCAAATTTCTTGAATGTTGTTGACAGACTTTCTATTTTTTGTGAGGCCTTTGGCTCCAAGATTGTTGATCATAAATCAATTATCTTATGTTGGAAAGAAAAACCTTCTGATTGGTTGAATGGTACTAATTGGCAGTGGGGTGTCCCAAATAAAATTGCTAGATATCTAGGGATACCTTTTTCTATGGAACTATCCTTAAAAGACATGTGGGAGTGGATGTTGAAGAAAATTGACAAGAAGAATGCCAAGTGGCAAACCCACTTGTTGTCTCTTGCAGGCAAAGTTCAAGTTTGTCAAAAGGTTTTGGCCTCTCACAGTATATACTATGCATCAACTTGGCTTTTTGGGAGTTGTTAGATGGACAAAATTCAAAAGATTATAAGGGACTTTTGATGGTCTAATGGCAAGGATAGTAGAAAAAGACATGTTAATTGGCTTTGGTGTTGTGTGCCAAAAAAAGGAGGTATTGGTCTCAAAGATCTTAAAATTTAGGGCATTGCCCTTGCTATCAAAAGGATATTGAAGGCCATTGATGGTGTGGAACCCTATAAAGTATTGATTAGAAATAATATTGCTATGTCTAAACCAAAAAAGGGTAAGAGTTGGAAGGATTGCACCCTCATGATTTAATGTTTGGGAACTTCTTTGTTTCTCCTTTTGGCTCCAATGTTGTTTGGCAGTATTTGGAGGGCATGTGAGAGTGTGGAGCATTTGATTAATAAGATGCCTTCTATAGAGTAGATAGTGTTTTTCTTGCATTTAGATATATGTGGTGGAATTTGCATTGGAATAACAAGCTTCTTGCCTTGACTCAGGTATGTTCAGCCAAACTTTGAGCATTCAAAGGTACCTGTGATTTTGGTGACATGTTGGATGGAGGGTATTTGAAAAAATGGCAGGACCTACAAGTTAAGTTTGGTCTCCTTGACACCCAAAGAAGAACATTCTCTTTTCTTCAGAAGGCATTTTATAGTGTGAAGTTTCCTATGAAGTTGAAGTTAGATTTTGAAATTCTAGAAAACATTAAGTGCATTGATGGGACTATTTTTGACAAGATGAGCTCCAAAAAGTTGTATGAGATAATGGCTGACACGAGTGTAATATTTCATAGAGTCAATAGTAATTGGAACCTAGAGTGGTCGGATAAAGAGTTGTCTTTCATGTTTAATTGTTTGTGATCTTCTAGGAGTGAGCCCAAAAACGTCTATTTTAGATGGTTACTCATTCTAAAAAAACTGGCTATCTTTAATGGTGTTTCTAATGATGGTTTTCCTATTAATACTTGCAAGATGTGTAATACTGTAAAAACTTTTGAACATCTATTTTTTGATTGTACATTTGTCAGTAAAACCAAGTCCTTGTTCTTGAGTAATTGTTTGGGATGGCATAAAAAGCAAGGCTTTAGTTGGTTTGAAATTCTTTTTGGTTATGTGAATGTTTTTTCTAAAGGATTGAATGAGTTTGGTTCATTCTCAATAATGAAATTCTGTGGCATTTATTGAAAGCGAGAAATGATGAACTCTTTCAGGGTAAGAGGAGAAGTCTTATTGACTCATATCTTGAGCTTACATGTTTCAATACAATGATGCATATTTTAGTTATTATGGAAATTCCTAAGAGTAGGTTCTTTATTCTTCTCAAGGAGGGACTCAATCTGGTATACAGAAAGGAAGTGGTCAATGCACACTTTTGGCCACATGGTAGAGATAATCTGGACCAAGAGGAGCCGAGATTGTTAGATGATTATTTGAAGACTAAGAAGGTTGAAAATCTAGAAGTGACAGTGAAGGTTAGAGAGAAAAAAAGATACAAGCAGGTTGATGAATATATTCCTATTGTCAAAGATCTGGATCCTGAAGATGAAACAAGTCCTATTATTGGGACTTATGAAACTGACTATTATGAGAATGATAGTAACAGAAAGTGCTGTTGGGAATGACATCTGATGATAATCCTATTTCTTCAGTGATGGTGGTAATTGTGATATGGTTGTCTGATATATTTCTCTGTTCTTATGTGATATTTTGTATTTTGACCAGAAGTTGTAATGACCGGATAGATGTGTATAAGTGATTATATCTCATGTTACTATACCTAGTTTTAGTAATGAGTTTCTACTCTAGTTGGATGGAGTGATGGGTGGTTTCCACCTTATATTGTACCTACTCTTTTTGGTTATTAATAGTAAATGATCCCTAACATAAAAATACTAAAAACTAACACTTGCACCTTAAAAAGGTGTAATAGTTATACTAATAAAAATTATATATTAAATAGTATCACATCATCAAACACTCCACTTTCCAAAAACATGCTAACATCAAATCAGAGACAACAAAACTCATCTTCAACTGCACCACTCTATAAAGCTAAAAAAAATATACACAATCTCAAAAAAATTGTGGAAAAACCCCTCTGCCTACAAAAGCGTTTTGGAAATGGAAATGGAAATGGATCCTTTCATAGTCTACGATGTCCGGTGACCTATTTTTGGGTCTATAGGTGGGACTTATAACATATGAGACTACCTCATACGCCTATTATGTAGGAGGCATTTAACTGTGCTTCAATATGAGGCATACATACCCTACCCCCTTGAGGATTTGAACTTGTGGCAAGAGGGCAAGTTTTTGAAAATAGATTTCCAAGCTCAATACATAGCCATACATTATTATGCCAAAGGCGTTCCCTTTATGAAGCGAAGGACTGACTTCACGGATCGATGATCTCAATTGCTTAGTATGCATGCAAGACGATTGAATCAGATCTGGCCGTTCTTTTTTCCGTAGTCAGAAATCGCTTTCTCGGTTCTGTTTCCCTTTTTGTCCTCGCAGTCAAAACTGGAATATATCTGGCAGTGAGATGTTAATTTTGCTGGCAGCCAACTGAGCAAAAGGGTTTTCTAAATCTTTCTCTCTCCAAAGCACGTTTAAAGCAGGCGGAAATAGGAGATAATGCTGAGTTTTTTTATTGTGCAATTTCTTCATGTGTGTTGGCCAAAAATTGTTTAAAATTCATGCTGCAAAATTATCTAAACTTGTCGGTTGTTCTAACCCGAGGAAAAATTGTGTTAGAAAAAATCTCATGGTGTTTAAATGTCACCTGCCGGATACTCAGGGATTTTTTAAATTTTTTTGTTTTTCAAAGGAAAAGGAAAGGGAAAATGGATACTCGGGGATTTTTTTTTAATTTTTATTTCAAAGGAAAGGGAAAATGGTTGAAAGCAATTAACTTAGGCGAGCATATCAAATTGCAAGATTTGAGGTGTGCTGAAGGGGAGCATGAACATAATCTTTTGTTTTTTTAAAAGGTATTTTTATTTCAAAGGAAAGGGAAAATGGTTGAAAGCAATTAACTTAGGCGTGCATATCAAATTGCAAGATTTGAGGTGAGTTGAAGGGGAGCGCGAACATAATCTTTTATTTTTTTAAAAGGTATTTGCATCATTTCTTTGTTTTTCAGCACAAAAACTAAAAACCATTTGCTTCAATTTCACTTGGCCTCAAATTTTAGATTTGTGGCATTGAAAATTTGCATCAAGGAAGAGAATAGAAATAGACAATAGATTGGGCATTTGCAAATTACACAATACCATTCAACAAGAATCTATCTACTAGCACTAAACAATGGGTATTCAATAATAACCTAAAAATTATTGCAATGAATTCAATTGTTAGATGGGGGAGGGAAATCAACCTACAAAATCAATTTGTCTTAGTTGAAGGTCATGGAGGAGAAAGGTAATCAATTAGAATTTTTGGGGCCATAGACTTCGTTATGAATATTTCTTAGCTTACAATTCTTATCAATATAGTAATATTGGTTTTATTACAAACACGGGATGATATATATTTGTAGACACTCAAAGGAATTTCTACATAAATTCCCATAAGGCCTGGATGCCATAGATATTTAAAGTCAAAATTACAAGTCTTGTGATTTTCTTCACAAACATCAGTACCAATAAGAATACATGGCTCCATTAATTCACATCACAAGATAACAATCTAATTTCAAATTGTAGCTAATTTTGCCTTATAAAAGACTTATAAACAGTGTATGTTCACGCATAGTCTTGTAACAAGTATTTCACTGATAATGAATTAGCTATTATAAAGACTTGCAAATAGTGTATGCTCACACATAGCCCTGTAACAAGTTAAACTTACCAGTTTCTATTGCAAATTCTTGAGCTAAAAAACCTTGTAGTGGAATTTAATTTCTTAAATGAAAGAATTCTTTTAAGTGTTAGTGTTAAAAAGAGAATAATGGTTTTCAGATGCTTTTTGGGTAGTTTCCACTAACTACCATAACAATTTATTATAGCTAAGAATATTGGCCTTTCTTGAAACAAAATCTTGTATGTTTCCAGTGTAGAAGGGAAGAGAGAAGTGGAAATTTGCCACAGAATCAAACTATCATGATCTAAAAAGTATACAAATGGAGATTTTGATGTCAATCGATGAAAGAGAGTATGTCCAGCATTTATAATAGTTTAGATGCACATTTAGGACACCTCCTATGATAATGAAATTCGAAAGACCTTTAGGAGTTTTCTGTTGAAATTGCAAATACTAGCTTGTTTGGGGCATGCTAGCCAATTTTAAACCCTCAGAAGAAAGAATAAGAGTAAGAGTAGAATATTTCCAAGCAAACATCTTGAAGGATTAGTTTGTAAGTAACTTGCATCATATAAAATTATTATTTAAACTAATAAAAGTGGAAAATATAAGTTAAATAAAGTTAGGAAGAGAGTGAACCAACTTTGATCTTCTTTATTCTAATTATTATTTTATTTTATTTTTTGAAAATTTTGAAAAATACTTTATAACACTTTTGTGCCACAGGTTTGGGAGAGTAAAAAGTCAAGTAATAATAATCTTTAATAAACCTCAAATTAATAATCCCTTTAAAAGTAAAGAGTCTTTGATAATATTATGTGGAACTAATAATATTTGACTACTACTTAAAAAAGGAAAAAATATTCAATTGACATTGTAATTTAAACGAGTAGCATGCAATTGTTAATAGTCCATCTTTTAAGTGTTTTGAGTGGGGAATCTGGGGATCTTAATTCAAGATTTGTTTAGAGTTGGAGAGCATTGTGGTAGTTGGCTATTTTTAGAGGGAGGGATGATCTTGCCTTTTTTGTCCATGGGTTAGCTAATATGCTAAAGACTAAATGAAAGGAGAAGTTTACTCCATTTGTGTAACTCATAGATTTTCATGAAACAAATGCTTAGGTGGTGGCCTTGGAGCCAAAGAGATGTAAAACTTATATATGGTTTCAATCAATAAGCAAAACATGCCAAGCTTTATTTAAAGTATTTGGCTATTGGGTTACTATTATATAGACCTAAAAGAGCTCTTTTATAATAGATAACCAACAATGGGTTACACATGCAACAAAATATTATATCAAATTGACTTATATTCCCTTAGATGAATCCCCTTATGCTTTGCTTACTTCATGTGCAATCTTGAATTCAATAGGCATAATTCTTTGAAGGTTTATTAGACACAATATTTCAATTTAAGGTATACTGGATTACTATTATATAGAACTAAAAGAGCTCTTTTATAATAGATAACCAATAATGGGTTACACATGCAATAAAATATTATATAAAATTGACTTATATTCCCTTAGATGAATCCCCTTATGCTTTTCTTACTTCATGTGCAATCTTGAATTTCAATAGGCATAATTCTCCAAACGTTTATGAGATAGAATATCTCAATTTAAGGTTTAGTAGAAGTTATAATACTAAACCATGTAAAAGTTGGCAAAACCTAGAAACTACACTAATCTATAAAGAGGAACAAAGGAAAATGTTTAAAAAATATTTGATTATTTAGCCCTTTGTGACTAGTGCCAATTTCATTGGGAAACATAATCACCAACCTAAAAGATAGATATATTCATTAGAATTTGAAATAGTGAACAAGAAATGTGCATAAGATTTCACATAGAAATTAAAGACATAATAAACAATCACATAACTAGATATACTTTAATAATCCATGACTACTTAGAGAAATATCATATGTCATTGTGAAAGTTCCTCTTGAAGACTCTGAGAAGTTTTTACATTTTTGTGAAAGCCAACTAATCAAGAATGACAATAACTCAACAAGTGTGACTTCAAAGACACATGCAATATCCCCTAAAACATCTCAATTAGACATGGAGACACCTAGATCATGGAGAGGTCTTTGCAAGAATACACCTTATCTAGACTCAACACAAACTTACTTGGGAAAATCCCTTTGAGAAACTCCACTAATGTTATAGACCATGTGTTAACACTTTAGTAGCATGCGTCTCTATCCCTCTCTATCTATATACCTCTCTCTTTCTTATTTTCTCTATCTGTCCTTCCCTCTATGTTCATGCAAATGATCAAAAGATAGAGAAAAGAGAGAGTGACTTTAAATAAGTCATTTAATGCCAACAATCCAAAGATGCTACTGTTAGAAATAGCTACACTTTAGTGTGCAATGGGTACACTAAAGAGGTCTTTAAGGTGAATTACCAGGTCCTTAAAAAAATGATGTGTTTCTCTAATTATAGTTACCAATGGACACATGTCATCTTCAGATTGTTGGTATAAAACAATTGATTCAAAGTCACTCTCTCTTTTCTTTATCTCTATTTCCCTTTATACCTCGCATCTCCCATTCTATCTCTCTTTCTCTTTCTCTCTATTTTTGTAAAAGTACCATTTCATGAGGCTCTAGTGGAGCTAGATGATATGGACCAACTCATACCAAGCTCCACTTTTTACATTATAAAAGTACCATAGCCTAATCTTTAATGTAGGGTTTTCCATTAGAATGCTTGACCATAACCCCATCTATCACACAATAGAACACTTTTTTCCACTAATGTTAATGAAATTAAACCTAGTTTTATAATCCCATAATGACCAATGATTTTTTTATTTTAGGAAATGTCTCTTCAATTCTCATGGATGGTAAAGGTAAAAACTAAAAAATAATTATTCATAGGAAGGTTATGCATGTAGCTATGTTTTCTACTTGAAACTAAAAAGTACTTTGAATCCACAAATTTTAGTTCGACATCATACATAAATAAGTATATGGTTTTCCCATACACCCTTTGGCATGTACTATACACATATTATAAGTAAAAGTATGGCGGGCCTTCCTCAAACTCTTTAAGATTCCACTACTAACCCACAAAGGTGATCTAGAACTCCAAATCCAACCGATCCTTTAACATGGTGTGGCAAACACAAATTTATATCTTTATTTTCTATAGACAAACCTTTGAAAGATATTTTCTTTGATATTTATCTTCTTAAATGGTTTCTTGTGATGGGTTTCATAGTAATGCTTTTCTAAATATAGAGATAAGTGATATAGAGGGAAAGAGACATAGAGAAAAGAGAGAAAGAGATAGAGGAAGAGAGAAAGAGACATGCAGGGAGGGCAAGAGAGAGAAATAGAGAGGGAGATTGATAGAGAGGAATAGAAAAAGGGATATAGAGTAGGAGAGAGAGATAAGTGATATAGAGGGAAAAATAGATAGAGAAAAGAGAAAGAGATAGAGGAAGAGAGAGTGAGAGACGCAATGAGGGTAGGAGAGAGAAATAGAGAGGGAGAGATAAAGATATAGAGAGGGAGGGATATTGATAGAGAGAGGAATAGAGAAAGATATTTTTGATGCCTTAGTGTCAATATTTAGGGTTTTGGAAGAGATATAGAGTAGGAGAGAGATAAGTGATATAGAGGGAAAGAGCGTTCTAGAGAAAAGATAGAAAGAAATAGAGGAAGAGAGAGTGAGACACTGTGAGGGTAGAAGAGAGAAATAGAGAGGGAGAGATAAATATATAGAGAGGGAGGGATATTGACAAAGAGAGGAGTAAAGAAAGAGAGATATTTCTGATGGCCCATTTGCCCATCTTCCACATGTCAGTTCCTATCTTATAATGCCTTAGTGTCAATATTTAGGGTTTTGGAACGTTATGGAAGAGGAGGGTAGAAGGAGAGGGGAGAGAGAGGAGGGAGAAATAGAGAGGAGAGATAGAGAGAGGGAGAGTGACAGATAGAAAGATAAAGATATAGAGATAGAGAAAAGAGAGGGAGGGATAAAGAGATAGATAGATAGATAAGCGGAGAGGGACAAGGAGAGATAGAGATAGAGGGGGAGAGAGTGAAGGAGAGATAGAGAGATAGAAATAGAGGGAAAGATAGAGATAGAGAGGGAGAGGGAGAGGGAAAGGACAAATAGATATATAGAAAATGAGAGATAGAGAAAGGGATGGGGAGAGAGGGAAAACTCAAGACGAGAGAGAATTAAAGAGGGACACAAAGATATATAGAGAGGGATATTGATAGAGATAGAGGAGTAGAGAGATAGACTACCTTTTGATAAGTCATTTCATGCCAATAATCAAAATATGACACATCCAAATTCAAGGTTAGTACTACATTAAAGATCATGAATCTTTGTATGGGTTGGTCTAGATCATCTACCTCTAGTGGAGCCTCATGAAATGGTACTTTTCATGTGAAGGATCCAATGAAAGAGAAAAAGAATGCGACTTTCAATCGATTGTTTCATGCCAACGATCCAAAGATGCTATGAGCTATTTTGAGATATCAATGGTTAATAGTTTACTATAGGCCAACAGAGAGAATCTGGTGAAAAGAGATTCTCTTTTCAATTCCTTATGCAATCCTTATTGCTTCTCTTATAGGACATTTAATAGAGAACTCTATTTTGTTATCCATCAAATGACTTGCTAGACATCCATCCCACATAAATACTTTTGGGAGATGGTTACTTGGACTGGATAGATATTGAGCTTGTACTCATGTAAAATGGGTCGTAGGGATATTGAAATTCTATATAGTATATACCTAGATTATGACTAATGGAATGCAAGTGAACTCCATGACACTCAAGAAAACAAAAATGAGATGGACCATATGGATACAAGGCAATCAACATTCACTTAAAAATATGGCAATTGAACTTCCACAACAACTCTTCGGCGTACCCATTGCACACCAAGGTACATATAATCAGATAGACTGGAAAAGAAAAGCGGCGGGAGACATTTTTCCAGCGTCTTAATTCGGGGGCATGAATGCCCACCTATATAGCCTGTCGCCAAAATTTTTATTTGACAAGAAATACTTTGCACAGCGGATTTGCTTGTGAGTTTTGTCCCACGGCCTATTCAGCTCCGATCTTTGTTTTAAGCGTACAATTGAAATAGAAAGATGTGTGGCAACAAAGAGATGGTTCGAATTGAGATGGGAGACGGATCGGAGGTCGAATATTTTCCTTATTTTTTCGATCACAAGAAGAGTCTTGAGTGGATGAATTATCTGGATCAACACATTCCCTGGACAAGACCTTCTCTTCACATCTTCGGTCGTACTTGTTCTCAGGTTTCAATACCTTAACTCTTCTTCTATGTCGTAATTACTTTGAAGAATGTTGCTGCAGAAAATATCTGTGTTTCAGAATTAGTTTTGTTTGGTCATACATTCTTTAAAATCAAAGCCTGTTTATTTTGGAATGTGCGGGAAACAAATGCATTTTGATCTTCGTTAGAGCCACACATCTAATGAAGATTTATATTAAGGGACTTGGCCAAGTCTGCCTCCATTATTGGGTTACAGACCAAAATGCAGTCACAGAGGTTCAACATGGTCAACCGAGCCGCCCCAAATCGGGACTGCCTGTCCAGTATTTGACTCCAACTCTTATAGACATACAGCATAAAAGCCCTTCACACAGGTGTGAAATTACTGCCCTATGTTTTAGCTATGTAGAAATACCGCTGTCCTGTTTTAAGGCCTGAAAGAGCCCGGCGTTGGCCTGTGCACACAAGGATTTCAATTCAAAAATCAGAGCATGAGGTAGTTCTCACACGTTATTGACAACTGCGCTTGGAATCCTACACTTATGGCATTTGCTGGGACACTCAATTTGATAGGGTAAAACCTCTTGCTTGGTATCCAGTGTGAGTCTATTGGGTTTTCACCGTTTGCAGGGCTGGGGTGATTCATGCTGCGACCCCGGGTCACCGGGGATGCCTAATCTTGGTCAACAGCATTAACCCCTAGAGATTTTTCTGAAGCTGGGCTTTCAATCCAGGCATGCTAATAAGCGCAAGTTGGAGTTCGAGTGTGAACCTCAGAAGCTCAAAATAAAATTTTTTCCTGTTGAAGATTTTACAGGGTTTATCTTCCCTTAAGGATAAGCAGTAGGGTGATGTTTCAGGACTGGTCTTCCCTAACTGAAACCTTAGCACAACTAAAGTAATGTTAATGTTGAAATGAAATGAAATGAAAGATTTTAATACGTCCACGTGGCCTATGGGACCAAGGTCAGTGATAAAGAAGCAACACCCAAACCCAGCTCCAAGACACAAGGGTACTAAAACCTTTTGAAGTTTGTTAACCCTTCATGATATCGGATCTTCTGCGGTGGATCTTGATCAAAAAGTTTGCAGTTTTGCCCAACCTGGCCTCCTCAAAAAGGTGTTTAGATTGTCCACTCTCAAGGTGTCTTCATAATTGATATGTATGTCATTGGATGTTGAGCACTTCATGATGTAGTGCCATTCCGTCTCCACTTTGCCCTTGTTGTAAAATAGGCATGTTCTCATTTCCCCCTCTTCCTTAGGCACTGTCCACCTGCCAGTTTCGTACCTAAAATAATGTGAACTAGTCCTTAACAGGGCTATCAACATTTTTGCTTTCCACTTGTTCAGCTCCTATGTAGGCTTTTTCATCATGGTCCCATGTGGGGTTATATTCTGTGATGTAGTAGGCTTTCTTCCGACCAATTTGCTTTGTCCACATGGCAGTCCTGAATTTTTTTTTCCATACTTTTTTGTTTCCTCATGGGCACTGCTGCATGTTAATGCCCCCTTTGTTCATTCACTTGTCGTTTTGTCTCATCTATGTGTTCTTCCTTCTAAACAGGGGTATGTAACCCGATAGCTACCATTCTTGCTAAACATCTTGCTTAATAAACTTTGCCATTTAAATTAATCTGATAATTAATGAGATATGGCTTATCCCCTATGTAATGTTCCAACTAAATTTAACCCTGTCTGATTTGTTTCAATTGAAAGAGTTACACACTAAACAATCACAACAATATATGAAGTTTTAATTGTTTCAAGGCACACAGTTGTCATCAAAGATTGTACAGAATAATAATGAACCATGCTGGTGAAGTACTGGGCATGCATTCATTAAACAATAAGTTCACAGCTATTCATAACCACACAAATTATCAGTCACTGTGCACTGATGCTGGTCACAAATGATTCTGTCAATCAACAATTCAACTGTATTTCTATCAACATGGGCAACATACCACTTACAAAATGTCTGTTCACAGTCATGTCAAATGGCCGTAATCAGCATACTAATCTCCAAACCTCCATAGAGAATAGGATCCCAGCGGCCAATGATTGTCACTTCTCACAGTCGCTTAATGCTATGCTCCTGAGGTAAATGCTTGTATCCCTGCCATGTCACCCAGTCCAGGAACGGCGATATGATATTCTGTGCAAATGGAGGTATTCGGTGCTGGTAATCAAGACTCCCTTTTCACTGCGTCTTAAAATATGGACAACGATCACTAGCTTGACAGTCTTCACGCCACTGAGGTTGAAGTAACTAAGCGATCAGAGTTTAGACTGCCTGAATTATGATGGATTGCCTCCCTAGGTGCCAATTACCCTACAATGAGAGTGTCATGACCTCCAGATGGAATGCTGTTAACTTTATGCATAAACTCTCCCCTCAATCTGGGTTCTGTGATCACATATCAGACAGATGTGTTCTGCCACCAGGCCGCCCAGCTGGTAGATAAGTCACTGCGGACAGTATAGAATTGGAGTCGCCTTAATGATAAGACCTTAGCAGCTAGGTTCAACGATGAAGATTGCTATATAATAGCAAGTATTGACTCGGATGGAGATTGTCTCAACACTCAGAATTAAGCAACAAATCCACAAGGAGTAATGGTGGTGGCAGCAATGATAGTGCTGAGCGACTAAGATTTGAATGGAATGAACAGTGTGCAGTGCATTCTCCAAGGATATCTCAGTGATTATATTGATAATAAATGTATCTCAGCTGTGATCTCACAGACGGGTGCTCTGGATGACAAATAATGGATGTGGCTCACCAACAAGAGATTCAAACCTTGAAATGGCGCTCCTACCAGATTTGCTTGCAAATGCTCCACAAAACAACCTGAAATTTAACCAAGATCTCAAATCAATGCAACTGCAATCCCAGCATGGAATTGCCAAGTAAGAGGTAGGGTTTTTGTCCTAACCTCAGAAGTTGCAGTCAAGGGGTTTAGTCTTTGATTGCACAAATCAACTCGAACTCGAAAATGAGCAATGCAAATATGAAAACTGGATGATTGAAAATAATTCTGGAGCTTATTGATATACCTCTTCAAAATAGGGCCCGTGGGACCTATATTCCCTCCAATATTTGAAATTACTTTTATTTTAACTTTTGTCTTTATATTTATTTATTTTTTAATTTTAATTTTTAATTTTTTTAACTAGTGTTTAAAAACATTTTTTTATTATAATAATATTAATATATTTTAATTTGGGAAAAGGGACATGACACCCTATGTTATAACTCTACAGGCTCATGTGGTTTGCTTTTTCTGACTAAAGATTCCCTCACCTTTGCATGCAGGCAAGAGTAGTAAGATTATGCAATTGGGATACTATGAGGCTTCCAGTCTTTTTCCTCCACTTCTAGCTGATATTACCACTGTCCATGCTAAACCCCATATAAGTTAAAATTTCAATCACGATGACTAATTACCTAATGCTTCGAAAACATTGAATCAATCACACAAATCATTGAAATTCAATTGCTAAAACGAAGAACAACAAACAAATAATTTACACCTTCAAATAAGCTTTGCATTCCTTCGAAAGCTTACAAGGCAATCTCCACAATTGTCAAACTAACAGCTGCACAAAATTATTACACTATACTAAGTTATTGTTCTTCTATTTTGCACCTATCTTTATACAATTCAGCTAAAAAATCTAATCTTCCAAGAATAGCAATCTTATCTCACGTAGGAGATGACTTGGAAGATAAGTCTCAATCATTAGTGCTTATCCACACTTTATTAGACTTAATTAAGTACATAAAAGATTTTCACTTTATAATTTAAGTGAATTACAAAATAGAAATAACTTGAACTATTTGCACGTTCACATTGAACTTGTGTAGAAGTTTTGAACTGAGCTAAAAACTCAACACTCCCTCTTAGTGAGGAAGGAATTCTGCACCAATCTAAGTTTGTTTGTGCATGCTTCAAACTTCCCTTTTGCTAAGGGCTTGGTCAGAATATCAGCTAATTGCTGATCCACTGCTTCCTGGAGGCTGGAAGACTCAATGATGTTACTCATCAATGCTATGTAGTTAGGAAACTTCTTCGAAGGCCTACTCTCCTTGAATGTGCTCCTAGGAGCTTCAACATGCTCTTGAGCATCCCTCAATGTTTGTTTGAACCATCGAGGTTGCCTAACAGAAGAAGAAGGGGTTGAAGTTTCTCCCTCCTCACCTAAAGGTTGTTGTCTTGAACTAGAAACAACTGGAATCTTTGGAGACTCAATCTTCGAAGCTTCCTGCGCCTCATCCTCTATTACTGGAATGAATTCCTGAGACTTTTTAAATGCAAAGTCCTCCTCAAACTTTACATCCCTACTGACTACAACTTTCCTTAGCTCTGGAATGTAGACCCTGGAGGCCTTTGAAGCCTCCCTGTAACCCACAAATAAACCCTTCCTGTTGGAAGGTTCCAATTTTGTCCTATTCTCTACAAGTATATGGGTATATACAGGACAACCAAGGATGCGGAAATGACTCACTTTTGGCTTCACACAACTAAATGCCTCCTCTGGTGTCTTATCTTGCAAGATCTTGTGAGGACACCTATTTTGGATGTAAACTATTGTAAGACATGGTTCTGCCCAAAGAAACATTAGCAAGTCCAAGTCATGAATCATGGCCTTAGCAACCCCTATGATGGATCGATTCTTCTGCTCTGCAAGCCCATTCTGTTGTGGGTTGTACGGAATTGTTAACTCCCTCTTTATCCCTGCTTCCTTGCAAAAACCTTGGAATTCCTTGGAGGCATACTCTCCCCCATTGTCTGATCTCAAGACCTTGATCTTCTTTTCTGCCTAGTTCTCAACTAGAGCTTTGAATTGTTGAAACCTGCTAAAGACCTCATCCTTGGTCTTTAAGAAGTAGATCCACGTCTTGTGAGAGAAATCATCAATGGAGGAAACACAGTACATGCTTCCTATAGTTGATCCTATTGACATCAATGCACACACATCCGAATGCACTAAGTCTAAAATCCCCTTAGACCTATGCTTGTTGCTTGGGAAAGCAGTCTTGGCATGCTTGCCAAATATGCATCCTCTACAAACTCCCTATTGTTCAATGCTGAACTCTGGAAGTCCTGTGACAATCTCCCTCAGAATAGGTAACGTTGCATGATGCAGATGCCCCATGCTTTTGTGCCATAACTCGCATAGATTATCATTGTTATGAACTAGAGTTGAAACTGGTTCACCCTATAACCTGTAAATGTTGCCTTCTCTACCCCCCTATTACCTGTGCTGTAATTGGGCTAGATTCTTTTAGCCTCATAAGAATTTGTTGATCTTTGAGTTCAATTGCAAAGCCCTTATCCTCCATTACTGAAATTGAAAGCAAACTTTTCGTGAGACTAGGAACAAGCAAAACATTGTCAAACTCCAAAGAGTTACCTAATTGCAAACAAAAGGAAATTTTACCAACTCCTATTGGATACTTGGCATCATTACCAAGCTCAACCTGAACTCCAGAGTTGTGTTCTTCCAGTTTGGTAAAACATTGTCAATTTGATGTCATATGCTTGAGGCCCCACTATCCACATACCAAGCATCCATAGACATTGTGCTAGTAGAAAGACAAGAAACCATTGAGAAATCTTTCTCAAACTCGGCAGCAAACTCGTTCATCTGAGTCTTTGCAGAAGCTGCCACTTTCTTTTGTTGTTGCTTCCCTTGGTTCTTCTTCTTGTATGGACATTTGTTGCATAATGGCCAATCTTATGCCAATTGAAGCACTTGATTTTACTCAAGTCCTTCTTCCCTGCATGTGAAGATGAATTGTGAGGATGAATCCTCATCCTCTCCCTTATCCTTGTTGTTCCCTTTTCCTTTATTTCCCTTTGTTTGCCCAAAGAGAGCTGAATTTTCGTCACCATCCTTCTTGTTGGCTTTAGAATCCATCTGAGTCTCCCCTTGGATAAAATCATCCCATAGTCTCTTAAAGGAAGGAAGCTTTTCCTTGACACAAATGCCCTGAAAAAACATGCCATGAAGATGAGAACTCATTCAAAGCTAAGTTCACTAGCTTTGCATCCTCCACCTTCTCCCCAACTACTGCAAGTTGGTCACGAAGCTAAGTGACCTTCTTTAGGTAACTAGTGACAGTATCCAAACTAAACATCTCTATGGATGAGTCTGTTTCTCAATATCATTTTCTTGTTTATATTTTCACTATGGAAAAGACTAACTAGAGCGTCAAACATTGCCTTGGCTGTTTTCTTCTATGACAAGTGAGGAATTAAATGATCCTTCACTGCATCCAAGATCATCCGCTTGGCTTTAATTTCTTTCTTTTTATGAACTGCCAAATTCTGTGGATCTGTAGGCAGAGCACCTAATCCTTTATGATATCCCAAAGATCATTTTCCTCTAGTAACAAAGTCACCCTGACTTTGCAAGTCAAGAAATTTAGTGCGTCATCCAACTTAACCTCGAAATGGAGATTAGGTGATGCCATTCAAAATATTTTTTTATAAAAGCAAACTCTCAAATCCGGAAATAATAAAATTGCTTGAAAATTTTGAAAATGCCTTTTTATTTCAAAAGCCTAGGTCTGAACCCTAGCCACATGTCTGCCCTAGTCATTGCTGCAAAACCCTAGTTGCTGCCTTGCTAGTAAACCCTAGCCATTGTTCAACCTACTCACAAAAAAATTGTGAAAAAAACTGGAACAAAATTTGCAATAAAAACTTGCCCTAGTTGTAGGCCTGCAAAACTTGGTAAATCTCGTGCTTAAAAAGCACAAAAATAAAACCTTGGTTGCAGATTTGCAGTTGCAAGAGGGTGCAATTTCTACCAGAAAAATCTGTCATGGTTTTTCCACAAAGAATGACCTGTGGACCTGCAAGATTTAACCTGCGATACATGAAGAAATATTGAAGCGATTATGTGCGATTGTTCTTTGATCTTGGCCATAGATTTTACCAAAAATCCATCGTGTCTTTGTGCTGAAAACCTTTGCAAATTTTCTTCAAAAAACAAAAAAATTCCTATGAAATTTTTCTTCTAAAAAAAATTGTGATTTTTTACATAAAATCCCTTTGCGATTTTTACACAAGAAACCCCCCGAAAAAAAATTTTATTTGGCTATGTGATTTCCCTCTTGTTCGAGGCGAGGCTTTGATATCATGGTAAAATTCCAATTACGATGACTAATTACCTAATGCTTCGAAAACATTGAATCAATCACACAAATCATTGAAATTCAATTGTGGAAGCAAAGAACAACAAATAGATAATTTACACCTTCAAATCAGCTTTGCATTCCTTCGAAAGCTTCAAGGCAACCTCCACAACTGTCAAACTAACATCTACATGGAATTATTACACTATATTGAGTTATTGTTCTTCTATTTTGCACCTATCTTTATACTATTTTGCTAAAAAATCCAATCTTCCAAGAATAGCAATCTTATGTCACACAGGAGATGACTTGGAAGATAAGTCTAAATCATTAGTGCTTATCCGCACTTTATTAGACTTAATTAACTAAATAAAAGATTTTCACTTTATAACTTAAGGGAATTACAAAATAGAAATAACTCGAACTACTTGCACGTTCACCCTTAACCTATGCAAAAATTCCGAACTAAGCTAAAAGCTCTACAATATGACCCTACTCATATCTAAAACCAGCGCATGAAAAAAGAACCATTAATTGTAAAATAATTTGAATATGCATGGTACACCCAAGCCTTAGTAGGTTTTGTAACAACATCCATTTCCACCCCATGGGTGGTGAGAGCATTAGTAAGTTTTATGCAATTGTGCAAATGTGCAATTGCTCGGTTTAAAGTGAAGTTACCGAATCGGGTATGGGTATAGGTATGTGGATATGGTACATCGATACATCAATTTTTTTGGTGAGGGTTGGGTAAGTCCATACAAAAAATATATAAAAAGCATAAATATATACATATTTGGAACCTAAAAACTATGCTATATCAATTGCATATTAATATAAAGCTATACTATATTAAAATTCTTTTTTAACTATATTTGAAAAAGCTATATTAATATCATAATAACTATACCATATTAATATAGTTATTTTTTTTAATAGAAAGCTATATTAATACCATACTATCTAATAACATATTAATGTCAAAATTAATATTGATAACCTATACTATACTATACGAATCACACTATCTATATAGTAACTAATATTAGTAATATACTATAGGAAAATAAATATGGCATAGTTCTATTTTAGCTTTAATATGTTAAAGCATTTTGAGTTGAATAGTTTTGTTAAATTTAAGTTGAAGGTAAAATTATTTTAACTTAGTGTTTTGAAATGATACTAAGAATATGATACGACAAAGGTAGATCTAACAATGATTTGTCTACAGACGCTATAACAAAGAACCTACTTTTGTTGCTTCCAACGTGATGTTATGAGAAATATTTGTGCCCTTCAATAATGGTTTGCTGTCCTAAATCGATGGACTCAATTCCAACACCAATCTGGGTCCAGGTATTTTGATCACACCTACCACCCATTGATTCCATACTGGGAGCAAGTGGGTGACCGTGGAAGGGATAAGGAAAGAATGTTAAACGATTTAGGCTTTTGTTTGATTTTTTGAGCAAAAAAATTATATGTTTGCTTTTACTCCTTTATTGTTGGTTTTGCTTGTCAAAAAGTAAAAAAAAAAAAAAAAACTCTTGACAAATCTATCTGATGTTGGAATCGATTTGGAATTGGGTTGGAATTGCCACATTGACATTGGAATCACCTAGGTATGCTTGCGTCATATCCACATGATTCCGCCTAAGAAAAATGGAACCCTGCTTGCTTCCATAGGTGATTTAGACTTGTGCCAATTTTGGTATGACTTGTACCTGGAAATGCTGCTATTTCCATATGATTCGATAACATAGGTTTAAAGGAATCGAATTTGTATTGAAAGACACATTACAGATTCTAAAAAATAGTAGTGTCTCATATGATGTGTCCCCTGGGGTTTAGGATACATACACTCTCTTTCCTATGTCTTGGGGGCATGTCTCAAACACTATCCCTGGATATCTCCAATGCATGGGGACACATCTTGATAGGATGCTTGATCACTCTCTCATAAGAAAATGATAAAAATTGACTTTGTTTGAAAAATCTCATTATTTTAGTCTTTATGTTGCCAAATATTTAGACACATTTTGTCAATTTTGTTGGAGACTCTTTTTTTGGTTTTAATGAAATTATCCTCTTTGCTTGTCCAAATTGAGTTTTAGGGCGGATTTTAGAAAATCTAAAATCCATCTTGTTGGTTCTCACTAAGTTATTGATTCATGTGGTAAACCTTTGGGTTGTGTTCTATCTTATTTTAATTCCTTTGTACCTTTAATAGGGAGCTTGCATGTGTTTGTGAGTCTACTTATGCTAAGGGGTCTACACGACCCAAACCCTAGTAGGTTTTGCACTAACATCCATATCCACCCCATAGGAATGAGATAATTAATAAGTTTGATGCAATCGGGCCAAATGTGTAATTGCTGCTATTAAAGGAATCAAACTTGCATCTTAAGACACATTAAAACTTCTAACAAATAGCAGTGTCTTGCAAGATATGTGCCCCTTGGTGTCTAGGATGCGTACACTCCCTTTCCTATGCCATGGGGACATGTCTCAAACAATGTCCATAGATATCTCCAATGCATGGAAACACATATTGGGTACCTAGTGACTTCTGGATTGCCCCTCATTAAAAAAAATCAACTTAAATATCAAAAATTTCAAAGTAGTGGCCTTTACTTTGCCAAAACTCTAGTCATATTTTGTCAATCATATTTAAAAAATTGAACAATATCTTGTAATTAGAATTTAGAAAAAGAGAAATTAAACAATACAATTTAAAATTTAAATTGGAGTTTTAAGTTACCTTGATGAACGCTGTAGCTCTTTTCACAAAGACATCATCAAAAATTGCCTTTGCAACCCTCTCTCCATCAGCTTTCTTTGAATAAGATGGATGCAACCATTCTTGGCTCACAAACATATGCTTCAAAGATGTTAGCAAAAAATAATTGCTTTGCAAGGTGAGGAAATTAGTTGCAAATTGTGTCACACTTGCTCACACAAGCTCTTTTCCCTTGGTGTGATCTCTCATCAAGCTAAGAACCCAAGGGTGATTGTAGATGTTTTTGATGCTTTCCACTACGGGCTTGACAGACATCTGCTTCAAAGATGTTAGCAAAGTACAATGTTTTGCAACGTGAGAAAATTAGTTGCAAATCATGTTACGTTTGTTCAAACGAGATCTTTTCCTTTGGTGTGATCTCTCATCAAGCTAAGAACCCAAGGGTGATTGCAGATGTTTTTGGTGATGTTTTTGATGCTTTCTACCATGAGTCTCACCCAATCAAGTTTGCCTATGTCCTCCAAGAGAAGGCCAAGACAATGGGTAGTATAAGGGTTCCAAAAAAGTGTTGGGTGTCTCTCCTCTAACAATCTCTTTGCCACCTCTATTACAACCTGTAAAGGCCATATCACATTATAATCATACAATTCTCCAACATTAACTATGTTAATTGTTGGCATACTATCTCCCATGGTTGCATGAAAGATTATCAAGGTGAACAAATATGAAGAATAAACACTATTAAAAAGTGTTTAACAAGCTACATACCAAATCGTTTCAACAAGCACTAACATTTTCATTATGACAATCGATAATCCTCATAAACAATATGGACAAATAAAAAACAACCCGGCATACTTCCTACATTTTTAGGAAGTCAAATGGCATAACTATTGGTATGCAGGGAATCAAAGATGACCAACAAGAATTATATATGGTCGAAGGCATAAGCAACCAATGCACAAGTTTAATACTAACCTAAGACGATCATTTTATCTGGTCTCATCTTTTGTTTGAATCTAGACCACCTTAAAGCTGAGGGTATTTCTGTACCTTTGACCCAATGCAAGGTTTTTGTATTTTTTCTTTGTGTCAGCTTTGATGTTAGGGTAATTAGTCATCTACATATGGCTGGTTTGTACATCAATTAGATACTGTTAATGAATTTAATTGATAGATTTCATAAGATAGGAATATTAGTGAAGGGCTGTAGTGAATTTGAAAGAACAAGAGATAATTGTAATTCTATTAATACAATGGTTTGACAAAACGCAATTTGATGGGTGTTGATGTATAATTTCCTTTTATTTCCATATTTCCGCTCACGTGCTTTCTAAAAGATGTCATATCTTGTTAGAGCCACTGTGAGACCTGTTGAAGATCATTTGATTCTTGTGTAGATTAAGACCATGTAATATATGGAGAAAGAGCTTTCTGGGAAAATTGTTGAATGCTTGGATGTTGAAGAAGGTCGATGTGAGAAGCATAAATTGAGGACATGATTTGTAGAGAGACAAATGACAAACTAAATATTCTCTTCACAAAGAACTGTTAGAAATATAAGCAGTGCAGAATTGAAATAACAGTGAATTAGCAATAAAAACACAAAATAGACAACACAGATTTACGTGGAAAACCTGGTAATATACCAAGAAAAAAACCATGGGCAAAGATCTCTAAATTTTATTCTCAGAAGAAAATTTGCAGTTACAAAACTTTTTCTCATGCCTTGGGATTCAAGCTCGACAACCCTAAATATTCACGAAAAAGCATATGCAAAAACCGATCAAATCTAAAGATAGATTTCCATGCATAGAAGCGCGAGTGGCACTTCCGCATGCAATTTTGCATGATGAACACATGCAACATGGCCAAAAGAAATTTTCTGGCAAGGCCTTGGGCGTGCAGGGGGGCTACGCCCAGCCCCCCTGCAACCCCCTATCCAACAACCTTTCAGGTTTCCATTCCTTGGCCTTCGGCCCTACTGGGCGGGTACCTAGGGCACTAGATGAGATCTCAGTCGACTTCTCGTCACTGTTGGAATAAGTCAAACTGACTTCACATTTCAACAAGAACTGTAATTTGTGGTTAAGGCACCATTTCTTAGATGTTGAATACAGAGCTCGAGCAGTATAGCAACTTGTAATGGCCTGAACAAAAGACTGGTGACACTATAAACAAAAAAGAATCAAGAAGATGGACCTAAGCGTGAAGAAACTATGATGTCTGAGCCAGTATAGAATGTGGCTGTTAGAGAATATAATTATAGTAGACTTATTGATCAGAAGATTTAGTAGACAAAAATGTTTAAGTCCCAATCTTAATAAGGGATGCAGACATTAGATGTGACAAAAGTAGGCCATTTTCAGTTCCTTAACGTGTGGTGTGTTGGAAAAAATCAGATGGTCTGGTCATTGAAAATCGCTGTAGCTATGATTTGTTTTCTTAGATGAATCAGTAATGCCTTATGTTGCAAATCAAACCAGTTTTAAATTTGTTGTCAAATACATTCTCTATACTTGCCTTGTTTTGTCACATGATGTAGTTTTTAAATGGGAAGCCTGGTGCTTTATATTAGCAATATAAGGTGATTGGAATAAGTCCTTGGTCTCATTAATATTTGGCATATGTTGTTTAGTGGTGGTATATTTAGTGTAGATATAACAGGTTCTTTTATCATTTAACTTATAGAGTGTAGTGATTTGGTAAAACATGGTTTCTTGGTAAGTCATACAGTGTGCTCTCTTGTTTCCTATAAGAAGTGCGCTTGTGTTTGTCTTGTTAGTGTTTTATATATTTTTGAAGTGGTATGTTTTGTACATGTCTATAGAGTTGAAAATTGCATACTTCTCGCTTTTCACTCATTTTAGTGTCCATCTTCCTTAGACATGATTAGGACTCATTTTGCTTGGTTCTGAGCCTAAAACCCCTCATAGGTGTGCCAGACCACTCAATCTGGAACTACTCTGATGTCAAGACCTTGTTCCTCTCTGATTGCAGTGTTGTATCCCTTTGACACCAGTGCCCTTGTGCTAATGTCCCGTTAGTTTGAACTTAACTCTCTTGCCACCGGTCAATCAAAACCCCTAATTTACCTTACTATATTTTCCTAATGACTAGTTCGTCCAAGACACTTTATAAAGTACCCTTTCCTAATCGGGAAAGCTCTCTACACTCTTCTTGGCACTCTTGCATACTTCTATACACTCTTGCACTTCTTACTCTTAACATTCTTCCAATGCTAAGTTTTCTGCAACTCCTCCATTACCAAGAACCTCCATTTGCAGCCCCTTTGAACATTTTCTCATTGGCACACCTTCAGCTTCCATCATGCTTATCCTCCCTCAATGACACTATGCACAACACTATCACCCTAGCAAGCCTCTAGGGTTTTCTACCACATCATTTGTGCGCACCATTATCACATTTGCACCCTAGGGTTTCACACATCAGAGCTGTTACCATATTTGAGGCTGAAACATGCCAGCTATGGGTTTGACTGAGGCAGGCTCCCAACCCTAGCTCCCATTTTTTCTTCCCCCAAACTTTTAATAGGTTATTCTTCAGCACTGTTAGCACATTTCTGGATTATGCATGCATCACAGGGAAGCAGGGTGTTTGGCAAAAAACTCGTGAGAGTTGCAGTCATATGAGCAAAAAGGACATGAGCATTTGTAGGTCACTAATGCCCAAAGGTCACCAATACCTTTGTTGGACATGAGTGCCCGTAGGGGGTCACTAGTGCCCTTGTCAGATAGGAGTGTGCCTGTCAGGTCACTTGTGGCTGCAGATTTCGCTGAGAACCCTGTACACATCCAGAAGCTCCTCTAGTCAACTGTCCAGCCTCCTACAGCCAATTCCAGACACGTGCAGTCATTCCAGACATGCATTTCTATCCTTTAACTCTTTATTTTCTAGTTTCATTTTGATTCCCAGCACTAGTGCTTTATTTTACTTAGCGTAGATCTGAAATATATTGCTTTATTGTCATTTAAAAGTATAATCAGATTAATTTAGTAAACACATTCATGGATGAAGTCAACCACATTTATATTAAGTTTAGTTTATTCTTATTACAATGTCATATATGGAAAATTTTAATAATATTATTCTCATAGGTTCCCATAAGTATAATTGGAGAAATTATATATTTTGTAAGCATAAGATGGCAATTATTTTTAGGTATAGCAAGTCATAGGGTTTTGTGACCATATAGCCATAAAATGAGGGCAAGAATAACAGATCTGTTACAGATGGCATTCAAACGAATTTGGAAACCATGATGATATCACTTTATTAGTATGCTATAAAATTATGCTACATGCAAAATGAAGATGATGCTCAGAAGTTTCGGATAAAGTTGAAAACATTGTACAAGATAACAAACTTAAAAAAGAGCTATGCACCTGAGGAATCAGCTAAACAATTTGAAGGTGAGAGCCAACCCCTAGATAACAAAATTAAAGAAGACATTAGATCAACAATGGCAGTTGGTGTGAAGGTTGACGATAGAGAGATGACAGCAATTACATTAAACAGTGTTCTAGTGACATTCTAAGTATTCAAGGAATAGAAAATATGATGGCAACAGTGAAATACCTAAGGACAAATTAATGGCCAGGATGAAGACTGCAAGGTCGAAGGATGTAAGTCCAGAAAAGAAAAGGAAAAAGGTTAAACAAATTTTTGAAAGGAAACAAAGAAGTATTTAAACTTTCAAAAGCCCAGGCACCTGAAAAGGGGCTGTGTCAGCCATAAGTGAGACGCAGTTCATCATAGTCAGGAAGAGTTGAGTTTGTAGAAGCATTTTGACTATGTAATGCAACATGGCTGTATAGGGATTACAACCCAAATATGGATTGTAGGACGATAGGATAGGGTTTCTTTGGCTCCAGGTGCAGGTACTGCAGTGGTATATGTGGCTTCATTGATGCTGATAATGTTTCATGGGCCAACATGTTTCTAAGATCAGTATTTGTACCATTAGGGCATATCAGTCACCAAAGGGGATTGTCATTTTCATCAGTTGTATGTCATGGTTATATGCTGCACAACACTAGACAGCCCGCATCAATCTTTGAAAAAATTACACTAGAGATTCAATATGAGAAATTATGAAGCAAAGCTCTTGAATCCTTCCTATCTATTTGGGCTTACTCATCAAAATCACTCATCCGAAGATTGTCCATGCCAATCATCCTTCAGTGGACATGGCCACAAAACCCTGATATGGAGTGCTCTATAGAGCAGATAAGATATTTCATATTAGATAAACATTTCTTGCTTGCCAATGCTTGTATTGTCCCCTTTTAGGATTTTCTCGATTTCTTTACTTGCATACAATAATAATCACTAGAAAAGGACATTAGAAATATCAATGATCAATAATTAGATAATATTCAGTTCATAGCATTATTCATATTAAATTCATCTATCATTCATATTAAGTTCATCTATTATAGCATAATTAATAATTAGATCAATACTTCATAACATAAATAATGAGATCAAATCATCATAACATAATCGATATTTAGTTCAATCCATCATCACACAATTCCTCAAGCCAATCACATATTGAATCTCCCAGGAGTGTTAGTAAGTAACAATATTGTTGAGGGCATGAAAGGGTTCAGTCCACCTAACATCTCCCAGTCCACCTTGGAGGCTGGTCATCCTCCTTGATCAAGCCCAGGTGGCGTGCTTGATAAGATGCATGAAGACCGCTATTCAACAAGCTCGGGAGCACTCATTAGGCTCCTGGCCCACGAGCAACTAACTTGGGGTGGCGTACTTGATGAAGGGGCCTATCGGTACTTCACCATCTCATGAACCCCAAAAGGGCCATCATTTCCTATTTACTAACATCCTTATTTCAATTGTAATGCTTGGGAATTGGTATGATTGATATATGTACCTCTTGATGGATTCCAATCTGCTGTTATAAATATAAATAAATATATCACTGCTGATATATTCCTTTTTTCCTTATATATATATATTCTTTCCTTTATTTCTGCTTTTATAGTCCAATGATCATTCTTGTTCGATTCTCTCCCCTTCAAATGCACTTCACAAACATCTTAATATATCTTCCCAAGGAGGGCGACTTCATGAAGGAACACACTTATTGGGATGAGAGGAAATCTTTCATAATGATGTGTCTTTTGCTAACAAAACCCTTCAACCTTGATTGCCGCCTTAACAATAATAATTGTTACTCTATTATTATCGTTGTCTTCTTCGTAAGGATCGCTGCTGCCTTGTTTACCTTTATCACGCACTTAACTTTTTCATCGCTGCCCTCTAACATATAATTTCTGCTTTTCATAAAATCAGGTCGCTGCCTTATTAACAAGTCGCTGCTGTCATATGATAAATCGCATGTGTTGTTTTTTACTGATCAGCACATCACATGTATATATGGAACTTGTCGCTCCATTTCTTTCTAGTTGGCCATATCAAGAGGTCGGCCTATATATAAGGAAGTCGGCCAACAGATTTGATAAATATTAACAAGAGGTCGGCCATGTAATTCTCATGAGGTCGGCCAGTGTAAATAAATTTTATTATTTTAGAATGGGACATTTCAATGCCTGCCTTACAAATACGATCTTTTGCAGGTGTGTAAATCAGAAACATCTAGTTAAGCATATTTCCCCGCTTTTCTAACAGCACACAATTCAAAATGAGAATGTGAAAAGGAAGAACAAACAGTTTATTTTACTCAAACCTGTGATTTCGCCAATCTTTTTAATACCTGATTGACGAAACAGTAGTAATTGCAAGCAGGTTTCTTTTTATTGAATTTTTACCCTCTCAAATGGGACCGAGAATTGCATTCTTGAGTGCTTACAACCAAGCTTGGCATTGTACCCATTTGCATTTCATTATTTGTTTTCATTTGTATGTGCATTTCATTATTTGTTTTCATTTTTATTTCATTATTTGTTTTCATTTGTATGTGCGTGTCTTAAAACTCTACATTGCAGTTCTGTGTATAGTTGAAACTCTTTTTTGGTTTTGTGTTAGACTTTGGCTTATTTATGTATGTGTACTGTTTTATATTAACTAGGTACTGATTTCCAATTGCCATGAGACACAATTTGGCTTGTTTTTAATGGTATCTTTGCAAGTTTGATTTACATCAATAAGCTTCTCCCACATATATCTGTACCCAACATGGCTTTATAGATTGGTGTTTCTGTCTGCAGCCAAGAGAAACATGCTATATAGCCAAAGATGGCTTGCCAGCACTCAAATACAGTGGATATGAGCCTGAAATTCATTCATGGGATGACTATCCTCCACTTAAAGATATACTAAACGCTGTAAGATAACTGAACCCGTTTTCTTATTTTAGAGATTACTGCTGTTATTTGTTATCACAAATCCTGTTTTCCATGGGAGAGGCTATATTTATTGCCTGGGTTAAAGTAGAATGTCTACTGAGTTCTAATTTCCTCATGGATGTATGTGAAACGGCATTGGTGGAAGTGGATTGCATGCATTTTATGAGTACAAAGTTTGGTATGGATTTTGATGTCCAAATAGTTACATTCTAATTGTGATATGCATGTATGTGATATGGCATTGGTGGAAGTGGATTGCATGCATTTTGTGAGTAAGAAGTTTAGGATGGATTTTGAGGTCCAAATGGTGACATACTTTTTGTCATCACTTTTAAGTTTTCTTGTATAGATTTGTGAATTACTTTAAACTACAAAATTATGGTCATTTACTAGAAATTTTCATGTGCAGGTCCATGATGCACTTCCAGGGACTACTTTTAATAGTTTGTTGTTAAATCGATACAAACATGGGGGTGATTATGTTGGTTGGCACTCTGATAATGAGCTCTTGTATGGTCCAACTCCGACAATTGCATCTGTAACATTTGGTGCAGAGCGTGAATTTTTAATTAGAAGGAAGAAAACAACAAAGACATCAAGAGGGGAGGGTATAAATGTATTAAACAATAGTGTTCATAGCACAGAAAGTAAAAACACAAATGGTAGTGAATTTGGACTTCAGAAGGCTAGAACAAGTCTTAGCTCAGTTGGATCAGCATCTTCACCAAGCTTGAAGAGGGATTATGACTCAGGTTTGTCAGTACCTGCTAACATATTTGATATTTTGAAAACAAAACAGGGAGGTGCCCAGTCAAAACATTCAAAAGATCATCGCTCTTTTATGCTAAAACATGGTTCGCTTTTTGTAATGAGAGGTTACACCCAGAGAGACTGGGAACATTCTGTTCCTAAAAGAATGAAAGTGTGTGGATTGAGAATAAATCTCACATTTCGATATGTGCTTGAAAGCTGACATTTGCATTAATTACTATTGGAAGCTTGGCTATTGTAGCTGAGGATTCAATGTTATATTCAGTACATTTTAGTCTCTTAAATAATATTTTCTTTTGTTGGATGTCTGTGAGATTAACAGTACTTACTATTTTGACACTCAGTTGAGCATACCACTCATCATTAAATTAGGAATAAAGAAGACATGTTTTAGGAATTGCCACAACATTCCTTGGTCAACCTGGAACCTTTAACCTGTTCGAACGCCTTTATCAACATCCATTCAAAGAGAAGCGTCACATATGTTAATATTATGGGTCTCACTTTCCATCATTTTATTGGTGTGCACCATATAACTAAAATTGATTCATTATTTTGACACTTAGTTGGGCATACCATTTATCATTACATTAGAAATAAAGAAGACATGTTTTAGAAATTGCTACAACATTCCTTGGTAAACTTGTAACCTTTAACCTGTTCTCCTTATCAACATCCATTCAAAGAGAAGCGTCACATATGTTAATATTATGGGTCTCACTTTCCATCATTTTATTGGGGTTCACGATATAACTAAAATTGTATCAAGATGTTTTTTCTTTTTTTGCCTTCCAACCTTAAGCTAAAATTATTAATTAGATGATGGAAGAATTTTGTTAATTAGAAGATAAAAAGAATTAAGAGGGGAAAGATCCAAATGCATGCATGCCTCCTGATGCAGCCTGCCACATGTCACCATTATGTTTGGGCAAGGTTATGCAGACACGATACTTACCAATTTAAAAGCTCCTTCTTATGCATTGGGCAGGCCTGCCCAACAATCTTTGTCCAGGATGAAGATGCATTCTTAAGGCATCTGTGTTGTTAACAGAATTGTATCCCATAACAGTTTTCAGTTTTCTAGATGATATTAAAAAAAACAAATCCCTGAACCTAATGGATCTCTTGTGCTGTCATAGGCAGAGACGGCTCCGTTAGCTCTTAGCAAACACATTTCAAGTTCTTTACATTGCTTAACTTAAATTTGGTATCGGTTCCCCATTTGCACTTGAAGAGGCAATTATCTCTTGGAAACCCTTTAAAATGCATGCAGTGCGAGTTTATTATAAAATGATGACCAAGTCACACAAATTCTCTGAACACATTTGTTTATGAAAAGCAATGAGATAACAAAGTTGAGTCCTATGGAATCATTGCCTCTTGGACATCTTTGCATTTAGAATTGTATGATGCCATATATACTCTTGTTCCTTTTTTGAATCTTGTTATAGAAAACCGATTGTAAGGGCACTTTTTAAAATGATATTTAGATTGGCTAATAGGGGTTGCATTGAGGATCCCACCCAAAAAAAGATGTTTGGGGGCTAGCCTTTAGAATTCAAAATATCATAGCACATATTACTATAAAACAAGTTTGAGACAATGAACACTTCTTGGGAGCTATTTCTCGAAACATAGGGGTGACACAAAAAATATTACTAATTTACTAAAAATCCAATGCGTGGCCTTATGCCCATACTTTTATAACAATCTATACTTCATTGATCATAATGAAAACTAGAAACATCACATTTGATAAGAACTACCCATTCTTGCATTCAATCATCATCTTGGAACTATTGGTGCATTGTGTGTTGGGCCTTACTAATCTCTGAAAGGAGGGTCAAGCATCCTTTTCATGGTTGCATTAATTTTTTGCTAGGCCTTAATCTCCCATATGAAAAGAGGGAAGCATCCTTTATATGGTTGCGGAAACTTGGGCTCTCTAGAATGCTGCCACCTCATTTGTTGGCCTTCCCCTTTTGTGCTTAAGCATTAGATGCACATCAATGACAAGAGGAGGTAGTAACGGACGTTCCTCTATGATTTGATGTAAGTTCGTAATGTAGGGGACATTACACTAGCTATGAATTTAATGTATTTTGGAAAAGAAAAAATGAACAGGTATTAAATAGAATTGACAATTATTGAAATAGTTGGATTTTTTTTTAATTGCAATTGGTGTATACACAAAGAGAGTAATGTAGGAGAGACGTATGTGTTGTTTGTTAAATCCTTGATTTGGATTCACCCATTTTATAGCGTTTAAAAAATTTAGCCAACTTACTAAAAGAGTAAATTAGGGTTTTTGGTGAGAAGCGAAGACACTCCATGTGGTGGTGACTACTGTCCTTGGGAAGTTGAAATAGGTGGTCATATAAGGACAATGGAATGCCCTTCTTTTCAATACTCTATAATTACGCACATTTAATTAATAGTGTATCATTTGATTTTTAGGGTACTTTCATAATTTGAATTCTGTTTATAGGTGAAGAGAAATAAAACCACCTAGTTTCAAATTTATCTAGACTAATCAATCAATTAAGCAATCAATAAACAACCCACCTACATAAAGCAATTAACTTAAATAAATTCTTACTCATTACTCAATAAAGAGGAAGTGTATTTAGTTCCAGGAATGGTGATGAATAATTGGATGTGGACTACGTTATGTGGTTTGTGGTTTGCCTTTGTAATTAATAATTAAATTTGCATTAGTGAAGTCCTAACAAATTGTAAAATCATCTATTTGTCATTCATAATCAATATCGCACCAATGGCTTTGAACGTTTATTGTATTTTTGATCTTGGAAGATGTAGCCTTGTACTTGTTCCTAGATTTCTCTAGAAATGTGTTTGCATCAATAGAATTTGCTACGCTAGGATTGGGAAGTCAACTAGCTTCTCACTTTGCACCTTAGTTAAACCCTTAGATCAATTCAATGATTTTGACAAGTTTGTAAACACACCAAGTAGAATGCAATGCCTATATCCATTCTTATGAGTGCAAATGTTGATGCTAACACTATTCTAAGTGCTCTTATAATATAATGCATTGTGTGTTCCTCCTTATTGCTATATGATCACATGACATAGGGCTTTGTCCTTTTATATAACACCTCAACATGCAAATTTGAATATTTCACACCTAAGTTTGCGGGTGACACCTAGTTGGTATTCAACCGGCTAGCGCCCATGATTAAATTTAATTTAGGAATTCAAGGGTCAAAACTACACATACTTTCTTAAACTAGATTTGGACCACAACTGTGGGATTGACTTAGGACAAGGAATAGGTAATTATGAAGATTGGATTTGGATCCTTGGGTGATGGGGTTCAGGGTCAATTAATGCTTTGGTAAAATGCCAACTTTCACACAAAAAAACACCATTTGCACACTAGACTATTGCACTAGGGACAACAGGTCAAAGTGAGTCCAAAATGAATGAGAAGTGTTAGGGATGTCCTTTTCAACCTTACATTTTTCCCTCCCTTTGACATGTATGTGAGCTACTGTGAGTCATGCATGACAAAGTAAACAAACAACCATCATAAAAGTAACTGGAAAACACAAATAAAACAATATGGACATGGATGATGATCCATATGTGCTCTTTGTAATGATAACTTTGTTTTCAAACACGCAAGAACAAAATTTTATGAGTGGCATGTGATAAGAGAATTGAGATAAGTACAAGCAAATACTTAATAACGTCAACAAATACTGCATATATGTAAAAAAAGGTGGGTGTAGGATCACAAGTGGGTCACTTCAACCCAAAAACAATGATGTAGGGTTATGAAGGAGGCATCATAGATGTAGGGCTATAAAGGAACCATCTTAGCCAAAAGTGAATGGTGTAGGGTTGTGAAGGAGCCATCATAGACGTACAATTGTGTTGGTAAACAGACTTGTCATTACGATGTTTGTTGAGATCGACATGACTTGCCCAATGGGCAATGACCAGTGTTTGCAACAATTGGAGAAATCATCATTAAATAGGTGATTTTCCTGTATGTTTGAGAGGGGAAACTCCCTTGTATGATTGGCGTATTTGGATTTTTGTGTACTTTTAACCAGAAAGTACAAAAAAGAAAAGAGGGGGTAATAGAATGAAAGGGGGAAGAGCAGAGAAATTGTAGATCGATCAAATACAGACAACTATTTGGGATTACTCAACATGAATGAGGAAGGAAAGGAAAAGAGAATGTAGAATTAAATAGATAACAATTTTATTTCCACATATAATATTAATAAAAGAGGGGAAAGGATATGCAAATTTATCAAATAGAATACAAAATTCAACAAATTTGCAAAACATTGATTGTTTAGAAAGGTCTGAATAAGATTGAATGAAACTTACAAATTGCAAGGAAAGATCTTGAGAAATAACAACATAGTCTAACATAAGAAAAGATGATGCTGTTCGAAGTATTATTCCTCAAAAATTCACAAAAGCATAAAATCTTGTCTCCTTGTACAATTTGCTGTGTATTTCACCCAAAGATGGTAACCAATAATAAGCTTTGGTAAAAGAAAAGCTTTACAATGAGAAAATGGTTGGAATAAATAGACGGAGAGGATTAGATTTTCCCCTACAACTGTTTAACTACCCTTTTGGACTTTACAGAGTATTTAAAATAATATTACAAAGTCATGTAATGAGCGTACATTCTTTGACTCATTAAAATAAATTTGTTTTGAACATTAGTAGTTTTACTTTATAATGAAATATTACGTCTTTGCGAAAACTTAATGGGTGATTGATCGTCACAACATTATGTCAAACATTTGGCATGCACTGGCTATAGATGCACTCTTTTGGAGCATTTGGATATACATTTCATGAGCGAAGTTTGTAGATGCTGATTTTTTGAAGCTTTCCATAAAATGATTAGCATGTGTTGTTGATGTTCTGCCTTTGCTTTATACAAATGAGTTACTAATAGAAGCACACTTCCAATAGCATTGATGCTAACATAATAAGTACCTCTTACCATTAGTCCTACACACTTTGCTTCATGAATAGTTTCAACAAGAACTTCACTAATTGTTTGACCATCATCTTGATGTAACCACCCATTTTATAAAATCTCTTCCATTAGAGTTTGTGTAGAAGACTTTATTGGTATCCATGTTTGCTGTCATTTGAGTAATTACTTCTTTTCCAACATCAGCATTCGCTGAGATGGGACCAATTGTGAATTCCACTTTAATATTTTCCTTGTCCTTGTAAATTTTTATCAACAATATTTTGAAGCTTCGATACTAATATCTAATATGATGATAGGGGATGTACAATACATTATCAACTTGATTCAGTGTTTCAATTTTAGAAACACATGCATAGAAGCAATGGTGATCAATGTTCTCCCTAGGGATTGAAAAAGTATCATTCTCTTGATCATCGCGAAAATTTCTGATTCATCATCATTGTCCTCACCATGCATATGGTACATTTAGCATTTGCTTTTTCATCTACCTCCATCCCATCAATAAAATCTTTGCCTTTATATATTTGAGTTTTTGAATGTAGATTCACTTTGTTTAATGCAAGGAGAATCATCATCATTACAAGCAAACAAAGGAATTTTGCCTTCTTCCTTTTGGATTTGTTCAATCTTACCTAATGTTGAAAGTAAAGAAGGATGCATTTTTTTTAGTTGGATTTGCATACCATCGTAGAAGCTCTTTAAAAATTGTACTTTCTTGGAATCACTAAGAATCTCATTTTCTTAAAAATCAATTACAAATGAAGAGTTATTTTCTTCCTCATCATGACTGTCGCTGTCAACCAGTGGTTCAAAGTATTGTAAATTACTTCTCTATCTTTCTTGATACCAAGCCATCGCTCTAGGTTCAACCTTCAAATAGAGTCACCAACCTCTGTTCTGGGGGAGGTACCTTCAAATGTTTGGAAAAACAAAATGCACCAGCACTTTGTTCCTCAGTAGAGTCACCTTAAAATTGTTGGTAAATAGACTTGTCACTATGATGTTTGTTGAGATCAACATGACTCACCCAATGGGCAGCAACAAGTGCTTACAATATTTAGAGAAGTCTTCATTGAACGAGTGATTTTCCTTTGTGTTTGAGAGGGGCAACTCCCATGTATGATGTGGGTATTTGGATTTTTGTGTACTTTTAACCAAAAAGTACAAAAAAGAAAAGAGGGGAAGAGAATGAAAAGGGGAAGAGCGAAGAAACCCTAGATAGATCGGACATAGACAACTATTTGGGATTACTCAACACGAATGAGGAAGGAAAGTAAAAGAGTATGCATGATTGAATAGATAACATATTCATTTCCACATACAATATTAACAAAAGAGGGGAGAGGATATGTTGATTTATTGTCATGTCCTGATATTTAAGTTCTATTTAAATTAAAGATTTAAACATCATATATGATTGCGTTCTTGAAATTTGATCAATTTAAATGATAATTATGTATATATAAAATAAATAATATTATTATACATAAATATCATTGATTTAGATATTATTATAATCATAATAATAATATAATATAATATATTATATAAATATAAATATAAATTAAATATTATAAATTAATTATTATTAAATACATCTTATAAGTTAAATATTTATAATAATAATAAGGAGACCGATATAAGACAAAATGTCTTATATATAATCAACAATTATTATAAAGAGATAGTGAAAGGTATATAAGACAAAAATGTCTTATAATCAACGATTAGAAATAAAATTGTCTTATGTATGGATGTGATGGAGAGGTACGATCCTTTCTAGTGGTTCACATCTCCTTGAAGAAGAACTTCGAATGGTATAAAGGGAGGATAAAACGAGAGGAATCGGGGAGAATCAAGGAAGAATAACGGAGTATAAGGAATTATGTCTGAGGAAGAGCAGATTTAGAAGGAAGAGTGTGTAGAGAGTAAGTATGAAATGAGCATGGGAAAACGATAACAATGCAGGAATATACAGAACCAAATACCAATCACACAACAACATAAACGATCACTCAAGCAATCAATAGCTATCATCGATCAAGCAATCAGTCTCTTAGGATCGATCAAGGATTCAATAAGGAGTCAGGACTCTAATATTAAATGATTATTTGATTACCAGTCATAGCACCTGCCCACGATTTGCAATACAATCACCTCATTCATTACAACAGTCTATAATACAGCAGACCGTGATTATCTTGCAGTGCCTACAAGGTATGTTTCTTGCTCAATAATGAGATCCTATCAAACTAGCATTTCTAACGCATAAAATAAGGTAGAATAATTCATTGAATAATGATCAGATATCGTATAGATAGAATAAAGGTTGACAATGAATTATAGAATGAATAGTATGAAAATGTATAATACATAGAATGATTGTTAACGTAGAGCACTCATAGAGTGACCACTAATATAGGATAAGATGCATCATAGAATAAATAAATAGAATTAATTGGAAGATCATCATAATATGAGTAAGTTATCATAAATGAATAAGTACATGGAACAATTTAGATATAGAATAAGAATGTTACAATCCTAATGAACATAAAATGCTCATAATCATGATGGAATGAGAATGAATGGCCTAAGAATGATTAAGGCATAAGAATGTTATATGATGAACTATATTCCTATGAGGAAGCATATTGAATATTACCAATCAATGAGATAGTAATGATAAGTAAATCCATGATATACTCGGAGCTGACAATCAGACTTGTCCTTTAACCCCTCTATCATCATTTGAGTAGGATGTAAGTTAAGGAAGGGTAGTATATTGGACCTAGGAGACCCTCAACTAGACGAGGAACGCTAGATGTGCGTGAAGTCCCTTGAGCCAGGAGACAAGGAACACCGGGTGTGTGTGAAGCTCTTGGGCCTAAGGTTATAACATGTATAATGTGCCCTACGATAGGTGACCCTCGACTGGATGAGGAATGTCAGGTGTGCATGAAGTCCCTCAAGCCAAATGGTGAGTAACACCGGGTGTGTGTGAAGCCTTTGGGCCTCCGTATGGGATGGTTAAACTGGCGCCTTAACGAAGTCGTACTCGCATAGGGTGGTGACATAGAGCTGGTTAACGTTCAAGTCTAGGTGATGTCCCTCTCGAGATATATCATGGAAAAGCTATATGGAAAGGCTATGCAAATGTGAAATGCATTTAAGTAATAAAATTTAATATGGTTTGTGATTATGAGATTACTAACCTAAGTGTAATATGGAAAGTATATGAACTTTGATATTGAAATTTATAAGTGTTTATTAGCCTTATTGATATTATAAGAAGAATTGAAAACTAATGTTCTCTTTTACAAGTTGAAATTGTGTGCAAGGTTGTGAAAATTTTGACTTGCTAGAAGGGGACATTACATTTATCAAATAGAATACATAGTTTAACAAATCTACACAACAATGATTGTTTAGAAATGTATGAATAATTTGAATTGCAAAGAAGATCTTGATAAATAACGACAACATAATCAAACACAAGAAAATATGATGCTTCAACAACATATTGAAAATTAGAGTGTTGTCCAAACTATTATTTCTCAAAAATTCACAAAAGCATAAAGCCTTTTGTCTCCTTGTACAATTTGCTTGGTATTTCACCCAATGATAGTAATCAATAATAAGATTTGGTTAAAAACGCCTTTACAATGAGAAAATAGTTGGAATAAATCGATGGATAGATTTTTCTTGTACAACCGTTTTAACTACTCTTCTGGACTTTACAAAACATTAAAAATAATATTACAAAGTCCTATAATGAGCATATATTCTTTGAATCATTAAAATAAATGTGTTTTCAACATTAGTAGGTTCACAATTTTATGAAGGTGAATTGCGAAGGCGAAGGTAGGTTCGAATGGGATTCTGCAAAATGAATCGTAGGGCATCCTACCCACTGGGCATGACATGGAGGCATTTATGGCCTTTGTGTCATAGGGCGTCCCGCCCATTGGGAAGGGTATGGATGCGAACTGGGCTCACAAGCTACAAAATATCACTGGGCATCTTCCAGGTATTCTAGCAAGGTCAAGATCTGGTTCCTTGGTGCCGACTGGGGGTATGTCTATGCAGGTTGAAGGTTCTTCTCATGAGAACAATGACCCTCTCACATCTATTGATGAGAAGACTATTTTTGGGCAAACGGTTTTTGGTTGCCCTAAGAAGTCCTTCTTTGAGGTTGTCTTGCTTGGGAGTTTAGGGCTGCTCCTCACAGAGGGGGGTCTTTCAGCCACTTCCTTGTACCAGATCATCCCCGGTGGTGGTGTGTGGCTATGAGGTCTTAGAGAATGAGGAGTTTTATTGCAATCGAGGAGTGATTTGCATATTCAATGGATTATGGCCCTCTCTCCTTGATCTTCACAACTGGGTCATGGAATCTTGGAAGTCGCTGGTAGATGGGAAGGTCAAGCTCTTCCCTAATGCATGAGGATTCTTCATTGTGACTTTCACCTCTTCAAAGCGGAGAAACTTAATACTTGATGGCAGGGTTTAAATGTGGGGTGAGCATTCCCTTTCCATCAAACCCTGATCCCTTTCCTTTAATCCTCTTATCGAGCCGCTCAATATCAGACCAATATGGGTTAGGATCTCGAATCTCCCTCTCCAGTTTTGGGAGGACTCATGCTATGAGGGCATTGGTAATGCTATCGATCGATTTCTGAAGGTAGACTCTACTACCTCATTTATAGGACATTCTACAGTTGCTCGCATTTTAGTGGATAAATTGACATCTCCAAACCCCTTCATGGAGATGTTTTGTTGGTAGGGGATAAGCCTTGGAAGCAACTATTGGACTATGTGGGTATCCCCTTCAGATGCAGACATTGTTTCGCTATTGGTCATTTGGCCTTCGATTGTCCTCTCTCACACTGCAAGGGCTCTGCAACTTGGTGGAAGGATGGTCTCCTGGATCACTTAACTATTAGTGCTTCACATGAGGATGGTTTATCTCAGGGCGATGACTCCTCTTAGGAGAATGACCACTTGCATGAGGAGGTTCCTGAAGGGGTGATGATGGTTGAGGCTGCAATGAACCCCATGACTTCTCTAAATTCTTCTGATCATCTCTTGGCTCCCTTGTCAGCTCCTTCTGCTTTAAGATGAATTGCTACTTTAGTAGTTCCTGTTTCATCTTTAGATTTGCCTATTTCTGGTTCGACATCTTTACAGGTGGAATCTCTGGCTATGACATCTGCTGAGGTTCCCCTTGAGACCTCTTTGGTCACGACATTGGGTGAGGATCCCCTCTCACCTTGATCTGCAGAGTTTGACTCAGAGCTTTCCTGGATGGTGGTTCAACAAAAGAAGAAAGGACTTCCCAATTTTGTTGTTGCTTTGCACGCTAGAGTCAAGGGTGTTAGGTTTGCTAGATCAAGATCTAGTGTTGTGTAGTTGTTCTCCAGCCGGGTTGTTGTGCCTCTGTTGTTGTTTTGCTGTTTTGGGCCTGTTTAGGCCTGCTTGTTCAAACTTAGGTGCTTGCTTGTAAAGGGATCATGACCCTTATTTCTTGCTTATCTTAATCAAAAACATTAGTAGGTTCACCTTATAATGAAATATTATCTCTTCGCAAAACTTGGTGGATGTTTGATCATTATAGCATTATGTCATACATTTGACATGTGCTAGTTGTACATGTAGATTCTTCCAAAACATTTGGGCAAACATTTATGTGAGCGGAGTTTGTAGATGTTGATTTTTGAAATGTTCCACCAAATGATTGGCATGTGTTGTTGATGTTTTGTCTTTGCCTTATACAAATGAGTCAATCGTAGAAGCACACTTACAATAGCATTGATGCTAACATAATAAGTGTCACTTACCATTAGTCCTACACACTTTGCTTCATGAACAGTTACATCAAGAACTTCACTAACTCTTTGACCATCATCTTGAAGTAATCACTTGTTTTATAAAATCTCTTCCATTAGAGTTTGTGAAGAAGAGTATTATTATGCATGTTTTTGGTTAAAGGGGTAAAAACACATGTTTTGAGAGGGCCTTGGAAACCTTGTACAATAGGTGAAACCTCAGCGAGATAATAGATGATCCACAACAAAACCACAGATGCCCAGGTTTTGAAAGGACCTAAAACCTTTTACATCGTTGCAGCCAAGATGCCACCATAGAGAGGCTACATCTTAGCTACTAAACAAAATAGACCTGGATTGACCACCTACACAACCCTAGGCCTCATCCTATCATTCCGAGCCCACTTGACCTGAGTTTTGGAACCACTTGCATATTTAGGAAGACCTCTCTTCCTTCATTGAACAATTTTCAACGAGACATCATCCTCCAAAGTCTCAGAATGGGGGGAGACGGGAGGGATAGTGTTGAAGACTCAAGTTGACCCCTCACATGCATAGAAAGAGGAGCTAAATGTTGCATCAAAACCTCCAATACAGTAGGATTAGTAGACTCAGCAACCAACGACAAGGGGTCCAGAGATGGAGCCACCACAATTGGGCCTTGTGAAGATGAACCATCAGGAGGAATCTCAGAAGTCCCAGCAACCCTAAGGGAATTAGGAACAAGGGTCTCTGAGGACTCATCTTCTTCAATATCAAAATCACCGACAGTCAAATGATCTTGGAGGGCATTCCTCCACCAAGTCGCTTCACCCTTCTTGTGGGGACCATGAGGACACTCTGAGGCAAGGTGTCCAATAGCGAAGCATCTCCTGCAACTAAAGGGAAGACCCTCGTAGTCAAGCTATGCATGTTTCCTATGTTCGAGTAATTGCTTCTTTTCCAACACCATCATTCACTGAGATAGGACCAAGAGTGAATTCCCCTTTGATATGTTCCTTATCCTTGTAAAGTCTTATCAACAACATTTTGAAGCTTCAATACCAATATCTAAGATGATGACAAGGGATGTACAATACATTATCAACATGATTCAAAGTTTTAAACACATGCACAAAAGCTATTGCAAGTATTTTAAGTGCTCCATCGTTTGCCAGTTCGGGATTAGCAATGCTCAAGTTCTCATTTCTTTCATATGAAGTCCATGTTCACTACAAAAGAAGCTCTAAGGGGTGGGGAGAGAATCTAGTATTGTTGCATTGCTTGCCACTGATAATCTCTAGAAGTAGTAAGCACCTTGATTTGTACTTGGTTCAAGTTTGATGGATGTTCATACCTTGTTTCAAGGCTCCCATTGAATGGTGTGGGTGTGGGATGTTGGTAGAAACTATAGAGTACAAATTTACACCTACCAATTGTATCTACTTGAAAGTATTTTAAAACCTCAATCAACAAATCCATTTTGTGAGTTTCTTGCAACAATGGTGTCTAACAAGGCTACTACCTCTTTGAGGCATTTGCTAGATGGATCGCACCTTGTTTCTGATCACACAACTTGCATGCATGTCTACTAGGGCAAATGCAACCATAATGTTGACAAGAACCCATTCCCATTTGTTGTGATGGATATGCATATGTTGTTCCATTTTTGTGCAAGTCATGGAGAATGTTGGTGAGGGTCGTGGAAATCTTCTTTACACCTATGAATAACATTTGCTGGAAAGTTATATAATTGGTGACTACTAAGGTGGAATGGAGTGCTCGAGTGGGAAACGTGAGGGCAGGAGTTTGAACAGAGCGTTCGAATCACTGGAAGCAAGATCTGTATGCGGTCCATTTGCTGGGCCGGGAGTTCTCCCCATTGGCATTCCTAATGTTTCCTTGGCTCCTTCTCACGGTGAGGGAGATGCAAAACAAGTTATAGTTGCACGGGAGTCTAGGAAGCCTTCTATCCTGATCGAAGGGAGTGTGGTGGGTTCTGCTCTTGCTTATTCTAAGAAGGTTTTTGTGCTAGATTTCGGTGGTGGTGCGTCTCAGGGGCTTCGTGGTCCTTGGCTTGGCGGCCTTGGTTGCCCACAGAGGTCATTTTCTGATGCTGTTCTCAACTCTAGAGCTTAGGCATGACGTATGCCTTGTACTCGCTCTTCTCTGGTGGTGGTGTGTGGCCCTGAGATTTTTGAAAATGAGAAATTTTACTTTAAGCATGGGGTTATTTTTTGTTTCAATGGTTTATGGCCCTCTCTCCCCAATCTGCATAACCGGATCATGGAATCCTAGAAACCACTCGTGGTTGGTCAGATCGCGGTCTTCCCTAGTGCAAGAGGGTTCTTCATAGCAACTTTTTCTTCCTCTGAAGAGCGAGACTTAGTGCTAGATAGGGTTTGGTTGTGGGGCGAACATTTGATGTCCATCAAACCATGGGCTTGCTCCTTCAATCCTCTCACTAAACTGCTTAATACCAAACTAGTTTGGGTTTGACTTTCGAATCTCCCTCTTTAGTTTTGGGAGGATTCTTGTTATGAGGGCATTAGCAACGCTATAGGTTGCTTCTTGAAGGTTGATTATACAACCTTAGATTTAGGGCATACTACAGTTCCTCGCATACTAGTGGATATTGACATCTCCAAACCCCTCCATGGAGATGTAGTTTTGAAGGTTGGGGATAGGCCATGGATGCAACTATTGGACTATGAGGGTCTCCCCTTTAGATGCAAGCATTATTTCTCTATTGGTCATTTGGCCTCTGGTTGTCCTCACTCTCACTGCAAGATGCAACAACTTGGTGGAAGAATGCACTCACCAATCATCTGACTATTTGCGGTTCTTTGGTGGATGATTCCTCCTTGGAGGGTGACCCCTCCCATGTGGGTGTTTCTTCCCAGGAGAATGTTCTTGTCCAAGATTCTTTGCCTATCTTGAATGCTCCTCTCGTGAGGCCTATGGCAGATAGGGTGGGTGATGCTGCTACTGATCATGCTAGATCTTTAGATCAGACTGGTAATCATGCTAGGTCTTCAGATTGGATTGCTACTTTGTAGGTTCCTGCTTCATCTTCTTCGCTGCTGGCTTGTGCCTCAGCACATGAGTTCCCCTTTGTTGCAACATCTCTTGAGGGTCCCCTCCTCTCACCTCGCTCAGAGGATTTGGACATAGAGTTTTCATGGTCAGTTGTTTAGAGAAAAAAGAAAGGACTCCCCAAGTTGGTTGCCGCTTCACAACCGAGGGTTAAGGGAGTTAGATTTACACCCTCAGGATTTGATGTTGTTTAGATCCCTTGTTTTGGTTTGCATTTGGGCTATTGTTCCGTGTTTGTTTCAATGCTATTTTTAGGCTATTAGTGGCCTACTTTTCTTTGCCCTGAGGGCCTTTTTTGTAAAGTGATCAACACCCTGGTTTGTTGCTTATCTTAATCAAAAACATTTGTTGGAAAGTTTCTAAAGATTCTTTGATAGATCCACTTTATGTGTATCTTGCAATCATGATGTCCAATGAAATAACATTCTTGTGAGGCATGTGGGTAGAGAAGAACGTGAGTAGGGGAGTTGCAGGGAGTGCGGTTTTCTTTGCAATATGCAATATTTCAAGGTTGTTGTGGGAGTCTACAACCCCACAAATACATTCACTTTTGTCCTTTTTCCTTTACCATATGTGTGAGGTGAGCTCTTATGTGCAACTTGCACTTTTTATTATTTTTGGCTTATGTGTGTGCACGACCCCTACAACTCCACATTTTACCTTGTAAAATGAATGTATAACTTTTTTTATGCCTTTGAGGGATTGTGGGGTTGCAAAGCAATTGAGCAAGTTGGCAAGTTTGCTAATGTGCATGTGAAGGCGATAAGTCCACAAGGTGGGTAGTTGTGGGATTCTGGAATGCAAAAGCACATGATAAACTTGCAAGATATCTACATGTGCACCAAATGTTTGCAACCTTAACATTAATGTTATTTGTGGAGGTGTGGGTTGCAGGAGCATATATGCAATTTGTAGGTTTTGTAAAACTTGTGTCGGGGTGACAAAGTTCCACAATATTTTCTTTATAAGCCAATGGGTCTGTAGGGTTGCAGAGTCATTTAACAAGTGAGCAACACTTGCAAGGTTGCAAGCAGACTCCACAATTCTGCAATATACTCTATCTTTATAAACCTTGCAAGTTTGTGGGGTTGCAAAGTTGTTGAGCAAGTGAGCGACACTTGTTAAGTTGCAAGTAGACTCCACATTTCTGCAAGGTGCTTGAAAAACATCCTTAGGCTTAATTTTAACTCATCAAAATTGCAATCGAGATCTTTTAGGCATATTCATAAGTTGACTCAAACATTAGGAGAAAATTTGACATCCATATTTGACTTATTGAAAATTACATTGAAGAAGAAATTGAGATAGGCATTGAGAATCATGCCAAGGCACAAGAAATGACATAGTAGGTTTTGAACATGGGTAGAAGAGGAAAACACAAAGGTAGGACAACAATTAGCTCTAACATGGGACAAGGACCTTGTGGACACAACATGAACCTAGAATCTCTAGCAAAGCCTAGTGTTTTATCCGTTGGGCCATAGAGTCAAAAGTTTAACACAACACGATAGGAAATAGGAGAGGACTTTGACACTACAAAAACCAAATAGACGAGAAAAGGTGCATACACTAAAATTGAAAGAAACACGACAAAATTTCTTGGGACACTTATGTACAAGGTAGGGTACAACCTACCTCAACTATGCAAACTTGTTAACAAGCTTAGAAAAATATGCACCTGTGTGGAACAATAAATTGAAACCATGAAGAACTTGTGAATCTAGTTGCCATTTTGCATTTGTGATGAAAGATCCAAAGTCTTTGAGATGCATAGGTTTGATGAATAATGCATCATACCAAATCAACCACCCTTCACCATAGAACTTAGAAGCCCCTTGACTCACTTCAATATGATCATAAATATCATTGATCACATCCTCTTTCCTTACATCAGATATGTCAACGTCCCACATTTGGATGCATTCTTGATCACTTTGAATCTAAAACAAATAAGTCTCAAGTTTCATATGTCTTGTGCAAATCATGAGGCAAGCAAGCTTCTCATACTTTAGATTGCAAATTCACTTCATGAACAACATCTTAAAGGAGCATAGGGTCATCTCAGATTAAAGAATTTCATTCTCTCTTTGTTGTAATAAACTTAGAAAATTCTTTGTCCAATAATGATGGAGGAGAGGAGAATAATAAATTTGTACCATTAGACTCATTAGTAGAGACATCCTTTTCCATGATTGGAAAAGGAGGAAGAAAGACACCCTCACTGCAAAGAAATTCGTCATCAGATGCTTCAACACACCAACTCGGAATAAAGACTTCATGGGACTGAAAATTCTGTTGAACTTCATCTAACTATTCACTCCTCGTTTGCTACTTTTTTGATGCTTCTAACTCTCTAAACTTTTTTCTATAACCTCAAAAAGATGCACTAAATGATGATTAAAGTCCAGAGTTGTCTACCCATTGACCATTTCTTGCAATTTCAACATATATTTTGAACATAGGGTAGTCATTCTTTCATCCTTCTATGATAATTTTTTTTCGATTGATAGAGAAGGAAAATGCAAAATTCTAGATTTTCATTGACTGATGCTATCAACAATTCTTGCTGCACCTTCTTCAAAAATAATATTTTTACTCTCTTTATTCATGTCATCATTATGCATACGGTAGTCTTCAATGTCATCATTCACTTTTTGTTTAAAAATTTGCTTTCTAGATATTTCACTTTCTCTCATAATTGGAGATTTGCAAGTGTTATCAAGAGTATGCATACAATTTTCTCCTTCTTTGATGTGTGTTTATCTAATAAATCAACATTGAGAGAAGTGGAGCATTGTGATGAAAAAACAATAAAATTTTGAACACAAGAAGCTTCAAGAACAAAGTCATTTCTAACCTCTTCTTGTAAAATTTTGCCTTTGCCATCCATATTAAGAACCTCAAATGATTCATATTTTGGCTGCATGTGTTGGAAGAAGAATACTTGCTATTTTCTCTTCACGTTCTTTGGTTTCGAGTTGATCATCAATCTTTCTTTCGGCCAAACTACTCTTTGAATGTTTTTCAATGGATTCAAAAGCAAAGGCTTGTATTTTAGGAGGAGAAAAAGATATGAGTGGAGAATCATTCTTACTTTCTTCTTTTCTATAGATGATATAATCACAAGATTGTCTAGATGCTATGATTATTAGAGTAGAACATGCTATCATATTTTCTGATTGAGTGCAATGGTGATCAACTTTCTCCCAAGGGACAAAAAAAATATTGTTTCTTGATCATCAAGAAAGTTTTTTGATTCATCATCACTGTCCTCACCATGCATATGGTACGATTCAACATTTTCTTTTTCATCTATCTCCATTCCTTCAATAACACCATCACCTTTAGATATTTGAGCATTTTGAATGTAGATTCACTTTCTTTAATGTAAGGAGAATCATTATTGTTGTTTTGATTATGGTAGGTTGGTTTTGAAGGGACCATAAACCCTATACAAACTTCAGGTTTTGACAGGGCCCTGAAACCTTACAAAGCTACAACCAAGCTACCTGTGGGAATATCCCACCCACAAAACAAAGGGCCAATCTACCTAATACTGGATCTTGAATGAGCAATCCACACACCCTTGACTCGAGGGTGCGGGTCAGCCATCAAAGTGAGAAGACTCTTCTTCTTGTGACGAACAACCATCCAGGAAGCACCATTATCTGAATAATCTGATCGATGAGGAGAAATGAGAGGAGAGTCCTCTACCACATCCTCCACCAAAACCACCTTCCGCAAGGAGGGAGAATGTCTATCCATGGAAGTCATAAGCTGAACATACTCTGGAGACAAAGTTGGAGTAGGGGTCCCTACTGTAAGATCCACTCAAAATTAAATTAGATGGAATATCTAATATTTATTAATAAAATAAAATATAATGCTCATCCAAACACAAACAAGTCAACAATTGACTATTTTTTTTCTTTTTCAAAACACACACACATATATATGTTTCAACAATCATTTACAACAAGGACTAAGTCCTTTTACAATAGTTATAGTCAAGAAACTAACTCATAACTGTTTTACATTTACAGATACAAGTTAAATATTCCTAAAGCCACAGTTGGAAACTGTGAAGGAAAGAGAGAGAATCATCGAGGTGATATCCACCCTACCACAAAGCATTGAGCTTCCCCATGCTACTCCACTGGAGAAGTCTGACCCATCACAAAGGACTTAACAATATGTAGCCAACATGCATGAAGGAATCTGGTGTAGCATGTGAATCACTGACAATCTAGCATACTTATATCTTATGCTCATGCAAACATACATATATATCTAATGCACATGTCCTCTGATAAACATGTTATGGGAGAGAATATAAATCAAACAAAGTATTAAACTTATAGTTGATTTCAAGCTATGGACATAACTTCTTTTGTATGTTGATCTTAGTAGCATATAGTTGTAGGCTAGAAAAGTAATCTACAATTCTCTATTTTCCCATAAATGGTACCCATCCATACTCTCTCAGGTTCTACTTACAGAATAAATTGAAGCAAAGATAACACCATGCAATTGATTCATAACCATTCCATAAGGCTAACATGTTAATCCATAAGGATCATATGACAAACAATTGTCTCCAACAAAACTATACAATATCTAAGATGCATGAATGTTGTTCTAATGTCATACTATTATCTTGACATTGAAATTTAAAGGAAAGTATATCCAATTACTAATAAAAGCAAAACCACACATGAAAGGTGCTACCCATGTCATTCGTAGTGAAAACCATATGTAACAAAACCATTTTTTTTGATATTATGCCTTTCAATCATATAGTAGTTATATAGCTAGATCCATATGATTAATATTAATTGATTACACATCTCATAACCATCATTAGTTTGACTTAGCTACGTCTTACTCTACCTAAATAATTAATCTAGTGTATTATCTCACCAATGATCTTAAGAATTCATAAAACACAAAGAAGGACCCATCCTAAGGGCTAGACCTATGCCGCGGGGGCTCATATGAAATGGCCTTGCCTACGTATCAAGATTATAGGCTTTGTAGTTTGTCAACACAACCCTCCAACAAGTTACAATTCTTGGGCCTTTTACCAATAAGACTCAAAAAGGTATAGTCTAATCTATTTTCTCCAATCCTTGCTAAACCCTTCATGCAATTAGTTATTTCGTGATCCAAGCGTTTACTAGTTAGAAACAATCTAAACTCACTTATATTTCTGTACATATTCTAGTGAGTAATCAAGTATAAAATCCTCTAGGGCTAACCATATAATCAAACGCTAAAATATTAGTACATTAACATGTGTCCAGTGGCTAAGCTAAGCACCCACACTTGTCCTTTAAATATAGTTTTCAACTATATACTATTCCATAGTAAGAATGTCTATTGAACAGTCTAAAATGGAGGCTAATCCACAACATAATCATAAACACATAATAACAATGCCCATATCATTCCGTCATGATATCTTAACATTCAAATTAAAGAAAAAAATTTCCAGTTAATAAAACCCCAATGATGGATGCTACCCCTATTAATTGCAACATAAATAATATGTACCAAAACCATTAGGTTATTGACCTATAAATCCAATAATAACTATACATCTAACATCCATATACATAGTAGGTTCACAATTTTACAAAGGCAAGTTCGAATGGGGTTTTACAAAATGAATCTCAGAGCGTCCTGCCCATTGGGCATAGCATGGAGGCATTTATGGCCTTGCATCGCAGGGCTTCCTGCTCATTGGGAAGGGTATGGATGCGAACAGGGCTCACAAACTGCAGAATGTCATTGGGCGTCTTCTGGGTATTCTAGAAGGGTCAGGATCTGGTTCCTTGGCGCCGACTAGGGGTATGTCTATGTAGGTTGAAGGTTCTTCTCAGGAGAACAATGACCCTCTCACATCTATTGAGGGGAAGACTAATTTTGGGAAGACAGTTCCTGGATGCCCTAAGAAGTCCTCTGAGGTTGTGACTTGATCGGGAGCTCAGGCCCACCCTTCACAGAGGGGGGTCTTTCAACCACTTCCTTGTGCCCGGTCATCCCCGGTGGTGGTGTGTGGCTCTTGAGGTCTTAGAGAATGAGGGGTTTTATTGAAATTGAGGAGTGATTTGCAGATTCAATGGATTATGGCTCTCTCTCCCTGATCTTCACAACTAGGTCATGGAATCTTGGAAGCCACTGGTAGATGGGAAGATCAAGCTCTTCCGCAATGCATGGGGATTCTTCATTGTGACTTTCATCTCTTTAGAGCAACATGACTTATTACTTGATGGCAGTGTTTGCATGTGGGGTGAGCATTCCCTTTCCATCAAACCTTGGACCCTTTCCTTTAATCCTCTTACTGAGTCACTCAATATTAGACCAATATGGGTTAGGTTCTCGAATCTCCCTCTCTAGTTTTGGGAGGACTCATGCTATGAGGGCATTAGTAATGCTATCTGTCAATTTCTGAAGGTAGACTCTACTACCTCATTTATGGGACATTCTATGGTTGCTCACATTTTAGTGGATATTGACATCTCCAAATCCCTTCATGGAGATGTTACTTTGTTGGTAGGGGATAGGCCTTGGAAGCAACTATTGGACTATGAGGGTATCCCCTTCAGATGCAGGCGTTGTTTTGCTATTGGTCATTTGGCCTCCGGTTGTCCTCTCACACCACAAGAGCACTGCAACTTGGTGGAAGGATGATCTCTTGGATCACCTGACTATTAGTGCTTCACAAGAGGATGGTTCATCTCAGGGTGATGACTCCTTTTAGTAGGATGACCACCCTCATGAGGAGGTTCTTGAAGGGGTGACGATGGTTGAGGCTGTAGCAAACCCCAGGACTCTCTAGATTCTTCTTATTATCTCTCGGCTCCCTTGTCAGCTCCTTCTGCTTCGAGAATGATTACTACTTCCACAATTCTTGTTTAATCTTTAGATTTGCCTACTTTTTATTTGGCATCTCTGGCTATGGCATCTTCTGAGGTTCCTCTTGCTCGACCTCTTTGGTCATGGCATTGGGTGAGGATCCCCTCTCACCTCGATTTACAGAGTTTGACTCAAAGCTTTCCTGGATGTTGGTTCAACGAAAGAAGAAAGGACTTCCCAATTCTATTGCTGCTTTGCACCATAGAGTCAAGGGTGTTAGGTTTGCTAGATTAGGATCTAGTGTTATGTAGTTTTTCTGTAGCTGGGTTGTTGTGCCTGTGCTATTGTTTTGCTGTTTTGGGCCTGTTTGGGTTTGCTTGTTCAGCCTTGGAGGCTTGCTTGTAAAGGGATTAGGACCCTTGTTTCCTACTTATCTTAATAAAAAACATCCATATACATAGTGTTAGAGGAAATATTGTCAACTGTATTAAACTACTAGTAATCCAATAACTCAATGAAATATGATGCAAACCAAATAAACAAATATATATTACCTTGAAGACTAATTTACCTTGAAACTTCCATTGTCGCCTATCTTGTATTGATCTTGTTGATGAATAGGGCTCTCAGAAGTGTGCACTTCCTCGCTGTTGAAGATGACAATACTTGAATGGCTGTAGTTGGATAATGCAATGGAGATTACCTACAATGCAACTCTTATGAAGATGAGAGATGGATGATTGAAGACATGATTGTGTGGATATGAGGAGAATGGAGATGACGCAATGAACAATATGGATGCTTTGCCAAAGGCATGCTAGTATAATTCCTGCAGAGTAAGTTTGCTATAGCTTGTGGATGATAGAATGAGGGTATGAGCTTCCTTTTATAGGCCAAGGAGGGGCTAAATCCATGTGTCAAGATCTTAATGGTGGAGAAGAAGTCTTGAGAGGTGTATGGTGAGGATTGAGTTGGTTGAGATGAGGGAGAGAAAGAGGGAAGATGTTCCTCTCATCTTGACATGGAGGAGTAAAAGGTGTGACATGAGTCCACATGTCACAAGGCTCACCATGACCCAAGAGAGAAGGTCAAACAAGGAGACCATGATTATAGGATGGCTAAAAATAATATAGGGATTCATGGGACAAGTGTCTCAAAGCACCCTTTGACCATGGTGACATGGAGAGACCATGCCCTTTGGAATAGGGATAGTTAGAGAGATAATAGGACATGTGGGTGAGGGAAAATAGATTAATTAAATATTAAAATATTTAATTACATGTGCAACAAGGTGAGGTGGACGTGTGAGGTGGATTAGATGATGTGGAATTATGAATGAAGACTTTAGAATAGGATGATTTGTGATTAAATAATTTGATTATTATTTAATTAAGGGATGACATTAGAAGAATAGGTTTAATTGATTTAATTAAATAAATTGATATTTATTTAATATTTGGACTATTAATGATGAACGTGAATCAAATAGATAAATTGATGAATTTATTAAATGATAGAAGAATGGGAATTAAATAAATAATAAATATTTATTTAATTTGTCTTTACCATTTTTAGGTGTATACATTTTGCCCCTCTTTGAGAATATGTTTTAACACGCTGTTTCAAAGAATAATTTTTTTTGCGATTGATACATGCCCCAGTTTGCCCCTGGTACAGGTTTATGACGCTAGGATGCTCCCTCGGGAGATTGGACGGGAAGAAATTGACAGGATGATGGACAATCTCATGATGAGATAGGTTGAACAATAGGTTGATTGGATAGATGGGTGAAGAAATTGGTTGGCCTAGAAGAAAAACTGGGTGAAAATCATGCCCCAGCATGGACAAGTTCAAGCACCTCCCATTAGGGTTCCATGCACTATATATAGGAGTGTGGGGTGACATTCCTAGTCATTTGCACACTTGTCTTTGAGAGAGATCCTAGTGAAGAGTAGAGCCTTTTGAGCACAGAGTAGGCAGCAAAGATGCAATAGTTTCCTATTGAGCTTCATCGACTTGAGCAGATCCGATAGTTCAACCGTCCAACAGATTATGGGCCACCGGTAAGTACTACTTCGTTTCTAGGTTAGGGTCATTAATGCTAGCATTAAATGTAGTGCAAAGTTTTAGGTTTTAAATGCACAATTTTTTTTTACATGTGCAGCATCCCTATTTGTATGCACAACAGGATTTTGTATGTGCAGGAATGTGCTTCATTTTTGAAATATTGTCAACTGTATTAAACTACTAGTAATCCAATAACTCAATGAAATATGATGTAAATCAAATAAACAAATATATATTACTTTGAAGACCGATTTACCTCAAAACTTCCATTGTCGCCTATCTTGTATTGATCTAGTTGATGAATAGGGCTCTTAGAAGTGTGCACTTCCTTGTTATTGAAGATGACAATACTTGAATGGCTATAGTTGGATAATGCAATGGAGATTACCTACAATGCAACTCTTATGAAGATGAGAGATGGATGATTGAAGACATGATTGTGTGGATATGAGGAGAATGGAGATGATGCAATGAGCAATATGGATGCTTTGCCAAAGACACGCTGGTATAATTCCTACAGAGTAAGTTTGCTATAGCTTGTGGATGATAGAATGAGGGTATGAGCTTCCTTTTATAGGCCAAGGAGGGGTCAAATCCATGTGTCAAGATCTTAACGGTGGAGAATAAGTCTTGGGAGGTGTATGGTGAGGATTGAGTTGGTTGAGATGAGGGAGAGAAAGAGGGAAGATGTTCCTCTCATCTTGACATGGAGGAGAGAAAGGTGTGACATGAGTCCACATGTCACAAGGCTCACCATGACCCAAGAGAGAAGGTCAAACAAGGAGACCATGATTATAGGATGGTTAGAAAGAATATAGGGATTCATGGGACAAGTGTCTCAAAGCACCCTTTGACCATGATGACATGGAGAGACCATGCCCTTTGGAATAGGGATAGTTAGAGAGATAATAGGACATGTGGGTGAGGGAAAATAGATTAATTAAATATTAAAATATTTAATTACAGGTGCAACAAGGTGAGGTGGATGTGTGAGGTGGATTAGATGATGTGGAATTATGAATGAAGACTTTGGAATATGATGATTTGTGATTAAATAATTCGATTATTATTTAACTAAGGGATGACATTAGAAGAATAGGTTTAATTGATTTAATTAAATAAATTGATATTTATTTAATATTTGGACTATTAATGATGAACGTGAATTAAATAGATAAATTATTGAATTTATTAAATGATAGAAGAATGGGAATTAAATAAATAATAAATATTTATTTAATTTGTCTTTGCCATTTTTAGGTGTATACACATAGTATCAACAATTAAGCATCACACAACCATCATTCCAGTTTCCTTTATTCGTAACCTTTAGGTTGTCCAATTAGAGACCGAGGTCTTATCATTCTGACATCATAATCTCTTTAGATTAATAACCAAAAATCATAGAGTAAATACTCCTCTAGATTGGAAAAGGTAATTATATCCATAGAGTGGTTTTTAGTTTCATAAGGATGGTTCGATATTTTGGTCGACAAATGTTAACGTTCATACTTAAACATGGAAAACTTATACAACCATCATTCATAATATGGTAACATGCCACCAATGCAAATTATAGCTAATATGAACCCACAACTTTAATTCAACACTCTCAATAACTTTCTCTTATGAGTAATCTCTAGTTGTAGGATAAAATTTATGCATAAGCTATGCATTAACTCTTATTCACTTTCCCTTGGCTTAACAATCCAAAACTTAAAATATCTAGTGATTCAACTAATTCCAATAACTAAATTTAACACCTTCTATAAACAATATACTAATTTCAACAAATCTAAAAGTATGAAAAAAATATACATTTCAAATTGAGCATCATAAATCCAAATGGACTCACTCTATCAAATTATAAAGTTTCTAGTTATGTTGATACCCATCCTCTTCATATATGAAAACAGTTTTGTTCTTCTTGCTACTATAAATTGTACTAACTCTTATCGTCCTAATCATATAATAATGATCTTGAAATTAATAAATTGAATAAAAAATAATATCAATATCTCTAATACTCATACAAGTGATGGTTTACTACTAACTCCATAACAATGAGGCATTGCACAATGTATGCATGCATGTTTATTTTTTATATCAAATGAGGGTTGCAAAGTAGTTATAATAGGATGCTTATAAACATAAATATACATACTTATTGTGTTTCAATAAACTATATTAAATATAAATATATTTTTTAATTTATTAAAAGAGACCTCCAAAGCTCCACTAGAATTTTGCATTCTAGAAGAACACGTCTTCTACCCCTACCAACTCCTTTAACCATGGACATCATAAAAGGATTCAAAATCTTCAAGGTTTGGCTTGATTAAGTGTTTAGATCCTTCATATGAAAATGAGGAGTATTGTATTCATCACAAACATAATAGACATTTTGCTGAGATTGAAGAATTTTTTGTCCCTAAATCAAAGAATGTGAAGCCATTTTTAGCTAAGTAGAGTCACAATTTAAAGATTTAAACATTCAAATATCCAATCATAACTCTTCAAACCCTCAACTCATTATCATGGTCGATGCCTATTCGACCAATAATAAAAAAATATTTTTCATTTATAATTTTCAAAGATAGTTTGTTTGGACTTATCCACAATTATTAAAATAAATTTAGATAGTTTATATTAATGGTCAATATTGTAACATATTAAATTTAGATTGTTTCTGTTCTTTTTTTAACTTTAGTTTCTTTTAGAAACATCTATATTCTTTTATTTAGAAACATCGTCTTTATAACTCTATATTGCTCTTTTGTTAATTAATTCATTCAGATTTTACCATTACATGGTATCGGAGTGGGCAAGCGGGAAAAACAATTTGTTGGAATTTTTTTTTGTAAATCCGTACAGTTCGTATGGCTCCTGGCTCTCTGTTTTTTTTTTGTCTTCTGAAGGTCGCGATTTCCTTCCCAGCTTGATTGTGGGGTTTTAGTGAATTTTTTGATCGTCGTTTGCTTTTTTACCTCGGCGGCTTCAAATCTGTGTTTTAGTCGCGTTTTTGCGCCTCCATCTTCGACGTTTTTGTTTTCCATCGCTATTCCTAGCGGTTTCATTGATCGCAGGTCATAGCCTTAAGTGTGGTCGTTGTTCAGGGTTGGTTGATGGTTCTCCTTGCAGGGTTTCCTTGCAATCTGCAGACTTGTCTGTGATCGCCATTGAAATTCCTTGGTCGCTTGGTGAATTTCTTCTGTCGCGGTTATATCTATGATTCGTGGTTTGATCCTTGATCGCGGGCATAAGATGTTGTGGTCACAAAGTCTTGGTCGCCACTTCCCTTTGTCTGATCGATGCTACCTTTTGTTTGGTTTGCACTAAGTGCTCAGACTCTTAGTGCCTGTTGAAATCTCTGCAACATGTGGTCACCTTAAGGAGTAGCGGCTAGCACACTCCACACACCAGTCCGTGATTCCTGTGACCAGCGCTTCAAGCGCCTAATCTGCCTGTGTCAACCGTGTTTTTTGTGTTTCAGAAAGCGTAAAAGATGGCCTTTTTGTCTGACCACATTGTTCTGGCAAAACTACACGCCCTCCAACAGTAGGTAAAGATCAGGACAAATTTGATGAGCATAATTGGGAAGCCTTGATACTTATTAAATTGTCGGTCACCGATGAACAACTGCCTCAGGGGCTGTCTAGCAAAACTGCTAAATTTTTTTTTGGTATCATCTATGAAACATTCCACAAGAGCTGAGCTGAGCGTTCTTTCTGAAGAACATGTTGTTCTCCATCATGATCAATGAGGAGTACAACAATAATGGCAATGCAAGACCCTGATCCCTCAAGAGTTGGTGAACAAATTTCACCAAGAGTTGGTGAACAAATTTCACCATGGTGCATCCACACCCAGCTCACTTAAATTGGGTCAACATGGAGCAATCCATGCTCACGTCTAACAAGTGTTCTACGTATTTGGCATTGATCCATTCAAGGACACAATTTATTGTGATGCCACTTCACTTGATTGTTGCAGTTTGTGTGGAGCACCTTTTTATTAGGACCACAAAGCTATCTTTGATAGCTTCCACAAGACTTCCAAACTACAAAAGGATGGTCAAGTGTATAAATTCAATTCTTTTGTTAGTCCTTTCCTTTCTAATAGGCTAATGGTTAAATTTTGCATAAATTGTTCTCTGTAATATTCGGAAAACTAAGGAAGATAATGTTAATAAGATTTCCCCTAAAATAATAAAATCTCTAGTTAATGTGTATTCTAGCTTCAAAAGGATTTCTTCCTTTGAAGCCCATTCAACATTTTGTGGTACTAATATTTGGATAAATGCACAACCATTTTTTGAAGGTAAAGTCATATTAGTATCAAGTAATGGACATGAGCTATCATATGACAATATTGATTCTTAGATTGACTCAAATTCAGATGTTGAAATATCGATTATTCCTCAAAACATCTATCAGGCAAGAGATTGCCCATCTCCTGGATATGTACGGCTTCATGGTAAGAGAACTATTGAAAGAGAGAAAATGTAAATGAACAAAAAAGCAAAAGATAAAGGTCAATTTGCAATTGCCTGTGAACCTCAAAGCATGAGGAAATCACACAATCTTATTGGTAGACTTATAAATTTTACATCTGATAATAATAAAAATAATACATTTAATAGTTTAATAACAACAATTACAATCAAGACATAGTCATATGGTTGCATTGAGGAGCTTGAATCTGTTACTTATTGTACACATTTAGTTGGTTGAGGAAGAATGATAATTGCAGAGAATACACTACTGCTCCTGAGAAGAGGAGTTGGTTGACAAGTATGCAAAATAAGGACACACAGAGAAGGCACATGAACTGTTTGACAAAATGCCCCAAAGAGACGCCCTCTCATGGAATGCATTGATCAAAGGATATGCACAAAAATGGATTTTGTCAAAAAGGCAAGCAATTTCCCCCTCACGGAATAGGCATCAAAGGATTGTTTGAAAGGCTTTTGAAAACTTTCAAGCAAATGCAATTGACATGTGTAAAATCCCGATTCTACAACCTATGCTAGTGTCTCCAAATGTGGAAGCACAGACAAAGGCGCGTGAGGCATTTAATAGACAACCAAGAAACACCTCATGCATTATTTTCTTTGATTGACTAATATAAATCAATGGTCTAGACTGAGTTTATTATCTATGTTTATGCATCTTTATGATTTTGTCTTGAGTATAAGTATCATTTTCTAGTCGGAAAAGCAGACTTCTCATTCTATCATTTGTTCCAAGTAATAATATGTACAATGACTCTATTAATTCTCTACTTGTCCCACCCAAACTAATCATATGAATGATATTATATAAACATCATCAATAAGGGGTTTCATATCTAACAAAAAGGGGTTTTATATCTAACATTATGATCAATCACGATGAAAAATAGATCGACCTATAAAATGAAACTACTCTATGGTCTGCTGTGAGACTATATGGAATAGTCGACGTGATTCATACAGAAGTATGTATTATTGATGATCCTTCGCTATATATATAAGTGGGTCCTACAGAGTCATAATAATATGATAAAGATCGACCTGCAAGATAATATCAATATGGTTTCACATAAAGGCATTATTAATCGACATAATCTTTCTTGATTATTTCTCAATTATGATTTAAACACATTAATCAAATACTATAATTAGGCAATAAATTTATAGTTGTGACACCGAAGAAGAAGGCCTGTTATTCTGAGAGTCAAAATCACCCACAGTCAAGTGGGCCTGTCATCCTGAGAGTCAAAATCACCCACAGTCAAGTGGTCAGAGTGGGCATTTTGCCACCACGAAGCTGGGCTTGCCTTATGGTGAGAAAAAGGGCAACCAGGAGCCATGTGACTGATGGAGAAGCAACACTTACAACTGAAGGGGAGGCCCTCATAGTCAAGCAACTGATTCCTATCGTTGTTAAAACAAGCAGATTGAGGAATTTTGCCTTCTTTCTTTTGAATTTATTCAATCATATGTAATATTAAAAGTAAAGAAGGATGCATTTCTTTCTATTGAATTTGCATACCACCATAGAAGCTTTTTAAAAATTGCACTTTCTTGGGATCATCAAGAATCTCATTTTCTTAAAAATTAGGGACAAATGAAGAGTTATTTTCTTCCTCATCATGACTATCACTATAAATTAATGGTTCAGGGTTTTAGGGAAGGTACCTTCAAGTGTCTAGAAAAACAAAATGCACCAACACTTCGTTACCTAGTAGAATTGCCTTAAAATTGTTGGTAAACAAACTTGTCACTATGATGTCCATTGAGATCAATGCAACTTGCTCAATGCGAGATTTAGATTTTTGTGTACTTTTAACCAAAAAGCACAAAAAGGAAATGAGGGGGGAAGATAATCAAAAGGGGAAGAACAAAGAAACCCTAGATTGATCGAACATGGACAACTATTTGGGATTGCTCAAAATGAATGAGGAAGGAAGGAAAGGAAAAGAGTATGCAGAATTGAATAGATAACATATTCATTTCCACATACAATATTAACAAAAGAGAGGAGAGGATTTACAGGGTTATCACATAGAATACATAGTTTAACAAATTTGCATAGCAACAATTGTTTGGAAAGGTATGAATAAACTTGAATGAAACTTACAAATTGCAAAGAAGGATCTTGAGAAATAACCGTAGCATAATCTAACATAAGAAAAGATGATGTTTCAATGATGAATTGAAAGCTAGAGTGTTTTGAAGTATTATTCCTCTAAAATTCACAAAAGCACAAAGTGTTTTGTCTCCCCTTTATAATTTGCTATGTATTTCACCCAAAGATGTAACTAATAATAAGCTTTGGTAAAAAAAACCATTTACAATTAGAAAATGGTTGGAATAAATAGATGGAAAGGATTAGATTTTCCTGTACAACCGTTTAACTACCCTTTTGGACTTTATAAAACATTTAAAATAATATCACTTCTTTGACTCATTAAAATAAATGTTTTAAACATTAGTATGTTCTCTTTATAATGAAATATTACATCTTTGCATAAACTTGACTGTTGTTTGATCATTGTAGCATTATGTCAAACATTTGGCATGCACTGGATGTAGATGCACATTCTTTTAGAGCATTTGGACAAACATTTCATGAGCAGAGCTTGTAGATACTAATATTTGAAGCGTCCCATCAAATGATTGGCATGCGTTGTCGATGTTTTGCCTCTACCTTATGCAAATGAGTCAATCATAGAAGCACACTTCCAATAGCATTAATGCCAACATAATAAGTACCTCTTACCCTTAGTTCTGCTCACTCTGCGTCATGAACAATATCATCAAGAACTTCACCAACTCTTTGACTATCATCTTGAAGTAATCACACGTTTTACAAAATATTTTCCAGTAGAGTGTGTAGAAGACTTTCTTGGTATCCATGCTTGTTGTTGTTTGAGTAATTACTTCTTTTCCAACACCATCATTCACTAAGATCGGACCAATAGCAAATTCCACTTTGATATGTCCCTTGTCTTTGTAAGGTCTTATCAACAATATTTTGAAGCTTCAATACTAATATCTAATATGATGACAGGGGATGCACAATACATTATCAACTTGATTAAATAGAGTTTTAATTTTAGAAACACATGCACAAAAGTCACTGTAAGTATTTTAAGTGCTCCATCGTTTTCCAGTTCTGGATTAGTAATAAATATCATCCACTTCAACAGTCAAAAATTAATTTTGGCCAATAAAAATAGGACAAATATTTAACACTTTTTGTTATGGATGAGATGTAAAATTGCTATTGATTGTTTGACCATTGAAGTGGATGATGTTTAAGTAGGGCAATATCTCATTTCTTTCATATGAAGTCCAAGTTTAGTACAAAAGAAGCTCCAAGGGGTGGGGGCGAGAGTCTAGTATTGTTGCACCTCTTGCCACTAATAATCTCTAGAAGTACTAAGCACCTTGACTTGTACCTGGTTCAACTTTGATGGATGTTCATACCTTATTTCAAGGCTCCCATTGAATAGTGCGGACGTGGGATATTGGTAAACTATGGAGTACATATTTACACCTACCAATTACATTTACTTCGAAATTATTTTAAAACTTCATTCAACAAATCCATTTTGTGAGTTTCCTACAACAATGGCATCCAACAAGGCTATGACCCCTTTGAGGCATTTGACAATTCACACCTTGTTTCTGCTTGCACAACTTTCATACATGTCTACCACGGCAAATGCAACCACAATGTTTGACAAGGACCCATTACCATTCATTGTGATGGAATCCATACATTATTCCATCTATGCATAGGCCGTGGCAAATGCTGGTGAGGGTTGTGGAAATCTACTTTACACCTACAAATAACATTTGTTGGAAAGTTTGTAAAGCTTGTTCGATAGGTCTGCTTTGTGTGTATCCTGCAATCATGGTGTCCGATGAAATAAGATCCTTGTGAGGTGCCTAGGCAGGGGACATGAGAAGGGGAGTTGTGAGGAGCAAGATTTCCTTTGTAGCATGTAATATTCGAAGGCTATTGCGAGAGTCTACAACCCCACAAAAACGTTCACTTTTGTCCTTTTTCCTTTACCATATGCATAAGGCGGGCTCTTATGGACAGCTTACACTTTTTATTATTTTTTCTTACGTGCATGCGACCGCCGCAACTTCGCATTTTACCTTCTAAAATGAACGTGTAACTTTTTTTATTCCTTTACGGGGTTGCACGGTTGCAAATGTCATGACCCTCTCTTTAATTAAACCTTATTCATTAGACTAGGAAAATAATAATAACTAGCACTTGCATCCATAGAAGGTTCAAGGAATACGCCTATAGGAACAACCCACGAGTATAGAAAAATTTCCAATGTGATTTTTACAGCGTGGGACAATTCCGAGCACTATAATGCTCACATATAAACCTATCGGCTAATTAATTGATGATAAAATTAGTTAAAGAAGAGTATTTGTTCGACTAATTTAATTATTAAATAGAGGTAATAATAATAATGGGTATAAAATGAATAAATTAAATATATAATAATAATAAAATATTAGATAATGATATTATTAATAATAAATAAATTTTATTCATACAAAATAAATTAAAATAAAATACACAAAATATAAATTAAGACAACAGTTAAATGAATAATTAAGCGATTATTGTTCTTTTGTTTTAATAGTTAAAAGATAGTTAAGATAAGGAGTTGCATGGAAAGGAAAAACAATAGATAGACAAAAGTTAGTTTACTTGATTTACTTGTTCGCTATAGTTAATAAACGTATTTGCATGGGAAATAGTTTCTTTTAAATTAATAAAATTTCCGTTAATGAGTTAATGAGTTGCAAGAGGAAGATAACTTCCCCTTTGTCATAGTTAACTTCTAAGTTATCTTCCTTGATTGAGTTGTTATGCGGAGAAAATAATTCTTAATTATTTATAAATTATTTGTTCTCCATCAGATAATGGGTTTAATTGGTGGATATAACTCATTTATTATTTGTTCTCCATCACATGAGCTCTCTCTAAGTGGTTAATAGGTTCTTTTTATCATAACACAAATATTTGTTTTAGCTATAATTTTAGGGCGCAAGAGCAGTTTTATGACAGCTACAAGTTTTTGGGTTTGAAGGTTTTTTTTTTAATCTTATTAAGAGGGTGATTATTTGTTGATAAAAATAAAAGAAAAAGAAAATTAAATTAGCTGTAAATGACTGATTTTGTTCATTATTCACCCTCCCAGAACAAAAACATTTTTATTAAATAGTAATAATGTAGACAACAATTATTTAAGTCATTTTCCACATAACTGAAATTAGAACATCTAACTATAAACACTCATTTAATAACCATTATGCATATTTTTGTAAGTTTTCATTTAATAACTATTATGCATATTAAGATGATCATGCAAAAACTTAAGGTATATAGTAATGGGTACAATACCAATTGGGCAAGTTGTCTAATATGGGGCAATACCATTGTAAAATTATCTCATCTTTTGTTTCTACTTTTGCCTCATTTTGTCCACAGATCATAACCACCAGTCCATATATTTGACCAAGACATTTCCTCAAACATTTCAATAAAATACATCTTATTTTTTAAAAATGAATTGCATTATTAAATTGTGGCAGTGGTGTTTGTAAACATCAATGGATTTTAAGTTATAACATTAGATATAATAATCTATACCTTTATTGTAGGATTTATCTACTAAGATGAATTGCAATTTGAACATAGGATATGAAACATTGTGACTATATAAGTTGATGATGTTGTTACATATAGAATAAATAAATAAGTAATGTGAATCAATAGGTATAGGTTACAGTTAAGAGGTGGCCTTTGATTTTAGACAATGTAAAAGTTCTGAAGAGTGAATTATTTCATTATGGATGTACGATAACGTTTCTATGAAAATTTTGATTTATTCATCGAATTTAGTTGGTAAAGAAAGAGTTGGTGATATTGTGATTAATTGTACAAGTATTGTAATAATAATCCACTAAAGAACATTTTGAAGCTTGTTTAAAGTCCTTAATAGATTAACTTATGGTTATATTCCCTAAGAAGACCAACATCTAGAATGCATTCAATATGCATTGTCAATCTTGAATTGTGCTATTTTTAAATAATTCCTCTAACTTTTAATTTTATTTTTGTATATAGCTAAAATTAATTTAGGTTTCATTAACATGAAATGATTTATCCTTTTAGTTATCATTACTTAAATCTTTTTTAGTTTGTATGCTAGATTAAGTTATAAATGGAATAAATAATTTATATATTGGGAAGAACATTTAGAGGCTACACAAGAGAACACTATATCAATATGTAACCTTTGTGAATTGGAAATAATTTAATAACTCATAGCTTACTATACAATACTTTAATAGTGATGAATGCAAGTAGTAAGGATAATATTGAAATCTCTCAAATTGAAAAGATAGATTATAAATCTTATGACTTGAATTGATAGTTCTAAGAATTATGGTAATATCATAAGACCTTTCATTTATGAGAAACCATTTAAGATAAAATCTAGTATAATGTTAAATTATTAAATGTGATATCTTAATTATGTCAAGTTTGATTCCTAAGTTAAATAGTTGCCAATGTTGTTATACATTGTTAGAATCTAATTATTATTGTGCAATAAATTATGAAAACATTGTAATAGGTGTAAATGAAATATGAAAGCATTGTAATCGATGTAATTCGTATGGTCTATAAACAATATCAATGAATGTTTGGCTTGCTTTATATATACTCCCTTCTGCTAATAACACTCCCCTATGGTAGAACAACATTCTTCTCTTTATAAATTATAATACAAATTATAGTCCTTAAAGGATTACGAATAAGAACTTGTCATAATGATTAGGGCATGTTGCTAATAATTCTTGAAAATTAATTATAAGGATGAATCTATTATCTAAATCTTAGAGTTATTTGCGAGGATTTAGTATTCAGAGTTTAGTGACCTTAGGATTAAAATGTTGTGAATCAACAAATATTATGATAATAATCATCCAAGGATAATTTTGTAGTTTTAATTAACGTACCTTAAATAGTGTAGCTAATGAGTATATTGCTTAAGAAAACAAACACCAATCTTAATTTATAATCTTATGGACCATTTTATATAAACTATACCATTAGTTCCCTTTGTTAAAAGTTTAGTGAATCTTTAATTAACATTCGTTGATCATCTAAAGGTCGGGTAGGAACTTTACTGTTAGGTGCTTTAATATCTTGACCACAATCTTATTTCTCCTTTTCCTTGTCCCAACGTTTTTGCAAAATTGTGACTTGTCTTTCGGTTCTTAATACATAACATTAGAATCATATATTTGTAGTCGTTATTTTAGTTATAAATCAAGTTAATTATTATATGTATTACCTTATCATAGTGACACCACTAATGTAAAAGTAGAGGTTATTGATTAAACTAGTAACACTGTGTTCTCTAACATGACAAATTGAATTAATTAGCAAATGAGTATAAACCAAAAGTCTCAATTCTAATCTTCTTATTATGCTTTGATAGAAGAATTAAAATGGTTAAACTTTGTTTCAAACTCAATGAATTGATATAGTTAATCTCAATGATAGCCTTAATGATTTGCTTTAAGTTTTTGAAATGCAATATCATTTAGTATATGTTAGACATTCTGGAATTTTCTTTCATTCTCTAGTTTATTTTTAACAACTTAAACAAGATATGAAAACTAAAAAATTGCAACGTTCAGTATCAATAATGCCTAGAGGTTCACGTTTATGGGTAATGTCGTCATGCTTGAACTACTACACTTATAGCTTAATACAACTGCAACAATGACGTCTGTGGCACCATCCCTATAAATTGCCGAGGAGTAATAAAGGGCACCTTGTTTATTTAATTCCAAGGAACAAGTAATATTCCTCAGATAACAAACCAATGAAAGATAAAATAAAAGAACAAACATAACGATAGTTCCATACTAGGGAAATCATCATCATATAGTTTTTTAAGGGAAATAGAATTATCATCTTATAATCTCAAAGGGAAAAGAGAATATTCATCATAGAATTCAAAGAAAGTTTTATTCTATAGGAATAGGCATGTTGAGAAATTAGTAAACAAGTATTAGTCAAGGCGACTAAATAATTTTTGAATGAAATGCTTCCCTTAGTGGGTATTAGTCGAAGAGGATCTGTTTGGGGAAAAGGGGCCCTAGAAAGGGCTACGTACCCACACTCAACAATTCACATCAAACATAGATTAGAAACCATAACTACATATGTATTACACCTTGATCCTGTTTGGAAGAGAGTATGTAGGCAATCTGGTGAACGAAGGAGGTTCCTAGTATGCAGGCTTTTAGGTACAAGGTTGGGGAGTATTCAAATTAATGGATTTATCAACTTAAACATTTCACCCAAGAGAATCACTCAATTAAATCTAAAGATGAAATCACTAAGATAAATATGAGATAAAACATATTCATTGTATACTTGAAAGAATCCCAAATGGATTGCTTAACTCCCCGAGGCTGTAGGCCAAATTTTGAGGTAGGACTCAAGCCATTAACACACACACACACACACACACACACACACACACACTCTTGAATGACGATGACCTTGGGCCACTCTCATTAGGGGAGTGTAGTCTTTAGTGAGCAACTGAAGATCTATTAGATCCCAATAAGTCTAAGTCTCTGGACATAACATGTACCTATCCTATATGGATAGATGCCTATCTCGTTTGGATAGATGCTGTCATGTCCCCATATTGATGATTTGTAATTGAATCGGTTAGATACTATTCATTCAAATTAAAATAACAAAATCATATATTATTCTAATAAAATTTCAAGAATATATATTATTATTCTTATAAATATAGATATTAAATATCATTACAATATATAGCTATTAATATTAATAATTTAAATATTATAATATATATTATGATATTGTATAAATAAAAATAAATATTATAAATTAAATATTATATTAAATAATATATGTATTAAATAGTAACTAAGAGGGACTGATTCCCATTGTGGGTGGCCCATATGTTTCAAAGGAAAACATTAATAACAATTAATAAAAAAAGAGGCAGCATTGGAATAATTTAGGGAGATTATAAATTAGTTTGCATTCTTTATAAAAAGGGATGACCCTTTAGAGAGTTATCTCTATTCGAAGAGATGCCTCTCTTCTAAAAAGTAAGAAGATATAAAAGGAATAGAATTGGAATTCAAAGGGAGCAGCAAGGAATAGGAATGGGATTCACATACAAATTTAAAAGAATATATATTTCTGATTTCTGGGAAAATCAGATCCAAATATTAATTTACAGTAGCATAAACCTTCAAGAGTTTCAGGGTTACAAGGTAAGTATTATCTTAGTAATATATATATATATTGTGATGAATGCCATAAGTAATAACATATATAATTAAAGATTATTATGAGTATCATTACATATGTATATATAAGCATTATGAAATTTGCTATGACATATAGATTGCATTTACAACACTTTGGCATGTTCAAACTCAAGGCCTATCTATTTCTATTGCCTTCAACTTGTGAGTGAGTGGCGTGGTGTTGTTAGGGAGAGGCGGAGTAAATCCAGCCATCGAGTTGGTGTCATCGTGCCCTAGAGAAGTAAATCCCCATCCATGGTTGAGGATTAGAAGAGAAATGAGGATTGAGACTTGAGCATAGCCAATGCATAATGTGTTATGGATCAATGTGATCATTTGGTATGATGAAGTATATCGAAATATGTTCAAGTTAATACTTAGTTATTTCTATTGCCTACAACCTTAGGAGAGGTGAGGTGTTGTTAGGGAGAGGTGGAGTAAATCCAATCCATGAGGTGGTGTCATCGCACCCTAAACAAGTAAATCCCCATCCAAGGTTAAGGAATAGAAATGAAGTAAGGATTAAGACTTGAACATAGTCAATATTGAATTATGTTATGAATTGAACTGAATGTGGATTATGCTATTGTTTATGTTATACTATTATAGATAAGTTCAATATTATCTTGATTGAGTGACCTTTAATAGTTCTAATTTCCCTTTCTAGTGATATTATTGTGTGTAAGAAAAGAAATAAGGAATATCCTAAAAGGGGACATTACAGTGGTATTAGAGCAGTCATCCTACTATCCTGTGTATATTTTGTGATTTATGTGTATTCAAAGGTTTACTTTGTGGCTTATGTGTATACATGTATTCGTGCGACTTATGTATTTAAGTGTATACTTTACGACTTACATGTATGTTTTGTGGCTTGAGCTATTTGGTTACTTGCTTGTCTACTTGAGCTACTTGCCTACTTGCTTGTCTACTTGAGCTACTTGCTTGTCTACTTGCTTGTCTACTTGAGCTACTTATCTACTTGCTTGAGCTACTTGCTTGTCTACTTGAGCTACTTGCCTACTTGCTTGTTGCTTGTCTACTTGAGCTACTTGCCTACTTGCTTGAGCTACTTGCCTACTTTCTTGAGCTGGTTGCTTGCGTGCTTGAGCTACTTACCTACTTGCTTGAGCTGGTTGCTTGCGTTCTTGAGCTACTTGAATTTTATTATGTAATCAAATGGCAATGCATATTGGTGTACTCACTTCTATATTTAACATCCTGAGGAGATCACTCACCACCATTCAACCTTAAGGTGGAAAAGGGAAGAGCATTTCATCTAAGAAAGATATCCAACAACATCATTAAAGAATTCAATTGAGATTTAAGACCACTAAGGCATCATATCAACCTAGGAGGATCAATCTCTTAAAACTCAAAACAACAATTCTTCGAGGAAATCGATGAGTTTAGAAGCATCATAGTTATAATTTCTTAAAGACAAGCAATCTTGAGTGGGGAGGGCTGTCATGTCCCCATAGTGATGATTCGTAATTGAATTGGTTAGATACTATTCATTCAAATTAAAATAACAAAATTATATATTATTTTAATAAAATTTCAAGAATATATATTATTATTCTTATAAATATAGATATTAAATATCATTACAATATATAGCTATTAATATTAATAATTTAAATATTATAATATATATTATGATATTATATAAATAAAAATAAATATTATATTAAATAATATATGTATTAAATAGTTAACTAAGAGGGACTGATTCCCATTGTGGGTGGCCCATATGTTACAAAGGAAAACATTAATAACAATTAATTAAAAAAGAGGCAACATTGGAATGATTTAGGGAGATTATAAATTAGTTTGCATTCTTTATAAAAAGGGATGACCCTTTAGAGAGTTATCTCTATTCGAAGAGATGCCTCTCTTCTAAAAAGTAAGAAGATATAAAAGGAATAGAATTGGAATTCAAAGGGAGCAACAAGGAATATGAATGGGATTCACATACAAATTTAAAAGAATATATATTTATGATTTATGGGAAAATCAGATCCAAATATTAATTTGCAGCAGCATAAACCTTCAAGAGTTTCAGGGTTACAAGGTAAGTATTATCTTAGTAATTATATATATATATATATGATATTATATTTATTGTGATGAATGCCATAAGTAATTATATATATATATATATATATATATATATATATATATATATATATATATATATATATATATATAAAGATTATTATGAGTATCATTAATATGTATATATAAGCATTATGAAATTTGCTATGACATATAGATTGCATTTACAACACTTTGGCATGTTCAAATCTATATATATATATATATATAATTAAATATTATTATGAGTATCATTACATATGTATATATAAGCATTATAAAATTTGCTATGACATATAGATTGCATTTACAACACTTTGGCATGTTCAAACTCAAGGCCTATCTATTTCTATTGCCTTCAACTTGTGAGTGAGTGGCGTGGTGTTGTTAGGGAGAGGCAGAGTAAATCCAACCATCGAGTTGGTGTCATTGTGCTCTAGACAAGTAAATCCCCATCCATGGTTGAGGATTAGAAGAGAAATGAGGAGACTTGAGCATAGCCAATGCATAATGTGTTATGGATCAATGTGATCACTTGGTATGATGAAGTATATCGAAATATGTTCAAGTTAATACTTAGTTATTTCTATTGCCTACAACCTTAGGAGAGGTGAGGTGTTGTTAGGGAGAGGTGGAGTAAATCCAATCCATGAGGTGGTGTCATCGCGCCCTAAACAAGTAAATCCTCATCCAAGGTTGAGGAATAGAAATGAAGTAAGGATTAAGACTTGAACATAGTCAATATTGAATTATGTTATGAATTGAATTGAATGTGGATTATGCTATTGTTTATGTTATACTATTATAGATAAGTTCAATATTATCTTGATTGAGCGACCTTTAATAGTTCTATGTTCCTTTCTAGTGATATTATTGTGTGTAAGAAAAGAAATAAGGAATATCCTAAAAGGGGACATTACATCTATCTAAGATGGATAGAGGAATATATGTCTCATTTGGATAGATACCTATCTTGTATAGATAGATTCTTTTCTCGTATGGACAAATGCCTATCCTGAATGGATATAAGTACTTTAGTATATAGTTGAGTGAACACTTAATAACTTTGGTTACAAATTGCAAAAAAAAAATAGTGTAAATTTGGGTACAACAATAGGCCTCTTGGTGGTGGAATGCCCTTTCTGACCACTTGACTATCAGTGATTTTCTCTTAGGATGAGATACCTTCTTCTCATGGTTCTCTTGTGGTAGATCTTGCTCCTTTGATGATTTCCCCTCGGGTTGGTGTGGATTTGGAGATTCCCTTGATTCTTGTTGAGAACTCTACCTTAGATCCATCTTTGGGTTCTCCATCGATGGTTCCCTCTCCATCTTGGTGTGGTAGGAACCATGCTCCTAGTAGTCTACTTCTCTCCTCGCGACTGGAGGTTCTGGTGGAGGGTGCGGTAGAGGAATGATCTTTAAGGGGGGAGATATGTCACACCCCATTTTTAAAAAACTATTGTATTTATTTTTCTTTATTTTCGAAGAGATATAGTTAATCAGAGAAAATATTATGATCATAGTAACGATGAAAATGTATTTGTTTTTTATTAATTTATATGTAAGAAAATTATTTATGACATCATTATTTAACATGTGGTTAAAATGATGAAATGGACTAACTACAATCATGTAATTGAGGTGGATGCAGGAACAATATTATTTTCCCTCCAACATGAGGAGAGAGAGTATCACCATGGAAAGGATACTAGATCACGTGAATGCAACGATCCTAATGCCATCTGGGAATATACACACATATGCTTAGTAGAGAGACTATGTTTGTTCTTGTCAATTATGGCGTTGTTAAGACAAAGTAGAATCCTTTTTGTTGTCTGATAGAAGTAGGTGTATGCTTTTAGAAGATTAGCTGACATGTGTAAATCAACTAAATATGTTTGATTTTGTTGTAGAGATCTTAGTCAACTTACAGGAGTTCTTTGTTGATAAATGTGCATCAGATAAACACATATTGTGTTCGAAAGTACAAAGTATCGACACCTTATGGATAAGTATATTATTGTTTATCTTCAAAGTTATTAATATTATTGGTATTAATAATATTATTATTATAATAGTTATAGTTAATAATTATGTTAGATAGTCTTCTTCTAAGAAACCCCCCTAGATGCTTGGGAGTGGGGAGAGGTGCAATAGCTCCATACTATCCACACTCTCCATTATCTTTTGCATGTTGAGAGACCGTGATGTTATAGGCAAGGTGCGGTAGTGGTGGATTGATTAAGCATCCATATCTATGAAGGCCAGCTCAAGATTGAACAAGAAAAAAGAAAAGAGGAAATACTTGGGAAAGGAGACTCAAAGGATAGGCAAAGGAGACAAAGCGAGAGATTGCTAAGTGTGTTGTCTGTAGTATCATTACACATAAGTGATTGAATACCATGAAAAAAAATGTTATAGATACATTGATATCTTATTATTATTTGAAGAGTTGCAAAGTAATACCTTTTATACAATGGTGCTATTGACGTATATCATGAATAGGAGATTGATTCTCTATAGTATGTATCATGCCTTAGAAAAAGAAAGAGTTAGGATAACTCAAGACTTTTGATAATCGTTATGTTTTTACATAATTAACAGTCGAAGGACTGTGATATCAAACTATAGATAGAAGTGTTGTTTGCATTGTTTTATATATAATAAGGCCAACTATAATAGTTAGGGCTGAATGATATTATGTGACTAGGTTGACTATAATAGTTAAGGCCGAATGATATTATGTGAATAGGTCAACTGTAACAGTTAAGGCCGAATGATATTATGTGACTAGGCTGACTGTAATAGTCAAGGCCAAATGTATTTTATACCTAGGCCGACTGTGATAGTCAAGGCCTAATGATATTATGTGGCTAGGCTGACTGTAATAGTCAAGGCCGAATGATATTATGTGACTAGACCAACTGTAATAGTCAAGGCCAAATGTATTTTATGCCAAGGTCGACAGTGATAACATGGCCGAATGTATCTCATGTATAAGCTAACTGTAATAGTCAAGACTGAATGTATTTATATGTGGCAATGCCAACTGTGATAGTTAGGGCTGAACACTATAGGTGGCAATGCCGACTGTGATAGTCAGGGCCGAACGCTATATGTGGCAAGGCCGACTGTGATAGTTAAAGGCTGAAGAGTAATTATTATTTAGAAACACTGTAATTTATACTAAGGCTAACTGTACTAGTTGAAGGCCAAGAGTAATTATTATTTAGAGCCACTGTATTTTTAATAAGGTTGAATGTGATACCATTTGGAGGTTGAAGGTGGACAATGTAGACCAAATTTATATAAAGACCCACTGCTATCTGAAACTGAGTTTAGATTTAGCAATGTAATTGTTGGTCTATTTTCCCCTTCCCAGAGTCAAATAGCCCAGCTTGAAAATCTTGATGAAATCCCTTAAAATCCTGATATCCTTTAGTTTTTAGTGTAAAACCTTGAAAAAATCCCTAAAAATTCTTGTGGAGAATCCTTATAAAAAACCCAGAAAAAACCTAAAATTTTCTAAGTGCTTGCCTTAGTTTTTTGGCCCCTTTTGGCCTTTGTCGGCAAAAGTCTAGGTTCACGACCCTGCCAGTTCACCGACTGGCCGATTTGCCAATAAGGTAGGAAAGCTTAAAATTGACTAAGTAAAGAAAAGCATGTTTCCCTTTGTCATCAATTTTCATGTTTCGCAAACTTTTCAAAAGTTCAAAATTTCACAAGTTTGCCAATTCACCGACAATGGGCTAGGAGAGTGGGCTTCTTCAAAATTTGACTAAGGCATAAGGAGCCAAGGCCGCCTTTATCGGCGATTTTCAAAAGTTACGAACTCTTTAAAAGTATAGTTTTCTCATGGTTCGCCGATTCGGTGATTCCCCAATAAAGAGAGCAGAAGAAGATAAAGTTTAGGAAAAGTGAACTTTCCCAGAAAAGGAAGGACTTCCAAGAAATCGACTCAGTAAAGAAGAAGAATGTTTTCCTTTGTTGACAAACTTATGATTCGGCGAACCTTAAGTTCACTGATTGGCAGGTTCACCGATCGACGACTTTGTCGACAAAGGTAAAAGGCAAAGGGAAAAGGCAAAGGAAAAGGAAGCCTTATCGAGAAATAGGTAAAAGTGCAAATATTCCAAAAGTTCAAAATCTTCGTGGTTCATCAATAAGGCAAATCACCGACAAAGGCAAAATTGGCAAATCGACAAAGTAGAGAACATGTCAAAAGTTTGGTTTTCTCATGGTTTGTTGACATGGTGAAAAACTGATAAAGGAGGATAGCAAGTGAAATAGGTTTGGCAAAAGATAGTTTTTCCAACAAGGCAAAATGAAAGTAGCTAGGTTTGGAAAAGAGAGGATTCACCGATAAAAGGTGGAGAAGGTGATAAAGGGCAGACTAGTTAGGAAATTGACCAAAAGGTGAACTTACTAACAAGTTCACAGGTTTCAAAATTTGCTGATAAGGCAGAAGACACAACCCTGCAAGGCAAGTTTGAAAAGATACATTTTCGCTGATAGGGTGGGAAAGGAAATGAAGGTGGAGTCTGATGGTTATGGAAATAGAGAAGTCACCGACCATAATGAATTCAGAGGTGCCATTGAAGAAAAGAGGTACAACACTTTAAAGTGTTGTAAAAGCTTGCTCTCCCTGAAATAACACCATTTTCTTAGGAAGAGGTACCCAACATTCAAAGCTCCGCAGGCCATGGCCAAATGAGGGTAGTTGGAATAGCAAATTCTTCAATGCGCTAGTACAGGGAAGGGACAAAATAGATTTACAAGCCTTCTCTCATAAATGTGCTTGACACCCATGCATGCAAGTAATCTCTTTTGCAAGTTTGCAGGCCTGTCAAAAGCATGTTTCCGTTCTAGTTTGCAGGGCTTTTGAGCCAGAAATTTAATGAAGCATGGGCATGTCCTGGGTCGATTGACCAGAATTTAGCGCCCACTGTAGCAAAGTGGTGATGAAATATTACATATACATTTGAAAACAATGTATTTTTGTTAGCTGTTCTTCTGGGCTATTATACAGGTTAGAGAGTTCTTTGTGACCAGACCTTGTAATGCAATTGCACGAACCAAATGGATCTGATACATTATGTTCAATCCTGAGCCTTTGATGTCTCTAGTTGATAGTTCACTAATGAATGTAATTGGTTATTCTTTGTCTACTATCTCTGCAATAATTCTCTCTCTTTTGTAATGGCTATTTAGCCTCTATAATCAATATAAATTGATGTTTTGCCTCTCATTATTCTTGCACTGTCTATTTGATTGATGTGAGTTGTGTATTGTGGATAAAATGGTCCCTTTCATACCTTCACCTCTCTGATCTCTATTTGAATCAGTATGAGTTTGTGTGAGTTCCTTTCAGCTTTGAGATCATTACTATGTTGAGTCTGTTGCAACTAAACATCTTTGATTTAGTGCATCACCTCTCTTTTAATTTCAGTAGTTCTTCCCCCTTTTTCCCCTCTAAGTATTAGCACTAGATTTAGTTCAATTCTTTGAGCCTTAAGCTCAGAAAGAGGAACCAAACTTCTCTGGAGGTCTGATCTCATTAGCAAGGTCCCACACCTTGAGATCAGTCCCATTGTGTCATTGGAGTGTTGAACAAGCTTCAAGCAGGGTGCAATTTCACATGACAACAATAATAATAGGTCAATGGTAGATTTAATGAAAGACCCAAGAGGAGGTCATTCACGAAAGTAAACCCTTATTAGTAGTAAAAGATTATGTTTGGAAAGCTTGTAAAGCTAGTAAGAGAGATAAAGTCATAATGTAGAAACACTTGACAATAAACTATTATTTCAGTAGAAATATGAAGGGAACTTGAGATTTTAGTGGATATTATTATCCTGAATTATTTATATCCTAATCTTGGTTGAAGGATATTCTTATACCAAATTATAAGCTTAGTAAAGCTACATGAATGTCTTTTGAAACACTTTTATGTCAACGATAAGTCAATATTTAGACTATAGTGATTTGGAATTCTCTTTTGATATATAGGAAAAAAAGTATTTTATTTGCGTATGAATACCCATATCGATAGATTATGAGTCAAATATGAGATTTATATGGTTTAAGACAGATAGAGTCTTTATTTGATAATCTATAAGGCTTAAGTGCCAACCTTGTATGTGTAGCTGACTATGGATGGACATGAGATTAGGTGGACAAACCATTGAGTAGATGACAAGATGTCATAGACCCATGTTTGCAAGGATGTATAGAGGGACTCAATATATGTTTACACTAGTCATCTAAGCTTACACCCCAGACTTGTCAAGGAAGATTCATAGATAAAAGTAGATTTATTTAAGAATGTTGTCTCCAAGTCGAGAAAAGAGTGAGTGAACATACGATTTTACTTATATGAAACTTTGGCCAAAGTAATGCAAAAGTCACTGCTTGCATTGTTGGTTCACGGTGTACCGGATAGTGGAACAATTAGAATGAGTCATACATAGCTAGAGCTAAACTAGAGTTGTAAACTTGATTGTTATTAGTTAGGACACATCACTAGTTCTCAGATGACATATGGAATTAGTTGATTCTCATTATCTAATACCCTCGTGAAGGGAAGGGCCACTTCCGAGAAGGAAGGTGTGCGGGGGATCATCGGTTTATGGTTAGAGGAAAAGCACCAGGGTGATGCTCTCTCTCTCTCTCTCCCCTGCAGTTGACTACTGAAGACTTGTGAACAAGAATACATTGCTTTTTTTGTAAATTATATTGATAAAGTTGTAATTCGTAAGAAATACAACCATTTGTTATTGTGCAATGTGTAAGTCGCAAGTGAAGCGACCTTCTTTTGAAATATGTATATTGTATATGGATATTGCAAATATAATATTGGATTTGGATATATTCTAAAAAAAATCTGTTGGCATATTTGTTTAATTTTGTTTAAGTTTTTCTAATATTCCAGTTGGAATGTTACACACGACTTGTCAAAACATGAGGTTTGTAAAGGGTTATGGTCCCTTCAAAACCAACTTCACCTAATCAAAACAATAGAGTTGTTACAACAAGGTAGTTGAGCAAGTTGGCAAATTTATTGATGTGCATGTGAAGTTTGCAAGTCTGCAAATTGGGTAGTTGCGAGATTATGGAATACATGGTAAACTTGCAAGATATGTGCATGTGCATGAAATGTCCATGATCCCAACATTAATTTTATTTGCAAAGGTGTGAGTTGGAGGAGTATATATGTGATTTGCAGCTTTTCAAAACTTGTACTCTTTAGGCTTAATTTTAACTCTTCAGTTTGGTGAGGCCCTAGTTGGTGGTCTCTTTCCCTTGAAGGAGTTACAGAGGAAACTAGAAATGCACTGCATTTATAATGTGTTTGTGCATGGTCTTCAAAATAATTGAAACATTTCTCTAGAACGTTCTCTTCGCTCCCATGACTATCAAATTGGTATAGAGAAATGTGAAAAGATAGAGGAAGTGTTTCTTGGGAGGATGTTTCTGCTTCATTTTCAACCTCCGATTCCTGTTGTTGAGGATGAGGGTGACAATGTTGAGCAACAAGGTTTTCTTGTGGTTGACCTCAACGAAGGAAATCCTATGGTTTAACTTGCTATGTTTTAAAATGTTTTTGATATAATAAGGTGACAAAAACAAGGGGTTGAACCCTTACAAAACAACCCAAAAAGGAACAACCAAGGCTCACGAACAAAAGGAGCCACTAACAACAACTATAGCATGGACAACTGATTAACAACAAATAGTAAATAGTAGTAGTTTGACAGCAAAAAGAAACATAAAGTAAAGAGACAAAGCTAGGAAGGAATATCCTCCCAGCCTTTGGACAGGAAGTCATAAATTTTTATCAAACTCTTTAGTCTTCTCTTCTTCCACGCCATGTGCAAGTGTATCATGCTCCTGCAAAAGAGTCAAATTCACCATAGCTGAGCGGCAAAGCATTCTGTTTATGAAGCCTCTGAGGGAGAAGAGCTTCTGCTTAAGGGATTCCACATGGTTTTTAAGAGTCGACATTTCATCCTCCTGATTGGCATCTTCCTCCATAGTATCTTCCTCAACCTTCTCAACAGTTATCCCCTCTCCATCATGAGTATGATCTCCAGGCACATAAACCCCACCATCAGAGTCCTTAGCTGGCAAATCCTTTTCCTCCATCCCTTCAGTCTCCTCCGAGATCTCCTGCACTTCGATGTCTTCACCTTTAGACATCTCTCCCTCTTGGGTAGACGTATCCGAGTCACTTTCAGAGTATTCTATCAATTTAGCCTGAGGGGCTGGTTTGCCTGCAATTCTTCCAGATCTTCTAACACCTGAAGAGTTACCCTCAGTCTTAGCACTAGCTGTTTTAGTTTTGGCCTTTTTTCAGTGGTCCTTCACTGTCATTTTTTTTATTCTTAAGGGCCCCAATATCTCCCCCCGAGTCAGTGATCTCCACAATAGACTCCACTTCCTTAAGATGTCATTTCTTTGATTTCACACTATCTTTGGAATTAGGAGTATGAAAGTCCTTCGCAATAGTCTCTTCCAGGGATTCAGAAAATGAAACCCCTTTCAGTTTGGTAGGGGTAGAATCACTGGGTTTCTTAGAAGTGGTATCATCCATGGAGGGGTTATCCACATGGGTTTCATCAATGGTGGGTTGAATAGGTTTTAGCGGTTCCAAGGTGAGATGGAATTTGTAAAGGCGATGGATAAGGCCTTGGTGAAGGGGGATATGCCACTTTGAGGGCTTCTTATCATACTTAGCTTTCACATGGTGACAGAGTGTTCCAACAAAGATAACAGATAGAAAGGAAAGCTAATAAGAGCATTTCTCCTAAAGTGGTTAAGAAGGGGAAGGTGGTAGTTGTAAAACCTGGTATAGCGACCCTCCAAGGTGAAATACTTCATCAGTAGGAAGCACATTACATCCCATGGCTCCAGTAACTTGGCACGATCAAACCCTCCTTGATACGGGACTAGCTCCTCCCCCTCACCCAGAAACAACTTCTGATTTTGGTGATCCGCAACCCTAGCCTTCCTCTTCAATTTTGTTCCTTTAGTGGAAAGGCCAGTAGCCATTGCAATGACCTCCTCAGAAACCTTGAACCCAATCTTTCCAATTTTGACTCTGCAGTTATCTCGTGAAAGGGCACACTAAACAGAAAGATTTTTGTCATGACCATTAAGGCATTCCAGGAAAGAGATAATGCCTCCTTCGTTACAGTAATGCCACACTAAGGTGTTATCCCTAAATTCACTACAAGTGTTGGGTTCTATTCAGATTCTATCTCCCCCCCCCCATGATCAAGTTTCCTTCAAGGCCACACAACAGAAGAGAACTGAGCTTCCCAATTTGACAGTCACAATAGATTTCTCTCTCTTCAATCTTTGAAGGATTATCTTTGTTGGCCTTAGGAATAATAATGGTGAAATAATTGATGAAATTGGTTAGCATCCCAAGGTTATCATTACTCAGATATGCCGCCGCATTCCCCAATCTTTGTGTGTCCTTCCCATGCTTCAAAATCTCCCATTTAAAACTCTTGTCAACATCAATCGACCACCTCATGTTGTCGCAGGAGATCAACGGTGCCAAAATGGCAACAGTAAGAAGGGTACATTGTATCATCATTGCGATGTCCTTTATTTGCCACCTCAACTTGCCACGGGAGATCAGCAGTGCCAAGTTGGCATCCACAATAAGAGTGTATTGAGTCATCATTAAGAAGTCATATCTTTTTGAATTAACTCCCCGATGGCCCGGGGGATATTATGGCATTGGCGTCAACACCACCAATTTTCGAACTGCTAACCATGATTGGCAAGGGTGTCAGCGACTCCATTCCCCTCCCTGTAAATGTGGGAGAAATCAACCATAGGAATACCCTGAAGAAGGGTTTGGATATCAGTGATGATGTCCTTAAGATGCCACCCACACATAGAAACCTTGGTAACGACATCAATTATGAGCTTCAAATCTCCCTCTATATGCAAATTCTGAATACCCAAGGTGACCGCCAGTTTAACACCCCATAAAATAGCTGAGGCCTCAGCAAAATTATTACTTTCGAGACCTAATCCCCTTGCATAGGCAGCAATAAGCCCCCCCTGTCATTCCTGATAATCCCACCACCACTAGCCTTACCATTAGATTTTGATGACCCATCAAAATTTAATTTGAGCCAACCAGACCTCAAGGGGGTCCACCTAGTATTTAACCTCTGAAGTTGCTTTGAGTTATCAAAGGCAGGGATTTGATTAAGTATCCCCCAATTGGCTGCCATACTTTCCTCATGCTGGGTGAGAGGTTTGTCAGCAGTCTTAACATGAGAATTGGTCACACTTTCAATGAAGGTCTCAGAGAGAGAATAATAGACTTGAGAATGATCTTTGGCCGCCTCCCTAAAAATTTTGTTATTCCTTTCCTTCCACAGAGTCCAACCAATACAGGGAAGGGTTTGGTTCCAAAGCTCCACTAACTAGGGTTGAGAGAATATATATAGTATATTTTCCCTACTATTTTGGGCTTTGTTTGTGATACCTCTGTAATCACAAAAGCTATGTAATAGTGTATAGTCTCATGCTATCGTTGTTCACTAGTGCTCCATGTTTGTTTGAGATAGCTTCTTTTTGCACCCCTGTTTTGTTCTTTGTATGGGTTGTTGTTTTCCCGCCGTTGTTGGGGTTTTTTGTAATCCTGGAGATTATATTAATATAATTATGGTGTTTACACACCTTTACTGATAAAAAAAACTCAAGATTCAAAATTACAATGAAGATGTTTTAGGCATATTCACAAATTGAAGAACTTGAGAAAAGCATTGAGAATCACGTGAAGACAAATAAAATGATGGTAAGTTTTGAACATGGGTACAACATAAAACACAAAGGTAGGAAAAGTTGCAAAGGATCCATCACAATCAAAAGACTAATAAAGAGTTGGAAAGGAGCCATCATAACTAAAAATGAATAATGTAGAGTCATGAAGGAGGCAACATAACCAAATAAAATTGGTGTTAGATTGCAAGCATATCATTTTAACCATGAGCATGTGATGTACGAATCCTTGAGAGCCATAGTAATCATAGACATGAAATATCATTTGTATATTTTTTTTGTAGTGTTGGAAGGGGGGAAAATGGGGTTTTAAAGGTTTATGCAAAATCCTCCTTTCACTACAAACATTCCAAGGGCATATCAACCGAGTTGAATGTCTACTAAGTGAGAGCAATCACCTATTAGGTTAGGCTGCCACTTGGGAAGCTGTGGATTCTTGGATGTGTCAAAAAATCTCTTTATTTAATGCTCAATTGTACTTAGAAACCCTAATTATGCAAATCTGTAAGAAAATTATCGAATTACGACAAATCCTTTCAGACTGAGATAAGGGATAGAGATATTTAACTCACTATTTTTCAAAGTTTATAAGGCGGAGAAGTCGGGGACATGGGGACTAGCGCCCAAGTCCAAGGTACCTATTTCTTTGTGGAATCCTGATCTCCTTCTGACACTGATCTGCACTGCAACTTCTATTTTTGGGAATTCAACTGCGGAGGACACGGGGACTAGTGCCCTAGTCCAGGAAAAGGTCTAGTGTCCTACTTCTTTTCAGATCTTGAATCCTTGATGCATGCCACTCCTTTCTACAGCTCCACTCCACGAAACTCGACACCTGTAACCTGCAATCACAAGGAGTGTGGGAGGGGATAGTGGTGTTTAGAGGCTTGCCTCAGTCAAGCCTTAGAGAGACATTCAAGTCTTCCGAACACCATTGTCAGATGAGAGTACATATCCCAACGGGATAGAGGAAAAAATTGAACTAATAAATGATTTAAAACACAATAGATATCACCTTGTAGTGAATATCTCATGGAAGGAAGATGCTCTTCATGCCATGAGGAGATGGCTATCAAATCTGTAAATACAAACACAATAACAACACAAAGTACTGCTCTGCAACACAATGAATGCCTTGAATCACTTTCACAAAAGCTTGTTAATAAAAAATGCCATCTAGTTTGCAAATGAAATCTAATGATGCTTATATATGTAACTACAAAGATTCTCACTAAGAATTTTGTAATTCAAACTTTAGATGTCAGCATAGGACCCAAATAACTATCACTAAACTGACATTTGAAATTAGGGCAAACCCAAAATAGGGCTGGACTAGGGCGCTAGTGCCCAAGTCCAAACTACCATTTTTGCTTAAGATTCATCAAAATATAGCCCCCTAGGTCCTATTTGCCATAAGACTTCAGGGTTTTCTTGTTGGGAGTTAGAAATAACATGCAAGATGCTCCAAATGCAATAATAGGACCCGAGAGCTAAACCTTAAGAGGGAAAAGCCCCCAAGGGGACATTTTCTGACATAACAATATTATATGCTTCCCTCTCATTGGTTGCATATGAATGATGCAATGAATTGGGGAGAAGAACGAGTAAGATGCAAAAAATATGATCATATAAGGACAATAAGCATGTGACCATGTCATAGATATCTTGATGTGACAAGTACGAGATAAGATGAAAAAATGTGATTGTGAACATACATGAACAAAGAGCAATGAGATGCTTCCCATTTTTGAGGACAATGTGGGTGTAATTATTTAATTGCACCTTATTATATTAAGTTTACTTAGGTAATTTCTTTTTATTACTTAGGTAGGATAGGATAAATTTGTACAAGTCGTTTCCTTTTTTCATGGGATTTTGTTTTTCCTTATCTTCTTGGATTTGGAAACTTAGATGGCTATCCCTTTTTTTAGTTTTCTACCTTTTTCTCATCCTCATTAGATTTGGAAACTATAAGTCTATATATTGTATGCATCATATGATCTCTATGAATCAATTAGTTGATCTCTTTTACATATTGCATCCTTGAATAGAATAGTACTATTCATTCACATTGATCTCTTTGTGCTTGCTTTCAACTCTATTGATTTTGGGGCTATTTCCATAGCCAAATCCAATATGGTATTATAGTGGGTGAATGTCTAGGGCTATTCATTTAAAAGATCTAGGATTAGAGGTTAGGGTTGCTCTTGAAAAGTTGAGTATGCTATTCTCTTGCACCAAATGATGATTTGGAGAATAGAAAAATTGAAAGAAATATCAGATTTGGAGGAGTTTTTTATTTGTGGCTTTGTTTTGCATGTAGCCTTAGGTGATTCTTGGAGAAAATCTAATCTCACCATTGAGTTCAAAGTGTCTGAGAAAGTTGGTTTTTACTTGTGGTTTCCTATGTAGCTAAGGACGGTTTTGGTTTGAAGTGGGAAGTATCATCGTATGACATAGGTTTTATGAAAAATGAACAGTTTTGGAATATTTCAGTGGTAGGGAATATTTTGGAGGAATTTTAGAATATTATTTGCTGATGTTAGCATTATGTCAGCTATTTTTCTCTTCCAAATTTGACCCCTCTCCATTGGCATTTTGATTTTTGGTGCTAAACTTTAGAGACTCTATTCTTAGTCTTATTGGCTCCTTTTTGCAAGTAATTTTTTTATTTGGGGTAGAATTTCAAAAGCGTCATAGTGGTGTAGATGGTTTTTGATAAAATGGTGTATTTTTTCTAAACATTGTAGATTCTCATTAGTGATTTTGAGCAATTCTCATTTTGGGAACTTTCAGGACTTGGTTCGGGCACATACAATAATGTTTTTTGGTGCAATTTTTTTGAAAGTGCATATTTTTTGTGTAATTCTCATTGGTGCAGTTTAAATTATCTCATTCTGTATCAAAAATTATAGTTTCAACTCTATGGCCTATTTTTACATTTACAATACATTGAGATCAAGACCACTTCATTAATTTGGCAAGTGACAATTGTAATCACACTAATTATAAAGGTCCATCATCATAATTTGTTGGGGGGATCTCATGATCGTGTTATTTTTTTGGGGGTGGCGGTAATCTTGTGCATTGCTTTTGTTGGTTTGATCCTTGTTTGTCTCACTAGAGGAGTCTATCATAGTCAATAATGGATTATTCAATTCATCCTTTTGTTATCACCTTAAAATAAGGAAATTATAAGTCTTGGCGAGATGGAATCCTGAAACATCTTAGGTGGCTTCATCTCTTGCTCCATATCTATGGACTTGTTCTTGAACTAGATTCTCATTGGCTGAAGTATGGACTAACAAGAATGATCATGTCCTAGGATTGATTAGTTGCAGTGTTGGTAGTAATACTATCTATGACATATCAGATATTGAGTGCACTTGCACTCTTTGGACAACAATTTGGGAGATGCGTGGAAAATTGAATGAGGCTTCATTCCTAGATGATCATATTATGGACCGTTCTATACCCCTTGATGATTGTGACAACCTACCATATGTGATGATACAACAAAGGAGATTTCTTATGATGAAGAGCTTGAGCATTTTGATGACATAGCGATTTTTTATGTTCCTTCTCCTCCTATAGAGACTTCCATTGAGACTTAAGTGTCTATATCTCCTATCATAGATTCAAAGAGTTCATATTCTTTATCTATGAGTCAACATATTGAGGTTGATGATTCTTATATTCTTGCATTGGCAGATCCATGCAGGGATGAGTAGTGTAGTCAGATGACATGCATTGAGATCACATCTTCATCTCTTGCTTCTTTAGAGTTTAGTGTTGCTTTAGATGGGGCTTCCAATGATTTAGTGTAGTAGGACAACCATTGTCTTCTAGAGATAACTACTTGTGATGAGTACTTGGTAGATGTATCATGTTTGTTTTGTGAGTCCCATCTTGTGGATTTAGAGGACACTCTTAAGGAAGTTTATATCCTCTTTGATGATAGTTCCATCATAGCTATTGTCTCATCTTTGTCTTTGGATCTTGTTCTACATCCATTTCATCTAGGGTCTGGATTGTCACATTCTCTAATTAGGTTTGGGACTCCTAATTCATTATGGAACCTCTCGGCACCAACATGGTGACACCTGAGTATCTTCCAGAGACATTATACATTCTGAGATTTCTTCCCTCATATTCCTTTCAAGAATGGAAAGAAATCCTATGTATACCTTTGTTCATGTTCTTCCCAAGGGGAGGAATGTTGTTCGATGATCATGGACCATCTTCTACTCTGGTGTTGAACATTAACCATTGACATAGGAGGCTACTTGAAGGGGGTTGCATGGTCTCTCTTTTTATCTCTATTTTGGGAGGGACTTTTTCTTGCATGGGGTTTTATCCTCACTTTTTTAAGGGGGGTCACCTAGACCTTCTCTCTTCATCCTCTCTGAGGGGGGAGTTTTGTCCTATAGTCCTTTTCCTTCTCATCTTCTAAGGGGCATCATCTTTGTACATTGGTACCTAACATGGCTTGTTTTATCGGGACCCATTTCATATTTCACATTTCTCTTAAGTTTCACTTAAGGGGGGTGTTAGTGTAATGATTTAATTGCATCTTATTATATCGAGTTTACTTAGGTGGGATAGGATAAATGTGTACAAGTCATTTCCTTCTTTCATGTGATTCTGCTTTTGCCTTATTCTCTTGGATTTGGAAACTTAGATGGTAATCCCTTATTTTTTGGTTTTCTTCCTTTTCCTCATCCTCATCTGATTTGAAAACTATAAGGCTATATATTGTATGCATCCTATCATCTCTATGAATCTCAACCAATCAATTCATTGATATCTTTTGCATATTGCATTCTTGAATAGAATAATATTATTCATTCATATTGATCTTCTCTCTTTGTGCTTGCTTTTAGCTCTCTTGATTTTGGTGGATATTTCCATAGCCAAATATAACACAATAAACAAGCAATAGTAATTAAAATGCTAAATATGAACATGTAAGCATAGATAAATGTTGTGTAAATTGTAAGCATGTAAGCACAAATAACTATCATGTGAGATGTATCTATGAAAGCTTATATGGTATCCATGGATATAATATCACCCAAAGCCAAGGAAATAACAATGACAACATGTAAGTGAAAACAAGTGTCATATGTATATTAGGATGATCCATAAGATATGTTAATGAAGGCCACACTAAATCTAAAAACCATTTGGATCTATACTCTATAATTCATTACTCTTTTAATATGAAACTGAATATTATTTGTATTTCTATCTTACAACTAAATACCCTTTGAATTTGAATTGAAAACCATCTGTATCTATATCTTGCAACCGAATACCCTTGGAATCTAAAACTGAATATACTTTGGATTTGTATATTCATTTGTATTCAATATATAAAAGAGAACTAGAAAGTAGATGTACAAAATCCTATTGTATATGTAAATGAAAGCTTTATCAAAATTTATAGTAGTATGAGTTACCTAAAAATATGTATTACCCTTTGAAAATGCCCCATAATAACTAATATCGTCAAAAGATAATGTGAATCAAATACATTGTACAAAAGAAATCTTAAGTGAAACATCATATGTATGTATATAGTCCCATAGAATAATGAATGTAATAAATTTCCTCATGGAAAATGTTGTTGAAATGTGTAAATAACACCATTGATCACAAAGATCATCATGTTCATCAACGTCTCATGTCATGTACAATATGTTAGGGCACAATTTTGGGAAAAGGGTGAGGTAAAAAGTTAATAGGCCTTTTTACTATATAAGGAGGGGTAAAAGGGTGAAAAAATAATTCATTTTCACATTCACCCTTACAAAATCAGACAAAGGAGAGTCATCATATAACATGACCAAGGATTTGTGGCTCAACATGTAGATAGAGAACACATCCAGATTGTTGTAGGGGATGCCCTAGAGTTGGTAAGGCATTTTTGGTCAATTTTCAAATTTTAAAAAATGTTTAGAATCACACATGGGAATTTTTGCACTTCTAAGCTGACTTTTGTGGTTTTAACCCACATTTTTAACATAAAAACTATAGTTTTGAATCCTCACTTTTTGTTAGTAGTGTTAAAAAAGTAATTTTTAATTTTATTCATTTTTGAGTATGTTTATGCATGATTATTGATCATGACAAGGACTAATGGGTGAAATTTATGTTGTAGATATAGGATGGGTTTCTTGCCTATGAGCATGCACATAACCACATGCTAGGGAGCCTATGGATGTTAGGAACAATGGTCAACAATGAGACAACCCTATTGGAAAGAATATGGCTTCATTATATGTGAAATTTCCAACATTTACTTATGATCACTAGATGTTGACAACATTAGTTGAGTGGTGGGACTCAAGTGCATGTACCTTTCATTTTCCCTCGGTGAGATGATCATTACCTTAAATGATGTATGGAGGATATTGAGATTACTGGTGTGGGGCATACATATTCTATATGATAGGAAGACAACTCAATGAACATATAAAGATTTATATGAATATTGTCAACAAAGATATTGTCATGGGCAATGTGCCACAAGTACACAAGTGGATCCTCATGATTTTGGCATTGTTGGTATTTATTGATTAGAGGGGCTCATCTATCACTTATGACATGGTACACAAGGTGAGGGACATGAAATAGCATGACACAATATATTCTTGGGTAGGTTCATTCTCACACATTTGTATCATAATATGCATATATGTTTGTTGTGGAGAGCAGGAAGGGTATCTTGGTAGCATCACTTCTTTAATGCAAGGTGTATGAGCACATTATCATTATTTGTTTTGCTGGTACTATATGCTTATTATTCATGATTCTAGAAAACTATCTCAAATTAATCCCTAGAGAAGAGTTAGGTCAAGTAGGAGACAAGTTTCATCCTTAAATCATAGGTGGATTTGGGATATTAATAAGACTAGGTTAATTTGTGCAATTTTGGCTTTGCTAGACCAAGTAGGGATTTTTGAAGATTGTACAAGACAATTAAAATATTTGAAAAAAAAACATTACAAAAATAAGCTAAACCCTTTGCATAGAAACAACCCAAAATTTGTCACTATGCACTTTCTATGCTAACCTATTCATTCTTGTGATTCATGATCCAAAACAATAGATTACATCCCAAAATATGTGCAGTTCTGTTATCAAGACAACACCAAGAAAATTCTACTTATGATAATCCCTATAAATCCCTTTGGAACTTCTTAGAAATTGGTAAAGCTATAAATTACAACACAATAAAAAATTGTATTCATATTTAAACCCAATCAATTGCCATAAGATGATTAGTGCCTTAAATGATTGGTGATAGAGTCTAAATCCCAAAGAAAATGTAACCAAATCTATAAATCCTTAGTAAACCAAAATTTGCTTTAAAATCCAACTAGTCTAGTTGCATCTTCCTTTAAAGCATAATTCAAATATAAAGAAACATACATTCAACAAGGAAATATTAGATATCCATCATTGAGCTAGAATATCCTATATATTAATCATGAAAATATTTTTACATTTTATGGCCTAGCATTTCTTCTCCAAGGAGCCTACACTAGACACAACAATCAATCACTAACTAATAACAAATCAATAAATGTGATCCCGTGGATAAATTTCATCCCTTGAGATACTATGCTAATTATGGAGAACTCCTTGTAGACAAGAGGTCCCACTTTCTACTATTCTTTACAAATATTTACAAATACTGCATTTTCTCCACAAACTATAAAACTATACATATAACACTTGACACTAGAGAGTACCTTAATAGCTAAAGTGACAAAAGATACATTGGGGGAAGAACCCCTTTTTATAGAGAAAAGGGACAATGCTCACCTTGTGGATGATTGACACCTGTCCCTCACATTACATTTAAAGTGTGGGTTCTCATATTCCCCTTTCACAACTTTCTTTCAAAATAGGACTAGAAGCAATATTTCCTTATTCATGTGCAAGTTGCTTCATAGGTCAAACAAACTCCTTGTATGATAAGGAGGGAAAGGTGGCAAACATGGAATCTCCAAGCTCTCACATATGTTCTTCACTGATGAATAGATTGATTGGAGTTGTTGTATTTCTATATTCATGTCACTGATACTGCAAATGATATGCAAATTTGACTTCTCCCAAGCTATCTCTAAGAATACACATTTGACGCCTTAGTCATACATTGATCATGGGCAACTTCATAGAGTTTGAGTTAAAAAATCATATGAACCTTCATTTCAGCATAATGAGAATGGAGTTCCTTAAGAAAAGAATGGATTCTAACCAATTTATCCATTACTTCTTGTACAGATGGCTCTAGATTTATTAGAGGTGAAGGAAAAAATGTAGGCATGGAGAGTGCTAAATTTCTTGAAGTGCTAGATCTTTCTAAAGCCATCTTTCCATAATTACTCCCCTTTGAAATAAATGATGTGATTATTTCACATGGATCCCTTCCTTTATACTAGTCCTTTGGTTGATCACCTTTAATTACCTTATTACAACTCATGACACCTACACTTTTCTTGAATAATAGTCTATTAATCTAGGTCTTGTGTCCAAATCCACTTCCATTGCTAAATATTGAACATTTGACACACAAAATTGTACAATGTACGTGTTTAGAAAATAAACATGTATTATTTATAGTGCCCATGCACAGGCATTCAAGTCAAATAATTGAAGTGACCACCACCCCAAAATAATATAAGAAAATAGATAAAATAACATAGTTCCATGGAGTTTCGGGGATGGGGACAGGGGGACGGCGGGGGAGCGGTGTGCTGAAATACATATAGTACTTGAAAAATTAGTTATAAAAAGATGTATAACTGTAGAAGCCTAAGGCATAACTTAATAAGTAAAGTTTAGAGTTTAAACATATTGCGCTGAAATACAACCTTTGCCAGCATCCCCCCTGCTTGTGTCAAAATGGGACCTTTGGAATAGGGTATGGACATCCATCAAAACATAAAGGATAGAGGAATTTTGTCAGATGTTGTAGTTGCAACTGCTCTGTTAGACATGTATGCAAAATGTGGAAGAATAGACAAGACACGTGAAGTGTTTGATAGAATGCCTCAAAGAAATGTGGTCTCATGGATTGCAATGATTGCAGGATATGCACAAAATGGATTTGTTGAAAAGGCTTTAGAAATTCAAATTTTAAAGCAAATGTAATTGGCTGGTGTAAAGCCAAATTCCACAACCTTTTCCATCATCCTCCTTGCTTGTGTCAAAATGGGAGCTTTGGAATAGGGTATGGACATCCATCAAAACATAACACTTGACTCCAATGCAAACCTCAACTCCATAAACATGAGAACCTTTAAGAAGACAATATACCAGGAAAGAGAGAAACTGCAAAATCATACCATGTCTTTATACCACACTAACCTGTGCCAAATTGTGTAAAGTAAGATCTCTTTCAACACTCCCAAACTGAAAAGGTATCAACATCTAACATCCAAATTATGATGAAAACATGGCAACAATAGATGCTAATCTCTCACTGAAAGTAGATCAAACTAGCTAAACATTCCCACAACAAAGGGAATAAGCCCAAAAAACCATAAACCATTTTTATACCTCTCTGAAACAAATCCTCAGAACTAGTTCCATAGCTAAAGATTAAATGATAATGAGAACAACAGAAATCCATAAACCCATGCATCTACTTCTCAACAATCCTTTTCAAGATTAGTGTAAAAGAGAAGACAAGATACATATAAAGAATGCATCTAATAATTAAGTGAGCAACACCTATTAGATCATTTACATGTCGAGTAGACCAAGAGTGGGATACAAGATTGTCCTTGCATATAACACCAAGCAATAAAAACTTAAATTAAAGACAACCTTCTAATAAGGTCTATAATGGACTCACATCCATTTCCAAGTGTAGGCTTCTCGGTCCTTTTGTTGACATCTCATAATGAGAAATCTTTCCAACACATATCTCTAAGTTTAAGAGCTGTCAAGCCTCACCCAAGTCCCTCTAGTATCCATGAGTTTTTAGCAATCAATCCATGCCAACTTCAAATGCAATCTGTACAATCATGAAGCTCCAAGCAAATGATTAATCCTTCAAAACCAAAGAGAATTAACCAAACCATTGTCAAAATTCCAAGTCTAGAATTAGGAAGATATCATGACATCATGATTGAACATCTTCTCAAAAGAAGATCATATGCTCCAATGAACATATTCTACTCCTAAGAGCACATGTATCATGCCAAAAACTCTAACTGATGATCAATAGTGCATCGTGACATAATACTATACATCCTTTAAATTAAGGATTATATATCAAAAATTGATAAGTTATAAACTCAACACCTCACCAAAAAATCCAAGAGTCCTCCATGGAAAACCAAGATGTCAACACCTCTTCAAAAAATATGAAGATCAAACATCCTCTATGAATAAAACCAAAAATGTCAGTGAACCCTAACTGCAAACTAAAGACATAATCCGAGAGCTTTGTATGGCTCCAACAACCATTGCAAAAGATCATCCATCTTCTAAAAAGATTATGCATGGCTCACAACACTGCAACAATGACAGTTTAGAACCAATATCTTGAAACAAAGAAGATAATATACATTATGAAACTGCAAAAACTCCCATTGAAAGTGATACCAAGTTATGCATGGTATCATGATCAATATCATTACCAAACCTCCACTAAAAATGAAAAAATCTTCTCATGTAGTTATAAATTCCAATGAATAACTAAATCAGGTACTCCAAACTACCCTTTTGTCTCAATACAAAAATACCAATGTAATTAAGGTGACCAAGAAGAGGCCTACCAAATAGAACCCACATCAGCTTATTCAAAAAAATGCATACATGCAACATCTCATAGGAGAAAAACATGATCAATGCTTCAATCTTTAATAACTGAAAAATAGATTCAACCCCACATCAGTAACATGTAGAACAAATATAACCAGGTATAACATGTAAATTTTTAAGACTCAGAACACCAAAATCAACTCTAGATCTAATTTGCCAAATAAATCAACATATGAGAAACCATAGATCATAAGAACCCAACAAGTAGCCTTGCAAATCTGAAATTATTTCCATCTAGAAAGTGTCTGAACACAATTTTCCACAGATCTACAAACCACAGATTTTGGTTAACATGTAAAACCTGCAAAACCATATCTTTGTAAATTTGAAACCACTCAAACATCCAAACATTCACATCAATGAACACTATCAAATATGTCATCTGAAATAATGGAATATCACAGATCTACAAACCCACAATATTTTTAAACATGAAAACTGTGAAAATCTACATATTCAAAATAAAATGAATATGAGAAAAGAGAAACCAAGTTGTTCAAAAGTGTCCATATCATAAAAATATCAATTCCACAACCTCCATACAACCAATGATAAATCATCCAGTGCTTTTATGTAACCATGGATTGAAACCATGAACCCAACATAAGCACTCCAAACTATAGTCCAAAAATGAGTGCTTTTCCATGTGATTAAGGTACCAGAAGTAATGATCCAACATAAACACCCTTTCACTGCATATGACCACAAGGTAAACGAATAAAACCACCAAATAAGAGAATATACACATATTGTCAAAATGGAGCTCCAAATCCTGCAAGATCAACTCCATAAAGATCCATAACCTTGAGCCTCAAGAGCCCAACAAAGATTCTTTTGACAATATCCATCTGAGAGCTAAATACCATGGCTTCCAGACTTAGAGATCTACAAAACAATGTTAACACATAGAACTTCCCATGGAACCAAAATTCTTTCAATATTTCAAAAAAAAATTCCCTCTCTCACTACAACCATAGGCTCTGATACGACATGTTGGAAAAAGGAGAGAGAACAAAATAAAGTTGCAGTTATGTAGCTTTAAAATGTTTTCAAATATGAAATTATTAGAATGTGTAAATCTGAAAATTACTTTCAATTTAGATGTTAGAGTATTTCTCCAATTTAATCAATGTAGTAGAAGAAAATAGCTTGCAAGAAGAAGACAAATATTTATGTGGAGAAACCCCTAAGGGAAAAAACTCCACACCAAATGTGTTTACGCTTGTATTAAATCTCTTGTGAAAGATTACATTCAATACTGAAATCCTTTGATTCTTTGATGCACTTCAAAAGCTTCTTCAATCTTCAAACCTGTAAAAACTTCAAAAAGCTTCTTGTTTTTTCTTCTAAGTCTTTTTACAATCAACTCTCTAGAAAATGTATGGGGCTTTCTAATTAATATAAAAGCTTCTTAATTGGAAATCTTAAAACTCAAATTACAATCAATTGTAATTGATAACATAAGTACAAATCCTCATGCAAAACCAAGCACTCTAAATAGAGAAAACTAAAGTCAAACAAAGTCAAGCTTCTTATTAATTGTTTGTCTTGTATGTGGGCAACCACGTTTGCCCAAGTAAACTTAGCCAACATTAAATACATTTCCAAATAAAAACAACAACTAAAACTCCCAAGATTAAACGTCCAAGTTTACCCAATCTCTTTCAGTTAACTGAAGTGATCAACACACACCAATCTCATGCAAATAACATGCAAGATTGATGTCCCCAATGTTATTTTGAATTACCTTGTTCTATACATGCAAGTGACATGCAAACAATTGATTCAACATGCAATTGATACCCATTATCTGAAACATTGAGATGTACCATCCTGCAAGTTTCTGGAGTTGGAGTGTTCTGCAAGCAACCTCTGATAACTGACATGCAACAACATGCAAGCATATGCAAGTTCATATAAGGGACATGCAACATGCAAGTCCATATAAGCAACATGCAACAACATGCAAGTCCATGTAAGTAACATGCAACAACATACAAACTCATGCAAGTAACATGCAAGCCCATGCAAGTCACATGCAGCAATATACAAGCACATGCAAGTTCATATAAGTGACATGCAACAACATGCAAGTCCATGCAAGTAACATGAAACACTGTTAACTGCCACATCATATTCATGCAAATATCATGCATCTCTAAATCCACTGTTAACTGCTATATCATGTTCATGCAAATATCATGCATCTCTAACTCCTTTATTAACTCCAACATTATATCTATGCAAAGTGTATCAACAATATCCACTTATGTACATAAAAAAACAAACTCCAAGTTTAAATATAAGACACCTCCAAAAGTGGGTGCCCAAGTTAGCTCCCACTCACTAGGAGTTGTCAAACTCTCAAAATAGACTTCAACGAGTTGTCAACAAGTCTTCATGGACCCCACTCCAAAAGTGGATGCCCGAGTTTGACTTCATCAATTAGGAGTTGATTACGATAAACCAAGTGATATAATTAAATAATAATTAATCTCTCAAAGTCTTTATATGTCGGGGAACACATTCCAAGAACTTTGGAGACACATGAATTGGTTAGGATTGTAAGTTAATGGTAACTTATCCCAACATTCTCCCACTTGAAATTATACATTGCAATTATTTTAAATGATATAATCAAACTTTATATCACATTGAAAAACATCATTAGCCATCAATGTACTATTGATTCTTCAACATGCTTTTGTACTCCAACAAGATACCTGTAAAAGCAACCATGATAACCATCATCTCAAACAAGAACTCCTCACATCATGTCACCCATGATAAACAAGAAACAAGCCAAGGTAAAATATATCAAGTGTCATTGAAACTTGCACCAATTTCAACATGAACACAAGCATCAAATCATATGATAACATAAGACTTTGAGTGTCTGCCACTCATACCAAATGGAAAAGCAACCATAGCAAGTTGCTAGCTCATCCAAAATATCATACCTCAAAAAATAGGGTAAACAAACCATCATAGGTAGAACTCCATGTAATGTCCCCATTTTGACTGTGCATCAGAGTTAGAGGATTTAGCCTATCACTAGGTCCTTGTAGGCTAATATTGGTGATTAGAGGACTTTGTTGTAGAGTTATTTGGCTCTCCAGAGGGTAGTTGTCTATGTTTTCATCTCCAGATCCTTCATATGTTCTAAGGCAAATGATATTCAGGGGTTTTTGGCTCTATTTGCATATACTTACTATTTATAGTAAGTCAGTTGGACATTAGAGACCCACCTTACTATTTTTGGTAAGGCATCCAGATTGTTAGTGGGAATTGTGGGCTAGTCAGTGATGAAGTCAGAATCATTAAATAATGATTATTAATGGAGTTATGACATTTAATTATTATTAAAGTGTTACTTTAATAATAATTAATTATTTTAAAGGAATATTATATTGACTTCATGTGACTTTATAATTGAGGGGTATTTAATATCATAAAGTTAAAATATAAGGTGTGAACATTAAATGACTTTATTTGACTTTATTATAAAAGGTTATTTAATGATTATAAAGTCAAGTTATTTAAAAGTGCATTTAAGTTATATTGGGGGCCCCACTTTAAGAGATGATATAAAGTTATATTAAATGCTTTTCAAGAATACTTTATTATAAGTGATAAAGTGTTATTTAAAAAGAGATGAAGCCAAATACCAATTAAATTTTATATAAAGGCTTTTTGAAAAGGATTTCATTATCATTTGATCATTCTACAAATTGGAGTTTAATGTTTTGGAGAGCTCTTCTCTTGGAGAGGAAGAAACTAGGGTTTCGGGTGTTTTTCTTCAAACCAACATTGGAGAACGTGCATTTTTCTTTGTTTGGGTGCAAGATCATTTGAAGAATTGCAAAGGGGTTCGATTTCATCCAGAAGTCAAAATAGAACAAATTGGTGAAAGTATTGCAGGAGTTACAGACCAGATTTGAAAGATCAACATTTATTATTGTGTGGATGCATTTAATAATTAAATTGGTTGTCATCCACAGGTCGTACAACAACAAGGAAGTTGTGGTCTTCACCAGAGGGTTTAAACTTGCAGCTTTGGACTCATTCTTTACTTCTTATGGGCTATATCTCTTCCATGCATGACTGAATATTGTAACAACGAATATATACTAAGCATGGATGTTTTTAGAGGGTTTGAAATACCTACGGTTGCTGCGACAGTCATTTCCAACCTTGTATGCCTTGGACAACGAGTCGGGTATGTGAAGGCCTTCATATTTTGGCAATATGATTTTCTGGGTATTGATTGCTTAGATAATAGGGGATGTTATCTCAACTGGGTCTTTAATAATTTGGCCAAATAATGAATATTTTGGGAGATATTGAAATTTGAAATTTTCAGCCATTAACTCCCTATGTGATGTTCAGTTTTAAATACAATAATATTATTGCAATATCTTCTTTTTGCATTATATTGTTACAAGTGTATAAGAAAACCCAAAGACAAACTAAACAGACAAAAAAACATCCCGAGAATCAAATATCCTATCAGGGGGGGATATTTCAGTGGTATCAGAGCAATCTCCTGCCATCCTGTTGGGTTAAAATAAATATTCAGTGAATAAACATCTTGCATTTGAGTGACCAACACTCATCAGTTTCCGGTCAATTTATGTTATGGGTTATTATAGTATTGAAGGAAAATCCAAGGAAGAGATTAAACAGGATGCCATCAAGCTCAGGGAAGGTTATGAACGGGAAGCCCCTCGACTCTTTGAGGACTATCAGAGTATGTCAGATGATTTTAAAGCATAGTACTCTCTTAATGATTATCTAAACTTTGTTGTCATCTTGAGTCCTGAAAAGATTGGATTGGTGAAGTATATTAGAAGGGTGTATAAGGAGAAAATTAAAATTCAGTCATGGGCATAGTGTGAGTAGGTATGATAGAACTACTAAAGCGGATAATGAAGATGGTTCTACATCCAAACTCAATGATCATGTTACAGGAACTCCCATAATGAGCAAGAATGAAATGAGAAGACAAGGTCTATGCTTCACTTGCAAAGGTTTTCGGGAGCCTAACCACCAATGCACAGATAATGAGGTAAAGAAGCTTGAGGAAGACCTTGTTGTGACACATGGATCCATTGAAGAAGAAGGCACGAAGGAGGCAGATTTGGAGATGCACATTTTGCATGAGGATGTTGGGGCACATGAGTCACATCATTTGGAAGGACAAAGAGGATCCTATGATGAAGTCATAGAGGTTAAGGAGACTCATACACATGCACATTTACCTTGCAGCCATGGGATAGAGGTTATGACACATGACACACTTAATTCTCCATTGCAGACACCTCTTGAACCAGCACTTGGCAATGGACAGTTAGTAAAGGATGAAATTTTGGTTGAGTTTCTTGAGGACAATATAGATAGGTATGATGTAGCTCCTATTTTTCTACTTTATGACAACAGTCATAATGTCGAGCTTACTGATGAGATAGTAGCCATTCCCTGTGAAGATGATGGATGTGTAGAGTTCCCTAACAATGACACTCAAGATCTAGGTGTTAAAAATGAATTATGTGATGCACATTCAAGCTACAACAAGTCTGATTTTGCGAATCAGACCTTAGAAGATGTGGACAAGACACAAGTTTTGTGTGATGGGTGGTTATAAAGAGTTGAGAAGGCAAAGTTATTGGCTACCCAAGCAAAACAATGTTTGCAAGAGGTTAAGGAACAATGCAACCAGCTAGATCAAGCAAAGACGCAGAGTGTGTCACACCTTAGATCTCTAATTCTTCCAAGCGAAGAATGTGTAAAAGTTGAGCATGCAAAGGAGGAGCATCTTGAGGTAAGCAAATAAGAAGAATATACGGTTATGTGTAAACAAGAGAAGAGGTATGATTCAGAAAACTTTATTGGTACGCATAGCTTGCGTCTTGAGTCTCATGAGATACCTCTAGTTGAGAGCCCATTTAAGACTCAAGTCTTATAGTTGGTTGAACAAGTGGATTATACATTTAGTGGATCAGCCACTAATGTCATTACTACACATGTGGATGGAAACATGGGTGTGTTAGATTTGTATTGGTTTGTAAGCATCTATGACATTTTTAGTGAAACTCAATCCATTCATGTTGATGGCTCTATAGTAGAGTGTGTAGCTGCTCTACTTCAGAGATTTGTGTTGCATGCCATGGAGATTCTAGTTCACAATTTATACGGGGATGATTTCCAGTGTTGGGATCCGGGTGGTGACAGGCTTGGCATTGTTGGCACAACAATGTGGTTGGATCTTGCCGAATTAATTGACCACTCTCAACATGGTGAAGGTTATGTCAGAGTTGCGCAAAGGAAGTCAGTGGGTAATGAGTATGGCAGACTTCCATTTTGGCTATGGGATCTGAGGATCAATTTGGCTGGTGGATTGCTTCTTTCTTCTATCAGGGTTGACCTGGTTATAGGATACAGTGGTATCATGTTGACACTACAGGATTTGGATGGGGCATTCTACAGGATGATTTGGGATCCCAGCATTCAACTGAGCATTGATCACAAAGTTTGGGATCCTTCTGGTGCATCAGGATTCTAGACAAAGATTACTGGTGATTTACGCAACATGTACAGTGTGTAGAGAGCCTACAGTTTCATCGTTGACTTACTTGTACATGAGCTTATATTGATGGACACATCTAGTGCGCATGAGAGTTGGATAGTTGGTATGTCGCTTATCCTTGCACAGTTGTGATTGTGCTGGTGCTGTAGCAGTTGTGTTCTTGTGTGAGACATTACAAAGTCTTCTTTTGGACCTCTAGTGGAGTTTCTTTACAGTGGAGATTGCTTGGGGACAAGCAATTTTAGGGAGGGCGGATTGTAATATTCCCATTTTGAGCATGCATTAGAGATAGAGGATTTAGCCTATCACTGGGTCCTTGTAGGCTAATATTGGTGATTAGAGGACCCTGTTGTGGAGTTATTTGGCTCTCCAGAGGGCAGTTGTCTGTGTTTTCATCTCTAGATCCTTCATATGTTCTAAGGCAATTGATATTCAGGGGTTTTTGGATCTATTTGCATATACTTACTATTTATAGTAAGTCAGTTGGACATTAGAGACCTGTTGGTACCCATTTTGGCCTAGAGGTTGAGCTTGCATGTTGGGGGGTTTCTTCATTTAAACCCTAGGTCTTCTTGTCAATCGGCAAGAGCTTGGCCTATCGGCGAGCTATTTTTTGTTCCCTCCGATGTGTTTGGTTTGGCCGATGGAAATGCATCGGTGTGATATTCATCATCGGCAGGCTTCATTTGTGTTTGGCCGATGGATGTTATCGGCGTGTGTTGTATTGTTGGCGTGAGTGTTTTGAGTTGTGCCGACGATGGGGGGCTTGGCCGATGGGACCAAGGAGGATGTGTCTATCGAGGTGACAAGTTCTATCGGTGTAGGCATTTTGTTGTTCGCCGATGGCTTTAGTCATACCGACAGGCGAGGAATGTGGAGACTTCATCGGTGAGAGTTTGGTCCATCGGCTGGGGAGCTTTGGGTTTGGTCGATAGTGTTGATATCGCTGATGGAGGGATTTGGAACGAGCATCGGTGTGACTTTGTGCGGTTGGCCGAAGAGTTTTTGACTTGCCCGATGGTGTATGTCACACCGACGGAAGGAGGAGGCCAAGGTCCATCGGTGTGAGTTGTGTTGTCGGTGAGCATCTTTTCTGTTACGCCGATGGTCTATGTCTTGGCGACGGGCGTGTTTGGAGTGAACCATCGGGATGACTTAGTATGTCGGTGAGGGAATTTTGGGCTAGCCCGATGGTTGTTGTCTGGCCAACGAAGTATGTTTTGGTGGCCATCGGGGAGACACATATTGTCGGTGGGAGTCTAGAGAGTAAGCCTGATGGTCAGTCTCTGGTCGATGAGGGGAATGTAGTGAAACGGTCGGCGAGACTGTTGAGGTCAGCCAGAGGATTTTTGGATGCTCCGATGGAGGGAGTCACGCCGACGGGGGTGCAGAGTGTAGTTTGTGGTCATCGGCCAGACTATTGATGTCGGGATGAGTTTTATGGAGTTGGCCGATGGTTCTTCTCTGGCCGATATGGAAGTTGTAGGCTTTCGAGAGGTGTCGTCGGCAAGACTTGATAGATCGGCAGGAGGATTTGGGAGTTGGCCGATGGCTTGGGTCTGGGCGATGGGCTTTTGGGTGAAGGAGCGTGTGTCGAGCGTGGCAAAAGTGCTCGACACCTATTATGCAAGTGACTATGCTTTTAAACTACTAAGGTGGTCTCTGCACCATGCATGTGGGATTAATCTCCCTGCATTATTTTGAACCTGTGGTAAACGCATTTTGGCGGGAACTTCATTTTGATTGCTGCGACTGATTTCTCGATGGCTGTGGGTGGTTGAGCCATCAATGGCGACTATAGCAGGGATATGGGTGACGGTACAAGTGATTAAACTGCTCGATTGTGAATGAGGACTTCCATACGGTGGCGCAAGGCTCGAGGCCTCCCTGTCAACTCTCCTGCCTACTGCATTGATAAATTCTGAGTGCCATTCCTTTGAAGGATCTGTATCTGGCAAATTTTGATATTTTGTCATGTAATTAATTGCTGCAGGTACACTTTCTGGCTGATATAAGCAGACTGTGTTACCATTGTTCTAGTTGTTGAAAGTTGAACATTTGGTTCTGTAATACAATATAGCTGATTTGGTTGCTCTGTACAGCAAAACCTGTGAGTTTATGTATCTCTTGTTGTACGTTTTTGCATGAATCCACTAATTTCATGGTTAATTCTATATGAGAAATGCTATGTTAGCATGTGTTTTGTTAATTCTGTCTCCAGTATTGCATGTATCTTTCTTCTGAGTCTGGATATTTAAGCAATGTTTGAGACTCTAGAACATAGAATTCCTGTGTTGAATGTCTGATCTCTTAACTTCTGCTCAAGGGGTAGATTAAATTGTTCTCAGATTGAACATTGGGAAGGGTATACTGCAGTAGGGATGCCATAAGTATAGATAGCTTAACACTCTGTATTGGGAGACTTATATCTGTAAGGCAGGTATCATATGTGTCCCCCTGAAATCCAGTTTTAGTTGTTCATGCATATCATTCACAGTTGTATGTCTATTGACTCCAGGCCCTGGATAGGCACCGATCTAGCTTTGTCTTTGTGTTATATACCATGTCCAGCTTTGCATCCAAATATAAAATCAAAACCAAACTCTAAAACAACCATTAGGACATTAGAATTAGTTTTAGGATCCTCAGTCCTCTGTCTACAACTGCAAATAGGCCCAAAGCTAGCCCCTTTGCTCTTATCTTACAGTTTTGGTCTACTTACAGGAGGACTTATCTGCTTTCTGTCAGTATCCCAGCCTTGTATGTATATCCTCATGGATGTTGAGTAGGGAATACCCCCCTAGGTTTTGCAGAGCCTGAAGAAGAGGAGATAAAATATAGAGTCTATCTCCTACACTATTGGCCCCTGGCCCAGAGATCCTATTGATCATTGATGGCTACCTTGTAGGGAAATCTGGGAATAAGCATCCAGTCTGGGAAAAAACCAACAGAAATTGGCGACTCCGCTGGGGAGATCAATGTCATATCCATGAAAGTTTGAGTCTACGAGATTGAAGAATTAGGCCTGGATGTGTTTGTTGCAGCAGAGAAAAAGGTTGTATATGTGACTCTGCTGGTGGATAACCCAGAAAGAAAGAAATCAATTTGCAGCTTCAGCTTGTTTGAAGCTCATTCCTCTTCAAGGAGGTGGCGACTCTGCATCAAAGAACCTGATAAAAGAACAAAATCAGTCAGAGAAGAATTTGCAACTCCTGCAACATATCCAGGTATTTCATATTGTTTGACAGACTCCCTATTTGGTGAGATAGCACTGGTTAAAAGGGAAACATTGGTGAAAGCAGAGCTTGCATGCTTTTATTAGAACTTATTCTATATTTCAAAGGGCATGCAATGTTGCTAAAAAGACTCATTTAAAGGACTTTAGGAAAGTTTGAAAAAACAGTCTAAATTTTGAGTGCCTAAAGTCATTGTTTGTAGAAAATCTGAGTAGAGAGGAGGGTTGCAAAAACATAAAGGATGTATTATCAGCCTATGCACCCTTGTGAAGTGTCAAGTGCAAAAATGTATAGTAGTCAGTCCCAACAATGTAATAAAAGAAGTTTCAACATAGACAGATATAAGCCCATAAATTTCAGTGGCATTTGTGGCTATCCAAATGCTCTTCCACCTAAAATCAGAATTTTTTTGCCTAAATTTAATGGTATAAAGGATGAATCAGCTGAGAGACACTTGCAGTAGTTTATGAATGTGATAGATGACTTTGAGATTGACCATGAGGATGTGGTTATGAGATTATTTGTTCAATCTCTAGATGAAGATGCAAGGGACTGGTTTTCCTACCTTCGAGCTCACTCTGTCAGCTCTTGGCATGGTTTTAAATCTGCATTTCTAGTACAATATGGTGAAAGAATCTCTGAATATGCAGTTATTAGTAATTTTATATACATCCATATTGAAGAAGATGAGTTGATCCCAGCCTTTAACCTCAGATTTATGAGGGCATTGAATAGAATTCCAGAATGCATGAGACCTAATGATGCACTGTGCTTAGTTGTCTATTTGGGAGCTTTTGATAAGAAAATGAGTTACAGATTAAGAGACAAGGAGCCCACCACATTGCATCAGGCACATCAGTTTGCAATAGATATTGAAAACAATTGGAGGTATGGAATACAAAAGGGTTATTTTTCTAAAAAATTTTGTTGTCCTACAGCCCCCGATGTTAATGAAAGATTTAATTCAGGAGTTGACAATGAATGTCAAAGTATTCACACCCCTGTTGTCCCAGTTTTTGCATCATTTCAAGTTGATGATGTTTTTGTTATAAAGGAGGATGTCTTGTTTTGCCCAACAAATGAAGTTGAAAACAATGGTTTTTCAAGTAATATTTACATACCAGCCCTTATCAAAGAGCCATCATGTTTAAATGATCCAGTTGTGCAAGGTTGTGATCATGTGGATCAACAGTTAGTATCAGTTTCATCAGGAAGTATTAGAGGGATGGAGAATGATGTAGATAGCTCAACTTCAGAATGCATTGAAACAGCAGAAATCTTGTATATGGGGCAATTAGTTGATATAAATGATATCCATGATCAATTCATGGATCAGGTTTGTTCTTCTTATGACTCTGGATTTGATAGTACTAAAGAAGAATTGGAGTATCATGAAGAAGAAGTAGAGGCCTTTGCGGTGAGTGTTAATCCCCTTTATGATGAGTTTACAGATGCCTTTGATGCCGTGAATCTTGACTTTCAGTGGTGTAGGATTAATCCTCTTTTTGAGGATGATGATGAATATAAGGAGATTGTTGACCTTGGTGTTACATCAGTTTGTGAGTGGGGGGCATATGAATCAGATATCTTTAGTTCTTGTGAAGATACTATGGATTTGCAAACTGTGAATGATGGATGTTCATCATCACCTGGTTTAGATATGTGCAACATTGGGTGTGTGGATTAGGATTTGTTTTCAATATCAGTAGATATTGGGGGTCTCATTTTTTTTGAGTATTTTGAGTTTTTGGATCAGTTGGATGAGTGCCTGATGGTGTGCAGTAGCCAGATAAATGATGAAGACTGCCAAGAGCAGTATGATGTACCATCTGAAGAGTATAACATGCATATGTTGCTTAATGCTGAAGGATTTTTTAGCATGTATGGTTGCATGTTTGATTTTGAAATGCAGAGTGACAGAGGCAGTACTACAAGTGGCAAGCTGTCAAAGGTGGTGGAATATCTAATTGAGCAAATGACCTTATGGACAAACTATGCCAATTTTTTCAGTTGGGATTGGGATCTTTCAGTTTGGAATCAGGAATTTGGCAGGAAAAAATTTTGGTTCTTCCTTTTTGGCTACCCGGGGCCACCCAAGTGATGACTAAAATATAGTTTTTGTGCAGGTTGGTGCAATGATTAACTCTGTTGCCCAATAGATATGGCCCAATCTGCGAAACCAGAGATTCTGGGGTCCTCGCTGCAGTTTTGCACCTGCACGTCCCCAGACAGAGCCAGTGTTGGTACCCATTTTGGCCTAGAGGCTGAGCTTGCATGTTGGGGGGTTTCTTCATTTAAACCCTAGGTCTTCTTGTTCATCGGCAAGAGCTTGGCCTATCGGCGAGCTATTTTTTGTTCCCTCCGATGTGTTTGGTTTGGCCGATGGAAATGCATTGGTGTGATATTCATCGTCGGCAGGCTTCATTTGTTTTTGGCCGATGGATGTTATCGGCGTGTGTTGTATTGTCGGCGTGAGTGTTTTGAGTTGTGCCGACGATGGGGGGCTTGGCCGATGGGACCAGGGAGGATGTGTCTATTGAGGTGACAAGTTCTATCGGTGTAGGCATTTTGTTGTTCGCCGATGGCTTTGGTCATTCCGACAGGCGAGGAATGTGGAGACTTCATCGGTGAGAGTTTGGTCCATCGGCTGGGGAGCTTTGGGTTTGGTCGATAGTGTTGATATCGCCGATGGAGGGATTTGGAATGAGCATCGGTGTGACTTTGTGCAATTGGTCGAAGAGTTTTTGACTTGCCCGATGGTGTATGTCACACCGATGGAAGGAGGAGGCCAGGGTCCATCGGCGTGAGTTGTGTTGTCGGTGAGCATCTTTTCTGTTACGCCGATGGTCTATGTCTTGGCGACGGGCGTGTTTGGAGTGAACCATCGGGATGACTTAGTATGTCGGCGAGGGAATTTTGGGCTAGCCCAACGGTTGTTGTCTGGCCGACGAAGTATGTTTTGGTGGCCATCGGGGAGACTCGTATTGTCGGTGGGAGTTTGGAGAGTTAGCCTGATGGTCAGTCTTTGGCCGATGAGGGGAATGTAGTGAAACGGTCGGCGAGACTGTTGAGGTCGGCCAGAGGATTTTTGGATGCTCCGATGGAGTGAGTCACGCCGACGGGGGTGCAGAGTGTAGTTTGTGGTCATCGGCCAGACTATTGATGTCGGGATGAGTTTTGTGGAGTTGGCCGATGGTTCTTCTCTGGCCGATATGGAAGTTGTAGGCTTTCGGGAGGTGTCGTCGACGAGACTTAATAGATCGGCAGGAGGATTTGGGAGTTGGCCGATGGCCTGGGTCTGGGCGATGGGCTTTTGGGTGAAGGAGTGTGTGTCGAGCGTGGCAAAAGCGCTCGACACCTATTATGCAAGTGACTATGCTTTTAAACTACTAAGGTGGTCTCTGCACCATGCATGTGGGATTAATCTCCCTGCATTATTTTGAACCTGTGGTAAACGCATTTTGGCGGGAACTTCATTTTGATTGCTGCGACTGATTTCTCGATGGCTACGGGTGGTTGAGCCATCAATGGCGACTGTAGCAGGGATATGGGTGATGGTACAAGTGATTAAACTGCTCGATTGTGAATGAGGACTTCCATATGGTGGCGCAAGGCTCGAGGCCTCCCTGTCAACTCTCCTGCCTATTGCATTGATAAATTCTGAGCGCCATTCCTTTGAAGGATCTATATCCGGCAAATTTTGATATTTTGTCATGTAATTAATTACTGCAGGTACACTTTCTGGCTGATATAAGCAGACTGTGTTACCATTGTTCTGGTTGTTGAAAGTTGAACATTTGGCTCTGTAATACAATACAGCTGATTTGGTTGCTCTGTACAGCAAAACCTATGAGTTTATGTATCTCTTGTTGTACGTTTTTGCATGAATCCACTGATTTCATGGTTAATTCTATATGAGAAATGCTATGTTAGCATGTGTTTTGTTAATTCTGTCTCCAGTATTGCATGTATCTTTCTTCTGAGTCTGGATATTTAAGCAATGTTTGAGACTCTAGAACATAGAATTCCTGTGTTGAATGTCTGATCTCTTAACTTCTGCTCAAGGGGTAGATTAAATTGTTCTCAAATTGAACATTGGGAAGGGTATACTGCAGTAGGGATGCCATAAGTATAGATAGCTTAACACTCTATATTGGGAGATATCTATAAGGCAGGTATCATATGTGTCCCCCTGAAATCCAGTTTTAGTTGTTCATGCATATCATTCACAGGTGTATGTCTATTGACTCCAGGCCCTGGATAGGCATCGATCTAGCTTTGTCTTTGTGTTATATACCATGTCCAACTTTGCATCCAAATATAAAATCAAAACCAAACTCTAAAACAACCATTAGGACATTAGAATTAGTTTTAGGATCCTCAGTCCTCTGTCTACAACTGCAAATAGGCCCAAAGCTAGCCCCTTTGCTCTTATCTTTCAGTTTTGGTCTACTTACAGGAGGACTTATCTGCTTTCTATCAGTATCCCAGCCTTGTATGTATATCCTCATGGATGTTGAGTAGGGAATACCCCCCTAGGTTTTGCAGAGCCTGAAGAAGAAGAGGAGATAAAATATAGAGTCTATCTCCTACACTGTTGGCCCCTGGCCCAGAGATCCTGTTGATCATTGATGGCTACCTTGTAGGGAAATCTGGGAATAAGCATCCAGTCTGGGAAAAAACCAACAAGACCCACCTTACTATTTTTAGTAAGGCATCCAAATTGTTAGTGGGAATTGCGGGCTAGTCAGTGATGAAGTCAGAATCATTAAATAATGATTATTAATGGAGTTATGACATAATTATTATTAAAGGAATATTATATTGACTTCATGTGACTTTATAATTGAGGGGTATTTAATATCATAAAGTCAAAATATAAGGTGTGAACATTAAATGACTTTATTTGACTTTATGATAAAAAGGTCATTTAATGATTATAAAGTCAAGTTATTTAAAAGTGCATTTAAGTTATATTGGGGGCACCACTTTAAGAGATGATATAAAGTTATATTAAATGTTTTTAAACTATACTTTATTATAAGTGATAAAGTGTTATTTAAAAGGAGATGAGGCCAAATACCAATTGAATATTATATAAAGGCTTTTTGAAAAGGATTTCATTATCATTTGATCATTCTACAAATTGGAGTTTAATGTTTTGGAGAGCTCTTCTCTTGGAGAGGAAGAAACTAGGGTTTCAGCTGTTTGTCTTCAAACCAGCATTGGAGAACATGCATTCTTCTTTTTTTTGGGAAATCTGAAGATGTGCAAGATCATCTAAAGAATTGCAAAGGGGTTTGGCTTCATCCAGAAGTCAAAATAGAACAAATTGGTGAAAATATTGCAGGGGTTACAAACCAAATTTGAAAGATCAACATTTATTATTATGTGGTTGCATTTAATAAATAAATTGGCTGTCATCCATAGGCCATACAACAGCAAGGAAGTTGTGGTCTTCACCAGAGGGTTTAAACTTGCAACTTTGGACTCATTCTTCACTTCTTATGGGTTGTATCTCTTCCATGTATGACTGAATATTGTGACAACGAATATATACTGAGCATGGATGTTTTTTAGAGGGTTTGAAATACCCACGGTTGCTGTGACAGTCATTTCCAACCTTGTATTCCTTGGACAACGAGTTGTGTATGTGAAAAACTTCATATTTTAGCAATATGATTTTCTGGGTATTGATTGCTTAGATAATAGGGGATGTTATCTCAACTGGGTCTTTAATAATTTGGCCAAATAATGAATATTTTGGGAGATATTAAAATCTATAATTTTCAGCCATTAACTCCCTATGTGATGTTCAATTTTAAATAAAATAATATTATTGCAATATCTTCTTTTTGCATTATATTGTTGCAAGTGTATAAGAAAACCCAAAGACAAACTAAACAGATAGGCAAATATCCAGAGAATCAAATATCCTATCGGGGGGGATATTTCACTCCATGCCATCAACATACCAACCCGAAACTGCAATCAAGTCCTTGTAAAACAAACCTGCTAATCATCCATCCTACCATCTCAAAGCAACATACCAATGTACAAATGACCAAAGACAAGGCCAACAAACAAAATCTGCAATAACACTGAATAGATCTATGGATATTGATAGTCCACATCCAAGTCTTTAATGCAACCAATGGGTAAATACAACCCACTAAACCTACATAGTTCTCATAGATCCCAATAGTGAAACATGCAAATTCATTTTCACATAAATAATTTGCAAACTGAGACAACCAAGAAGATATCGTGACAATAGAGAGCATACATATCTAGGAACTCCCACTGCATGGGAAATGTCAAATCTGAAAATAAGATCACGACATTAACAAATCCTCCTATAGCAGTTCTCTTACAGGACATGGCTAACTCCTCTACCATATAGTGTCAAAACATATAATGATATGCATAAAACATCTCCTATTACCAATCTTTGAATAACTTTCTCGAGTCCTCTTAACCAATGAAGAAAAAGATCAAGGAGCTACCAAATTATTGTTAACAACAATAACACTTGTCTCCAATGCAAACCTCAACTCCATAAACATGAGAACCTTTAAGAAGAAGACAATATACCATGAAAGAGAGAAACTGCAAAATAATACCATGTCTTTATACCACACTAACCTGTGCCAAACTGTGTAAAGTAAGATCTTTTTCAACACTCCCAAACTGAAAAAGGTATCAACATCTAACATCAAAATAATGATGAAAACATGACAACAATAGATGTTAACCTCTCACTGAAAGTAGATCAAACTAGCCAAACATTCCCACAACAAAGGGAATAAGCCCAAAAAACCACAAGCAATTTCTGTACCTCTCCAAAACAAATCCTCAGAACTAGTTCCATAGCTCAAGATCAAATAATAATGAGAACAATAGAGATCCATAAACCCATGCATCTACTTCTCAACAATCTTTCTCAAGATTAGTGTAAAAAAGAAGACAAAATACATATAAAGAATGCATCTAATAATCAAGTGGGCAACACCTATTAGATCATTTACTTGTTGAGTAGATCAAGAGTGGGATACAAGATTGTCCTTACATATAACACCAAGCAATAAAAGCTTAAAATAAAGACAACCTTCTCACAAGGTCTATAATGGACTCACATCAATTTCCAAGTGTAGGCTTTTCGGTCCTTTTATTGACATCTCATAATGAGAAATCTTTCCAACACATATCTCTAAGTTCAAGAGATATCAAGCCTCAGCCAAGTCTCTCTAGTATCCATGAGTTTTTAGCAATCAATCCATGCCAACTTCAAATGCATTTTGCACAATCATGAAGCTCCAAGAAAATGATCAATACTTCAAAATCAAAGAGAACTAACCAAACCATTGTCAAAATTCCAATTCTAGAATCAAGAATATATCATGACATCATGATCTAACATCTTCTCAAAAGATCATATGCTCCAATGAACATATTCTGCTCCCAAGAGCACCTGTATCATGGAAAAAACTCTTAACTCATGATCAAGAGTGCATCATGACATAATACTATACATCCTTTAAACCAAGGATTATATATAAAAAACTGATAAGTTATAAACTCAACACCTCACCAAAAAATCCAAGAGTCCTCCATGGAAAATCAAGATGTCAACAACTCTTCAAAAAACATGAAGATCTAACATCCTCTATCAATAGAACCAAAAATTTCAGTGAACCCTTACTACAAACTAAAGGCATAATCCAAGAGCTTCGTATGACACCAACAACAATTGCAAAAGATCATCTATCTTCTAAAAAGATTATGCATGACTCACAACACTACAACAATGACAGTTTAGAACCAATTTCTTGAAACAAAGAAGATAAGATACATTATGAAACTGCAAAAAAGTTCCCACTGAAAGTGATATCAAGTTATGCATGGTATCATGATCAATATCATTACCAAAACTCCACTAAAAGTGAAAAAAGCTTCTCATGCGACATAACTTCACTGTTATAAATTCTAATGAATAACTAAATCAGGTACTCTAAACTACCCTTTTTTTCCAATACAAAAAATACCAATGTAATTAAGTTGACCAAGAAGAGGCCTACCAAATAGAACCCACATCTGCTTATTCACAAGATCTACACACATGCAACATCTCATAGGAGAAAAACATGATCAGTGCTTCAATTTTTAATAACTGAAAAATAGATACAACCTCTCATCAATAACATGTAGAACAAATGTAACCAGGTATAACATGTAGATTTCTACGACTCAAAACACCAGAATCAACTCTAGATCTGATTTGCCAAATAAATCCACATAGGAGAAACCATAAATCATAAGAATCCAACAAGTAGCCTTGCAAATATGAAATTATTTCCATCTAGAAAGTGTCTGAACACAATTTTCCACAGATCTACAAACCACAGATTTTAGTTAACATGTAAAACTTGCAAAACCATATCTATGTAAATTTGAAACCACTCAATCATCCAAACATTCACACCAATGAACGCCATCAAATATGTCATCTGAAATAATGGAATATCATAGATCCACAAACCCACAATTTTGTTAAACAGAAAAACTGTGAAAACCTACATATTCAAAATAACATGAATATGAGAAAAGAGAAACCAGGTTGTTCAGGAGTGTCCATATCATAAAAATACCAACTCCACAACCTCCATTCAACTAGTGATAAATTATCCAGTGCTTTCATGTAACCATGGACTGAAACAATGAACCCAACATAAGCACTCCAAACTGTAATCCAAGAAATGAGTGTTTTTCCATGTGATTAAGGTACCAGAAGTAACCATCCAACATAAACACCCTTTCACTCCACATGACCACAAGGTAAAGGAATAAAACCACCAAACAAGAGAATATACACATATTGTCAAAATGGAGCTCCAAATCACTACCACAAGGTCAACTCCATAAAGATCCATAACCTTGAGCCTCAAGAGCCCAACAAAGATTTTTTTGACAATATCCATCTGAGAGGTAAATACCATGACTTCCAAACTCACAGATCTACAAAACATGTTAACACATAGAACTTCCCCTGGACCCAAAATTCCTTCAATACTTCAGAAAAAAACATCCCTCTCACTACAACCATAGGCTTTGATACGACATGTTGGAAAAAGGGAGAGAGAACAAGGTAAAGTTGCAACTATGTAGCTTTAAAATGTTTCCAAATCTAAAATTATTAACATGTGTAAATCTGAAAATTACTTTCAATTTAGATGTTAGAGTATTTCTCCAATTTAATCAATGTAGTAGAAGAAAATAACTTGCAAGAAGAAGACAAGTATTTACGTGGAGAAACCCCTTGGGGAAAAAGCTCCACACCAAAGGCGTTTATGCTTGTATTAAATCTTTTGTGAATGATTACATTCAATACTGAAATCCTTTGATTCCTTGATACACTTCAAAAGCTTCTTCAATCTTCAAACTTGTAAAAACTTCAGAAAGCTTCATATTTTTTCCTCTTAAGTCTTTTTACAATCAACTCTCTAAAAAATATATGGGGCCTTTTAATTAATACAAAAGCTTCTTAATTCAAAAGATTGAAACTTAAATTACAATCAATTGTAATTGATAACATGAGAACACATCCTGAATGCAAAACCAACTGCTCCAAATAGAGAAGACTGAAGTCAAACAAAGTCAAGCTTCCTGTTAACTGTCTATTGTGGACGTGGGCGCCCAAGTTTGCCCAAGTAAACTTAGCCAACATCAAATACATTCCCAAATAAAAGCAACAACTGAAAGTCCCAAGATTGGGCATCCAAGTTTGCCCAATCTCTTTCAGTAAACTGAAGTGATCAAAACACACCAATCTCATGCAAACAACATGCAAGATTGATGTCCACAATGTTATTTTGAATTACCTTGTTCTATACATGCAAGTGACATGCAAACACCTGATTCAACATGCAACTGATACCCATTATTTGAAACACTAAGATGTACCACCCTGCAAATTTTTGGATTTGGAGTGTTCTGCAAGCAACCTCTCAAAACTGACATGCAACAACCTGCAAGATCATATAACTGACATGCAACAACATGCAAGTCCATAGGAGCAATATGAAACAACATGCAAATGACATGCAACAACATGCAAACACATGCAAGTGACATGCAACAAGTTGCAAGCACATGCAAGTCCATAGAAGCAACATACAACAACATGCAAACACATGCAAGTTCATATAAGCGACACACAACAACATGCAAGTCCACATAAGCAACATACAAGTAACATGCAAGCCCATGTAACAACATGCAAGCACATGCAAGTTCATATAAGTGACATGCAACAACATGCAAGTCCATATAAGCAACATGCAAGTCCATGCAAGTAAAATGAAACATTGTTAACTGCCACATCATATTCATGCAAATATCATGTATCTCTGAATCTACTATTAACTGCTATATCATGTTCATGCAAATATCATGTATCTCTGAATCTACTATTAACTGCTATATCATGTTCATGCAAATATCATGCATCTCTAAGTCCTTTGTTAACTCCAACATTATATCCATGCAAAGTGTATCAACAATATCCACTCATGTACATAAAAAAGCAAACTCCAAGTCTAAATATAAGACACCTCCAAAAGTGGGCGTCCAAATTAACTCCCACTCACTAAGAGTTGTCAAACTCTCAAAATAGACTTCAAGGAGTTGTTAACAAGTCTTCATGGACCCGACTCCAAACGTGGATGCCCAAGTTTGACCCTATCAAGTAGAAGTTGATTACAATAAGCCGAGTGATATAATTAAATAATAATTAATCTCTCAAAGTCCTTATGTGTTGGGGAACACATTCTAAGAACTTTGGAGACACATGAATTGGTTAGGATTGTAAGTTAATGGCTACTTATCCCAACATCCTGCTTTCTGGTTACACATAGTTTTCATTCATTTAAAATCTTTTGAAGGTAGCTGCGCCTTGTAAAACAACGTAGAGTCGTTGCAAATATTATTGCAATCGAACTCAACTATTAGTACAGTTGTCATTGTGTGGGCATGAAAATATAGAGTTAAGTGACAAATCTGTAAACTAACAGAATATATATATATATATATATATATATATATATATATATATATATATATATATATATATATATATATATATATATATATATATATATATATATATATATATATATATATATATAAGTGTCTTAGGTTTGCATGGGATTCAACCCTAGTTATTTTAATTTGGAATTTGTGGCTGGAGTGGAATATAAGAATTTTCTTAGATCAAGAAAGGGGGGTGGATAGGATTTGGGACCAGGTGTAATGCTCTCTCAATGAGATTGGAGAAATCTGGAAGAAAAAGGATTGGAAGTTGGATGCGGAGGAGGAGGTGCTAGCCAATGAATGGCCTAGATTTCGCTGGCTGGGAGGTATAAGCAGGTTTCATTAGAAGAGCACTAAAGATCAATATATTAGATGGTTTTCACCTAAGAAAGGGTGGGTGAACTTGAATTTTGATGACGCGACCAGGGGAAATCTAGGTAGGGCTAGTGGAGGCGGCATTTTCAAGGATGACAAGGGGCAACCTTTGGGATATTTCTACTTCGATTTTGGAGTTGATTCCAACAATTTAGCAGAAGCAAGGGCATTGTGGAAAGGCCTCCAGATTGCTAGAAGTAAGGAGTGGGATAGTTTGTGGGTGGAAGGTGATTCGAAGGTTGTCATAGGGCTGCTAGATAAGGGTTCCTCTAATAATTGGAGGCAAGAGTAGATTATGGTGGAGATTAGACGGCTTGCTAGGCTTTTCAGGAGTTTTAAGGCCTCACATATCAAGAGGGGTGGGAATTAGGTTGCTGATTGGGCAGCTAATCAAGGTATAGATTCAAGTGGGAAGGGTGGCTTTGCGAAGGAGGCGATGAAGGTTTCTTACCCTTATGAACTAATCAAGTTGATCCAAAACGTCACCAAGGTTCATCCTCCCGATAAAGGGATCGTTTAATAAGCAGACATTAATGTCTTATCACTCCCGAGAGTTGATACGTGCGGATTTAATGGTGGCCAGGCTGGCTCACTCATTCCTTTAGGTGGCATGTGGTAGTGATGGTAATATTTCCTTAGTTGTGTGACCTTCTCGAGTTGTTGATCTTGATGCTTGCTTTTCTCGATGTTATATTCTCATGGTGGAGGCTAGGAATGTTGCTGGTCAGGGCAAGTCGAGTGGTGGGGATGACATTTGTTGCAAGTTCAAAGGCAAGGTGGCGGTCTCGCAATCGTTGTAGAGGCAGATTCAGCGGAAGGCTGGCAGTAAAATGGTAGGAGGCAAAATGAAGAGGGCTTATACTCTGTGGAAGCATTTGAAGATGTCTAGAGAAGAGGCCATGGAAAGCTTTGTTAATTATGTTGAAGCAGAGGTGAAAAACCAAATCTTGAGGAAATGGTTGTGCCGTATGCTCTCCTTGGCGAAGGAGGTGGATGGGCAAGATGGTGAGAAGGTTCGAGTGGCAATGGCTAATTTGCTGCTCGACCCTGGTACTTCAAGGGGGCATTGGAATGTTTTTGGGGAGGCTCAATCTTTGACAATGGCGACTCTATTGTCTATTGCTGCAACTTAAGTGTTATCCCATGAGGATATGGTGGAGTCTACTAAGGTGGCTGAGGAGCACCATAAGGTGATACTGGGTCATGTTCATGATGTACTGTTGGAGGTGGTGGAGACTCACATGATGGTTGATTGCATTGCAACGAAATTGAGGGTGCCAGTACTGGAGCATACTCGACCGACGTACTCATGTGCCTGTGACGATGCTTGTGATGTGGTGGACCTGTTGGGGAAGGAAGATAAGTAATTTGTTTTAGTTTGTCAGTGCTCTGTTTTGTTGTATGTAGGTTTCCGGGAGGGGGCCTTGTAATTTACCCTTCTCGCCTTGTCAAATTTGTATATGTTTGTTTTGTATAAGGTCTTTGCAGAAGTGTGACTGATGGTCTCTATGTTGTTAAGACTCTTGGGCTTGCCCAGTTTTTGATTGGGTCCTTGGTCCCTAACTAGGGTCATAGTAACAATATATATATATAAAATTAACTAATTATAATTTTATTGTAGATATGGGTGATAACATGATGCAGGGGCATCCTAATGCATTCTTTTTTATGCAAATTGTTGTCATGTGCTAAGCTTTGAGTTTTGATTTGTTTGGTGTCAATAAGGTCATGTAAGACCATTTGGAGTCATTTAATTCCATTGTGTAATGTTTTGGAGTCAAATTGCAAAAGTTGTAAAATATTGTCAAAAAAGTTGTAAATGTGGTCATTTGTGTTACCAAGTAGTTAGAGGCTGGTTTTTTCAATTGGGATTGATGGAGACATGTTAAATATGCCTTGTAACATTGATTCAGGGGGTTGGATGAAGTTTGAATGAGAAGATAATCATTTTGCCACGTTTTACATTGCATTTTTATGTGAAAACTGATTGTAAATCACGTTGTATAGATTGATACTGTATGGTATGATCCTAAAACTGGTTGGAGAAGTTAGAGGAGAGAGTTAGCTTTCAAATGCATTTGGTTTGGTAATTTTTCATCAATTTTTGTGAAAGTTATGATAATTTTAGTGATTGCCATTTACAGATTTTTACTGTGAAACAACAAAAAACTTGCTTGGTACGGTTTTGTACGACCTGGTACGGTCAAGGGTAGGCATGGGGATGATAAAGCTATGAAATACAAAACTTTTGTTTTTTTTTTGGGAGTAATTTCATTAAGTTTTGTGAAAGTTATTGCATTTTTAGTGATGACAGTCCTTTACCCTAACTAGGTTTTCTAGTGACACTAAAAAAATTCATATCTTCCATTTGGTATGGTGAAAAATCCTATTTTTTTGTGAGAAACTCTGTTTTGACATTCCCTAAAGGATTCCAAAGTCTTGGTTTGATATCTTTTGGCCACGAGAAGTTATAGGTGACTGTTATAAGAAAAACCTTGCTAAAAAGAGAATAAACCCTAGTTGCTTGAGGGTTTAACAAATCTATGCACTGATTGATAATGGTTGGATAGGGAATCAGTGAAATATGTTGTAAGAGGACTGAAATGTCTAAAGTCTCATGCCTCATTCTGTTTTTCCTTGTTGAATCTTCATTAGGCTATTGTAGCAAGGTGCCAAAATTGAACTAGGATGCACCTAGTCTTTGTTTGTGATTAATCCTTGTATGAAATGTGTCAAGAGAGTCTAGCATAGTTCTTTTTCTCTGCAGCATAACATGAGAGATAATACTATTCAAAGACTATGTAATGCTTTGAGACTCATCTAGCACAAAGACAGACACACATCTATGAGACTAGAACTTTAGTGTATGATTAATACCATACAATCATACAACCCTTATGATGACCAGAGTATAGAGAGATTTCATTTATCTTTGTCTAGTAGTGTTAGAGGTCTTACACACTGATTAGTTATTAAGAATCTAGTCACTCCTCTATGGTTAATAAGATGTTCCCCCATTACACTAGTATGGAGAGGGTCAGGGGATATTGTGTTTTGACTAGAACAATTCTAGCTAAAAGTGCCCTGTTTGGAACTACCTTTCTTTTTCCACTTGTCCTAAATGTGGACACAACTTTGAACTTTCACCCACATGGCCTTTGCTTCTTGGCCTATTCAAAGTTATAAATGTAGTTTACAACCACTATAGTTGTGTGCTTGTGCCTTGATCATATGGTTATTATAAAGTGAAAGAAACTAAAGGCTCTTCTAGAATATAACAAACCCTCATACAATAACAAGCAAAGAAGTGGCCATCATAGATGCAACAAATGCCATCCTACTATATCTCATAATCAAAGACAAATGTTCAATTAGTAGCAAGGTGAGATGTTCAAAGTTCCCTTCAACAAAAGTGTTAGCAATAAAAATCTCTTTAGAGTAGGATCTAAATGAAAACCACCCCCTAATTGGATGAAATGGAACATTGATGAAGCCTCTAAAGGGAAATCAAGCTATGATGGGTTGGAAAAATCCTAAATGACTCACAAGAAAATTTACTTAGGGCTTACTCTTTGTTCCTTGAGTCAAATCCTTAGGATTGGTTGAAGGTTTGAAATTTTTACTCTCCTTTGAATCAACACAATATTGATAGAGAACAACTCACAAATAACTAGAGACACATTAACAGAGGTTTCCCTAATTGAAATCCTACCAATATTTTATGTGAAGGAATTTAGATGATTGCCTCTATTGGAGAAACAAAGTGAAGCCATTGTTATTGAGAAGTGAATTAAGCTATTGGATGGTTAGTTAAGGCACAAAATCCTAAATCACTATATCAATTGTGGATCCCCAAAAGTGGCCTCATATTGGACACCTTTTGGCTAGTGACTTGGTCACCATAGCCATCTCTTAAGACTATCTATTCATAACCTAGGAACCATCATTTTCCTTTAGTGTTGATGAGATGAAGTGAAGACAAGGCTCACATGAGTGATAAGGGGCTTCGCCTCGTGCTTCAAAAGTATATATTAATGCCTCTTTAACATTTTCTTTCATTATGATATCTATTGGTTTCAATGTTCTACATAGCTTTCATGATTCAAAAGTATATATTAATGCCTCTTTAACATTTTATTTCATTATGATATCTATTGGTTTCAATGTTCTACATAGCTTACAAGTTAGGTCATTGAGTCCTAAGGGAAATACATCTAGGGTCCAATAACAAATAAACCTATGAAGATGGCGTTTAACATTCTTGATTTAAAATCCTTGCAATGTATTAATTGGTTGCTTGGGGATTGCATTGTGATAGAGCTAGACCTTAAGTAAAATTTATTATTTCCCTTAGAAAATAAGCAAAGACGGCGAAGAGCAAGGAAACTCGATTTCTCATCAAACATTTTTTTTAAAGGAAGATAAGGTAGTGGAGTAGCTTTTGGTAGAAAGGAGAAAGTGAAATCATCGGAATATATGGGCATGCCAATCCCTCATTGCAAGACTATAACTCATATTTACTTAGAATTATCCTTGTGTTGTAGATACTAATTGTAATATGACGAGAAGTAATGTAATGTCTCTAATGTAGCTTTTGAACCAAACTTTCACATTAAACTATTTTAATCTAAAAGTTATACAACTCTTCCAATAGTATAGGTAGTTACCCTCTTGTATCCTAGATGCCCATTCATAAGTAAAATGGTTCTTTGTTTGTTATATTTAAGTATATTATTTTAGTTAGTATACAAGAAATTTATGAGAAATTCCACATTCATTGATTTAGGGGAGGATCTTTACCCTCATGTATTTTGTGTTAAAAAAACATATAATTAAAAAAAAAAATCATTCATGTTCCTAGTTTATAACAATAATTTACATTAAGATTCTTTTAATCATTTATCAAAATAAACATTTTTTCATAAAACACAATTGCTTCGTTTATTTGAATTAAACATATCTATAAATTTTTAATCAGACATTTTATACTCCTTATACTGTTTCACTCTAATGTTTGTTAAAAACTTATTTATTGCTAATGGTATATATTTTACAAAAGAAAAAACACTATATACTTGCAATTTTAGGAGTTTCTTCCAAATCAGTAGAAAAATCAATGCAAATAATCCTACCATTTTACATGGAGTTTATTTAACAAGTCAAGATAAATTATTGATTCTATTAAATTCAAGAACATTAATAATTACATATAAATGGTCTATAGTTTTACAAATTTACTAACTCACATATTGATTCTCTAATATTTTTTTACAGAATTCCAAGTCAAATTGTACGTTTGGAGGATCACCAATGTAATCAAAAATTGCATCCGCTCCATCAAAATCTTCTTCAACTGTATAACTACATCATTGTGGAAATTTATGTTTAAAAAAAATCCTAATATGAAAAACCAGTAAGATTTCTTATGAAAAACAATAACAAAAACTAGATTATGTTATTGCAAACAAAATAAAAATAAATAAATTTAAAAGGTCATAAATATTGATACTTATTATCATTGAAGCAATATATTTATTTAATACTATGCTAAGTGTAATATCACTTAATTAAGATTAAAGTTCGTGTAATTTGTTATTTGGTTGATAAATTTTTTGTGTAATTTGCTATTTGGTTGATAAGATTTTCCTTTTCAAATTAAGCAACTGGTTAGATGTTTTGGATTATGTTACCCTCCTAAGTGTAATATCACTTTTATTCGCTACTACCAAGAATAAGGGTATGCCTTAAAAGATATTATAAAGCTTGGCTTGTCCTGGAATGTGTGTACATTTGCTATATGGTTGACAATTTTTATTTTTTTTTGAAAACTAAGGAATTGGTTTACCAATAGATAATTGCAAATAAGGTATAATCACATTGTTGACATTTGTCAACGAGAACCCTACAACAATTGGTTGTGAAAGGGATCTTTGATTAGCTAGAAACAAGACCACCAGTGTGATCCACACCAAAATGATTACATCTTTCTTCAACTATGTTCCAAGGATGAGTTAGATAAACACACAAACCCTTGTGCTAAAGTACTAAACATTATAGGATGTAATTTGATGTTTCCTTCTATTTGTATTGAGATTTCATGGCTTTCAATTACTCTTTATTTTTTTATTCATAGAAGACTATTGGCACTATGTAGGTCTCACTTTACATAAAATAGTCTCTTGAGCCAATTTTTCCATCCTTGGACATTAATAATTATTTATTTATATAGAACTATAAAATTAATCTCTGAATAATAGATAATGGATTATATATAATAAGGGAGGAGCTTTGGTTGCAAGGGTAGAACAAAAGACATCTTGTCCATGAGAGCTTCTTCTTGTCAATTTTGCATCAGAGAGCTTCTTCTTGTCAATTTTGCATCAAAGATAGTGCTAGATGTTATTGTTTACTATTGTAGATCTTTCTCATATTTGACAACTAATGTTTTTTTGTAAATTATGTGTTGGCATTGGATTTTGTGTAAATCTTTTTAGACCCATTTTGGTAAGTTGTATGTGCATTGGTGCATTGAATGGGTGCAAAACAAGGTAAAAAGTGTGGTTTTGATATGTGACTTATTGATAACTTAGGTTTTTGAGGAAAGTTGGCTAAAAACTTTAGGATATATTTTTTAGTGAAGAATGTGAATGGATTCAATTTCTATAGTAAATGGGGTTGAGGACAAGATTGATAAATGTGTTGAAAATAGTAAGAGTTGAGGAGCTTTCCCTCTGATTAAAAATCTCAATCATTTAATTGCTAGCAAGGTGGAAGGAGGAATAACTAGGAAAAACATTTTTTGAGAAATTCATAAAGGACAAAAAGTGGTTCTTAGAGAGGGAGCAATCTTTGTTACAATCACATACAAAAAGGATAATGAGGTTGAAGCAAATGGAATCTAAGCCCTAGTGGTATCTAGGGCAAACAATAGATTTCGTAACATCATCTCTTTCTTCTAGTGATGAAATTCTAAAAACAATAGAGGAATAATAGACCAAGTTCAAAAGAAATGGCATCATTTTGTTTGGCATTTTTTTATGAATGATCATGAATGTTTGGGGAAAACAAATTTTGGTCAATTTTGTAAAATTGTTCAAAGTGATGTTTTTGTTCTTTTTCTATTTTTAAAAACTTGGGTATGACTAAGAGGATTTTGGAGAGAACATGTTCAAATATGGGGACATCTCTACTTCAAGCTCTTCCATGGGGCCTAGGCATGAATTTGGCTCAAATTACTAAGTTTGCTTCCCCTTATTTGATTGATGTGACATGTTCTCATAGATTCGGTCTTTACAACCCCATGTGTTTAAACCCACTAGAAAATTCTTAAAAATGGAAGAGGCTAGGGTTACCCTTACACATTTGAATGCTAGGGTTTTGATTTCTTCAAAGCATGTAGAAGTTTATCCAAAAGCCTAGAATTTTGCTTCAGAAACAAGAAGTTTGCAAAATTATTGGCCTAGGATGGCTTTTAGCCTAGTTCCTTTGCAAAAGAGATGGTCATTTGAGGAAGGACTACCTATAAATGGTTTTTTTTTTTTATCATATGGTATATGAGCCTCAAGATAATAAACAACATGCAATTGATAGATTGGAAATTGACAATGTTGCTCCTAAATTGGATGGTAGCAATTTGGTTAAGGATATGCCTCTTGAACCTCTACCTCCCTTGTTTGAAGAACATGAATTGTATGAGAATATATCCTCAACGGAGTACGTTGTTCTTGCAAAGGATATGTCTAAAAATATGTTTGAAGACATCTCTAAAATTGCTAGTAATTTGTTAAATGTTTTGATAAAGTAAAAGCTCGGGAAAGGGCCCAGACCCATAACAAAAGGAGCCCCCTAGGGAAGAAACAACAAGTCTCATGAGAAGTGAAACAACAAAAGACAAACAACTAGGACTAGAGCCAGCAAAACAACAAAAAACTAGAACAAACTAGAGCTAGCACAGAGCCAACACAAAGACAAAACAACGAGAGCTAGACTACTCCAGATCCTGACCTAACTAATTTAACTCCCTTGATACGATTAGGGAGTCCTTTTTTTTTAACAACTGTCCAAGTCAATCTAGAGTCCAAATCAATAGACCTAGAAGAATGGGGTGAGTCCACAACTGACTCCACCAAAGACACATCCATCAAGGAGGGGGATGGAATAGAACACGAGGCTGGGACCTTAGAAAAAATTGGGACCGCTAACAGATTTGAAGCAGAGATCGCCACACCTTTGGAGCTGGAAGGGGCAACTAACATCTGAACCAAAACTGGGAGAGAGGTCGCAGAGGGGGGCGAGGGAGCAACACACTTTGACATTGTGGGGGAAGAGGAAACATCAACCTATGAGGGCTCCTCATCCAGAGCTACCACCTGAGGGACAAAAGCGTTGATGGTTAAGTGGTCGTTAAGAGCATTCTTCCACCAAGTAGCCACACCCCTATGACGAGAGTGAGGACAAGCAGAGGCTAGATGGCCAGTAGCAAAGCATCATTGACATCTGAAGGGGAGGCCTTTATTATCAAGTAGTTGCATCTATGTCCTATCACCCACCTTCAAAACAATCTCTCCATGCAAGGGTTTGGAAATGTCGATGTCAACCAAGAAACGAGCTAGCATGGAGTGCCCTATAAATGAGGTTGTGGAGTCAACCAATAGGAAGCGGCCAAGAGTATTACCAATGTCCTCGTAGAAAGAATATTCCCAGAATTGGAGTGGGAGATTTGGTAGCCTAACCCAGATAGGTTTGATGTTGAGGGATTCAATAAGAGGGTTGAAAGATCGAGACCAAGGTTTAATAGAGAGGGAATGCACTCCCCACAACCAGACCTGACTATTCAACACAATATCCCGCTCCTTCAAGGAAGCAAAGGTCACCATAGAGAAGCCCCTGGCACAAGGGAAGAGCTATATCTTACCCTCCACCAAAGGTTTCCAGGATTCCAAAACCCACTTATTAATGTCTGGCAAGGACAACCACAAACTATTGAATCTGCAAACCACTCCATGGTGTAGATAAAATTTCTCATTCTCTTCAACATCCTGTCCACACTCGACCACTAGGGGAGGAAGAGCACAAGGCAGGGGAAAAGCACAATGCGAATGGCCAGAAGAGAGCCTTGGAGCAATGCCCTCGACTTCTAGAAACAAGGCCCTAAAAGAGTTGCGTCTACAGGAAGACTCCACATGATGAACACCAGCAACAATAGGCAGACCCACTGCATTCTCTCTATCGAATCTGGCTGACAAACAAATAGGATGAGCACCAGGGAGTGACGCCCTAAATTAGAAACCGTAGCATCTTGAGCGGGAGGAGCGGGAAGAGGAGCCAAAGCCATTTTTATCAAAAAAAAATGTAATTTGATAAATGTTGATGATTCCATGTCTAAACTTCATTCCTTAGAAAATTTTCTCACTAATTAGATTATTGAAATTGATGTTGTTAGGAGTACTCCCTCTAAGGTCCTTCATAACTTATCCTTTCTTTAGAAAATCAATTGATTATTGAGCCTATTGGGGGAGATACATTAGGCTCAAAGTTGTTCCATTAGGAACAAGAAATAGTGCCAAGAGTGTTAAATTGAGTAGAGGTGTGGAAGATGATTGTGCTAGGATCTTAGATGACTCTTTTAAAGTTAAGGAGGTTAAGAAGAGAAAACCTCTCTCCCCATCAATCGAATAAAGAGGTGAGATGAGGAGGGAGGATGGAATAAATACTAGTTGTTTTTAAAGGTTGTCTTAGCCCAAGCATGGCCCTAAGTGTTGGAAACTTGCTGGTGTTGTCATTGATGTCAACCTCCAGCAGATGGTTCACTTGGTTTCCAAGTGTTTTTGTTAAAATTTGATAAAAAAGTGTGCAGTGTGACAAAGGTGTGCTCAGTGTTGTGCTCCACATTTCTTCCTAGTTGAAGATATGCTTGTGCGGTTTGGAAGTGATGATCAAAGGTATTCAAAGGTGTTATATCTAGAGTTTCAGGTTTCGGATCGTGCGGAAGTAGAAGATATGTTTGACAGAGTGTTTGACTGTGAAGAAGACAGTCTTGGAGAAATGAGATTGCTCCGCATTGAGGTCTCCTATCTTGCGGATCTGGGAAAGTGCTTATATTATCTATATCTACCTTCCCTTGAAGTTTCTAGTGTTGAGGTGCTCCGCAAGTTCAGTTCTTGGGTTGGTGTTCAGTAGTAGTGTATCTTGATGTGCAAAATGAAGACATTCTATATTCCAGGTGGTTGCGGTAGTATTGCAGAAGATTTTGATGATGCTGAATATTTTAGGAAGGTGTGTGGATGTTGTGGAGTGTCTCTCTCTGGTCCGCATGATGTTTTTGGACTCGGAGAAGTGTGGATGTGGTCATTAGCTCAGGTTTGGCCGAATTGGCTTACTAGCGCCATGTCTGGAGGTACCTCGTGGATTGTGGATGTGATGAGTAGCTTGGTGATATAGAATTGAGTCCTAGTTAACCCTTGACATGGTCCACTTTCACTTCTTTCCATTGTGGAAGTGTTTAGTACTGACCTAATTGGTGTTGCACATTTGAGGTGCACATGCTTCATTAGGACCGACCTAATTGAGATAGGTCTTGGTTGTAGATAGTATAAATGCAAGATGAAGTTGAGTGGAGAAATGCAGAGAAGATGACGCGAATGTGAATCAAGGGTAGTGAGTTGTGTGAGCTTAAATGCTTATGACTCCGGAATGCAGTGAGCAGAAGGTGTCTACATTTTAGTGTGTTTGAAGTTGTTGGAGGCAGTTCGCCAAAGGTTGCAGATAGAAAGAAGTGGCAGTGGTGGATTTCTACTGTTGCTTTGAGATAGTGAATCTCTCTGTAATAGTCTTCTTCTTTCTTCTCTCTTTTGGGCAGTGAGCCTATTTGTTTTCGGTGTTGCTATTCATATATATGTGAGCTAATCCTCACCATGGTTTTTCCCTTCTTGTGTTTTCCACGTAAATCTGGTGTTCTTATGTGTTTGATTGTGTTTGCATTGATGCTCCATATGTTTACATTCTTCTAATGCATAATAAGAGGTTGGTGTTTGGAATTGCTTTGAGGGTTTAATGTTTTAATACACAACTGATTCACCCCCCCTCTCAGTTGTCCTATGCATTCTAACAATTGGTATCAGAGCCAAGTTCCCTGAAGAAGCTTAACGACTTGGGGTAGATCTGGATGGCACACAGGAAAGGTATGGAGGTTCCAGTGTTTGATGGAACAAATTATGCTTTTTGGAAGACCAGGATAGAAAGCTTTCTTGTGTCTCTAGGGTATGACGTATGGAAGATAGTTGACAAAACGTATACTATACCTGCTAATGGTCCAAAAGATGAAGATGAGATTAAAGAATATGAGAACAATGGCAAGGCAAGGAGCACTCTTCTGAACAGCCTTTCCGATTCTGAATTAGTGAAGGTAATGAGCTACAAAACTGCACATGAGATCTGGAAGAAGCTGGAAAGTATCTATGAAGGAGATGACAAGGTCAAGCAAGCAAAGATGCAAAATTTGAAGGCGAAGTTTGAAACCCTAAAGATGTCATAGGATGAAAATATTGCAAGCTACATGCAGAGAGTGGATGAAGTTGTTAACTCCATCAATGGTCTTGGTGGAAAGCTGGAGGAAAGTGAAGTGGTTAAGAAGGTACTAAGAACTCTTCCAAAAACTTATAGTGCTAAAGTTCCTGCTATTGAAGAAACTCAAGATTTGGATCAATATTCTAGGGATCAAATGTTTGATACTCTAACTACTTTTGAGATAAGAGAATTTGGTCAAGATGATTCAAGAAAAGAAATTTCCTTTAAAGGCTAGCAAGACAAAAAAGAATGTTGAATCAGATCCAAATGACTTTGATGAAGTGGAAACAAATTTTGTAAGCATATTGAAAAAGGGCTCTGAAAAATACAGAGGTAAGCTACCCTTCAAATGCTTTAACTGTGGAAAGATAGATCATTATGCTTCAAAATGTCCGATCAAAATTTCAAACGACAAATATAAGGACAACGAAGGTAAATCATTTAGGAGAAGTTATTATGTTAAGGAAAATGATAACATATCTGATGATGAGTCTGACTATCTAAATGATGAAAGTAATGAATGCTTGTTTATGGCTTTGAATGATGGAACTAATTCTGAAAGGGGTATGAAGGAAATTTCTCCAGAAACAAAGCACAATATCAAAGGAGCTTTGATAACTGCTTTTCATGCAAGAGAAGAGGAGAACCACTGGTTAATTGATAGTGGGTTTTCAAATATGACTGGTGATAGAATAAGTTTGTGAAGCTTGAGAAGTATGATGGAGGTTTTGTTAAGTTTGGAGATGATGCATCTGCTAAGATCTGTGGAAAAGGTTCAATCAGTTTTGATGGCAAGCATAATACAGATGATGTTCTTTATGTCAAGGGTTTCCGACATAATCTTCTAAGTATAGGACAAATGTGTAGCAGAGGATATAACCTTGTATTTTAGGATGGCGACTGTGAAATCAGAAAAGAAAACTCCGGATCTCTGGTTGCTATAGGAACAAGGACAAAAGGAAATGTATATCAGCTCAAAGGTGCTAATGGTATGTGTTTCATGACTCAAACTAATGGATGTTGGCTATGACATAGAAGAATGTGTCACGTCAATTTTGACAATCTAGTGAGAATCAATTCTACTCAAGCTGTGAGGGATCTGCCAAGAATTACAAAGCCTATCAATGCAACCTGCAAGGAATGTCAAATTGGGAAGCAAACAAGGAAGAATTTCAAAATCAAAGAGTATTCTACCACCAGACCTTAAGAGTTGGTGCATACAGATCTGTGTGGACCTACAAGAGTAGGAAGCTTTCAAGGTGACATGTATTTGATGTTGTTAATTGATGATTACTCTAGAATGACTTGGGTAACTTTTCTCAAAGAAAAATAAGAAGCTCTAGATAAGTTTAAAGCATTTAAGGCTATGGTTGAAAATGAAATTGATCTGAAAGTCAAGTGTTTGAGGTCTGACAGAGGTGGTGAGTTCACCTCCAATGAGTTTAATTGCTTTTGTGAAGATCATGGAATAAAGAGGCATTTGTCAGCCCCTAGGACTCCTCAACAGAATGGAGTGGTGGAAAGAAAGAACAAGACTGTTTAGGAAGCAACAAGGACAATGTTGAAAGATGCAAATCTACCGGATATCTATTGGAGAGAAGCTATTCACATTGTAGTCTACATACAAAACAGAGTGCAAGAAAGGGTCAAAAGTTCAACAACTCCATATGAACTATGGTATGGAAGAACTCCTACTGTAAAATATTTTAGAGTGTTTGGAAGCAAGTGCTACATTAGGAGAGATGAAGAAAACTTGGGAAATTTTGATACAAGATCAGATGAAGGAATCTTCCTTGGATATTCCACAAAGAGCAAGGCTTATAGGTGTTACAACAAGAGGCTAAAGAAGCTAGTTGAAGGTGCAAATGTCAAAGTGGATGAGGAACCACATCAAAGCTCAGTATTGATAGAAGGATATGAATCTGATGAGCTCCCTTGCAGAGAAGAAACAGAAGAAGAGAAGGAAAAGGGGAAGCAAGTTGATGAAGAAGAGGCCTTGGAAAGGATTCCTAAGACCCCCAAGTATGTGCAGAAGAATCATTCTGAAGATCAGATCATTGGAGATAAGAACTGAGGTGTATTAGCAAGAAGAAATATTGCTATGGTAGATGAACAGGTAAATTTATGCTTATTGTCTAAAATAGAACCCAAAACAGTGACTGAAGCATGCAAAGATGAGCACTGGATCAAGGCTATGGAAGAAGAATTGATGCAGATTGAGAAGAATCAGACTTGGGAAGTTGTCCCAAGACTAGTAGACAAAAATGTAATATGAACTAAGTGGGCCTTCTAGAACATATTGAATGATAATGGAGCAGTAGTTAGAAATAAGGCTAGGCTTGTGTGTAAAGGCTACTCACAAGTGGAAGGAATAAATTATGAGGAAACATTTGCTCCACTGGCAAGATTGGAGGCCATTCGAATGTTCTTGGCCTTTGCAGCTCATAAGGACTTCAAAGTCTATTAGGTGGATGTGAAATCTGCATTCTTGAATGGAGAATTGGAAGTATACATTGAATAACCAGAAGTCTTTCAGTTATCAAATGATCCAAATATGGTCTGCAGATTGAAGAAGGCATTGTATGGACTCAAACAAACTCCTAAAGCTTGGTATGCAAGGTTGGATAGGTACCTGCTGCAACAAGGTTTCAAAAAGGGCATTGCAGATAGAAATCTGTATTTCAAAGTTGAAGAAAATCAAATCCTAATTGTGAAGGTATATGTTGATGATATAATCTTTGGAGGAAATGAAGGTATGTGCAAGGGATTTGTAGAATAGATGCAGAAAGAATTTGAAATGTCAATGTGTGGGGAAATTAATTTCTTCCTTGGGTTACAAATCAGTCAATCAAAAAAAGGTATTTTCATTTCACAATCGAAGTATGCTAAGGAAATGTTGAAGAAGTTTGGAATGGAAGACTCCAAACTAGTGTGTGCTCCCATGACTACTGGTTGTAAGTTAAGAAAAGATGATGAATCTCTTAAGGCTGATCAGAGCAAGTACAAATCAATGATTAGTGGATTGTTATACTTGACTACTACTAGACCAGATATCATGCATGTAGTTTGCCTTGTGGCTAGATTTCAAGTGGATCCCAGAGAGTCACATGTTTTAGCAGTAAAGAGGATATTCAGATACTTGAAAAGCACTTGGGAGTTTGACCTATGGTATCCCAAGGATACTGATTTCTCCTTGAGTGCATATACAGATGCAAATTGGGCAGGATGTACAAATGATAGAAGAAGTACAAGTGGTGGTGCTTTCTTTATGGAAAGCAGAGTTGTCTCATGGTTAAGTAGGAAGCATGACTCGGCGTCATTATCTACTACAGATGCAGAGTACATTGTAGCATCATCTTGCTGCACACAAGTATTATTGATGAAGAAGACATTGAAGGATATCAAAGTGTCATCTGATGAACCTATTCCTATCTTATGTGATAATACAAGCGCTATCAACATTTCAAAGAATCTGGTAATGCATTCAAGGATAAAGCATATTTCAATCCGGTATCACTTCCTAAGAGAGAAGGTTGTAGAGAATGAGGCGAAATTGGAGTATGTGCCTACCAAGTATCAAGTTGCTGACATCTTTACAAAGGCTCTTCCTAAGGATACTTTTGAGTATCTTCGACAGAAGTTAGGGGTTATTGCCCCTCCTTTTAACTAGATGCACAAGTGTGTGCATCTGTCCGGGAAGCATTTCAAGATACATTTTTGGTCTTGGACTAATGTTGCATGACTCGGTGTCATTATCTACTGCAGATGCAGAGTACATTGCAGCATCATCTTGCTGCACACAAGTGTTATTGATGAAGAAGACATTGAAGGATATCAAAGTGTCATCTGATGAACCTACTCCTATCTTATGTGATAATACAAACGCTATCAACATTTCAAAGAATCTGGTAATGCATTCAAGAACAACACATATTTCAATCCAGTATCACTTCTTAAGAGAGAAGGTTGTAGAGAATGAGACGAAATTGGAGTATGTGCCTACCAAGGATCAAGTTGCTGACATCTTTACAAAGGCTCTTCCTAAGGATACTTTTGAGTATCTCCGACAGAAGTTAGGGGTTATTGCCCCTCCTTTTAACTAGATGCACAAGTGTGTGCATTTGTCCGGGAAGCATTTCAAGATACATTTTTGGTCCTGGACTAATGTTGAAGGCTACCTCTCAGGGGGAGTAGGTAGTGATACTATTGGATGGTACAATCAGATGAAGCATATCTTATGACCTTAAGGGGGAGAGTGCAGAAAAGTGAGAGCAGTGGAGATAGAGCAGGTACTTGCTAGTGTTGTAGTTATTGCCCTTTGTCATTGATGTCAAAGGGAGAGAGAGTTAGAGTGGCTGAAAAACCATAGTACAGGAAAGCGTGTGAAGAGTAAGAGTTGCTTTAGTCAGGGGGAGTACTATTGAGCTGTTGATTAATTGCTTTAAGTCTTGACGGTTTTTCAAAGAGTTGGTGTTACCATCAATGACAAAGGATGAGATTGTTGGAAACTTGCTGGTGTTGTCATTGATGTCTATTGGGACTCCTATTTTCCATGCCTCAAAATTGCAAATTTTTGTCAAATTCTTCAAATTTTTCTAAGTAGTCCATGTGCTTTTAGCCTGGTGCATGTTGTTGACCCCCTAATTTTGGCTAAGTCTGAAACCCTGAAAACCTTGAAAATTTGGCTAAGTCTGAAATCTGGTGGATCCTCCAAATTCTAGAATCTGCATTTTAACTCCTATGGATCCAAAACCTATCTCTAACATCCTGATAGTATATTTTAATCAACTTATACTTAAAATATATTTTAAAATATACTGTCCCAAGGCAATTTCGGGCCCTGAGGCAATTTTGGGCACTGAGGAGATTTTGGGCCCTGAGGCAATTTCGACACCTAAGGCAATTTCGGGCCCTGAAGGGATTTCGGGATTTTGGGACCAAAGCAAATTTTTGGACCTTTTCCATAAGGTCCAAAAGTTCTAGGTCCTCCCACGGATCCGATCCCCATTTTCTCTCGACCCCTGCAACATAGTGATAAGGTTCCGGCGGGACTTCAGGGCCCAATGGGACTTTTGGTCTTGGTGCAAAATCATCTCGGACCCCCTGAATTTTCAAGGTGATTTTGGAGGTGCAAAATTTTCAGTTTTCAAATGTTTTTTGAGGAAAGGGCTAAGTTTTTCATGGAGTATCGGGTCAAACTTTCAACTTTGATTTTCAACAATTTTGGTCATTTCGGGATTTCGGGCCCAAGGTGCATTCCGGGACTTCGAGACCAAAGTGGATTTTTGGACTTTTTCCAGAAGTCCAAAAGTTCCAAGTCCTCCCACCGACCCGACACCTGCCGAAGGCCTAGGAAAGCCCAGAAACATGCAGAAACACGCCACCAACTCTCTGATAGTCATTTATCACAAAGTGGGTGGTTGAAAATGGTGTTACTAATGCCATTGGTGGAGTTGGTAGGGTTTTCCTTACCATCCGAGTTGCAAATGATATAAAAGAAGAATTGAAATTCTTTTCAAGGGTGGGTCATCTTTACCATTTTTCTGGCAACTAAGTGCATAGCTCTCTAGGGTTTCAAAGAGCAGAAAAGTGACAGTTCTCCAACAGATAAAACACAGGTTATGAAAGGCTTTTCATATTGATTTCAGTTATCATTGTATGAATTTCTCCTTTTGTAATTTTTCAAGGAAAGCCTAAGTTTAGCTAGGTTTCCTCTTGCAACACTTCGTGGTATGACTGTAACCATTTATCAGATGAATTAGACAAATTCTTAAAACATTACATGCTATGTAATGATCTCTTTTATGGTTATAGATGAATGATTATATGTTGCAAAGGATTACTAAGTATTTTTTTCTTTGATAGTTGTCTTTCTTGCATATGGGTATCTAGATAGTGCATGTTTCATTTCTTTCATCATTTTCTTCCTTCTCCTGAAGTGTTGACTTTGTAACCCAATATATTAGGCACCGGTCTGAAGTATTTGATCACCCACACTCTTAAAAAATCCAAAACAAACTTATCATGTGTGAAGCAAGTAGTAAGTTTATTTGTCTTGCAAACAAGCATACCTGTACTTTTCATTGTCAATGGGAGTGCCTTTACATCAGCTATATAGGGGTTATTAGTGACAACCAATTGTTTTAGGTCTAGTGACAGTCTTTGGGGCCTAAAAGACGAGTTGGGTTTGGTTGCCCTTTCAATTTTAGTTGTTCATCTAGTGTTTGAAGCCAATACCTGTTCAGGTATACCCCTTGGAATATCCCTCCTGAGTCTAAGCTGAGCTCAAAGTGTAGAGGAGCCTACCCACTCTTGCAAGTTGGCCAAAATCACCCTAAACTTGTTGATGAATCTCTTCCTATCACCCAGAATGACCATCCCTGGCCTAGGTGATTTAGGAATGATTTAGGGTTTAGGGTTGCAGCTATTTTGGGTCCCAACAGATTGGTGCCATTGCTGGGGACTTTTAATATCTTGGTTTAAATTTTGAAGACCTTTGCAACAGTCACTAAAAAGTTCTTCCCATCAGGGAAGTGGCAACTCTGTCAGTAAAAAACCCAGAAAGTTAGTTTTCAACAATATTGAAATGGACCATAGAAGAAGGGCAAAGGATTATTCAGAACATGAAATCTCCTCAAATCGCTCAAGAAGTCTACGAGATAGGGGTATAAGAAGATACCCTAATGTGGTACCACCTTTGAATGCCCAGGACCAAGTGGGTATTTCTGGAAGAGATGATGCATTTGATGACAGAAGAAGTCAGCATCAATACACTTTTGAAGATTCAGCTGACAATATACTCAGAACAAATAGAAAGTTAAATAGAGACAAGTATGATGTTAGAAGAAATTAGAATGTTATTGGCAGGGGAAGAAAAGACATGCATCATGATGTTGATATGAGAACATTCGGCATGCCTCATGACAATGAAGAGGCTCGTCAGAATGACTAGCAACATATTTCACCGACAAGATCAGTCAGTGGCCAACATGATAATATTCCTAATGAGGGAGAACACCTTGATGATGAGGAGAGAGCAAGCACTCTCTATGAGGAATTGGACTTGCTTGATCATATTAGAAACATACAAAGAGGGGTTTAGGCCTTATTGGAACAACAACAATCTCAACTTGCTTAGCATACCTAGGTGAATCAAAACACACAGCACCAAGGCCATAATATACCTCAATAACATCAACAGAGACAACGACATCAACATCATAATCAGCAAGGCCATAACTTTCAGGCCAATCAAAGACAACAACAACATAGGCAACGACAAATGGGACAACGGGGTGCAAATAATGCCCATGCTCAGAACATGCACAATCAACCCCTGCAGAATCAAGTGAATCAGCAGTAGGGCAATGTCCAGAATGTTAGGCCTGCAGTGAGCAGAAGGTGTGTACATTTCAGTGTGCTTGAAGTTGCTGGAGGTAGTGAGCCAAAGGTTGCGGATAACAAGAAGTGGCAGTGGTGGATTTCTCATGTTGCTTTGCGATAGTGAATCTCTTTGTAACAATCTTCTTCTTTCTTCTCTCTTTTGGGCAGTGAACCCTTGGCAGTGAGCCTATTTGTTTTCGGTGTTGCTATTCATATATATGTGAGCTAATGCTCACCGTGGTTTTTCCCTTCTTGGGTTTTCCACGTAAATTTGGTGTGCCTATGTGTTTGATTGTGTTTGCATTGATGTTCCATATGTTTACATTCTGCTAATGCATAATAAAAGGTTGGTGTTTGGAATTGCTTTGAGGGTTTAATGTTTTAACACACAACTGATTCACTCCCCCCTCTCAGTTGTCCTATGCATTCTAACACTAAGTCTCCTCCAAAGAACTAATGAGAAGTATTAGTTGCAACATGATGTGTTTAGAGACTCGGAATAGGAAAGCAATTATGATGATGTTTAGGGGATCTAGATAGAACATTGTTTTTCTTCTTTTACAATAGGTACAAAAAGAATTGGGCCCTTAAATTAATCTAGCCATACGCAATCCAAATTTCAACTTTCTAAGATAAAGGTAAGGGAGAAGCATGGGAGTGGGGAGCGAGGAGATGGATTGTGATCCTTCTTGATAATGAATGGGAAGGCAAGGTTTTACATAGTAGCTACTCTCCTTGTGCTAGGTTAGTTTGCATGATTATAGAGAAAGAAGGGGGCAATTTTGTTTGACCTCAAGTTATGACTATAGCACTACTGCATGAGAGGTAATGCGTGTTGGTTTTAGGTTAGTTTTGCATTGGGACTGAAAATTCATCCTCAAATTTTTCTTTGTCAATGGACCTTTTGATGCTAAACTAACTCGAAATCTAACACTAAATTTTTCAATTTATCCCAAATGCATCACTCTGTGTTGTAATACCTTCTCCACCCCTTATATAATAAGTGGGACTACTTTAAATAGGGTATGTTAAATGTGTTAGTCATTTGCATTGGGAGGAATACACCCTCAAAGTGGTTTTTTGGATTCATCTAGGGCAAAAGGTTGACACATTTTTCAACTCAAGACAACAGATTTTATGCTTTTTGACTAACAAAAAACCCTACGAGTAAACATTTACACAATTTAGCTAAACATAAAAACTAAACAATGCAAGTATGCATAAGGATTGAATAGGTTAAACATAAAGACATGCAAACTTCAACTTTGAGCAAACTTGTAATATAAAGCTTGCAAAATTGCTAAAAGCAATTTAATCTTACCTCAGTACATATAACAAACAATACAAAACATCTCAATAACAATTCAGAAGCAAGATAGGCATAATAAATTATATTGAACAAATACTATATTCTGGATAAAAAATATGAGTGAATAGCAATTTGAGCGTAAAGTAGGCATGAAAATTACCATTGAAAAACTAAATACAAAATGACACTTATTTATAAGGTTTACAAAATAGTGCATGAGAAAATAACAAAAAAGCTAACTATGACTTCAACACTAAAAACAAACTGCTTGCTATGGTTGATCACAAAGACTCATTTTCATCGATGTTTCCTTCTTATTTATAGAAGATTTGCCTTTTTGTTGAAACCAATAAGCGATTTTCATAGGCACATTCCCTTGCTATTAATAGTTTTTTGCTATATTTAATTATGGCTAGCTTCTTGTCACTCATTGGTGTGTCCGTATCAAATATGTAACAATACTTTGAAACTTGAGTTTGAATCCCTTTGATAGGCACACACTTCTAGCTACTATGCACACCTCTATATGGGGTTTTTGAATTTCATTTTTCCACTTTGCATAGCCCTTATCCAAGTGCATCCTCCTTTACACATGCCAATACACTATAAAATAGACTTTGAATTTGCACTTCTGACTTCTTTTGTATAGGTGCACACTTCATCACCAAGTGGGCACCTTTGAATGCAAGTTAAAATAATTTTTGAAATTTGAAATATCCTTTAATCAAGTGAATACTTCATCATTAGATGTTCACTTTTGAATGTGATTTGAACTTGAATATTCCTTTGGTGAGGTGTGCACTACACCCCAAACGTGCACCTAGTAACTAGATTTGAAACTTGATCTTGAAATCATATTTTCTCCCTTTGTTGAGTGCACACTTCACACTCCTAGTTGCATCTAACAAGGGAAATTGGCACTTTGGATTTGCACGTTTGTTCAAGCGCACCCCTTTGCAGGAATCAAATAAGGGTATCTTACAACATGAAAGTGTTGGGGAGAAGATCCTTGTAAACTTATTGGTTGTAAACTCCATACGAAGCTTGTAAATAGAGTGTCGACAGAGGTAATTTGCAATAGTAATCGTGGGTAGACTATTGACCCAAGGCAATTTACACTAGATCCAAGATGCTGGCATGAAGAGGACATGGTATTGTTAATGTCTCTAGAAGGATGGAAGAGATGCTTGAAATGATGAAGGCTATGAAGATCCAAATGGATGCTTTTGAAGAAGATTGTAGAAGAAACCATAACCCTAGAAATGAAGAAAGTGATGAAGAACAAGAAGTTAGCCCTACCAAGCAAAGTGAAAGTGAAGCGGAAGACAAGGAAGAAAGGATGTCAAAAGCTATCAAGTATTGGTAAGAAAACTAGAGTATATGTTCCAAATTATTCTGGTAGTCTAAATTTTGAAGAAGTGATAGATTGGATAATTGATTTAGAAGAACATTTTGAGTATGGAGATATTGATAACTCGAATAGAGTAAAATTTTCTAAGACTAAGTTGAAGGGTCATGCCGCCATCTGGTGGAAGGAAGTTCAGCTAAAAAGAAATAGAAAAGGTAAATCTAGTATTGGAAAAATTGGACAAGATGGTGAAGAAAATCAATTCTAAGTTTATTCCTGCAAATTATAAACTAGAGTTACTAAATGAGCTACACAACCTAAAGCAAAAGGATACGACTGTGAAAGATTACATTAAAGAGTACTATATAGACTAACAATCCATTCAAGACATCATGATGAGGGAGTAGAGAAAGTGGCTAGATACATGAATGGATTAATAGAATCAATACATGAAGAGTTGAATATGTTAAATATCTAGACGATAAAGGAAGCATATTAGATGGCCTTAACCATAGAGAGTAAATTGAGCAGAAGATTTGGAGATAAGCAAAAGATTTGGAGACAGGGAAGGAAGGTTTTAGGAAGATAGGTCTCACTATGGTGACAAGAATCCATATGTAGAGGATCCTATGAGTAATAGCCCATGTTCCAAGGAGGGAGGAGGCAATAATTCCCACTGCAACAACAGGGAAGGAAGTAATCCATATTGCAAGGATAGAGATGATATCAATTCTTACCACAATAATATAACTAATGGATATCAGAAAGACAAGGGAAGATATGGTGAAGGTGATGAGAGGCCCTTCAGGGGAACATGCTTTAGGTGTAGGGAATGACACCAAGCATTTGAATGCCATCAAGGCCAAGGAATCCCTAACAGGAGGCTAGAAGGGAAAGCAAGAGTTGCACATGTTGATGAGGAGACTAAGAAATCATGTAGCTTTGAGGATGAACTAGAAAGAGGTGAGTCACTTGCTACAAGGAGAGCTTTTTTAAAATATGATTATGAGGAAGAACCAATATAGAGAAAAAGTTTGTTCAAAACAATATGCAAATCAAGAGGTAAGTGTTGTAAGGTTGTTATAAATAGTGGTAGTAAGGATAATTTGGTGTCTAAAGAAATGGTTGAAAAGTCAAAATTGGAAATGTTAGAACATCCTAAACCATATAAGATTGTTTGGTTGAAAAAAGAACATAAAGTGTTAATGAAGGAACAATGTTGGGTCAAATTCAAGATAGATACATATCATGACGAAGTTTTGTGACATATAATGCCAATGGATGTGTGTCATTTGCTATTTGGAAAACCATGGCAATTTGACAGAAGTGTTGTACATGATGGAAGAGAAAATACTTACAATCTAACAATGAATGGAAAGACAACGATTGATTCCACTAAAAGAAATAGGATTTATCTACAATAGCACAAGAATTTGTTTGGTGGATGGAAGGAAGTTCTTAGATGGCTTGAGACATGAAAATATGTGTTTTGCATTGATTCCTAAGGTATGCGACACCGCAGACACATCATGAACCATCGTAGATATAGAAAAGATATCATAGGAAGATGTTTTAGAATTGTTGAAAGAATACAAGGGCATCAAATCAAACAATATGCTAGATGGATTACCACTAGTAAGGAGTATTGGTCACCATATGGATCTAATTCTAGGGGCAAGTTTTCCAAATAAGGCAACACATAGGATCACACTAGAAGAAAATGAGCAGTTCAATCAACAAGTGTAGGAGTTGTTGAGAAAAGGGTTGATCAGAGAGAGTTTAAGCCCATGTGTGGTACCCACAGTACTAGCACCCAAGAAGGATGGTGAGTGGAGGATGTGTACAAATTCCAAAGCAATAAATAAGATTACTATAAAAGATAGGTTCCCATTGCCAAGGATGACATAATGGATTGTGTGAGTGGAGCAAAGTATTTCAATAAGATTGATTTGAAGAGCGACTATCATCATATCAAAATCAGAGAATGGGATGAGTGGAAAATTGCATTCAAGACAAATGAAGGATTATATGAATGGTTGGCTATGCCCTTTGGGTTAACCAACACACCAAGTGCATTTACGAGATTGATGAATGTGGTACAAAATCAATTTTTTGGTAAGTTTGTGATTGTTTACTTGGATTGTATTTTGATTTTCAGTGGAACTAAGGAAAAACACCTAGGGCATATTAGACAAGTATCGTAGAGGCTAAGGTAAGATAAGATGTTGATTAATGTGAAGAAGTGTAGTTTCAAGAAGAGGGAATTGGTATAGTTGGGATTTGTAATCTCAACAGAAGGATCGAAGATGGATCCAAAGAAAGTTAGAGTAATTGTTGAGTGGCCTACGCCAACAAATGTTGGAGAAGTAAGATATTTCCATGGTTTGGCAAGATTCTATAGGAAATTCATTAGAAATTTTAGTGGCCTTTGTGCACCGTTAACTAAGACAATGCGGGGGGGGGAGACAAGAAGAATTTAGACAGACATTAGGACCAGATAGTAGTTTTGAGTTGCTAAAGAGAAAGGTAACATAACAACCAATGTTAGCATTACCAAATTTCAACAAGGTAATCTAGGTTGATTGTGATGCAAGTGGGAATGCAATAGGAGTATTGTTGAGCTAAGAAGGCCGGCCAGTAGCTTATTTAAGTGAAAAGTTGAATGAGGCAAGGAAAAGATATTTAGTCTATGACGAAGAATTTTATGCCATAATCCAAGCATTGAAGCAATGGAGGCATTACTTATTGCCAAAGGAGTTTGTGACATACAATAATCATCAAACATTGCAATATTTGAGTAGTCAAGGTAAGTTGAACCAAAGGCACAAGAGATGGGTTGAGTTTATGCAAAGTTATATTTTTGTGTTGAAGCATAGGAGTGGAAAATCAAATAACATTGCAGATCCATTGAGCAGGAGACAAAATTTGCCTATGAAAGATGAGAGAAGCAATTGGATTTGAAGAGTTGAAATATTTGTATGAGGTTGATCCTAATTTTTCGGACGCATGGAAAGCATGTAATAAGACGGTAAACATGGGTAGAAGTAAGTGGTTGGATTACTTAATTCAAAATGAGGAGATGTTTAAGGGTAATTAGTTGTGCATTCCAAGACATTCAATGAGAGAAAATTTGATTAAGGAGAAGTATGGTGGTAGTTTAGCAGGACATTTTGAGGTATATAAGATAATAGCATTGGTGAATGAGAACTAGCTTTAGCCACAAATATATAAGGATGTGAGAAAATTTGTTCAAGGTTGTAGAACTTGTCAAGTTGCCAAAGGAAATAGTCAAAATGTTGGTTTGCATCAGCCATTACTAGTTCTGGAGAAACCTTGGGAAAATATAAGTATAGATTTTGTCCTAGGGTTGCCAAGGGTCCAAAGAGGGTATGATTCAATATTTGTAGTTGTGGATATATTTTCTAAGATGGTATATTTCATTCCATGTAAGAAAAACAATGATGTGGTGCATGTAGATCATTTATTTTTCAGAGAAGTTGTAAGATTGCATTGATTACTGAGGGTATAGTTTCAAACAGGGATGCAAAATTTGTTGGTTTCTTTTTTAGGACATTGTGGAAGATGATGAAGACATTTGAAATTCAGTTCAACATATCATCTACAGACTGATGAGTAGACAGAAATGGTAAATAGGAGCTTGGGCAATTTGTTGAAATGTCTTGTTGGAGAGAAGACAAGAAATTGGGTCACGATTTTAGCACATGTAGAGTTCACATATAACAATTTACTAAATAGACGTATAGAGAAAACATTTGTAGTAGCTTATGGTAGTTGTCTAAGAAAGAAACGTATTAGAATTGAGAGAAACCAATAATGAGGAAAAGAGAAGTGCGAAAGTAGAAGAGCTTGCAGAACATGTGAAGGAAGTGCATGTGGAAGTAAAGAGTCACATGGAAAAGATGTATGGTAGATATAAGCATTTAAGGCTGATTAGAAAAGGAGACACAAGGAGTTTGCGGTTGGAGAAGTAATGGTATAACTTAGGAAGGAAAGATTTCTATATGGAACATATAACAAGTTGAGAATCAAGAAGTTTGGTCCTTGTAGAATTATGAAAAGACTTGACTCAAGAAATTCTTATGAAGTGGAGTTGTCAAAAAGTTTAGGTATATTGTTAGTGTTTAACATTGTAGACCTATACTAGTACCAAGAAGGAGTTGGAAAATAATGGCACAATCAGATATTGCAATAGCCAAAAGAAGAGATTAAGGAAATTCTTGATAGTAGGATTGGGAGAAGCATATGGAGTAAACAATGAGGAGTACTTGGTGAAGTGGAAGGGAAGGCTTGAAGAAGATTCATCATGGATTTCAAAGGTTGAGGTAGACTGTGTTGGTTTCCTTCTAGTCAGTAGAAAGTGACGGACTCACTTTTCAATCAACACCAATTGTTTGATTTATAAGCATCCCTAGGTGTAAGAAGGTTGAGGTAGACTGTGTTGGTTTCCCTCTAGTTAGTAGAAAGTGACAGACTCACTTTTCAATCAACCCCAATTGTTTGATTTATGAGCATCCCTAGGTGTAAGAACAATCTTGCATCCCCAAAAATATTTTTCTTTCACTGGTTTGTTTTGTTTGTAGGTTTTCATTTTTTCAATCATTAGTTAGTTACTGTAAATCCTACCACATTTCACTATAGTAGCATATTCGCGGTTGGGCACATGTTCTACATTGATCCTACAACGTTGCATTCAATTTCAAGAAGTTTCTAATTACTGCAAAGACATCAGTTTTGGCCCATTACCAAACGTAGTAACATAGCAAACATTTTACTGCTCAAGGCATGTGACAACTTTTTCATAGCTCATGGCAACAAAGGAGCACACGTCGAGGCACATTAGGCCCAAGAGGTCTTAGGGTATGAACCACATCAAAACTATATTGATCCATCATTACCATGTTTATTTCTAAAGACTCACCTACACATTTGGTTGACTACACGTTCCACAAAGCATTGAGTTTTGCACCGCCTTGTGATTGACTGGAATCACTCATAAGGCTAGAAGTTGATATATAAGCACCCTTGAAGATCATTAGAAGTTAGCAAAGAAAATAGACAAGAGCTTGGCATGGCATTGTATTGCAATATCTTGTGAACTATGTAATTTACCCATTTGTAATCAAACAATTGAGGCCTAGCATGTTGGAAGCCCATTGCGATATATTGTAATTTTGTTGTAACTGTGAATGAATAGAGAACTTGTTATTTACTATTCCATTTATTTTTGTTGTGTGTTTGCCTGTCTGGTTGCATGATTGGATAATCTTTCATTGGGCCCTTTGGCCATGATTCCATTAAAAACTACTTTCAAAATTCACAAAACTTGAAGCAACAACCTTGTCAAATAAAGAAACATATGACAACAAAGTTAGATGTTGAAGAAAAATGTTAATTTCTAGCATGCAATTCTTTGTTTCTTCATCAAATATTGCCTAAACATTTTGAGTGATTTGACCTTCTTCTATTTCATTTTGTGCAAGTTCCTTGAACAACCATTTTAATGAAGAAAAGAAGCTACTAGATTCATCGTCTTCTTTGATGTATTTGACTTCTTCTTTTTCACAACTCTATTCCTTCGATGTTTGTGTGACTTCATCCTTCTTAGAGAATATATGGCATAAGTGTGTAACATTAGGATCTTCTTCCATCATCAACCCCTCTTTAGCTTCAAAGAACTTGAGCAAAGTAGGAAAAATTTCTACTTCTTATGGGTATTGTTGTTCTATTTGTATCTCCTGATTATGTGAACACATGGCATCATCCAATGTACGGTTATGCAAACTATTTCTTACCTTATTAGGTTCCTATTGGGTATATTCCATCACAGAGCCACCATCAGGTTCATCTAATAGACATTAAAGACCACCTAAAGACCCTTGATTTGCATTTGGAGTTATCAAAAGTTGTATGAACCTTTGCATTTCTAGACAACTTCTTCCATCATGTTGAGTTGTTCCATGGAACATGTAGTGAGTGTGTTAAGGAAAAGAAGTTTCCGCTACTTGCCTTGTTGGAGAAGTAAGCAAATGAGATCTATCGCTAATATAATTAATGAAAGAATCATTTCTGCCTAGAGGAAGTGGATACTACTAAAGAAATAAAACATTCAAGGGAACCAATGGCTTGATTGAATCTTTTTGAATTCTGCTTGAAGTGATCATATAATCTTCCAACTCAATTACATGTTCTCTTTCTAAATTCTGCTCAAAGTGATCATATGATCCTCCAACTCGATGGCATGTGTTCTTGAGCATCCTTCAATCTAGTAGCTTTACCTATCTTGAGAAAGAAAACAACTTCTAATGATAGAGAATTTGTAAAATAACTCAATAATTTTAGAAGAAGGATTTAGAGTGGTAGCAATCTTGGCAACCGAACAACTGAATCTCTCAATAGGTTCGCTATCATCTTTCTTGGCATATGAGAGTTGTGCAAACAAGATATGGCTATCTTCTACTAGTTTGAAAGGCGCAAAAAACTTATTGCCCATCAACTCCCAACACATGATTGAATTGGCAGTAAGATGGTGAAACCAATTAGTTGCTACTCCTTGTAACTTTAATGTTGTTTCTTGTAATGTTCCATTTTTGGCGCATTGATTATTGTGTGCATTATGCTTGTTCGCAATCTCGTGAAGGCTATCCGGCATGTGGGAAGAACTCCAAAGTTCTTGGAGTGGTCGTGGTTCTATCTACAGAGCAGTTGTGTGTGTCTCAAGTCTTCATTTTATCAGGAATTGGTCGAAGTTATTTATTAGTGCAGTTCTAGTGCTTATTTTGGCTTGGGATTATTATTCTGATAATTAATTAATATTTCACTAAGGTTGCCTAAGGTTATATTCAATTATTGCAACTTAGTGTAATATTAATTAAATAATGGGGTTTCTTCTAGAAAATGGATTAATTTTCTATGAAGTTATTTATTAGTGCAGTTCTAGTGCTTATTTTGGCTTGGGATTATTATTCTGATAATTAATTAATATTTCACTAAGGTTGCCTAAGGTTATATTCAATTATTGCAACTTAGTGTAATATTAATTAAATAATGGGGTTTCTTCTAGAAAATGGATTAATTTTCTATGGCAATGAGCTCACTAGATGTTCAGGTTCACAGTGATGCTTTTCGATGTTTGATCGGGTTCCCGGTTTGCTCTCCAAGATTCTTGGAGAAGCCGTCTATTTTTGGAAAGTAACCCGGATGTCATCATTCTTCATCCCAAACATCATAGAAGGCAATGGTATGATTTATTTTGCAGTTCGCCTAAGTTTGGGATTTTCCACAAAGTCAGTTGATTTAATGAGTTATATAATTATTATTTTCACTTAAGCTCTTAGGGGTGAAAATAGTTAATTAACACTTAAGTGTTATAGCTCGTTGGAAAGGGGAAAGCTTTAAATCATGGATGCATCATATTGGGACCTTGCGAATCAAATATTTTCTTTATTTTGATAAAAGGGGTCTTTGGAGCTAAAAGGACCTTTTAATTAAAAAAGTGACTTTAAGTTGTGCACACATAATGAGTTATTTTTATATTTTTTGAGGAGAAATATGAAGGGATAAAAGAAATAATATTTTATTTCCCTTAAAAAGTTATAAAAGGATGAGATAGGCTCATTGTTTGAATATGCTTTGGATTTGTATTGTTACTCTGCTGGATTGAACCTGCGTATTCTTCCATATTCTCTTGAGGATGAAAACCCTCTTGAGGTTGGGTGTGGTTTCACTACAGGAATCACCATTGTGCTAGAGATAGAGATTGGAGCAAGCTCATATAGAGTTTGCCATTGAGCTTTCATGGAGTTGATGTACTTTGATTTGTTTGGTTTTGAGAAGGGTTTATATTTGCTATGTAAGATTTAGTGTGGATTTTGGTATGATTTAGATCATTTGAATGTCATTTGAAGATTGCTGTGAAAACCCTTGCTGGGCCGTACACTTCTATATGTTGTTTCTTCTATGTTGTCCATACTTTGGGAAATATATGATCAGACTTGGAGTAATTGTTTCCTGTGTTTTTGGTGCTGTTTTTAGTTATCATTGCAGAGATTTTGATGTCCATACTGGACAGTCCATACCCTTGTGAAGTACGATTTGATTGTGATTTCATCTTACTTTGTTTGGAGCAAATTAAGATTGTATTGTCTTTGATATTCATTGGCGCTTCTATGCAGCCTTATTACCTTGTGAATTGGGTAGAGTTTGTGGAGTTATGATGAGATATTGCTGCCACAGAGCCGTATGGACCTGTTAGAGGGCATGTGGTTTTTGGTGCAGACCTGTCCCTTTCTATGTTAGTTCTTTATCTGTTTAGAGTTGATTGATGATCATAATGTATGTGGGACTGATTATGAGCATATTGATCTTTGATATGCACATTTTGGGAAAGTTGTTATCCTCCAGGGCTGCCGTACAGTTTATGTGAAGATTGATTTTATGTCTGAGACCTGATCAGCAGTGAATCATTGCTAGTTATCAGCTGTGAGCAGTGGTGGCATGGTGTTCATTGATACTAATTCTTATGCAGGTGTTTCTTGTGATTGCAAAGACATAAACAATGCTAATAGACTGTTCTAATGCATCTTTTCTGAGTAGTTTGCTGATTGATATATATCATTTGTAATCATTATTTTAATGTTACAAACTCACTAAATAACCCCTGGATGGTTTACTGCCAGTGTGGAGAATTTATGAAGGTTTATCTTTCTTTCTTTGTTCTTCTACCCACTGAATAAGTTGTGAATACCCATTGGATAAGTGGATGATTTTGTAATTTCTTTCTTGTATTTCTGCCCACTGAAAAATGATGAATTCCCACTGCACAAGTGGATGCCTGCTCACTAGCAGATGAATGTAATTCCTTTGTTGCACAATCTTATTTGTAAACCAAAACACATTATGCTCTCACCTCGCCCGATTTGGGAACTTGGTGATCAAAAGTGTGAAGGTGTTTAGTAGGTTGCAAGATTGTGCTAATATTGTATTATCACTGTTACATTTTGAAATTTTTTTTGGGGTAGATCGTTACAGTGGTATCAAAACTGGTGATCTTGCCAGCCTGTTTGGGTTGCTACTCAATCTTGCAGATTCTCAAGTGTTAGTCAAGTTTTCAGCCTTGCATGTGAGTGATCAACACTTGCATGTGTGTTTAGTGTTGGGCAATTGAAAGATTTTGAGCAGTGTTGAGAGATCATGGCATCTCTTATGCGGAAAAGAAGTGAGACAGATGTCCTGGATGAATTAGAAAGAGCTGTTCAAGAGAAGTTGGATCGAAGGAAGTATCATCATGAGGCCACTAAGATTATTGATGAGTACGAAGGAGTATAGATGATTGTAAGCAGCAACTCCCTTGGGATGCTTTCTTGGAAATCATCAAAGACGGGAATCCTGGCAAAGAGGGTTTAATAGAATACATTCAGAAGATAAGGAAGGAAGAGGAGATGAAGATAATGTCTTTATGCAAGCCCGAATTACCTTTTCCCTTGGCTAGGACCAAGATCTATTTTAAGTCATCACTTTCCAGCCCACCGAACAAGAAGCCTCCTATTTCAAGGAAAAAAAAGGACAGCGAGAATGAACTCAGGAGAAGAAATCTTTGCTTCCTATGCAAAGACTCTTGGGAACCCAACCACCAATGCAAGAATAAAGATGATGAACCAACAACCTTTCCCTCATGTTCTTTCCTTTCGATTGATGTGGAATCCAATAAAGGAGGAGATGAAGACCTGTTAACTGAAAGACATGAGTTTGAGCCTTTGTGTGATGAAGTCAAAGTCACTAATCAAGAGGGATGCATTGAGGAGCTTGCTGATTTGGGAAAGGCTACAGCAAAAATTGGTGAAGCCGAGCCTTGCTTTGATGAAGATTATGAGTCAAAGGTGTGGGACTTTGCAAGTTGTAATGTACCGTGCCTGTTTGTAATTTTTTAAAATCTTAATTGTGTGATTTTATTTAGATTTTTTGTGTGTTCTTTCAGATAGACAGAAGATGCAGAAGGGGGCTTATGTTTCCCTGCAGATGTGGTGCTGGAGCACACAATATATTGCATATAATAGAAACCCAGAAAATATACAATGAATCTGAAGAAAGTAATGACAACCCAGATAGCAAAATAACCGGTAAACAATTACTATTACATACCCATATGAAAATATGCAACTTGGTATGACCGCCGGAAATGGACCAACAAGAGGGTATGGTCGGAATGCCTCCAAACTCCTCAAGGTATCAGATATAGCTCAAGCAAGTAATAACATTAAAGAATAGGGCCTCAAACGCCTTATACATGACCCACAAGAAGCTGCAATGAGGGAAGAAGACTCCCTAAAAGATTCATGTCTAGGCTAATACATGTACGGCCATGGCTGGGAATGTGAACAACAATCAAGACACCACAAACCCTCATAAATCTGCTGCAAACTGACTGCAAACAAAGTGCCAAGCTGAGTGACCAAGATAGGCTCCTTAATGTGCAATGAAACTCCGCAATATGCCTCACACAAGTGGTACGGCCTGGCTGAAGGGTACGGCCAGCAACAAAGAAAGTACAGCAACAAACAACCTCTTCAACAATCTGATCTCCAACTCCTCCACACTGAAATTTGATCTCTAAACCTCATAAAATCAGAAATACTCTAACCCCAAAAAACAGATATAACAAATCAGCTCCAAACTTCATTATACAACTTCATTGAAGCACGATTGCGAATGTTGAATGCATCCACTCACAATGGCACCTTTGGGTGGTCTTTCACACTTGTGGGATACCGTCACTAATGGAGGTTTCCGTCTCCAATAGCCTGATACAAATTCTCAAACTCCAAAACCCTAGCATGAGCTCTCACAACAAATATCATAAAACATAGCATAAAACCAAAATGAGCTCCAAGTGACCTTTTATCTTCCTCCAAGATAGGCGTTGGGCATTTAGGAGGGAAATTAACATTTTAATTTCACTTTATGTCTCCTAGGGATGGGCGCCCAAGGTCAAGACATAAGCCTATGTCTTTATTTCATTAATTCCACTTTCCCGCAAATATAATAAAGTCCATATTAATATAAATTAATAAATCTTCGGACTTTAAAATAAGTATGAAGGCGATGTCGGAAAACATTGATCTTTAGCTCGCCGGAAAGGTCTCAGCGAAACGCATCCGACCCAACTTTGAAAATCTCGAACCGACACAAAACCCGAACTTATTAAAAATAGTAAGTAACGACCAAGAGCCCACTGAACCAACCACGAGGGTGCCAACTGGATCCACTAAATGCGACCCATAACTCCCTCACTGACAAGGACCTCCAGAGCCCACTAACCCTAGTTCCCTGTCCAAACTGCTAGCCCATGGGAACTCCATGATGGACTAACCATGTGTCTAGAAGGGGACATTACAGTCCGCCCTCCCTAAGATTGCTTGCCTCAAACAATCTCAGCTCAGGATGCTCTAGTATCCACTCGTTCTCCCACGTAGCATCCTCAACCGGCAGATTTTTTCATTTGACTAGGTACTCTCTGATAATCCTCCTCAAGTTGCGATCCCTGGTGTCAATGATTGCCTCGGGTACCAATATCAACTTCCCCTCTTCATCAAGAGGAGGCAACTCAACTGAAGGTGTCACATTGTGCCCTAGTGCCTTCTTGAGGCAAGAAACATGGAACACATTATGTACCCTGCTCCCTGCTGGTAACTCCAACTCATAAGCCATCTCACCAATCCTCCTGGTGACCCTGAAGGGTCCATAATACCATGGCTTCAACTTCTCTGCTCCACTCTTCTTGAGAGTAGATTGCCTATAAGGCTGCAGCATGAGGTAAACCATCACCGACCTCAAATAATTGCTCAGTCCTTTGTTGATCTGCATACTGCTTCTGCTGATTCTGAGCCTTCTGTATGTTTTCCTTTAATGCCCTCATGATATCCTGACTCTCCTGTAGGAAGTCTTTGGCCTTCAGCACCCTGTTATCACCAAACAGTAAATCAACAAAGCTCGGTGCCTCATAACCATACAATGCCATGAAGGGTGGCATCTGAATGGACATGTGGTAAGTGGAATTGTATCAATACTCCCCCATGTGGAGCCACCTAACCCATGCCTTCTGCCGCCCTGACACATAGTTCCTGAAGTATCCTTCCACTCACTTGTTCACTATCTCTGTCTGACCATCAGTCTAGGGGTGATAACTTGTACTGGGTCTGAGCTCTGTCCCTGACAACCTGAAGAGCTCTTGCCAAAAATTACTGAGGAACCTACTGTCCCTGTCACTGACGATACTCCTAGGCAACCCATGAAGTTGAAATACCTTACGAAAGAACAACTTTGTAACCTGAGCTGCAGTATAAGTGGTAGGAATAGCAAAAAAGTGTGCATACTTCGTCAATCTGTCCACTACCACATAAATGCAATCCCTGCCTTGGACTCTAGGTAACCTTGTGATAAAGTCCATAGAAATGTTGTCCCACTTCCTGTTAGGAATGGGTAGGGGCTGCAATAAACCTCTTGGAAGTGAGTGCTCTTGCTTGTTCTGCTGACATATTGGGCACTCTCTCACATACTGCATCACCTAGGTCTTGAGGCCCTTCCAGGTGAACCTCTCTCTGACTTGTCTGTAAGTTTTGAAGTATCTTGGATGCCCTGCCATAGGCAAGTCATGAAATGCCCTCAAAACTTTTTGTTTCATTTACCACTGTGTACCTGTCATCTTTGATGGTGCCATCAATCACTCCAGTAGCCCACTCATCCTTGGCATATTCTGCTGAAATCAACTCTCTCCAATCATCAGCTATAGCACCTAGTGCACATAGATGAGGTCTCTTGGATAACGCGTCAGCAACAACATTCTGCTTTCCCTTGACATAAACAATGTCAAAGTCGTAGGCCTGTAACTTGCTGACCCACTTCTGTTGCCTCTCATTCAAATCCTTCTGCCCAAGGAAATGCTTCAGACTATTGTGATCTGTCTTAACCACAAACTTGCTGCCTACCAGATACTGTCTGAACTTAGCCAATGCCTGCATGATGGCTAACATCTCCTTATCATATATGCTGTAACTCCTCTCCACACCCCTCAACTTCCTACTCTCAAAAGCAATGGGGTGCTTATCCTGCATGATTACCGCACCAATGCCTACACCCGAGGCATCACACTGTAACTCGAAGGGCTTGCTGAAATCAGGGATGGCTAACATAGGGCAAGTACTCATGATTTGTTTGAACCTGTCAAAACACTCTTGTGCCTTATCAGACCAACTGAAAGCATCCTTACGAGTCAAATCAGTAAGGGGAGTAGCTGATTGAGAGAACCCCTTCACAAACTGGCAGTAATATCCACAGAGGCCAAGAAATCCCTTAAGATATGAGAGATTTTTCGGTGGTGGCCAATCCACAATTGCCCAAATCTTTTCCAGGCCTACCTTCACACTACCAGCACTGATGATATGACCCAAGTACAGCAACTTAGTCATCCCAAACTCACACTTTGACATTTTGGCATACAACGACTCTCCCTCCAAGATGCTCAGAACAATGTCAATGTGTTTCAAATGCTCTTCCCATGTCCTGTTGTAAACCAATATATCATCAAAGAAAATCAGCACAAATCTCCTCAACTACTCTCTAAATACCTTGTTCATACAGGACTGGAAGGTAGCTGGTGCATTGGTCAAACCGAATGGCATGACCAGGAACTCAAAGTGCCCATAATGACACCTGAATGTTGTCTTCTCCACATCCTCATCTCGGACCCGTATCTGATGGTAACCGGTCTCAAATCAATCTTGGAGAAGTAACAAGCCCCATGCAACTCGTCAATCAGCTCATCGATTCTGGGGATCGGGTACCTATTCTTGATTGTTTTCTTATTGAGCTCCCTGTAATTGATACACATTCTGAGAGTCCCATCCTTTTTCTTTACCAATACCACAGATGATGCAAATGGACTCTTACTAGGCCTGATGTGACCCATCTCGAGAAGCTCTTTGATAGCCTTCTCGATCTCATCCTTATACCTCTTTGGGTGCCTGTAAGGTGTCGTGATTACTGGCTTAGCAACCTCCTCCAACTCAATCACATGCTCAAAACCTCTATTAGGAAGTTTAGCTAGTGGAATATCGCTAAACACTTTGGTGTGTTTAGTAAGTATAGACTGTATGTCAGGAGGATACGCATGCTTTTGCTGATCTACTGCAGGCATCACCATAACCTCAGCTGCCCACTCCACCTGATCATGTCGAATCAATCGCTCCATCCATTTGAGAGAAACAACTCTCAACCCACCATCTGAAATGCCTCTGAGCACATGTCTAACTCCATCCACCTCAAACTTCATTTCCATTGTCCGCAAGTTGAGAGTGAACTCCTCGATATCATTCAACCACTTCATACCGAACACAACATCCATCTCACCCATGCCGACAACATAAAACTCTGATTGGCAAGTGTATCTGTTCAGCTAGATTGAGAGATTGGGTATCCTCCTAGTGCAGGTGAGTACAAAACCATTTGCAACCTTCACCTTAAAACCCTCAAATTCCTCGGTTTTCAGCCCTCTCTTGGCGACCAAGCCCTCATCTATGAAGTTATGAGTGGCACCTGTGTCAAGTAAAGCAATACATCGCTGCCCGCTCAGTACTCATCGTATCCTGAATGACCCTTCCTTCTGGATACTCGTGATACGTGCTGTAGGTAGAGCTAGATCATCTTCTCTATCTGATGCTTCCCCTGAGCCCTCTAATGCTGCACCCTCGGCTTTTGAATTGCAATCTGAATGGGGGCTCCCCATCAACAGACTCATTGGCTGAAAAGTACTCTAACTGTTTGGCCTTTCCTTGGGCAGAACACTTGTGCTTAGGATCCCAAGGCTCTCGACACTGAAAGCAGAGCTTCTTTCTCCTCAAGTCATTCAGCTAATCGCTATCCAATCTAGAAGAACTCTTATGCTGCTGTCCTGCATCTCTTTGAAATGGTCTCTTATCCCTCTCCTTATCTTTCCTTAGCAGAAATCCTTTGGATTGAAACTTATTCCTCCATACTGATGACTCCATGTTCCGGGCCTTCTTCATGGCCTCTTGGAGTGTAGTAGGGTCAAAACCCTTCACCCAACCGGGAAGTTGATCTGACAATCCGTCAATGAAAAGAACCACCAATCTGCGCTCTGTAATATCCGGAACCATAACGGATATATCCTGGAAATCAGCAATGTAGGAGACTACTAATCCACTTTGTCTCAACTGAGTCAACTCCTTGAACTGTAACTCTGGGCCCTTTATACGAACCTGTCGATCAGTCTAGCTGTAAACTCCACATATGACGTGACCTAATTGTGACCCAGTGTGACCTTCCCGTTACTCCACCATTTGTGAGCAGTCCCCTCCAAGTGTAGAGCTGCATAAGTAATAGCGTCCTCCTCTGGCATGGGACTAATTTGCAAGTAGCTGTCCAATTTCTAGACCCAAGCTCTCGTGGTGGTCTTACCCGATCCGTCAAAGTAAGGAAGTGTCATCTTACTTACTTTCCTCTGCAGTTCTTGGTTCTGTGATCTACCTCCCCTCTAAGGTTTACACCTGGTCCTTATTTCAAAATATTCAGCAAATGTCATCTCATTTTTGAAACCCTCACTGGATGCTCTCTAGTCCCTCAGAATCTCCTCCTGAAACTCTGCCTCAGTAGGATCCTGTTCAAGAACTTGATTCCTGGGAGCAAATATCGGAATGCCAGGTCTATCTCCCGCAGTGAATTGCGAAGCCCTACGGTGGTTAACCGAAGCCTCATCATCATCATCTCTATCCCCACGTCTATCATCATGATTCCTGTCCCCATTATTCCGTTCTTCTCGGTTCCTGTCACTGTTATGCCTATCATTCCCATCATTCCTGTTCCTCTCTCCTCCATGTTGTTTCTATCACCGTCCTGGTACCTGTTCTGGTCACCTCCGTTGTATCTATTCCTGTCACCTCTGTGGTACCTGTTCCTGTCACCTCCATTGTACCTGTTCCTGTCACGGTGATTGTCCAAGACTCCAAGTCATTACCCATCCGTTCGATGGCATGTGCCAACTCGGCATGTGCCTCTACCATCTCTCGTCGAGACTCCCTCATCTCTCGAGTGAGTGCGATCAGAATATCACGAGCACTAAGCTCTAGTTCCTCCCTGTCATCCATCTCTCCTGTAGGACCTGTAACTGGTGGAAGCTCTCCAGAGAATGGGTCTATTCGTGATACCTGAGAATTGTCCTCAGTAGCTGCTACCACTATTTTTGGTTCTGGCTCAAAAGGATCTATTATAGGTACTGGATTCTCTAGAATAATCGACTCTGAAACCTGTGTTACTTGCCTTGCCCTTGTACTTCTGAAAGGATATCTATCTGTAGGTCACATGTCTCATTTTTACTTCTGCATGTCAATACTGAACTCATAGGATGGCAAGATCTTTAGCTCTGATACCATTGTAATGTGCCGTACCTATTTGTACTTTTTAAAAATCTTAATTGTGATTTTATTTAGATTTTTTGTGTGTTCTTTTAGATAGACAGAAGATGCAGAAGGGGGTTTATGTTTTCCTGTAGATGTGGTGTCGGAGCACACAATAGATTGCATATAATAGAAACCCATAAAATATACAATGAATTTGAAGAAAGTAATGACAACCCAGATAGCAAAATAGCCGGTAAACAATTACTATTACATACCCATATGAAAATATGCAACTTGGTATGATCGCCGGAAATAGACCAGCAAGAGGGTATGGCCGGAATGCCTCCAAACTCCTCAAGGTATCAGATATAGCTCAAGCAAGTAATAACATTAAAGAATAGGGCCTCAAACACCTCATACATGACCCACAAGAAGCTGCAGTGAGGGAAGAAGACTCCCTAAAAGACTCACGTCTAGGCTAATACATGTACGGCCATGGCTGGGAATGTGAACAGCAATCAAGACACCACAACCCTCAATAAATCTGCTGCAAACTGACTGCAAACAAAGTGCCAAGCTGAGCGATCAAGATAGGCTCCTTAATGTGCAATGAAACTCCGAAATATGCCTCACACAAGTGGTACGGCCTGGTTGAAGGGTACGACCAACAACAAAGAAAGTACAACAACAAACAACCTCTTCAACAATCTGATCTCCAACTCCTCCACACTGAAATCTGATCTCTAAACCTCATAAAATCAGAAATACTCTAAACCCGGAAAACAGATATAGCAAATCAGCTCCAAACTTCATTATACAACTTCATTGAAGCACGATTGCGAATGCTGAATGCATCCACTCACAATGGCACCATTGGGTGGTTTTTCACACCTGTGGGATACCGTCACTAATGGAGGTTTTCGTCTCCAATAGTTTGATACAAATTCTCAAACTCCAAAACCCTAGCATGAGCTCTCATAGCAAATATCATAAAACATAGCATAAAACCAAAATGAGCTCCAAGTGACCTTTTATTTTTCTCCAAGATAGGCGTTGGGCATTTAGGAGGGAAATTAACATTTTAATTTCACTTTATGTCTCCTAGGGATGGGCGCCCAAGGTCCAGACATAAGCCTATGTCTTTATTTCATTAATTCCACTTTCCCGCAAATATAATAAAGTCCATATTAATATAAATTAATAAATCTTCGGACTTTAAAATAAGTATGAAGACGGTGTCGGAAAACACTGATCTTTAGCTCGCCGGAAAGGTCTCGACAAAATGCATCCGATCCAACTCTGAAAATCTCGAACTGACACAGAACCCGAACTTACTAAAAATAGTAAGTAACAACCAAGAGCCCACTGAACCAACCACGAGGGCGCCAACTGGATCCACTGAATGTGACCCATAACTCCCTCACTGACAAGGACCTCCAGAGCCCACTAACCCCAGTTCCCTATCCAAACTGCTAGCCCACGGGAACTTCATGATGGACTAACCATGTGTCTAGAAGGGGACATTACACAAGTCCTTCATTTGATGAATATCTTGAAGATGCCACTACATTTGAGAATGAGTTGAAGATGATCGATAGGTTGCTAGAAGGTAATTTTGCAAGTGAGCCTGAGAGCATTGAATCAAAGTGTCTAGTGCAGAACATGGGAAACAATGAAATCACAAGAGATGAAAAAGTTGATGCTGCTGAAAATTTCAGAACAACACCTAATGAAGAGCATTTCCACCATGCTAATCTTGATTATGAGTGGGAATTTTTCATGCAAAGGGAAGAGCAGTTGGACTCTTCAAATATCCTTGATGAAGAATGTGCTGATGAAGACTTTAAATCAGACATTGGCGATGATTCAATGTTTGTAATTGAGGCTGCCATATCATTTGATCTAAGTGATGAAGACGAAGATTCATTTTCTATGCAATTTGAAGAACCTAGTGTCTTTGCAAAAGAGTTAGTTGATGAGGAGTTTGTTGAAGAAATTGGATTAGCCTCCATTGTTGATGCGACATTTGATTTCAAGAATCAGTTGTTGGTCACTAAAGATAAAGTTGTACTATCTTTAACATACCTGGACATCATACATAAGTTTGTTGAAGATCACATTTGGAGGGCACAAGTTGAAAGGAGACAAATGGGCATGGAAAGAGGATCTTCACTTGAAGATTGGAGTGTAGTCAAAGAGGCATTAGAATCAGATTATTTGAACCTTCTCTTTGATAGAGATCATGTTCTTGAATTTACGGGTTGAGTCTATGATGCACTGAAGAAAAGAGAGGTTGAAGTTGATGAGCTTACATCTAAGCTTAAATCAACAATAAATTCTTTAGAGAGTACTCAAATGGCTCTCATTGAAGCTGAAAAATAGCTTGAGGTTGCACATAAATTAAGGGAACAAGAAAATGTTACAACAACAAATGAAATCAAGCTAGTGATTGAAGAGCTTGATTTGATCCAAGAAAATTTTGACTTAGGACAACTTCCTAGGTATGCAGTATCAGAGTTGGAGCAATATGAAGATTTATCTGAGTATGAAGGTGAAAACAACTTTCAATCATTTGATAATCCCCTTTTTGATATGGAAGTTGAGTTAACTTTTGATAATCCTTTATTTGTGTTGAATGATGAAGACCAATTTGATGTAAGTAACATGGAGGAGGATAGTAATAGGATATGGGATCTTGGTGCAAAGCATTCATGGAATGTTACTGTGCACAAAAATTTCTTCAAATGGAAGTTTTCATCAGTTGTTGAAGATGGGCATAAGGTTCAGGTATGCAATGGATTAGGTTCAATGATGGCTTACTTTCATAATGGAGTTTATTTGCAGGGTTCCATGGAGGATAGTGGTGTTGGTAAGATTGTTTTATGGATGATTTTGGAGTCAAATTTATGTCATGAAGCTGCTGTCCTTATTCATATCAGCCATCATAAGTTGTCAATTGCATACATTTTTATGGATTGGAAAGAAATTTTGGTCATGACTTTAACATATTCTGATTGTAGATGGCCTAAATTTCTTATTGTTCTCAAAAGATTTCAGTTTTGTTGTTGCTATCCCATTTTTAGATCCTTGAAATCTGATTTTCATGATATTATTTTAGACTTATGCAGCCATAAGATTGATCTTTTTGTTGCTTTTAGCTCTTTGTGGGAAGATGACAGAAGTAATCAGCTGAAAGGAACAAGTGTTACAGTTATTAATGCTCTTTTGGAGAGTGAGAACCAGCTGATTCATCACTGTTCAGAGTTGTCTTCAGCTTGTGTTCAAACTAATTTATGTTCTTCCTTAGAGGAGCATTTTAAATTTTGGTTCTCAGCAATAGTAGTTTCATGTTGGATAATTGTATTGATGATTGCTAAGTCTTTCATTTTTGGAGTTAATGATGTTTGGGATCTAAATAGTTGTGTGATTGGAAGAATGTTTCAAAGGATTATACATAGTGTCAGCTGTGCAGTTCACAAATATATCAGAGTGGTGCAGCAGAAGCGGTGTGAAGCATTCTTGAGATTGATTTGGGATCCAAGTATATTATTGTTAATCATGTTGGTATCTTTTGGATAGCATGAATTGCTTGAGGACAAGCAATCTTGAGCGGGGAGGACTGTAATGTTCCATTTTTGGCGCATTGATTATTGTGTGCATTATGCTTGATCGTAGCCTTGTGAAGGCTATCCGGCATGTGGGAAGAACTCCAAAGTTCTTGGAGTGGTCATGGTTCTATTTGCAGAGTAGTTGTGTGTGTCTCAAGTCTTCATTTCATCAGGAATTGGTCAAAATTATTTATCAGTGCATTTCTAGTGCTTATTTTGCCTTGGAATTATTATTCTGATAATTAGTTAATATTTCACTAAGGTTACCTAAGGTTATATTTAATTATTGCAACTTAGTGTAATATTAATTAAATAATGGGGTACCTTTTGGAAAATGGATTAATTTTCTATGGCAATGAGCTCATTGGATGTTCAGGTTCATAGTGATGCTTTCTAATGTTTGATTGGGTTCCTAGTTTGCTCTCCAAGATTATTGGAGAAACTGTCTATTTTTGGAAAGTCACTTGGATGTCATCGTTCTTCATCCCAAACATCATAGTAGGCAGTGGTATGATTTATTTTGTAGTTCGCCTAAGTTTGGGATTTTCCGCAAAGTCAGTTTATTTAATGAGCTATATAATTATTATTTTCACTTAAGCTCCTAGGGGTGAAAATAATTAATTAACACTTAAGTGTTATAGCTCGTTGGAAAGGGGATGAAAAGTTTTAAATCATGGATGCATCATATTGGGACCTTGCGAATCAAATATTTTCTTTATTTTAAATAAAAGGGGTCTTTGGAGCTAAAAGGACCTTTTAATTAAAATGGTGACTTTAAGTTGTGCACACATAATGAGTTATTTTTATATTTTTTGAGGAGAAATATGAAGGGATAAAGGAAATAATAGTTTATTTCTCTCAAAAAGTTATAAACGGAGGAGATGGGCTCATTGTTTGAACATGCTTTGGACTTGTATTGTTACTCTGTTGGATTGAACCTACATGTTCTTCCATATTCTCTTGAGGATGAAACCCTCTTGTAGAATGCTCTTGAGGACGAAAACCCTCTTGAGGTTGGGTGTGGTTTCACTACAGGTATCACCATTGTGCTAGAGACAGAGATTGGAGCAAGCTCATACAGAGTTTGCCATCGAGCTTTCATGGAGTCGATGTACTTTGATTTGTTTGGTTTTGAGAAGGGTTTATATTTGCTGTGTAAGATTTAGTGTGGATTTTGGTATGATTTAGATCATTTGAATGTCATTTGAAGATTGCTGTGAAAACACTTGCTGGGCCGTACATTTCTATATGTTGTTTCTTCTATGTTGTCCATACTTTGGGAAATATATGATTAGACTAGAAGTAATTGTTTCCTGTGTTTTTGGCGCTGTTTTTAGTTATCATTGCAGAGATTTTGATGAATGTTTAAGCACTTTCTATGCAGTCCGTACCCTTGTGAAGTACGATTTGGTTGTGATTTCATCTTACTTTGTTTGGAGCAAATTAAGATTGTATTGTCTTTGATATTCATTGGCACTTCTATGCAGGCTTATTACCTTGTGATCTGGGCAGAGTTTGTGGAGTTATGATGAGATATTGCTGCCATAGAGCCGTATGGACCTGTCAGAGGGCATGTGGTTTTTGGTGCAGACCTGTCCCTTCCTATGTTAGTTCTTTATCTGTTTAGAGTTGATTGATGATCATAATGTATGTGGGACTGCTATGAGGGTATTGATCTTTGATATGCACATTTTGGGAAAAAAGTTATCCTCCAGGGCTGCCGTATAGTTTATATGAAGACTGATTTTATGTCTCAGACCTGATCAGCAGTGAATCATTGCTAGTTATCAACTGTGAGCAGTGGTGGCATGGTGTTCATTGATACTAATTCTTATGCAAGGGTTTCTTGTGATTGCAAAGACATAAACAATGCTGATAGATTGTTCTAATGCATCTTTTTTGAGTAGTTTGCTGACTGATATATATCATTTGTAATCATTAGTTTAATGTTGCAAACTCACTAAATAACCCCTGGGTGGTTTACCACCAGTGTGGAGAATTTATGAAGGTTTATCTTTCTTTCTTTGTTCTTCTACCCACTGAATAAGTGGCGAATACCCACTGGATAAATGGATGGTTTTGTAATTTCTTTCTTGTATTTCCGCCCACTGAAAAGTGGTGAATTCCCACTGCACAAGTGGATGCCTGCTCATTAGCAGATGAATGTAATTCCTTTGTTGCACAATCTTATTTGTAAACCAAAGTACATTATGCGCTCACCTCGCCCAATTTGGGAACTTGGTGATCAGAAGTGTGGAGGTGTTTAGTAGGTTGCAATATTGTGCTAACATTGTATTATCACTGTTACATTTCGAAAAAAAAATTGGGGTAGATTGTTACATTTCTTTAAACAAATGAAATGCAACATCTTCATGTGCTATGCTCAAAATTTCACATGCAATGGTGATTGATAAAGTATGCTCATCAAGATGCTCTTGCCATCACCGTAGAACTTTGGAAAATTCTTTCTTGACCCATGAGGAAACTCATGATGTTTTGTCAATGCCAATGGACCAATCTGATTTCCCCATGGCAACAATCTGTTTTGTCATAGTGACTCTTCTTCTAAAACTAATATTATTTTTATGAACTTTGGCACCTTTGTGCAAAACTTAAATGATGCAATGGATAAGACAATAGTCTTATGTTGTACCCTAGCAAAGACACCAAAAACTATCAGTGTTTTAATTCACATGTTCTAGTGTGACACAAAACTGATCAAATGTGTAGTAGAAGTAATCCTTGAATTAGAAGGGGAAGCTCTCTATAAACAAAAACTAACCTAATATGAACAATACATACTTGCTTTTTACAATCTATACAATGTTTTTTGAGGTGGTGCATACTCATGCTGAATAAAACTGAAAGTGTCTTTTTGGATTCATCTAGGGCAAAAGGCTAATATGCTCTTCAATTCAAGGCAAAATATTTTATCTTTTCACTGAAAGAAAACAATACGACTATATGCTTATGTTGTCTAGCTAAAAATACTAAAATTGAATAGTACAAGTGCACATAAGAATTGAATACGTTTGAAAAACAAGACATAAACACTTCGATACAAATTAAATTAAGGGATTAGAACAAAGCCGCAATCTTCAACTTTAAACAAAAATGGAATACAAAGCTTGCAAACTTGCTAAAAGCAATTTAATCTGCCTTAGCACACATAACAAACAATACAAAACATCTCGATAGCAATTTAGAAGCAATACAGGTGTAATAAATTCTATTGAACAAATACTGAATTTTAGGTAAACAATCATGAGTGGACACTGATTTTAACAAAAAGAAAGCATGAAAATTACCATGGAAAAACTAAGTGCAAATGACACTTATTTATAAGGTTTACAAGACAATGCATGAGAAAATAATAAAAAACTAACTATGACTTCTACTCTAATATTGACTACTTGGATGCAATGCAAGTTTTATTACAAAATCCTATCCACTAAAACTAAATATAAACTCCATCAATCTCCAATTAATCTATCGATTGAAACTTTTACAAACTATCACTTAAAGCTCATATTCCTCACATGACAAAATATCCAAAAATAGCTGACTCCTCAAAATCTCATGGCGCTATAATTAGAGAACGTTTGAAAAAGCATGGGCTATAAGTAACACTGGTTAAAAATAGCAAATCTTGGAATATGTTCTCCCTGAAAATGGTCACAACTAAAAATAGACTTCTAGATAGGCAACTCAAAAGCGAAAAATAAACTTCTAGATAGGCAACTCTAAATGAAAACTTTCTCTGATCATAGCAACATTCTGGAACGTTGAAAACCTTTTAATCAACAAATTCTAGATGGAATGATAGTTGAACTTTATGCAATTTTGAAAAACTAATAGCCAAAGGTTCGAAGAAGTTAGACTAAAATTTATTCCCCAAAACCTTAGACGCTAAGTTTTTTGGTAAATCTAATTTTTTGAGTTTTAATCTCCCTACATCAAACCCTTAGTGACTAATTTTTGCTGCTGATTAATAGAAAAAGTAAGAATTCTGAAGAAAATTCACTACCGTCATGTTTGATTTTTCTTCAAAAAGTGTTGTTTATATTTACCGTTGTGTTGAAAAACCTTATTGTGGCTAATTGCAAAGATTGATTTTCATAAATGTTCACTTCTTATTTATAGAAGATTTGTCTTTTTTTGTCAAAATCAATCAACAAATTTCATAGGGGCACCCCTTTTTATTTATAGGTTTTCACTAAATTTAATTCTAGTCAGCTTCCCTTCATTCATCGGTGTGCCCCTATCAATATGTAGTAACACTTTCAAACTTGAGTTGAATCCCTTTGTTAAATGCAAACTTCTGCTTTGAATTTCATTCTTCCACTTTGCATAGGCCTTATCCAAGTGCACACTTCTATTGTTTATGTGTGTTAATACACTATAATAATAAAATAGACTTTGAACTTGCAATTTTGATTTCCTTTGTATGGGTGTGCATTTCATCACCAAGTGCACACCTTTGGACACAAGTTAAAACAAATTTTGAAATTTGAAATATCCTCTGATCAAGCGACACTTCATCATGAGGTGTGCACCTTTAAATGTTATTTGAATTTGAATATTCCTTTGCTTAGTACACTCTCACACTCTAGATGCACACTTGATAACTAGATTTGACACGAGTTTGAAATCAATTCTTCCCCCTTTGTTGAGCACACACATCATGCTAACTAGATTTGACACTTGAGCTTGAAATTAGATTTTCTCCCTATGTTGTGCACGCACTTCATGTTCCCATGCACACCTAACAATGGAAATCAACACTTTGGATTTGCAACTATGTTCAAGTGCACCCCTGTACATATGATCATCGGTGTTTGATTTGAAAATGTATTTCATCTTTTGTAAGGTTTGCGATTTAGCTCTAGGCGAGCACTTATGAGCATGACTTTGAATTTGATTTGCACTTTGAATCTCCTCTTAGCATGCACACCTTATTAAGTGAATTCACCTTTCATTTCAAAACACTCTTTTTAAAGAGGGGCAACTCTTCCAACTTGTAACTTCAGTTGCCTCAAGACTCCTTATTTAGTATTAAGTTGGATTTAGAGACACTAATTTTTTAGTGAATGTACCTAGCGTTGAGGGACCCTAGATCCCAAAAAATTAGTTGGCAGAGATGCCAACTCCAAGTTGGTTTTGGAGACACTACTATTTGAATACATTATAATTGCAACATTACTGCTTATGGAGTTTCTCTTGGATTTGTTTCTTTAGATTTGTGTTATCAGGAATTGTCATGTACACAATGGAACCGATAGCTTAAATATTCAAACCATAAATTAAAAGGAATGAGTACAATTCACCGTGCATTCTTGGCCAAGTAAAAGATTGGATTTTTTGCAGTTGAAAAATGAAGACGGAAACAAAGGAAAATATGATGCTCAAAAGCTAAAGTAGAGTCCATCGGGTTTGTAAAGATTATGAAATGAGGATAATTACATACACTTCTATTACGCCTGTTGTCAAAATTAGAATGGTCATACCAATTGGACGAAATATGAACTTACCCACTTTTGGTCACTATGCACTTCATCCCTGCTGCTTTGGCTGCTGCAAGACCAATAGCACTATCTTCTATCACAACACACCTTAAAATCAAAGATTATTGTTAGTCAGGAAGTTTTAAGCTATGCTAACCTTATCCAGGTCAACAACCTAGAACATGATATGAACCAATATATAACCATTCCATCATTTTTTCCGAACAAGATGAAAAGAATCTTCTGTATTTTTTGTATTCCAAAATGTAAAGAGAACATAGTCATAAGCATAGAGGCAATAAATTCTTCGGTGTTGTTTGTTTTCATTACTATTTCTTATACTTACTATCGATTTGCCATCTATTATAATCTCATCTTCATTCTCTATTCTATACTGGGTTGCAGGAAACAATCTACAGTCTCAAGGTATCTCTTCCCTCACTCTAAACATGTAAATAAAAACAAAGCTTTGGAGATTTACTATTATGTCTTTCTGGCTATATTTTGTTATACTGATTGGACGAATCCTTATGACTTATTCTATCATTACCTATTACAAGCAATAAAACCCCTACGCATTAGGGGAATGGGGATGATAAACAATTTAAAGATCATTTTTGGCATGATTTGGTGGGACGCACCAAAAACATGAAAACACAGAGAAATGAATGAATGTAAGCTAATAATATTAATAAATAGGGTAGCTAAGCAAATCTATAATATCTGAATAAAATATATAAAATTATAACAAACAAGAGCAAGCAGTTCAAATTGTTTATGGAAATAAAAGATATTGAGTAAATCGAGTTCATTCTTTATTGATAATAATTATGAAATAAGGGTGTTTTATTAGACATCAATACACAAAAAATCAATCAGGAAAGAGGTTATAGATGAAAATCCAGAAGCAGTACATTTTCTAATGATCACCGTACCTCCCCATGTCTCCTTGTCTTGTGATTAAACATAAATGTGGAAAGATAAGTGAAGTAATGATTACTCATAGAAATTGAAACTGCCTTGTAACTAAACAAAAATGTGAAAAGGTCAAGAAAGTAATACTCTGTTAGATAATATGATCCAAAAGTTAGTTGGACTTTTATAAATGTTGTGTTAGTTTAATGTAAGTGTGGTTAATATGGTTTGATAGTTTTTGAGTTATTGACAGGTATTGAAAGTTACCCAGGAATATGACATTATAAGCCAAGTTTGTAATGTAAACCATAACCTCTGCAAAGTATATTTTGTGTGTTCATTTATATCATTTTGCAATGTAAATCTCTATTTTTGTTTCATGTATATCTGGTCCTAGATCTAACAGTGGTATCAAAGCAGGAGAAATGATTGGGTAATTATCAAGGGGCAATTTTATGGTTGCTCCTATGAATGATAGTCCCTAATCTGTTTTGTTTGTGCCTTAAGCTTTTCTATATTTTCTCTGCCCTCTTCCTTTCATTGTTGTCCCTTTCCTCCACATGATCCATCCAAAAAACCACAGCAACAAAGAGGAAACAGAAGAGAAGGAGCCCGATGGCCTACCAATGGAAAATGATGCTAGTGAGGTAGACATAGAATAGTGTGGAGGCAAGCATCATGTAGAAGAAGACATCTTTGACAAAAGGGAAGAGCATTTTTTGGAGATTTTCAGGGAAGCAAAATTACAAATTAGATCCTATCCTCAGCTGCAGCTAACAAGACAAGCCACAAAGATATCTGCCACAGGGAGCTTGGTTTGGGTTGTTTCAATGACTGGGATTGCAATAAAATAATCAAAAATTAAATAGATATGCACATCGGTACACACATGCCTTATTTAATTTATTTGTTGAGCATAATTTATGAGTCATAAGTATTATTATTGCTTCTTTTTGTGATTATTTTAATAATTACATGTAAAGACACTTGGGTTTTGTAAGATTTCAATCTCTTTGATTCGACATTCCATGTAAACCCATGTAGAGAGAATCTATGTAGTCAAAACTATTAGGCAAAGCATTAAGCGTTTAGATTCCTTATATATTTGTTGGCATTGTATAATGATGTCTTATTGTAAGGGGTAAGGATTTTGAAACTTGCTTCAATTTTTGGAAGTACAAGGTGTGACATGGGTGCATTTTCAGTGGAGACTGACACTTTGATACTTCTTTCTCTTAGTTTACAATATAATTACAATATAACAAAGATAGTTTAATCTCTAACATACGTAGACTAACTCCAAGAAATTATAAAGAATAGAGCATAAATATGGAACACCCAATTTTTTAGTGATTTGTGGGAGATGGTTGAGATGCAACCTGCACCCCCTTTTGATGTTGTGAAGTTGTAAAATTCAGAGAAAAGGATAGACGGGCTCTGGCTTTGATAAAATCTACTTGTTCACCTCAAGTCGTTATTCATATTGAAGCATTAATATCAAAAGCTTTGAAAGCATGGAAGATGTTGCTTGGTCTCTATGATAAACAACCTACCCATAAGAAAATTGACTTGCTTTAAGGGATGAGAAGGATGCCATAGATTATGTTTCTAGGTTCAAAAACATCAAGCAAGCATATTGTGCAATTGGTGGAACAATTGAAAATGACATGCTCATTTCTATCATCCTTAATGGCCTTAGTTCAAATTATCCAGATTTCTTGGAAATGCTTCAGCTCACAAACAAACTAAATCAAGCAAATTTTGATACTGTGTCGTACCCATAAAAAAAATTTCGTATTGTGTCAAATTTCAAGCTTAATCCTTGTTGTTTTTCAGTCATGAGTTATGTTTCAAAGTTTGTCATGGTTGTCCATGTCATTTTGTCGTCTCTCATCCATGTCTTTGTAGGGCCAACAAAAAGGGCTTTCTAGCACATGTAATAAGGTGAAGATTGGAATTCAAATTACAGGGAAGAATGGAAACTTCACTAAGGTATGAAAATTTATTGCCCGGTTATAAGGCACATGCCATTATGAAGAATGACTAATTTTTGAATTATTCAAAAGTTGCAGGTGTTTGCAAAGGAGTGTGCCTGTCTAAAGGATGAAATGAAGTTTCAAATTGAAAAATGCAAGTCCATATTGAGGCAGACTCCTAATAGAAGGACAACATGAAATGTTTTTAAGTCAAACTTGTTGCTTGTATGTAATATACCTTTTTAAGATTTTATACATTTTATTATATTTTTTTTGTGTTTTCTGACTTATGCAAACTAGAATGCATATGAAATACAGAACAACATGCTACTAAACACCAATAACAAGTACTTGACAACAATAGTAACTACCAGAAATAATTATGAAAAGCCTTATATTTCAGATGTGATTAATATTGTAGCAGCTGAGTATTTACCAAATACTGATCTAGACAACAGTAATCAGCTGAACCCATATAATATTCAGATCACACAAATAGACAGCAAAAGATTATGCTCAGACTAATGAAAGGTTGTGGTTGATTCCCCAAATAGCACATGGCTGATTCCCCAAATAGCACATGACTGTTGAAAAAGGCATGAATGGTAACCCAATATGGTACAACGACCCCAAATAAGGCTATGGCTGATGTTCTTCCAAACATATGGCAATCTTGGCATATGATACGACAATTAAAGAAATCTATCGGCCCTCCTTGGATTTGTACGGTAACCCTAGGGTGAATAGATATGGCTGGGTATAGTATGGCCGAGATTGCTAATAGCAATCGATTGGGATTTGCTCCTTCACAGTAATAGAATAAAATATACCGAAATCCTTCACAAAACTGAAAATCTTCAAATGCTCTTGAAATCTGGAATAGACATTAATCTTTTAGCACAATAGTAATGCTTGGATGGAATCACGTCAAATGGACAAGAGGATTTTTGTTCTCCAAATTTCTGCACACCAAAGAGTTTTCATCCTCGGGTGAGAAAATGAACACAAGTGCTCAAGCTTTGAAAAAGGTTTGATTTTAATAGACAATGGATGTCTTCTTCTATACTAATCTCTTCCTTTTTTTTCTATGAGCGAGGAGGGATTATTTAGGTTAGCCCCACACCAGTGGAGGCCACAAGGGGGACCTCCTCCCTTTCGATATATTCAACATAGAGGCCACTTAATCAACTCTAATCAACATAGGAGCCACAATGGAAGACCAAGAGCCACCACTTGGAATTCCAACTATAGATGTCACCATAGTTGGAAAACTCGGACTCGGCAAAAACTCGGCAACTTAAAAAATTGTTTAAATTTCATTAGAAACATTTTTTTTGCAAAATTCAATGACAAAAGGGTCCATAAATGAGTACAAAAGGGTTTTCTATTAAATTCGATTGATTTGAATGCAAATTGCGTACAAAATCGCATCCTCATGCGGAAACCTGATGGTTGAAGTTTGATACTGATAGTGATACTAGATGGCTTGATACAATAGATAGCTAACAAAAGGAAAATAGTAAAACTAAAAGTAAATACAACATTTTACATCTTCCTCTTCCCTAATCTACTGAAAACTAGGGGAGAGGTAGAGGTTCTAGTCCTCCGTTGTGGCTCCTTGGCTGGCATGGAAGGCAGTGGCTTAGGCTCAACCTCCATCTTGGTAGTAGATGGCAATGACTCCTCAGCCTCATCAATGTCATCCAATCCTAGATCTCCTCTTGCACCCACCTCCTCCAATGCTTGCCTCTCAAAATCAAGAATCTCATCTTTAGTAAACAATGGAGGCTGCTCATCTCGCCTTGTCCAATCACTATATGGATCTATCTCATCCAAATCAATGGGATCATCTGATTTGTCCTCTACCCTTCTTGCACACAGCCGAAGGTTGTATTGCACAAATACAAGGTCATTGAGGCGTTTTTGAGCTAATTTGTTCCTCTTCTTCATGTGGATGGGCTCAAACAAACTCCAATTGTGCTCATAGCTGGATGAACTACAAGGTTGGCACAAAATGCGGAGGGCTAATCTTTGTAGATTTGGGGTATTTGCACCCCAAGTTTTCCACCAAGCCTCTACAAAATAAAATATTGAAGAGTTAGAAAGCAAAGTAAAAAGTAAATTTGAAATTTTTAATTTGTAAGATGCATGTGAAAGACTCCAAATTTTATACCTAGTGTCTGAGTGGTTCTTGAATCTTCCTCGGATAGCTAGCTCTGAAGAAAAGAGCCTACCCCTTGCTTACCTATAACTTTCCAATTCTTGGATAATGAGGTCTGCTATGTAATGTCCCCTTTCTCTAGACAGAGTTAGTCTATCATTGGGTTCCCGTAGACTGACCATCTTGGTTAGGGAACCATGGTTAGCATGACCTTGGATGAGTAATTCAGTGATGTAGATGGGGTTTGGGTTCAGTGAGATCCAGTTGGTAGTTTTCAGAGGTGGCTTTGCTTGCTTTTGCCCATGTTTGCTATTTTTAGTAAATTTGGGAATGGTGTCGTTTCGGGATTTTCAGACTTGGAGTGAATGTGTCTCGTCGAGACATTTCCGGCCAGCTATAGAACTTTGGATTCCGATATTATCTTGGCTCCCGTTTTAAAGTCCGAAAGTTGATTAATTTATTTGATTCGAACTTCAGTAATATTTGATAAAGTGACATGAATAAAGAAAGAAATTAAAAGAAGTCACTTAAGTGAATGGGTGCTACCTCTTGAGATAATAAAGTATTTTAAAATGAAAAGTGTCCCTCTCAAAGTGCAACGCCTCATTTGGGGGAAATAAAAGAGGAAAAAGTGAGTCATTCGTTATGATTGAATATTGGAAATTGCTTGCTTTTTGCTCTGCTAGGGTTTGAGAGGGTTTGAAAGAGATTTGAATCCCGGTGGCTGTTGGGAATGAAAACTCCCTTCGGTAACAGCATTCTACAGATGTGCAATACCATCCAAAGGTGCTATGAAGGCAGATACATTTAGTATTTACAGTTGTGCTTCATTTGAATCTATTTTGTTGAGGGTTTGAGAGTCTATTGAACACATCTTTCACAGATTTCATGGTGAACAGCTGAAGACATGCATTAAGTGCAGATTTGAAACATTTATTTGCCTTTGTGTGGAGATTGGAGGCTCATACTTGCTGGTTGTACCTCCCAGGCTGGTCGTACCTCCTTGGGGTTTTAACTTTGGTGATTGTGCACAGATTTTACCACTCTTTTGGGGGCGAACAAGGGTGTTAGACGACTGCAACAATAAAACAGAGATATTCCAGCAAGATCGTGGAGCTGTTACATTGTATTCTGCTGTGTTAATGTCCCTTTCCTGGCCGTACAACAGCTAAGTGAGGTGTGGGGGTGCTGGGAGTTATTCTTCATCACTTTGCTACATTGATACTTCCTATCTTGAGCATTTAGGGTCATTGGAATTGCATCTTCATCATATGCCAACAATCTTTCAGCTATAGTGACTCTTTGGTGGAGTTTTACACTACTCATTTTGCTGGTCCAGTTACAACAGTTGTACAGAGTTGCATATTTTGATAGAGGTATGTAATAGTAATTCATATTTGCTGATATTATGATCTGGGTTTTTCATATTTTCCTCATAACTATTGTACTTTTTCTGGGTTTTCAATATATGCTCTACAATGTATTGAATCTGGCAAACACATCACAAGTAAACTGAAACCCCTTCTGCATCTTTTGTCTAGTCTAAAAGAACACATAAAATAATAAAAATAACACTATTAAGATCTTAAAAAAGAACCAATAGGTACAACACATTACAGTGGTATCAAAGCACAACTCTTCCTGCCATCCTGTGAGGTTAGATACAGACATGCAGAAGATGAAATGAGGCATGCAGCCTAGTACACAGATATTATCTCAGACAGAATAGATCACAGACTGATATACAGGTTCGCCAAATAGATCCTTTTGATACAGATACAGAGGTGATAGCCATAGAGGAACAACCAGTAGTGTTCTACAACGAAGAGGAACCCATCTCAAAAAACATGGGTGACTGTGAGGGTAGGTCTAGCAGAGACCGGTATGATGAGGGTAGAATAGATTTTGCAAGCATGATGCATGCCTTAAATGATCTAGCTAGAGGGCAGTGAGATATGCTTGACACGATGCAGAGATCACAAACAGAATTGGCTCGAAATGCTTACCCGCTTGATACCTAGTGATGCTGGAAACAATAGGGATAATAACAACAATAATAATAATGAAAGGAACAGGAATAACAATGGGGATAGGTACAGAGTCAACAATGAAGGTGATAGGAACTATGGTGATAGGAACAAAGACAGGGATAATGAGGGTGAAGCCTCAGTCCATAACAGGGGAGCTACATAGTTCATAGCTGGTGATAGACCTGGTATACTTGTTTTTGCATTTAGGAACAATGTCCTGAGTGGGAGGCTACATAGGTAGAATTTTAGGATGAAATTTGGAGAGACTAGCAGGCTTCCAGTGAGGAGTTCAGAGCAGAGATGACTTTCACAGAGTATTCTGATCTCAGGATGAAACACAGGCCCAGAGGGGGTAATAGACAACATAATTAGGAGCTCCAAAAGAAAGTCAGCAAGATGACTTTGCCCTATTTTGATGGTTCTAGTAAAACCACTACCAGAGTGTGGGTCCAGAAATTGGATAGCTATTTATAGATTAGCCCTATGCTAGAAGCTGATGCCATAACTTATGCAGCCTTACACTTAGAGGGTAGCGCTCATAAATGGTGGAGTAATGGTAAGATCACCTTGGGTCATGATCAGATCACTTCTTATGTTGAGTTCACTGCCAGATTGATTATAGGTTTGATAAGAAAGATCCCGAATTGTAGTTCAAGGAGTTAGCTCAACTCAGACAAGTGGGCTCAGTGGATTCTTACATCTCAAAGTTTCAGGACCTCTATGTTATGGTCTCTGCTATCTCAGAGCGCAGGCTGATGATGCTATTCATTGACAGGCTATCAGATCCTTTGCGTGGTTGGATTAAGGGTCTAGATCCATCATCACTACAGGAGGCCATGAAGAAGGCCCATGACATGGAGTCCTTGGCATGGAGGAGTAAATTTCAGTCCAAAGGATTCATACACAAGAGAGATAAAGACAGGAAACACTTTCAGAAGGAATCTGGACAACAACCTAAGAGTTCTCCTCAGTTGGATAGTGATCAGTTGAATGACCTTAGGAGGAAGAAACTTTGTTTTCATTGCCAAGAGCCTTGGGATCCTAAGCACAAGTGTGCTGCCCAAGGGAAAGCCAAACAGTTGGAGTATTTTTCAGCAGATGAGTCCGTTGAGTCAGAGCCACATTCAGATCAGCAATCAGACGCCAGTGACTCAGGTTTAAATGGTTCATTTGAGGCATCAGATACAGAGGAGCAGATGGTCCTACCTACAACACATCTCTCTAGTATACAGAGAGAGGGCTCGTTCAGGATGAGAGGAATACTTGGTGGGCAATGAGTGATCACTCTATTAGACACAGGTGCTACTCACAATTTCATAGACGAGGGCTTGGTTGCAGGACTCAAGATAGAAGAGTTCGAAGGCTTTAAGGTGAGAGTGGCAGATGGATTTGTTCTCACCTATACCAGGAGAATACCCAACCTCTCCATCTTGTTGAATGAATATACTTGTCAGTCAGATTTTTATGTGGTCAACATGGGTGAGATGGACATTGTTTTGGGTATGAGATGGTTACATGACATTGGGGAATTCACTCTCAACTTGCGGACTATGGAAATGAAGTTTGAGGTGAACGGGAGATGACATCTTAGGGGAATTTTAGATGGTGGATTGAGAGTGGTTTCACTCAAGAGGATGGAGTAGTTGATACGACATGATCAGGTTCAGTGGGCAGCAGAGGTGATGGTGATGCCTGCAGCTACAGATCAGCAGAAGCATGCGTATCCTCCTGAGATTCAGGCTTTATTGACTAAACACACCAAAGTGTTTAGTGATATTCCACTAGGTCGGCCCCCTAATAGGGGTATCGAGCACGTTATTGAGCTTGAGAAGGGTGCTAAACCCGTGATTACCACACCATACAGGCACCCGAAGAGGTATAAGGATGACATCGAGAAGGCTATCAAAGAACTTCTCGAAATGGGGCACATAAGGCTGAGCAAGAGTCCATTTGCTTCTTCTGTGGTCTTGGTAAAGGAGGATGGAACTCTTAGGATGTGCATAGACTACAGAGAGCTGAATAAGAAGACCATCAAAAACAGATACCCCATACCTCGCATTGATGAGCTCATAGATGAATTGCACAGGGTATGCTACTTCTCAAAGATAGATTTGAGATCTGGTTACCACCAGATATGGGTAAGGGAGGAAGATGTTGAGAAGACAACATTCAGATGCCATTATGGGCATTTTGAGTTTCTGGTTATGCCTTTTGGTTTGACCAATGCACCAGCCACTTTCTAGTCCTGCATGAATAGGGTGTTCAGAGAGCAGTTGCGGAGGTTTGTGTTGATATTTTTTGATGACATACTGATATATAGTAGGGCTTGGGAGGAACATTTGAAGCACATCGACATTGTCTTGAGCATTCTTGAGTGTGAGTCATTATACGCCAAGATGTCGAAGTGTGAGTTTGGGATGACCGAGTTGTTGTACTTAGGTCACATTATCAGTGCTGGTAGTGTTAAGGTGGACCTGGAAAAGATTCAGGCAATCATTGACTGGCCGCCACCAAAGAATCTCTCTCAGCTCAAGGGATTCCTTGGTCTTTGTGGATATTACCACTGTTTCGTGAGGGTCTTTTCACAATCATCTGCCCCCCTTACAGATTTGACTCGAAAGGATGCATTCAGTTGGTCAGGTGGTGCACAGGAGTGCTTTGATAGGTTTAAGGAGTTGATGAGTACCTGCCTTGTGTTGGCCATTCTAGATTTCAGCAGGCCTTTTGAGCTTCAGTGTGATGCCTCAGGGGAAGGCATTGGTGCGGTATTAATGCAAGATAAACACCCCATAGCATTTGAGAGCAAGAAGTTGAGGGGTGTGGAGAAGAGCTACAACATTTATGACAAGGAGATGTTAGCCATCATGCATGTGTTGGCTAAGTTCAAACAGTATCTAGTAGGGAGTAAGTTTGTGGTTAAAACAGATCATAACAGTCTGAAACATTTCCTTGGGCAGAAGGACCTTAATGATAGGCAGCATAAGTGGGTCAGGAAACTTCAGGCCTATGACTTTGACATTGTCCATGTCAAAGGTAAGAAAAATATAGTTGCTGATGCCTTGTCCAGAAGACCCCATTTGTGTGCATTGGGTGCTATTTCAGAGGATTGGAGAGAGCTTATATCTACAGAATATGCAAAGCACAAATGGGCTACTGGGATCATAGATGGCACTATCAGAGATGACATATACACAGTGGTAAATGACTTGATCATTTACAAAGACAGGATTCTTCTAGTGCTAGGATTAGAGATGAAGCAGAAACTTTTGAGAGCTTTCCATGATTTGCCTATGGCTAGACACCCTGGTTACTTCAAAACATACGGGTAGGTGAGAGAGCATTTCACTTGGAAGGGCCTCAAAACTGAAGTGTTGAAATATGTGAGAGAGTGCCCGACATGTCAACAGAATAAATAGGAGCACTCTTTTCCAGGTGGATTACTACAGCCCCTACCCATTCCTGAGAGGAAGTGGGATAGTATCTCTATTGACTTTATCACAGGTTTACCAAAAGTCCAGGGTGGGGATTGCATCTTCGTGATGGTGGATAGATTGACGAAGTTTGCACACTTCTTTGCCATCCCAACCACCTACATTGCAGCACAGATTGCAAAATTGTTCTTTAGAGAGGTATTCCGTCTTCATGGGTTGCCGCGGAGCATTGTGAGTGATAGGGACAACAGGTTCCTAAGTAATTTTTGGCAGGAGCTCTTTAGGTTGATAGGGACAGAGCTCACCCCCAGCACAAATTACCACCCATAGATAGATGGCCAGACGGAGATAGTTAATAAATGGGTGGAAGGATACCTCCGAAATTATGTTTCAGGGCAGCAAAAGGCATGGGTAAAGTGGCTTCACATGGGTGAATATTGTTATAATACCACTTATCACATGTCCATTCAGATGTCACCGTTTATGGCATTATATGGGTACGATGCATCGAGCTTTCTGGATTTGTTATTTGGTGATAGCAGAGTACCAAAGGTCAAAGACCTTCTGCAGGAGAGTCAGGATATTATGAGGTCTTTGAAGGAAAGCATTCAGAAGGCTCAGAATCAACAGAAATAGTATGCAGATCAACATAAGATTGAGCGCTCATTCAAAGTTGGTGGCATGGTGTATTTGATGCTGTAGCCCTATAGGCAATCCACTCTCAAGAAGAGTGGAGCAAAGAAGCTTAAGCCACGTTACTATGGACCCTTCAGGATCTCCAAGAAAGTTGGAGAAGTGGTTTATGAGTTGGAATTGCCGGCAGGTAGCAAGGTACATAATGTATTTCATGTGTCTCGCCTCAAGAAAGCACTGGGGCACCATGTGACACCTTCTGCAGAGTTGCCTCCTCTTGATGAAGAGGGGAAGTTGATCTTGGTACCCGAGGCCATTATTGATACCAGAGAACGTACCTTGAGGAGAAGGATCACCAGAGAGTATCTAGTCAAATGTAAAAACCTGCCAGTTCAGGATGCTACTTGGGAGAGCGAGCAGATTTTATCGCATCTTGATCTGAGATTGCTTGAGGCAAGCAATCTTAGGGAGGGCGGACTGTAATGTGCCCTTTCTCTAGACAGAGTTAGTCTATCATTGGGTTCCCGTAGACTGACTATCCTGGTTAGGGAACCATGGTTAGCGTGACCTTGGATGAGTAATTCAGTGGTGTAGATGGGGTTTGGGTTCAGTGAGATCCAGTTGGCAGTTTTCAGAGGTGGCTTTGCTTGCTTTTGCCCATGTTTGCTATTTTTAGTAAATTCAGGAATGGTGCCGTTTCAAGATTTTCAAACTTGGAGTGGATGCATCTCGTCGAGACCTTTCCGGCGAGCTATAGAACTCTAGATTCCAATATTATCTTGGCTCCTGTTTTAAAGTCCGAAAGTTGATTAATTTATTTAATTCAGACTTTAGTAATATTTGATAAAGAGACATGAAATAAAGAAAGAAATTAAAAGAAGTCACTTAAGTGAATGGGCGCCCACCTCTTGGGATAATAAAGTATTTTAAAATGAGAAGTTTCCCTCTCAAAGTGCAACGCCTCATTTGGGGGAAATAAAAGAGTAAAAAGTGTGAGTCATTTGTTATGCTTGAATATTGGAAATTGCTTGCTTTTTGCTCTGCTAGGGTTTGAGAGGGTTTGAAGGATATTTGAACCCTGGTGGCTGTTGGAAACAAAAACTCCTTTTGGTAATAGCATTCTACAGATGTGCAATACCATCCAAAGGTGCTATGAAGGCAGATACATTCAGTATTTGCAGTTGTGCTTCATTTGAATCCATTTTGTTGAGGGTTTGAGAGTTTATTGAACACATCTTTCACAGATTTCATGGTGAACAGCTTAAGGCATGGATTAAGAGCAGATTTGAAACATTTATTTGCCTTTGTGGGGAGATTGGAGGCTCATACTTGCTGGCCGTACCTCCCAGGCTGGTCGTACCTCCTTGGGGTTTTAACTTTGGTGATTGTGCACAGATTTTACCACTCTTTTGGGGGCGAAAAGGGGTGTTAGAGGACTGCAGCAATAAAACAGAGATATTCCAGCAAGATCGTGGAGCTATTACATTGTATTCTGCTGTGTTAATGTCCCTTTCCTAGCCGTACAACAACTAGGTGAGGCATGGGGGTGCTGGGAGTTATTCTTCATCACTTTGGTTGCATTGATACTTCCTGTCTTGGGCATTTAGGGTCACTGGAATTGCATCTTCATCATATGCCAACAATCTTTCAGCTATAGTGACTCTTTGGTGGAGTTCTACACTACTCATTTTGCTGGTCCAGTTACAACAATTGTACGCAGTTGCATATTTTGATATGGGTATGTAATAGTAATTCATATTTGGTGATATTATGATATGGGTCTTTCATATTTTCCTCATATCTATTGTGCTTTTTCTGGGTTTTCAATAGATGCTCTATAATGTATTGAATCTGGCAAATACATCACAAGAAAACTGAAACCCCTTCTACATCTTCCGTCTAGTCTGAAAGAACACATAAAATAATAAAAATAACACTATTAAGATCTTAAAAAAGAACCAATAGGTATGGCACATTACATGCTACATGAACCTCAGATGTCATCTTCTGAATGCATGTGGTGAGGCCCTCCATGACCTCTCCATTAGGATCTGTGAAGGTATCTAAATAGAAAAAATGGGGGTTCAAGAAGTACCCCGCTGCATGGATGGGTTGGTGAAGTTGATTGTTCCACCTCCTATCAACAATCTCCCATATGGGATCAAATTTGAGGCTGTCCCCCTTGTAATAATTTTTGATGGCCTCTTTGGCTCTATCCATTGCCTCATAAATATATCCCATTGGGTTTTGATCCCCATCTACCAAACAAAGAACTCTAACCAAGGGCTCCGATACCTTCAATTTACAAATACAAAAGATTAATCATTAAAGTTACAAATTTATAATGAAAGACTTAAATTAAGAAATTAAATATTCAATTTGAATTTAAAATCGAAGTTTTGAGGTTACCTTCACAATCTCTATAGCTCTTTGTTCAAAGAGCTTATCAAACACTTTGGTTGTGATCCTCTCTCCTTTAGGCTTCTTTACATATGATGATTGTAGCCATGTTGGACTCACAATTATTTGTTTCAAAGCATTCAATGAACCAATAATGCTTTGCAACGTTAGGAAAACCGTTGCAAACCTTGTGACACCCAATCGCACCAACTCTTTCCCTTGGGTGTGATCTCTCATCAAATTAAGAACCCAAGGGTGATTGTAGATAAATTTTGTGATGCTCCTTGCATCATCTACAACTGGTGTCACCCAATCAAGTTCGCCTATGTCCTTCGAAAGAAGGTCAAGGCAATGTGCTGCACAAGGTGACCAAAAAAATGTTCTATGTTTGTTCTCCAACAATCTCCCAGCCGCCACATATGCTGTTGCATTATTAGTAATGACTTGCACCACATTTTCTATGCCCACCTCCATGACAACTTTCTCCAACATTAGAGACAATGTTTCTGCATTTTTTACTTTGTTGGAGGCATCCACCGATTTCAAGAAAACAACCTCACCTTTTGAAGCTATCAAAAATTTAATTATGGTGCGGTTTTTCCCATCCATCCACCCATCAGAAAGAATGGTGCAGCCATATTTTTCCATTCCTTTTTCTGTTCTTACACCACCGCATTTGCCCTTTCAATGGCATTCATGAGCAACCTACAAGTACAAAGTGAAATTAACTATTAAGTACACAATTTTAATTTTTAAACAAAAAATAGCCTAAATTCAACATAAATTTCTATAAATCAAACAACATAAATTTAGCCTAAAATTCAACATAAATTAGTAAATTACTATAAGTATAAATTAGCATAAAATTTAAATTAACTAACCTCCCACTCAAGTCTTTGCGAGAAGGCGCCTTGTACCCTTTTCCCGCAACTGTTAATGCAGCTACCAAATTTTCCCAATAAGGACTACTCGCCACATTGAAAGGAATGATGTTGAAATACCAAAAATCAGCACATGCCATATCTGCATGTTGATGCACCTTCTTGTTCCACCCAGTAGCCTCCAATGATGTTTGTCCTCCAGGTGTGTTTTTGGGCACAAAAAAACTATGTGGCGTGCATGTAGGTGTAGGCATTGCAGCTGGTGCTCTACTTGAAGTAGATGAAATGGAGGTGGATTTGTTTCGGATTTGTGGACCACGAAGAGAACCCACTATGCCCTAACATGTATCTTCCTCTGCATCTGGATGGATTTCAACACCTTGACTAGCAGCTATGGCTGCTTCCATGGCTGCCTTTGCCCTCTCCTTTTGCAATTTTTTCTCTTTTGCGGTTGAAAGTAGGGCATTCATCTCTCTTTTTATCTCTTTCGTGGTCCCAGGACAAGCCTTGACATCACGATGACTAATCCCTGCAAGATGGTATTTGAGGTGATTTATGCCTCCAAAATATACTTTTTGGCATCTAATGCAGTAAACTGACCTAGGTTGCGGTCCTTGATAACCATATTTCCAAGTAGGGTCTCTAGCTCCTACAAGACAAGTGCCTACAAATGATGATGCGGTGGAGCCTAAGGTTGAACCTGATGTAGAAGCTTCCCTATTTGCCATCATATGAAGTATTTAATGACAACCTACACATACAAAGTGAAGGCACAACATATTAATTTTTTAATACAAAAAAAAACCTAACTTATACATAAACCACTAAAATCAGCATAAAATTTGTTTAAATCAATATAGATTTATTTTAAATTAGTAAAACTTCAATCTAATCTAAAGATTCTAAACATTTTCTTAAAAAAAATAATTAAAATAAAAAACCTAACTTGTGTATGCAAAAAACAGTCAATTTATTACAAAAATAAGAAAAAACCATCATAAAATGGTGATGAATTCATTTTTTTGAATTAAAATGCAACTTAGGTTTAGCAAATGATGGTTTGTTTTTAACATACATGTTGGATTTTGCAGCCAAAATGAAATAAAATGCTAAAAAAAAAGAAAAAGAACAAATTACTGACATGTGCTTCAAATTTCCCTTCGAATTCGCAAAAAAATCCTTTGAAATCTTTGAATGAGGATGCTAGATCGCTGTGTGCAAACTTGGAGGAGCGTTTGAGGGTTTGAAGAGTAGAAACAAGGATAAAATGGTCAAAAATGGCATAGAAAATGCCTTAATAGACGTCCGCAGGTCGCTTTTTGGGCCTGTGAGTCCGCATTAGAGACTCGCCGAGTTTCTGGCGAGTACTCACCAAAAAACCGGCGAGTACTCGCTAGAAACTCAGGCGAGTAAATGGCTCAAAAACTCGCCGGTCACAAAAACTTGCGAGTTTTTAGTGACTCGGTGAGTAATCGGAGAGTATGCCATCTATGGATGTTACTATGGGGATTCAAACATGGATCTCCATCTTGAGAACCTTATGGTCTTGCCATTTAAGCACAACCCCTTTGACTCTAATCTCTTCCTTTTATGATCACCTTTGATTTGAATTTCCTTTTCCCACCTAAAATTCCCTCCAAAAGTATTCAAAAACACTTTTTTATAAAATATTACATTACGCCCACTTTATTAAAATAATAATAATACATAAGTTGTCCTTTTACAATGTTATAAAATAAAGTTACTAGGACAACTCAAAATATTCTTATTAAATTATTTTCCTTAGAAGATTTGGAGATTGTGCCTGTGGCCAATCCTTACCAGCGGGATGAAAACCCCAATGGTTTGTAGTGTCCCACCCCTTTTGTATTTTCTAATGTTTAGTTGATACTTGGTGTGTTTTGGGGTTTTTGCATTTTGACATAACGCACATGCATGTATATATATTTGAAAAGAACAAGATATAGAAATACCAAGATCCTTGAAATCAATGGAAATGCATTATATTTCATAAATGAACATTACCCTTGAGAAATATATGCTAGTACGTGCATCAAAATGGAACCAGAAACCTCGGAATAGCTTAGCCTCAGAATATATCAACAATCTGGAGAGGTAAACACTGTCAACTGCCACCTGAAGAGCTCATTATCGCCCAAACTGAACCCTCAAATCCACAACACTAACCTACGAGGGTCAAATGATAGGCTAATCTTACCAACTCTGATGCATCACGAAAAAGGGGACATTACATGGTTTCTTGAAGCTGAGGACGAGTTCCATCCATGGATCGACAGTGAGCTGAAGGTTTGGAGGTTGGGGATGAAAACCCTCGGATTCCGTTGGAGTAATTTCATTCAGAGATTCCCAGTGTGCCTAAGGATTGCCAGTTAGAGGATTTGATGATTCCTAGAATTAGTCGCAAAGGGTTTACTGTGCAAATTTATTGGAGATTCTTCGAATAATAAATTGTGATTGAAAGAGATTGCTTAGAGTGTTTGAGATCTTGGTTCTTGTTCTAATGGATGTTGGTGCCATAGTTGGAGCTAAATATATTTTATTTAATGCTAGCCGCAGCCCTTTCCTTGAAGTCGCAGCATATACAAGGCATCCAATATATAATTTTTGGAATGGAGTGTAGCTATAACACTGAAATATTGTTATCTGGAGGTGATTGGAGGTATTGAACAGGAAGATTTCTCATATTTTCATGCACAACACTCTTGTATCAAGCTACAGCAGTACATATTTGCATGACAACAGCATAGGGTTTTTGTGGGTCATCATTATTTGATACTATATCACTGCTGTTGTAAAATCTGAGTATGTAACAGAAAGCATATCTTTTGAAGATCAATATATTGCTGGAGTTTGAGGTTAGATTGTTGTTTCTTTATGCATGTAAGTGTTTGATGAAATGTTAATGATATATCTATGCATTTTGGGTTTAGATATTGAATGAATATTGTTATAACCTGCACTTTGAATGATCCCATAACCAAGAACATATTGAAGTACATTGAAAACAATTACTATGCAAGTGTTTGACGGAATGCTTGCATGATTACATATGTGGGTTTTGGAAAAAATTGGTTTGAAAACTAGGGTGGGACATTACAGTCTTTCCACAATAAAAGCTAGAATGAACTTGAGAATTAATAAGCCAAGATGGTATTGCAATTGCTTGTTAGTCTCTATGCAGGGAAATAACATAAACTTGTTCCATTTTCTTGTCTCATACTATGTAACTTTTTTAAGCTCAATAGTTGAGTATTTTTCAAACTTTAGTATAAGCAAATAGAATTTACCATAAACAAAAAAAAGGGAATAAAGCAATTACAGGATTACATATCTCTAATTCTATTTTCTCAACTTATTTCATTTATTTCTGATTTCCAGTCCAGATAACAAAGGAAACACTGATCTTTCTTTAATTATGATGTGCCCTCTCCTTTCCAACTACTGAATTTAAACTGCTTTAGAACCACCTTGATGTTTTAACTCCAAGAGTTGTTGCTGCGAGGATGTAGATGGCCTGCAAAAGCAAACAACCATGGCTTCACTATATAATGATTACAGCATCATCTATATAAATAATAACTCGGTCCAGAGTGCAAACTAGAAGTCCTTATCAGTTATCATCACAATGCATGGAATTTACATTCAAAGACAAGTATTGGAAAGTAGAAAGTGCGCTTCAAAGGGAGATAATGATAAAATAAAATTAGAACATATGCTAATTAGATTCAATGTTAGTTTATAAAAACAATCCCTAGTGAATTTCTTAAAGAGGAAGCCAACTAAAAACAATGATAAAAAGATGGAACTTTGAATCCAGATTTTACAAATAACTATCGAGAAAATGCAAGATCCTAAACTATAGTTTTCTGTAATGTCCCCTTTTTCCAAGTGATCACCCAACGGAGTCAGCTAGCCTATTTTATTCCCATAGGCTAAGTCAGAAGTGCAAGGGAATAATCTATTAGTTAAATACTAAGTAATCCTAAGTCACTTTTGGATTATTTATATTTAGTTAATTAGGCTGGACCTATTTGTAATGTGAAATGACTTTATTATTTAAGTGAGCCACTTGATAAATAAAATAAAATAAAATAAAGTGATTTGCCAAAAGGTGGTCGGCCCAAAAGGAGGATAAAAATAAAGTAAATTGCCAAAAGGGAGGTCGGCCAAGGTGGAGGTTATTTGGTGGCTATAAAAGAAGACAAAAAGCAAGTCATTTTCATCATTCAATTCCATATCATTTCACTGGAGATTTTCTCTTGTGGCTGCAACTTAGGTTCAGCATTTTCCAAGGACGAAAACCCTTAGGAATATTGGTGGATTCGACAAAAACCCAATTCCATCTTGAAGGTGGATTCATACGTAGTTCACATTTGCACTTCATTGGCGATTCGGAGAAGAAGATTGAGCTTCAAAGACATATCTATTTCTACAGATTTGAAGAAGAAGACCTAGGGCCAAAATTGTGTGATTTGTGGCCACATACAATTTTGAAGAGAAAGATATATTCAGATTTTCAGATCAGATTTGGGCGCCTATTTTTGGGGATTTGTTTGAGGATTGTTGCTAGGGTTTTACCCTAGGGTGAGCACCACTTCCCAAGGAGGGTGATTTCATATTTTGGAGCATTTGATGATCAAACCCTAGCCGCCTCCCTCACTTGCATGCCATTCTTCATCTTCAAGGGAGCGCTACCTATCTTGGAGATTCGCCCATCTAGGGTTTGCAATAAGACATCATTATCCACTGTTCTTGGTATGTATAAGCCTATGTTTAGGTCTGATTTGTAACAGCAGAGATTTGGGCTATGTTTGGGCATGTTTGAGCCTTGGAATTTGATGTAATTTTAATTCAGAATAATCTGATTTGTAGCAGCAGTCATCTATATTCAGAAATCAGAATTATATGTCATTTGTTTGCATTTGATTGGTCATATTTTGTGGAAGAATTCAGGTTGATGTTATCTTCATAAGAGTACATAATTGGCATGTTTATTTGAGCAATTGGCATACAATTATTCGCTGTCCAAATCCATTTACAATTCAGAAACAGAAAAATCAGATTTCAAACCTAGGGTTTGAAAGATAAAAATCAGAAATTTAGGGCAGATCTGATTAGGGATCTTACATTTTCAGGAGGTCAAGCTCCTTAAGTCTAGGCATCTAGATATCAATCCTTGCATGTATTAACATAGGACACACCTACCATAGGAAATACTTACACTTGATGTCACTGACAATGACACTTTAGATAATATGGGATAGGAGATAACTAACTAACAACACTTAAAACATATATGGCATAATTGCATAGACACAAACAGCATATTATGCCAACAAGAATCATATATTACTTAGAATAAACATTGCAATATTGGCTAACAGAACAAGCATTGAAAAAGAAATAACAATCAGAAAATGATAATCCCTGTACTGTCTAGTATCATAGACCTGACATATATGGTAAACATTTAAGAATTATAAGTAGTTTACCCCTTTAGGAAGTTTCTCCAGAAAAGTGAAACCCAACTTTGAAAGGAGACCAATTGTCGATGGAATCTTGAAATTGCATTCCATATTATTGAACACCCAAGCCTATTTTCATGGTTGAGGGATGCTTGGTAATGTACCCGAAACTCCAATCTCCATCAATGTCCCATGAATAAACATAGCCAGCTGAATAGTTCAGAAATTTCTTAGATGTGCATCTTATGTCTGATTGTACTATGCCATAATACTTAATTCATAAAGGACCGGATTCACTAAAAAACCTTAGAAGGAGAAAGGTTGGAAACGGGAATTAAAAAAAACTTGAAAGGGGAAAGGTTGGAAGCCCAACCAATATACAAGGACATTAAACACATACTTTCAGTGCACCAGATCACTTGAAGGAGAGTCTAGAAGCATAGAAGAGCAAAGAAAGTAGGAGTTTGTTATAAAAGTTTTGATATGCAGAACATCTCAGCGTTTTAATTTGTCTTTTGCAAAACAACAGAAAATGGAACAGTATGTGAGGTGCACCTCTCTTGAAATTGGAAGGGGAAGCTCCCTTATAACCTAAAACTAACCCTAAATGCTGTAGGATAGACAAAATCTACAAGTAACACACTATGCACAATAAATCTCTAAGTTTTTTGTTAATTGAGATAAACTAAACTAAACTTGTCCATTACTTGCAAATCTTATCAATTTTTCTGAGTGAAGGAGGTGCTTCCCAAAACAGGTTGTACCATTATTTATTTTCTGGCTGCATCAGTACTTTAACTCAGCTGCCCATCTTATTATTTTGTGAGTATTTTTTATTTGTGTTCTGTGGTTGCACGTGTAATTTGAACATTCCAGCACTGAGATGGAGTGCATATGATTTGTTTATGACTGACATAGAGGGTGCATATAGATAAAGACACAAGGGTTTCAGACTTATAATCAACAATTAGCAGCTTAAGCACACAAATTCTTGTTTGAGAGCATGCTATCAGCCATAAATGTACATACATCTAAATTTTTAGTTGAGCAGCCATGTCATTGATCAATGAACACACCAGAAGCAATCATGGGAAGTGTTAACTTGTATCAGATTCAGGTGTTCTTTAACAACAACGAGAATTATTCGGCAATGAAAAATAAACATTAAGTAATATCTCCACACATACAAAGCCATATAGCAACAAATATGAAGCTATGATTTGTGTTAGTGTTTTAATTTGTCTCTTTCAAGATAACTCAAACTGGAACCATATGAGAAATAAAACCTCTCTTCAAATTATGAAGGGAAGCTCCCTGAAACCTAAAATACCTTAGACACTAAGCTATAGATAAAATATACATTTATGTACACTATAGAATATTCTCTTTAAGGGGTTTTACATAAATGAAATAACTAACTATCCACCTATCTTTTTGCCTTGGGTATGAGCACAAGGCTGCTAATAGCTCTTGTCTCACAAGAGAGATTTTATATATTTTATGAATGAAAACAACTAATCTATATGCAATGACAACAACCTTCTACTGGCTAAAATAGAGACCAATAATCAAATGCAAACAAGATTTGAAAGGACTAACAACTTCAACACAAGACGACACATGATTTCAAGAACTAAACAGCTAAGTTGCATTCAAAGTTACTACTTAGAATAAACCATGGTTCAACTACTCAATGAGTCATCGAGTGCTCGTGAGATTTTCACAGTGCCAAGTTTTTTCAAGTTTAACTTGTTGAGTTATCAGGTCGAGTCTTTGGCAAGTTTTCGTGAGCTAAGTGGTGAGTTAATGGCAAGTATTCACTGAGTCCATGTGCAAAAATCACAACATGCACGAATGACACAAGAAAAACATTGAAAAAATGGGAAAAAAAGCAATTTTCACTCAAAAAACATGGTTTTTTGCCTTTTTGTAAGAGACCCTATTATATATGACTGAAAATTTGATCAATTTAGATAAGATTTCTTGCACAATCAATACCAAACATCAACACAAATCACAAAATATGGAAGCCAACAAACTCCTTGCATTCATATTGATTGATCATGAAATTACATCACAAAATATACTGCTGTCATAAGATTTCAGTCACTGTATCAGTCATATCAGACCTGATGTCATCATGAAAATGTGAAAAAATGCCTTTTACAACGTCTATGATCATATACAAACAATAGCCAAATGTCCTCAAGTCTGAAATAGATCACAATAGCCCTGGAAGTACAAATATAGTTGACTGATGTAGATGAACAGCAGGCTGATATAACTGCTGTAGGTGCATATTTTGACCAGCCAATGCAAAATGTCTTAAAATGCTTCAATAACTCACTCCCAAGCCAAACGATGGGATCCTTATGCAACTTGCAACTCCTAGAAACCTTGTAGACTTGTCCAATATGCTCAAAAAGCCCTGAAACAATATAAATATCTCGCTGTCATGAAAAATCAGAACTTGCAACTTGTATAAATCTCACTCCAATGATATCACAGGCCTTAAAACTACCTTGATAATGCTTCCAATGGATCAAGGGCTTCAATACGATATCAAAAGCACTCCAATAGCTCTTCTAAACCTGTAAATTCAAGCTCAATGGTGAATATTTGGATAATATCACCTCACATAGAGTATGGGGTCATCACCATACAAACACAAGGGGTCATCACCTTGCAAAAAGACATGAAAATCGGAATTCTCAGTCAAAAAAATAGAATAAGAAACATACCAATGCATCAATAGTTCCAAATTGATGTTCAAGTCCTCTATTTATCCTCTCCATGGATAGGCGTCCTTCTCTTTAGCAAATTTGGATTGAAATTTGAGTTCCACCAATGACGAACAAGAAACTTGAACAATTGTAAATGAGTTGCAACTAAAACTCATTCATTTAAAATCAGTATTCAATTGTTTTAGATGAAATGCATCTATGGATCGATCTCCTAGCAATTAAGCTCCCTCTTAGCATAGCGGCGGTTGGAAATGATTGTTAACAATCATTTAAAATCTTTCATATGGCTTTGGCATTATGAGCAAGCATTTAAAATTTTCTTCTTTCCCTTGGGCGATCACTAACAACTTCATGAAATGCATTCAATTTCTTCATAAAACATTTAAAATCCCATCCTCAATTCCAATTGCCCTCATCACATAAACCATCGATCCACATGCAAACATTTAATAAATAAAATTTGCATTTAAACTGATCCCTTGCCTTGGCCGCCGATCCTCTACTTGGCATTTAAAATAATTATTTTTGAATCTTTTACCTTGGGCGAATGACTCTCCTCATGGCGTCGATCCTACTCATTGGCACACGATCCAAGGAAATCGCCACCTCAATATGCTTAGTCGATCCTTTTGAAATTTCATTTACAATGCCAATCGATCCCACATGATAGCTGTTGGGAATAGCTTGGACCTATTTCTTCATTGGGTGAATCCACTCCTCCAATGTTGACTTCATTTGATGACATTATAAAATAGGTCCCACCTAGAGTAACTCCTTATTCCATACAAAAACTCCATAAAAATAGATTAGAGAAAATGTAATTAAAGCTTTCATTTTCCCTTTTATTCCATCTAACAAACCAAATCAAATGATTGAAAATACAATTTCAATATTGCATTTTCCAAATAACATACTAGTTGAGCCAATTTTCCGGTTCTCCATGTATAGAAACAAACTCAATCTAGCAAATCATTCCCTTACCAATACATTAGCCTACGGGAATGGATGATAGGCTAATCGTCAACTCCATATGAAGTCACTCCGGAAATGGGAACATGACACTTTTCAAAAATTATGAAAATGCTATGTGCCATGAATGTCTGTGGTCTCGAAGACCTTCAATTGGACTTGGTGGCGGGGGCTCTACCCCTCAATCCCACCATATATCACAACAAGGGACGTGACAAGGGTGCTACCCCTGGACCCTCTGAGGGGCATTGCCCCCAAACCCTTGCAAGGGGTGTTGCCACTTGACACCATTGGGGACCCGAGATGCTACCCCTCAACCCCGCCAGGGGCACTGCCCCTAGACCCCCACCAAACTCATTTGATACATTTTCTAACTGTATTTTGCATAAAATTTATATTTTTTAAGAAATTTAAGTTTTATTTTTAATTTAAGTATTTTTTAATTTATCAAGTTGAAAATTTTTGGTCTACTGAGTTTGAATCAAGTCCAAGTATGCAAACTATGGGGAAACCAAATGACTACAAATTGAAATTGGGAAAGAAAACCAATGGAAACTACTAGGAGAAAAGCAAAAAAGAAAGCAAGGAAAACAAAAGGGGACCTCGAGTTTCAAGAAAACTTGGGCATGTTGTTAACAAGCCACAACAAGTCAACTCGCTCCTTTCTTTCAATTGCAATGCTCTATCAAGCAAGGACGTCCTCTTGCCCCCTTCCTTTATGTGCTCATGGTTGATGCTCTTGGTGTCATGTCCCCATTTCTGGAGTGATCACCAAACAAAGGATGGAGTTAGCCTATTTTCTATTCTCGTAGGTTAACTCGACAAAACAAGGGAATAGTCTGACAAAGCTAAGGATTGGAAAAGATAACTTGTTCAAAGGCTTGGAAAATAGAAAGTTGTTCTAAAGAGCTCAGTTAATATTTGACATGATGGAAGGATGTATTAATGTGATTTTTCACATTAATTATCAAAAAGAAAAGGAATCAATTCAATAATATTATTTAATATTAACAAATATCAACTCCTTGGTTTGGCATCCACCTTGGAGGAGTAAAATATTCAAAATAATATCAAATAGGTCTTGCCTAGTGAGCGCCCACATTAGAGAAAGGTCCAAAAACAATCAAATATTGGAATTGAGGTTTGGCGCCCATCTTGGGTTTGAAAATAATAAAATATAGGTCCTATTGAAGGTGGCACTCATCATTGAAGTAGGTGAAATAATAAAATAATGATTCCTTGCTTGTGGCGCTCATACATTGGAGAAGAAAATTCAAAATAAAATAATAAACTGTTGCATTGGATCAAGCGCCACCCTTGGAGGTATCAATTTGGAGGGAAATTGGCAAATTCAAATCTTTAATTTGAATTGGTATAAAAGAAGGATTAGTGGCTCATTTTCGACATCATGACTCTATTGCACACTTTGGCATTTTGCTTGACATATTCATTTCTATGGTGAAATTGGACGAAAACCCAATTTGCATCCTTGTGGCGGATTCATACGGAGTTTGCATTTGTGCTTCATACATTCATCATTAGATATTTGGTCGGAGACCTTTGAATTCGATTTGAAGGTTGAAAGTTTGCATTGTTGAAGGTATTCGATCACATATATCCCCTGAGCGCTGATGGTAGGAGACCATTCTTGAAGACAAACATTAGCGAGTCATCATCATTGCTGGACGAATATATAGATTGAAGGGTGTTTGCATATTCGAATTTATCATTGAAGGGAATCGCTGACCTATACTCATCACTCCTCACAATTGCACACTCAGCAAAGCTGTGATCCATCATTCTGGGACAGCGAACTGATAGGAGGAGGGCAGTGATTAGTTACAGGCATCTATCACCTCATTCGTGGACTGTCAATTAATGATCAGCTACAGCAGCCTTGGATTTCTGGTTTGGCATTATAATCTGGCTTTGAATTGGTATGTTTCATTGCACATATACTTTTGAATTGTAACAGCAGGTAATGCATTGTATTTGGCTGTCAAAGAGCCAAATTTTGCTATTGTAATTGAAGAATAGATAGTCTGATTGGTCACAGTGAGATCTGATTTCATCTTTCAGTCCATTGCTATCTTGTAATTTTGCACGTTTTAGTTGTAATTGAAGGCTGCCATCCTCTTGTTTCAATTGTATCTTGTCATTGTATGCTTTGGCATAGCTATATATTGTTTATGTGCAAATAGAAATCAATTTTTAGTCCTAGGGTTTCAATTCAAATTGCAAAATTCAGAAAATTGCCTTCAAACGCTAGAATGGGACATGATAGTGGTATCAGAGCAAGACATCCTGCCAACCTGCAGGGTATATTTGGATTGACGAAAGTCAAGTCTTCTTCCAATAGCATTTCGTGCATAAGTTTTTGAAGTTATATCCATCTACTTCGGGTTGTGATTTAACTCAACTCTTATCCGAGGGTTATGAGTGAAAAGATTGACCTAGTCAGGGATTAAGTGTTATGCATACACCGACTCCATTTGGTCATCCATACAGAAGGAGTGGACAGCAAGAAGAAATCTATCCTTTTGCTGAGATGGATAGAAACAGAAGAATGGAAAGCCCACTGAGGAATAATGAAGATCCGTATTTGTTGGAACAACAAAGAACAAACAGAAATTTGGAATAGTTAAAGGCTTCACAAAATCGCCTGATGCAAATGATGACTCAAACCTTGAATAACATGAAAGTGAATGAAACACCAGCAGAAGAAGATAGCGTGGTTGGTACGTCGCGTGGAGTAAGAACGCATGTGTCTACAATGGATAGGCCCTTCCGGCCTAAGTTTTTGCCTAGTGAAGAGGAAGAGGAGAATATTGAGAATGAAGAAGAGCCATCTTTTGTAGAGGAATTCACGGCCATATGTGATGAGTATGATGCCCTACCTGACAATGTCAAATGAAGGATAAACATCAATCAATTCATGAGTGAAAGGAAGGATAAGAAGAGAACAAGGGGAGGACAAAGACCTAAAGGGCCAACAAAAAAAAAAGGAATATCAAGATAGATGGAATAAGATACCCATACCAAATTTTGATGGAAGTGGAAAGATGAGTGCAAGAGCTTGGGTACACAAACTTAATATATTCCTCACACTCAAACTCATGGATGAACAAAAGGTTATACAGTTGGCTACTATGCACCTTGAAGGGATAGCGAATGATTGGTGGCATCATGGACTTGTGTCACAACGACATGCAATGATCACTTCCTATGATGAGTTCACACAAAAGCTTATCATTAGATTTGATAGAAAGGATGTGGAAGTGTATTACAGAGATTTGGCACAGTTGAAACAAATGGGCAAAGTGGATTCCTACATTAGTGAGTTCCAGTGGATCGCAGTAATGGTTCCAGATATGACAGAAAAGAGGACAATAATGTTGTTTGTGGAAGGATTGAATGATAAGTTGAAGGGATTGGTGAAGGCTCACAAGCCTAGCACACTTGATGATGCTATTGAACTAGCACTTGACCTTGATACCACACCTGCATCATTTCATCCACAAAAGAAAATTTCCAAAGGCTCTAGTTCAATCAAAGAGGGTTCAATCAAACGAAGTATCAACCTCCTAGGATGGATCAAGAAACAAAGAATGAAATGAGGAGGAAGAAGCTTTGCTTTTCTTGCAAGGAGCCATGGGAACCAGGACACCGATGCCTAGGAAAGGGCAAAGTTCATCTCTTCGAGGTCATTTCTGATGATGAGAGTGAGACTGTAGAAGACAATAACTCGGATGGTGTTGATGATCATGAGGAAACGTAGTAACAATTGGAGCTTGAGCCGAATGTTGAAAATAAAAGACATGTAACCATCACAACAATTTCAGGAGTACCAAGATATCATGCTTTTCGATTGAAAGGAGTCATCAACGGACAAAGAGTCACTTGTTTAGTTGATAGTGGAGCCACTCATAACTTCATTGATGAGGGCTTAGTTGTGAAAAGAGGACTAAAAGCTGAGGCTTTTTCTGGATTCAATGTGACAATTACGGATGGGTTCACCATGGATTGCACTAGAATGGTACCGCAACTTAACATTCGAATGGGAGACTACACATTGACTAATGATTTCTATGTGTTAAGATTGGGAGAGATTGATGTTGTGTTGGGAGTTTAGTGGCTACAGTCACTTGGTAGATACATATAGGATTTTCACAAGATGGAACTTGAATTCATTCATGATGGGAAGAAGGTTGTTTTGAGAACACTTTCAAATGGAGGCCCTAGAGTTGTGACAGCAAGGAGAATGGAAACATTGTTCAAACATGATGATGTTGCTTGGGCAGCGCAATGCTTTGTATCATCTAAATCTTCTTCAGGAGATCAAAAATATCATGTGGATATACAGTCAGTGCTTGACAAGCATAGTATGGTGTTTGGAGAAATTGCTCCTGGCAGACCACCAGATTGTGGATTTGAGCATGTCATTGAGTTGGAGGAGGGCTCCAAGCCCGTCATCACTACACCTTATCGTCATCCGTGGCATTTCAAGGAGGAGATTGAAAAGACGATCAAGGAGTTGCTTGAGATGGGACACATTCGTCCTAGCTCTAGTCCATTTGCATCTTCAGTTGTGTTGGTGAAGGAGAAGGATGGCACAATGAGGATGTGCATTGATTATAGAGCTCTGAATAAGAAGACAATTAAGAATAGATATCCCATTCCCAGGATCAATGAGTTGCTTGATGAGTTACACGGGGCCGTGTATTTCTCCAAGATTGATCTTCGTTCAAGGTATCATCAGATACGTGTTCGTGAGGAGGATATTCATAAGACAACATTCAGATGCCATTATGGACACTTTGAGTTTCTAGTTATGCCCTTTGGTTTAACTAACACACCTGCTACTTTTCAGTCATGCATGAATCACATCTTTCGTGGGCAGTTGCGTAAGTTTGTGCTAGTGTTCTTTGATGACATTTTGATATACAATAAGACTTGGGAGGAACATTTGCAGCACATTGAATAAGTACTGGGTATCATGGAGGCTCAGTCATTGTTTGCTAAAGCATCCAAGTGTGAATTTGGTATGATAGAGATTCTCTATCTGGGGCATGTAATTGGAGTTGATGGAGTTAGAGTTCATCAGGAGAAGATACAGGCAATTTTGGATTGGCCACCACCGTGGAACATTTTAGACTTGAGAGGATTTCATGGGCTATGTTGTTACTACAGAAGGTTTGTAAAAGGGTTTTCACAGTTAGTAGCACCTCTCATAGATCTCACAAAGAAGGGAGCATTCAGTTGGTTAGATAAGGCTCAGATTGCTTTTGACAAACTCAAGGAGGTGATGAGTTCATGTCTAGTGTTGGCATTGTTGGATTTCACACAACCTTTTGTGTTGGAATGTGACGTGTCAGGAATAGGCATTGGTGCGGTGTTGATGCAGAATAGACATCCTATTGCTTTTGAGAGCATGAAATTGAGGGTCACCATCATGCATGCATTGGTGAAGTTCAGATAGTATTTGGTGGGTAATAGATTTGTGGTCAAGATTGATCACAATAGTCTGAGGCACTTCTTTTCGCAAATGGATTTAAATGAGAGGCAACAGAGGTGGGTGAGCAAGATTTAGCCATATGATTTTGATATTTAGTATGTGAAGGGAAAGAATAATGTTGTTGCCGATGCTTTATCTAGGAGGCCTACTCTTTGCTCGTTGTCAGAAATTTCAGCAGATTGGAAGTCTCATCTTTTGGTTGAATATTCCAAGAACACATTTGCTTGTGAGATCATGGATGGCAAGATTCAGGATGATAGGTACAAGGTGGTTGATGATGTGATCTACTACAAGGATAGGATCTACTTGGTTCCTGAGTCAAAGTTGAAGGAGAAAATTCTGAGAGCCACTCATGACGATTCACTTGCAGGGCATCCAGGTTTCTTCAAAACCTACAGGAAGGTGAGAGAGATTCTCATGGAAGGGTCTCAAGGACGATGTCTTGCAACATGTCAGAGAATGTTAGGTTTGTTAGCAGAACAAGCTAGAGCATACCTTTTCCGCAGGATGGCTTTAGCCATTGCCCATTCCAGTGAAAAGGTGGGAAGGTATTTCCATGGATTTCATCACAGGTCTACCAAAGGTCCAAGGCAAGCATTGCATATTTGTTGTAGTCGATAGATTGACCAAGTATGCCCATTTCTTTGCAATACCGCCAGAGTATTCAGCACTTCAGGTTGCAGAGTTGTTCTTCAGAGAAGTGTTCAAGTTGCATGGACTACCGAAGACCATTGTCAGTGACAAGGACAACAGGTTCCTCAACATATTTTGGCAAGAGTTGTTCTGAATGACAGGGACAAAGTTGGAAACAAGCATGAGCTATCATCCTCAGACAGATGGACAAACTAAGATTGTGAACAAATGGGTTAAGGGATATCTTCGTAACTATGTTGCAGGGCAACAACGTGCTTGGATCAAGTGTTTGCACTTGGGTGAATATTGCTACAATACCACCTATCACATGTCAATCGGCATGTCAACTTTCAGGGCCTTGTATACCTATGATGCTCCATCATTGTTGGATTTGGCCTTGAAAAATTGCAGAGCTCCTAGAGCGAAGGATTTGATGCAGGACAGTTAGGACATCCTTAAGGCACTTAAGTATAATATGCAAGAGGCTCAAAATCAGCATAAGATGTATGCAGATAGACACAGGATCGAGAGAACTTTTGAGGTTGGTGACTTGGTCTTCTTGCGTCTTCAGCCATACAGATAGTCAACATTGAATAAGAGTGGTGTAGCGAAGTTGAAGCCAAGATTCTATGGTCCACACAAGATTCTGAGGAGAGTTGGCAAAGTGGCATATGAGCTTGAACTGCTAGCAGAGAGCAAGATTCACAATGTCTTTCATGTGTCATGCCTCAAGAAGGCATTGGGACAAAAGGTTGTTTATTCGCCTGATCTTCCACCTCTTGATGAAGAGGGCACTTTGGTTTTGGTTCCTGACAACATTTTGGAGACAAAGGAGTGACATCTGAGGAACATGGTGATCAGAGAGTATTTGGTGAAATGGAAAGACTTGCCTTTGGAAGATGCGACATGGGAAGGAGAACAGATTCTGCAGCATCCGAATTTGTTATTGCTTGAGGGCAAGCAATCTTGGGAAGGGAGGATTGTCATGTCCCCATTTTTGGAGTGATCACCAAACAAGGGATTGATTTAGCCTATTTTCCATTCCTGTAGGTTAACTCGACAAAACAAGGGAATATCTGACAGAGCTAAGGATTGGAAAAGATAACTTGTTCAAAGGCTTGGAAAATAGAAAGTTGTTCTAAAGAGCTCACTCAGGATTTGACATGATGGAAGGATGTATTACTATGATTTTTCACATTAATTATCAAAGAGAAAAGGAATCAATTAAATAATATTATTTAATATTAACAAATATCAGCTCCTTGGTTTGGCATCCACCTTGGAGGAGTAAAATATTCAAAATAATATCAAATATGCCTTGCCTAGTGAGCGCCCACATTGGAGAAAGGTCCAAAAACAATCAAATATTGGAATTGAGGTTTGGCGCCCATCTTGGGTTTGAAAATAATAAAATATAGGTCCTATTGAAGGTGGCACTCATCATTGAAGAAGGTGAAATAATAAAATAATGATTCCTTGCTTGTGGCGCTCATACATTGGAGAAGAAAATTCAAAATAAAATAATAAACTGTTGCATTGGATCAAGCGCCACCCTTGGAGGTATCAATTTGGAGGGAAATTGGCAAATTCAAATCTTTAATTTGAATTGGTATAAAAGAAGGATTGGTGGCTTATTTTCGACATCACGACTCTATTGCATACTTTGGCATTTTCATTTCTATGGTGAAATTGGAAGAAAACCCAATTTGCATCCTTGTGGCAAATTCATATGGAGTTCACGTTTGTGCTTCATAGAAGATTTGTTTGAGCTTCATAGATTCATCGTTAGATATTTGGTCGGAGACCTTTGAATTTGATTTGAAGGTTGAAGGTTTGCATTGTAGAAGGTATTCGATCACATATACCCCTTGAGTGCCGATGGTAGGAGACCATTCTTGAAGACAAACATCAGCGAGTCGTCATCATTGCTGGGCGAATATTCCTAACTGCTATCACAGTCCCTTTGGCGTCGATTGCATAGATTGAAGGGTGTTTGCATATTCGAACTCATCATTGAAGGGAATCGCTGATCTATACTCATCGCTCCTCACAATTGCACACTCAGCAGGGCTACGATCCATCATTCTGGGACAGAGAACTGATAGGAGGGCAGCGATTAGTTACATGCATCTATCACCTCATTTGTGGACTGTCAATTAATGATCAGCAGCAGCCTTGGATTTCTGGTTTGGCATTATAATCTGGCTTTGAATTGGTATGTTTCATTGCACATATACTTCTGAATTGTAAATCAGGTTATACATTGTATTTGGCTGTCAAAGAGCCAAGTATTGATATTGTAATTGAAGAATAGATAGTCTGATTGGTCACAGTGAGACCTGATTTCATCTTTCAGTCCATTGCTATCTTGTAATTTTGCACATTTTAGTTGTAATTAAAGGCTGCCATCCTCTTGTTTCAATTGTATCTTGTCATTGTATGCTTTGGCATAGCTATATATTGTTTATGTGCAAATAGAAATCAATTTTTAGTCCTAGGGTTTCAATTCAAATTGCAAAATTCAGAAAATTGCCTTCAAACCCTAGAACGGGACATGACACTTGGATACCTCCTACATCATGCTAGACAACTAGGGCGTATATCTTGTATCTCTCTTCCACACAAAGCATCTATCTTGAACTCATGCTTTGTTGATGATTGTCTCCTCTTCTTACACAACTTTGAGGAGGAAATCTCCAATGCTCTTTAAGTATTGGAACTCTACCGTGTTGCTTCTAGTTCCAAGTTTTCCAAGAATCCAAACATATAACTGAATTTCTAATGATTAGGGCATCTCAACCCTAACCTAGATTCTTGTTGAATGGAAGCAAATTAAACATGGTGTGATCGCTATGTATCTTGGTATTCACTTTGGCTTGGGAATCTCTCTATCATAAATGTGAAAGTGGTTTCTTAACATGATTAAAAACAAGTTAGTGCATTGAGGTAACAAGTTCCTCTCCTTTGCAAGTAGGGTTCAAGTGGTTAATGAAATCTTTCTTGCCACTCATATCTACTTTTCATTCTATTGGATGCCTTCCAACACCTGTCATAAGCAGCTCAACAAACTTATTAGGCAGTTTTTGTGGTCTAAATGGGATGGTAATGCTGGATTTCATGCCACCTCTTGGTCCCATTGCAATAAGCCTAAATCCAGAGGTGGGTGTGGTATTATTGACAATAAAACTCAAGGCACATGATTGATTTCTAAATGGATCACCTAGGCTATGAAGCCTAGAAAATTCGGGTTTGACACATGTTTTCTACTACATCAGTTAAAGGCAAATGGTACAATGTTAATTGGCAAGATAACCTTCTTCCGGAGTCCTTTCAGATCAAAGTCTTTGCTCTTGTAAACAGTGTTTGGAAGACTTGGCAGCAAGTTGCTAAGTTCCTTAATTCGAAATATTATTCTCTCTATCATGGCTTGAGCTTTCCTTCCTCCTTATTTGGTGGAGCAGGCTAATTCAAATTGACAACTAACCTCTTGCCCATAATTTTCAGCAGCAAGCCTACTGCCTCTTCAAGAAAAGGCATCTCAGCCCTTAACTAGTTCCCCTGAGAGCATACTCGGGATCATTTTAAACTTCTTTCTAAGGAAAAACACCTAATTGTCTTGGCCATCTTTTTGGTACCCCTAAAACTTTGCATAAAGTTATCCCTTACCACACCGTGCAACTTTCTAAAGGACTGGCATTGGCTGTCCCCCCACCATTTCCTTCTCTTCCCTCTCAAACAAATCTACCTCCAGCAGCTCCCTTCTCTCTTGTGCCATGGCTTAACATGAAATGACACTATGGATTTAGCCATAAGCTTTGGAGCTCTAAGGTGGATGCCAACTCTCAAACTTTGGCCTGGGAGCTCCTTCACTACAATCTTCCAAGTGGAGAGCACATCAGATTCATTCAAGTGCAACCTCTAACATGTCCATATGGCAAGCTGCCTGAACATGTTGAACATACCTTTTGGGACTGCCAATTTGCCTATGTTCACTAGAAGGTTGTGTTCAAAGACAGCCCAGCTACGTTTGGGCACTCACTTACATGGAAAGTTGCTCTCCTGGGAGTTGGTACTTCTGATAATGTTATCTCAGAGTCTATCTGACAGGTTTATTGTTAATCATATCTAAAAAGAAAGATGCAAGGTGGTCTTCATTTAGTCATTCTGTCCTCTGGAAATTGCTATATGAGTGCTTTACACTAACATCAATTTTCAGGTGGCCACGCTCTCCAATCTCATGCAAAATGCATTGAAAGCCAACCAAAAGCTAGAAGATCAGCTCAACAAGATTCAACAGTGTTACTCAGCTGGCTTTCATTCAGAATGAGACCACCAAAAGCATAGCGTCTATCACTAGTGGGTTTTCCAACATGCTGGCTACCAGCTCTGAATCACATGAACACATTCCACTCCATCTAGACTATGCACCGTGCCATGTAGGGAATGTCCTTCAAGCTTGGGGTGGACGGTCCCACTCCCATCATTGAAGAATAATGTTTGTCTTAATTAGTTTGTTGCTGATTGTTCAGTATATTTGTTCTTTCAGTTTCAACTCTCTGGACTTTGTTGGCTCTTAAAACAATGTGCTAAAGCTAGACATGGGGTTGAATTATTCTATTAGATCTGTAATGCCTACTTGGAGTTAGTTATATGGGTTGAAAAAGAGCGAACCATATCTACCCAATTTCAAAAAGATATTTTGTCATCACTATTATTCAATATTAAAAAAAAAACAGGTATAATTTATGAGTAATTGAAACAAAAGAATGATGAGTAAAGAATAGTGATGATGATATATATTTTTGACATTGTGTGGATGTGGTTCCCTCTTTTCCAACCCTTATGACTAACTCCAAGTAGACATGACAAGTCCCATAGAATAATTCAACCCCATGTCTAGCTTTAAATATTTTTTTCAAGAGAAAATTATCAACAAGAAAGAAACAACCTCCCAAGAATTGATAATTTAAGGACACCATACAGTGAATATGAGAATTTCTTTAGATTTCAACTTGATTACAATAAAATACTATCTTTTCTTTATGAGATTTTAAAATGATCACTAAATTATTGATAGAACTGTATCCTCCCAGCTCATCTTTCAACGATATGAAATTGTAAATAGCATAACACCCAAAGCAAATCTTAATTTCCCCCACAATAGTTGCCTCACTCCTCACCCAATTCTAATTGTTGAATGCTTAGTGAGACTTGAACTAGCAACCTTTGATTTGAGAGTCTACCCTCTATATCACCACCCTTCTGCCTTCCATGCTCCCTCCTATGTAGAGAAAGAGCCAAAAAGACTGTCGTCTGACCCCTGCCACACAAGCAAATACAGCCAAAGATCACTTTACAACAAACACCCATATCCCATGTAGAAGACACAACTCCTAAAGCTTGCTATCCAAGCAGTGAACCTGACAAAAAGACACCATTTTGAATTTCCATGTTTTTCCTCCCATTAAATACACCCTCTTCATCCCTGAATACCTGTATACCAATTCACACCTACTCTATGCTCACACAATGGCATTTCAAAGGCATTTTCAGATGGGCAACCTGGGTAAAACAAACTCTCTGGTACAAAGGTAATATCTCTCATTGATGACAGTAAGATGATGTTTGATGAGTCTTAATCTACATCAGTAACAAACCTGTTATCGAATGTATGTTAAAGGGCTTGAATTTACTATATGCCATCACAAAACCCTGATTGACGCAGTCTACATGATGGCCAAACAAAGCAGAGATAGAGCCTTTTAGATTTGGGTTGAACCTCATAATGATGGCACAAGACATCAAGAAAAGGAGATCTAACCCCTGTTCATATCTCCCTCTAGAAGAATTGGGGGGGAAATTTGTGAAGAAAATGTCCTGAATACTAACTATTTTCTCTGTCAGATTCTAGGTAATAGGTTGTCGCAGATGGTTTGCATTCCATGTGAGCATTTCAAGCAGTCTTTTCATTTCAATACCCTGGCCTATGGAACAATATTGCTATTGTAACAGGCTACTTTAAGGCCATTTGAGATACTGAAATGCAAGTGTCTATGTATCTCATCTGCTCCTCTACAGACTTATATATGAAGGAATAACTTTATCAAGAAAACCACCCACAAAGAGGGCTTAAACCTAATGAAAACATTATACAGGTACTCAATAGAGAAGAGATTCATCCCATTTTTATGGATGAGAATGAACAAAGTACCCATCCTATTGTCAGGTCTGCTGACAAAGATACTGCTGATAATCAGCCTCCTGTGGACATTTCCATCACCTCGATAGGTAATTTCTGTCCTGAATCGGCCTTTTCACCTCATAGTGCAAGTATGAATTGCTGTCTTATACAACCCACAAGAGTTCTGTCTGCTACTGACCTTATTACTGGAAACTGTAGTACCCCTAAAATGCTGAATATCCCTCACCCATAAGGAATTGTAAATACCATAGCACCCAAAGTAAATCTTAATTTCGCTCACAACAGTTGGCCCACTTATGCAATTCCACTTTGCAAATTCTTAGTGAAACTCAAACTTGCAATCCTTTGACTTGAGAGCCCGCTCTCCGTATCACTACCTTCTTCCCACCTACCATGCTCACTCCTACATGGAGAAAATGTCGAAAATGCTTCTGTCTAACTCCTGTCACACAGGTGAAAACAGCCAAAAATCACTTTATGACAGACATCCATATCCCCATATAAAATACATGACTCCTAAAGCTTGATATCCAAGCAGTGACCCTAACAAAAAAGACACCGACATGAGAATTACAGGTCTCACCATTTTGAATTTTCATGTTTTTTCTCCCATCAAATACACCATCTTCATCCCCAAACCTCCTATTCTATTTTCACACAATGTCATTTCAAAGGCATTTGAACATGGGTGACCCAGGCACGATGACATTCCTGATACATAGGTAATATTTATCATTTATGAAAGTAAGATGATGTTTGATCTACATCAGTATGAAATCTGGGATAAAATGTATGTTAAAGGGCTTGAATTTGCTAAACACTGTCAGAAAACCCTGACTGGTGCAATCTATGTGGTTTCCAAACAAGGCATGGATAGGGCCTTTTCGATTCAGGTTGACCCGTATAGTGATGACCTGCTCATCTGTATTGTCAAATATGGCACAACACAGCAGCACAAGAAGGTTGAACCCCTGTTCATATCTCCCATCAGAACAATTAAGAGGGAATGTTGTGAAGAGAATATCCTGAAAATTAATGATATTCTGTTTCAGATCCTAGGCAATAGATTATCAGAGCTGGTTTGCATTCAATGTGGGCATTTCAAGCAGTCTTTTCATTTTAATTTGGCTTATGGTACAGATACTATTGCAATAGGTATAAGTATTAGCAAGCTACTTGCCCTGACTGCCTATATGTTTCATCTGCCCCTCTAAGGACCTATAAAAAGAAAGAACTCTATCAGGAAGAACATTCACATGGAGGGCTCAAACCCTATTGATAATATTATTCAGGAGCTGGATAGAAAAGAGATTCATCCTATTATTCTAGATGAGGATGAATAGAGTGCCCCTCCTATTGTCAGGTTTCCTGACAAAGATACTGCTGATAATCATCCTCCTATGGACATTTCCATCACCTCAAGAGGTAATTTCTGTAAAAACCTGTCTAAACTTTTGTTCAAAAACACCAGTTTACAGATTTCCCATGTGCAGGCATTTTGTCAAACAATTTCCAGTGTACTCACAAATTTGAATTTCTGAATATAAATGATACAGAGCTATGTCCAAAGAATATATCAACATGAAACAACCATACTTGCTGTCCAAACTTCAAAGATAATAGTTGGGCATTATAACAAACAGTTTGCAGAGTATAATAGAATGATTCAAATTAAAGATCTGAATGTTTTTCTTGCTGTATACAATCAGATCTTAACAATATGCAGATTACAATGATTGGAGTGACAACATACCCAGAAATGAGTAACATAGAGCATATTTAGTCATCTACAGCTGGGTGGCCAGCTAGAGACAACTCTTTCAATATTAGTGACTCTACTCCAGCTCAGGTATTCTCCTTATACAAGCGCTTCTTCCTTATTGCAAGCTCCTAATGCTTTAGAATGCTCAGATCAATCAACAAAATGAGCTGCGACTAAATGTTTGAAGGCTGCGAACAGTTTCAAGCAGATTTTAGCTTATCTTCATGCTCCATGTGACTCCTCCAATTGATGCCACTCACACTGTGGCTGTGACTCCTCCAAGTATCTCCACGTCCTCTTCTAATATACAACTCACTTAGTATAGGCTACGGTAGGGATATTAAGGGGCTGCAGCTACCTTTTATGACCTCCAAATAATGGCACTAACCTCCAATGAATTCAAAAATAATGTGCTATGGTTTAAGGATTAACCCCTCAATGCTCTACAATAAAATCTTCAATAATCTCCTCGACTCCAATGAAATCTTCCATGAAACACAATTTTATATTTGCAAAGCAAATTTCAAAAATTTGTAAAATAAATCCCTTCAGCATAGACAATAAATCTTCATACTTTATGCACCTGCGTGAAACCTGAGTGATTCCACCAGCAAATGAGCTAGGGTAGATCTTGCACTACCGAAATCGATTTCCCTTAGGGTTTTCATCCTAGGGTTTGCTCAAGCAAGAGCTCTCTCCAAATTCTCCAAGAAAATATATTCAGCATAAGTGAAAATGAGCTTTTGAGCTCTCTTTTATAACCTCCCATAGAACATTCCCAAAGGAGTAATTTAAAATTACTTTATAATTCATCACTTAGGCGCATATAAAGTGACTTTATAATATTTCATTTAGGACCCCTTCCAAAGTCACTTTATCAAATGAATATTTAAATAAATACAAGTTGCCCATAAAATGAAGAATTAAGACAACTTTATTTATTTAATAAATATTATTCCCTTGTCCAAACTCCAAATTAGCCTACGGGAATAAAATAGGCTAAATGGTCACCTTCGCCAACTAGGCTGAAGAAGGGGACGTTACAATTTCTCTCCTAAATCTGCTTTTTCACCTCACACTACAAGTATGGGTAGCTATCTTATACAACCCACAAGATTTCTGTCTATTGCTGACCTTATTACTGGAAATTCTAGTGCCCTAAAATGTTGATTATTCCCTTGCCCCCACTTCTGCCACCCCCAGCATCTCCCAGCCCCAAGGGCTTTACCCCACCTCTACAACTGAGACTGGTCTTTTCATTCCCACTGCTATTAATACCTCAAACACCTTTGCACTCTTTTGGAATGAGAATAGTTCAGCAATTCCCCTTAAAAGAAACCATCCTGGCCCTAACCCTATCGATCCCAATGCATATCCAGCAAGCAAAGTCAATTATGAGGATACTGCTATAAATATTACATGAACCAACATTAATGATAGCCTTCAAAGGCTAAACAAGGCATTGGAAGCCAAAAATGAGAATCAAGTTATAAGCCAGAAATGCACCAAATTGTCAGTTGCCAATGTCCAATTTCTAAAGGACAATCAAATTGCTATACAAAGGTGTCTCGGCAAGCAGGAAGACTGCTTACATTTGTTCCAAAAAGATCACCAGATTTTTCTCAATTGTGCTAAGGCCATTGAGCAATTGCTGTCAAATGATAAGGCAAAAAGAAATAACAGAGGAATTTCACTTCAAAAAGCAGCAGGCAGCTGCCATAAGGACCACCCCTGAGATCTCCTCTTCCAAACTACCTCCCCCTATGAAAGAAAGGAGCATCAATACAAGGTAACCATGAAAGAAAGAAACTATGGGATGGATATGGAACCAGCCACATTTTGAAGGGAGACACAATGCTCTTCATGCCCAATCAATGGCAAAAATACAATGCACATGTGCTCATCAAGCTAATTAGAGATATGACAGTCTATGCCTTTTTGAAGATCTCTAATAAGTTGATCAAATGTTCAATGGTGATACAAACAACTCTGCTTCACTTCTGTTTATTAGTAGCATATACTTTGAATTGTAATTTGACTGTCCCTATGGACTATATTCTTTCCTTTTCCCTTGCTTTGTATCTTGGGCTTCAACCTATATTTATAACAGCTCTCATATCTCTTATTCTTATCGGCCAAGAATCCTTTATTTTACTTGTTAAGGATCCTGATATCTGTTTATTATCACTTTTCTTTTCAATATGCTTTACCTTTTATCAAAAAAAAAAAAAAAAACTTATTGAAATATCCCATACTTAACTAGTAAAGAACCCTTTAGCACAGTCAACACTATACTTGATACTTTTCAAGGCATTTTAATTGAATCTATTTGAAGTTCAGAAAGAAAAGCAGAAGCACTTACAGGGTCAGGTTTTTTACGAGGCACAATATCCCCAGCAAATATTGACATCCCTTGGGCCCGTTCTGAACCCAACAAGCCTTGTATTATGGCTGAAACCTGTTTATCATTTATATGCTTAAAAATCAAAGATTGGAACAAAACAAGTAGAGTACACACAATTTTAAATCCAAATGTTAAAATACATCCTTAGAAGAACATAACCTTAGCAGCAGACTTCTACATTCAGAAATCAGATTTATTTGTCAAATGTTTGGCATTTGGATGGTTGTATTCTGTGGTTGGATTCATGTTTGATGTCGTCTTCACAAGCACACATGTTTGGCATGTTTATTTGAGTGTTTGGCACATGTATATTCACTGCCCCTGATTATGTTTATCAGAATTCAGATTAGGGTTTGAGCAGGAAAAAAATCAGAAAATTAGGACAGAAAATCAGAATTCTAAGGCAGATTCTATTAGGGATATTACACTCGTTCAATGTGTTTTAGGGTTGTTTCTAAGGAGAGTACATATGAGCTCATGTTTTCATTTGTAAAAGGGATTTTTGTAAGTTTTCCAAGTGCCAGATGTGCAAAAAGAATTCTAGGGTTTCAAGCAATGCTAGGTCTGTGTAATGTCCCCTTCCTAAGTCAGCACTTGTTCATCAGGCTAGTCTACCATATGGGTTCCCGTAGACTAATGAGTGTGGTTAGGGGACCCGCGGTGATGTGGCTCAACCCAGCTCAGACTGCACTTTCAGAGTGATGAGATGGTTTCCTTATGGCGGGAGTTGCCAGTTGGCTTTTTCTGGAGTGAGTTTGGGCCATTTGACCAAACTTACTATTTATAGCAGGGGCTCATGGGACTCCGAGCGAGTCGATGCAACGGTCCGGAATTCATGTTGACATTTCATTGACCAGCTCAGCAGTACTACGGAGCGACAAGGAGACCGTTTGAATTAATACTTTATTAATAGATATATATTTAAGTTAAGTTAAAGATTTAACTTAATATATTTTATCTAAGTGACTATTATATAGTGGGACTTTATGAAATATTTAACTTAATAAAGTCACCTTGTTTGGGCGCCCAAGGCATGGGGAATAAAAGAAATGATAAAATAATATATTTTCCAAAAAGAAGGCATTGGGGAAAAAGGAGAGAAACATAAAAGAGAAAGTGACTTCATTTTCATTATTCCCTTTGGCATATTTTCTCTAAGTCTGAGCTTTGCTTTGAGCAAGGGTTTCGAACCAGCTACATTGGAGACAAAAACCTCCATTGTTGAGGGCATCTGCGGGGTTGAAAGACACCCCCAGGGTGTTTATTGGAATAGCCTCATTTAGGGGTTATTATTGTGCTTCATTGAATGAACTAGCATTTGTCGTGGAGGAGTTTTCTTTGACATATCTTCAGTTTCTTGCCTCCATAATTATTGAAAGGTATTAAAGAACACATTGCAGATTAAAGATTGGAAGTTTGTGATTGTTTTGAAGTGTTTGGCCCCCAGACCAGCCGTACAACTCCAGCCATACAGGGCGTACCTCCTATAGTGGATTTTGGCATTGTGGCGACTTCATTTGAGGTCAATTGGTGTTATCTCTCACGCATGTGTTCGCCTTGAAGAAAGGAAAAGATGGAGAATAAAATAATAATATTGCCCTTTAACAAATCTTTAATTTGTTTATGATGAGCACTCAAATTGCCTTGGCTAGGTCAGCCAAATTGGAGTTAAGGAGCCTCTTGCCTAGGTCGGCCCTAGGAGGAGGAAATAAATAAAATAAAATAAAATAACAAGTCTAGGTCGGCCAGCTTGAGGAAGGCTAAGAAATCATGTATAAATATAAGGAAAGTTGTGGCATTTCAAATCATCATCTTCTCATTTTATTCTATTGATCTGCACTTTGGAGCAGCTTATTCCAAGGATGAAAACCCTTGTGAATAATGGGTGGATTGGACGAAAACCTGATCCATCTTGGGAGGGCTTCATAACGGAAGTCTATTTGCACTTCATTTGGAGATTTAAGGAGCGGAAGAGCAGATTTTGCCAATCAGATTTTCAGATCAGTTGGAGCAGAATTCAACATCATTTGAAGCAGAAATCTAACATCATTTTGGAGCAGAATTTGATCATCACCTTGAGTAGAATTTGAGCATCTTTTGGAGCAGGACTTTGGATCAGCAATTGGAGATTCTTGAGCAGACCTATACGCCACCTTTTGAAGGATCATACTTGTATTTGTGGGAGGCGATTTTGGAAGGTCATTGCTGATTAGAGTTTTGAAGAAATTTCAGAATTGGAACAGCAGAAATTGCAGACCTAGTTCGCCCATTTGTGAAGTAGTTCTTAGTGCATTGTGACATCATTGATTAGGGTTTCACCCTATCTTTGGAGCACCATCATTGGAGCATCCCTTGTGGAGGTTTTGATGCATCTTTGACACCATTGTTAACCATTTGGAGCAGCAAACCCTAGCCGAGTTGCAGCAGACCTGAATGCACCTTTTGGGACTGCATTTTAGTGCGTTTTGATAATAGAAGACCTAGGGTTTCAAGCCCTAGTTGAAGCGCAGCCTTTGGAGATCTTTTCCATCACTTTTCTAAGGTCTATTTGCTATTGTTTGGTTTGTATCAGCCTATTTCAAGGTCTGATTTGTAACAGCAGAGGTCTGATTGAGTTTGGTAGGATTGGTCTATACTTTGGCGTAATTTCATTTTCAGAACTTTCAGTTGTGATAGCAGAGTTACATCAGACTTGGTTATTGATTTTGTTTGCGCTAAAATGTGTATTTCATGGTGTAATTCGTGGGAGATATGAGTTGTAACGTTTAGTTTCATTTGCCATCATGATATGCTATGTTTTGATGCATTTTTTAGTGTTATAATTGCAAGCTTAAGTGCAGAAAAGAAAATCAGAAATCAGGGTTTTGGCATAAATCTAAGGTACAGAAATTAGGGCAGACATTCAAGTGGATGAAATCAGAAAATTTTGAGCAACTTTCATTTGGAAAGCTTGAGAATCCAAATTAGGCCAAAATATCCCATTTGGGGATATTACACACCCCCAAGCCAATGCGAGAAGACAATGCTATTCAATTTGCAACCGTGCACTTGGAAGGAGCAACTTATGATTGGTGGCATCATGGACTTGTGACACAAAACCACGCGATGATCCATTCTTATGAGGAATTCACAAATAAACTCATTGCTAGGTTTGAAGAAGTTTATTACAGGGAGTTAGCACAGATGAGGCAGATTGGGCGTGTGAATTCCTACATTGATGAGTTCCAGAAGGTTGCAGTTATGGTTCCTGATATGATAGAAAGAAGGGTGATCATGTTGTTTGTAAAAGGTTTGAATGATAAGCTGAGGGGTTTGGTAAAGGCTCATAAGCCTAGCACACTTGATAAAGCTATCCAGCTTGCACTTGATCTTGACACTACACCTTCATCATTTCAGCCACAAAAGAAAAGTTTCAAGGGCTCTAGTTCAAATCAGAAAAAGTTCAATCAGCATAGATATACACCTCCCAAGATAGACAATGAAGAGAAGAATGAATTAAGGAGGAAGAAACTTTGCTTTTCTTGTAAGGAGCCATGGGAACAAGGACACAGATGCCTTGGGAAAGGCAAGGTACATCTCATAGAGGTCATTTTTGATGTGGAGGATGAGGCTATTGAGGACACTAGCTTGGAAAGTGATACAAATCATGTGGAGCAGCAATCAGAGGTGGAGCTTGAGCCTAACATTGCAAATGATACAAGACATGTCACCATTGCATCTATTTCAGGAGTGTCAAGATATCATCCCTTTCGATTGAGAGGAATCATTGCGGGACAGAGGGTCACTTGTCTAGTTGATTGTGGAGCTACTCGCAACTTTATCGATGAGGGTTTAGTTGTGAAGAGAGACTTAAGGCTGAGGATTTTTAGGGTTTCAGTGTGACAGTTGCAGATGGTTTTACTATGAGTTGCACTAAGAAGGTGTCCCAGCTTAGCATTCAGATGGGTGACTACACATTGACTTCTGATTTCTATGTGGTAGGATTGGGAGAGATTGATGTTGTCTTGGGAGTTCAATGGTTACAGTCACTTGGTAGGTACATACAGGATTTCCAGAAGATGGAACTTGAGTTCATGCACGATGGGAGGAATGTAAGAACCCTTAGTAGTTCTGATCTGACTTTTAGCTCGTTGTCCTGAATTTTCTGATTTGATTTTTGGAAGTTTTGCTTGGAGTTTTGATGTTTTGTTTTCACATATGTTTTTGCAATGATATGAAGATGGAAAGATAGCAATATGACATTCATATGACACCAAAAGATGACTGAAATAGATTGGACCAGCACATAAACAATTCCAAATTAAAGATATGGAATTAGATAACACAATGTAACATACCTAGAAATGAAGATTGACTATTTCATTCAAGTATAGGTGGCTGGTTACAACAGTCAAGGTTTGATATAAAAATCAGACTTATAAATGCATGCAAATGTGATCCAAAAGTGATCAAAATGATAGATAAATCCTCCTTCAATGAAGTAGCAATAATAGCCACCTTGTAGATGAAGAATGACAATGAAGAATGAAGCCAAATGTCAACCTTAGATGACTGAAAATCAAACTATATCTGCTGTTATGAAATCTGATCACGAAACCCTAGTCGATCCAAGCCAAAAACACCTCCAAAGCTTAGCGATAGATGCCTAAAATGAAGCACTTAGGGTATACAATGAAAATATGACAAAACAACATCAATGTCATGGCTGGAAACTCTCCGATCTGCACCTATATAATGATTTCAGAGGTCTGATATAAAGTTGCAGTGGTCTGATATAAATTTCTGAGTGTAAAAGAGTGAATTCCACCAACAATGAAGCCACCAAATGATCTAGAATCCTTGTCAAACCCTACCCATGAATGCAAATGATGAAATTACACTCCATTGTCCTTCAAATCTGAATACATATGCCTTCAACATGCAAGATATCTTCAAATCCTAGCTGATTATCTATTCTTCCTTGAAACCCTAGTTGTTTGAAGCTTCAACTCCATGAAATACCTGCAAATAAGCTCAATAATGGATCCTAGGTGAATCCATCTCTCAAAGTGGGATGGGTTTTCGTCCAAACCACTAAAATCCAAGGGTTTTCATTCTTAGATAACGCTGAAACGAAGTTGCAGCCAAGAGAAGATCTCCAAGATGTAAAATGCCAAAATGCTCAATGATGCCAAATGACCTCAATCCTTCTCCTTTTATCTTTTTCACCTTGGGCGCCCAATTACAACAAAATATAATAATTTTTGGAGTCCAAATCCGACCTCCAATATTTTATTTTATTTTATTTTAATTTCCCAAACTTGGGCGGCAGCTAGGAGAGAGAAAATAATAATTAAATATTATTATTTTATTTTTGCCTTTTTCCCTCTTGAGTGGTGATTTGGAAATTAAAAATATAATATATCATAATTTGCTTTTGACACCAATTTCCCTTTTTCCATCTTTTTTCCAATTTTCTATTTTCCCACATGGGTCGCTTCACCTCTTGGCTAATTATTTTAATATTTTTGGCTTTTCAATAATTGTCACAAAAATACCAAAAGCCAAAAGCCAACTTCATTTCATCAATAAAAAATAGTTGAGCCAGTAGAAAACCAACTTTCCAAATTCCAAGGGTATAGCGATGTTCCCTTTTCCAAGCCTCCGTATGACCAAGCTCAACCAAGACATTCCTTTATCAAATGAATTAGCCTACGGGAATGGTGAATAGGCTAACATACTCCTCGCTAGGTGATCACTTCGGAAATGGGAACATTACAAAGAAGATTGTGTTGAGAGCACTTTCAGATGGAGGAACTAGGGTTGTTTCAACGAGAAGGATGGAGACATTGTTCAGACATGATAATGTTGCTTGGGCAGCCCAATGTTTTATATCTTCCAAATCTTCTTCCAACAATGAAGGGTATCATGTAGATATCCAATCGGTGCTTGACAAGCACAATATGGTGTTTGGAGAAATTCCTCCTGATAGGCCACCAGATCGTGGGTTTGAGTATGTCATTGAGTTGGAGGAGGGATCCAATCCTGTCATTACTACACCTTATCGTCATTCGTGGCACTTCAAGGAGGAGATTGAAAAGATGATTAAGGAGTTACTTGACATGGGAAACATTCGCCCTAGTTCCAGTCCTTTTGCTTCTTCAGTTGTTTTGGCACCATGAGGATGTGCATTGATTACAAGGCCTTGAACAAGAAGACAATTAAGAATAGGTATCCCATTCCCAAAATCGATGAGTTGCTTGATGAGTTACATGGGGCAGTGTACTTGAAGATTGATCTTCGTTCAAGGTATCATCAGATTTGTGTTCGTGATGAGGATATTCATAAGACAACTTTCAGATGTCATTATGGGCACTATGAGTTCTTCGTTATGCCATTTGGTCTTACTAATGCTACTGCTACATTTCAGTCATGCATGAATCACATCTTTCATAAGCAGTTGCATAAATTTGTGTTGGTGTTCTTTGATGACATTTTGATATACAATAAGACATGGGAGGAACATCTTTAGCATATTGATGAGCTGTTGAGTATTATGGAGCAGTCATTGTATGCTAAGGCGTCCAAATGTGAGTTTGGTATGACCGAGATCCTCTATCTGGGGCATGTGATTGGAGCTGATGGAGTCAGAGTTCACCAAGAAAAGATACAGGTATTTTGGATTGGCCACCACCAAGGAACATTTTAGATTTGAGAGGGTTCCTTGGGCTATGTTGCTACTATAGGAGATTTGTTAAGGGGTTTTCATAGTTGGCAACACCTCTCACAGATCTCACCAAGAAGGGAGCATTCCGATGGTCGGATGAGGCTCGGGCTACTTTTGACAGGATCAAGTAGATGATGAGTTCTTGTCCAGTGTTGGCATTACTAGATTTCACACAGCCTTTTGTGTTGGAGTGTGATGCATCAAGAGAGGGCATTGGTGCAGTGTTGATGCAGAATAGACATTCCATTGCATTTGAGAGGAGGAAGTTGAGGGATGCGAAGAGGCTTTATTCCACGTATGATAAGGAGATGCTCGCCATCATGCATGCTATGGCGAAGTTTAGATAGTACTTGGTGGGTAGCCGATTTGTGGTTAGGACCGACCACAATAACTTGAGGCACTTTTTGTCAAAGATGGATTTGAATTTGAGGCAGTAGAAGTGGGTGAACAAGATTTAGGCATATGACTTTGACATCGAGTATGTTAAGGGGAAGAACAATGTGGTTGTTGATGCTCTATCCAGGAGGCCTACTCTTTGTTCTATGTCAAAGATTTCAGCAGATTGGAAGGCTCACCTTTTGGTCGAATATTCCAAGAATACTTTTGCTTGTGAGATCATGGATGGCTGGGTTCAGGATGACAGGTATAAGGTGATTGATGATGTGATCTACTATAAGGATAGGATCTACTTGGTACCTGAGTCGAAGTTGAAGGAAAAGTTTTTGAGAGCCAACCATGCATTCCTCTAGTGGGACATCCAAGGTTCTTCAAGACTTACAGACAGGTGAGAGAGAGATTCTTGTGGAAGGGTCTCAAGAATGATGTCTTGTAGCACGTTAGAGAGTGTATGACTTGTCAAAAAAACAAGTTGGAGCATACTTTCCCAGCAGGTTTGCTTCAGCCATTGCCTATTCCAGAGCAGAGGTGGTAGAGTATTTCAATGGATTTCATCACTAGTCTACCAAGAGTCCAAGGTAGGGATTGCATATTTGTTGTGGTTGACAAGTTGACTAAGTATGCACACTTCTTTGCGATTCCAACAGACTATTCAGCACTTCAAGTTGTAGAGCTATTTTTCAAAGAGGTGTTTAGGTTGCATGGACTCCCTAAGACCATTGTCAATGATCGGGACAGTAGGTTTCTCAACATGTTTTGGAAAAAGTTGTTCCGATTGGCCGGTACTGAGTTGCCACAGAGCACTAGCTATCACCCACAAACTGATGGGTAGACAAAGATTGTTAATAAGTGGGTTGAGGGATATCTTCACAATTATGGTGCGAGGCAGTAGCATGCTTGGATTAAATGGTTGCATTTGGGTGAGTATTGCTATAATACCACCTATCACATGTCGATTGGCATGTAGCCTTTCAGGGCCTTGTATGGTTATGATGCTCCATCATTTTTAGACTTGGTTTTTGATGATTGTCAAGCTCCTAGAGCTGAGTTGATGCAAGATAGTCAGGATATCCTTAAGGCTCTTAAGGATAATATTCAACAGGCTCAGAATCAGCAGAAGATATATGTAGATAGACATAGGGTAGAGAGGACTTTTGAGGTTGGTGATTTTTTTTTTTTGCACCTTCAGCCATACAGATAGTCTACATTGAAGAAGAGTGGTGCAAAAAATTGAAGCCTAGGTTCTATGGTCCCTACAGTATTTTGAGGAGAGTTGGAGAGGTAGCATATGAGCTTGAGTTGCCAACAGGCAGCAGGATTCATAATGTCTTTCATGTGTCTTGTCTCAAGAAGGCACTTGGACAGTGTGTTGTTTCTTCTCCTGATCTACCACCCCTTGATGAAGAGGGCACTTTGATTTTGGTTTTTGATAGCATCTTGGAGATGAGGGAGCGACGTTTGAGGAATAGGATGATGCGTGAATACTTGGTGAGGTGGAGAGATTTGCCATTGGAGGATGCGACTTGGGAAGGAGAACAGATTTTGCAGCATCCATATTTGCGATTGCTTGGGGACAAGCAATCCCGGGAAGGGAGAACTGTAATGTCCCCATTTCCGGCATGATCACCAACGAAGGTTGAGTTAGCCTATTCTTCATTCCCGTAGGCTAACTCATTTGTAAAGGGAATGCTTTGTTTGAATTATGGGTTTTGAAGGTCATAGATATCTGGAAAATTGGTTTGGCATAGATATTTGGAATATTGCATTTTCATGGCTCAACTATTTTTCCTTGGCATGGCGTGAGCGGGAAATGACTTGATATATTTTTGGATGATTTTTGGATGGGTCTAAAATATTTAATATTTCTCTTTGAAGTGAAGCGACCCATTTTGTGGTTTTAAGGCAGCCAAAAGTAAATAAAATAATAATATTTTATTCATTGAGGTGGTGCGCTCAATTTGGTGAATAAAATATTAATTTAAAATCAAATCTTAATTTGATTTTGGCCACCCAAGTTGGTCGGCCCTAATGGAGGAAAAAAAGGAATTTTTGAAATGAGATTGTCGGCCTTGGTGATAATAAAATAATATATTCTCTTGGTGGCCAACTTGGAGGGAAAAAGATAAAGTGAAATTCAAATCTTTAATTTGAATTGTGGCGCCTAGACTTGGTTGGCCAACTCTTGGAGGGAAAGGCAAATTCAAATCAAATGTTGAGCGACTTGCATAAATAGAGGAGGCTTTTGGTGGATCAAGGACCACAAACTTTTGGCATCTATTCCATTTTGTATTTGCAACTTATTGCAAGACTTTTCCAAGGACGAAAACCCTTGCGGAAAGGTGGTGGATTGGACGAAAACGCAATTGCATCTCGGAGGTGGATTCATATGGAGTTCACACTTGCACTTCATTGGAGAATTTGAAGGATTCCTTGAGCATTCACGCCATATTCTTAGGAGCAGATTTGGATGCCATTGTTGGAGGTCAATTTCATCATTTAGGAGCGTGGTCTTTGAGGAGAACCATTTCATACTTGAGCGCCAACCATTGGAGCCGATTTACATCTTTTGGATCAGGTCTGAGCCCCGATTTGGAGGGTCCTTTGATGCAGATATCAGATCAGACTTTGAGTGCCTATTGGTTGCAGCTCAAAGCCCTAGCCACCGCCAATCTTGCATGATATTATCACTTTCCAGGGAGCGCCGGCCTTGTGGAGGAGTTCGCTCACTTGGGATCAGCCATTGACATCTTTTGCATCTGCATTTTGACATCCTTGAAGAGCGCCAGTCACCATTGAGGAGATTTGACATCATTTGTGGAGTTTGCTCATGTTTTGACTAGCATTTGTCATCATTGTTCGGTATGATCTTGATCTGATTTGTAGCAGCAGAGTTGTAGATGATATTTGGCCAAGTTTGAGCCATGAATTTGATGTGATTGCATGGATGGATAAATTGATTTTATAACAGCAGAACTCTGATCTAATTTGTTCATCAATTTGCTATCTTTTTGGTGTGGATCCTTGTGTAATTCACCTAGGGTTTGATTATATATTTTGGCATGATGAATATGATGTATTTGAAATGTTAAGTGGTTGTAATAAGTGTATGATCAGATCTGAAACAATAAATCAGAAAAATCAGAACTAGGGTTTCAAATCAGATTGTGGAAAACTCAGAAAATTTTGGTCAATATCCTATTCGGGATATTACATATTGTCAAGGATGCTTGCTCTAACAATAGTTAACATTTGGTTGTGTTTCACTGGAATTTCATACAAGATGCAAGCCATATATTGTGTCATAGAGTTTCCAACATTTCAAGGAGTGCTTGAGATACTCATGGACTTCAAATTCTCAACAAGCACTGCTACAGAGTATAGTATGATGAGTTATCAATCTTCATTTATAATTAAAATTTAAAACCCAAAAAAAAAATAGCAATATATCAAAATCTTGATATGCTTACCGCCTTCTCATTTGATGTGCTGCATACAGCAACTTTGACTCCTTCTGCCAATGCCTCGTCAATTATCCTACAGATTAAGCACAATCACACACTAAAATTAATTAAAGAATTATGATAAGTTTCCAAATTACTGTTTCCTAGTTTACAACCAGAGATAGGCAGGTATTTCATGACATACCTTTTTCTATATAAAATAAAAATACTTGTACTTGCTTTACACAATAGCACTATAATGGTGGGTTCAAAATTTTCTTTAAACTTTTCAAGGTAAGAACAATCATAAAGAACAAAATATACTCAATCCAAGTCATAAATCTTTAAAGTTTTGAATTTTAAACTATTATAATAAAAAATACAATGGACCTGGATATTAAAGTTGGAAAGCTTTTTGTCATGTCCCCATACTCATGATTTCTAATTGAATTGATTATGCATTATATGATATTATCTATAAATATTTTATATTATATTTATAAATAACCAATATAAATATAAATGTAAATATTAATAATTTAAATATTATTATAATAATAAATATATTATAAATACAAATATAATATATAATATATATCATTAAATAAATAACAATTATAATTAATAATATAAATATAAATATTAAAATAGCATATTATTATTATATAATACCAATATATAATAATAAATATAAATATTAATAAACATATATATATATATATATATATATATATATATATATGAATATAAATCATAATTTATATAATATAATTAGATTGCCTTTAAGGCAATCGACCAAGGCAGCAGCTATACATAAAGAAAAGCAACCAATATAAGGCAGCGATCATTATTCATATTTAGGCAGCCAACGGTTATGAAAAGGCAGTGATACATATAAACAAAGGGAACCACGATTGCATAAGCAGCAGCGCTCCTCATTATAGGAATTAATAAAAGGCATACGATTAAGAATAAAGGGCAGTGCTTAGTATTATAAAGGTGGAAGGCAGCGATTTAAATATAAGAGAGATCATTATTAAATAACTTTGCAAACTAAAGACAGTGATTTGGCTCATAAGTCATATCTATTGGAGAGAGATACATCTCTTCACAAATATTTGAAGGGTATAAGAAGGAATCAATGGGAGCATGAAGGCATCAAGGAATTGCAATGAAATACAAATCAAATCAAGCAAGCAAGGAATACACTTGAAGATATATATTGTTTGGTGTTTGGCATTCTAAGAAAAAGGAGCAATACTCATTATCTCAGCATAGCACGTCATCATCTCATCTCATTAATTGAGATTATTCTTTCAATGGCAGTCATCATCCAATGAATACACTTGAAGATATCAGCATCTCCATTCTAACTTCATGGAATTACATATCAGCAACCATCCAAAGGCAGATCAAAGAATTATATATATACAGAAAGTAAAAGAACAATATATATATATAAAAATCATTATCAACTCACTTCATCAGTCTACACAACATCCAATCAGCATATTATATCTGAGCAGCGTCATCAGCAGTCTATATATATATATATATATATTGGAGCAGCAAATCAATATTATTCTCTGCCTCAAGTATAGATAAAATATAAGAGCCAAATCATCTATTATATCATCTCAGCAATCTTATCTTTATATTCTTCAAGGAGCAGCCATTGCAGTACCATTACAAGGTATTCATATCAGCACTATTTATCTTGTTATAAGATCATCATTATCAACACTCTAATCAAGGAATGAATATATGCATTGAGATGAACTACTTAGGCATAACTGCCAAATATATATATATATATATATATCCATCCGAAAGTGATGGTATGATATCTAGTTCCCATTGAAGGAACAATACTCATAAGAAAGTATTTTCTAGTTCCCATAGAGGAACAATATTCATAAGAAGGTATTATCTTCATGATCCATAGGATCACTGGATCGAGAGGATGAGCTCCTTATTGGTATGAATTCTCTAACCTTGCTCATAATGTACTAGGGATAAGCAAAGCATGCCACGTCCTTAATCTTATTTATTTCCCTAGTAGGACGGTTGAGTGTGGATTATTATGATCAATCTCGCATAGGGTAGGTGACTCTCAAGTGGATGAAGTATTGACGGGTGTTCAATGAAGTCCCTTGAGCCAAGTAGTGAAGTATTGCCGGGTGTGCAATGAAGCACTTGGGCCTATACCTATGGAAATGACTTACACGGTAGGTGACTCTCAAGAGGATGAAGTATTACTAGATGTGTAATGAAGTCCCTTGAGCCAAGAGGTGAAGTATTGCCGGGTGTGCAATGAAGCCCTTGGGTATTATTATCCCGCACCTTAATAAACATATACCTATCCTCTACTTGGGCAAGATTAGATAAGTGACCAGGCACCATCATGCCCAAAGTATATCTTGAGGCCTAAATATGGTTAAAGTATAAATAGATTTGGATTTATGTACTTGTTCATTATCATTGATTATGATTATGAAATTGTTAAACCTAATGATTATGAAAGAATATATGTATTTGTATATATTGTTAATGCCGGTTGCATGAATTGAACATATGAACGTAGAGGTAACATTACATTTGTGTTCATTGTTATTGATCATGATTATAATGTATTGATTTCATTATGGAATTGATCTTTAAATAGTACTAATGTCTCTTTCTAGGAGTTAATTTTGTGTGTAGGTGAAGAAAGCAAGGATACCCTAAAAGGGGACATTACACTTTTTGATTTACAAATTCTAAGTCAAGTATTAGGATATTTTTACCTCACCAAGATTAAGCTCGGAATGAGGATTTTCACCCTAACAAGATGAAGACTGGTACAAGACAGAATTTTGCTTTTTCAAAAAATGCTTTATTAATGTGACAATAATAACTCTTCAAAAAATGGGTTCAATATTTAGATGACTTTTGAGGAGTCTATCACTCTTAGAACTCACATGTTCATTGCCAATGATCCTTGAATTATATTAATATATTTGTAGGTTCTAGGTGTAAATACTTTGTTGGTTCTCACTCAATTGTTTCCATTATCACAAAAGTCCAAGTTTCCCATTTACACCTATTGCTAAGACCTAGGTTACAAATTTACTATCTAAGTAAAGATTGGCAATGAACTATGACACAAATCCATCATATTGTATTCAACAAAGTAAAGAGTACATTTGTGATTCATGATACATCATGCCTTAAAAAATATTGCCCCACCCATGCCCTTAGGTTTACATCAACACCAATTGACGATACTCAACTCTAAGCCTATGGAATACTAATCTCCAAGGCCACTAGCTCTGTCTATTCCACACACTTTGTCTCCAAAATCACCCATCCTGTGTAGGGGTTTTTATAGGTGTCCTAGGTGTTAGATTTAATAAAGAACTTGCAATTATTAAATCTCCCTAGGAACAATAACAGCAAGATGATGGTAATTCAAATGCAAACAAAATGTGAATAACAACATTCCAATATCTATATTCAAGGTATGTAAACCAAGGAAATAGACTACAATATATAGACTCTAGGCATGGACAAGTTAGAGTGATAAGAGTCCCAGAAGAGCACTGAACTAGAGGACTAACTCAATTGTAGGAGCAGTTGTGTCAAGTGAACTTACCTTGATGGGGGAAATGTAGCACCTAACTACCATCAGTCAAGAAGATGTTTGAGTTAGAGGTGGCAAAGAATCCCATCAATCAAGGGAGTTGACAAGAGTTAACATGTGCTCTTATTTCCTATTTTACCTAAGTAAATAAAACATATTAGCTAAATAAACTTAAATACAACTAAGGTAATAAAGAAATGGGTCCCAACAAGACAAGTTTAATGTGTCGTACCTGTTTGTATTTTTAAAAGATCTTTTATGTGTTTTATTTTATTTTTAGTGTGATCTTTCAGACTAGAGAGAAGATGCAGTTCCCTAACCAAACTGCTAGTCCACGGGAACTCTATGATGGACTAACCATGAGACTAGAAGGGGACATTACAACAAGCCCTATTAGGTACCCATGTACAATCTGAAAAAGCCTCAATGTACAAAGAGAGTGTAACCCCAAAAGAAAAGAGAGAAAATCGGTAGAAAAAATATCTATTCCAAGGAGAGGATAGTGAATGAATGAATTTGGAAGCTACTCGTACCTCGATGCCAATGTTGAATTATGACCAAAACTAATTGATGGGATCTAGTACCATGCAAGATTTGGGAACATTGACTATAATGAATAGCTCTCAATTTGAGATGTGAACCAATATGAATTAGATGCAAGATTTGGGAACTTTATCCTAGACGAATGGCTCTCAATTTGAGATGTGGACCGATGTGAATCAAATACAAGATTCGGAAAAATTTACCATAGATGAATGGCTCTCAATTTGAAATGTGAACCTATGTGAATCAGGATGTGTCAAATCATAAGCATGATGTGCTAGAGAGAGAATAGAAGGATCAAAATAGTTGATGCAACTTGGTGGGAGCTTTTATCAATACATGGAGGTGGAATCACGGTGCATGTCATGTGATGACACTATTCGTCCCACAATATGTCCTACTATGTAGAACCACTAGAAGCCCATTGATTAAGCCTCTCTAGGATGGTGTAATGGCACTTTATAAGTTGAGTGCATTTGCATTAATACGCCCCAATGCCTGCCCTGACCCCTGTCACCCCCCAAGCTCAATTTAGACACCTTAGCAAGTTACAATGTTTGCACTTTATAAATTAGTGCATTTACAAAGTGGAAGCTGATTTTCTAGAGTTTTAGAATGTCCAATGTGGACTAGAAATATAAGAGTACAATCAAATGACAAAATAAGTACAATTAACCTACACCAATGTGTAGTGCTTGGAAAAATATCCACTAAATCTAACATAGTATCAAAGCACGATTGCACTATTTCAAATGCAAACAAGATGTAAGTAATAACATTCCAATATCTAATTCAATGTATGTAAAACAAGGAAATAGACTACAATATATAGACTCTAGGAATGCACAAGTCAGGGTGAAAAGCGTCCTAGAGGATGAGGGAGATGTGGCACAAAACTACAGTCAGTCATGGAGTTGAATGACATAGAGGTGGTAAAGAATCCAATCAATCAAGGGAGTTGACAAGAGTTGACATGTTCTCTAATTTCCTATTTTACCTGAGTAAATAAAACATCACTCAAGTAAACTTAATATAAGGTGCAATATAATATTACACCAACACTAGGTAGCTAGGCTTTTGTCAGCAACAAATGAGGTTCATCCCCTAAACAACACCTAAGTGGCAACAGTATTGTGATCTTCAGCACATATGCACTAATTGGCATCTAGTTGTCATCAACTTGTTCATCAATATTTGCAATATCCAACACTTAGTCCTTTTTCCTTTCCTCAAGTGATCTCTCAATCAAATCTATTGCTGATCTATGACCGACTCTACTCCTTAGACATTGGTGATGGCATGTTGGCTATAGTTGTCTTGGTATATGTTGGTGCCAACATTTCTCGAATGCCATCTACTTATCCGTTCCAACTAAGGCTTCTAGGCACTTGACCACAATTTCTCTGATAAATGCCTCATACTCATTTACTACTAATGTCATCTTTTGAGTGAAGGATTTTTACTCCTTCCTCGTATGTTTGTATCATCAATCCTTCTTCTCAAATGGTTCTTTGCTTTGGGGTCATACAATTATGTTTTGGAGGTATTTGAATTGCAGCATTTTGTAGTGTGTTGGTGTAATATCCCACCCCCTTATGTTTTCTGACGTTTAGTTGATACCTGATGCATTTTGGGTTTTTTGCATTTGACATAACACACATATTTTTGCAAATAACGAAAACAAGAGATACCTAGATGTTTTATTTCAATGGAAATGTATTACAAAGCATAAAGGAACAATACCCATATGAAAAAATGACAAAGCATGGAATGTCTCACATACCCATTAGCTATAGCAAGGTATACATAGCTGGAAAATGACAATACAGCAGCTAAGACAAATAAATCTCCTCCAAACAATACAAATTCAGATTATTAACTTCAGTCTAGCGAGATACATCAGATATAAGGAGAGATCGACCCTTTGGAGGCCTCACAAGAACACCAAAATCCAACGTGGCTGCTCTGTATAGCTGGGACGGCCTGCTGTGATGTTCAAACAGCTTTCAACACCTTACAAACTGCTTTATATTACTGCTAAAGACTCTATTTCAGACTGCTAATATGCAATGCCTATCTGGGAGATAGATTCAACACATAAGTTTCCCCAAACTCCTCAAAGTCCTTCCAAATGGTACGGCCAGCTAGCTGAGATGGTACGGCCCTCTTGGCAGCATGAAACTATCACCAATATGCATCAAAATCCCGTCTATCACTTGCAAACTGTTTGTCAATGTCCAACAATTATAGTGACAAGAAACTGAAAATATAGCAATGAAAACTCCTCCGCGACAATGCTGGTTGCATTCAATGAAGCTCAAATGGTGACCTCTGAATGAAGCCACTCCAATAAACATCTTGGGAGTGTCTTTCAACCCTGCATATGACCTTACCAATGGAGGTTTTCGTCTCCAATGACGCTGGTTTGAAACCCTTGCTCAAAGCAAAGCTCAGACTTAAAGGAATTTTGCCAAAGTGAATAATGCAAAATGAAGTTACTTTTCCTCCATATACCCTAACACCCTTCCTTTTTGGGAATTGTGTTATTTTATTTCTTTCATTTTCCTTTATTCCCTTGGGCACCCAAATTAAGTGACTTTATGAACTTAAGTTATATCATAAAGTTCACATATAATATAAAGTCACTTTATTAATAATAATAGACATGTTAAGTTATATATTTAATTTAACTTAACAACGTCGATTATTAAAATATTAATCCAAACAGTCTCATCTGGCCTCCATAGTACAGATGAGTGGCCGTATGAAATGTCAACAGGTTTCCCTGACCGTTGCACCAACTCGCTCGGAGTCCCGTGCCACTGCTATAAATTGTAAGTTTGGCCAAATGGCCCAAACCCACTCTGGAAAAAGCTAACTAGCAACTCCCCACCACAAGGAATCCATTACATCACTCCAAAATGCTATCTGAGCTAGGTTGAGCCGCGTCACCGTGGGTTTCTTATCCACCTCACTAGTCTACGGGAACTCGAATAGTAGACTAGCCCGAAGAACATGTGCTGACTTAGGAAGGGGACATTACAGTTGGGGGTATTGTACAGTTTGATTTGGGGTCATACAGTTCTGTTTCGGTGGTATTTGAAGAGTTTGAGTGGCCATACCATAGTTGGCAGACTTGCCGAAAACTCGGCAAGTCTTAAAAAAACCGCGAGTTTTTTATTGAAAATGAGTTTTTTCGACTTTTACTCGCCGATTTTTCCAAGGGAGTCTGTTGAAAACTCGCCGGGTTTTTGGCTCAGCGAGTCTGAGCAAAAAACTCGCCTAGAATTTGCAATTCCCTAGGTGACAGTATATTTCAAAATATATTTAAGTATAAGTTTGTATACTTGAAATATTTTGAAATACACTGTCAGGATGTTTGAGATAGGTTCTGGATCCATGGGATTTAACATGCAGATTCTAGATTTTGGAGGATCCGTCAGATTTCAAACTTAACCAATTTTTCAAGGTTTCAGGGTTTCAGACTTAGCCAAATTCAGGGTTTCGGGAACATGCATTAGGGTGAAAGAACAAGGACCCCTTAGTAAAATGTTGTGGAATTTGACATGATTTTGCAATTCTGAGGCATGGAAAATAGGAATCCCAATATGACACATCGGTTGTACACAAAAAGAGTAGAGGACAAATCACTGGATCCTATTGATTTGGATGAGATAGATCCTTACAGTGATTGGACAGGGCAGGATGAGCAGCCTCCATTGCTTACCATGAATGAGATTTTTGATTTCGAGAGACAGGCAATGGAGGATGTGGGTGCAACAGGAGATGTAGGGTTGGAGGGCATTCATGAGGATGATGAGGAGTCAATGCTAGAGCCAGATATTTCTAGGATGGTGGTCGAGCCTCAGCCACAGCCTTCCATGCCAATCGAGGAGCCACCGGCACCGTGTACTCGCAGGACTAGAGCATCTACCTCTTCCCTAGCTTTGACTAAATTAGGGAAGAGGAAGGTGTAAAATGTTGTATTTAGTATTTACTTCTAGTTTTACTATTTTCATTTTCAGCTATCTATTGTAAATTGTATCAGACTATCAGGCTTTCAGCCATCGGGATTCCGCATGAGAATGTGTTTTTGTAATCAATTTGCATTAAAGTCAATCAAATTTAATAGAAAACACTTTTGTACTCATTTATGGACTCATTGGATTCATCTTGTCATTGAATTTTGCAAAAAGAATGTGTTTCTAATGAAATTTAAGCAATTTTTTAAGTTCCTAAGTTTTTTGCCGAGTTTTCGGCAAGTTTTTTTTGACTCGCCAATTTTGGGCTTGGCGAGTTTTTTGGCAAGTCGAGTTTTCCAACTATGGGCCATACAGTCTGAATCAATTGCCAGTCTTCAATTTGCAGCCTTCAGAACAACAATTTATTAGTGTTTTCAATCTATCTTGGTTGGTCATACAATGTGGGGTTGCTAGCATTTCTTATTGATGCATTTTCTAACTAACCCTTGGCTGTATTTCTGATAATTTGCTGATATAAACATTTTCAGTTGTGTTGTTGCTGCTAAATATCAATTATATTTGTTAATTTCTGTAGTATTGCTAGATTGTAAGCTGTAATATCCCCTACCAAGGAATTTGCTCAAAGACAATATTTCTGTTGTCTCATTGTCATTTTGTCAAAAACTTTGTTTTATGCACATACCACAGTATTTCCAAAGTATTTTGTGATAGAACAGTTTCTTTGCAGATTTGGAACACAAATCATTCATATATTCATGATAAAATACAAAGAAGATAAAGAGGCATTTTTCCAAACAGTTGCTGCACTCTTATATCAATGAAGATTGAATATAATAACACCCAGTTGCTGTTTATAAATCAGATATTCAGAGCTAATTATATTTTTCAATGAAGTCTTCATACATACCAATTGAGATACAAATCATATCATGAAAATTCCCAGCAGGTCGAGCAGCTTGCAAGTCTTCCCACAATGATGTTGAAGTCCATTTATAGAGTCCAAGACTCCAAAAAACCATGTTCCACTCCCTACACATGCTGTGTCTCCTTTCAACTTTGAAAAAGAATGTGAGTACCTCTTTAGTGGTCCCCACGCCCCCTTTCAAGACAAACTTACTTCTACAAGGAAGTGTGGCCCTTTTCGTATGAGCGGTGCGCTTGAAGTAAAGATACTACTCTTCAAAAGAAATCCACGACTCTCCCAAATCTGATGTGGCAGCCCGTTCAGCACTCTTTATCATGTAAAAAGCAGCTGCTATCCTTTAGTTTATGTTGTGTCTTAGTTAAGGATGGCTACGGCTATTCCTTGAATATATATTAATTCTCACCAATAACACCATAGAATTTGACACTGAATACAAAGGTTAAACCCTCCACACAACCCCCACAAAACTTAATAAAATACTCGGTAAATCTTCAATGAAGAAATCATAAATTCGTATTTGATTACAAATCCACAAATTTATCAAAGAACACCTCCATGAAATAAAACTCATAACCTGCAAGAAGACTTATCCTTTGCACACCAAAAAACTTTGAAATCTATTCCATTCACTGCAACTGTGAATCCTGTGTGAATCTGCCAAGGAATGACCAAGTGGGTTTTCGTTGACAAAGCCAAATACCCAAGGGTTTTCATCCTAGGGTTTGCTGAACTGCAAGTTCCATCTCAAGGAAAACTCCCGTGAAATATCAAGTCAAGAATGCTTTTTCTCCCCCAATTTCCCTTTTTATAAGAACTCTTTTGGAACTTTTTGGGAAAATATAATTTAAAATCACTTTATAATTAAATAAGCCTTATTGCTCCAAAAAGTGATTTATTTTACTTTTAAAATATTTCTAACACTAAAAGTCACTTTTTAGCATCTCATCATTTAAATCTTTTCGTTCTCTTTCCAACGAGCTATAATACTGAGGTGCCCGATTAATTATTTTAATTAAAATGGCAACCTTAGTAAAATTAATTAAATATAGCTCAATATTACACCCAATTAGCGGAAATGGCCAAAATGCATCAGAACTGAAAACTGACTGCATAGGAGTGATCCCAATGATGAAAGACAATAAACGGACCCGACCGAGTGACTTATTAAAAATAGACGCTCCCTCCAAGAATCTTGGAGACCACACCGAAAGCCGAAAATCATATCTGAAAGTGGCATGTGAGTCCTCCATACCACCTAAGTTCATTGGAAACATCAAATAACTCCTCTGATAACGCTAACACACACCTAGAAGGTTAGTGCCAACGACAATGCAAGAGAACTTGAAAATGGGGACATTACAGTTCGCCCTCCCCAAAGATTGCTTGTCCTCAAGCAATGCCAATACAACCCCACAATCATCAGACTATCCCAAACTGAAACCAAAAAAGATCTCGTGATCCCAAGTCCAACTCAAAACAGAGCCACCACGCTGACGCTGCGCCACTCTAAAAAAACTGTAAAAACATCGTGCCACAACAACAATCTCCTCTCCTGGAACCTAGGGAGGTAATCATCATCAAATCCCAAGCTGAGACACTTGTAAGGGCTGAAACCTATAACATGAAACATTTCCTGTTGAAGCATCCTAGTAAGGTCCATAACTGCAATCCCTGTACCTAACATGATCTTGGGCAACTGGAAGAAATATCTGTTCAACCCAAAAACCAAATTCTCCCAAAAAAAGAAGTGGACCAATTACTGTCACAATTATGAAATTTGCCAACCAGGAAATGCCTCTACTGTCATCAGCGGTACTCATATCATCGACACTTAATCTCCAAGTGTCGAAAGAAAGGTTCCGAACACATCAACACTGAAATATACCTTTCTAGAATGACTGAAATTTTTTTGCCAACTTTTAGATAAGATTTCTTGCACAAATCAGTAAATAAACATCACCAATGAACAATGCAATAATAGAACTTCAAACCCACATCATACTTGCTTATTTGAAACCTTCAAACGTGAAATACAAAATTGATAAGTGGCTGATATGAATTTCAGTCACAGTCTGATTTTATATTGGAATCCTTCTCTAACTTGACGGCGGCCATGAATGAGAGCTAACAATCATTTACAAACTTCATTTAGCATTGAATTCCCCTTGCTAATGGGGGCGGCTGATTGTATGCAAGCATTTTATAATTTTTTTTTTGCAATGAATATCAATTCTTGGCTTGAGCGAACCTCCTCATCATAGGCGTTTGGCATTTAAAATCTTTCAAAGCACAATATCTATCCAAATGCAATCATTTAATATCCTCAAACCCAATCGCCCTCATGACACCATCGATCCAATGCAAACATTAATAAATAAATATTGCATTTAAAATATTCTTTCTTCATGTTTGGCAGCCAGCTAGGAATCATATGCAATCATTGAAAATCAATAACCAACCTCTAACAAACCAACCGTTGCATACAAGGCATGGGCGAATGCATCTCTATGGCGTTGGAATTCGGCACTTGGACCAATGTGAATGCTCTACAAAAGTGGGCGATCATCTAGATAGCTATTGGCTCCTTAAGCAATGCAATTCAAATATAAATCAATGAACATGCCAATCGATCCCTTATCCTTTGCTTTGATTTTGGTCTGGACCTATATCTTCATTGGCGAACACATCACCTTATTTCATATTTACAACTCCATAGAAGTCGATTAAAGAAAATGCAATTAAAGATTCCATTTTCTAAAATCCATCAAATGAAATAAAAATACAATTTCAATATTACATTTTCCATTAATCACATACTAGTTGAGCTAACATTCCGAATCTCCATATATAGACACATACCAACTTTCCGGTTCTCCATGTATAGAAATAAGCTCAAACTAGGAATTCATTCCCTTACCAATGCATTAGCCTACGGGAATGGATGATAGGCTAATCATCAACTCCATGTGAAGTCACTTCGGAAATGGGGACATGACAAACACACCCAAACCACTTCAATCAATAAGGCATCATCTGACGGTATGCACACTATCCCTATAAAGTATCTGCAGTGCCTGTCAATCACCAAGATGGAAGCAATAAATAGAGGAACTGTGTCTGGGAAAACTCCCATAACCATCTGCCCTAAAGCATGCCAAAGCTTGAAATCAATCTTCTCACAAAAGAATATCACCATAACCAATGTGGAAATGCAAGGGCAGCAGTAATCATTCTGAAATCCTACTGAAAACATAGGAGAGATGAGTATGGAAGTAGTTATAGAGTCATCTCCTATGATCAAACCATTTCTATCAACCAACTCCAACCACCAGATACTCCACTGCTAATCTGAAAAGACAAATCAACACAGTTCCGGGTCAAGAGTTGAAGTCATGTGTAGGCTGATTGGAAAGTGGACAGCGGTGCTAACACTCACTATTACAACTCCAAGAGCCTCTGAAAGATGAATCATAGCATGCGAAAACTTACTGTCCTAAACCCACACTAAGAGTAAACTATCAAAGTTTACATCACAAACCTTCATAAGATGAACTTTCTGAATTAGGAAGGTTCGAAGTAAACAATAATGACTACTGTCCAAAACCGAAATCAGTGAGGTACAATCTGATTTTAGTGCTCTACACCAAGGACAACAGCAACACCAATGAATTTCCCAAGTATGAGCATGCGTGAAAAGCATTGTGATGTGCCAAAACAACTCAGAAGTGCTTGGAAAACAACTCCAAGCGATCACCAACTGAAAATCCTCACTACCTCGACAAAGAGTAGTGTGCCAACAACCCTAAATGGGAGCAAACCATGATGAAAAGTGGCTGACTTGTAACCAATCAGAAATCTCCAAACTGAAATTCGGATTCATTCTTTGCCAAGTGACATCCCCAAGAGTAATCATTTGTTCAATGCTCCAATCCTCACTTAAAATCTTTCTCCAATCTACATGTGGATGAAGCAACAGAATCATATAGTGGGTGGTAAGAAAAAGAATAGCACCTTTAAGTCTGAAATTTTGATCCTTATCACTCCAAACGTCACTCTTATGACTCCCAATAATATCCGTCAATTCTTGTTGAGAATCCCAAGCATGGATACCCAACCAAGAATAATCTCCAAGGATCAATACATCCCGTGAAGGGAATGCATCTCCAACTACATATGGAAAACATGCAACACTACTCATCAACTCAATTAAGGTATGAAATGTCACACTTGTTGGCCAACTCCAAAACACAGGACCAAACCTCATGCAAGAATGAAGCAACTCATAACGAATACCAACAAGGAAATGATCCTCAACTGAAATCATTAATTTGCATACCCAAGTTACCTTCCAATTCCTCATGTAGCAAGGAATGAAGATGCCTCTCAGTGTCATCTCATTCCATACGCAATCTTCATATGTCTCCTCCTTTGCACATTTCATTTACGGTGGTCTCCCAGGAGGGTAACCATACTCCTCATAAAGTGAACTTGAATCAAAACCAAGCCAATGACAAAACATACTACTCAAAAGTCAAAACCATATTACTCAATATGAAAAATATCAAATGACAAAATGTAATGTCCCCATTTCCGGAGTGATCACCCAACTGATAGTGGAATTAGCCTATCCTCATTCCCGTAGGCTAGTTCGTCAACTCAAGGGAATATTCTGGCAAAGTGATAGATGAAATTAATGCACTTGCATTAATTTATTCATTTGTAAACAATTAAATAATAGTAATTTATTATTATTATTTAATTTAGCACCAAGGGAGAAATAATAAATTAAATAATATTATTTAATGAAAATCAATAATTAAAATAGGTCTGGACCTATTTGAGCACCCACCTTGGAATTGTAACAATTGTAATAGCACTCGCCTTTGGAGGAATAAAATAATGTAATTGGAGAATGAAATTCAAAATAGGTCCTAGCATTGGATCAACCACTCAATGGGAGGGAAAATTGTAAATTCAAATCTTCAATTTGAATTGGTATAAAAGAAGACTTGAAGGCTCATTTTGGACATCATAAATCTTATGCAAACTTTCGCACTTACGCTTGGCATTTGTTGTTTGATCTTCGGAGGACAAAAACCCTTGCGGAGTTGTGTGTTGGACAAAAACCCAATCACATTTGGTGGCAGATTCATACGGAGTTCGCATTTGCACTTCATTGGAGCTTCATCTAGTTCGATCATTCGTCATTGGGCTGTAAGCCATTGTTGATGTCATTGAATATCATTGAATAATTCGTCATTGAAGATTCATTGCATTTTGGTTGAAGACTTGAAGACATTGTTTCAAACATTCCTTGAGCGCCGATTCACAAGGAAGAATATCTCAGTGCTGGGCGCCTAACTGTGAGACTTGTTGTTTGCTCAAGATCACCGATTTGAAGAGCTTGTTGCTGGTTGAGATACATCCAAAGCAAATTGTTAGCAAATCTAGTGACGGACTGTATGAAGGAGCTGCGAACACGCATAGAAGGAAAAATCATTGCTATTGAAGGGCCGATCAGCACTCTGTATACAGCGATCAGCATTTGCTCACATTTGGCAACAATACAACATCTACTGAGAGGTGATTGTGCAATTGGATCAGTGATCTGCTTATTCCTGTGACTGTGATACTCCATGGCAGTGAATTCATCCTAGAACCAGTGATTATACCTGGGGAGGAAGTCATTGATATTGAAGGTCGGATCTGAATTTTCTATAAGCAGTGAACCATAACCAGAGGAGTGGCCTGTATAGAATCGGCGATTCAACATAAAGGATTGCGACAGAGCTAGAGATGGAACGGCACCATGGTTAAGAGTGGAGCTGGTCATCTTTGAAGACTGTTATTACATCCATCAAATTGGCATGTTATCTGAATTTCTGCAACAGTGTTACATAATTGTATTGGTGGCTATCATAGGACTGAGACTTGGATGTAATAGAAAACTTGTAAATCTGATTGTGTAACAGCGACATGCTGAGTTGATTTCACATTCATGAATTGTCATTGTAACTTGCAAATATATTTGTGATGCTCATTGAAAGCTGCCTATATCTATTTGCCATAGCTATGTATCTAGCTAGCTTATAGATTTTGTGTCGGAGACATTTGTAATTCCAAAAGTTAGATCATTTATTGTATAATTGAAAGAACTCCAACAATATTACATCAAACATCAAGAACGGCACATTACACAAACGATGTCAAAAATGATGCCAATGACCTCTTTTTATACTTTTCTCCTTGGGCGACCCAATTATACAAAATATAATCAATTTTCAAGTCCATAACCACCATAAAACAACCTCCAATAATTTTCTTTTTATTTTATTTAATTTTCTTCTCCTAGGCGGCGGTGCTAGAGAGAGAAAATAATAATATTTTATTATTTTCTTTATTTTTTCTTTTTTCTCCTTGAGGCGTCGATTTCCTTTGGGAAATATAATAATAATAAAATATAATTAAAGATTGTATTTTATTCTTTCTCCATCTTTCCCAATTTCCATCTTCAAGTTGTCCAATTTTCATTTTTTCCATCCTTCAATTTTGCCTTGGCTGAATATAATATTATTTGACTTTATAAAATATGATAAAATATCACTAGCCAAAAATACAAGTGAAATAAAGCTAGTTGAGCCAACTTTCTATTCTCCAAGCCTTCAAGGTCCTAGCTCAACCACAAATCATTCCCTTACCACTAGAGTTAGCCTACGAGAATGGTGAATAGGCCAACCAACTCCTCTATAGATGATCACTCCGGAAATGGGGACATGACAGAAATGCTCAAATCTGTGCCTGTAATTGATTTTCTGAGGTCTTATATATAATGGCAGCAACCTGTCATAAATTTCTGAATGCAAAATCAAGGATTTCACCAACAACAAACCCTCCAAGATGTAATATCATCAATACAACTCAACCATGGATGCCAATAGTGAAATCGCCCTTCAAAACCTTTAACAATGCCTTCCAATATGCAAATTATCTTCAAACCCTAGCTGAACTTACAAATTTAATTAAAACCCTAGCTGGATTGAAGCCTTTATCTCCTCAAAAACCTGCAATATGCTCAATAATGGATTCTAGGTGAATCCATCTCTCATGGTGGATTGGGTTTTCGTTCAACCACTCAAAGTCCAAGGGTTTTCATCCTTGAACACCGCTAAAAACTCGTTACAGCCAAGAGAAACACTCTAAAATGCAAAAGCCAAATGATCAATGATATGAAAAATGATCCAAATGACCTCCTTTTATACTTTTCAACTTGGGCACCCAAATAAAGCATTATTTTATTATTTTTGAAGTCCACTGCCAAAAGAAAATAATATTTAATTATTTTCTTTTTATTTTATTTTATTTTCCTCCAACTTGGACGTCCCACATAAATAATAATAAAATAATATTGTTTTATTATTTTTTCTTTTTCTCCCTTGAGCGGCCACCTTTGGCTTAATAAAATAATATTTTAAATAATAAAATAAATTTTACTGTTTTTGTCCATCCTTTTTATTTTTTCTTTATTTTTTTCTCTTTTTCCTCATGAGCACCAACTTTTGTGGGAAATATTATAATATTTTAATAATAAAATATTATAATTTAACTTCACTTCCAATATTTCATTTTTCCATCCCATTTTCCCACCTAGGTCGTTTTTCCTCTTGGCATAATATTTTAATAATTTTTGCTTTTAAAAATAATATAAAAATATCAATAGCCAAAAATACAATTTATCCCATAAAATAAAATTAGTTGAACCACTAGAATCCAACATTCCATTCTCCAAGGTCCTAGCTCAACCAATAAACATTCCCTTACCAAACCTTGCTCAAAAAGGGGACATTACAGAACAGCAGTGATTATTTGTTACCTCTGACCTTCCTAAATCTGAGAGTCCATCTTATGAAGGATTGAGAGGTAAACCTTGATAGTTTACTCACGGTGTTGTTTGTAGTAGGCTACCCCAATTTTTTTTTAAAATTTATACAAATGATCACAACAATGTTAGCACAAGTATGCAACCAACTAAATGCCTCCACACTTCTGATCACCAAGTTCGCAAATTGGGCGAGGTGAGAGCATACCATGCTTTGGTTTACAATTCAAAACTATGCATATGAAACGAATACAATCATCTACTATAGAGCAGGCATCCACTTATGCAGTGGGGATACTCCACTTACTCGGTGGGTGATTGAGCAAGAAAGAAACATTACAATTTTCTCCTCACTGGCGGTTGAACCATCCAGGGGTTATAAGTGTTTGCAACATAAATAAAGATTACAATGCTATGAATCAATTGCAAACTAAATCACTATCCTTGGCATGCATGATTTGTCTCAGCTGCAATCATTTAGAGCATTAAAACATATGAAGAGAGCATGCAAATATGAACATAGAATCACCATAAGTATACTACTTATGAGCAATATGGCAAAGGGTTCAGTTGTATGTCTTCTTGGCACAGCTATAGCTGATCACAAGTTTGAATCATTCCATGACAGTCCCTTTTCAGCACTCATCACAATTCCAACACTATCCAATCCTTTGTCAAAGACAATGAAATATAGTTTACTTCCCAAGGTGCCACATTACATGAGATTATTTACTAACAAATTCAAATGACTTCTGCCCACATTTCACACTTTCTTCTCAGACTGTACGGCAACAAGGAGTATACGGACATGTTATATCAGAGTCTTTGCTACATTCATCTATCAAAAGGAGAATGAAATCTGAAACGCCCAACATCTTAGAAAATGACAGCGAGTTTGCAAAGGCATAACCACATATTTTATATCAAAACTCCCACACACATGATGCACATGTACGGCCCCTGAAGAATGTACGACCTCTAGAAAAACAATGCAAATGATATTACAAATGTTCAAAAATCACTCATAAACCTGATGTGATATAGGCGATTAGCATAGGATAAAACTTTAACTGTAATTACAACTCATCCATCACCATAGCTAAATCACCTTAGAATGGTACGACACTCCTTTGAGAGGCACGGCCTGCCATAAACCATGTTACATCAGCATAAACAAAGGCATAAAATTACCAGAAGAATGTGCCTTCACAAATGGAAACCACCTAGGCAATGCACATTACAAAATGAATCATCCTCTCCACAAACAAAATCTGCCCTCTACCAGGTACGGCCATGGAGATATAGCCAACATAGGGCAAAAATGCATTCATCACAAACTCCAACAAAATTCCATGAGAACTCTATCAACATTCAAGATAAAGATATACAAATTCTCAAATGATCAAAATCATCTATTCCAGATATCACAAAACCCCATGATAACACAATGACAAACTCTGTGTGAGCTTGCTCCAATCTCCAGCTTTAGCACAATGGTGATTCCTGTATGAAACCACACCCAATCTGCAAGAGGGTTTTCGTCCTCAAGAGATTATGGAAGAACTCACGGGTTCAATCCATCTACAAAACAAAATCAATTCCAAAAGCATAACCCTTCCAAATGAATTCTCATTCCCCTTATATATCTTTTTGAGAGGAATATATTATTATTTTCCCTTTAACTCTTCATATTTCTTCTCAAAAAGACTTTTTTTGGAATAATAATAATATATCATGTGTGAGGCCCCCCTTTTAAGTGTCCATCATTTAAAACACTTAATTACCTTTCCAATGAGCTATAACACTTCGGTACTTTTTATTTATTTTCACCCATAGGAGACTTAAATGAAAATAATAATTAAATAGCTCATTAAATCACCCGACTTCACGGAAAATCCCAAACTTAGGTGACCTGCAAAATAAATCATACCATTGCCTTCTATGATGTTTGGGATGTACAACGATGTCAGTTGGGTGACTTACTATAATTAGACGACTTCTCCAAAAATCTTGGAGAGCAATCCGTGAACTCGATCAAACTTCTGAAACCATCACTGTAACCCTGGACATCCACTGAGCTCCATGCCATAGAAAATTAGTCCATTTCCAAAAGGAAACCCATTAATATTACACTAAGTTGCTATACTTAAAAATAACCTTAGGCAACCTTAGTGAAATATTAATTAATTATTTGAATAATGGTCCCAAGCCAAATAAAACAATAGAAATGTACTGATGAAGCAACTTGGACCATCCCTGATGAAAAATGAAGAGTTGAGACACACAACTGTTCTGCAAATTGAACCACGACCACTCCAAGAACATTGGAGTTCTCCCAAACATGCCAGATAGCCTCCGAGGGACTAAGAACAAGCATAATGTGCACAAAAATCTGTGCCAAAAAAAGGAACATTACATTGTTCCCGGACAATGAACTTCCACATGCTTTGGTTTGTCCTTCAGAGACCTTTGGAGTTGGAACAATGAGGGATTTCATAAGTCCTCTTGATTATATCAGAACAATTCAGAGAAGGCATATTAGGTCCAAGCAGTGTTTGGGTGAGTTGGAAGAATTCTTGCAAAACATTGTTTCCCTTTTTGTAAGAAGTGTGGAGAGGGTTATGATTGTTGTTATGACACAGCATGACACATGGTATTTAGGGGTTCACAAACCTCCTAGATTGATTTGGGATCCTAGAATAGTATTATTCAAGATAGATCTGATGGTTGTGTTTGACGAATCGCTTGAAAGCAAGCAATTTCGAGGAGGGCAGATTGTAATGTTCCCTTTTTGGTGCATAGATATTTTGTGTGCATTATGATTGTTCCTAGTTCTTCGGAGGCTATTCGTCATATTTGAGAGAACTCCGATGTTAGTGGAATGGTCATGGATCAGTTTTTCAGAGCAGTTGATGTTGGCTTTGAGCTCGGTGATGTTTCAGGATGACAATGCAACTTTCGGAAGTTTGTTCGGCTTCTCGGATAGGTCTCCAAGATTCTTGGAGGAGTCGTCTATTTTTAGAATGTCACCCGGAAGGCATCGTTATTCATCCCAAACCTTATGGAGTATGATGGTACAATTTATTTGGTAGTTTGGTGAAGTTTGAGATTTTCCTATAAAAGCAAGTATTTTAATGAGTTCACAGTTAATTATTTTGCACTTAGTCTTATAAAGTTGGAAATAATTATAAAGTGCATGGGTATTATAGCTCATTGGAATGGGAAAAAATCACTCTTTTTATTAGGCACATAAAAGTGAGAGCTAATGTGGTGAAAAAGGTGAAATATTGGAGTTTGAGTGGAAAAGTCTATTTTTCTAATTAATAATTCTTTTTATGTGCAAACTCCTAAAAAGTGCCTATATAAGGGGGTTGAGAGCTCATTTTGCTCTTTATGCTTGAGATTGTATTGTTATGCTGCTAGATTGAACTTGTGTGTTCTTCCTTTCCTTCTTGAGGACAAAAACCCTCTTGGAGAAGATCAGTTTCGGTGGTGAAAGATCCACCCTAGCTGGTTCATGGTGATTTCATCCAGGAATCACATAGAGTTGAATAGATTTTGATGTCTTTTGACAAGTTTTTGGATTGCAGGTATTGTGGTTTGTTGTGAGGAGTCTTGAGTGTGGTTTTGGAGTGATTTTGTGAGTTCTTCTTGGAGTCCTTGCTTTCCTATGCCGGTTGTACTATACCAAGTCGTACCTGGGCATGGGAGTTCGGTGTTGTTTGTGTATGGACTCAAATGAATGTTCTTGTTGATGTTTGTATCTTAGTTGCTTAGTGATGGAGACTATTTTTGAGCAGATTATAAGGGATTTATTGCTATTTTAACATGATTGTACCCTGTCATACAGCACCAGCAGGGCCGTACAATTGTTCCCAAGTGTGAGGATGGTACTTGTTGGTTGCTCGTGTTTTGAGTGACTTAGCTGATCCATATTGGACACCTAGACTGGAGAAGGTGTTAGGGATGGTCTTGAGGAAGAATCTAATAACTATGCATGCTTCCTAGTGCGTTGAACCCTTCCACAAGTGTCGTCATACAGCAGCAACAGTGAGCAATATGGGCATAGTTTGGATAGTAGATGAACTACTGGTATGAGTTGGTTTAAGGGTGATTTCAGTTATATCTATTTGTCATATCTTTCATATGTAGTTTGTTAACAAGGATGACATTGTATCTGTCATGTCCCTCCATTATGTATTATTCATTCAAATCAAAGATATGAATGATATTATAAATTGAATATATTTAATATATTTAAACAATATTTATTTAAAACAATTAACAAGATATATTATTATTATATTTATAAATAACACATATAAACAATAATAATATATTATAAATATATCTAATAATATAAATACAAATATTCTTATATTTATCTTATATTATAATATAAATACAAATAATATAAATAAATTATGTTAAGGGAGTTACGTATGGTTAGAACTAGTTTTACCACAGCTCATAAAAGGGAATAACATAAAGTAATAAAAATTATAAAAGGGTAAGTATGTCTTGTAACACCAGGCATAATAAATATCCCTTGAAAGGGAAATAAATAAAGGTTGTGGGATAGAAAGAAAAGAGGATGGGCAATAAATAAAAAAAGGAATATCCGATAAATAAATATATTTAGATCCGCATTAGATATATGTATATTTCTGAGTCTTAAGTAGAAAAGATATCATAAATATATATAGGGAGGAATTATTCAAGTAAAATATATATATATATAATAGTAAATATATATTTATTCATTGCATAATATAAGGCAATTCATATATGGAATTGGGCCTCTTGAGAAGATGCCGATCTCATAATAGGGAGCGCTTAACTAATACAAACAAATATCGAGTATCATCAAAGTTTAATAATATTTATTTATTAAGGGTGGTGATGGGTGGTAAATTGCATCCCTTCAAACTTGTAAATATTAACCGGCCCCTCTAAAGGGGAAATCAATAGAAAAAGGAAGGTGTAAAAGTATATATTATAAAATATATAAACAGCAACAGCAATACAATAAAATAATATTAGTCATTCCATCCAGCGAAGAAAACATTGGAAAATAGAAAGAAGGCGGCAGCAATAGGTAAGGAATCCCAGGTAAAGCTACAGTAGGGAAGTAAGTGTAATATCCCTTGTTAAATCTGATTGCAATTTTCTGATTTTTAGCGTTGAAGAATTTCGTCAAACATTTACTATGCAAAGGAATATTATGCTGATACAAATTTCTGTTTGCTTTTCCTAACACTTAGCTCCAATTGGTAACATTATATATGCTAGTATATGACTCCTATGATGTCTCAAGATGAAATGCAAACTATCTTTTGGTGTTTTTTCAATTGCATATTAATGACTACATATGAGAAAAAGACACCTACAGCCAACTGACATAATGACAAACACTTGGCATGCATTCTTATATGAGAAACCAGTACTCCATTGATATAGGCATTACATCAAACAATTATCATGCAATCTAAATGCTGGAGATAAACAATGAGTCTGCAGCTTATAACTCCATTCATTGAAGGTAAACCCAAATACATAACATGCCAAGACTCATGGTTTTCAAATGCCCAAAATCTGATTACACAGTTATCTACAGCAGCAATATCTATGTGCTAATAACAGATGCAAATAACAGAGAGAACCTGGTTTGCTACAGCACCCTTGAAGACAATGAAGGAACAACCAAACTCTATGGAAAAGAGCTCCACAAAACCCCAAATCGCAGTCCTGGTGTAGCCGCCCCTGTATGACTATTGGGTGATGGATTCCTGCCCTCGAACAGTCCACTAATATTATTTGCCTTCAAACCTGATCACCTATGTTGCTGCTGTCAACACTGTTCACGCACTGTAGCATTTACTGTAGCGCGTCACTGTAGCGGTATTGTTCATGGTACTGTAGCGGTACTGTTCATGGTACTGTAGCAGCAGTATTCACGGCACTGTAGCAGCCAACAAAAAAACTTCTAATATGCAAATAATTACCTCCAAACCCTTGGTTAATACTTCAGATTTAAGCACAAATGAAAGGACTAAAGTATCCCTTCCAATTTGCAACCCTTCGGAGGATATTTCACCATCTCAGTTATGCTAATCTATGGGAGTTTTCGTTCCCAAAGACCAAATATGCAGAAACCCTTGGCTGGCTCCTCCAAAAAACCACAAAAATAGATTCAAATAATCATTCAATAATCCTTTGATTTGCTTTTTGAAACCTTTTATATCCTCTCAACTCTTAAGTGCCTTTAATCCCCTTTTGAAATCCACTTTTAGGTTTTTCATAAAACTTTATAATAAGTCTTCAAACTTGGGCTCTCATATTCATAAATAATAAATGCACTTTAATATCATTTAAAATAATATAACTTGTGTGCACATTAACCAGTGTTGCAGGGAGACGCGTCTCCCGACCCGTGGGACGCGTTTTCGGGTCGGGGACGCGTCTCCCGTCCTGGAGTCTCTTGCAAAGACGTCCCTCAAAGGAGGAGACGCCGCCTGACGAACCCCCGAAGTCTCCCACACGTTTCCTCTTTGACCGCGACTAAAAACAGGCACTTTCCATTGTTTTTCTGCATTGTTTTTTTTTGTCCCACGCTTGTCCATCAAAAACGTGACCAACAGGGAAGGATTTCGCGACGCAGGGAAGGGGTTTACTAGCACTTGCACCCATAGGAGGTTCAAGGAATACACCGATAGGAACAACCGACGAGTTTAGAAAATTTTCCAGCGTGAATTTTTTTACACAGCGTGAGACAATTCTGAGCACGATAATGCTCACTTATAAAGCCTATCAGCTAATTACTATTAGACTATTAGTATTTACTAATTATTAAATTAATAATTAATATTTATTATTTATTATTTATAATTAATATTATATATAATATTTTACATTTTAGAAGTTTAACATATATATATTTTATAAATAATAAATATTAATTATTAATTTGTTATATAATGTGTTAAAATTTAAAATTAACATTATATATATATATATATATATGTTAATATTAAATTATTAATATATTTATTTATTTATTTATTAATATTATATATCTTAATATTAACACACACATATATATAAAATTGGCGTCTCCAAGTACCCCCGTCTCCTTTTTTTCAAAAAATGACATACCGGTACCGGTACAAGTCTCCCGTATCAGTACCGATACCAGTCTCCTGGCAACTATGACATTAACTTTATGAAATACTTTAATATTTGGGCACCCATACCAAGGTAATAATTAATTACACTTTAAATCACTTAAGTTGAGGGCCATGGCCTCATTGAACATAAAGTGACTTTAATAACTTTATAATATGCCTTGAATGATTTAATTATTAATAAAGTCACCTTTATTAATAATTAAATATTATAACTTGCACAATAGACCTTATTCTCCAAGCCAACTGAGAATTGGGATCAACACTGAAGTTACCACATGTCCAGGTGCCCTACTATATATAGAAACACTGAGTCCAAATCACCAGGTAACTTACTATAAATAGTAAGTGTATGCAAAATGAGTCTAGAACCATCCCTGATGACAAATCCAAAATACGAACAGGTGCCTAACTATTAATAGCAATATCGACTCCCCCTGAAATGGTGACTTACTATAAATAGCAAGTGTGAGGAACTGAGTCAAACGAAGGCCAATCTTGAACCAAACTGAGCTCCGGAGAAGGAAACGCTCTGATAACTGCCAAACAGGACCCTCTAAACAACTTCATTAGCCTACAAGGGTCAGGAAATAGGCTAATCCTCTGAAAACTGATGCTCGCAAAAATGGGGACATTACAGTAAGTATTTATATTTACTTATTATTGGTAAGAACTTATTTTGTTCAATTTATAATTTGTAAGATATAAATGATAAGGTTATTAGGTAGGATCTAATATATGTGTTTATGAAATTCTTATAATGAAATATTAGTTATTATATGAAATAAGACATATTACTTGTTGAATCATGTGAGCAATTAGAATAATAAGTATATCTCTACAAAGGGATTGATTATGAGATTACATTTAATAAGTAATCAATGTGACCATGGAGTACCAGGCTAGGATTAGTAGCCTTCCCCTTAATCCACCTACACACCTTATTAGTATGAGACTGGTGGTTAGAAGGAATCTAGTGTCTAGCACTCGAGCTGGCAAGTCATTGCCCCTCAGAGCTAAGAGCGAAGTATTGCCCGGTGTAGCATGAAGCTCTTAGACGTAGGGTAAGAACGAAGTATTGCCGAGTGTAGCATGAAGTTCTTGACCCTATGGTTGCATAGGACCTAGTTAATATTAATGGCCTAATAGTAGGTGAACCTCGAGTTGGCTATAAGCCCCTCCGAGCCAAGAGTGAAGTACCTTCGGGTGTGAGGTGAAGCCTTGGGCCTACGGCCCGTGGGTCTTGGAATCCTTAATCCACCCTCTCCTATTAGGTGAGTGGTCTGATTAATGGGTAGGATTACGAACGTCCTCCTCGAGGTATGTCCATGACTCATGTGTGATTAATGATATAAGATAGATCATGAACATGGATATATGACTAGAAAGGATATGAAATAGATAGAGCTTATTATTGTTAAGCACTTTATGTAAACATGATGAAATGATTTGTATACTAATGTGCTCTTTTACAAGTTGAAATTGTTTGCAAGGTTGCTAAAATTTTGGCTTGGTAGAAGGGGACATTACAGTATCCAAGAGTATGAGTTCCATTTGAGCTAATATTGTGTATTGCAACATCCTGTTGCTCATTGTAATTCTTACTTTGATGCAAAACACTCTTTGTAATGGCTTCCCACTGAATAAGTGGATGTGCCTATTTCCTTTCTAGTATTCCATGGCTCAGGTTCCCAATGAATAAGTGGATGCACCTAATTTTACTTTCTTGTATCCCCACTGAATAAGTGGTTGCCCAAACTGAAAACATACCCAAAAATAGACTTCCTGTCATCAACAGAACCTGCCCAATCTAAGTTTGTAAAACCAATCAGTTTAGGATCTTTGCACCTGCCATACAAAATGCCAAAGTCAAAAGTGCCTTTCACATATCTCAACACACGCTTTGTTGCAACCCAATGTTCAGCTTTAGGGGCTGTCATGAAGCGAGAGATGTAACTCACAGCAAAACTGAGGTCAGGTCTAGTAGCAGCGAGATAAATGAGGCTGCCCACTAGTTGCCCGAATGTTAATTCATTCTCCACAGGTGAATCTGAATTGGCTGAGAGTTTCAGCTCTTTCTCCATAGGTGTAGATGCAGGGTTGCAATCATCCATTCGGAACTTATCAAGCAGACTTCGAGCATACTTGGACTAAGAGATAAAGATGCTACCATCTGTCTGCCAAACCTCAACACCTAGACAATAATGCAGAAGTCCCAAATCTGTCATGTCAAATGATTGACTGAGATTATGTTTGATCTCCTCAATCAAATGTTTCGAGCTACTACTAATGATCAGATCATCAACATAGACAGAAAGGAAAAGAATATCATCATCAGACTGTTTGACATACAAATTAGAATCAAGACTCCGCTGAAAACCATGATCAACTAGGTACTTATCAATTTTCAGATGTACCATGCCCGTGGAGCTTGTTTAAGGCCATAGAGTGCTTTCACCAGTCTGCATACCTGGTGTTCTTTACCAGCAACCTTGAAACCAGGAGGTTGTGTCATATAGACTTCTTCCTGTAAATCCCCATTGAGGAATGCACTCTTGATGTCCATTTGATGGACTTTCCATCGAAAATGGGCTGCAATAGTAAGGACAAGCCGAATGGTACTCATTTTGGCTGTGGGAGCAAAAGTCTCCTCATAATCAATGCCCTCTGTGTATGAGAACCCTTTTGCTACTAATTGAGCCTTATACTTATCAAGAGTTCCGTCAGCCTTATACTTAACTTTATACACCCATTTGCAGCCAATGGGCTTCTTCCCTGGTGGAAGATCAGAGAGGACCCAAGTGTTGTTCTTCAGAAGACTATGATGTTCAGTTTCCATAGCCTGTTCCCACTCAAGTATGCCTTTAGCCTCTGAATATGTCTGAGGCTTAGAGATGTTGTGAAGGTTCGCCATAAGAGCAAAATTAACTGTATTCTGTTGGTTACTCTTTTTCCAAACTGATCTACCCTCAATCAATTCATCATCATGAAGATCGCCTATGGTCTTAGCCCACCATTTAGGTCAAAGAGTAGAAGTACCAACATCTGAAACAGGAGGAACAACATCACCTAGTGTGGCTGGAACAAAATTAGCTGGATGAGGATCCAGATTGTCTTGAGGAGGGGTAGGTGGTGGAACATTCTGTTGAGGTGCCTCCACAACTGCAGAATCCCTCCCATCAGGTGGAGCTAGGGGAAGGCGAACACCCAAATCAGAGGCCTTCAGAGGCTGATCCTCAGGGCTCATAGAAGGAGAAGACAAATAAACGGGCCTAGTAGCTTCATCAACCACAACATCACGACTGAAGATGAGACAATCTGTATCTACATCAATCAGCCTATATGCCTTATGATTCTCACTGTAACCAATGAACAGGAGTTCCTAACTCTTAGAATCCAGCTTGGTGTGTTTGGCATCTGGAATCCGCACGAGTAGTAGAGCCGAAAACTTTCAGGTAGGCTTGCGTCCAGACCATGCTTCTTCAGAAGTCATCTTCTTAACGGCATAAGTAGGAGACCGGTTTAGAAGATAAATTGTAGTGTAGACTACTTCAGCCCAAAACTTCTTACGGACATTTCTATGCTCTAGCATAGAACGAGCCATTTCAATAATGGTGCAATTCTGAAGGGGTGTAGGGTGTGGTAAGTTGGCGCTTAATGCCATGTGCAACACAGAAACTGGAGAATTCAGAAGAACAAAACTCCCCCCCATTATCAAACCTAAGAGTGACTATCTGAGAGCCTGACTCTTTCTCAACTAAGGCCTTAAACTGTTGAAATATACCAAACACCTCTAATTTGATCTTAAGAAAATACACCCACATTCTTCTACTAAAATCATCAACAAATAATAGAAAATACATGCACCCAGTAACTGAAGGAGTGTTCATTGGGCCACATACATCAACGTGAACCAACTGTAATACCTTGGATGCTCCCCATGTGTCACCATCTGAGAATGGAGTCTGATGTTGCTTTCTAACTTGACAAGCTTCGCATACTCCATGATTCTGAGTTTGAATCGCAGGTAGACCACCAACCAGATCATCTCTAGATAACTGAGAGAGATAATGCATATTCAGGTGCCCATAACGCTGATGCCAGAGGTTGCTGATGGAAGTACTCCTGGCTGCCATAGCGTGCTCTTGAGAATCACCTGAATCAACAAGTCTATACAGACCATGATCCTCAACTCCTTGAACCACTGTAGTGCGAGTCTCTCTATCAACAATGCTGCATGCATGCAAACTGAAGACAATATCTAGCTGAGGAGAGTGATGCATAATCTGACTAACTAAAAGTAGATTCAGCGCCATGCCAGGTACAAAGTATACATCGAGAAATATTAAATTTCTCCCTCCAAATTGAATCTGCACGTTGCCCTTTCCGACAACAGTATACTCTTTGCCTCCAAAGATATCAGAATCTCTAAATGGCATGTACTCAATGAACCAATCTCGACGATGAGTGAAATGTCGAGATGCACCTAAATCAATATACCAAGCAGAGGATTTAACATGATCTGTTGGTCTTTTGGCCATAAAGGCATAGAAAGTAGACTCCTACTCAATGTGCTCTGCAACATGGGCTTTAGGTTTAGACTCTCCTTGCTTGGACTGTTCAGAAGCCAAGTGTTTCCTGCAATCTTTCTTCATGTGGCCATACTTGTGGCAATAGTTGCACTGGATATTCTTCTTCTTGGAAGTATCATGGGATTGACCTTGGTTGGTTTGCTGAGAGGGCTGATTTTTGCCCTTATTCTTCTGAAATGTCTTGTCAGTAAATGCCTGTTCCGTGGAGGATGAACTAGCACCACTACCGAACTGTTGTCTCTATCAATCCTGCTATAGAAGTTTGGTGCAAAGCTCTAGAAACTTTAGGTCAACATTAGTTGAGGTAATGTTGAGTGTTTCAATAAAGTGCTCATAAGACTTTGGCAGACTCTTCAAAGTGATGACTACCATATCTTCCTCCTCCATCTCCCGACCAATAGCCTCCAACTGATCATGGATGTCCTTGATTTTTGTCAAGTGCTCCTGCAGAGTTGTCTTCTCATCCATCATGATGGAGAACATGTTCTTCAGAAAGAATGCTCAGCTCTTGTCAGATGTTTCATGTAGGTCCTTCAGATGATCCTAGATTTCTTTAGCAGTTTTGCCAGACGGCACCTGAGGCAACTAGTCATCGATGACCGACAATTTAATAAGCATCAGGGCTTCCCGATTTTGCTCATCAAATTTGTCCTGATCTTTACCCGCAGTTGGAGGACGTATAGTTTTGCCCAAAACAATTTGGTCAAGGCACCGATACTCAAATATGGTCATCATACGCTGTTTCCAAGTGTTGTAGTTGCGGCCATTGAATTTCTGACTACCTTCCAACATAATATTGGACAAAGAGGCCATCACAAATACCGAGGTCAAACTTGGTCAATGCTAGGTTGCAGAAAAGACATTCCAGTACCCTAGCCAATGCGATTTTCTTTCAAATCTGCAAATATGACCACGGCCTAGGAACAAACTGCGGCCACAATATTTAAACAAACGACGACCACAATGTTTAAACAAAGATCATGGGCTTAGCTTAGTGTTGGGCACTGGCGCTGAGGGCTTGGAGCCATCGGCGACCAAAAAACAAACAATATATTGCCAAGAAAATAAATAGCGACCAAAACTGTAGCGGTCAAGCACAATAAATTACGACCAATCAAAAACCATCGAATGCAGATACAAAAACTGCTGATGGAAGCTTTTGTAACCAGCTGGCCAAAGGAAAAACGACGACGACCAAGGCAAACTCGAAGCCACAAAAAAAATCATGAACTGCGATCTCAAACAGCGACCAAAACCTCCGATGAAAATCTAAAGCGACCAACGAACCTCAAAACGGCCGATGCAAACATTGCAACAAGGAACCCGCTAGGAATGACGAAGGAAGCCGACGCCGAAGGTGAACCACGGATGCTAACCCAACAAACAGCGTTCAAAGTCGAAAACACCAAATGTACACTCTGCAAGAAAAACGTGACCGCTGCTAACAAAGGAATAATCGCCACACAAAATGCAAATCGCAACCAGAAAGTAACCCGCAAATAGAGAACAGAGGAGAGGTACAACGTCGTCCGTACGATGTACGGAATTGCAAAGGGCATGTTGATTGTTTTTCGACAAGTCAACAATAGAGTAAAACACTAAAGTATCCCACTCTCTCTTGAATAAAGCTCTTCAAAGGCTGAACTATGTGATCCAATGAAGTAACTCCAAGGTTCCTTTTATGATTCATGATGGGTTAACTCAATGATTACATATGATCTTGCTGATAATCTCAAAGGGACTTACATTAGACTTCTTCTATTTCATTCAGCTTGTTCCTCTTTTCAGTGTGGATGATGTATGTACAAGGTTTCAATAATAAAGAAAATGAAAAAGGTAAGGGTTTAGGAAAACTAATCTAAGGTCAATGAAGGAATGATGATGCTTGAATAGACAAACGCCTAAATTAACCTAACTCCACTTTGCCAAGGATGCCTACAACTACATGAAGTTGGTGCAATCTCCTAAGGTAAACGAATGGTTTTCAAATCATGAAGGCTTATACAAGCACCCATCAAATGGCGCAGCTCCAACAAGCATCCACAATCGAACTTAAGCAAACAATGAAGCTCAGACTAGCTTTACACAACACTTCACCAGCGATGAATGTCAAAAGCAGGAGTTGATCAAATATTCAATACAAACATGCATTACATCAATGAACTGCTAATTTACCTCTAATCTATTTTGAAACACCTCTCCATTTCATCAAGATACAGGAAACCATGTTATTTCACAAGACAACACTTAACACCAAATAATGAACTCCAATGTTTTTGCATTAATCTTGAGAAATATTTACAACAACTTCAAGTCCTCTCAGAGAATTTCGAGAGTCTCTTCTATTCTACTCTACTTAACTACAAATTGAACTACTATCTCCTTACAAATGAGGCAACAAGGCCTTTATATAGGGGTCCAGGATTACAATGAATGGCTTAGATCATTTCATATAGCCAAGGGCTTAGATCATTCCACCTCAATAGGTAGTTACAACAAATTACTATCTTTAGTACAAAAGAGAGGCAATGAAGGTACGATTTCCAAGAAGATAAGATAAGATGGAATCTTTGGAGCATCTTCCACATGGACGTCCTCTTTGTCTTCTTGCTTGTCGAATGATGTGGCTGATTATGATTGGCTTGATGATGAGTGTCTGCCACGTAGGTGCCACCTTGGCAACTCTAATGGACTCCCAACTTGTTTGTATCTTCTTGTATGATGTCTTCGATGTGATGACTTTGAACTTGTATGTTTGGGAAAGTATCTTGTAGATCTTGCCTTGCTCATCTTCTTGTAACTGGATGTATGATAGATGTTGCTTCACTTGATTAAATTCGTGATTCTTTCTTCTTGCAGGGTATAGATTGATGTTTGGATGCATCTTGATGTAGAGTAATGTAGTAGATGATACTTGATTCATGATTAGAAGTAGAAGATCTCTCTTTAGACTTGAAGATCAAAGAATCTTGAAGTTGAATGGATGAAGTGTCTTTGACATGATGCCATTGATACTGAAGTAGTGTACTTGCCATGTATCCTTGAACTTGATGTATATGATGAAATGCTTCCTTGTATGTGGAGTAGCTGACTTCTCAAAGAGACTTGAAGGCTCCAGAGGTACTTGAAACTTTGGAGATGTCTTTGGGATGCTTGATAATGATGATGAAGATGAAGAGTGTTGGGATGTTGAACTTGAAGTGATCACTTTGAGCAGCTTATGATGTTTTCTCTATATGGCAACTTGTTGACTTCACTTCTAGCATGAAGGTGACTCCGGATGTTAGCTCCTTTGCTGATTCCTTAGCTCAATCTTTACTCGTACAACACAAAAAGAAGGAAACAACATCAATCCTTTTAACTGATTTCATAATACATAGAGATCATTTCAGATATATAAGAAGCATATTTAAACATTCAACAACCCTCATCATCAAATTGACTTCACTTTTGATATCTCACTGACTTCAAACAATAGGAGATGACATAAAATAATGATACTTCAAGGAACCTAACTTAAACATGACATGAGGCGCAGCAAATGGGAATTTTGTCCTCTCCTTAGAACTGGCGCATTAGATCTGAATTTTTATCTCTGAAAACTCCCTCTTAGCAATGGCGCATTGGTTAGCCATTTTGATTTCTTCTTGTTTTTTTGGAGCATTAGCTAGCTATCTCAGACCTTCTAAGGGTTGGCGCACTAGATGGAAATCATTCAGTTTTCTCCTTGAAAGTGTGTCAAAAACCAATCAACAACCTCTTATATGTGGTGCATTAGATCAAAGGTTTGAATCCTCTTTGAAGAGTCATTCAGAAAGTGCATTGGATGAAGCTTAAAGATCCTTCTTTTGAGAGTTTTGAAACTTGATTTCATGTTAAATCCATACCATCTTTGGAGGGGTGCAATAGTTGAGGTATTTGAATCCTCTATAAAACTCTTGAAACACTCCTAACCTTTCCCATCGTTGAAGTGGCGCATTAGATGGAGAATTTGATCTCTTGATTCCCAACATCCTATTGACAACTTCTTCACCAAAATTGATCTCTCCTTATGGCGCATTGGTTGAAGTTTTCATGCTCTTCATGGCTTTGGTGCTTTAGATCAAGATTTTGAATCTTCATCTCAACTTCCATCTAGTTCAATTTATCCCTCAACTCAAGGTGGCGCAATGGATTGGAACTTTGGGTTCTTCTTGAAATCTTGATATACTTTTCAATCCTTCTACTTGGGTGGCGCATCACTTGATGTGTTTGGGATCTTCATCTCACTTGAAGGACTAAATCTCTCCTTAAAATGTGTTCAATGCTAGGATATTCAGATTTGAAGTCATCTTAGAAGCAACCTATAAGTGGGCGCATTGGATCAGACTTCTGAGTTCTTCTTGATATACTTCTACAAGGGCGCTGTGGTTAAAGATTTTAAATCCTCATTTCATCCCTCACAAACTCTACCTTTCCAAATCACCTTTGGTGCATTAGATTAAAGGTTTGGAATCTTCTAGGCTAGCGCATTAGTTGGAAAATTTAGATCCTCTTCATATGAGATACAATTCCTTACTTTCTTATTCCAATCAGAAATCTTAATATCCACTTGAAGGGGCGCATTGGATCAAGAATCTGGATCCTCTTCAAATTTGTCTTGAAATGACAAGTCTTGCAGCAGATAGGGATGTTGAATCCTTCAAAATTTAACCTCTCAAAATTTAACTTCCCTTCAGGTGGTCGCATTAGTTGAGATGTTTCAGTTCCGGTTAAAAGTTATCTCCAAATCATCATCTTCACCCTTTTGATAAGGCATATCAGATATGGCGCATCACTTCAGGGTTTTGGATCCTCATTAAAATATGTTCAAAACTTGCTCATTCTATCATAATGAGTATCCTTATAAGCGCATTGGATAAAGGTTTTGGATCTTCTTAGCACTTATCCTCATTTCTCCTTGTCAACATGGCGCAGCAGATCAGATTTTTGATCTCTTCTTGAAAGGTGTCAAAACTTGTAAATCAGTAATCTCTTCAAGCGCATTGGTTAAGGAATTGGAATTCTCTAAAAGTCTTCACCTAACTTCATCCTCTAGCCTCTTGAATTTCGTAATTGAACACCCTCATCCCTTGGCGCACTAGATAGAGATCTTGGATCCTCTTGAATGATCACTTTAGAACTTGAAACTAATCATCTCATCCTTGGGCGCATTGGTCTAGGCGCAAGAGATCATCATTTTGCGCTCATCTTAAAACTCACCTAGAACCTCAATCTACACCTCTTCTTCGAATGGCGCATTGAATGAGGCGCATTGGTTCTGGCGCAATGGTTCCACATTTTGTTCTCTGATTAAAAGCGCATTTCATCAAGATTTTGCGCCACTCTTATGACTTGGTGTACTGGTTAAGGATTTTGGATCCTTTGGGGAACTTAGCCATTTTTCAGGGTCTCTCAGGATAAAGGTATATTAAAAAATATATTTAGTATAAGTTGAGAGATTGAATTTCTTTCTTATACTTTAAATATTTTTCAATATACCTTTCAGGATGTTTGAGATAGGTCTCGAATCCATCGGATTTAACATGCAAAATCTAGGATTTGGAGGATCCACTAGATTTCAGACTTAGTCAATTTTTCAGGATTTCAGGATTTCAGGCTACCAGACTGTCATTTTTAGGATCTCAAACATACATTAGGATTGGTCTCAGTGTTCATTATTTGGATGGAATTTGATCAAGACTCTTCATTATTGCAAGTTCATGTTCTAGATGAGACCTCCGGTTATAAAGCAAAACCTTCTAGGAGACAGACTCATTGTTAGATTGGCAGAGGAAACGAACCTAAGACATCATCCAGAACTAAATGCAAAGCATCAGAGCTCAAAAAAAGGGGGTCCCCATTTGCAATGGGGCGATGTGTGATTTGGTCACAACAGGGCGCCCAAAAAATATTTAAAAAAAAAAAATCTTTTCCCACTCTTTCGCTCTCATACCATGTAATGGTAAAAATCTGAATGAATATATTAACAAAAGAGCAAAGCTCTATATAAAGAATTACAAAATAGATGTTTCTAAATAATACAAAACAAATGTTTCTAAAAGAAACTAAAGCTAACAAAAGAATAGAAACAATCTAAACTAATATGTTACAATATTGACCATTAATATAAACTATCTAAATATTATTTTAATAATGCCCACTACATAAGTGGATGCCCACTGACTAACTGGAAGTTGTTTCTATTGCTAGTTTAGGTTTTGAATGGTAACTCTAAAGCACTTGTATGCTCTCACCTTGCCCACATAGGGATCTAGGTGATCAGAAGAATGTGGAAGACATTATTGCACGTAACTTTCAGTGTTGTTATCTGTTTCACAAAAAAAAAATCAGGGCAGCACATTACAGGATACTTGCATGCATGGGCTATTTCCTAGACCAATTTTCATTGCATCTGGAGAACTGTATCATCTTGTATGATACATAATGTCTACTATTGAAATCAGGTCAGGATATTATTACGTTTCAATGCATAATGAGAGGGTGTTAGTTTTATTTTATACATATTATGTGGTAAAACATCCTAAGAAAGGAGCCGACCTACACAGTTCAACCAAATTGTTATATCCTCACAGTTATTCTTGCTTTATTGTGTCTTTTGTTGAGATTATAATGTTCTTTTGCCCCATAACATTGTTGAATGGTAATATCTATGTAATGTCCCCATTTTCGGCATGATCACCAAGCGGAGGTTGAGTTAGCTTATTCTTCATTCCCGTAGGCTAACTCATTTGTAAAGGGAATTCTTTGTTTGAGCTATGGGTTTTGAAGGTCATAGATATCTGGAAAGTTGGTCTAGCATAGATATTTGGAGTATTGCATTTTCATGGCTCAACTATTTTTCCTTGGCATGGCATGAGCGGGAAATGACGATATATTTTTGCATGATTTTTGGATGGGTCTAAAATATTTAATATTTCTCTTTGAAATGGAGCGGCCCATTTTGTGGTTTTAAGGCAGCCAAAAATAAATAAAATAATAATATTTTATTCATTGAGGTGGTGCGCTCAATTTGGTGAATAAAATATTAATTTAAAATGAAATCTTAATTTGATTTTGGGCGCCCAAGTTGGTCAGCCCTATTGGAGGAAAAAAAAGGGAATTTTTGAAATAAGATTGTCGGCCTTGGTGATAATAAAATAACATATTCTCTTGGTGGCCGACTTGGAGGAAAAAAGATAAAGTGAAATTCAAATCTTTAATTTGAATTGTGGCGCCTAGACTTGGTCGGCCAACTCTTGGAGGGAAAGGCAAATTCAAATCAAATGTTGAGCGACTTGCATAAATAGAGGAGGCTTTTGGTGGATCAAGGATCATGAATTTTTGGCATCTATTCCATTTTGTATTTGCAACTTATTGCAGGACTTTTCCAAGGACGAAAACCCTTGCGGAAAGAAGGTGGATTGGATGAAAACCCAATTGCATCTCGGAGGTGGATTCATACGGAATTCACACTTGCACTTCATTGGAGAATTTGAAGGATTCCTTGAGCATTCGCGCCATATCCTTAGGAGCAGGTTTGGATGCCATTGTTGAAGTCAATTTCATCATTAGGAGCGCCGGCTTTTGAGGAGAATCATTTCGGACTTGAGTGCCAACCATTGGAGTCGATTTACATCTTTTGGAACAGGTTTTTTGACCAGATTTGAGCGCTAATGTTGGGAGGATTATATTCAGTTTTGGATCAGGTCTGAGCTCCAATTTGGAGGGTTCTTTGATGCAGATATCAGATCAGACTTTGAGTGCCTATTGGCTGCAGCTCAAAAAACCCTAGCCGTCGCCAATCTTGCATGATATTATCACTTTCTAGGGAGCGTCGGCCTTGTGGAGGAGTTCGCTCACTTGGGATCAGCCATTGACATCTTTTGAATCTGCATTTTGACATCCTTGAAGAGCGCCAATCACCATGGAGGAGATTTGACATCATTTGTGGAGTTCGCTCATGTTTTGGCTGGCATTTGTCATCATTGTTCGGTATGATCTTGGTCTGATTTGTAGCAGCAGAGTTGTAGTTGATATTTGGCAAAGTTTGAGCCATGAATTTGATGTCATTGCATGGATGGATAATCTGATTTTATAACAGCAGAACTCTGATCTAATTTATTCATTAATTTGCTATCTTTTTGGTGTGGATCCATGTGTACTTCATTGTGTAATTCACCTAGGGTTTGAATATATATTTTGGCATGATGAATATGATGTATTTGAAATGTTAAGTGGTTGTAATAAGTGTATGATCAGATCTGAAACAATAAATCAGAAAAATCAGAACTAGGGTTTCAAATCAGATTTTGGAAAATCAGAATATTTTGGTCAATATCCTATTCGGGATATTACAATCTACTGCAAATGAATAAGGCACGGATGATGTATAAAATGCAAATGACATAGTAGGCATCTTATAGCCATGTTCTTTTGTCCTCATAATTAAGTTGGTCATATGAGCTGCATCAATGGATCTTCCCAATTGATTATGTCAGGAAAAAACCCTTCAGGACCTTTTTCGTTCATGCCTTCGCAACCTGAAGAGGAGGATAAATTAAGGACATCTACCCAGGGGCTGTAAAGCGAAATAAACTGTCTGTGCATCAAGGGGCTCATCTATAAGCCTATCTTTCAGAAGTTAGAACAGTCACTTTTTATTGTATGCATGTCGGATTGTCAATTGGAGTCAAAAGGAGATGAAGAAACAGGTTAAATCCAAATAGAGGTTCATAGGGAAAACCAAACCATTGGGTGCCAAGATGTTATCTCTTCCTTTAGTTGGGATGCCTTGTGTGAAGGCATAGAGTGAGCAACTCCATTGTGAATGTTGATTATTAACATATGGTGAAGAATATTGCAAGAGCTATTGTGTTGAGATTTCTTCTCCTCAAGCTCCTAGAATGGAAAGTTTATGAGGGCAATCTCACTCTCTTTAAATAATGTTGGATAGGACCATTTCACAATGAAATTGGTTACTAGATGAGTTGACATGCATCTATTTAGAATGCATTGCATTGAATAATGCATCTATCTTATTTTAGCTATGCCATTTCTTTAACCTACAAGATGTAGTGCAGATATATGTGTCATTTTTGTATTTGAGTTTTATCATGTGGAAAAAATATAGACTACTAGATGAATGGTGGCTTTCTTGACATAAGAACAACTAGTGAAGAATCAAATACAATTTATATCTTACCTTGCAACACCTGGACGAAGAGGAAGCAGACGTTTTTCAATGAGAGACATAAATAAGTCTGTCTTTCTCTTGTGAAGAGAAGCTATAAACTCCTTTCTTTCACCTTCTATATTGGGTGTTACATCTGGCCACCCTGTCTTGTTAAAATAGGCAGTCATTCTGCAAGGCCCAGCATTGAAAACTATTATCATGACAGAAAAACATAGAAGCTCTTCCAAGAAAGAGCTTGCCAGGATTGTTTAAAGGCCCATTATGCAGCCAGATACTCATCAGAAATTGTATTCAAAACTAACCATTAATTACAAAATAAATGCTGAAACTGCATTCAGGCAATTATATGCAGTGTTTAAAAAGTATATAATTGGTTAGATCAAAATAATATGACAACATAGAATCAAAACCTGGCTACAAGAATACACAAACTATTACACAAGTATCAGTCAAATATAATGTGGCAGAGTTATAGACAAAAGCACAAAACATGTCTACAATGACGAACAACAAAACGTGCCAGGGATCTTTGTTGTGGTCTCAAACAAAGAAAAGGATGCTATATAGGACAATGCAACTAACATGAACAACCCCTCTTGAGAACTGTTGTCACATGAAAGTGCACCCTGCTTGAATGGGACTCCAAGCATTCCTATTGATTGGGACTCCTGCTAGAGGAAAAATAGGTCAACAAGAACAAAGAAAGAAGGAAACAATAAGAATATCCTATTGATTCCTTTATTGAATGAGAATGTTCAACAGCACTTAAACCAGTGCAACTATCTTGCTCTTGTAGAAACTTTAACTCATGGCATGAATTTGTCAAAATTTGGAATTCACTAAGCCTTTCAAAAATCAAATCCTAACAATATGAGAGCTAACCCTGCATATAATCTAGAAACATTACAATATCAAGTAAACATGATTGTAGGATGACTAGATGCAATCCAACTTGTTGACAGCTGATCTGAGATCATCTTATTGTGGCTTTGTGTTGTGATCATGTTAACCTTCATGTTATAATTCATCATCTTGATTCTTGCCACTATGAAAATTTCTCTCTGTTGCCTTGGTGAACCTCCCAGTTCTGCTCTCATGCTGGATTGGTTTATCTATTTTTGTGAAAGCCAAAGAATTTGCCTTAGCCTGTGCTCCTTTGTTATATTTTGCCATTGACTTGCTATCAATAATCACTTTTCACTTAAGTGGCTCACTTCTGTTTGTTCAATGACCAAGTACTGGTTCTATAAATCTCGGTGGACCAGATTGACGAGTTCAATGCCCATCTACCAATTCACTGCAATGTCCATGTCATCGGCAAGGTACATCCAACTCAAAATCTTTTGAAAGGCATGCTGATGTGTATGTTTTCGATTGGACCAGTGGTACAACAAGTCCACATCCAAAGGAACAGTTGGCATAGTGGAATAGTTCACTTTTCGATGGTGGAATCATATGGCTAAGTGGCACAATCTGTTTGATTACAACAAATTGGTAGATTGAGCTTCAATAATCTATTGAAGCCATTGAATTCAGAGACAGGAATACCTGGGTTGTTGATCTAAAAGCAAGGCTAGGAAGTGTTGAGCAAAGTTAACTTATTGAATAGTGGAATCAGGCAGTTCCAATGAAACCAGCGGCATGATTCAATGAACTTAGGTAGATGTTTGCACTTCGGTGGATTGAAACACCCAACACTTAGTTCATCCACTGATTGACCGCAACCATTGATTTTGGGGGCATGTTGATCTAGACCATTGGTTGTGGTCAAGATTTAAGCAGAGTTTGAAAGACACAAGGCAGTTACATCAAATGGTTGCAGCGTATCCATGTGGCACGATCCTGTGAATATCTGTAGATCAGCTGATCATACCATCCTGCACCTTGGACATCCATAGGTCTATCAAAGTTGTTGATCTTCAAGGCAAATCAATCTGGATTGTTCATATCAACCAAGACATAATGAATCCAAAGAGATATAGTCAAATGTAGAAATAAAAGGGTACGTGGCTCAATCTGATTGGCTCGTCAATTGATTTCTTCAAAGGTGTTCAAGCAACTTTGAGCCGTGAAAGAAGCCCCTCTTAGTCATTGATCTTGAAGGGGAGCTAATCTGGACCATTGGTCAAGTAGAGGCAGAGCGCATAGAAAGGGGATAATCAAGTATCTTATGCAAGGTCACGTGGAACTTATCAACTAGGTCTTCATATCTACAAATCTCCCCAAGTAAATCTGAATTGTTGATCAAGGTCGATGCCTAATAGATTAAAGTAATATAATCAAAGTGACTATAGTTGAAAATATATGGCATGCTTTGATTATTTCTTGAGGAGATCTGGATCATTGATTTTGATGAATATTGCAACATGGCCATTGGATTCAATTTGTACTTCATGAATTAAAATAGCTTGGCTAATGGAGTTCCAAGTATGATGAAGCCACATGGAGCAATCTGATGAATATTTGTGGATTGGTGGATCAAAGAGGTGAGCATTTTGACAATCTACAGATGTGTCGAAGACGTTCATCTTCAAGGCAAATGCATCTAGGTCATTGATCATGTCATTGTTTAAACTTTAAACAACTAAAGTGACAAATCCAGGTAGTGAATAAGCAGCATTTAGAGAACAAGTGGCATGACATGAATGTTTGCTAATGGTCAAAGGATGAATATTTGGGACCTATGTAGGGGTTTGTTGTGACGTTTTCACACATCACCCCATTGCAAATGGGAACCCCCTCTTTTTGCTTTAGCTGTTAGGGTTTATTGGTTTGGTAGTACATTTGCCCAAGTCTCACCAAGTTTCTTGTTCAGAATCCATGAACACTTGACTGAAGGAAGAATTTCAACATATTGAACTCACAGGAAATTTGGAAGATACTAAAGGAATGTTGAAACAATGAAGTGAAAAGGTGGAATTTCCTAAAGACAAATTGAAGAAATCCATGAAGTGATTGAAGAAATTGCCTAAGGGATGGATATTTAACTAAGGACTACATATGCCTTCACCCTGTCTGATGTCCTGAAACCCTGAAAAACTAAGTCTGAAATCTGGTGGATCCTCCAAAAATCTAGAATCTACATGTTAAAACCCATGGATACGGGACCTATCTCAAACATCCTGACAATATATTTCAAAATATTTAAACATATACTTAAATATATTTTGAAATATATGTCAGGCGGGGACCTTTAAAATTTGGCGAAAAAAATGTGAAGAATTTCCTAAGGCAAATTGAGTCTTGATCTCCTAGATCGCAAAATCCATGACCACTCGGAAAGTGCGATAAGCAAAATCCACAACTTACCAAAATGTGCGACAAGGAGGGAGAATTCCATGACTTAGTGAAAATTGTGATCAAAGAGAGAAAAATCCATGATTATATGGAAAGTGCAACCAGGATTTTCCTTGAGTGCAAAATCCATGACTATATGGAAAGTGTGACCAGGATTTTCCTTGAGCACAAAATCCTTAACATATAAAAAGGTGCAAGAAGGAAAATTCCACAACCCCTCCAAACTTGCGACATGGAAAATCCATAGGTGAATGAAATTTGCAAAAAGGAAAATTCCTTGACTATTCCAAAACTTGTGACATGGATTCATTCCTTAACAAGCCCAAATATGCGAAATTCCTTATCCTAGCAAAAGTGCACTCAAGGAAATTCCTTGCTCATCCCAAATATGTGATGTGGAATTTATCCACAAGTAAAACTTGTGACAAGGATTTTTCCAAGAGGAGAAACTTGCTACTTGGAATTTTCCTTGATCCACTCAAAAGTGCGCCCTAGGAGAGATTCCATAAGGAGGTGGAACTTGCGCTCAAGAAGAACTTCCAAAACATCATAAAAAGTGTGAAATCCACAACATCATCAAATATGTGATCAAGGAATTAATCCAACACAAGGCGAAATATGTGATGAGGGAAAATCCAAAGGTAAGTGAACTTGCGACAGGAATTTTGTCCAAGAAAATGATGAAATTCAATGAAAATCTAAGAAAAGTGAAGAAAATCTTTTGTTTACTCAGGAATTTGTGAATGGAATTGATCAATCATGCAAGTTTATTTCATGTTTTATCTTAGGATTGCATTGCATTTAAGGATTTTGTTCATCATGACTACTCGAGGTTTTCTTTATTTTGCAAGAATTGAGGACAAGAATCGGTTCCATGAGGAAGATGCTTGTTGATCCAAGACATTCAAGACGCAAAGAGCTTCAAAGGCTGGAGAAGGAGATTATCCTACATCATAGAGACTTCACAAATCCAGAACAGGACATCACTCCATTCATTGCCCGCCTTTTTCCTCCTAACACTCAACATAATTGGCACAAGGAAGGCAACATCAAGGATTCTAGTTCCAAAGGAAGATCAAGACATCTCAATAACATAAGGAATGCTAGCATCAAGTCATCAACAGAAGGAGAAAGTATACTTCAACAATCTAATGTCAAGGATTCCCCTACCGGAAGAGAAGATCAATTGTCTGAAATCCAAGAACAAGAATTCAGTGCATCACTCATCAAGAGAACGAGCCCAACACCATGAAGACAAGGATTACACTAAGAATTCCACGCCAAGACAAGAACCCATGTCAAATGCAACACAAGATGAAATTTCCAAGTCCAAAGTACACTCAAGAGGCAATTGTTTGGAATATGTTGAGGTGGCATCCAATTATCATCAACCAATCAAAGCATGCCAAGTGTACCAATGGATGAGCTGGAAATTGTTATGACCAGATTCATTGAACTTGCAAGAAAAGGACAAGATAAGGGAGGCGCCCTTCTATAAGATACCTTATTGGAGTCCTAGACAGCATGGGGTGCCCTAGCACATGTGTCAGCTTTTCATTGGCCAGAATGTTGGTGGTCATAACTACTTTCTCATTAGGGCTTTTTTGATTGACCTAATCTTGGCCGTTGATTCCTTAAATCAATCTGGGCCCTTCTTTGTATTTTTGGAGCTCTATATAAAGGCCCATTCGCCCCATTTTTGAGAGATATAATAGAGGGAATAGAAAAAAGAACAAGAGCAGCAGTTGTTGTTCATTGTTGTAGTAGTACTCCATTTTTGTGAGCAAGAAACTTTTAGGTATTAGCAAAATTGTTGCAAAAGGCATTTCCAAATCAATACATAAGCATTGAAGTTTGGTGTTTGTGGTGTTCTTTGGAATGTTGGCATCGTTTTCTAATTTCCTTAAAGCAAATCATAAGCTCCAATTTCAGATCTGTTTTATTCCAGTTTCATATTAGTCTTCATTTAGTTAGAATGGTGAAAGATATTGTTGTTGATGCATGTTGAAACCCTTATGTTCATACCATTTGTGATTTGTGGCTTGCAGATTATAGTGCATGGTTAGTCTAAACTCCTTTAAAAAGCTTAACTTCGATTGTTTTCTACATGTTCATTTCCATGTTTTTATGTATAAGTAATCTGAAAATCATCATAAACTCCTTAGAAGATTGCATCATCTTTGTGTAGTTGTTGTCTCATGGCGAAACAAAAGATGATTTGGTTACACTAAGTCAATAGCATTCTTTGCATCAAAGTAGATTTCTAAACCCTCATCTTTCTTTTACATTTTGTTTTTAGATCTTCACTAGGATTAGTTTTCAAGAGCTTCATTGTCAAGGCATACCCCCCTAATAGTAGACCTTGAAAATTCTGAGCGTTGCCCATTTGTGAAGGAGTTCCATTCATTCACACGTCCGAGGAGTAATGAATTTCATCCATGTCCATGAAGAAGGAGCAATTTAGCATAAGTCCCTTTGTGATTACCAGCAAAATCACATCATTTCACTAAGTCTATCCATGTGCACGTCAATACCTGACATTCAAGGAACCTTGGAGTAATCTCATTTGATCACATAGTTTAGCATTTGAGATACTTTGTTCAAGAGAGGATAGAATACTTGGTATTTTATTCTAATGTTGCTGCTGTCATAAAAAACGCACCAATAGGGTCCAATTCTAAAAGAGCAAATGAAGAGTTTCCATGTGGAATCCAGTGACAAGTGATGGTGGATCCGACATATCTTTTATGTAAAGTTCCTTGGCAAGCTTAAAAATTTCTATTGGGATGTGGATTTAATGCTGCATGGCTCAATCCTATTGATTGTAGTAGATTGACAAATTAAGGGCCCGACCATCTTGGGCATCCACCAACCTACTAAAGCCGTAAATCTTGAAGGTGTAATATCCCTCATTTTGACCTCTTATAGATGCTTGATTATAATATTAATTATCCTATCTCGTTGTAATCTAGATGTGGATTATTGACTTTAGATGGATTATGCAATATGAAATTGTGGATTGTGTTTATTTCTTAGGTGCTTGTTGATTTGAGTAATTAACTAATTTGACATGATATAATAATTAAATGTCAATAATAGATGATTATGATTATCTAGCAGTGCTACTAAAGTATTGTGTCAAGACGTGATGTTTGATTGGAACAGGTACTAAGGAAGGTGAACTAGGTCTTGGTATTTGAAGTACAACAAACCTATGGTCCAATTGCATGAAGTGATATTGTTTGAATTAATTAATTTAGGTAAATTAATTAATTAGATCAAATAAAAATTAATAATGCTTGCTAAAGTAATGAATTCTTAGAATAGTCTATAATGAATTAATTAGTATGCTTGTGAAAATTACTATAATTCTAGAAATGTAATATGCTACCCCAAAATTTTTTCAGATTTAGCAATCTATCACAGCAGGGTTAGCACAATAATGCGTGCAACTAGAACCTCCACACTTCTGATCACCAAGTTCCCAAGTTGGGCGAGGTGAGAGCATACAGTGTTTGGTTGATCAATCAAATGCTAAGCAATGAAATTAAATACAATTTTCTGCTAACAGCAGGCATCTGCTTTTCAGCAGGCATCCACTTATGTAGTGGGAATACTCCACTTATTTAGTGGGTGATGAAAGAAAGATAAACAATATAAATTTCCTCCACACTGGCGGTAAACCATCCAGGGGTTACAATATGAGTTTGCAACAAAATAAAGATTACAATGCTATGAATCAAATGCAAACTAAATAACTACCCTGGACTTGCACAGTTTGTCACAGTTGCAACCAGTTAGATGCATAGAAGATATATGTAAACATGAGAGAACAAGCATATGATCAACTAAATCACCAATGATATACCATATGAGCAGATATGGATGTGCATTCCCATATCAAGAAGTTCATATTACTTCTGTAGCTGATATCAAGACTGTAATTTTTATATCAGCATCGAAATCTACTTCATATCAGACCCAGATCATATTATTCCAGGAATCAAAACCATGCAATCACTCGATGACTAAATAAACTAAACACCATGTAATATTAGCACTTCAATTACTATGAGTATAATTCCTAACTCAGGCGCTTAGTTTCCAGATACCTTTCTTTGCCCTAGTACGGCCCAATCTGTTGTACGGCCTGCTCTTTTTTCAGCTTGAATGCATATTTAAAATTCATCATCTATCCTCTAGAAGGTCAACAGACCATCTTCAATGACCCACATCAATTCCAGTGACTATCAAACCCAACAGCAAGGAGATTCTAATGATTGGATCAGCCAGGAAGTACAGCTCAGGCAGAAATATGCATTTTACAGCAATGAAAACTACAACACCCCAAAGCCACGGAATATCCTCAGAGGTTGGTGCCTTCAACCATACATAAACACCCATACATCAAATGCAACCATTTTATCAAACAAGAACTCCCTAACATAAATCGCCCAACACACATGGTACGGCCCCTGGGATGTATGGCTGCAAGGAAGTCTCTGAATCACAGCAGATAACACTCAGAAATATGAAGTAATAATGGCGCCTAAGGGAAAGGAATATTATTAACCAACCCTTCTGCATCAAACCTTCAATGAATCCATCACATGCAAATCGCCCTCAGCTACAGGAACAATCAAAAATAATGATCAACAAACTAATAATATGATTCCCAAAACTCCAACAAATATAATAAGAATATTCAATACAATCCATCCAAAATTACCAACAAAAACTACAAACTCCATGAAAGCTCAATGGCAAACTCTGTATGAGCTTACTCCAAAATCCGCCTTCAGCACAGGAGATTCTTGTATGGAATCACACTTAATCTACAAGAGGGTTTTCCTCCTCAAGAGAATATGGAAGAACTCACAGGGTCTTGCAAGTTGCAACATTATCAAATCCAAAAGCCTTGCCAAATGAGCGCTCATTCTCTTTATAAAGGCACTTTAGGAGTTACAAAAAAAATGAATTATTTCTTGAATAATAGTTTTTTTCCCTCCAACTTAAATAATTATTTTTTTCTCCACTTAAGTGCTCACTTTTAAGTGCCTAAATAAAATAATATATTTTCTCCTTTCCAATGAGCTATAACACTTAAATCACTTTTAAATTATTTTCACCCGTAGGAACTTAAGTGAATAATAGTTAAAATAGCTCATTAAATGTTACTTTTTGCGGAAAATCCCAAACTTCATCCAACTGCCAAATAAACTGAACCATTATGCTCTGTAGGGTTTAGGATGCGAAACGATGCCTTCTGGGTGACTTTCCAAAAATAAATGACTCCTCCAAGAATCTTGGAGAGCAAACCAGGAGCCCGATCAAACTTCTGAAAACATCACTATAACCCTAGACATCCACTGAGCTCAATGCCATAGAAAATTAGTCCATTTCCAGAAGGAAACCCATTTTTATAATTAATATTACACTAAGTTGCTATAATTAAACACAACCTTAGGCAACCTTACTGAAATATTAATTAATTATTTGAATATTAGTGCCAAGCCATATAAAGCAATAGAAATGCATTGATTAAACAACTTCGACCATCCCTACGTGAAATTGAAGACTTGAGACACACAATTGCTCTACAGACTAAACCATGACCACTCCAAAAACATTGGAGTTCTCCCAAACATGCCGGATAGCCTCAAAGAGACTAGGAACAAGCATAATGCGCACAAAAATCTGTACCAAAGAAGGGACATTACAAGAAATAGTAAAGATAAATTAGAATGAAACTTAATTGTTTTTATTTAAATAATTGAATGTGCAAGTTTCATTGATGGAATCTAGGAAAATAGAATATTTGTCTGAAGTTAATTCTTTTGGATTTAAGATAAAGATTTCTTTAAAATTAGTTTGTAAATAGATTTTAAATTTATATATAAAATAGATTGTAAAGCAAATATCTTAATATAGATATGTTAGTAAATGAATGTGTATGAAAAGAAGATACATTATTTTAATTGGATTTCTATTGATAGATATGTATTTTAATTGGATTTCTATTGATAGCTAATAAAATAATGTTATCTTGATTTTAAGTTTTTTAATTAAGGTTCGATAAACATGAGAGAATGTTTTATTAAAAAAGATACATTTTTCTTTTGAGAGGATCTTTTTCCATGTTAGCAAAACACACACAGAGAGGTTTTGGAGTGCGTTGGAGATTCGTGTTGTTCTGGAATTCAAGGATTTTACATGCATGTGTGGGATTTCTTCATATTTTCCAAGTTGTTTATAAAATAAAGGAATCTAATTCATAGAAAGTTAAAGAAGACTTTAATTTAGTTATTAACTTTCGTATTGTGTCAAGCTTTTAAATTAAGCCTATTATTTTTCTCACAATCATGATCTAGTCTTGTGCAGTCTACCTCATCTTGTCGTCCTTTTGTCCTTTTCTGAATGTTTGCAAGATTATGGAAAGAGGCCCTTAAAGATATTTGTCTTGATGGAAATCTGAAAATTGGCTAAAGTCATGAAGGCAAGAGTTCAAGGGTGTGCTCATACAAATAAGGCACACACCAAGGGCCTAAAGGTGCACCTGTACAAGGCAAACATCATCAAGCCCGTATCGAAAGGGAGGTGTGCACTTCAATAGAGGTGGGGAATTTTTTTAACTTAGTGAATAGATGTGCATGCCAAGAGACCCATGTGTGCCAATACAAAGAGCCTGGTTTTGTTTAAAAAACAAAAAGATTAGTGATCAAGATTAGTGATCAGGGGTGTGCCTCGATAGAGACGTGCACCTATACAAAGGCAATTTTTAGATCAATGATAAAGTGTGCTAGGAAAGAGGAAAGCGCACCTCACGAAGAGTTTTCAAAGTTTACAAAATTTGGATACAATGTTCAAGCACGCACCTGAGCATTGGCATATGCCTGTACACACAGATGTTTCCAATTCAAAAATTCCAGCCTAGTTTCCAAACACACAACCAAGGTTATTAGCACACCAATACAAAGCATACTTATTTAGCCTATGCTCAGAGGCACGTAAGAGATGAAGCACACACCTCATCTCAGATGATAGTCCATGCTTGAAAATGGAAAATGATCAGGCGCATGGAGACACAAGCATGTTTTAGGAAGGGCGTTGAAAATTTGTGAAATAGCTTATAGGCATGTTTAGGACAGGTGAGCAACTAATAGTAGGGTGTGTTGGGACCTCTATCTTTTCATGCCTCGTTGCAAAATCTTGTCAAATTCCTGAAAATTTTCCTAATGAGATCTTTGAGCATTTGCCTCGTTCTGTGTGCCTTGAATGACGTTAAAACCCTGCCTAAAGTCATGGTAAAACTTTGCAAAGATCATGAAAATTTCCTAAGTCTTTTACATGTTTGGTCTAGGGTGGAAGTTTTACCCCCTTCTGGACATTGCAGAACTTTCCCATGGGTCAAGACATATCCCTATCCCCCTTGAAGTTTCACTTTCCTCCTTGTTCCTGGATCTGGCGGAGCTTTTGCCTTGTTCAGGATGCACCCTGAATTCCTTTCTAGGTCTGCATCCATGTACCCATGGAAGTCCCGCCAGCTTCCTATCTTCTTATTATGCGCCTCCTTCTTCATGCTCTTCCCGCCAAAACTTTTCCCTGGACTAGGATATGTCCAATTCCACCCTCCAGACCCGCTTTTCCATGTCCTCCTGGAATCTCCACCCACCCAGGACCCTTCTCTTCCTTTCGCCAACTTTTAGTTCACCTGGCGGAGCTTCACTCTTGTCTTGGAATTGATCTTCCTAGCAGAGTTTTAGTGCATATCAAGACATCTCCTAAGTACCTCTCCTGCCCCACCATCCAGTACTACTCCATTCTTCCGCCACCTTCCATGTCATCCTCCTTTTGCGCTGGTTTCTTGCCCTTTAGGATGTATCCTGAACCCCTTGAAGTTGTGCCCATCCTAAACACCTTCAAAGTTCTGTCGACCTTTCTTTCCCTACCTTCAGCGGAGTTTTGGTGGAAGTTTGGACATGTCCTGGACACCCCGAAAGTCCTGTATCCAATACCCCCATGGATTTCCACAATTCACCAAAAAGCGTGAAAAATGAAAAGCGACTATCTCGTACGGCTCCCAGATGGATGTAAAACCTTGGTAGGTCGCCATTAATACGAAATGTGTAGTTGAAATCATAGTTGGAAAACTCGCCGAAATTTCGCCGAGTTTTCCGAGACTCGCGAGTTTTTTTTACTTTAACTCGCAGAGTCTTTTTGCCGAGTTTTTCCAAGTCAACGCCGAAAACTCGGCGATTTTTTGGCGAGTTTTCGCCAAAGACTCGCCGAGTCCGTACCAAAAACTCACGGGCATCAAAAATAAACGGCTCCGCGGCCAGAAAAGGGAAATCACAATCAAAAATTAGTTTTTTTAGCTCTGTATAGCAAACCCCCCTCGCCCCCCCAAAAACAAAAATAGTCTATTTGCAATGTTGTGGCATCGAGAAGATCGGATTCAAATGCCATTTTTCGTGGATTTTGAAGGCAAATTCGAATCCTAGGTAAGTTTTTGTTTTTCCATTTTTCTTTTTGTTTAATCATTTTTTTTTGTTCTTGTTGCAAAATATTGAATCCAAATTGAAAACAAAATCTTCAAAGAGCAAAAAGAAGCTTCATTTTTGCATTTAGATTCCAAAAAACAAGATTCTTCACTATTTTTTGTGGATTTTTTCTGATTTTTTTCATGATTTTCGCTATTTTTTGAAATTTTCAAACCTAGGTTCATTTTTTGATTGTAAATCTATTTTGTTGTTTAGATTAGTTAATTTATTGACTGATTTAATCATTGAAACACATTTGTATCAATTTAAATCAAATTTAGAGAGATTTTTTTGTATTAAAAACCTAATATGTTGTACATTTTTTTTGTATGTGTAGGTTAAATTTGCACTATAATGGCTTATGCTTCAAGTTCAACGTCAGGCTCCACCCCATCCACGCCTATGCCATCGTCATAGGTTCCAGGCACTCATCCTTCGGGAGGTAGAGACCCAACATGGAAGTATGCTGTGATAGGACCGAATCCTGGAACGATTGTTTGCGGTAAATGTCAAAAGGTATTACATGGAGGCATAAATCGCCTCAAATACCATCTTGTAATGTTCCATTTTTGACACATTGATTATTGTGAGCATTTTGGCTTGTTCTTAGTCTCTTAGTGGCTATCCGGCTTTGTTGGGAGAACTCCAATGTTCTTGGAGGATCACAGATCAGCTTTACAGAGCAATTGGTTATGGCTTTGAGCTCAGATGGTGTTCAAGATCGCAGTGATGCTTTCTGATGTTTGATCAAGTTCCCGGTTTGCTCTCCAAGATTCTTGGAGAGGCCGTCTATTTTTAGAAAGTCACCCGAAAGGTATCATTCATCTTCCCAAACATCATGGAGTATGTTAGTATGCTTAATTTTGCAGTTTGGTGATATTTGGGATTTCCCGTAAAATCAGTTGATTTAATGAGCTAAACAATTAATTATTGCACTTAAGTTAAAAAGGTTGGGAAATTTTCATTTAACATTTAAGTGTTATAGCTCGTTGGAAAGGGGATGAAAAGCTTTAAATCATGGATGCATCATAATGGGGCCTTGTGAATCAAATATTTCCTTTATTTTGATAAAGGGGTCTTTTGAGCTAAAGGGAGCTTTTAATTAAAAAGGTGACTTTAAGTGTGCACACATAATGAATCATTTTTATACTTTTGAGAAGAAATATGAAGGGATAGAGGAAATAATATTTTTTTTTCCCTCAAAAAAGTTATAAAAGGAGGTGATGGGCTCATTGTTTGGGCACACTTGGTTTTGATATTGTTATTCTGCTGGAATTGAACCGAAGTGTTCTTCCATTTTCTCTTGAGGATGAAAACCCTCTTATAGAATGCCCTTGAGGACGAAAATCCTCTAGGGATTTGGTGTGATTTCATACAGGAATCACCATTGTGCTGGGGACAGAGATTGGAGCAAGCTCATACAAAGTTTGCCATTGAGCTTTCGTGGAGCTGTTTAGAGTTTAGATCTTTTGATAAGTTTTGGAATGGAGAATCATAGTTTATCATTTGTAATCCCTTGTAGATGTTATTGATAATATTTTGATCAAGTTTCATTGAGACTTTATGCTGTTTCATGCTGGTTCGTACAGTATCATGGTTGTACTGGCTGATTTGAAGTTTTGAAAATATTAAAATAATGGAGTTGTGATTTGATCTAAGTCTTTGTGCAATGGCTTTGTATTGCCTAGGCATCACCCTACATGGTCTTATTTGTGGTTTCAATGCAAAGTCTGATTTTTAAAGTGCATCCGTACCTTTTTGAGTCTGCCGTACAGTGCTAAAGTCAGTTCTTGTTCTTAATGAGATTGAAGACTATGGTTTCTGATTTGTTTGTATCTTTTTAGTCATCTATGGACAGTCATTTTGAAGGGAATTGGAGATTGTATGAAGCTGAAATGAATTTGTACTAAGCTGATGTACTGTACCTGGCCGTACGGCCCAGAATTAGATATTTATTGCTGCGGTCTCTGTATTTATCAGACATTTGTGTATTGACTGCTCAGAACAGTTTTTGAGGGTTTGTATATCAGTATTGCCTCATTGTTTGGTTTAGTGGTTGAGTGGATTATTATGAGTCATCTATGCATCATACTTGGCTGCCGTATATTATCACAATCAGCAATACACTTGATTCAGTCACAGTTAGCTCTGCATCAGCAAATGACATTCTTTATTATCTATCTTAGAGCTATTATTTGATGATTGACCATCACTTCCATACAGGGTGTGATTCTATACTTTGAAATCAGGGAACAATGCTCATCTAAGTCTATTGTATGGTGATAATATTCATGTTTAGATTGAGTATTTTCATATTTTTTGTAATCAAATTCACATTAAGTACCCCTGAATTGTTTACCGCCAGTGTGGAGAATGAATCTTTTATTTTCTCACCCACTGGAAAAGTGGAGTATTCCCACTGAACAAGTGGATGGCATTGTAATCTTCTTTGTTCTTTACCCACTTCAAGTGGTGAATTCCCACATGCTTATGGATGCCCGCCTCAGCGGATGAATTGTACTTTCTTTATTGCCTAAGTAGTGCATTGTAAGCCAAAATCACTATATGCTCTCACCTTGCCCATTCTAGGATCTAGGTGATCAAAAAGTGTGAGGCATTTAGTTGGTTTATGTAATTTGAGATAACACTGTCATATCATTGTTCATTATTTTTGAAAAAAATTGGGGTAGAACATTACACATCTTGCAGGAATTGCTTGTCATGATTCCAAGGGTTGTCTTAAGACCACAGAAGAGATAAAAAGAGAGATGAATTCCCTACTTGCAGCTGCCGAAGAAAAAAAATTGCAAAGGGAGAGGACAAAGGCAGCCATAGCAGCAAGCATAGATAGTGCCGGTGGACATGGTCATGAGCAAATGCAAGTGGACATAGAGTCTGAATCAGATGAGGAGAGGAGTGAAGCTGATGTTAGCATTGTGGGCTCTCTTCGTGGTCCACACATTTGTGGCACACCGGCCCCTAGGCCCCCCATTTCCTCTACTTCGAGTAGAATGCCACCACTGGGGTCTACATCTACACGCACACCACATAGTTTTTTTGTGCCAAGAAACACACCAGGAGCACAGACATCATTGGAGGCTACAAGGTGGAATAGGGAGGTGCATCAACATGCCGACATGGCATGTGCAGACTTTTGGTATTTCAATAACATTCCATTCAATGTGGCGAGTAGTCCCTATTGGCACAATTTGGTAACTGCATTGACAATATCGGGAAAAGGGTACAAGCCACCTTCTCGCAAAGACTTGAGTGGGAGGTTATTGATTAGTCAATTTAAATTTTATGCTAAGTTTATTATTTAAATTTTATGTGATTAGTTAATTTATGTAAAGTTATTTTTTGTTTTAAAATAAAATTTTGTACTTATTTTAATTTTTACTTGTAGGTTGCTCACAAATGCAACCGAAAGGGCGGTGCAAGTAGTGGAAGAACAAAAGAAAGAATGGAAGAAACATGGTTGCAACATTCTTTCCGATGGGTGGACAGATGGGAGAAACCGCACCATCCTTAATTTTTTGATTTCTTCAAAAGGTCAAGTTGTGTTTTTCAAATCAGTGGATGCCTCCAACAAAATAAAAAATGCAGAAACATTGTGTACATTGTTGGAGGAAGTTGTCATGGAGGTGGGGCAAGATAATGTTGTGCAAATCATCACAGATAATGCAGCAGCATATGTGGCAACTGGGAGATTGCTTGAGGATAGACATCCTACACTTTTTTGGACACCTTGTGCGACACATTGCCTTGACCTTCTTTTGGAGGACATAGGCAAACTTGATTGAGTGGCACCAATTATAAATGATGCAAGGAGCATAATAAAATTTATCTACAATCACCCATGGGTTCTTAGTTTGATGAGGGATTGAATATGAAAGGGAAAGAGTTGGTGAGATCGGGTGCCACAAGGTTTGCAACGGTTTTCCTGACATTGCAAAGCATTATTGGTTCGTTGAATACTTTGAAACAAATGTTTGTGTGCCCAGCATGGCTAGAATCATCTTATAAAAAAAAGCATGAAGGAGAGAGAGTTGCAAGCATAGTGTTTGATAAGCTCTTTGAACAAAGAGCTATAGAGATCGTGAAGGTAACCTCAAAACCTTGATTTTAAATTTAAATGAGTAATTTATTTCTTAATTTAAGTTTTTCATTATAAATTTGTAATTTTAATCTTTTTGTATTTGTAATGTAGGTGTCAGAGCCCTTGGTTAGAGTCCTTCGCTTGGTAGATGGGGATCAAAACCCAATGGGATATATTTATGAGGCCATGGATAGGGCCAAAAAGGCTATAAAAATTATTACATGGGGGACAGCCTCAAATTTGATCCCATATGGGAGATTGTTGATAGGAGGTGGAACAGTGAACTCCACCAACCCATCCATGCTGCAACATACTTCCTCAACCCTCAATTTCACTTCTCAGAGAACTTCTCTGATCCTAATGGAGAGGTTATGGAAGGGCTCACAACATGCGTTCAGAGGATGGAACCCATGGTTGAGGTGAGAGAACTCATTGTCCAAGAGTTGGATCTTTACAGTGAAGCGAGGAGTAAACTCTTTTCTTCAGATCTAGCTATTCGAGGAAGAACCACTCAGACACCAATTATAAAATTCAGAGTCTTTAAGTTTATTTCACTATCACGTCATACATGCATCTTAATATCTTATAATTTGATAAAATGTGTTTTGAGTCTTGACTTTGTTTTCTAACTCTTCAATTTTTTTTTTGCAAAGGCTTGGTGGAAAAGTTGGGGTGGAAATACCCCACATCTCCAAAAAATTGCCCTCTGCATACTATGTCAGCCTTGTAGTGCATCCAGTTGTGAGCGGAATTGGAGCTTGTTTGAGGCAATTCACATGAAGAAGAGGAACAAACTAGCCCAAAAGCGCCTCAATGACCTTGTCTTTGTGCAATACAAACTTCGGTTGCGCACAAAAAGGGTAGAGGACAAATCACTGGATCCTATTGATTTGGATGAGATAGATCCTTACAGTGATTGGACAGGGTAGGATAAGCAGCCTCCATTGTTTACCGAAGATGAGATTCTTGATTTCGAGAGACAGGTAATGGAGGATCTGGGTGCAACAGGAGATGTAGGGTTGGAGGACATTCATGAGCATGAGGAGTCATTGCCAGAGCCAAAGCCAGATAGTTCCAGGATGGTGGTTGAGCCTCAACCATAGCCTTCCATGCCAATCGAGGAGCCACCGGCACCGCACACTCGTAGGACTAGAGCATCTGCCTCTTCCCTAGCTTTGGCTAAATTAGGGAAGAGGAAGATGTAATATGTTGTATTTACTTTTAGTATTTACTTCTAGTCTTACTATTTTCATTTTCAGCTATCTGTTGTAATTTGTATCAGACTATCAGGCTTTCAACCATCAGGATTTCGCATGAGAATGCGATTTTGTAATCAATTTGCATTGAAGTCAATCAAATTTAATAGAAAACACTTTTGTACTCATTTATGGACTCATTGGATTCATCTTGTCATTGAATTTGGCAAAAAAAATGCGTTTCTAATGAAATTTTAGCAATTTTTTAAGTTCCCGAGTTTTTTGCCGAGTTTTTGCCGAGATTTCTCAGAGTTTTTTTTGACTCTCCAAAAATTGGCTTGCTGAGTTTTTTGTCAAGCCAAGTCTTCCAACTATGGTTGAAATTGATGTATTTATTGCAGTCGGTGGCCTTGTTAAGGTTTTCCCGCCCATTCCACCATCAGATTTGAGTTGCAAAGGCTATAAATAGATGATTGAAACTCATTCAAAGGGTTGGTCATTTTGGGAAAATTTTCTCTCTCCAGACGCTAGGCATCCAAGTGCAGCTAGGGCTACAACCAATGTTCAATTTCAGTTCTTCAGGAAGCAGTTGACAAAGGTGTATGGAGATTATACTGTAATTTAAATATCAATCTCTGTTTTTCTCCACTGTTGTGTGTTCTTTTTAGGAAAACCTCCAAGGCAATTAGGGTTTTCTCTTGCCACATTTTGTGGTATGATTGTAACTTCTTATTTGAATGAATGTGACAGTTCTTAATTCATTTCAAACTTTGTAAATGGCCATTTCAGAGTTACATATGGAGGAATGTTGTATGGTGTTGGATTAATAAGTATTTTCATAGTTTGATATTGATTTCTATGCATTTGAACCCATCAGATAGGCAGTCATACACCCCTTTGTAATTGTTCTCCTTTGATAAACATGAGATTCAGCAACCCAATGGATAGGCACCGGTCTGAGAGGCCTATGATCACCCACACCCATTAAAAAATAAAAATAATATATCCAGTATGAGGTGTAGTTCCAGTTCTATATGCATCCTGTTCTGTGTTGAAGTCAGGGTATATCTTTTGGGAAATTAGTTGTGTTTTATCCTTATCAGAATAGGCACGTATACCTACATCTTGCATGGCTACAATGATGCTATTTTCAACTCAAAGAGAGGTTATTTGAGGCAGTGAGCTTTGTCTAAATCGGTGACAGTTGTGGGGCCTAGAACAACACTCCGAGTATCACTACTCTCGTTATTGTCAAGTATATATCTTGCATGATAGTTAATCCCTGATTAGGGATACCTCTCGGAATACCCTCCATGGTCTAGTTGAACCAAAAGTGAAGAGGAGATTACCCACTCCTACTAGTTGGCCCTTAATCACCTTCATCCTGTTGACAAACCCCCTTTTTCACCTCCTTGAGGACATCCCTAGCATCAGAGTGAATAAGTGTTCTAGGGATTGGGATTAGGACTAGCTATTTTGGGACCCAACAAGGTGCGCCAATATAAGGAAATCCTGGCAATAGTGTGCGTGGACGATGATGAATATGTAGGTGTATCGGGGGGAGGGGACACACTTCACAAATGGAGTTAATATCGTTTTGAAGACACATCAATGTTGAGGTGCGTTGAGGAAAGGAAGTGCACATTTCTACAAAGAAGGCAAAACTTTTGAAAAATTAAGGTTCAATGCATTGGTGCACGCTTGGATAGTATAGCACACCTCATAAAAGGATCTGTTTTCTTATTAAAATTGCCTCTAGTGTATAGGAGCATGCCAAGAGACAAGCGCACACCAATACAAGCCAAATATTGTTTAATTTTTTTTAGCCCAATGTTCAAGCGCAAATCTAGTAGAAGAGATCGCGCCAATATAAAGAGACTTCGTTTGCTGTAATAACCTGCACCTGTTGTTCTTTTGATTTATCTTTTTAATGTTATTATTTTTTAAAATTTTTTTCTGTGATCTTTCAGAACTAGATAGAAGATGCAGAAGGGGGTTTCTATTTTCTTGAAGTGTGTATGTCAGAATACAAGGAATATAGCATACAACTGAAAACCCAGGAAAACTATAACAGATATGAACTAAATAATAAAGACCCAGTTCATAGAATGGCATAAAATGAATAACCATCACATACCCATGTCAAAATAAGCATCTTCATATTTCTGTTGTTGACAGACTAGCAACATGACAATGGAGTTTGCATTGAAAGTATCAGCAAATGCAAGGAAACAATCTACAACTATCAACATAGACCCTTAGGTCAAAAACGACCACTAAGCAAGGAAGAATAGCCCCCAATAAACTCCAAAGAGCTGCTCCAAGAAGTACGGCCAGCATATGAAGTGGTACGGCCTACACATGAAGAGGTACGGCCAGCAAAATGAAGTACGGCCAGCAATGAAGAAATGGCAGTCCCAACCCTTCTCAAATCTGCAATACAATCCGTCACTAATACTCTTCCTCAGCTGCAACAAAACTGCAATAAGATATATCTTGTTATCTCCATCTCCGTCAATGGTGGTATCAAAATGAAGCTCAAATACAACCATTGAGTATGGCTGCTCTAAAATCCCCTTGGGTGATCTTTCACACCTGCGGAAGATTGCTACCAATGGTGGTTTCCGTCACCAAAAGCCCTGGCTGGAAGAAATCCCCCAAACCCTCATTTGCAGAGCAAATAGAAGCATAAAATGTAATATCAAGAATGAATAACTTTTCCCACTCTTTGCCTTCTTATAACTCCACAAGTGGGTCGACCCATATGAGAGGGAAATGTTATTTTTAAATTTGCTTTTTGTTCCTCAAAGGGGCACCCAAATCCCTTAGTGACTTATTTTTGCATTTTTCCTTATTTCTCCAAAGTCACCGACATTAATTAATTTAAGTCCAAATATAATAATAAAGTATAACTTACGGACTTTAATATGAAAGCCCAAATGGTCACAGAATCCCATGAGTTATAGACCGTTGGAAAGATCTCGGCGAAACGCTCCATCTCCAATAAAGAGTTTTCCAAAATAGCCAACTTTGCGACTTATTAAAAATAGTAAGTCCTAGCCAGAATGTCAGAAACCGACCAAACGAACTCCCAAAGTTCCCTAACCACTTTGGTTAGTCTAGGAGAACCAAGTATAGACTAACTCACTAGAAAAAGGGGACATTACAGTCCGCCCTCCCCAAGATTGCTTGCCTCAAGCAATCTCAGATCTGGATGCAACATGATTTGCTCACTCTCCCATGTAGCATCCTCTACCGGCAAGTTCTTCCACTTCACCAAATATTCCCTGATGACTCTTTTTCTCAATGTACGTTCCCTGGTGTCAATGATGCCTCAGGTATCAAAACCAACTTCCCCTCTTCATCAAGAGGAGGCAACTCTGTAGAAGGTATCACATTGTGCCGTGACACATGGAAGACATTATGAACTCTGCTCTCTACCGGCAATTCTAACTCATAAGCCACCTCTCCAACCCTCCTAGAGATCCTGAATGGACCATAATACCATAGCTTTAACTTCTCGGCACCACTCTTAAGAGTAGATTGTCTATATGGCTGCAACATAAGGTACACCATATCACCCACCTCAAAAGAACGCTCAACCCTGTGTTGGTCTGCATACTGCTTCTGCTGATTCTGCGCCTTCTGAATGTTCTCTTTCAAAGACCTCACGATGTCCCGACTCTCCTGCAAGAGGTCTTTAGCCTTTGGTACTCTGCGGTCTCCAAACAATAGATCCAAGAAACTGGGAGCCTCATACCCATAAAGTGTCATAAATGGTGTCATCTAGATAGACATGTGGTAAGTGGTATTATAACAATACTCTCCCAAGTGAAGCCACTTGACCCATGCCTTCTGCTGCCCGGCTATGTAATTCCTAAGGTATCCCTCCACCCACTTATTAACTATCTCCGTCTGTCCATCAGTCTGGGGGTGGTAACTCGTGCTGGGGGTGAGCTCGGTCCCTGTCAACCTAAAAAACTCCTGCCAAAAATTGTTAAGGAACCTACTGTCTCTGTCGCTTACAATACTCCTAGGCAATCCGTGAAGTCAGAACACCTCTCTGAAGAATAAATCAGCAACCTGAGCTGCTGTATAAGTGGCTGAAATGGCAAAGAAATGGGCAAACTTTGTCGACCTGTCAACCACCACAAAGATGCAATCCCTACCTTGGGCTTTCAGCAAGCCAGTAATGAAGTTCATCGATATACAATCCCACTTCCTCTCGGGAATGGGTAAGGGCTGCAATAATCCCCCTGGGTAGGAGTGCTCATGTTTGTTCTATTGGCATACTGGACACTCCCGCACATACTTCTGTACTTCTAACTTGAGGCCTTTCCAAGTAAACCTCTCTCTAACCTGCCTGTAGGTCTTGTAGAATCCTGGATGCCCAGCCATAGGCAACTCATGGAAAGCTCTCAAGATCTTCTGCTTCATAGCAGAAGCTGGCACCAAAAATATCCTCCCCTTGTAAATGATCAAGTCATTTACAATAGTGTACCTGTCATCACGGTTAGTGCCATCCATAATCCCAGAGGCCCACTTATCCTTTGCATATTCTGCAGTGATCATATCTCTCCAGTCCTCTCCAATCTCTCCTAAGGCACACAAGTGTGGTCTCCTGGATAAAGTGTCAGCAACTATATTCTTCTTCCCTTAGACAAAAACAATGTCGAAGTCATATGCCTACAGCTTGCTGACCCACTTTTGCTGCCGGTCATTTAGGTCCTTCTGTCTAAGGAAATGTTTCAAGCTATTGTGATCAGATTTAACAATGAATTTCCCTCCAACCAGATACTACCTGAATTTAGCCAATGCATGCGTGATGGTTAACATCTCCTTATCGTAGATACTATAGCTCCTCTCAGGGCCCCTCAACTTTCGGCTCTCAAAAGCAACAAGGTGTTTGTCCTGCATCAACACCGCACCTATGCCTTCCCCAGAGGCATCACATTGAAGCTCAAATGGCTTCGAAAAATCAGGAATGGCCAAAACTGGACAAGTGCTCATCACCTCCTTAAACTTGTCGAAACACTACTGAGCACCATTTGACCAAACGAAAGCTCCCTTCTGTGTCAAATCTGTGAGTGGGGTTGCTTTCTGAGAAAATCCCTTTACGAACCTACGGTAGAATCCACAAAGGCCAAAGAACCCCTTGAGCTGAGAGAGATTCTTGGGTGGTGGCTAGTCAACTATAGCTCGGATCTTCTCCAGATCCACACGGACACCCTCTGCACTGATGATGTGTCCCAAATACAGCAAATCCGTCATGCCAAACTCGCATTTAGACATTTTTGCATATAGGGACTCCTACTCAAGTATACCCAACACAATATCCAGATGTCTCAAATGATCCTCCCAAGTCTTGCTGAATATGAGTATGTCATCGAAAAATATGAGTACAAACTTCCGCAACTGTTCTCTGAAGACCTTATTCATACAAGACTAGAAAGTGGCAGGTGCATTGGTTAAGCCGAAAGGCATAACTAGAAACTCAAAGTGCCCATAGTGACACCTAAACGTTGTCTTCTCCACATCCTCCTCACGTACCCGAATTTGATGGTACCCTGACCTCAAGTCTATCTTGGAGAAGAAACATGCACCATGCAGCTCGTCAATAAGCTCATCAATCCTGGGGATGGGTTACCTGTTCTTAATAGTCTTTTTGTTCAATTCCCTGTAATCAATACACATCCTAAGTGTGCCATCCTTCTTCTTGACCAGAACAACAGAAGAAGCAAAAGGACTCTTACTAGGCCTGATGTGACCCATCTTGAGAAGCTCTTGAATAGCCTTCTCAATCTCATCCTTGTATCTCTTAGGATGTCTGTAGGGAACGGTGATAACTGGTTTGGCCCCGTGCTCCATCTCTATAACATGCTCAAAACCCCTGTCTAGAGGTCTACCTGGAGGTATATCACTAAACACTTTGGAGTGCTTAGTTAGTACTGACTGAATCTCCACTGGATAATCCTGTTTCGGTGGCTCTGGCATCACAAGAATCTCAACTGCCCACTGCACTTGGTCATGCCGCAGTATCCTCTCCATCCTCCGAATGGACACTGCTCTTAAACCCCCATTGGACATTCCCCTCGAAATATGTTTCTGACCATCTACTTCGAACTTCATCTCCATGGTCCTCAGGTTGAGGGAAAATTCACCTATCATGTGTAGCCACTTCATTCCTAGGACTACATCCATGTCACCCATACCGACCACATAGTATTCGGCTTGGAACTCATAGTTATTTAACTTGATGGTTAAATTAGGGATCCTTCGTTTGCAAGTAATGACAAACCCGTCTGCAACTCTGACTTTGAATCCCTCGAACTCTTCTGTTTTGAGTCCCCTTTGTGCCACAAGCCCCTCATCAATGAAGTTGTGGGTGGCATCTGTATCTAGCAAAGTGGTCACTCTCTGTCCCTCCAATACTCCCCGTATTCTGAAGGAACCCTCTTTCTGAATAGCAAAGATATGTGCTATCAGAATGTCCTCATCATGCACGTCCTATACAATCTGCACCATATTCTCTACATCACTGTCCTCCCTATCACTCTACTGCCCTGATTGCTCTAAAGCTGTCTCCTCAGCAGAATAATACTCCAATTATTTTGCTTGCCCCTTCCTTGGGCACCTGTGGTTAGGATCCCATGGTTCTTTGCATTTGAAGCATAGTCTCTTCCTCCTGTATTCATTCAATGCATCATCATCTAATCGAGGCCCTAGTTTCCTTTGTGGGAAGGTGTCTGGCTGCAGAACTGGCATTTTGTCTCTTCGTGGAGGAAATAGTTTGGAGACAAACTGTTTCCTAGGCACAGCAAACTCCATACTACATGCCTTCTTGATAGTCTCCTGAAGTGAAGGTGGATCAAATGCCTTAACCCAACCCTTAAGTGGTTCCATTAGTCCTTCCATGAACAGGACTACAAGTCTCCTCTTCGATATGCTGGGAACCATCACACTGATTCTCTAGAAATCTGAAATATATCCCTCAAGTGACCCATACTGCTTCAACTGCGCCAACTCTCTGAACTACAACTCTGGGTCCTTGGTATCGAACCTCTCGATGAGTCTGTTAGTGAACTCATCGTATGTGGTGATAAGGCTGTGACCCAAGGTGACCAACCCATGTTACCACCACTCATGTGCTAACCCATCTAAATGAATAGTGGCAAAGTTAGGTGCCTCATCCTCCAACATCGGCTTAAGTGTCAGTAGTTATCCAACTTCTACACCCAAGCTCTGGCTGAAATCTTGCCACTTCCATCAAACCGGTCCATAGGGACTTTGCTCAATGCATGCTGGTAGTCCCGGTTAGCTCTGTTAGCTCTGTGATCACCTCGACCCATCATAAATCCCCTTTGTCTCTTCTGATTCATATACTGGTCGAATGTCAACATCTCTCTGATGTTAGGAGCTAATGTCAGGTACTCTGCATGTTGTATCTGAACATCATCCGTCATGGGAAGCTGAAACTCTGGTTCTTGCTGAACCACTGCCTCCTCTCTACGCGGAAAAGTTGGTTGTAAGGGTCTAGTAAATGATCCTGGGGTAACCCTGGTGTTATTAATACCACTCTGACCTACGTGTCCACTACCCTGTCCCGCATGTCCACCACCTTGTCCTGCATAACCACTGCCCTGTCCTGCATGTCTGTGGTGACCCTCATTGGAGCCACTGATCTCACCTCCGGGTGTGGTATTGGTGTGAACTACTAGAATCCCTTGGCTAAACTTCCCAAAGAGTTGGGACATCATATTGAGCATAATATCGAACTTCCTCTCTACTTTGGCACTAGGACTCTCAGGTTGGTTAGCTCCTCTGTCGCCCATACTACCTGTTATGGTATCATTCCCATTGGAAAAATTCATGTGCATACCCAATATACCTGAAACTATTTCACCTTATGGAACCTCTGGTAGATGCCAATGTGGAGTGGGTCTAGTGTAGACTCTTCTTTCGTCATCATATAAACTGATCAACACAGGCTGGCAAGATGCACCAACTCTGATACCACTATAATAACCTACACATGTTCTTTTGATTTATCTTTTTAATGTTATTATTTTTTTAATTTTTTTTCTGTGATCTTTCAGAACTAGATAGAAGATGCAGAAGGGGGTTTCTGTTTTCTTGAAGTGTGTATGTCAGAATACAAGGAATATAGCATACAACTGAAAACCCAGAAAAACTATAACAGATATGAACTAAATAATAAAGACCCAATTCATAGAATGGCATAAAATGAATAACCATCACATACCCATGTCAAAATAAGCATCTTCATATTTCTATTGTTGACAGACCAGCAACATGACAATGGAGTTTGTATTGAAAATATCAGCAAATGCAAGGAAACAATCTACAACTATCAGCATAGACCCTTAGGTCAAAAACGACCACTAAGCAAGGAAGAATAGCCCCCAATAAACTCCAAACAGCTGCTCCAAGAAGTACGGCCAGCATATGAAGTGGTACGGCCTACACATGAAGAGGTATGGCCAACAAAATGAAGTACGGCCAGCAATGAAGAAATGGCAGTCCCAACCCTTCTCAAATCTGCAATACAATCTGTCACTAATACTCTTCCTTAGCTACAACAAAACTGCAATAAGATATATCTTGTTATCTCCATCTCCGTCAATGGTGGTATAAAAATGAAGCTCAAATACAGCCACTGAGTATGGCTGCTCCAAAATCCCCTTGGGCGATCTTTCACACCAGATTGCTACCAATGGTGGTTTCCGTCACCAAAAGCCCTGACTAGAAGAAATCCCCCAAACCCTCATTTGCAGAGCAAATAGAAGCATAAAATGTAATATCAAGAATGAATAACTTTTCCCACTCATTGCCTTTTTATAACTCTACAAGTGGGTCGACCCACATGAGAAGGAAATGTTATTTTTAAATTTTCTTTTTATTCCTCAAAGGGGCACCCAAATCCCTTAGTGACTTATTTTTGCATTTTTCCTTATTTCTCCAAAGTCATCGACATTAATTAATTTAAGTCCAACTATAATAATAAAGTATAACTTACGGACTTTAATATGAAAGCCCAAACGGTCACAAAATCCCATGAGTTATAGACCGTTGGAAAGATCTCGGCAAAACGCTCCATCTCCAATAAAGAGTTTCCCAAAATAGCCAACTTTGCGACTTACTAAAAATAGTAAGCCCCAGCCAGAATGTCAGAAACCGACCAAATGAACTCCCATAGTTCCCTAACCATTTTGGTTAGTCTACGGGAACCAAGTATAGACTAACTCACTAGAAAAAGGGGACATTACATTTTCTCAAACATGTGTGAAGATGAAGGTGCATGTAGAGGATAATGAACCTGGTTACCAAAGGAGGATGTTTGAAGTTCGACGTGCCTATTCAAGAGATGCATTTCAGAAGGTAGGATTCTTCTTGATGATGTCCAACTCAATGTTAAGTGCACGTGGGAGAACCTAGATGTGCTTATGCAAGGAGTGGATGGTTCGTAGTTGTGTGAGGAAATGTAGAGGCGCACCTAAATTAGAGAAGCAAATTCACACTTTAGAAGGAAGCCAATGTATAGGCGTGTGTGGGAAAATATGGACACATCTATCTTAAAGAAAGTAGTGCAAGTCATGATCGCATTCCAATGTATAGGTGCACGCCTAAGACTGAGGACACACCTCATAAAGGAGGTGCACACTTGGGCAGAGGGCCCCACCTATACAAAGGAGAACAAAAGCGAAAGTTCAAAGTTAATTAAAAAGACGTTTACAAAATAACCTATCTTTTTGGTTTCTCAGGGCACGAGCACAAGGCAATGAAGCTCTTCTGCAAGGCTATAAGATTTTCTAAAGCTTTCCAGAAGAAAATAACTAACTTTATCTTAAAACAATTTCGATTTCTTTAAGTAAATTCAGAGCATAAAGATATCGAAGGAACAACTAGGAGATTTTCAATACAAAAGAACAAATACAACTCAACAACAATTGCTTATTCACAAAGTCATGAACAATTTATACAACTCTTGACAACAAGATAGATCTCCGAAACCATGATGCATATTCTCATTAATCAAAAGGCAAGAAACAATAACACTGCTTGAACAATAAAATGCGAGCAAAAATTAGTCTCAGCATTTACCATTAGAGAGCTTAAGTGTGTAGAATACACTTATTTATACCTAAAAAGCAAAGATGCAAGGAAATAAAAGGAAGAGTTAACTAACACTCTTCACTCTAGATCTAATTGTTGCATGGGAAGCATGCAAGCTTATTAGCAATTTAAAACTAAAAGTATCTTGTCATGCAATTCAGTTAACTGAACTTGCATGTTATTACACATTGAGTTCCAACTCAAAGATATTTTGCATGATTTCCAAAAGCAAAATCTAAAAATAAATTTAACTTCAGTTAACATAGACAGTTCTCAAAATAGAAGCTGCTTTGGAAATCTCTCCTACTACCAAAAATAATTCCCTCCTGCAAAATGTGAAAAATAAGCTAAGTCTGAGAATTGAGATTTCTCTCAAATTCCTCAACTTTGACTTCATCTGGTATAATCATGGACTCAAGGTGAACCGTTCTCATTTGCAGGTCTATGGCAACATCCTCGTGATTTTCTCAAACACTTCAAAGTCTTTCTCAGCCTTGGCGCACTTTGATGCAATATCAACCAGGAGGTACATTTTGTTAACATGAGGGTCTCCACAAAACTTTCCACGGATCAGCTGAATGAACTCCTCTTGTAAAACATGAATGAGGCAACTTACGCCTTCCTCACTGAAATACCTGCATGGAATGTTTTGGACAAGATCATGTTTGAGCAAAGATTTGGCCTCGATGGTTACTGACGAATATTGCATGATGACTTGAAGAGGTTCGTTCTGATCACCTTTATGCACTAAAAATGGACAATTTGGTCCTCTGTATGTTTTCTGCCCAAGAAAAACAAATTTTCTTTTCGCTGTCCAAAATTTAATTTTTGTGAAAAAATTAAAAAATTGCCCTTGAAAACTGAAATTTTGGAGCCACACCCTCAAAGATTCAACCGATCTAAGATCAAACTAGTCTAGGATGATGGAAAATGCCTTTTGCCGAGGTGGGTATGTGTCAAAAATGAGAAATTTTGGACAAATAAGCCTCAAAAATCAATTTTATCTTGGCTGTAGATAGTGATTTTGCCTTCGAAAAAATCATGACCAGTGGTGAAAATCCTTGAAAAATCATCAAAAATGGCTTCCTAGGTTTGGGCGCTGCCTTGGGGACATGAAAATGGACCCTGTGAAGGAAGAGAATGAAGAAAAAGAAGGATAGAAGTGATCGAATTGCCCTCTTTATGCTTCGTAGATTCCGGAAAAGCTTCAAAAAGCCTCAACAATGGCCGCCAGTGCAAGAAAGAGACCCTCTATTGGACAAATTTTCCCCTTAGAGTGAAAGAAAGATGTAGAATGATGCGAGAGTAGACAATCTTTGTCCTCTGTGTGAAGACCCAATCCTCAAAGCCTTCAAATTCGCCTTATGCAAGCTCTTATCCGCCCATTAATGGTCGTCATGTGAGAAGTGCAGCTCAAAGTACCATCCTCTTGCCTTGAAAATGATAATAACCGTGCCAAATATTTTCTTTATAGTGGACACCCTCCTCCTAGGGTTTCATTCTTCAACTTTGGCTTTGCTCTGCCTCTCCAACATTGCAAAAATAATGAATGAAATGAGAAGGAAGAGGTGTATTTATAGGCTCAACCTTTCTCTCTCCTGGCGTCAATCTTCTCTCTCCTCAATGCTTATCCTTCATGCAAACTAGGCGCCTTCAAAAGGAGTGCAAATGATGTAAAATAGGCACCTTTTCCCTTGGGTCAAATAGGCGTGCCTTTTGGTGGATATGAGCGCCATTTATAAATAGCAAAAGGGCGTGAGAAATGGTGGTTTGGGACGCCTATTTGCTAGGCAAAAATAGGCGTGAGTTTTCATGCTTTTAGGCACCTTTGGTGAAGAGTGAAAAAGGCGTGCAAATCTAGGGTTTTAGGCACCTTTTGGAAGGAGGTCAAAAGGAGTGCTTTTTGGAGGATTTGAGCGCTTATTTTTGGCTAGAAAAAGGCGTGGGTTTTCCTCAATATGAGCGCCTTTTAGAAGGTGACAAAAAGGCGTGAGATATGACCAAATTGAGCGCTTTTTAGGAGTGACAAATAGGCGTGGGTGAATTTCCTATACTTTAAATATTTTGAAATATACTTCCAAGATGTTTGAGATAGGTCCCGGATCCATGGGATTTAACATGCAGATTCTAGATTTTTGAGGATCCGCCAAATTTCAGACTTAGATAGATTTCAGGATCTCAAAACATCAGGTTTCAGGACACCAGACTTAGCCAATTTCAGGGTTCACTTTATGATTGTTGACCTTGAAAAACTTTGAACTTTGCCTTGGCCATTTTGACGGAGGCTGCCTGGATCACTGCTGTTTGCCTCTGCCTCGGGATCTTCTTTTTGCCGTAACTTCTTCGTCTAGTGACGGAATGTCTTGAAGTTTGGAAACCAAGCTCATATGATTCAAAGCTATCATCTAAGCTTCTCCTCCATGAATTATACTCCCAAATGGAGCACATTTTAGCCAAGAACGCCCAAAAATGCCTTAGAAAAAATTTTGAAATTTTCAAAATTGAATTTTGATTTGCCAGATGTATTTGCATTGCTTCCCTTGGTTCCTTTATGTCATTTTGGCCTTCAATTCATCACTTTGACCTCTTTTTGGCGTTCTTTCACTGCTTCAAGCCTGATTGGCTGGCCAAAATCTCCCTCCATTTGAGCCTTGCTTCACCATCTTTTGATGTCTTGTACCTGTAGGGTTAGAGCAGTAATGACAAGGCTACATGGTACTGGGGAGGTGTGTTTGGGCACATATATGAAAAATTTCATATGGGTACAACATATTGGTGCGCATATAAAGCAGAAGTGCACGCCTATCAAAGGGATTCAAAACATCAAAGTAAATTTTTCAACGGGTTAGCCATGATCAAAGGAAAAACTACAAAATCATCAAAGTCATCTAAAGCCACCTATCAAGAAGTCTATTTTTAGCATATGCTAAAAATAGTTATTTTTAGCCATCACCTTGTTCAAAGAAAAGAACATATTTTGGGATTTGCTATTTTTAATCGGAGCTATTTATAGGCCATGCTATTTTTGGCCTTCCACTATTTTTGGTGTGCACTATTTATAGCCTAGAGTTAGCTAAATTTAGATCTCTTGTCATGCAAGAGATGTGAGTATTAAGTCATAGCTTGTAATAAATTCAATCTACAACTTAATTAGAGGTTGCATGGTATTAGTTGTATGTAATGTCCCCTTTTAGGAAGCTCAAAATTTCTTTACCTTGCACACAATATAACTTCTCATAGAGAACATTAGTAACTAATAATTCTATTATAACATTATAAACCTCGTAATTAGAGTTAGTAACGACATAATCATGATCAATATCAAAGCACATTAACATATATACAATTCACATTCTCTCATTCTTATCATATGGAGATCTCATGATATATCTCGGGAGAGTTATTCCTCATGCCTGATCATTAATCTAATCTAATCAATACCCCATAGAGACGGTCAACTACTTGTTAGGGCGCTCGATAACAAGACCCCACTGTCGTAGGCCCAAGGGTTTCATGCTACAACTAGCAATACCTCACCACTTGGCTCAAGGGGCTTCACGCTAACAGCCGGCGATACTTCACCCTCTTGAGAGTCACCTACCGTGTAAGCCATTTTAATAATAATAACAATAATTACCTATGCAACCATAGGCCCAAGGGCTTCACGCTAATAGCCGGCGATACTTCACCCACTTGAGAGTCACCTAGGTGCTAGATCACTAAACCGCCCTTCCCTAACAATCTACACGTTCTCGTAGGGTGATAGCTAAGATTAACGATGAGACAACTTATTCTTGTCCCTAGTATATCATGAGTAGGGTTAAGAATCATACCATTAACAGTCCTTGCATTCTCTTTCAAATGATCTCTTGGATCATAGCATTTATGCTTTTCATGCACATATTCTCTTTTATAGGAATTGAACTTTGTCCATCATTCCCTTTAAACAATCTTGTGGCACTTGAATGCCATTCATATTCATACATAATCAAATATTCATTTGCTGAAACAACATAGGAGAAGTATGAAATTTATACCTTATTCCTTGATATCAATTCGCTGTCCAAGATAGAATAATGGATTCTAGACTGCTGCTGAATAATAATTCAATGCTGATTTGATTTGTAGAGCTGCTGCTGAGTATTGCTGATCCGAGTTACCTTGTTTTCAGAATCTTAAAAATCCGAATCTGATTTATTGTTGCAGACTTTCCTATCTCAGAACTGTTGATTGCTGCGGAAGGTTTCTATCCCTTCCTTACTCATAAATATATATATCGAATCTCCATCACAAGTCAGAATATATATGTATATATTATTGCCTATATTTAATATGATAGATTCTTTTTCATCTTCATGAATGTATCGGAATATATATATAAGAATATATATGTATATATTATTGCCTATATTAATATGATAGATTCCTTCTCATCTTCATGAATGTATCGGAATATATATATATTTCTCTCTGAATATATGTCTTTCCACTCAGAAAATTGTTCCTCCTTGCTGTTTTGAAATCACCTTTCATTCCCCCTTTATTGTTCTTCAAGGGAGGTGAATTTAGTAAGAGACATACTTCTTCACAATTGCACCTTATGAATACAAATCATGCCTCCTCTTAATCATTGTCTTTATGATAATTATCATCTAATATTAATTCTATCTTGATCGCAATCTCTTCAATATTAATCGCTGCCACATAGATCTCCAACTTATGACTAATCGTTGCCTTGGTTTTAAATACTTATTGCTGCCTTATCAATCTTGACAATGTGATCACCACTTCTCTTTAAAATAAACCTTTATTAAATTTCCAACGAACTATATGTTAATCCTTCGTTCTAAATAGTGCGATCTCTTATATATATGCGTCTTCAACTAATTAAGGGAGTCGGCCAATAAAGATTATGATGTGTATTTGTCTTGGCAAGGGTGGTCGGCCTTATACCATGCAATGATTTAAATCTTAATTTAAATCTGATATAAACGTTATCCTTGTCTAAGGAGAGTCGGTCACCAATATTTAGTTGAACTTCCTTATATTCTTTATAGGATATATTCGCTGCCTCCATATCATTAACCACTGCCTTATATAATTGTTGTCAGATCTTGTCTTATTTTGTATGACTCGGATTTGGGATCAACCATATTACTTGGTGCTTGTCTTATTTCACTTTTTAATGGATAAGACACATCATATGTGATAGAATATTTAAATTATTTATAATTGTATTTCTTTGTCTTTATTAAATATAATATATTCTTGTTAATAAATATATTATTAATATAATAATATTATTTAATATCATTTATTAAATATTATATATTAATAATATATACGCAATTATTTCTATGGACTAAATACTGCATTTCACAAAAGCGATTTTACTTTGTTATCATTCGAATCCATCTTACTACAACATTTAAATCTTTAATTTAAATAATACCTTAATATCGGGACATGACATTTTAGTATTAATGGACTAAGTCACAAAGTTCGAATTCGAATTCGAATTCAGCAAGGATGAAATTCGGAATAAATTTGGCAAGGAAAATTTTGGAAAAAAAAAAATTCGTGATTAAATTCACCTTAGCATAAATTTAATTTTTTTAAAATATAAATAATAAATACACAAACATTGCTAAATAGATGCCACTTTTATAAACCATAAGAAACATATGAAATCATGATTGCCAATAGCTTCGACAGTATTGAGTGTTTATTATTATTTTATTATCTTTAACAAACAAAATTAAAAAATACTAAATTTTATATTTAAAAAACAAAATTAAAAAAAATACTAATTTTATTTAAAAAACATAAAAATAAAAAATATATTTAATTTATATTTTAACTTTAAAAAATAAAATAAAATAATTAGTATTTTTATTTTAAAAAGCATATTAAAATTTATATTTTAATTTTAAAAAACAAAATAAAAGAAATAATTGTTTTATTTTAAAAATATAAAATAAAAATATATTAAATCTCATTTTAACTTTAACGTTTAAAAAACAAAATAAAAAATCTACATTTTATTTATAAAACTTGAAATTAAAAAAACCAAAAACAAAATATAATAAATATTATTGAAAGAAACCTAAAAACTAAAATGCGCAGGCAACAAACGGGTCGGTTTTGCAAAGGAGGACGGGTCGCCAGTAACCACTGAGCAAGTCGACGAGTAAGGTTCGCAAATGGAAGCGCGGCGGTTTGACGAAGGTTTTAAAGTTAAAAAGGGGCGAAAACCTACAACACCGTACGAATTTCCAGCGAATGTAAACGAATTTCATAGGTTTTTTAAAAATCCGCCGAATTTCGAACCTCTTGGCCGAAATTCAGCGAATCCTGTGGCACACTTAATGGACGAGATAATTTGTAATAAAGCTTGCACGTCATGCAAGCAATCGTAGTTAGGGTAGATATAATGTCCCCTTCCCGATCAATTCAATTTGATGGGCAATTAGCCTATCTTGTGGATTCCCGTAGGATAATGAGTTAGGGTTAGGGAATACTTGGAGTCAGTTCGATCCAACAGGGTGGCAATATCATGTGATTAATTGAGCTCCGAATGTTATGATGTGCGGTACGCCAATTTTTGAGGTGGTGTAATAGGCTACCCCAATTTTTTTTTCAAATTTGTACAATGATATCACAGCAGTGTTAGCACAAGTATGCAACCAACTAAAATGCCTCCACACTTCTAATCACCAAGATCCCAAGATGGGCGAGGTGAGAGCATACAGTGCTTTGGCTAACAATAAATGCCTTGCAATGAAAATAAATACAATCATCTGCTTTTCAGCAGGCATCCACTTATGCAGTGGGAATACTCCACTTATTCAGTGGGTGATAGATATACAATGTTCATCCACTTGTTCAGTGGGAATACTCCACTTATTCAGTGGGTGGATTAAGAAAGATAAATATTGTTCATTCCTCCACACTGGCGGTAAACCATCCAGGGGTTACAAAAAGTGTTTAAAACAAAGATTACAATGCTATTTGAAACTTGCAATGTCAACCCAATTCCCCTAATTTGCACTAAGTGTCACAGCTGCAACCAGCTAAAATACAAAGCCAAAAGATGATATGAAATAAGCATCATAAGAGACTTAGAATCCATCGTGAATCTAACAATATAAAGAGCATGAAGAAACACCTCCGATTAACATCTTCGGGTACTGCTGAAGCTATTCTAGAGGCTGCAGATTACCATATCAGCACAGAAACATTATCAAATCAGTCCCAAAATCCTCTTTTGCATGCTCAAACCCTATGCCATTAGCAACACCTAACATATGTGCTTCACAACATGTTGAACAACCTGCATAAGTGTTAACTTCACAATCACATGATAATTTCTACCCCAAACTGAAAGTGGCATAATGAACACTACTGATAGAAAAATCAGAACACCCCTCTGCTGTACGGACATCAGACCTCAATAAGATCCACTGATCAAGCACAGAAAAATACATAAACCATTACTCCAAAAACTCTATCACCATTATTCTGTCTTAAGGTGCCAACAATAAACATTTTGAGAGACAAAACCCTAAGCGATCAGCATTCACAAAAAGGTCAAGACGGGCAGCAACAGTATGGACTGCATCATCCTCTAATCACTCTAAAATATGCATGACAAACATTTATGTCTCTTTCCAAAGATCATCAGAAATGTGGTGTGGAACCAAGGCGAAACTTGGAAAGAATCCTAGCAACCTTTGCCCAAGTGACCAGCTAGAAAGAGACTCGTGCCAGCAATGAGGGTATGGCCTATCAAGGTATGTACGGCAGGGATTTTAAGCATTAGAAACTGCAGATTCAATCCTCAAAACAGCCAGCATATAGACGCCCAATCTGATCATAATATTACATCAAACAATCATCTAATTCGAACTCCTCAGCAACTTCAATCAACCCTACACAAGTGTGGCTTGGAAGGAAAAACATTAGAATCTCCAACATAATAAAGAAATAAAATATCAAAAATCTCTTCTAAGTAATCCCTTAATCACAAAACCTCAAAATCCATGAAAGCTCAATGAAAAACTCTGTATGAGCTTGCTCCAATCTCTGTCTTCAGCACAATGGTGATTCCTATATTGAAACAACACCCAACCTCCAGAGGTTTTTCGTCCTCAAGAGCATTCTACAAGAGGGTTTCCGTCCTCAAGAGAATATGGAAAAACTCACAGGTTCAATCCATCTACAAACAAAATCAATTCCAAAATCATATTATTATTTTCCTTTTTAACTCTTCATATTTCTCCTCTCCAAAAGGCCTTTTTGAAATAATAAAAATACATCATGTGTGAGGTCCCCTTTTTAAGTGTCCATCATTTAAAACACTTAAAAACCTTTCCAATGAGCTATAACACTTGGGTATTTATTAATTATTTTCACCCCTAGGAGCTTAAGTGAATAATAATTAAAATAGCTCATTAAATATTACTTTTTGCAGAAAATCCCAAACTTCATCCAAATGTGAAATAAATTGAACCAATATGCTCTATAAGGTTTGGGATGCGAAACAATGCCTTCCGAGTGACTTTCTAAAAATAGATGGCTCCTCCAAGAATCTTGGAGAGCAAACCGAGAGCCCGATCCAACTTCTGAAAGCATCACTCTCACCTTGGACATCCACTGAGCTCAAAACCAAAGAGAATTAGTCCATTCCTAGAAAGAAAACCACTTATCTATTCTACAGACTGAACCACGACCACTCTAAGAACATTGGAGTTCTCCCAAACATGTCGGATAGCCTCTGAGAGACTAGGAACAAGCATAATGCACACAAAAATCTATGTGCCAAAAAAAAGGGACATTACAGTCCTCCCCGCTCAAGATTGCTTGTCCTCAAGCAATACATGCTATCCAACAGAGATACTTGCATGATTGGCAATAATATACCTGGATCCCAAATCAACCTTAAGAATGCTCTACACCACTTCTGCTGCGCTTCTCTGATGTAACTGGGGATTACACAGCTGATACTCTGCTCACAACTCTGAAACATTCTTTCAGTCACACATCTTTTTGGATCCCAAACAACAACAACATCACTAACCCTGAGAGTGCAAGAGTTAGCATCCTTCAACAAATCATCAATACAATCAAACCTGAAATTCCAACTGGGAACTAAAATCTAAAGTGTTCCTCCAATGAAGAACATAAACCAGCTTGAACAGAAGCTGAAACTAACTCCAAACAGCCATGAATTAGTTGGTTTACACCAACCACAAGAGCAATATTAGCTGAAACACTTGTCCTTTTCAGCTGAACTCTTCTGTCATCCTCCCACAAAGGGCCAAAGATAGCAAAAAGAACAATCACATGGCTGTAAAAAACTGAAATTAATCTCTGAAAAACAAATTTCAGTAATCTGAAAATGAGACAGCAACAACAAATCTGAAATCTTCCAAGAATAACCAGAGATTTGGGCCTTCTACAACCAAAATATTCTAAAGTTGTGACCAAAATTTCTCTCCAATCCATAAACATGTATGCAATTGACAACTTATGATGGCTGATAGGAATAAGGACAGCAGCTTCATGATAGAAATTAGACTCCACAATCATCCATGAAACAGTTCTCCCATCATCACTATCCTCTACAAAACCCTGAGGATAAGCTCTATTATGAAAATAAACTATCATTGCAATTAACTCATTGCATACTTGAACCTTATGCAAAACTTCAACAACTGATGAAAACTTACAGTTGATGAAATTTTTGTGCAAAGTAACATTCCATGAGTGCTTTTCACCAGGATCCCATATCCTGTTACTATCCTCCTCCATGTTACTAACATCAAATTGGTTCTCATCATTTAACACGAGGAGAGAATTATCATGAGTTAACTCAACTTCCATCATAAAAAGAGAATTATCAAATGATTGAAAGTTGTTATCTCCTCCATGTTCAAACAATTCGTCAATTTGCTCCAACTCTGCATATGCATACTTAGGAGGTTGTCCCAAGTCAAAACCTTCTTGGAACAAATCAAGTTCTTCAGTCACTAGCTTGATATCATCTGCTCTTGCAACTTTATCTTGCTCCCTGAATTGATGTATATCATCAAGTTGATTTTCAACTTCTAAGAGAGCCATTTGGGTACCCTCTAAAGAATTCATAGTTGTTTTAAGCTTAGATGTAAGCTTATCAACTTCAGCCTTTCTTCTTTTCAATGCATCATAGATCCGACCAGCAAACTCAAGAACATGATCTCTATCAAAAAGCAGGTTCAAATAATTTGATTTCACCGTTTCTAAAGCCTTTCTGACTACACACCAATCTTCAAATGAAGATCCTCTTTCCATGCCCATTTGTCTCCTTTCAACTTGTGCCCTCCAAATGTGATCTTCAACAAACTTATGTATGCTATCCAAGTGTGTTAAAAATTGTACAACCTTATCTTCAGTGACCGACAATTGATTCTTGAAATCAAATGTTGCATCAACAATGGAGGCTGATCCAAAGCTTCCAACAAACTCCCCATTAACATGCTCATCAACTAACTCTTCTAAAAGGACACTAGGTTCTTCAATTTGCATAGGAAAAGAATCTTCTTCTTCGTCACTTAGATCAAATGATATGGCAGCCTCAGATTCAATCATTGAATCATCACCAATGGCTGATTTAAAGTCTTCATCAACATCATCTTCATCAAGGATCTTTGAGGAATCAATCAGTTCTTCACTTGGCATGGGAATTTCCCACTCATAATTTGAATTACCTTCACAAGCATGGTGAAGATACTCCTCATTAGGTGTTGTCCTGAAAAATTTCAGCAGCATCAACTTCTTGGGCTGTCGTAGATACACCTTTCTTCATGCACTCATCAAGACTTTTTGCTTCAATGCTCTCAGGCTCGTTTGCAAAGTCACCTTCTAACAATCTGTCAATTATCTTTAACTCCTCAAATGAAGTGGCATCTTCAAGGTCTTCATCAAATGAAGGACTTGCAAAGTCCAACACTCCAAGCTCATTAACTTCATCAAAACAAAGCTCATCTTTACTAATTTCTGTTGTAGTCTTCCCCAAATCAGCAAGCTCCTCTATGCATGTCTCTTGATTTTTGACCTTGTCTTCATTATACAAAGGCTTGGACTCATTTATTTCAGCTATCAGGACTTCATCTTCTCCTTTTTTGATTCCACATCATCCTGAAAGAAAGAACATGTGGTGAAGGTTATTGATTCATCTTTTCTTTATTCGTGCATTGGTGGTTAAGCTCCGAAGAATCTTTGCATAGGAAGCTAAGATTTCTTCTCCTGAGTTCATTCTTGATGTCCTCTTTTTTCCTTGAAACAGAAAAGTTCTTTTTCTGTCGGCCGGAAGATGATGTCTTGGAATTATATTTGGTCTTTGCCATTGAAGTAGATAGCTCAGGCTTCCATAAAGATATTTTCTTCTTCTCATCTTCATTCCTTGTCAGGTTTGAATGTATTCAATAAGGCCCTTTTTGTCAGGATCCCCCTCCTTGATTATGTCCAAAAAAACATCCCAGGAGATTTGATGCTTAAAGTCATCTGATAGTCCTTGGTATTCATCAATAATTTTTGAGGCCTCTGGTTCATACCTCCTTTGATCCAACTTCTCTTGAACTGCTCTTTCTAATTCATCTTGACTTTGCCTAACAGAATCAATCAAGACATCTATCTCAATTCTTCTCCTCAAGAGAGATGCCATGATCTCACCTTCACTGCTCAAAATCCTTCAACTGCCAAACACGGAACACAAAAAGAATCCTTCAACTACTAAACACTGAGCAAACATGCAAGTGTTGATCACCCACATGCAAAGCTGAAAACTTAACTCGCTCTTGAAGATCTGCAAGGAATGAGTTGCAACCCAAGCAAGCTGGCAAGATCACCAACTATAATACCACTGTAATAGGCTATCCCAAATTTTTTTTCAAATTTGTACAATGATGTCACAGCAGTGCTAGCACAAGTATGCAACCAACTAATATGCCTCCACACTTCTGATCACCAAGATCCCAAGATGGGCAAGGTGAGAACATACAGTGTTTTGGTTAACAATAAATGCCTTGCAATGAAAATAAATACAATCATCTGCTATATAGCAGGCATCCACTTATGCAGTGAGAATACTCCACTTATTCAGTGGGTGATAGATATACACTTGTTCATCCACTTGTTCAGTGGGAATACTCCACTTATTCAATGGGTGGATTAAGAAAGATAAATATTGTTCATTCCTCCACACTAGCGGTAAACCATCTAGGGGTTACAAAAAGTGTTTAAAACAAAGATTACAATGCTATTTGAAACTTGCAATCTCAACCCAATTCCCCTGATTTGCACTAAGTGTTACAGCTGCAACCAGCTAAAATACAAAGCCAAAAGATGATATGAAATAAGCATCATAAGAGACTTAGAATCCATCATGAATCTAACAATATAAAGAGCATGAAGAAAGACCTCCGATTAACATCTTCGAGTACTGCTGAAGCTATTCTAGAGGCTGCAGATTACCATATCAGCACAGAAACATTATCAAATCAGTCCCAAAATTTTCTTTTGAATGCTCAAACCCTATGCCATTAGCAACACCTAACAAATGTGCTTCACAACATGTTGAACAACCTGCATAAGTGTTAACTTCACAATCACATGATAATTTCTACCCCAAACTGAAAGTGGCATAATGAACACTGCTGATAGAAAAATCAGTACACCCCTCTGCTGTACGGACATCAGACCTCAATAAGATCCACTGATCAAGCACAGAAAAATACATAAACCATTACTCCAAAAACTCTATCACCATTATTTCTGTCTTAAGGTGCCAACAATAAAAATTTTGAGAGACAAAACCCTAAACGATCAACATTCACAAAAAGGTCAAGACGGGCAGCAACAGTACGGACTGCATCATCCTCTAATCACTCTAAAATATGCATGACAAACATTTATTTCTCTTTCCAAAGATCATCAGAAATGTTTTGTGGATCCAAGGCAAAACTTGGAAAGAATCCTAGCAACCTTTGCCCAAGCGACCAGCTAGAAAGAGACTCACGCCAACAATGAGGGTACGGCCTATCAGGGTATGTATGGCAGGGTTTTTAAGCATTAGAAACTGCAGATTCAATCCCCAAAACAGCCAGCATATAGACGCCCAATCTGATCATAATATTACATCAAACAATCATCTAATTCGAACTCCTCAGCAACTTCAATCAACCCTACACAAGTGTGGCCTGGAAGGAAAAACATTAGAATCTCCAGCATAATAAAGAAATAAAATATCAAAAATCTCTTCTGAGTAATCCCTTAATCACAAAACCTCAAAATCCATGAAAGCTCAATGGCAAACTCTATATTAAAACCACACCCAACCTCCAGAGGTTTTTCGTCCTCAAGAGCATTCTACAAGAGGGTTTTCATCCTCAAGAGAATATGGAAGAACTCACAGGTTCAATCCATCTGCAAACAAAATCAATTCCAAAATCATAACCCTTCCAAATGAGCTCTCATTCCCCTTATATAACTTTCTTGAGAGGAATATATTATTATTTTCCTTTTTAACTCTTCATATTTCTCCTCTCCAAAAGACCGTTTTGAAATAATAAAAATATATCATGCGTGAGGTTCCCTTTTTAAGTGTCTATCATTTAAAACACTTAAAAACCTTTCCAATGAGCTATAACACGTAGGTATTTATTAATTATTTTCAGCCCTAGGAGCTTAAGTGAAAATAATAATTAAAATAACTCATTAAATATTACTTTTTGCGAAAAATCTCAAACTTCATCCAAATGCAAAATAAATTGAACCAATATGCTCTGTAGGGTTTGGGGTGCGAAACGATGCCTTCCAGGTGACTTTCCAAAAATAGACGGCTCGTTCAAGAATCTTGGAGAACAAACCGGGAGCCCGATCCAACTTCTGAAAGCATCACTGTCACCTTGGACACCCACTGACTCAAAGCCAAAGAGAATTAGTCCATTCCTAGAAAGAAAACCACTTATCTATTCTGCAAACTGAACCCCGACCACTCCAAGAACATTGGAGTTCTCCCAAACATGTCGGATAGCCTCTGAGAGACTAGGAACAAGCATAATGCGCACAAAAATCTATGCACCAAAAAAGGGATATTACAAGTGGTTTTGGGTGATTTCTTTTATACTTACTATTTTTAGTAAGTCAGTTCGGGGCACCGGCAAGGTTCGTTGTCAACATTTCTATTTATAGCCATGTCGGTGGAGGCATTTGATATTGGTATTCCAAGTTCTAACATAGTCCCATATTTTAATTTAATAACGATACTTTATAAAGTTAAATTAAATATTTAACTTTATCGTTATTAATATCATAAAGTGACTATGGGGCGCCTAGAGTGATAAAAAGATGTTATTTTAAAAAGGGGAGAATTAAGTCTCCTAAGGATGGGCGCTCATGTGGGAGACATAAGGGGTTAATGTTTTATTAATAAAATATTTTTATAACTCCAATATGGGTGTGGAAGCTTGAGAGGAACAAAAAGTGAAGCTGGAAGCTCATTTTCACTTTGACGTTATCTTGATATCTGATATTGCTTTGTTTTGGAGGAGCTTGTTCTTCCTAGGGTTTGTGAGGACGAAATCCCTTGCAGGCAACATCTTCTACGTTGTTGAAAGACACAATCTGGGAGATTATTCAGTGATTTCACACATGGATCACAGCTGGACTTCATAGTTTGCGAATATTTCAGTTTGTAGCACAAAATATCAATAGAGATTTGAGTTTTATTGGAAAAGGGACATAAACAGAAATATCTTCAATCTTCAAGAGTTGTTTCATCATCTACTATGCTGGTCATACCATCCTATGTTGGCCGTACAAGCTGAACTAGGGCATGGCAGATTCTAGGTGGAAACACCTAGGTTTTGGGTGGATTTTGGGGCTTTTTGGGGGCACCCAAACCTGCAGCACACATTGACATCAATTTGGAACAGTTTCATCACCATTTGAGGGAGTGGCATCCAAGTTAGGGCTGACAGTTTGTTGTTTGTAATGACATATCAGACCTGCACACTTTCAGATTTGATGGGTATGCCTGAAACTTCATTGTAATGTGAATTTATTATATGGGTATTCAAAATATTGATGAAATATTACCCTAGCTTTATTTGTTGATTGTGGGTAGTCGAGAAGTATTGTTTTTGAAAGCTATTTCTATTTATTTTGCTTGCAAATGCAACTCTGGAAAAACAATACATTCTGCATTTCCGTCTATTTCTCAAAACTCCTCAAAACTGAAACAAACACAAGAAAACAAAAAAATCAAGGCAGAAACAGAGGTGTATATTACAGTAGAAGTGCAGTCAATTTATTTAATTTATTTTCATGCATAGTTTTGTAAACAGTATAAATGTCTTTTTGCACTTAGTTTCATCAATAGTAATTCTCACACCTTCATATTGCTAAAGTTACTATTCATCGAGTATTCAAAGTTATTGTAATCAAAAATTTGTTATTCACTCGATGACATTATTATGCACATCTAGCTTATAATTGATTATTTAGATGTCTCATTATGTGTGCTGAGGGTTAAGTTTTTTTGACAAATTTACAAACTTTGTGCTGTAGATGAACTTGAAGGTGTAGATCATGGCTTTGTACCGAGTCCTACATTTAATTTACCATAGCATTCATGTTTATGCGTTAACCTATCCAATTCATGTTGTACTTGCATTGTCTAGTCTTTGTTTTTAATTGGATAGTGCAAGCATCTAGACTTAGGATTTATTTTCAATCAAGAAAGCATAAAACTCTTTATCTTGCGTTAAAAGAGTGTTTTAGCCTTTAACCCTAGGCAAAACGAAAAAGATACACATTTACATGTTATTCAACATGAACATGAACCATGCCAAAAATCATCGTAAAGATTGTAAATTGCAAATACATATTGTCCAATTTTAAGTTAGTTTTTAATTTATAGGGAACTTCCCCTTCTTATTCGAAGAGTGGTTTTACCACACATCTGTTCTGTTTTATGTCGCACTGAAAGGTGCAGAGAAAAATGCTAACAGTTTTTGGTGACTCTACTGAGGAACAACATAAGCCTCATCTTATCAATCAAGTCATTCAATTTGGCACACAAAGGGTCCAGAGTTCACAAATATTTTTCAGTTTAAGAAGCTATGGTTGATCAAGAGGGTAACTGCATCACCAATCGTCCACCTCAATTGTTGCCATGGGGAGATCAAATTGCCCTATTGGCATTGATAGAAAATCATGAGATTCCTCAGGGATCAAGGAAAAAAATTTCCAAGTTTTACGGTGATAGAAAACAAAATCCCAATGAGCATATTTCAGCCTTCACCGCCACGTGTGAAATTCTAAGTGTTGCACGTGAAGATGTTGCAGTTTGCTTGTTTGTGGAGACATTGCAAGGTGCAATAGTTGATTGGTGTCATCAATAGTTGATTGGTGTCATCACCTTGCTACCGGTTCGATCACAATTGGGAGCCAATGAGTAAGAAGTTTCTTGCAAATTTCAAGTCGGCTGAGGACAGTCATATCTTGTTTACACAACTCTCCAATGCCAAGAAAGATGTTGCAGTTTGCTTGTTTGTGGAGAGATTGCAAGGCGCAATAGTTGATTGGTGTCATCACCTTGCTACTGGTTCGATCACAATTGGGAGTCAATGAGTAAGAAGTTTCTTGCACATTTCAAGTCAGCTGAGGACAGTCATATCTTGTTTACACAACTCTCCAATGCCAAGAAAGATGAAAGTGAACTAATGCAATCCAATTCGTTGTAAGATTCAATCGTCTAGTTACCAAAGTTACCAACACTCTAAATCCTTTTTTCTGAGATTCTTCTAAGTTGTTTCATCAATGCTCTATCTTCTGAAGTTACTTTCTTTCTCAAGTTGAGTAACATTATAGAATTGCAAGACACTCAAGAAAATGCCATCAAGTTGGAGGATCATACGATCACTTCAGGAAAGATATGAAAAGATTAAATCGGGTTACTAGTTCCTTTGAATGTTCAACCGCTTCAACAAGATCCACCTTCAAGCAAAAGTGTCACTTTCATCAATTATGTTAGTGATAGTTCTCATGTGCCTACTTCACCAACAAGGCAAGTGGTAGAAGTGTCTTCTCCTACACACATATTACTCGTTCCACGCAATGAGTGAACATGATGGAGAAAGTTGTCCTAAGATGCACAGATTCACACAAATATTGATAGCTTCAAATGAAAATCAAGTATTTTTTAATGGTCCTGAATATCTTTTAGATAAATCCAATGGCGGCTCAGTTATGGGATATACCAATATGAACCTAATGAGATAAGAAATAATTTTCATAATCATATGATGAATGATGTTATGTGTTCATATAACCAAGAATTGCAATTAGAACAAGAGTATCCATTAGATGTAGACATTTTGGCTTCTTTACTCAAGTTCTTCGAAGCTGGGGAGGAGCTTCTCATGGAAGAATAACCTATTGTTACACAAGTATGCCATATTTTCTCTGAGGATGATGAGATCAAGTGAAAATCTGAAGAGCAAAGTTGTGAACAAGAAGTCAAATCCATCAGTTGTACTTAAGAGAATGATGAATCCAATTGCTTCTTTGCTTCACTCGACGAATTGTTCAAAGAGCCCACACCAAATATAATCAAAGAAGAAGATAAAGATATTTTTCTTTCTCACGAGGATTTAGCTTCAAATTCAAATGATAAGAAATTTTAGAAGATACCTAATGAAGAAACAAAGCATCTCATGCTAGAAATTGATGTTTTTCTTCAACATCTAACTCCGCCAATAGAAGACCCAAATGATTCTTTATCTCATGAGGTTGTTGCTACAAGTTTTGTGGATTCAAAGAGTGGTTTTAATCAGAAGATTCGGTTCGAGGAGGTTGATATTGTTCATAATGTCAATGACAGATCATAGTTAGATGAAGAACGATTTCTAGAACATAATTCAGCTTTGGAGGCACCTGTCAGATTAGAAGTTCATGAGAAGGATTCTATACCAGATCTGGATAGTTTTCTACAAGTCCTTGAGAGCAAACTTTCAGTGGAGGACATGGTGAACTCTCTTTTGAGTTTTGACTTCATCCTCGTCTTCAATAGATCTCATACACGTCAATGAAGAAGAAATAGATCTTCTTCTCCAAGATATGAAGGAAGAAGAAGAATGGTCGATCAAAGAAAATGAAATGCCACCAAAAAATCATATTCATACTCTTGCCCAAGCAATAGGAGATAACGACACGATTGATAATGGGGAACCTAATCGTTTTCTCTCTCCTAAATAAATATTCATTGAAGTTGATTGCTCTGATGAAACTGAAGAAACTCAGTTTATTCGAGGGCCAACATTGTGGAATGATGGATGGCGAAATGAGCTACCAGAAAATATTTTCAACATGTGTACTTTGATAATAATCCGGTGCTTGAGGATTCAAACCTTGATGGTCTTCCAGATTCAAACTCTATAGGTTGGTTAGCCGAAAGCTTAATTGATGAAGATGGTCAAGAAGTGTTCCCACCACAAGGTGCCCCACTAATATCAATTGTGGATTCAATAAGTCAAGAGTTGGTGAGAAAGATTTTCTTTCAACAGCTCCAATCTTTCCCAAAGGTTGATAGTTGGACTGAGTTCAAAATTGTGTATGTTGAAGAGACAGGTGGAGAGGATCAATTCCGACATGTGGTGATTGTTGTGCCTATAGATGTACTATGGCTACATGACCTTGCCAAATATCTTCAGAAGAAGGCTCGATAACTTCATCAACTACAAAGGTTTCTTGCTATGGAAGCTGATCATCCATAAACAATGCATATCAATCAATTCATCCTGAATTTTTCACTATATGATCGTGTCTACCCACTTAAGCCATGGCTCTTTGAGAAAATCTTGCGAAGAATCTCAAGCTATGTTCTATCACAACTAAATTCTTAGCTCATGAGGAGTGGTTGTTACTTTTCCCAACCTGTAAATGGTTGCGACGAATCTCAAGCTATGTACTATCACAACTAAATTCTTAGCTCATGAGGAGTGGTTGTTACTTTTCCCAACTTGTAAATGGTTTTGTGTAACCCATTTTGTTTACCTTGGTTTTCGCTCATAAAAGATCGTTTATGTTTTTCACATTATTTTTATTGTGTTTCCTAATTCATGACATTTTTGTTATGTAGTGTTGTATTTCCCCTTTCAGTAATTTAACATTGTGTTCTAGGTGATTCAGGAATGTTCATCTTTAGGTGATTCAGGAATAGACTGACTCCATTGCCCAATTGATAAAGCATCAATCTACTTTTTAAACTAGAGATTCTGAAGTCCTATATCGTAGTATATGCAGTTGTCCACAAACAGAATCAATTGTTGTACCCATACAAGACTTTCATATTGTGTCAAGTTTTTAAACTAAGCCTGTTGTTTTCCCTAGTCATGGTCAAGTCTTGTGCAGTCTACCTCATCTTGTTCTCCCTTCATCCTTTTCTGAATGTTTGCAGGATTATAGAAAGAGGCCCCTAAAGACATCCATCTTGATGTAAATCCACAAATTGGCTAAAGTCATGAGGGCAAGAGTTCAGGGGTGCACTCACACAGAGAAGACACACACATGGGGTCTAAAGGCACACCTATACAAGGCAAACATTGTCAGGTGCATATCAAAAGTGAGGTGTAGTAAAGGCAAAGAATTTTTTTAACTTAGTGAACAAATGTGCCCTAAGAGACCCACACATGCCTATATGAAGAGCCTAGTTTTTGTTTAAAAAACAAAAAACAAAAAAATTAGTGATCAGGGGCACACCTAGACAAAGACATTGTAATGTCCCCTTTTCCCGCATAATCAGTTTGAGAACAATTAGCCTATTTCCGAATTTTCCCGTAGGCTAATTGGTGATGTAAGGGAGAACTCCAACTTTCTTGGAGAGCACAGGATTGTTCGGCAGAGAGTTCAGGAAGCCATCATGAGCCCAATGACACTCTCCAAGTGTGATTCTATCTCTCTGAGAGCACTGCACACTTCTTGGAGAACGCATGATTAGTCAGGTTGGATTTCTGACAATGGCAATGAGTTCAGGAGATCATGATGAGTCCCATGTTTCTTTCAGAATGCAATTCCGCCCTTCTGGGAGCTCTCCAAACTTCTGGGAGAGTCAGGCTATTTTTAGGTTGGTGCCAAGTTGATTCAATTCATCGTCATTTGACTTCAGTAATATCATGGTATGATCAGAATTTCATAATTATCACATTTTGATGCTTTTTGCAAGTTGGGTGGTTAATTAAATGGTTATTACTTAAGTTGTCTGAAAAAGTTTTATTCGAAAAAAGACAACTTATATGTAACTATTCATTTGAAAGGTGTTTAAGTTATGCATACAAGGGCGCCAGGCACATGGGGGACTTTGCTCATGAAAAAGAATTATTATTTTCAAAAAAAAAGTTTTTGAAGGGAAATAAGAAAAAGTAATATTATATTCACTCCAAAAAGTTATAAAAGGAGTGCTAGAGCTCATTTGTGAGGTTAGCCATGTTATGAATTTGCTTTTGCATATGGAGAGAACCTAAGTTCTTCTCAAATCCCTTGAGGACGAAAACCCTCTTGAGATTACTAGTTTCGGGGACGAAAACCCCTAGCTAGTTATGGTGGTTTCACTACAGAAATCACACTTGAGCTTCAATGGAGTTTTGATGTTTCTGTTAAGTCTTTGGGGTTTTGATGATATATTTTGGAGTGCAAATTAGAGGAGAAGATGATCTAATTTTGATAGTTGAATAAGTCTCTATTTCTTGTCGATTGTTTGGCAATATTTCCTTGTCTAATATCTACAGGTCGTACTTGTTTAGGCGCCAAAATCATTGAGATATCATTGAAAAATCTGATTTGCTAAACCAAATTTATTTCTACCTCAGGCGCAGGGTTTTCTATTGCAGATTTAAGTGTTTTGAGTGCAGATTTTGTGAAAGGAAGTGAGTTTATTTGCAAACCGTGCCACTTGGTACCAGGCTGTACCTTGCATGAGAATGGCGTGAGGATTTAGGAGGGAGAATGCCTCACTTCTCCTTGGTTGCCTTGTTAGGGTGGTGCCCAGCCATGAGGAAATTGGAATTGGTTTGGATTGTACAATTTAGATTTGACTGAGTTTTGGGGTTGCTGATTAGGGTTTATCAATGTTGCACGAGCATATCAGACTGTAACAATAGCGTTATCAAATTATATTAGCGTGCTTTCAGTGTGTTATGTGAGTTTTCAATGTGATTTTGGGCTTCTACATCAATTGCGGCTTCAGTACTTCATGTGGGTATGAATCCTTGTGTCAATTTGAGTGTATTTGAAGCTTCTACTTCATGATTTTATGCTATAGAAATGTATTACAATCTGAAATCAATATTTGAAATGATATTGCAGCTTTTCCTAACATTGTAATTTCATTTTATAAGTTTCAATGCTTCCTTGTTTGTAAACCCTAGATGGTAGTACTGCTAATGGTCTCATATAATGCATTTCATGATTGTAAAATTGGATGGTATACCGCCAGTACTGTTGTATTTCGTTAATCTTGTTTTGGCATGTAATGTCCCCTTTTAAGACTTCCCTAAATCTTACCCTAAAATCATAAGTTAGGGTTACAACTTACCAATCAAATGTTGTAAGCAAGATAAATCCTAGTTTATGCAATGTCTTTAATAAGAATTACATTAATTTTATCCTAAACTATCAACTTTCTAAGCAAACAATGGATTTAGAGAATACCTTGTCCTGACTTAATCCCTGCATCAGCAAGTCCAATCAAATTAGTTAACTCAATTCAAACTTACCTTGGGATGATCAACCATGGGGGAGCATGGACTAGAGTGACTCAATGGGTGTAATTAATCTTTCTAGGTCTCAGGGTGGATATACCACTCTCCTTAGTCCTCATGTGGCGCACGCCATTCATATGAGGTGTCCTTCTCCTTATGTGGCGCATGCCATTTATATAAGGAGCCCTCAATCTAATGTGGCGCATACCATTCATAATAGATCGCCTCGGCCTCATGTGGTGCATGCCATTCATATGAGGTCGCCCCGGACTCATGCGGTGCATGCCATTCATATGAAGTTTGTTATCCTCATCTTGTCATCTTTTCCATTTCCCATGATTGCTCTCCCTATATTGTCATACCATGATAGAAGAGTGAGGTTACGAAAGTGTCATGGTAGCCACTCTCTAAGCCCAGAGGCATTATCCTTACTACTGAAGGCAGTACCCCTCTGGCCCATGTGGGCTCATTGCGTCCCGTCCCGGGTGGCGTACCTAGAAGAGAGCCCTCTCGTTGTTCCCCTTTGCAATTCTCCTTCTCAATCATGGTGAAGGTGTGTGCAGAATGAAGTCATCAAAATTATATTTACAAATAATTACATCAGCAATAATAATAACAAACATTAATCATTAACCATATTTACATTATACTCCATATGAGTATCCTACCACAAGTAGATTAATGGATCCTTCCTCAATTGAATGCCTTCTTCATATATCTTGATTACAGATTGTATATATATATAATTCCACTTCTTTGTTGTTATGCTCTATTATATAATCAGAAATGTATCTATTTCTTCTTGATAAAAATCCGAATATATGTATACTTACTTTGCATATATCTAAATCAGATATGTTTTTCCTTTTGCAGATTTAAGTTCTCTTTTTTTGTATCTTATTTGCCTTTGCCAAGAGATGCATCTTTTGAAACCCATGCAACTATTTATACCAATTGCACCCTTTATAAACTGTTTTGTCTTATATGGATATGCTGCAATTATTATCTTGATACTTTTCTTTTTGTTACATCGCTGCCTTATTACCAAGGCAGATCGTATGCCTTGTTAGCATTAACAGTTTTAATAAAGATGGTCGCACCTCTTGGTGGACCACTGGCTGCCATCGTGGGTATACATACCACGTATGGTATGCTTTTATATTGGTCTTTTATTATTATTATTATTATTATTATTATTATTATATTTATTTACATTTAAATTTATATTTATATTATGTTATATTATTATTATAATATATTTTATGATTATATTTATATATTATATTTAATAATATATTATATTATAATATTTACATTGATAATATTTATATTTGTATATATATTTACTATTTATAAATACAATAAATATGTTATATTTTGATTATATTAAAAATAATATTATTTATTAAATATTTTATATATACACAATTATCTATATCATTCAAATGGACTAAATGCCGTATTTCATGAGAGCAACTTCACTGACTTTTATCATGATGTTTAAATCTTTAATTTAAACAATGCCTTAATGTCGAGACATGACATGGTATGAACAAGCTAGCATGTAATCAACCAGTTTGGTTTGATCGAGCTTTAATCAATCTGCTAGTGGCTTGCATTAGACAGTCCACTGAAGAAGTGTTGATAAGGTCGGCTTGCCGCCTCGTATGCTCATTCTGTTGCATATCACACTCCACTGAATAAGTGCAGCTATGGTCGGCTCTGCCACCTAGTGTGATCATTTGTGTTACATTGACCACTCCATTGAATAAGCGTAGATTGTGGACGGCATGGCCGCCTAGTGTGTTGCAGTGAACCTTTTAATTGCATACATCTCTAATTGTTGCATTGGAGAGTTTGTGTAGATCCAACGCACTGTATGCTCTCACCTTGCCCACATCGGGATCTGGGTGATTAGAAAGTGTTGAGGATTTTGCATGATTGCATCTTCATATCAATTGAAAATTTCAAAAAAAAACTAGGGTGCTTATTACGATAAAGCAACTTGAAAATATAAATTAATTGTAGGTCCAAACTATTAAATATTAAATAAATTATTTTCCAAACTCCTCCTTCAGCGTACAGAAAATATTGGAATGGGCATTTTCTCTATAAAATTAAATTAATTAAAAATGGGACATTACAAGTCCACCATTCCCAAAATTGCTTGTCCTCAAGCAATGCAAATTCAAGTGTTCCAGAATTTCTTGATTCTTCCCAAGTGACATCCTCTGTAGGTAGATTCCTCCAATGAACTAAATATTTGTGAAGACTCTGTTTCTAACTTCTTCACCCTTATGATAATGATGGCCCCTGGTAACCATATGAGTAGCACTCTACTATCTATGAACACTGAACCAAGGCAAGTTAGTGCATCATAAACACACAATGCCATAAATGAAAACATATCATGCGACAAATGTTGGATGGTGTTGTAGTAGTATTCTCCCAAGTGAAGCCACTTAAAGTATGTTGATTTTTGTTCTGAAACATATTCCCTCAAAAATCTTGCTACCCACTTATTCATCATTTGTTTCTCCAACTATTTGTGGCTGATGACTTGTGCTAGGAGTGATTTTTGCACTTGTAAAATGAAATAACTCTTCCCAAAAGCAACTAACAAATCTACCATGTCTATTACTAACAATATTTTTAGGCAACCCTTGCAACCTAAACACCTCCCTAAAGAATAATTCAGCCACATGATATGCTTTAAATTCAGGATAAATGGCAAAGAAATATTCATAATCATTTAGTCTATCCATAACAGCAAATATACAAACTTTACCATGTACCTTGGGAACACTTGTGATGAAGTCCATGAACACACTTTTCCAATCTTGACGGGGAATAAGCAATGGCTGCAACAAACTTTCTAGAAAGACATGCTTTACTCCATTCGAGTGGTAGGTGATGTACTCCTTGATGTATTTCAGAATATCCTTCTCAAAATACTTCCAAGAAAATCTCCCTCTTGTTTGCCTGCAAGCCATGTAGTATCTTGGGTCTCTAGCTAGTAATGCACCATGTAACACTTTGAACAATTTCTCCTCCATTTTAGATTCTAAAATTATGTCATTTTCCACACCTCTATTCAAGATGTTAGTAGCAAATTCATTCTTAACACATTCGACCATGATAGAGACCTCCCAATCATCATAAATGACAAAAATAGAACAAAGAATGGGCATTATGTAAAAGACATCAACAACTACATTCTTTTTCCCCTCTATATCAAAATCATAATCTTGGATTTTCCTTACCCCCTTTTGTTGTTGATCGTACAAGTCAAGTTGACCTAAGAACTTTAATCCATTGTAGTCTATCACACCCAAACATCTACCATGAATCAGATGTTTTCTGAACTTTGCCACAATATGCATGATGGCAAGAATTTTCTTGTCGTACATAGAGGAACTCTTTTCTAAGTCTTTCAACTCTCTTCTCTCAATTGATATGGGGAACCACCTTTGCATTGTAACCAATCCAACTCCCTTTCCTGAAGCATCACATTCTATAGCAAATGGTTGTGAGAAATCTAAAATAGAAAATACATAACATGAGATGATTACCTTCTTAAGTTTATCTAAAGCTTCTTGTGTTCTATCGATCCATGCAAAATCTCCTTTCTTTATCATGTTGGTTAAGGGTGCTAATACATATGAAAATCCCTTAATAAACCTCCTCTCATGGCTGCATAAACTAAAGAGCTTTTCAACAGAGTTAGTGTTGTTGGGAATGCCCAAACTAGAAAAAATTGAGTCCTCTAATGATCCACATGCATGCCTTGAACAACATTGACATGGACCAAGTATAAAATCTTTGTAAAACCAAACTCACACTTAGATTCTCTTACAAATAGAGCTTGTTTCTCGAGAATCCCAATGATCATCAAATTTTGGTGCCTCATATGATCCTTCCATGTTTTTCTATACATCAAAATACCATCAAAAGATATCAAAACAAGTTGTTTCAATTATCCACTGAATACTTGATTCTCCATGAATTGGAAAGTAGTTGGTGCATTAGTCAAAATGTAAGACATGACCAAGAACACCATGAGTCCAATAAGACATCTAAAAATTGTCTTGTGCACATATCCCTTGCAAACAAAGATATGATGGTGGCTTGATCTCACATCATTCTTTGAGAAATAAATAATGGCATGCTGGAATCCTCTATTTGATAGTGATCTTGGGGACATATTATTGAACACCATACTATGCTAGTTTGGAAGCATTTGAATATCAAAATAAAGACTATATTTCTTACCAGAAGATCAAATAGTTTGCATGCTCTTCATCGGTAAGCAACTTGCTGCCCACACAACTTGTCCCTTGCAAAAGTCCTTTGCAAAAAGTCCTCTTATCTGTAAAGTTCCATTAGAGACACCTCCAAGCACCATATCTTTTCCTTCAGATATAAACTTTATCTTTCCAAATTGATGATTCTGTAGAAAGTCACCCATGGAATGCAACCATTGTACACACATAACCATGTCAGTTTTCACAACATAGAATTCATCACATACCTTATGCTTTGGTATTGCAATCTTTGGATTTACTAGGGGTTGCCTCCAATGGAAAATGTATTCACCACCATGCTTTCGTTGTACTACTCTAATACAACTAGAAGTTGAGGATTTTGAACCAAAAACACTTCTGCAACTATGATATTGAACGCATCAAATATTTCAGCCTTCATGTGTTTCTCAATATCTTCTTTTTGCGGTTCTTTGGATAAAGCACCAGGATTCCACACCATCATGCATGAGCAATTTTGAACTTGAGAGAAAGGATCCCCTTTCCATTTTGAACCGTTCATCTTTTCATCATTGTTAGAATACTTCTCATCATGAAAAAAACATTGTAATGACATCATATCAAAATGATGCAATAAATCCTTGCTTCTACTATCATCCTTATTTCTTGAGTTGTAATCAATTATCAAAGAAACAATCAAAATGTTTACCTCCTTTCTCATATTTGAGGATTTTTGAGAGATTTACAGCAACATTTGTCATTCTCAAAATGAAAATCATTAATAGAATAAGATTTAACTAAAGCATCCTTCACGAAATCGTGCTCATCAATATGACTATCTTGTAGACCATTCTCACATGGCATTGGCTCCTCCTTTTCAATGCTTAGAATCTCAATAGGTGTTTCTTGGACACCATCAGAAATCATTGGAACATTTTCTTCAATTTTGCATTCAATAGATATTGCAAATTTGCATGTTCCTCTACTTCATTAAGACAATCATTCCGTTGAATCTCAATCTTAGAAGCCAATGAAATATTTTTTTCTAAATCAAGATCCTTACCTTCCATCTGTATGGTGGATTTCCTTTGCTCCTTTGTAGCTTTTTACATCTCTATTTCTGGTTCTTCTTTCTGCAAGAATATTTTCTCTAGCTCATTTTTACTGATTTATTTCTTAACAACTTCTTGTAGTTTTGGTCCAGCACAACATCTTCTCGTTGTTCATCTAAGCCACTTAAACCAAATCTCCCCTGTGACCTATCAAATCTCCAAGGGAGATCCTACAGCTAATTCTGAATCTCCAAGCATGATTTGCCTAGCAAGAGGGGAGATTCACTTCTCCTAAGGGGTTATCTTGTCATTCATTCTTCCATAACCTTCAAATTGACCTTCCAAGGCCCTCCATACCTTCTAATTGCTTTACTAATCCATTTAGAACAAATCGCCGCTCTGACCTATCAAATAACCAGGGGAAATCCCGCAACTTAAGTCAAATTTCCAAGGGCAATTTGCTTCCCAAGAGGGGTGATTCTGTCGTCTTTTCCAATGTGTGATTTCTTCCAATTTAGCCCAGTTTAACTCCATTTTTAGCTTTTGATTGTGAGTTCCTCCATGCATTAATAACAATTGACTTCCCCTAACTACTCCTAGACTCTCAATCACTCTATTGTTATCTCTCAATCAGTCTATTGTTATCTTCCAATTAGTCCTCTATGATCTCTCCAACCTCTATTCTCTTCCAATCAAAACTAGATCACTCTTCAATCAATCCTTGTTAACTCCCCAATCATCACCACCATTGGTGTGGACTCTAAACCTATAAATACCCCCTCCTTTATTCATTTGAGGCAAATTTATTATTGCATTCTTGGTTTGCTCAAGCTTTTGCGAAATTGCCCTCATTAGCATCCTTATGCTCTATGCAAGACCTTGTGTGCCTTTTTGTTTCTGCCATAGCTTCAAAGCTCAAGCCATTTATCATTTTGCCATAGAATGCTTATGCTCAGTCCAATTGCTTTCATATTCCCGTTTTCATCCCTGTTGCCAAGAGGAGGACCTCGTTGCTACAGAGGAAGAGAGTTGCCAAAAAAGACCTCTAAGGACTTATGCCAAGCATTACCGCCCAATTCATACAAGTTTTTCATGCTTTCTTAGTAATTTAGAAACAAATCTTGCTCTTGAGAAAGTAAAACTTCATTTGCTTTTCTCCTGATAGGTAGTTTTTATTGCTTTCTTAAAATAGATTTGCATTTAAATTGCGTAGATTAGCTTTATTTGCTTTCTTAGAACAAAGTTATTTTCATTGTACTTATATTAATTGCAAATTTCAATTCAATAGGTTACAAGGCAAAATTAAACCACAAAAATACAAAAAAATGGCATAGATTAGATTGCATACAAAAAGTCATATAGTTGCATACATTTTCCCTTCATAGTAATTAATTCATTTCAAAAATCAAAAAAAGGAATTCAAAAGTTGTTTACATTCATTTAGCATTAATTGCATTCAAGAATTCATAGAAAATACTGAAAACATTCAAAACACAAAAAAAACAAGCGATCGAACAAACCCTCTATTCCATCACGAGGTAATCAAAACAAAACATTCAACGAAAACTCTCCCCTTTTGTCTAGTATTTGATGTGCCCAGGCATAAGGGAAGATTGGGCAAAATCCGTCTTAGACAGGATTAGAGAAATTGTCCCTTAACCAATTCTCATAGAGGAAACAGCCCAAGAGCAAGAAATCATCTTGAGGCTCATTCAAAGAGAAATAGAACAAAGAAGACAAGCCGAAGAACATCAACAAAGACTCATTCAACAAGTCATTCAAAACGAAGAAAGGAGACTAGATCATCTTCATATCATAAATGAACAAAACAATCTTTGAGCTAGGCTTAGAACAAGTGAACCTTCAGGTCATATTATAATCACAACCAGCACACCCATACAACGATTATGACAACACCACGACTTCCGCCAAATACATACATCCACACATCACATAATCAACCCAACCGCAATCCGCAACGTTTTGCTTCCTGCGAACAGAACAAGCCCCCGATTCTACCTCCACTTGACTGGCTCTTGCCACAAGAGCTGGAGTGACTGGGTGGTCACCCATAGCAAGGATACGGTTCACATGTGCTACACTGGAGTCAGACTCACCCGCGTTGTGTCTGAGTCACACTTTGGTCAACATAGAGATGAGATTTGAGCAATTAGTTTCTGGGAAAGTTCTGTCAAGACTAGGCTACTAAGTAGGTTGTCCCACAAGGATCAAGCCAATAGGCAAGCCAACCCAAGAGGATTAGGCCATTAGGCAAGTCGTCCTAGGAGGACCAGATCACACCCTTGGGTATTTAGGTATTAGACAGCCTTGTCCTTTGAGTTTCTGAAGCCAAAACTTATGGCACAAGTCCAAAAGGTTCTGGAGACTACGTTTTTGCCAGTTATGAGTGACCTGAAACAATAGTTTTTGTTGTGTGATGCATTCTTTGACTAAACTAATAGGATGGAATGTCCCGATGGGTGCATGTGTTCCCCGACTTAGTTTGGTGATCTATTGACTCCTTAGTGAGTTGACCTATAGGATTACAAGGTGGTTGAAACGATGGAAAATTCAATCCCAAGCTTCTACAACACCTGATTGTCCTATCGATAATGATAAATTGAATAACTTGATTACCAATGGCGTATCTAGATTAATCTTTAAGTAGGAGAAGTTATATATCCTTGTCATGGATGGATACATCCTGATATCATCTTCTCTACTTCATGTCTAACACCTAGGAGGTCATTATCCCCTTAAGATAGATTGACTTGAGAATTTGAGCTTGCTCTGCTTGCTATATTCACCACACTACACCAGCTCTAGTGTTCTCATTGGCAAAAGGTCCACAAGTTGTCGATGCATTATTCCTCACCTTCCACACACTAGAGCTAGGAGATTCTCCATTATGAAGTCATGTGATCTAATTTTTTAGTATGCATACTATTCTACTTGTTGAGGTAGCATGCTCTATGGTTGGTAAAAGTTTGCTTCTTTTTTGTGTGAATTGATACTTAGGTACATTACACAATTGAGAGATGGATCTTAGCATCTTGGGATACCATTGAGGTGTTGTGATGTGGTATTGTATTTTACGTGTGTCGTTATCTTGTCTGAAGTATATTTCTTGTATTATGTGCTTTGTGTCTAGATTTTTCGGGTGCTTCTATTGATGTGTTGTAGCATGTTGTAAAGTCTTCATTGTTTTGATATGATTTATTAGGGTGCTACTGATGTTCTTAATGTGTGTTATGAAAGTGGATTGTATTGGTTAAATTGTATGGGTATAGATTTGAATATATGTCTATGTAAATGAAAAGGAAAATGAACTTAAAAGATAATCATTAGACTTGATTGTACTTCACACTTTTGGATTATTCGTTGAGTACAATCAATCGGTCTAGATGTCCCATTTTTTAACTTAAACCTATGTTACACCACTTTTTCGGGACAGGGACAAGGGATGTGGGGATGTGTTTTAGGGACGACTTATTTTGTAATGTCCCCTTTTTCCGAGCGATCACCCAACGGAGTCAGCTAGCCTATTTTATTCCCATAGGCTAAGCCGGGAGTTGCAAGGGAATAATCTAGTTAATTAAATACTAAGTAATCCTAAGTCAATTTTGGATTATATTTAGGCTGGACCTATTTATAATATAAAATGACTTTATTATAAAAGTGAAACACTTGATAGAGAAAACAAAATAAAATAAAGTGAATTGCCAAAAGGAGGTTGGCCAAAAAGGATATCGACCAAGGTGGAGGTTCCATTTGTGGCTATAAAAGAAGGAAAAAGAAAATCATTTGATTCATTCTATCTTATCATTTTGCATTGGAGATTTTCTCTTGTGGCTGCAACATGGGTTCAGCATATTCCAAGGACGGAAACCCTTAGGAATATAGGTGAATTGGACGAAAACCCAATTCCATCTTGAGGTGGATCCATTATGGAATTCACATTTGCACTTCATTGGTGATTTGGAGGAGAGGATTGAGCTACAAAGCTATATTAATTTCTGCAGATTGGTGCGAAGAAGACCTAGGGCCAAAATTGTGAGATTTGTGGCCAAATATAATTTTGGCAAGGAAGATTCATATGCAGATTTGATTGCAGGTTTTCAAGCTTCATATTGTGGGTTTTATTTGAAGTATATTATAAGGGTTTGTACCCTAGGAAAGTGCCATCCATGAGGAGCCGAATTTCAGACCTTTGAAGGTCCAAAACCCTAGTCACCACCCTCTTGTAGCATGCCAATATCATTCATGATGGAGCGCCACCTTGAAGAAGGAAACCCTAACCGAATTTGAAGGATTTGTGGAGTTTTTGGAGGCATTAAGGTGCATAAACAAGTGCCATTTCAGTTCGCCCATCTAGGGTTTGGAAGTCATCATCATCCTTTGTTTGTCCATCATATTTCAAAGGGGCACATCTGAGTTTAAATATGTATTGCTGATATTGCCTCATTGCTGGCTGCCAAAACTGGATCTGCACATTATACATGTATGTGGAGTTGTCATATGCATTGGTGATTGGTATGTAACACTTCAAATCTTTAATTTGAAGCATCTATTTCATCTCTACAATCTGATTTAGTATTTCTGAGTTTATTACAGCGAAATGGGAATTTGTAATTCACTGAATTGAATCGAGTAAAGGGCTGATTTGAGTTATCTTATTGTATGACAAATGTTTGATGTAATATCTAGCCATTAGAGGTTGTATTTTGGCATTATTTTATGCATATCTATCTGCTGTTCCAAATAAACACATTCAAAAATAAGTCCTAGCAGCTTCATAACAAGGGTTTGACAAAAATAAAAAATCAGAAATTTAGGGCAGATTTGATTAGGGATCTTACAGTGGTATCAGAGCAAGTGATCTTGCTAGCTTGAAGGGTTTATATGACAGGTTTATCTAATGAATGTTGATTTATGAATCTTGAGGATAGAGGATACATTACATACAGGAGAAGGCAACAGTTTATTGGCTTAGATTCTGAAGAAGAAGACATCATGGGTGATAGGAATCGTGAGGATCCCAGCACTAGAGACATCCTCAATGATATTGCTAGAGGGCAGCGTGATCTAATGCAGCTCTTGTCCCAATTTGTGCAGCATAACATGGCAAATAACAATGGAAATCAGATTAATAACAGAGACTATCAGCATACAAGTGGAAACAATGGAAACAATGGGGAGGCTAGCAATTCAAGGAATAATAATACTCACACTAGAACCACTCAAGCTTCCATAGTGAGGCCTCTTATGCCTACTTTCTTGGATCAACAAGGAGCACAAGAGGGTGGACAGTAGGTTGCAAGAGAGAGCTTTAATGATTACATGAGGAAGTGGCAATCTCTAGGTGATGAGTTTCAAGCTCAATGTCTCTACAGGATTTTTGTCAATTGAAGTATAGAAACAAGCCTAGAGCGGAGAGAGGACACAACCATGATTTGCAAAGAAAATTGGGAAAGGTAACTATTACTCCTTTCAATGGTTCAGGTAGATGCATAACACACGCATGGATCCAGAAAATGGATAACTATCTCACTTTGAACCTTTTGAGAAAGAGGCAATTCAGTTTGCTATTTTACACTTGGAGGGAGATGCACATGATTGGTGGTATAATGGGATGATTACACAAGGTCATAGCCTTGTCATGCTACTTATGTTGATTTCACTCAGAGGCTAATTGACAGGTTTGACAAAACTAATCCTAAACTAGGACAATTTTTTCAGAAGGAATGGCCTAGAAGGACAACTCCGGACATAGAAGCTAAAAATGAACTAAGGAGGAAGAAGTTGTGTTTCTTATGCAAGGAACCTTGGGAGCCCGGTCATAGATGCCTTGGGAAAGGCAAAGCCCATTACATAGAGGTCACTTCCGATATTCATGATGATGGAGTCCAAGACACTAGTTCGGAAAGTGAGAATGCGGAGCAGCAATTAGTGCTTGATGCTACAGTTACAGGTGACACAGTACATGGTACTATTGCTACATTGTCAGGAGCTCCTAAGTATCATCCTTTTAGAGTGAGAGGAGTCCTAAAGGGACAGCGGATCACATGTTTGGTTCACAGTGGGGCCACTCATAACTTCATTGATGAGGGTTTGGTGGTGAAGAGAGGATTGCAGTCAGAGAAGTTTTCAGGTTTCAGTGTTATGGTTGCAGATGGATTCAAGATGAGTTGCACTAAGAAGATTCCACGGTTGAGTATCCAGTTGGGTGACTATATAGTTACCGATGATTTCTAAGTGGTCGGGATTGGTGATACCGATGTTGTTTTGGGAATCTAGTGGTTACATTCACTTGGCAAGTACATTCAAGATTTTCAAAAAATGGAGTTGGATTTTATGTCAGATGGGAGGAAATAGTGTTGAGAGCGTTGACGAATGGAGCGCCAAGGGTAGTGTCAACGAAGAGAATGGAAACATTGTTTAGACATGGTGATGTTGCATGGGCAGCCGAATGTTTTGTGTCTTCTAATTCCTCTTCTAGCAGTGACAAGCAGCATCATGTGGATATGCAGTCGGTGTCAGATAAGCACAACATGGTATTTGGAGATATTCCTCCTCATAAACCTCCTAATCGTGGATTTGAGCATGTGATTGAGATGGAGGAGGGCTCCAAGCCCATCATCACCATCACCACTCCTTACTGTCATCCTAGGAGGTTCAAGGAAGAAATAGAGAAAACGATTAAGGAGTTATTGGATATGGGACACATCAGGCCTAGCTCCAGTCCCTTTGCATCTCCGGTGGCCTTGGTGAAGAAGGATGGCACGATGAGGATGTGCATTGATTACCGTGCCTTGATTAAGAGGACCATCAAAAACAAGTACCTCATACCCAGGATTGATGAGTTATTGGATGAGTTACATGGAGCAGTTTATTTTTCCATTTTGATCTTCATTCAGGGTACCATCAGATTAGAGTCTGCAATGAGCATATTCATAAGACCGCATTCAAATGTCATTACAGGCACTATGAGTTTTTGGTTATGCCTTTCAGTCTTACTAATGTTCTCGTGACTTTCCAGTCATACATGAATCATATTTTCAATAAGCAGTTGCGGAAGTTTGTATTGGTATTCTTTGATGATATCTTGATATACAGTAAGACATGGGAGGATCACCTCAGGTATATTGACGAGGTGTTGTGCATCATGGAGGCACAATCCCTATTGCCAAGGCTTCCAAATGTGACTTTGGAATGACCGAGATTTTATATTTGGGACATGTGATTGGTGCTGATGGAGTTAAGGTACATTAGAAGAAGATACAGGCTATTCTGGATTGGCCGCCACCGAAGAACATTTTAGATTTGAGGGGTTTCTTTGGGCTATGCAGTTACTACAAAAGGTTTGTGAAGGGGTTTTCACAGCTGGCAGCACCTCTTACGAATCTCACTAAGAAGGGCGCATTCAGATGGTTAGTTGAGGCTCAGGCAACATTTGATATACTTAAGGGGGTGATGAGCACTTGTCCAGTATTGGCTCTACCCGATTTCTCTCAGCCATTTGTGTTGGAGTGTGATGCATCAGGTGAAAGGATAGGCGTTGTCCTCATGTAGAATAGACATCCCATAGCCTATGAGAGTAGGAAGTTGAGAGATGCAGAGCGGTTGTATTCCACCTATGATAAGGAGATGCTTGCCATCATGCATGCGTTGGCAAAGTTTAGACAGTACTTGGTGGGTGAAAAATTTGTGGTAAGGACAGACCACAACAGCTTGAAATACTTTCTAGAGTAGAAGGATTCAAATGAGAGGCATCAAAAGTGAGTAAGATTCAGGCATATGATTTTGATATTGAGTATGTTAAGGGGAAGAAGAATGTTGTTGCCAATGCACTATCCAGGATACCCACACTTTGCTCTATGTCAGAGATTTCAGCGGATTGGAAAGCTCACCTTTTGGTTGAGTATTCCAAGAATACATTTGCATGCGAGCTCATGGACGACAAGATTCAAGATGACAGGTATAAGGTGATTGACGATGTGATTTACTACAAGGACAGAATCTATTTGGTACCTAAATCTAAAATGAAGGATAAGATTTTGACGGTTGTTCATGACACTCCTTTACTAGGACATCCAGGATGCTTCAAGACCTACAAGCAGGTGCGAGAGATTTTCTCATGGAAGGGTCTCAAGGATGATGTCTTGCAACATGTTCGAGAGTGTATGACTTGTTAGTAGAACAAGTCAGAGCATACCTTCCCAACAGGTTTACTTCAGCCATTGCCTATCCCAGAATAGAAGTGGGAGAGTATATCTATGGATTTCATTACAGGTCTTCCGAAGGTCCAAGGAAAAGATTGCATATTTGTGGTTGTTGATAGGTTGACTAAGTATGCACATTTCTTTGCTATTTCATCCGATTATAAGGCACCTCAGGTTGCAGAGTTATTCTTTAGAGAGGTGTTTAGACTTCATGGACTTCCAAAAACCCTTGTCAGTGATCGGGATAGCAGATTTCTTAGTGTGTTTTGGCAGAAGCTATTCAAATTGGCTCGTACGAAGTCATCCCCGAGCACTAGCTACCACCCTCAGATAGATGGGCAGACTGAGATTGTGAACAAATGGGTGGAAGGATATCTACGCAATTATGTTGCGGGGCAGCAGAAGGATTGGATCAGGTGGTTGTATTTAGGAGAGCATTGTTATAATACCACCTACCACATGTCGATAGACATGTCTCCTTTCAAAGCCTTGTATGGTTACGCTGCTATGTCTTTTGTAGACTTAGCATTTGATGATCGCAGAGCTCCCAGAGCTAGAGAGATGATGCAAGATAGCCAGGATATCCTTAAGGTACTTAAGGATAATCTACACCGTGCTCAAAATCAGCAGAAGATGTATGCAGATACGCACAGGGTGGAGAGGACATTTGAGGTTGGTTATCTAGTTTTCTTGCGCCTACAGTCATACCGACAATCTACACTGAAGAAGAGTGGTGCAGAAAACTAAAGCCTTGGTTCTATGGCCCCTACAAGATTGTAAGGAGAGTTGGAGAGGTTGCATATGAGTTGGAGTTGCCCGAGGGTAGCCAAATTCATAATGTATTTCATGTATCTTGCCTCAAAAGGGCAATTGGGCAGCACATTACATCTTCTCCAGAGCTTCCACCATTGGATGAGGAGGGAAAACTCATACTTGTTCCTGATGCTATACTGGATGTTAGGGAGCACAGGTTGAGGAATATGGTGATCAAGGAGTATTTGGTTAGATGGAGAGACTTACCCCTTGAGGATGCTACTTGGGAAGGTGAATAGATTTTGTAACATCCAAGTTTACGGTAATGTCCCCTTTTTTCGAGTGATCACCCAACGGGGTCAGCTAGCCTATTTTATTCTAGTAGGATAAGTCGGGAGTTGCAAGGGAATAATCTAATTAATTAAATACTAAGTAATCCTAAGTCAAATTTGGATTATTTATATTTAACTAATTAGGCTGGACCTATTTATAATATAAAATGACTTTATTATAAAAGTGAGCCACTTGATAGAGAAAACAAAATAAAATTAAGTGAATTGCCAAAAGGAGGTCGGCAAAGGTGGAGGTTTCATTGGTGGCTATAAAAGAAGGAAAAAGAAAGTCATTTGATTCATTCTATCTTATCATTTCGCATTGGAGACTTTCTCTTGTTGGCTGCAACATAGGTTCAGCATATTCCAAGGACGAAAACCCTTAGGAATATAGGTGGATTGGACAAAAACCCAATTCCATCTTGACGTGGATTCATTACGGAATTCACATTTGCACTTCATTGGTGATTTGGAGGAGAGGATTGAGCTACAAAGCTATATTATTTTTTGCAGATTGGTGTGAAGAAGACCTAGGGCCAAAATTGTGAGATTTGTGGCCAAATACAATTTTGGCAAGGAAGATTCATATGCAGACTTGACTGTAGGTTTTTGAGCTTCATATTGTGGGTTTTATTATATTATAAGAGTTTGTGTAATGTCCCCATTTTGGGAATGGTCGCCATTAGAGAAGACTTGGGTTTATCACTTCACTTTGGGGACTTTGGAGGTTCACTTGGTGTTAAGGAGATGCTCTCATTCATGCCTAGACAAACGTTTGGTAACCTTACTTATAATTCCATTTGTAATCTCATTATGCACATCATCATGGAGGTCATCACTATCATTATTCCCTAGGCGCCCAATGAAATATGATACTTTGATGATAGCGCTTGAAGGAGACAAGATGACAATAAATTATATCTTTAATTTAATTTATTGTTTTTGGCACCCAAGTAGAGAAGGGAGGTCGGCCCTCTTGGAGGGAGATTATATTTCAAATAGAATGCTAAATGGCCTAGGTCGGCCCTAATTAAGAAGGCAAAAGTGAGGTATAAATATGGGAGCATTTCAAGGCATTATCATCATCATTCAATCATCTTTTTATTCGAGTATCTCTTGGAGCAAGACTTGGAGACGAAAACCTCAAGTCTTTGGGAGAATTTCGACGAAAACCTAGCTTCTCTTGGAGGATTCCATAACGGGAGTTCACTTGCACTTCATAGATTTTGGAGCAGATTTAGGGTTTCAGCAAAGCAGAGTTTATGACAGCAGCAGAGCAGACCTGAGTGTAATCATTTGAGAAGGTATTTTTAAGTGCTTTGAGTCTAGAAGACCTAGGGTCTATGCCCTAATTTGGTACAGCAGCATTAGAACCTTTCTCTTATCATTTTGTAAGGTCTAATTGCTTTGTAATTGACATTATATATTCAGACTTATAGCAGCAGACATCTGATTTGTTTTTCAGTCTATTATAGTTGCAAATTGAAATGGTTTTCCTTGCATAATTCATTGTGGATTACAAGTATATTATTGGGAAGTGTATTGGTGATGCTTTTGCAATATATTGGACATGTCTTTTGAGCTGAGATAAGTGTATGTTTAGGTCTGATATAAAAATTAGAACTTCATAAATTAGGGTTAGAGCAGAAAAATTAGAATTATAGTCAAATATCCCATTTAGGATATTACAGTTTGTACCCTAGGAGAGCACCATTCATGAGGAGCCGAATTTCAGACCTTTGAAGGTCCAAAACCCTACTTGCCGCCCTCTTGTAGCATGCCAATATCATTCATGATGGAGCGCCACCTTGAAGAAGGAAACCCTTACCGAATTTGAAGGATTCATGGAGTTTTTGGAGGCATTAAGGTGCATAAACAAGTGTCATTTCAGTTCACCCATCTAGGATTTCGAAGTTATCATCATCCATTGTTTGTCCATCACATTTCAAAGGGGCAGATCTGAGCTTGAATATGTATTGCTGATATTGCCTCATTGTTGGCCGCCAAAACTGGATCTGCACATTATACATGTATGTGGAGTTGTCATATGCATTGGTGATTGGTATATAACACTTCAAATCTTTAATTTGAAGCATCTATTTCATCTCTACAATCTGATTTAGTATTTCTGAGTTTATTACAGCGAAATGGGAATTTGTAATTCACTGAATTGAATCAAGTAAAGGTATTTTATTGTATGACAAATGTTTGATGTAATATCTAGCCGTTAGAGGTTGTATTTTGGCATTATTTTATGCATATATATCTGCTTTTCCAAATAAACACATTCAGAAATTAACCCTAGCAGCTTCATAACAAGGATTTGAAAAAAATAAAAATCAGAAATTTAGGGCAAATCTGATTAGGGATCTTACATTTTTTAGGGCCATTTTTGGGGACAGCAAGGGAAGGCAAAGGGGGCGGCTATATAAAATATAGGAAAAATTTTTAAAATATAGGGAAATTTCAAATATTCATATGATAACATTGATAAAGCATTTATCATATACATTATAGATCCTTAATAGATAACATTTGAGTTGAATTGAGAATTCACATGAGAATCGAACACCTTACTAAATTAGCAAATATCAAAAACTTAATTGCTTTCATAATTCATTGTCAATATGCATGTGATATTAAAAAATACAAAAAAATGCCCAAAGACTGCAAGTTTCAACTACAAAATACAAAAACATAGAAAGTATGCAGCTGCCCCTAATTTGCATCTACCAACACTGCATCAAAATTGGAGTCCTCCTCAAAGTCACTACCACTGTGAGGGGCTGCCTCATCCAATGGAATCCCAATCAATCCCTCATGTGCCTCCTTCTCATCAATCTGGGTGGCGTTTTCGGGATCAACATCCCACTGTAAAGGTAGAGTTTGTCGATACTCTGGAGTTTGTCGATACTCTGGAGTGTGTCGATCCTAAATTCGCAGAGCACTATGCATGGCCACTAACTTCTCTACTTGTCTAGAGGTAAGCCTATTCCTCTTGAGGGAGTGGATAAAACTGTATGTGGACCAATTACTCTCTGCAACAGAAGAACTGGCAACCTATAAAAGGAGACGAATGGCAAGCATCCTCAACTCTTGTGTATCCTTGTCATGCCATGTCCACCATCCAATAGGGTCAGTTTGAGATAATGTAGCTCTATCTATCTTCGACTTTGGTTTGTTGAATGTTGGACCACAAAGATTTGTGAAGGCAAGCCATTGTGTGCGAAATATACTCAACTCCTCATTTAAATACATCTTTCAAAATGCCTTCATTAACCCTTCTTTGACCTCTTCATCATCACAAGGAGGCAGCCTTCCAATCTTTGGTGCATACCATTTCCAATTTAGAGCAAAGGCTGCCCATATGAGGTGGGGTGTTCATAGTGTTCCACCTTCGCATCACAATGGGCTTAATATGTTGCTCATATAATCCCAAATTAGGATCCTTAGCAAAAATTGCTCACTTCATCTGCCCAAGTATACTATCGAACGTCCCATAGATCTCTCCAACACTAAGGGAGTCCATATCAGCATATTTAATGACCTCTACAACAAGTGAGATGAAGGAGTAAACATATCTGCAAAGTGCAAACAAAAATTTCAAAAAAGAATAAAATTATGAGACTCAAAGTTAAATGACAAGTTCGAAACTTAGAAACAATAAAATTAAAATATTAAAATCAGAAATTTAAAGAATAAAATCAGCAATTTAATATTTAATATTTATTAATAAAATCAGCAATTTATTATCAACAATGTCTTACCTCACAATGGACCACAAATCGTCATCAAGGATCCTTTGTTTGATAGCTTTTCCTTCAGTAGAGCTTGAATTAGGCCATCTACTACACTCTGAATTCACCATTATCAACTCTAGAGGCTCATGCACCTCAAGCATCTCTCTAACAAAATGAAATAACTGGCATATCTTGTCTTCACAGGTTTGAGGAATTCCTTCTTTGAAAAAGTCCTAAAGAGAGCGAGGCGTGGTGGTTGCAAATAAACATTTGAATATCTCTAGCTTCTACCACCACTTGCTTAACCCAATTTATCTTCCCTATATCTTTCAATGCATTGTTCAATGCATGAACACAACATGGGGTCCAAAAGATGTGCTTGTAAGCACCCTCCACCATCATGCCAGCCAATTTGCACACACGTGCTAAATCACTGACCACCTATACAACATTTGAGGCCCCAACCTCCTCTATGGCCTCTCTCAAAATGTTAAATTCGAAGTCCGCATCCTTGCACTTCCTTAAACAATCAACAACTCTAAGAAAATAAGAGTCAGTTGTGCATTTGGCTATGATGTTGATGAGCAATCGACGTCTAATATTGGTCCACCCATCCATGACAATAGAACAACTTGTCTTGATCCAAGTTTGTCTCATGTCCTCCATCACCAAACTCACCTTAGAATATTCTTTGTCAAGGAGGGTGTATTAAGATATTCTTTACTTAGAATCTCCTATTTTTAGTTAATGGTTAGTTTCTTGTAACGGTATGTAATTATAACAAGATCGTGTGTCGTTCTCTGGCAGTTTCTAAATATAGAAACCTGCTTTCTTTGTAATTACTTGTAACCTATTTAAGAGCCTTTGCTCTATGTGAATATCATCCAATTTTTTACCAATTACCTATGTAATATGGTATCAGATCCGGATCTGGTCGTTCTTCCTCTGCAAGTTGTGATTTCCGTCTGATGTTTTTCGTGGCCTTTCTGAGCTGTTTTTTAAGGACGCCTGTTCGCGGTTTATCTGAAGCGAACTCTGACTTAGCGTAACTTTCTACCTCACTCGGCTCGCATGCTCTGTCCTCCTGCTCGTCACGTCTGAAACCCTAGTGTGAGATCGCAATTTCTTCAAAGACTGGCGGTGTTAGATTCTTGGTCGTGTTTCTTCAAGTTTCTGGCTGCATGTTCCTAACCGCGACCCCCGTTTTTTTTGGAATGCGTTTGTTTTTTTTTCTGATCGTGATTTTGCTGTGATTGTGTCTACGAATTTCTGGCGACCTCCATTGTGATCTTTCGCAACTTCTGTGCATTTTTTTCACGACTTTCATCCTGGCCGCGAATTTACTGTGTTTTTGGGTCGCATTTTTGGTGCAAATCACAACAATCCTGGTCCAAGGGTTTCAAAGTCTGCCCCTACGCTTTTCTGGTCAATTCATGGCTACCATGCCCGCCTAGGGTTCTGCGACTTTTTGACTAGGGTTTTGATCCTCTGGTTCAAATCGGAAAAAATTTTCGTTTGCACATTCTTGGTGGGTTTTTTGAGATCTTTTCTGGGTACCTGTCGGATTTTTCTGGGTGCCTCAAAATTCGTGCCTTGAAATTTGTGCCAACGGATTTGTCTCGAAGTCTGTGCCTATAAACTGCCTACTGTGCATTGGAATCAGTACTTGGGTTCCGTGCATTTCAGCCTCTTCTCAGTACCTCGTTTTTCGTGCCTCGAAAAGCGTGCAAGATGGCGAGTTTGAACATCATGTTGGAAGGCAGTCAGCGATTTAATGGCAAAAATTATAATACTTGGAAGCAGCGAATGATGACCATTTTTGAATAGCGTTGCCTCGCTCAGATCATAGACGGCACTACCACTCATCCTGCAACAGCGGGTAAAGACCAAGATAAGTTTGACGAACAAACTCGTGAAGCAGTCATGCTCATTAAGCTATCAGTCATAGATGATCAGCTACCTCAGATTCCGGCTGGAAAGACAGCAAAGGAGATTTGGGACCATCTGAAGGGTTTGCATGAAACCTCCGACAAGAGCCGTGCGTTCTTCCTGAAAAATATACTGTTTTCTATCATGATGGATGAGAAGACATCTTTGCAGACGCACCTGAACAAGATCCAGGAGATCAAAGATCAGCTGGTGGCTATTGGTCGAAAAATGGAGGAAGAAGACCTGGTTGTGATCACTTTGAAAAGTCTACCTAAGTCCTATGAACATTTCATTGAGACTGTCAACATTACATCAGCGAATGTTGATCTGAAGTTTCCAGAACTCTGTACTATCCTCTTGCAGCAGGATCGCTGGAAACAATAGTTTGGTAGTAGTGCTTCTTCATCCTCTTCAGAGCAGGCTTTTGCAGCCAAGTTTCAGGCTCAGAATAAAGGCAAAAGTCAACCTCCACAGCAAAATCAGCCAGCGCCATCTCAGGACAGCAGTAAGAAGAAGAACATTCAATGTAACTACTGTCACAAGTTTGGACACATCAAGAAAGATTGTCGCGCACGTATCGCTTCTGAACAAAAGAAGCAGAGAGGGTCTCAGCAGAAGGCCCACAGTGCGGAGCACACTGAGCAGAAGGAGTCTGCATTTTACGCCTTCATGGCTAAAACCCCTGCAGACCATGCAAAATCCTCTGCCTGGTACATTGATTCAGGTGCTTCGCATCACTTCACTCATTGTTGTGACTGGTTTACAGAACTCTCCCCTTTCAGTGATTCAGTGGTCTTCGGTGGTCTTCGGTGGTGGAGAAGTGTACACAGTTGCTGGGAAGGGCACTGTTCAGCTTCAGTCTGGTGGGAGGAAAATCATATTCCTCAACATATATTATGTTCCTAGTATGGAACTTAACTTGCTTTCAGTCAGCCAGATCATGAAACATTCTCCCCACCTTGATGTGGTGTTCAGCACTCAACAGTGCTCGATCATCGACCGAGAGACCAAATGCACTGTAGCTGTTGGCATTGAGGACCATGGTCTTTATCGACTTGTGGATTCGGATGGTCCTCCTGAATCAGCCCTAGCAGCTCGACACTCTTCGGTTACTAGTCTCTGGCATCAGTGGTATGGGCACCTAAATGTGCACTACCTGTCTTAGCTCTCCCGACAGCACCTGGTAGATGGGCTCCCTGAGATTCAGGCTCAGAACTTCGGTGTTTGTGGATCGTGTCAAGCTGGGAAACAACACCGCACGCCATTCTCGACTGACGACTCCTAGCGTGCATCCAAGGTACTTCAGTTGGTTCATGTTGATGTTTGTGGCCCTATGAATACTCTTTCCCTTACTGGATGCAAATATTTTTTACTGTTTGTTGATGATTTCGGTAGGAAAATGTGGGTTTATTTTCTTAGACAGAAATCAGATGTGTTTTCAGTTTTTCAGAAGTTTAAGGCCTTAGTAGAAAAAGAGTCTGGTTGTTCCATTGTAACTCTTAGGTCAGATAATGGGGGGGAATTTTGTTCACATGCGTTCTCCAACTTCTGTGATACACATGGCATCAAACACCAATTGACCACACCCTACACTCCTCAGCAGAACAGTGTTGTAGAGCGGCGCAACCGCACTATAACTGAGTTAGCTCGTTCCATGATGGAGCACAGATGTGTTCCCAAGAAATTTTGGGCAGAAGCAGTTTTCACTATCATTTACCTTCTTAACCAGTCTCCGACCTATGCAGTTAAGAGGAAGACTCTTGAAGAAGCCTAGACTGGCCGCAAGCCGTGGGTCAGTCACTTGAAGGTTTTTGGCTCTCTTGCTTATGTTTGGTTTCCAGATGCCAAGCGCTCCAAACTGGATTCCAAGAGTCAAAAACTCATGTTCACAGGATACAGCGAGAACCACAAAGCCTACAAGTTAATTGACATTGAGATAGAACGTCTCATCTTCAGTCATGATGTGGTTTTTGATGAAGAGCGGGGACCTTTCTTCTCTGCCTCCTCTATGCAGCAATCCAAAGACCCGCTTTTGAAGGCTCCTGACTTGGGTGTCCGTATTCCCTGAAGTCCCCCTCGTGGGAGGGATGCTGATACTTCTTCAGATTCTGATGATTCTCAGTTTGACATCCCTGAGGATGATCCTGAGTATCCTCCTGATGCACCTGTTCTACATGATGCACCTGTTCTACCTATTGCACCTGTTCTAGAACCTCCTACTGCACCTGACGTTGGCCCGTCTACTCGTCGCCCCAAATGGTGGTCTCAGATGATTGCTGATCTTCATGATGATGAACTTGTTGAGGGTAGATCCTCCCGGAATAAGAGCAGACAGCAGCATACAGTAAACTTTGCTCTCATGGCCAATCTGCATAGTGTCTATGAGCCTCAGACGTATTCAGAGGCTAAAGGTATTCCAGAGTGGGATACGGCGATGGGATCAAAACTCCAGAGTCTTCAGAAGAACCACACCTGGGTCCTTTCAGACCTTCCTCCAGGGGAAACCCATTAGCTGCAAATGGATGTATAAAGTTAAGTACAAGGCTGACGGAACCCTAGACAAGTACAAAGCACGACTTGTTGCTCAGGGTTTCTCACAGAAAGAAGGCTTCGACTATGAGGAGACTTTTGCCCCTACAGCCAAGATGACTACCATACGGCTCGTCCTTGCCTTAGTAGCCTAGTTTGGATGGAAAGTCCATCAGATGGACATCAAAAGTGCCTTTCTCAACGGTGAGTTGCAGGAAGAAGTCTATATGACGCAGCCTCTTGGTTTCAAGGTTGCCAGACAAGAACAGAAAGTCTGTAGACTGGTCAAAGCACTTTATGGCTTGAAGCAGGCTCCAAGAGCATGGTACGTCAAAATCGACAAGTACCTCACAGATCATGGCTTTTAGCGGAGTCCATCTGACCCAAATTTGTACATCAAACATACTGGTAATGATATATTGTTGCTCGTTGTCTATGTGGATGACTTGCTCATTACTGGTAGCTCGGCACACCTGATCGATAAGATCAAACAGGACCTGTGCACATCCTTTGATATGACAGATTTGGGACTTTCACAGTATTGTCTCGGTGTTGAGGTTTGGCAAACTTCAAACAGCATCTTCATCTCTCAGTCAAAGTATGCTCGCAGTCTTCTGGATAGGTTCCGAATGCAGGACTGCAAACCTGCCTCCACTCCGATGGAAAAAGGCCTTAAGCTATCCGCTAAGTCTGACTCACCAGTGGTGGATGAGTCTCTGTTTCGACAGCTAGTAGGCAGTCTTATCTATCTAACTGCTACTAGATCCAACATCAGTTTTGCAGTCAGCTACATTTCACGTTTTTTGACAGCTCCTAAGGCTGTTCATTGGGTAGCGGCTAAGCATGTGCTACGGTACGTGGAAGGCACTTCTAACTTTGGAATTCTTTACACAAGGAATTCTGATCCCACCCTTAGAGGCTTCACTGATTCAGATTGGGCAGGTTCCATTGATGACAGAAAATCAACTTTTGGGTATGTGTTTAGTTTGGGCTCCAGTGCTGGCACCTGGACCAGTAAGAAGCAACACGCTGTAGCACTCTCCTCCACAGAAGCTGAGTATCGCGGTGCAGTAAAAGCAGCTTGTGAGGCAGTTTGGCTTCGCCGGATGCTTGCCGATATGCAACTATCTCAAGCAGGTCCGACTCCTCTATTCTGTGACAATCAAGGAGTTCTCAAACTTGCCAAGAATCCGGTCTTCCATGAAAGAACCAAGCATGTAGAGACACATTGTCATTTCATCAAATCATTGGTTGAAGACAGATCAGTTCAGTTGCTGTATGTTCCGACTGCGGATCAGACTGCTGATATTCTCACCAAGTCCCTTAGTCCTGACAAGTTTGTAAAATTCAGGGGGTCTCTTGGTGTAGTGAATTAGTTGACCATTAAGGGAGGGTATTAAGATATTCTTTACTTAGAATCTCCTATTTTTAGTTAATGGTCAGTTTCTTGTAACGGTATGTAATTATAACAAGATCGTGTGTCGATCTCTGGCAGTCTTTGGCAGTTTCTAAATATAGAAACCTGCTTTCTTTGTAATTACTTGTAACCTATTTAAGAGCCTTTGCTCTATGTGAATATCATCCAATTTTTTACCAATTCCCTGTGTAATAGGGTGGTGCATAGTTTATGATCTCCAGGGGGGCAAATGAGGGACCAATACAAGATACATCTTTGATCATTTGTTTGAAATAAGAAAAACAAGCCACATGAAATGAGATGGCATGGGTATAAATAAAATTGGCAATGAAAGACACTGCCATATCCCGTGCTTCTTATTGAACATACTTGCAACTGTCCCTGGCCTCTCACTAGCACTAGTCTTTCTCTTTCTTCGTGCGGCAACATCACTACTACCACTACCAACCATGGATGGCATAGGCATAGCTCATTGTGCAGACTATACTGGCATTGGCTCACCCTAAGGCCTTGTTTCCACCTCCATATGTAATCTATGAACCTCTACCTTCTCATCCTCCTTTATGTCTGGACACACCTTAACACCACAACCTATAACACCCAAGAAATGAGACCATACCCTGGTGTAGCTCCCTCTAAAATCTATCTTGCAAATATGACACAACTACACCCTACTCCCCCCATATTTTTCTTTTTTGACATCTAGGGCTGTCAAAAAATGGAGAAGAGATTTTTTAGAATTAAAAGGGCCCTTTGCATAAGGTTTCAAGACAATGAAAGGGCACTCAAATGGGTTTTGTGGTTGCTCTCCTCCACCCCCAACACTCCCACACCCAGATGAACCCCCAGTTGAGGCTAAAATTCTAACATTTATTTCATTTTATTCCACTTCATGGTCACTACTCTCATTGCCACTGATGCTCATGTTGTTTTGTGAAAATATAATGCAAGTTCAAACTGAAAATTGAAAAAAAAAAATCAGACATTTCTTCTTTTAATCTTCGGGAAAAATTTAGAAAAAAAAATGAAAGAATGACTTATCTCTTTCACTTGTTTTGCCATCTCACTGCTAATGCTGCCCTAGATTTGATTTCTCTTTGAGCTGCACCTTCAAACCCTGCTCAAAAAAACTTAGATTTCTCCTTCAACTGCTGCAATGTTTTTGGCATGTAAAAACCATGTTAAAATAAAGAGGAAGGTAATTTTCTCCATTTAAGGCGAAGTGGGGTGTGGGGGCCCACATAAAAAGGAATAATTTTATTTTTTAATTCTAGGCCATGTTTTCTTTTTTTTAAATGTTGACTTTTCCGCAAGGATGGCCACCCGTCCCGGGGACAGTCGGTCATCCCCGAAACGTCCCCTAGACCTCCCTGAGTTTCCAGGACAGGAGAGGCAATCTTTTTTTACCAGGGACATCCCCAAGGCATCCCCACGTCCCCGGGTAACCCTAACTTAAACACTATTTTTGGGACATGCAATGTATTGGCACGTGCCAATGCATTGGGATGTCTATTTTCATGCATTAACTATTTTTGCACCTTCTTTCACATCCAAGTTCCATTTTTCATCTCGTTTGGTACATTGGAAATCATTTGTCATTGGCTATGCAAAGAAACTCATTAGCGCTTGAAAGTAGGACATCCATGAACATGAATTTGGCAATGACTGTTGAATCGAACTATGATTCTATATGGAAAACATTGTATGGATACAACATGTAGGAGAGATGGGAGAGGGAGGAGGAGGCAAATTCCAATCAAAATTAACAACACAAGGATCAGAATATGATCCACTCTTTGCAAAATTCGAGATTGCTTTAGAAAAAAACTTTGGCTCTTTGGTCCCATACACTCGTGTGTGTTGATAAAATCATTTCATTCTATTGTATGACTAACAAGCATTGAAGTAGTTTAGTCTCACCTGGGGAAACACCACAAAAAAAAATCAATTTAGCTGATTATCTGGACTCTGGATCATAGATACTCATGGCACATAGATTATTGCATAACATGTGCATTTTACAAAACGCTTTGCAAATTCTAGCGGATGATAAATTTGATCTTTTTGGGGAGAAGTGGAAGACAAATTTGAGCTATTTGGGGAGAAATGAAATAAAATAGCGGTTGGGAGTAATGTTACCGCTCCTTTCCACCGCCAATCTTGAGCAATTCTCCATAAAGCTCCACGTCCCAGTTCACATTCAAGCCTTTCTGCACAATTCGAGATTGAACTTAGGCAGACTAATTAAAGGGAGGCATTGAAATATGAAATAGACGTATGATGAAAAGCAAAAGATCTCAAACCTCTTGGAAGGCTTCATTGAAGGAGACTCTGTGACCATCCCGCTCTGTGTCCACCAGCACGCCATCACAATCAAAAAGAAGCGCTTCAGGGAGAGGGAGAGCTGCACATTTTACCACTCTTGCGCTTCTTCTGCTACGCAATTTGGCACTGCGGTGCCCAGTTTCATGGTGAAAGTGAAGTCGAGTGAAGCAGAGTATTTGCTTCCCCGTACAATGGATTGGATTTGGCCTTAACAAGAAATTGCATGACGAGGTAACTCCGCCACCCATGCTTTGCTGTTCTCCTTCCCTCTAACCAGATAAGCGTTTCACCCGAGCCACATTTGTAATTGTTGGATATATCGATCATTTCCAATTACTCGTTACGACCTCTCTTTAATCGTCTGCTTCGCTTCATTACATTATCACATTTAGAGGGTGCTTTCACTGGTCCCATGCAGCCCTTTAGATTATGGTTTCTATGGAGGGATATTTCTAAGTGGATCAAAATTAAGAGTTTATTTTGAAGTAAGGGGTTTATTGGATTTTTTGAATGAATGAATTTTAATGACGTCCATGAGACTAAGGAGTCTAAGGGATCAAAAGCCACAGCCCTAAGAAATCTTCAGGGTCTTTTTGATATCATCTCTCTTACTATGAATCTTAACCAAGAAGCCGACCGTTATGTGCAACCTCACTTCCTCAAAGAGTTTGATAATACTGCCCACCTTTAAGTTGTTTTCATATTGATTCCAAATATCTTCATAGGCAACACACTCAAAGATGAAGTGTCATTCAGTTTCAACCACATTTTTGTTGCAGAAAATGCAAATCCTATCTTCCCAAGCTTCTTTGGGGATCGTCCATCTCCTAGTTTCGCATCTCAAATGATAAGAACTAGTCCTCAATTGTGCCATTAAAATTCTAGCTTTACCCTTAAGAGCGGCATGCAAGTAGGTTTTTTTCCCATGCTCCCAAGTGGGGTTGAACTCTTTGACATAATACAATTTTTTTCGGCCAATCTACTTAGTCCACATGGCAGTCCTGAATTTTTCTAACACGAGCTACTTAATTTCTTCTTTGGTTTTAGGACACTCGTGCAGCTTAATATCCCATTTGTTCATCCACTTGCTATTTTGCTTCATCCACGTCTTTTTCCTACGATGTAACTCCTCCTCCACCACTACCTTAGGCCACCGCTGATTCTCCATGTTTTCCACCTTTTTTAGGTAACATATCAACCGAATTATTGCATATGCCTCCATTGAGAAGGTGCCCGCCTCAGCCAAAAGAATCTCATAAGGGACCGTAGCTTTTACTTTAAGACTACTGGTGATAAGATGCTTTTGAATTCTCTCTAATTGTCTCCATTTGTGATTTGACATGCTACTCCCCCAAACCTCGCAACCATAGAGGACAATTGGCGTGACTAACAGACCAAAAAGAGTCTTCTTGATTTTCCAATCCTAGAGCTCCACTTTCCTACACATGTTCTGGAGTAAGTAAGAGGCTCTCCAACCCCCTTGAATCCTCTTCGTTCTACAAGTATCCCAGCTAAGCCTGTTGTGGAAAACAATTCCAAGGTACTTGTATTCTTCTACAATATCCAACGAGCTCCCATCAAAATAAAGTTGACTTGTTGTTGCTTCCTTTTTAAAGAGAAAATCATGACTTTGGTCTTGCTAGTGTTCACTTGCATCCCGACTTCATGGCAAAAAAGCTCTAAAGCCTTTGAGTGCTCTCTCAAACCATGGGCAGTTTTTGCAACCATAATAAGATCATCAACATACAACAGTTACTTTACCACAAAACCTATCAACTGGATACCCCCACCTACCATTTTGTTTAACCACTCTTCAAGTTTATCGATGTATAAGCCAAACAAAGTGGGAGAGAGGGGACAACCCTGTTTGACCCCGATATCGCTACCAAAGCACTCTGACATACCCTCTCTAGTCCAGATTTTAGCTCTAACCTGCTCATAAAGCTTGTGAACAATAGCCCTATACTCATCTGGAACCCCAAGATCTTCCATCCTGCCCCAAAGTTTGTCCCTGGGTACCATGTCAAAAGCCTTTTTGAAATCAACAAAGCAACAAAAGGCTTCCTCTGCTTGAGTGTCCCAAACTTTTTCAATCAAATGCCTAAGAGTGACGCAGTGATCTATGATAGAGTGTTTTGGCCTAAAACCAACCTGCCCTTTTGCTCTTTTTCCTTCCTTTTCTGCCCAATTGTTGATCATGCATTCAATCAAGCTCTTGAACAACTTTCCAAGAAGAGAATTAACCATAATAGTCCGATAATTAGAGGGATTATTGACATCTCCACTCTTGAAAAGAGGAATAACGACACTAGTTGTTCACTCAGTCGGAAAACCCCCTTGCATAATGCCTAAGGTATCTAGATTAATTTTGTTATATAAAATAAATCGACATTCAATTTGTTACATAGAATAGATCTATGCCAGAATATACATATTATCATATATTATTTCATCATTTGCAATTGTTATGAGTTAGTCGAGGTTGAAAGTTGTATAATTGTTTGCATTCCTTTAATTAGCTTAGATTAATATAAGGAAAGTGTTTTCCTTCATTTGCAACTTCATTTGCAATTGTTATTAGTTAGTCTAGATTGAAAGTTGTATAATTGTGTGCATTCCTTTAATTAGTTAAGATTAATATAAGGAAAGTATTTTTCTTTACAATATATGATAATTTGTATGTTCTAGCATAGATTTAGATGTTAAGAGATATCAGTTTTGAGGTGCCTACCTATTTTATATAACAAATTCAGCATCAACTTATCCTATGTAACAAATTTAATATAGCCACCTCAAGGTTGATATTTCTTGTCATCTTTTAGACAGATGTACTTAAGATACCTATGTTAGTATTATTTTTCTTAAATATTAATAATTTTACATGTAAATGGGTGTCAAATTTAAGTTAAGGGATTTTTGTTAACACACATTGTGATCCATTACAATCCATCCCTTGTTGCCATTGTAATTACACCTCTTGACATAATTAATTTGTTTTTAAATGACATACAAGCTACTATAGACATAACAGTCCCTAAGCTAGTGGAAGAAACTTTCAACTCCCCCTCTCCAATACCATCTAAAAATTTGCAGCTATAAATGTGGAGCTCTTGTTTTAAAGGAAAAGACTGAATTTAATCTTATAGTTACTTTTAATATTATAGGACTGCCTACGAAGTAAAAATAGGAGCCCAAGCTCCTTCCATGAGACTACTTCCTTAGCTAAATATTTTTTAACAATCATTGCTCAAACCTTTTAAGAGATTTATTTGGGGTCAATTGTCTTTTTGAAATAATACTTCATATTTTATTTTTTGTAATTTCTAAATTTAAAATGGGAAATTAAAAAAGGGAAGATAAAATATGCAACCACATGGTTAATTTGTTGTTAAGTTGTACAATTCCAATCCCCCTTTCCATTTATAGCAAACAAGCAAACTAGAATGTTATTTAGCAAGGAAGATAACAATCCTTTATGGCTAGCAAAAGAGGAATAGCATCAATGAACAAGATGTTCAAAGGATAAAAGGGCCATTAACCATTTTGGTGATGAATTATTGACTCTATGTGGCATGTATGGTTTGATTATTTGTAATGGATTGAATATGCAAAAGAATTTTCAAAAAATACATGCAAAACTTATAATGGAGAAAGTGTTGTTGATTATGTCATTTGCTTATAAAATCCAATAGAGAAGATAATGGAAGTAGTGATTGAAGATTCTCTAATAGAATTAAAATCAAACCATAGCCCAATGTGTATAAACCTATCATGGTAGGAAATCAATCAACAAACAATAAAAGTACAACCCAAACAACAAGCCCTAAGAAAGGGATACATTCGCATAACCCAAGAGAATTGTTTAATCTTCAAGGAAAATCTAAAGTAAAGTACCCATAAGGAGGAAAAAGAAACAAAATGCAAGATCTCAAAAGTTGTGAGTTAACAAATATAATTCAAGAGGCACTAAAAAGATGCAAAAGGAAGAAAAATAGGAAGAAGAAAATGGATAGTTTTCCAGCAAATGGTTGGTATGATAATGATTGCAAGGCTACAAGGAGAACTTTGAAAGAACCTAACAAAGAGGAGGCAAACTAAAAGTTGTACAAACAAAGTGAAAGCAAAAAAAGAGGAGTTTGTGGGCACAAGGAAAGACAAACTAATATATTTAGAGAAGATTAATCCAAAATTATTTTGGAGGGAACTCTAGCAAATAAAAAATAAATCGAGAATAACATTATAGTTGTCCAATTGCTGGAATATGTAAAGGAATTGTATGAATAAGAGTCAACAGAAGAAGTCCCTCACATAGTTAGTGCAACATCAAAATTATTCACTTTATAGGAGACTAAGGAAGGTATTAAGATGTTGGGAATAAGTAAGGCTTATGAAATGGACAAGCTATAAGTAGAATACCTAAAATGGGAGTATAAATCCTAGCCCCTCACATTAAGAAGATATTCAACAACATCATTCAACATGGCTTTTCAAGAGATTAGACAACTAATCTAGCAATACCTCTCTAGAAGAGTGGAAATATAAACAACCCTTCTAACTACTAGATCATTGTGATCAATCTCTTGTTTGCAAAGTTATTTAGAAGCATGGTTGAGCATAGAATCAACAAGTGGGTAGAAGAAAAAGATAAGAGAGCAAAAAGACAAGTAGCTTTCAAACCAAAACACTCAAAAACAAACCATAGCATTACTTTGAGATATATCTTTGGAAAAACATGGAATGAAAAAGGGGGAGCTAATTAATGTTTTATAGTTTCAAGAAAACCTTTGGCACAATTCCTAGAAGTAAACTATAGAGCAAAACGGAGGATCTAAGCATACCATAATAGTATAGAGTAGTCATTCATAGACTTTATGAGGAGGTTTGAGTAAAAATCAAAACTCAATAAAGCCTTTCAAAAAGCTTTAGGAGTAACATAGGGGTTAAGAAAGGATGCCCACCATCTCCTACCATGTTTGGTTTATATATTGACAAATTAGAAGAATAGCTAAATCTACAAGAAGGGGATGATCTTCATTTGGGGGAATATGTTGTGAAGCTTCTTTTGTACACAAACAATCTCATTTTGATTCCAAGGTCCACTCAAGGGATAAATAGCACTTAAAGACCTTAAAGCACTTTTGCAAAGAGATGGGCATGCAAGTAACCATTATCAATATCAAGAGCTTAGCTTATTTTGAAGGGGATCTCCTATAAGAAGTAATAGATTACAAATATCTTGAGATAGACTTCAACAACAAGCATAGTCGGGTAACATGCAAAAGGAAGAGAATGGGAGGTTGGAAAGCACTCTTTGCATTGTAAAATAGAAGCAAAGAGGTTGAGTTATGGGAAGTTAGAAAGCTAGATGAATCTTACTTGGGATTTTAGTAATTTTAGTGGTACTATATGGCTGTGAAGTGTGGGTTGGTAGCACATTAAAAAAAAATGAAGACAAATAGAGAGGATTCAAAAGTGCCTAATTATAAGCAAATTCAAATAAAAGATATGTTTCCTTATGAGGTTCTTGTAGCAAAAACATATACCTTCCCTATTGAGGTAGCTGCTATGGTTCATCTCCTAAGATATTTGAATAAAATTGAATAGATGGAGGAAAACAAATGGCCTAAGGTTGTCACAGTTAAAGAATTTTTCAACAAGAGAAAGAAAAATTGGATGAACCAAAACAATAAATAAATGAACAAATAGAATATCAACTTGAATGCATGTTCAAATAACAAGAAAGACATAGAGACATTTATTATGAACAAATTTCACATGGTTATGTGGGAAAAAGGTATTAGGGAGAAAGAGGAAATATTATTTTGATGAATTTAATCCTACATGTGATCACCACCAAAAGGCCCACATAGGGGCAAATATCACTTGAAGAGCAAAGATGATCATATCCCTATTGGAAATGTTGTCATTGATGTCAAAGGTGCATACACATGTCATTGATATTAAGAAGATACTCATGAATAGACGAGAGTACAAGAACATGTTATCATTGATGTCAAGAAGGTGAATGAACAAGATCGTTATCCCCAACGTCAAAGCTTGAGATTGTTGGTGAGATTGATGTCTAAGAGATCGTTGTGGAGATTGTTGGATTAAGATGTATAGATGAGAGTATAGGAAATGAGTGTCAATGTAGCAATATCATTGAATGCAAGGTGTAAATATCGTCATGGACAAGATTGTTGTCAAGGAAGTATAAATGAGATTGTTTTTATATGGAGTCATTGATGTCAAAGCAAATATGAGTTTCCCATTATACATTCTTGTTGAAGAAATTGTGATAGTGGAAGGCCGACTTAGAGATATGTATATGTTTAAATTAAAGATTTAAACATAATAAGAAAAGACGTTGAGGGATAAAAATAAGATAAATAAATAGTGAGACCAACTCCTTTTGAAGAATGTGTTTGAAGAGAACAAGATCGATCATATATAGTGCTCAATTGTTAATCAAAAGATATTACAAAGCCTGTTGTTGATAACTTGTGGAGCAACGATCACTATTATTCATTCCAAGTGATACATATAATATGCAATATGGATTGATTCATAATAGAATTCATCCAACAATTGCAGAAGAAGACAAACTGTGTTAGTGAATAAAGACAAATTCATAAAGGACAAAATCAAATAAGACAAAGATCAACGACCCCATAAAGGACAGCAATTTTGTTAATTAACAAAGACAAAAAGATAGTTATAAGGTGTGATCAGATAAGAGACAACAACGCTTATATTTATGTGAAAAGTCAATGATCATTATATGAAGAAGTGCCAATATATTTTGTGAGGCGCAATCAATTTTTGTTAATGCAAGTATTAAATATGAGTAGTGCAGATTATGCTTGAAGAGGTGTGAATTAAAATTAATGAATAAGTGAGTATTAGTAATGTGAAGGGGCAACATTAAAAATAAAGAGACATCTATTTTCAAAGAGATACATCTTTTCATGAAGGTATGAAGGTATAAAATGTCATTTGTGGAATGAGAAAAAAAGAAATGTAATGAATATCATGTGAATATTAGAACAGATATAAAAAGAGAATAGGCAAAAAAATGAAGTCTAATTCTGATTTATTTTGAAAAGGAATATGTGCGACTATGAGAGAAGAATACATTACCATGTTATAATCAGTTTTATGTAAAGAAGTTGTGCATGAGTTAGATCAGTTTTTTGAGGAAAGAAAGTGTGTGATCAGATTTGTGAGAGAAGAAAGTATTTGTGTGTGTGAACCTGATTTGAAAAGAAAAGACTTACATCATACAGAATCAGAAATAGTGATTAGATTTGTGAGAGAAGAAAGTATTTGTGTGTGTGAACCTGATTTGAAAAGAAAAGACTTACATCATACAGAATTAGAAATAGTGATCAGATTTTTGAGAGAAGGTTATTGTGTGGATTGTGATCAGATTTGGAAGAAGGATATTATGTGAGTTGTAATCAGATTTGTGAGAGAAAGATCATGTGAAGAAGTATACTATATCATCCATTGAAGGATTAATAGGTTGGAGCCTATCAAATAGAGGTTGGAGCCTCGTGTTGGGTTGGAGCTCGGTTTGTGTAGAGATTGGAGTCTCTAATAGGTTGAAGCCTATCAAATAGAGTCTGGAGCCTCTTCTGGGTTGGAGCTCAATTTGTGTAGAGATTGGAGTCTCTAGTAGGTTGGAGCCTACAAGACCCAAAAGGGTTTCCATGTAAATCATGTGTTCTCATTGTGTTCTTAATTTCTAGATCTTGCATATGTGTAGTTGATGTGATTGATTGAGTTTGGAAAAGTAAAAGTTTCTATTATACTGATTCATCTCCCCCCTCTCAGTATAACCATGTGCTCATCAATCCTGATTGAGGACTAACTCAAATTAGCTTGCATGTGAAATGAATAGATGGAAGAGACCAAAAGAAGAATAGGATGAGAAGACGTGTATTTTGCACAACCAACACAATTGAGTCAAAGAAAAGCACTTTATTTTACAGTGCAAATCTTATAGTGACGTTTGAGCTAGATATGTAGATACTCTTGAAATGGATTATTTACATTTATTTAAAGAGGAGAATGTTTAGAAAATAGGAGGATTTATCATCAAAATAAATAGAAAAATATTAGCATTATAGAAAGATAAAATGGTTGGGTCAATTGTCCCATAGGTTGCCTTTGTCCTTGTTGATGTTAAAATCCTTCTATTATATTATATTCTACAACTATTTAACTTTCTTACTTAACCTTTAAAAAAAGTAATAACTAACTCCATGGGACTGTGTTATTATTCAAAAAGGAAAATATGGTTTCTTCTTAGTTCACCATGTTTGTTATCTTGTTGTAAGAGAGAAGAATGTATATCCAAGTACACTTTTCTCTACTCATTTTACACAACTTTGTATAGATGACTTTATGCATGGTTTATTATATTTGTTAGCTCTTTTGCCACATTGACTACCTAATTCAACATTTTTTAGGCCACATCACTCTACTCAAACACCTATGATGCATTTCTCATGACATTGTATACCATGGAGTGAATCTCACTTATGATATTGTCGTGTGCCAAAACATTTGAATTATGTGTCTAGGGATTGTATTTAAAGGAATTGCCCTAGGTCATTCTAATCATTGAAAAACATAATTCAACAATTGTGACAACATATTTTCACATTTGTCACAAACACTAATAAGTTCTAGGTAGCAATTACTCTATTTACATGAATATCCGACTCCACTGTCATTCTATGTTTTACTACTATTAACTTAGTCTTGGGGTCTAATTAAGGCATAAGGAAGTCCTAAACTTTAATCCTTGCATAGTAGATCTCAATAGTGCTCCTTAGCACAACCAAGTTTTCCTTACCTCATATATACATTAGGCAGGTGCTAAAATCCCAATTCTACTCATAATGGAATTGAACCCATCTAGACAAAATTGTGCCACCTAGACAATCTAATCACTATCATGATCATTTACTTGAGTCATGTTATCATACCCATCTCTTTATCAAAAGTTTAATTTCTATAAACTTATTATCCCTAGATTATTTGTAGAGGGTGTCTTTAATTCCTTCACATTTTAGTGAACTTCAATTCTTTTGAGTTTCAAATATGTGTGTTCTTATTTTTTCACCTTTATTTTAGATCTAAAATTGGTGTGTATCCTAATTATTTATTCTCCATTTTCAACTAGTGTTTTGCTCTAGTTTATTCCTTCTCCTTTATCAATAATTATTTGATTGCTATATTATTCACCATGAATCCTTATGAAACTTTGCATTGGGATTATATACATGCTTACATCAAGAATCATAACATTTTTTCACAAATTATCGTCTTATCCTTTGATCCTTGATGATATCAAATTATTTTACTAAAAGGATGATGCTACATGTTCTATGAGTGAATTGGTTGAATGCTTATTTTAAAAATTATCATATTTCATGGACTTTGTTAGAACTTTTCCTTCCATTTAGAGGGCTTCATTTCATTTTACTATATGATTCATGATGATTATACTCCTTATATGACAAATAATGATGATCTAGCCCTAATTTTTATTGCTACATCCAAGGATCATAATAAATGTTATGATGTTGTTACAACTAATGATGGTACAATTCTTACATCTAGGGATTCTCCTATGTGCGTACCTAATGATTCATTATTTCTTAAGGAGCCTAGTGATGTTTGTTCAATTGATATTCATACTTTACCTCCACACTCACATGGTGTTCCTTTACATAATGATGATGATATCCCCCATGTAACTCATTATAATCCTTCTTTTATATCCAATGGTTCATGGTATATTGATGATGTGTTGATCTGAATCTAATTCAGAGGATAATACCTGGCAAGGAATCTGCGGTATTATAAGAAATAACAACAAATGGTTTTCGAACAATCTAGGAAACTCATTGAGAAATGTATGCCTCCAAAAACTTATTTATTCATTCAAATTCAAGTTTTTATACATTTATAAGGAATATGAAAGGTCACCTTGTCCTTGGAATTCGAAATAGAAATTTGGGAGGTGACAAAACTAACTAACAAAACTAAAATTTTCAAAAAAACTATCAAATTCAGAACCCCAACTTGGCAGGGTCATAACTCCTAGCCATTAGGTCAAAATTCAGACTTCTTAGAATTGTTGGAAAGATCTCCACGAGAACTAGTTTGAGTTTCTTAAAACTATGCCTTTGGCTTATTAATTTAAGCAAGTGATGAAAATTTCAATGCCAAATTCGTCTCCAAAGGCCTCTGAAAATGCAATTTACTAAGATGTAGAAAATACCAAAAAATTAGATTTTGATATTTTATGTATTTACCTGTACATATGCCACCCAAATGCTCCTAGATTGATATGGGATCATTCATCCCCCCTTGAGAAGAAATGGGCCCCATTTTACCTATGCTCTATAGTAGATGAGGAAATCATGGTGTAATTTGATCCTTGGTGAGCCACTTCCCTTGGTGAGAAAATTGTCCAGTCTGTACCACACAGTAGAGAGGAATCTATTGTTTCTTCAATGTCTTCATAATAAGATTAGTTACCTGATTAGATGCTAATGGAATAGTTGTGTCTGGGTTTAGCTATGTTTGATGAATGTGCTCAGCAACTTCAAAGGTGTCCAACAATGGTGGGAAATAGGGACACAACAACTCAATGTTGAAAACAGAATGCAGCCCCAAAAATGGTGGGAGGTTGATCTCAGAAGCATTTTCACCAATCTTCTTGATGATGGTGTATGGCCCATAATGAAGAGAACAAAGTTTCCTATATGGTCCCTAAAGCCACTCTTTTGTAGATGAAGCCACGCCTTGTCTCCAACCTAAAACTGACGAGGTGTACGATGTTGATCATGTCTGTCTTTATACTTCTGATTGATTTGCTTAGTGAGAAAATTAGTGATAGTGGCTTAAATGATGAAAAATATATCCTATTCTTAACATGATGTGCTTGATGACTTCTTGTGCATGATGACATTTTAAAGCATGTGCTTTAAGAACACCAATGATAGAGACATTTAATAGAAATGAACATGCAATGTTACATGTTAGATTTGTCTTATCTTCACCTTATTATCACATACACGATGATGATACGTTTATGTTCATGCATTTGGAGACACTTTTGTTGGTGCAATAAAACAATTATTTAATTCATGTTGTGGTTCTTACCTATCATTCCATGTTATGTCATATGTTTTCATGGATTACTTTACTTTTGTCCCTAGAGCTTGTTTGTCTAGTGATTCAAATCTTTTAAATTCCTAGCGTCCATTCCTTCGAACATATTATAGACTCATCTATGTGTCATGTTGATAAACCATTCTTCAATGCTTATTGTCACATCTCATTTTTTATGGACTATATTATTATTCTAGATTAATGAACATTTACCATGATTGTTTTGTTTTGAGTAAGTTTCACATGTGTGAAAGTAATTAATGTGAAATTATATTTGAGTAAATTGGAAAATTGATTTAAAAGTTAAATATTATCAATGTGATTATAATGATTTGCTTCAGCTATGTTTTGGAGACATTAACCTATTGACATCAAGTTGAGTGAGAATAAATGCAGGTACTCGTCGAACATGAGAACATGGTTGAGGTAGAGGTGTTCTAGCCACTTGGCAAGAACTGATGGGATGGTTAACCTTGATGCAATCACACACTCACGTAGTTTCATGTTGCATTTTGAATGGTTATTATGCATCATTGTGTGGATGCTAAATATGATTGATGGTTAGATACTTAGAAAAATATTATGTTTTTAATTATTAATGAAAATCCTTTTTGAATGCATGATTTGATTATAATAATTGAACGTCTTTTCGAATTATATATTTTAATTGGCATATTGTATTTTTAAATAGTAAATATATCTGGTTGTATTTTATATATGTATTAAATAAATAATAATAAATGTTTTCTATAGATGTTTGGAAGACAATATGTAAAATAGATTTAAATAATTATATTAAATTATAATATATATATATATATATATATTATTTTATTATTTCACTTCTTGATTTATTAAAATAATTGTGTTTTAGTAAAAATAGTTAAAGAATGTTAATAATAGTGTTATTATAATTAGAATTTTAAATAAAAAGAATTAAAAAGCAACTTTCTGTCATGCATGCGACAGTAAGCTTAATAAAAGATATTATATTAAATAAAATAGAAATTTAGAGCTTTTTAAATTGGCAATTTTCATGCAAACGGAAGAAGAGCTCCAGTTAACTGAAAAGGCAGTGTTTTTACCTAAAATGGGATGCCAAAAATAAGGCAAATTTTTAATAAAAGAAGAAGCGCTCAACAGAAGAGAGAACCCATGAATTTGAGCATAGAGGAACGTCTTGTGTAGCAGGGAAGAGAGGACGTGGTTATGGTTTGGACAACAATATGCAAAAGTTTGCCCAGTGACTGCAACAAAGAATAGTCTTCCCTCTTTGACAACTAATCCAGGTATTTTACTAGTTTCTCATTGCAATACATTTATGGTGAATTAAAAACTGTTAAGCATAGATTTGTTTTGGCTTGTGAAGCTATGATCTTTTGGTTTAATTTGTCCTATGTAGTCGGCCTATTCTTCCTTCACCGCTAGTAGCCTTTATTCTCAGTATTTGCTGTGGCATCCATCTACATCTTCCTTAGCCGCTATATAGTTATTTTTGCTCACTTTTTCTTTTCATCTATTGTTGAGATCGTTCCCTTCTGTGTTTTTGTGATCGACTTCTTTTCTTAGGCGTCAACCTACTTCTTCCCGGTCACCGAGTTCCAGGTATGTGTTTGACTTCTTAGTGTTGTTAATTCCTCTATTTACCTAGCAACGACCTACCATCTAGAAGTATTTACCCCTTTGAAAATCAGATTGAACTACCTTTAATTCATTCCTACCGCCAATCTATAAACTTAGGCGTTGTTATTGCATCGACTCTGTTGTTCTTGTTTTCTAGTTTTGCCTGAGCATGACCTTTTGCTGGCCATTTTAACTTCTTCCTGGCGATCTGGCTAAGTAAAATGCCTTCTTCTTGATCTTGATGTAGCCGTTGGAAAACACATTTAACCAAAATCCCCAGATACTGTTAAAATATTCTCTATCAGACATAGATGATACAACTGTTATCTTTCTGTATGTTGTTTGGAATCAGTTCTCGTTAAAGAATCAACCTCTACTTACTGATTAAAATGATGTGTGAATAATTTCTCGAACATAGATGAAACTATCAGTTTCCTATAGACCTTTTTTCTATTATTGTTTTGTTGTTCAAAACATATTTGTAAACATTATCACAACATGACAGTAATCTAATTAAAACGTTGTTCTCTGTTCATTTTTATTTATGCAACAGTTCCTATCGCAATTGCAATAGGAAGACTATTTTTATTGTTTCTGGACTTCCTGTCACAGTTGTGACCGTAAGGTTTTTTATTAAATTGTGAACTTATTTGGAGTGAGATAGTTCATGTCACAGATTTGATAGTGAGATTGCTTAAATCACTTAGAATACTATTTATATTGTGAATTATGATTGAAATATGGACTCGGTAATTATATCAATTTGATAAACTTATGGATGCAATTGTATGAACATAAGATGGATTATTGCTTGGAAAGTGTATTTCCTTGATTGATGTTTTGGAAAGGGATTTTTAATGATTTACTGGTGAACTTAGATACTTTTATTTTATTATTTATTTTCTTGCTTCTTGGGGAAAGAAGTAGTTTTATCTAGGAATGTATTGGGTTATTTTCTGGGCTAGGATGCCAAATGTGGATTTTTAGAGATGGCTTTTCCTCTTTTCAGGAATTGAACCAGCTTACTATTTTAAAGGATTAGATCTAATCGAGTTGACATTGAAAAAGATGTTTATTTTGTCTAGAAAACTTATTTATATATATCTCTGCCACATCTTGTTTTGAGACAATCTGCTTTTCATTATTTAGAATTGCACATTCAAACATCAAGGTTGCATCGGGTGTTCCCTCCTGCCAGTTGTTTCCAAGTACCTAGACATTTTCGCGCAGGTCTGGGTTTCCTTCGTTTCATGAAGGGATCCGGGGAAGTGTAATTACTTCATGGTTGGGTGGAAAAGCACCTAGGCCATGTTCCCGTCTCTCGGCTCGTAGGTGGTGGACCACTTGATTCGTGCGACTGATGAGTATTTTGATTTATTTGTTCTTATTGCACATGATTATTGTACTTGAAATTGGATGTATTATGGCATGAATGCCCATGGATTTTGTATATTATTTATAGTGCTTTTTACCTGGATTGAGCACGTGATTTTGTAAGATTTAATGACAATTGATTCATATTTGCGAGATTGTTCATTTTACTAGTGATATTGTAATTAAGCGGATTAATTACACCCTTTTTATCTTTTATATTGTAATTAAGCGGATTAATTACATATTTTTACCTTGGATATTGTGATGTTGTATTTAAGTGGATTATTTACTTCATTTACTTTTGTGATGAAATTATGGGCTTTACACTTATGATGACTCTCTTATGGACTATGTTATTGTTAGTGTAAATAAGGTCATTTTACATCTAGTTACCTTTTAACCTTTTCTAGATAAGACCTATTCACACTAGTTAAGTCCAACTTTGGGCATTTTACCTTTTTGTCTCACCTCATATTGATGAGACACATGTTTATCTTTTTGGTGACACCTAACTTATGTACATATGACACCTTTATCACACATGTCCTATGCACATGCAAGGTGGTTCTAGAGGCCACAACTACCTTCTCATCTCACCCCTTCTCTATATAATTAGGGGTTCATATGTAAATTGTAAGTTCTTTGGGCACACATATATTGTATGAATATTATTGCTTTTTTGGCTCTATTGAAATCTCTTGTAAAAGGCATATCATTGTTTTGTAGGATCCAATGGGCCGTGAGGGTCAAATATCAAACTCTAACATGGTATCAAAGCTCTAAATCTGTAAACACCTTCTCAAATTAGGGGGTTTTGGCTAAGAAATTTCATATGGTGAATCTTGGAGCCAAATGGACTTTGTCATTGTGCTTAGAAGGCTCGAGAGATGAATTTTAATATAAAATACTTGGTATTTCTGAGCTAAAAAAAAATTGGTGATTTTTTGGGGGAGCTTGGATTTTTTTGTAAAAATTTCATACTATAGCTATGCAAGTCATTGGTCTCTCAGCTCTATTGAAAGTTTTTATCTAGAAGATAATCATAATTTATTTGGTGGTATGTCAGAATGTACAGTGGTTTTATGCAAGTCATAGAGAATATTCTGTTACGGTGCCAACTATAAGGGTTTAAGTCGCAGTCATGTGAAGAACCTCTGTTGTGGCCTAGCACCCACCAACGCCAACTCTTGTCTTGTGAAGAACCACTGCTACCATACAGTGCTCCAACCTCTAGCTCGCAGTCGCCCATGTGATCACACTCCAATGCCTTAAGATTTAGAATGTGATCACCCATGTGACCAATGTTCAGTGTCCCAACACCTAAATCACTTAGCCCCTTACCTTTAGCCCATGGTGATATTAGAGACCAGGTCCCAGTTTCCATCCACCAAGCATGTTCCCATAATATTCCTTTGTTGACATCATGGTGACATCAACACTTTTTCCCCTAAGTTCTCAATCCCTCTCCATTGACATGTTTGTATTTTTGGCTCAACTTGAGGAGCCTCATTTTAGGCCATACAAAAAAAAAATGAGAATTTTTTTATTTAGGGTAATTTTCCATGCTCTACATTGTGGCATGATCAATTTGTAAATTTGATATTCAAATTTTTCTAAAATCATAGATTCTCAAGGGTAACCCTACACAATTCCTATTTTTGGAACTTCAGAGGGCTCGTTCGAGCACATAATAACTCCTTTTTGGGTCCCATTTTTTGAAATTGCCTAATTTTTCAAACACTACATAGTGGTGCTGTTAGTATTTCTTGACAATGTTTCAAAATTGTACTTTCAACATATGCCCATATTTTAAAATTTTATAATCATATGTCAACAAACCCACTTGGTGGAAATTGTAAATGCACTACATATAAAGTGCCACATCATTGCAAATTGCTTGGGGGGTCCATTGATTAAGTCAAGGGGGTAATATTTCTTGGTTGATTCATCTTGGGTGAGCTAATCATGTCTCTCACTCTCTCTCCTTTCCATTTGAGTATTCTACACACACCTCCAAAATCAATGAAGGTAAAATATGGTTACTATGGAAATAAAAACCATAACTAAGATGACTGTTTACTAAAACAGAAGAAACTTCTTCTAGATCATAATATTACTTTTAGATTCTTCTAATCCAGCACCCACAGAATCAACATATGGTCTCACTTAGACATCTTGTGAGAAAACAACATCTTTTGGGGATGACCAATGTAGTCTAATAACTTGCATTGGCATATCATCTCTTTCATCATCACCTGTTGCTACATCTGAATCTAGTGTTTATTCATCTACTTCTAGTGATTCTTTGTAGTAGGACATTGATATTAGTTTTCAAATCCATCTCATTGGGACACATTTCTACCAAACATATCATCGTTGTTTGTAGAGTTTTACATTGCAAATTTGGAAGACACAATTGAGGACATTTACCTTCTAATTGATGACAGCTTCAGTGGAGTTGCATCACCACCATCTTCTTTAGATTTCATGAGGGAAAATTAGATCATCTTGCTCTTTCTTTGCCTATATTTGCTTCTATAGTGGTAGATTTTGTAGATATTACCAATTTGACATCCTCTATAGAATTACCAAATTCTTATTGGTCTAGTTGTCTTGCCTATGCTGAGCACCATACATCCATGGTTACTATACTTGAATCTTTATGGTACCTGATTTATCATATCAACATTTGTCACAATTTAGAATTGGTTTGGAGATCTTTGAGCAGCATTGAAAGACATCATCTTGGGCATCATCTAGGTCTTTGGATAATGTACAAAATTCAGAGACATTCATTCTTGTTCTTGCATATTCCTATTTGGAATGGGAAGATATCTTGCACACATCTGTATTTTTGTTTCTTCCCAAGGGGAGAAATGTTGTTTAGCGATTGTGGATCATCTTCATCATCTAGCATCGAGCATCTACCAACACTACAGGAGGTAATTTGAGGGGAGGTTGCATGGTTTCTCTTCTCATTTAAGTTTTGGGAGGGAGCATTTCCTTGTCAATTTTTTGGGGAGTCACATAGACTTTCTCTCTTTTTCTCTCCTATGGGGGGAAAAATTTATAGTCCTTTCTTCTTCACTTGTACATTTTCATGCATATTTTCACTTTTAGAGAGGAGTTTTATTTCCCATTGGGTTTCCTCCTTTACTTCATTTGTAATAAAATTGTTTGTACATGGGTACCTAACATGGCCTCATAGTTGGGACCGATCTTTATTTGTTTAATCTCTCTAAGTTGCACTTAAGGGGGGTGTTAGTGTAAATGAGGTTATTTTACATCTAGTTAGCTTTTTACCTTTTTAGGTAAGACCTATTCACACTAGTTAAGTCCAACTTTGGGCTTTTTACCTTTTTGTCTCACCTCATATGGATGAGTCACATGTTCACCTTTTTGGTGACACCTAACTCATGTACATATGATACCTTTATCACACATGTTCTATGCACATGCAAGGTGGTTAGAGTCCACAACTACCTTCTCATCTCATCCCTTCTCTATATGTAAATTGTAACCTCTTTGGGCACACAATTATTGTATGAATATTATTGCTTTTTTGGCTCTATTGAATCTCTTATAGAAGGTTTATCATTCTTTTGTAGGATCCAATGGAATGTGAGGATAAAATATTAAACTCCAATAGTTATGCCTTCTCATAATATATTTTTGACAACTATGATGTACATGCTTATCATGATATTTCACCTATTAATCAATGTGAACAAAGCATAGCTTACACATATCTAAAATAAAAGAGACCCATGAATATCTCATACAATTTTTACTAAGCTTATGTGAGGATGATGTTTTAAGTAATTAATGATCAATCCATTACATCTTCTTTCACTTTTACACATAACATTGAAATGCATAAAGATATAGGGAAAATTGTTGATGATACAATTGTCTCCTCTACACCATACAACTTTTCACATCAATTGTACACCATTACAAGGAAGTTAAAAAATATAGAAAATTATGTCAATGATTTGCAAAAGTCTCTAGAGAAGGATTACACTAGTGAGATAATAGATAGTCCATTGGCCTATGACATATTGACCTATCCTTCCACAATTGGATTTTTGGCACCTAGTTTTATTGTATGATGGTAAAAGTGTTCAATTAATTCATATATGATCCTGTAATTACCAATTTTTGCACCTTGTTGCATTAGGTCAACTTTTTCATCCAATGATGTTGCACTTTCCACAAAAAGCACTTTGTAATGCATCTAAGTTAGACTAGCTACTTATCCATCCCTTAGTTTTACATACTCCTAGGTCATCCTCATAGTCATCCCTAGCATGTCTCTAGCCCCCCATACTTTATTTGTCCTTAGTTTTACATACTCCTAGGTCATCCTCATAGTCATCCCTAGCATGTCTCTAGCCCCCCATACTTTATTTGTCCTTCTTTTGATCATTTTGTGCCTAAATTCTAATGGTTTTTCCATTTATAGAGAAACTACTAATTTTAACAAGCAACAGTTGTGAAACCACAACATTGACTTTAGGACCACAATGACAATTTTCATGACCATCCTAGCCAAGTTTTGTTTTTGGAACATTGATTTGAAAACCACTAGTCTACTAAAACTGGTAGTTTCACATGATTTAGATAGAAAAGGAGAGAATTGCATCGTTTCACCTACCTCTCTCACCTTGTAATGTCTATCCCACTCAATTCTTCTTGTAATGTCCCCTTTTTTGACCCACACACCTCTTAAGATCATTTTTCATCTTTGTGAAGTTCTCTCTCAAATTTTGAAGCCAATTCTTGCATATTCTAGCTCTAAAATTTTTCCACCATATAAGCCATCTCCAAGCTTCATCCTTTTCCTTATAAGCTCATACATGCCTCTGTTTATCCTAGTTTGCTCCTCTCTTAGTCTATTCCCATACTTAAATCAAAGAAGCAACTAATTGTAAGTGAAACATAGTACAACAGAGTGCTTTTAAGGATGACCTACATTATTTTATTTTTCTTTCTTAGTTGAATAGGCTCCAAATTTATGGACACGTGGTACATAGTTGAATAGGTGCATTTGCTTTTAATTTATTAACTAGATTGTTAGTTTGCTAGCATTTTGGTTTGGCTAGATTAGTTGCTTGTGTGCATAGATTAGTTTAGATTAATTATGCCTTGCTTTATTTGTTTTGTGTGTTTGCTTGTGTGTTCTTGTTTATATTTTTTTGTTGAATTGGGAAGCTGAAGGCTCCTAACTACCTCATATCTCTCTAGCGATCTACATTCCAAAATTGAGGGACTTTACTCATCCCTCTTCATTGGGAATCAATATTTCGGACCTCTATTATCATATTAGAGACTTTATTCATCCCTACCAGTTGGAATCCCACACTTCTAGCTTTTTCATAGCTAGACAAGACTTCTAAAGTCTCTAGATCATCACTTGTTCATTGTCCCCTATTCTAGATAGCCATAAATATCTTGAAATCATTATTACCATCATCCTTGTGAGATTTCTAAGGGCAAGGCCCCATGCAACTGCTTAGCTTATTTTGGCTAGCACTCACTGCTCAACTTTTTAAGGAATTATTTGTGGAGCTAGTGATCCTGTGAACATTTAATTTTTTTGCTTATTTTTTAGTCATGTTAAATTTTTTTTTTTTAATGTATAAATTTCTTTTAAATAAAACTTTTAGAAATCATTATTATGTAACACTTCCACATCATTTATAGACACCAAATTTTTAGGGAAAAATCTAGAGGAAAAAATTAGAGGGACATGTAAAAAAGGAGGGAAAGAAATGTATGGAGCCATGTGGCATTTTTCCCATTATGCAGTTGTTGCTTATTTTTAGCCCCTCCTTTTTTCCATGACATATTTTCAATTCCCAAGCAATAGTTTCTCTACTAAAATATGGAAAGATTCTAAATTATCCTTTTCACATAATTACAAATTTGCATGGGACCACCCTTGCTACTCAAATTTAAGCAGAAAACCCACTTATGTAGTTGCATGGGACCATGGGGTAAGATCTTATTTTAGTGTCCCTATTGGATAATCCATATATATCTTGGATACAGATTGTTGTGCCTCCTTGATCATTGTGCAAGCTATTTCTAGCCTTCTAAGGCCCATCCATTGTTGTTTTGCACTCGTAGCATCTCGTTTGTTTTGAAATTCTATGACTAGAATGTTGCATCATTTGCTAAACATTTAAATATTAATTGACACATCTCATTGCAGCATTCCAAGATCATATTCCTTGTTGCCCCTACTTTTATTGTTGTTGCCCATATTTATTTATGCCATTTACATGCAAGTTAATGCTCTAGGACAATTGTTAAACATTGATTTACATTGTTAGAACATTGATATCTATTAAACAATCAATCACATTTCAATTTGGGCATTAAACTAATTCTTTGCTTATTGTTTCAAATGTTTAATTGTTTGGAAAATGACATACAGGGTTTGGTATTCATTTTCATTTGTTGCTACTTAAGCATTGAAATAATTTATTAACTCATTGGAAAGCATACATTGCTTGCATTAACATATAAACATGCATAATAGCATAATATGCACACTCGTTTACATCTTAGTCCACATTGCACTTAAGTATTATATCATTTAGATAATGCAAACATCATTTGTTTTCTCTCCTACATTAATTAAATAATTGCACCAATGAAAGTCATTTAGGAAAAAATCATACAAGAAAGCTTACATTACGAATTGTATTTCAATTAGGGGAGTTTTGTTTGGCCACATTTAGTAGTCAGTAAACATTCTAAATACATAAAACACAAAAAAAAATATAAAATGTAGAAAACTAAAACATTTGATATTCATGTCATTGCATTCCCTACACATCCATGGCTCATGGGATCCAATTGAAAATTGCTATGAAATTATGTGGGAAAGGTCTCCTACCTCCCCCTTCGGATGTACTCCTCCATGATCTAGGTTTAGCACCCATTGTTGCTTACATGATCATCTTTATTTACATCATGCAATTTCCAGTACTTCTATGATAAACAAGGCATAATCCTTTGTCACCTGGCATTTGGATGACCCAAATTACCAAGACTAGAGCACCCAGGCACTAGAGTCCTGGCAATTTGGCCCTGTCAACTTACACCTTAATGTCGGCCTTATGACTTATGTGATGCACCTTGTCAACCTTGATTCAATTGGGCCCTTGGAAAGTAATCGAGAATCATATATAAACAAGTCTTAAACACTCATAACCCTGCTAGGGGGATTCTTGTAATGATTCTTCTAAGAAGCTAATGCTAAGGATTTTCTATGATATTACTCTCTCTACAAGATCTCCATTTCTGCAGGTTACTGTTGCGGGCATTAACCCTTGTTACAGGTATTCAAGGAATTTTTCTTCCTTCATCAACACCTTGTGGATGATCCATGTTGTGACATACATCCACCTAAAGTTTCATGCTCATGGTAACCTTTATCATTTGATTTGATTACAACACTTTTTATTACATGTTTTGCCTCTACATACCTAGGGCACACACTCTCTATCACACTTATCTATGCTATTGTGGAAGTTGGAACACTTACACGAGGTTTGACTAAGGCAAGCCTCTATACAACACAAAAATATTTCCCTCTTTCGTGTGTGCAAGCCACATCAGGAGTTTTAGGCATCTGACGAATGACTAAGAGACATCCAAACAACAGATATAGTCGCACACATAGTTTGTCTACCTCAAAACCCTAAGACCTAGGCGCCCAAGCACCCTAGTCTAGATCTGGCCTCTACTTCCGGTAGGGATCTCTGACAACTCTACTCTGCCCCTTGCAGGTTTTGCTTTCTGGGTTTTCTATTCTGTTAGACCTGTAACCTCTGTTTTGGCATGTTTCATCATTAAAAACCCTAGATCTAGCCTCCTAACCTCAACCCTTTCAACAAAAACAACAAAGGGACAAAACCCCTTGTAGCTTGGCTCTCCTTCATAGCTATAGCCAAGCTCATTTTTTTCCCCCAATGTTTAATTGGAAGGATTGACCGACCTAGAGTTAAGTAGTGATTAGGTCTCTCTTTTCCAACCCTAAACAAAAATGATTTATACATCAAGAGTTTTCCCACCACACTTCAAGGATAGATATTTTTGTTATTATCATACTTAAAAATAAAATTTCAAGGTCATATTTACAAAAAAATGATACAAGTAGAGGACACTCATGATCATGAACATACATCTTTAGCATCTCAACACTATGTTACCCGGGGGCGCTTCCTCGAACCTAAAAGGGGTCATCCCCAAAAGGGGACGTCTCGGGGATGCAGGGACGAGTCAGAAATGTCCCCCTATCCCCAACAAAAAAAAGGAAACATCCTTGAGACATTTACAAAAATTCAAGAAACATCCAGGGATGTCTAATTTTCCCTGGGATGTTCAAGGGACGCCTAGCCATCCCCCGACCATCCCGGGGATGTCTAGACGTTCCGTATAGTCCAGGTGTGGCCAATGTGCTTTTTTTTCAGAAAAATAAAAAATAGAAAAAGGAGATGTGGGGCCCACAAGGATCCCCACACCCCTTTACATAAAACCTAAACTTAAAAAGCTTATTATAACATCCCAAAACAAAAAAAAGAGCTCATTTCTATCATTTTGCAAATTGGGAAGAGGAGAAGAAAAGAAGAGAACAATTATGAGAAATCAAGTGAAAGAGGGGAAGAGAAGTGAGCAAAGGGCAAAAGAGGACCAAATCTCCATAATTTGAGGTAAGTCCATTATTTTTTATTCATTTTTACAAGTTATTTTACTTTTTTTTGTTTGTTTTTGTCAAAATACCAAATATTTAGGAGGTTTTTTTGTTTGTTTGTGTTCTATGTTTGTACTTGCATATTCCATTTGCATTTTGAATCAAAAAACATTGAAGCAATGAGCAATAGTGAGGGTAGTGAGGGTCAAGAAATTGAAGTTGGACAAAGAGGTGGTAGAACTAGAGGTGATGTTGGAGGTACTTCAGCAAGTGGGAGTGTTACACCTACAAATAATCCATTTCAATGCCCTTCTAAAACCTTTGAAAAATATGCAAAAGGCCCATTTAATCCTAAAAAACCACATTTACAATTTGCAACAGTCATGGATGTTAAGAAAAAAAATACAAGGGAGAGTAGAGTATGGTTGTGTCATATTTGCAAGAGAGATTATAGGGGCATTTATACAAGAGTTTACTCCCATCTTTTGGGCATACCTTGTCAAGGGGTAAAAGCATGTAAGGACATATCAATGGCAGAGAAGGTTGAGGTGATTAGGTTGCACATGGAGGGTGAAGCAAGAAAAATAGGAATGCAAATGGAGTCTTCACAGCTTAGTGGGTCATTGCCTACCAAATCTATAAATGTTAAACTTCAGCCTGAGAGTCAAAGAGGAAAGAAAAGGTCCACTAGTGTTGCAAGCATGTTTAATGTCCAATCACAAGATGTGGCTAATATTTTTGTTTCCAAATTTTTCTATGCTAATGCCATACCATGTCATGTGGCACACTCTCCATATTTTAAACAAATTTTTAAAGATGCACTTGTTGTTGGTCCTTCATATGGCACTCCCCCTGCAGATCATAAGCTACACACCTCCCTCCTTGATAAGGATTATTCCAAGGTGAGTATAGTGATGGAGGAGTTGAGATTGGATAAGGGATGGTTTCTTTATCATTATGGATGGGTGGATCAATATTAGACATCAGCCACTCATCAATGTTATTGTCTCATGTCCAACAAGCTCTTATTTTCTTAAAGTTGTTGATTGTTCAAGGAAGAGGAACGATGCAAGCTTCCAATTTAAAATTTTGAAGGATGCCATGGAAGAGGTTGGGTCCTCTAATGTTGTACAAGTAGTGATTGATTCAGCCCATGTATGCAAGTTAGTTGGCTTGATGGTGGAGGGTGCTTACAAGCACATTTTTTGGTCCCCATGTTGTGTTCATGCATTGAACAATGCATTGAAAGACATTGAAAAGATAGATTGGGTGAAGGAAGTGGTGTTAGAATCTAGAGCCATTTAGATGTTCATCTACAATCATCACACATTGCTTTGTTTAGGTCTTTTTCGAGGAAGGAATTCCTCAAGCTCGTGGATACCAGATATGCTAGCTACTTTATTTTGTTGGAGAGGATGATTAAGGTGCACGCGCCTCTCCAACAAATGGTGGTTAATTTAGAATGGGCTAGCTGGGCAGAGGTAAACACAATTGAAGGCAAAAGTGTCAAACTAAAAATCCTTGATGATAATTGGTGGTCCATAGTGAGGTAAGAAATGGTTGTTTTTAATTAATTGCTGATTTTAGTAGTAAATTTCTGATTTTATTATTAACTAATAAATTGCTGATTTTAGTATTAAATTTATGATTTTCATTTTATTATTAATAGTAAATTAATAAGTTGCTGATTTCATTATTAAATTTCTAAATTTATTATTTCTAACTTGTAAATTTACTAAATTATTTTCATTCTTTGCCATTATGTTTGTTCCATCGTCTCACCTGTTGTGTGGGTCATAAGGTATGTTGATACAGACTCTCCTAGCCTTGGAGAGATTTATGAGACATTTGACAGCATGCTTGGGCAGATGAAACAAGCAATTCATAGTAGGGACCCTAATTTGGGATTTTATGAGGAGCATATTAGGCCCATTGTGATGTGGCACTGGGACACTATGAACACCTTGCTTCATATGGCAACCTATGAGCTGTAAATCCCAAATGGTATGCACCAAGGCCTAGGAGAATGCCTCCATCTAATGATGAAGAGGCAAAAAAAGGTTTCATGAAGGCCCTTGAAAAAATGTATATTGAGGAGTCTACCATACTTAGAGCACAGTGGCTAGCCTTTGTGAATCTTCGTGGCCCAAAATTTAGTAAACGATAGGTGAGGATAGATAGAACTACATTAGCTCAAAATGACCCTATTGGATGGTGGACATGGCATGTCAAGGATACACCAGAGTTGAGGGTACTTGCCATTCATCTCCTTTCACAAGTTGCTAGTTCCTCTATTGTAGAGAGGAATTGGTCTACATATAGGTTCATCCAACCAGTCAAGAGGAATATGCTTACCTCTAGATGATCAGAGAAGTTGGTGGCTATGCATAGTGCCTTGTGGCTTTAGGATCGACAGACACCTGAGTATCATCAAACACCAATTACACATTGGTGTTACACATATGGTTCCTAAGGTTTTCATTGATGTCAACATTGTCACAAGGTTGTCATTGATGTCAACACTATCATGGATGTCTGACGGTGTTCATGGTTGGATGTCATGTCCTATCCAATAGAGAAGATACAATTCATGGTTGGATGTCATGCCTTGATCAATGCAGAGTTGGGTATGAAGTTATATTAAGATGGGAATTAGAAGCATCAAGAAGATACATTAATATGGGAATTAGAAGCACAAAGATGATTAGATCACCGAAAGGATGTTTTGTAGTTGACAATTTGGAGACAGTGTTAGTTCTAATGAAGACATTTTCTATATAGTAATGGAATGCTCCGCATTCCTCCGCATTTGCAGTTATGGCTATATGGTTCTAGAACTATGTTTAGGGTGTTGTGAAGGTGATAATTCCAAAGTTTCAGATCATTTTTCCTTCCACTGTGAAAGTTATGCATGATAGAGTACCGGCATGTGTTATGGCAGAGTAAGGTGGTATTGAAGGCTTGTTGGAATGCTCCGCATTCCTCTGGATGTGAATGTTTGCCGTTGCCATTTTGTGGACATGTTTATGGATGTGCATTACATGCTTCCTTTTAGTTTCAAGTTTCTTGGTGGTCCACAAGATTAGTTTTTAAATGATAGTATGTTGCAGTGTGTTTCAAATGACTTGTTCTCAGAATTCATGGTTGAAGATGTGAGGCACAAAATCTTTGATGTGTAGAGATAAAGGAGTGTTTGGATATGTTGTATAAGTCTTGTAGACTCATCTAGAAGAGTTTCATGAAGATCTTTCTTGTTTCTAGTACCACACAAGGTTTTCAAGTTGTTGTGCCTGTTATGCTTCAAGTTTCATGTCTTTGCTTAAGGTTGTCCTATTTTCAAATGAGCAGAGTGTGCGGATGTAATTCCTTGATGTTTGATGCTGTGAAGAATGTTTTGGACCTGGTTAAGCAAGTGTTGATGTCCGCAAGGCATGGGTCTTCTGTTGGTGTAGTGTGTAGTCTTGTTTAGGACTTGTCCTCTACACGTTTCATGTTGTGTGTTGTCTAACCGACTTGTAAATGTATTTTTCATGTTGTCTCTGGCTGACAAGCAATGCAATCAATGTAATATCATGTATAAATTGTAAATAAAATTGAGTTATGCGAAGTGTGATTGCAAAGTGATTGATAAGGTTTGCAAGCAAGAAAAGGAGTGGAATGACTGCATTATGATGTGCGACTGAAGGAGAAAGAGTAGATGTGTTAGAAGTTGTCCTGATTCTTCTTGAAGAAATTTATGTGATAGGAAGGAAGTGAAGAGTGTGCCTAATTGATCAAATTATCAGAAGAAGCAGAATTGCAATCATCAAAGGTGCAAACTTCAATGTCAGTTTTCAAGTAGTAGAAGGACTGTCATACTGTAATATTTTATGAGTTTGTTCTCAAATCAAGGAGTAGTTGTTTCCTTGGGTTGTAGCCCTAAAACAAAGTCTACAGGGAGTTGTAGCTTCCTTAGGAGTGACCCTAAAGCAAAGTTTTCAGAGAGGAGTATCTTCCTTGGGTTGTAGCCCTAAAACAAAGTCAGCAGGGAGTAGTAGCTTCCTTGGGTTGTAGCCCTAAAACAAAGTTGTTATTTTGAGCTTCATATATTGTGAGTTAATCCTCACTGTGGGTTTTCCCTTCTAGGATTTTCCACGTATATCTGGTGTTATGTGTTGATGTGCATTGTGTTGAACTGTCATGTTTATGTTTATGTTGTAATGCTTAAGTTTTAATCTGCTTCGAAGAATTTAAAGTTTGTTTAGATATTGATTCACCCCCCCTCTCAGTATCTTGGTGTGTTCAACAGTTGGGATGTTGATCCCGAAGATACTACATAGGTTGATGAGGAGGAGGCACAAGATGGATAAGGCAACCATAGCATCTCATAGTGATAGTGATTCAGACTCCCATTTTGATGCAGTGTTAGTAGATGTTGATTAGGGACAACTGCATATTTATATTTTCTATATTTTTGTCATTGTTTAGTTGAAACTTGTAGCCTTTGGGCATTTTGATGTATTTTTTATATAATATATATGCACATTGTCAATGAATGCAATTAAATTTTGTTAAACTTAACTTATTTATCACTCTCATATGAAATCTCAATTGAACTCTAGTCTCTAATATCATGTGTTAAGGTTCTATGATGTATATGATGATTGTCTTATCAATGCTATCATATGAAATTATGAATATCTGAAATTCTCTATTTTTTCTTAAATTTTTCCTATTTTTTAATAGTTGTCCCCTACCATCCCCTAAAAAATGGCCCTCTGTCATCCCCATCCCTGAAACACATCCCTCTATCCCTATCGTCCTCATCCTAGAAACTTGGGGTAACATAGCCTCAACATAATGAATCAAATTGAATGGAAATGGATGACGAGAATCCTTCCAATAATAGTGATGACAAGTATATTAGTTTTGATGGTGCTTCGAATGATCACCTAGCACACCATACATTGATGTTACACATGAAGCTATCACACATAATTAAGGAAAGATACATGATCAAGTAACTCAAGTCACAACATCTAAGTTGGTTCTTCCAAATAATACATGAAATAATTATATACCATTTTTGTTCATAGAGAAACAATCCATGATTAGAAATCATCATCTAGGTGCAACATGGCATTAGAGAGGATAGTCCCATGGGGGAATTGATTCAAATGACACATTTTGGTGATTTCTAGTGCTTTTGGATTCAACTGTGTATTTTTTGTATTAACGTTTTAGATCACACTAACGATCCTAATCTTTCTTCATCCTAATGATGGATCACTATGTGTGATCCAAAACATTGATGCAAAAAAATATACAATTGAATCTAAAAGCACTAAAAATCATCTACATGGACTATGAAAACTCATGCCTACTAACATATTTTGATCCCATTTAGATACACATGCATCCACCTAATTTCATTTATTTTATGAGTTAAGCTCTTCCCATGTCTTTTCCACTACATGTTATGTATTACATTTATGTTATATGTACATGTTCCTATATTCTTTTCAGTTGATCTTGCCACATGGGGGACAAGGTATAATGTAATGTCCCCTTTTTAAAGACCTTGGAAATAATTAAATAATTAAAAATTAAGTTGTCGAAAAAGTAACTTCAAGTTATAAATTAAAAGATGACTTATTTTTAATTATTTAGATGGTCATAAAAAGTAACTTTAAAAGGTGACTTAAGCTGTTTTCTAAAGTGTCGCTAGGTGTGAGGTACAAAAGTGATAATTTAAAAGGACACTTTTCAAAAGTCACTTTATTTTATTATTGGAGGGAAAAGTGAAAATAAATGGAAATAATATTTTATTCCTTCATTGTGCCTATAAGGGGATGAGTTGTGCATTGGAATAGGTTACACGAATTAGATAAACCAAAACCCCTATTTTTAAGATTGAACTATGTTCATCTTTCCTTTGCTTAGGATGAAAAACCTCCTAGTCATTAGAGAGATTTCATTCAAGAATTTCCTTTGAGCTGAATGATTTGTGCCAAATATTGTTTATGTGAAGCTTTAATTTCCAAATATTTAGTTTTTTTCAATAGTGGTTTTCAGTATTTTGGGTTTGCAAAGATTTTTCAAGTTTGCAATGTGTTTCAGATTGTAGTGTGGAGTTTTTTACTTATCCAACAAATTACAAAAAATATCATTGTGTGATTTCTAGATAACTGTGTCTGTGTGATTTTTATGACTTTGGTAAGTGTAGATTTTAATATATATATTTTTCTTATTTGCAAAGTAAATCTTTTTCTATGATTTTGAAGAGGCAGAGGGATCTTGAAAGAGCCCTACATTTTTCATATATACAAGCCATACCTTATTGTAGTAATTGAAAGAAATTGTGTGGAGAGTTGTACAATAGTAATACTTACATTTGTTGTTGTACAAAGTATAAAGGAGGCGTTTGAATTTATTGAAGGGATAGTATCCTTTTGAGGATAGTTGAATTTGTTTGTCCTATTTACAAATTAGCATAGTTTGTCTCATCTATAAAATTGTGTCTTTTTTTGTTGGTCGTACACTTTATAGGAAGGGGGTTTAATGACTTGAAAGGATTTTCTATATCTTTTGAAGGGTTGTACCAATATGAAGTATGAAGCGCTGCAGTTTAGGGGTTAATAAATTATTATTATTATTAGTGGATATACATTTTGTGGGATGTGAATAAATAGATTGAGGTGAAGATAAGACTGTTTGGGTAGTCGTACCATAAAGGGAAGGTGTTGTAGCAAATCAATGCTGCTATTTATTCTAGTATTTATATAAGCAGTTTGAGTTACATTATATAGAGTCTTCTTGGGTTTATACTTAGCCATATCATTTGATTCTACATCTGGTCTCTTAATCGAGGTATTTATTTTATGTGATTTCAGCTTTCTTATCAACTATTTGATGAAATGTGTTATTTCTAAATGTTGGATATTTGTTTGACAAATGACCTGGATTTGGTTATTGAAGTGAAATAATTGCGTATCTTTCATCATTGTAACATTTTGGAAGGTTTACCACCATAGGTTTGATTTCAAGCACATCATTGTAAGGTCTTGGATAGTTCACTACTAGACCCATTGCTTTCATTATCCACCAATTTGGCATGAATAAAAATTAGGTGAATTAGTCCATCATTTTGGTGTTGATGCAATTTTACTTGCATTTAGCTAGTTTGGCTTGATCGAGATTTGCATTCATCATTAGTTTTTAGCTTGATCGATTATGTCTCTACTTATATTGTAATTTGGTCAACATGCCACCAACATATTTCAGTTAATTCCATTGTCCTCAAATGTTCTAACCTCCATATGCTCTCACCTTGCCCACATCAAGAACTTAGTGATAAAAAAGAGTTAGAATTTGAGTGATCACAAATTTTATTGGATTTGAGCTAACAGTCTCAAAAGGGACATTATGGTGGTACCAAAGCTAGTGATCTTGCCAACATGTTAGGAAGCTAACACTTTGTTGCAGATCTTTAGTTTCATGATAGAATTTTAGCAATTGTTTGTCAGTGTTCAATGGCTACATGTCAGTTTCAGTAGTTTCATGTTTTGATGTTTCAATAGTGATTTATCATTCAGAGGATTTATCAAAGCCTTGATTCTCATAGCTATGAATCATGGAATTAGATTTGGGAAAGAGGCTTTTCAGTGCTAGAAAGAAACTTGAGTTTTTGCATTAGTCAAAAGATGATCTTCTCGACATTTTGGAGGAAGTAGAAAATTGCTTACATATAGTTGATTAGTCACCTTCTAAGGAAACACAACTTGCTATGACTCCTTCGATGAATTCTTTGGTTAAGCCAAAGCTTTTGAGACACCAAGACAATGATGTGAGGCTTGTAGTTATCACTTGTATTAGTGAAATTACTAGAATAACAACTCTTGAAGCTCCGTACAGTGATGACACTATGAGGTAGATATTTCAGCTGATTGTGGAAGGTTTTCAATGTTTGGATGATATCAGAAGACCTTCTTTTGCTCAGAGGGTAACAATTTTAGAAATTGTTGCAAAAATCAAATCATGTGTCATTATGTCAGATCTTGAATGTGATGATAATGTTTCACTATTTCTTTGCTACTATCAAAAAGTATCATGCAGAAAATGTAATTGCAATGCAAACAATTATGTCTTTGATTTTGAATGAGAGTGATGATATCTCCCAACACTTTTATTAGTTTTATGGGCTAATGTGATAAAGGAGGAGCATGAATCTTCAATAGTTGTGTATGCTCTAGCTATAAAAGTTATTAATCAATGTGAAAAAAAGATAAAACCTTATTTGACAGTTGAGAGATTTACTTCAAGTGATCAATAGATTAAAAGCCCTCTTATTGTAAGAAATACATACGATAGCAAAAACAATCTTAGAAGAGGTAATGCTTGTTTCACTTACAAAGAATCTTGGGAGAAAAATCACAAATGTCAATATGAAGAGGTGATGAATACTTTGAACCTCACACTAGAGAAGAAGATGAAATAAAATGTTTATACTAGCAATTTGGTGATAAGAACAAGGAAGCAATTGTGGCAATGGGGCATGAGGAAGAAGAGAAGATAGCATCAATTATTTTTGAAGTTGTTAAAGAACCCGAATTTGAGAAAGAAGAACACTTAGAACACTCATGTGAAGAAGAAAATGTCTTAACTCAAGAAGCATGTGTGGTGGAGCTCCATAATGACCTTATTTAAATATATGCACATGAAACAAATGATTTAATAGTTTCTAATGTTGGGAGTTAATCTTGTTGAAAATTTTAGATCAACAACTAATAATGAATACTTAGATCAATTTTGTGAAGCTTGTTTATAAAATGAGTGGGAGTTGTAAGAAATATCTGAGTGACTTTCAAAATGACTCTATTGAAAGGTATGTTTTAGAAGAGAATGTTGATTTTTGCATCGATTCTAACAAAAGTCCAATATCATTGTATGACTCTAGATTTCATGAGGGTGATTGGAAGGAACAATTTCTATTAAGAGAAGAGAATGAAGTGCAAGTCCTAATAGAGTTGTATAGCACAAAGAGATTTATTGGAGGATTAATGCAAAATTTGAAGAGAGAACAAATTGAGAAAACTATCACTATTGTAGATTTACAAATAGTTAAGAGTGCAATGGAGATAATGAAATTAAAATATATGCACATGATTAAAAATAGAGATGTGGCCATCAAATTTGTAGATGAGGCCTTAACAACATCTAAGGTAATGAAGATTAGGGTTGATGAGCTCATCTTTGGGCTTAAATCAACCCAAAACTCATTAGAAAATACCCAAATGACACTTCTAGAGACAAAAGATCAGCATGATAGTACAAAACACTTCAGGGAGCAAGAGAATGAAGTAAGGGCTAAGAAAATCAAGCAGATAATTAATGAGATTGATAGGATTCAAGAAGATTTTGATTTAGAGTATTTTCCAAAAAAACAAAAGTTACAAGTACAAAGTTGGGTCGGCATGAAGTTTGGTTTAAAGTCCAATAAAATTGAGTTGGGTGATTCTAAGAAAATTTTGGCAGAGTTTTGTTTGTTTTTCCATATTTCCAAAACATAAAACATATGCAAATTAAATTAAATAACTTCTACATTCTCCTACAACTCAATTCCAATTTAAATGCAACCATGAGAAAACCACTTAAAGTGGCATGGCAAAGGAAGAGCAAGCATAAATTAAAACCAAGAAGATTACCTCTCAACCATGCATTGAAATCCAAGAGGGTTTAGAAAGCAATATTTCTCCAAGCAATAGCTACACAAAAATCCATTCAAGCAAGCAATAAATCCTTCCTTTTCATCCATGGAGAAATTGCTTCCATTCTTTCAAGAATAGGGTTTGAGAGAGAGAGGAGAAAAATAGAATGAAAATTATGAAAAACAAGTCTCTTTTTCCCTTTTATACAAAATCCCTAATTTCATTTATTTTAATTTTTTTTTCTTATTTCACTAAATACACTCAAAAAAATCACTTAAATTAAATGGGAAATAGTTAATCAACTAAACTCAATTATCCCATAGCAAGCATTTTATTTTCCAATTTAATGCAATTCTACCTTTTGACGAAAAAAATATTAAATTTCAAAATTAAACCGAAATCACTCAAATTTATTCCTCAAGCATATTATGATGCAACAAACATTTTCGCTAAGATATGATTAACAATTTTTAACTTAAATCATTAAAATACTCTGAAAACATGAAAAACACATTTTTCAAAACAATTTAAAATAAAGTGCAAGAATTTTAAGGAAACACACGTAAATGACTTCAAGCACACATTATAGTTTCCACAACACAAGGAAGGGTGAGATGGCTTAGTGTCCCATGTCAACCTTCTCCACATTTCCCACATTAGTTAACACCTATAACTACTTGCACACTCAAGTCAACCATCAGGGTACCTGCTCCACACATAATAGCTGAAGCAACATAATCCACTCCAACATGGTATAATCATACATGATATAAAATAATCACATCCACTATAATCATCTACGACTAGCATGATCCAAGAACATGATGCATAAACAACAATATTTCACAATGCAGAAATAATATGACAATCACAACTATAACAAGTATAGTGAAAATAGTAAAGATGAAGCACTGGAATAATCTAACATGCACAATCACAATGTATGCATCCCATAATACATAGCTAGAAGCCAAATAACAAAGAAAAACACCATCAGAAACACCTCGATGGTCATGCAGAATACACCCTCAGAACTCCTTGATAGTAAAATAAACCTCATCGGCAAGTTCGGTGCAATGCATCAAAGCAGGAGAATCACATAGTAGATTGATAAACACTCAGAACAACATATAACACATGAATTAGAAAGCACATAAGGCACAAACTAGGGTGGGAATTACATCCTCCCCTACTAGCATTAGGCTTACTTCTGGAAGCCTACAACAACACAAGGATGAAGTACCCTTAGCACACAATCCTTTGCAAACACAACAAATCTCAAAAGATCAATCCTCCTAACCATCACCAGGTCAAGGTATCAAAACAACGAAACAAGTCTCCAAAGGTGCACCAACTAGGTCAAACCAACCATCTTGCATACAAACTTCTTTGAGACTACATCACTCCATCCTCCAACTACCACCACAATGAGAAGAGGCTCCAACCAAAAGGCCCAATATTCCACAAGCAAGTCAAGTCCATAAAACTCAGAACCACAACTATGCTGGGATAACCTCTCAATCTCTCAACTAAGCCTTAGGAAACTTCATAGTGTTACAAATTCCACTCTCAAGAAGAATTGCTAACACAAGATTACACTCTCAACAATCCTTCTCAGACACTACCCACAACACTAGAACTCAAGGATCAAGGAAAGTATCTCTTAAAGGTTATAGGAACCACTACCTCACCTACATCTTTACCAAAAGCATGCCTCAACTCTAGACATGGTTTCACTACATGAGGTACTTCCTCACGTTCCACTCCTAAAAGAGAGGGTTCCTTTAACATTGTAGCTCTACACCACCAAAACTAGGATCAATCATATAGGTTCTTAGAGGGAAGAATCTAAACCACATCCTCTTACAAGCATAAGCACTTCCATCAAGCAAGACTTAGCAACCCACTTCTCACTAGGAACACATCTAAGGCAACAACAACACGCAAAGCACGGGTGCAAGACTACTCTCAACACCACTTCAATGCTCAACTATCCTAGACCAAAAGGATCAAACAACACAACACGATCACAAATTCATCGACTAGGCAACACAAGACTTCCTCGTGGCCTAAACACCAAGTGTCCATAAAATGGAATACATAGGACAATGACCTCTTCATACAAGAGTTGTATCCCTTCCAGCATCATGCTAGTAAACCTCCAAACAGCTACGAGAAACTCCTGAAGCAACCAAATTCACAAGTTTGGAAACTCAACAAGAGAAAGAAGACAATTGTAATACAATAGATATATAAATAATATGTGCTTGTGCACTAAGGCTCCATCATACCCTACACTATGTCAAAACATAAGTGTACTTATGGAACTCACATACAAAAGAAACAACATCATACACTCCACTAATGTCGAAACATTAGGAGCATGGCATCATGTTCAAGACTAACAAGAATGAGACAAGAAAGAACAACCATAGTTGGTGGACTAAGTCAACACTCAACTGAATCCAATCTACTAAAAGCAAGATTCAATCCAAACAAGTTCTCTACATATCTCATTCACATAGACACAGTCAAGAATCAACAAATTTAAGCTCATATAAAAATTCAATTCACATCATTAACTGCTATCCAGGCATGACAAACACACCAATTAGAAAGATAACTCACATCAAGTGATCTATAGCAACACAAAACCATTCATAACTTCTCAACACTTCAAACAATATTAACGTATCAAGGAATTCAATCTAACATAGTTCTAGTAACACACACACCAAGAACTAGTATAGTCTCCGCATTCTACTCCCTTATGCAATTCATCAAAGTCCCATCATGGACATGATAGATAACATAACATGATACATGACCAGCAATTTAAAACATTCAAGCATAGACACCAATAATAAATAAATAAATGAAATACCAAAGTGGAAGAAAATTTGATTCCAACAATAAGGCATAAAATGAGCTCAATTTCAACAGTAAATCAAGCACGACCATAAATATCACAAGATAAATAAATATCAAAATTTGATGGCTATACTCATTCATAAACAAGAATAAAAATTCAATGCCAACCCTTACAACATTTGGTGAATTCACCAAAGTCAAATAAATAAAGTATCAAAATTTAAAAGTTCCACATCACATGAACTACGTGACTAATTCTAGTCACAAAAGAGGGAGTACAATGCTACACTAAAAATGGATTCCAAAATCCGAGGTGAGTAAGACAATACACTCAATCATGTCAAACAATCAAGTCTTTTAAGACTACAATCACGTCAAAAACATGAGACCATTCCTATTTAACCATACAAACATCATTCAAGATGCCAAGCAACAAACGTTGCATCCCGTTCAAGGGAATCACAATTACCATGCAAAGATCCACATAGTCACACCCTAGCAAACATCTAGCAACCAGGATTAAGCGAGGACAAAATCAAGTTCACAAACCAAGATATCTAAACACATCACTCTCGCAACAAGGAGCGGTTAACATTTCTCACCATATAGGGATTCACCAATCATATGGATAACGCATTAATGCAACATTCACATTCAACACAAATCAAAACATGAAGGAGAATTAGGTTGGGGTTCAAGCTATTACCCAACGTTCCATCCACATGATGCTAAATTTCTCCACAACATGATGACAAACTTATCTAAAATAGAATGCACACATAACAACAAGGAGAACACAACTTAGAATCAAAAGATGCAGGGTTTACTAATGCACTCATTATTCTTACATAGCATACATCAAAATCTCCATGCATATGACCATTTCACAACCCCTTTTCTCTTTAACTTCAATCAATGCAATGCAATATTCACACCCAGGTTACCACATAAGTCCTAGGGAAGGATGCAATTCGGGGACATAAGTCGTTACCCAAATGATCTATTCCAGAAATGCAACATTTTATTTCTTACAACGCATAATTAATTCACATATAGAGGCATGCTCTTAAAGAAGACAATGCAAGATGCATTCCAAGCAAGCATTTCCAATCACCATAAAAAGGAAATCAATAATTCAAATATTACAAGCGATAAGAGGGTATGCTACTCTTGTAACATAATATACACACAACAAGGTGCACAATGCAAGGTTCATAGACACTAGCATTACCAAAAAAACCTTATTCAAATACCATACATATGATCAAAACATCATCTCTTTCACATACAAATGCATAACTCACAAAAGACTACACCAAATTCAATCAACATTAAAGACATGGTATTTCCTTTTACACAAAGATTTCCATAACTCCACTATCAAAGTGGTCACACAAGCACTAACATGACCCTTCAAGGGTCACTCATGCACTCACACCCACTGAAAGGGCTCTTGCCAAACATTCAATACATCAAGAAGGAAAATCACACAAATGCAACTTCTCAACAACCACAAGGGTCTATCAAACCCCACAATACTACATTCCTTCACCACACTCATGCAAGGAAGACATATCAAAAGAAAGCACATGCTAGAAACACACAAAGACCCCACACATGCTTGAACAAGCCGAGCAGAACACACACCCCAAAGCTCCCAGTGTCGCAACATGAGCTCTAATACCAAGTGTTAGGCCCCAAGTTTTGACCCAGGACATTAGCTGAACAAACACTTAACCAACATTTTTTTTTCATTTGCAAGTGCGACATTTACATGTCGCATTGCACTCGCATGCGAACAAGGTTTCATAACAAGCACAACAACACCTAAGAAGACATCACCATTGCACTACACAAGGTGACACAAGCGGAAGACTACACCCATCATGTGACAACACACCACGATGACCAAGAGAGGTGGAGCTCACTCCATGACAAGGGTTGAATACACGTCCATGACCTCGCTTCCTCACAAACACATGAAGTAGGATGAGTGTAACTGTCACGTCAATCCATTCCACGACTACACAAGACATACAACACAGAACATGGTAGCACTCACCCACGGAATGGAACAATTAGGAGGTACAAGCCCTCAACCAAATGGAATGGTCACCAATCGATCTCGTACAAAGGCACGCTTCCCAAAACAAGAGAGGGAATGATCCAAGAGTGCATATCAGATCATGGAAATGACACCATGGTTATACGCAAGTGGTCAAACGAGCACCTTTCGACAACAAACTTCATAAGAGGGTTGAACAGGCATTACAGGACATCTTGGCAGAGTACGAAGCCCCAAGATGGAGCCCATTGCCTAGGACTCCAGGGCTGGTTGTTGTGGTCCTCAGGACACTAGCGCTAGGTATTGTGGTCCACTGGACTTCAGCGCTAGGCGTTTTAGTCCTGATAAAAATAAGACCTAAAACCTAGAAAATGCCAAAATTGCCCAGGACTATGCAATTCAACCAAGAACTTACCCAAAGTTCCTCTAATGCCTCAAAACATGTTTGACTATAAAAATTAGGTTCATTTAACCAAAAACAATATTTTGTTGAACCAATAATGTCCACATGTCAAAAGGGACAAAAACACTATGTTATAAAAGGCTACGCATGTTCAACACTAAAGTCGACACATGCCAAAAGCAAATATAGGTTTGTCACCACTTATGTGGGTGTTGGTGCCTGAATTGACTGTCAATTTTCGAGCAATTTTTCATGCAAGCACCTTCCCAAAAAATCCAAAAAATTTCTAAGTTTTGGGGCCTCCTCAGCATGTTTCAGCATCAGCATCATATTTCTTTAGGAGGGGGTCATCATGATGTCTGGCCGATGGCGGATGGCTCGAAGGTAGTTTGGAGGTGGTCATCAGCATGAATTTTGTTATCGGTGAAGGAAATTTTGCATCCTCCAATGTGTTCAATCTGGACGATGGAGGTAGCCATTGGCGTAACATTGCATATCGGGTAAACAAGCGGAGGGTTCGCCGACGCTAGGGGTCTCGCCGACTATATGTAGCTTGTAAGTGCCATCAGGATGACTTGGTGCATCGGATGAAGTGTGGAGAGTTGGGCCGACAGGGGTACTCTGGCCGATGGAGCTGTATCGGGGTGACCTGGTGTATCGGCGAAGGAGTTTTCATTTGCTTCGATGGTCAATGTCTGGCCGATGAGAGATGCGAAGTAGTCATCGGTGTGATCGGCATATCGGTAGGAGAATTTTTGGGCACACTGACGAAGTGGTGTCATGCCGAAGGGTATGGTCATCGGAGTGACAAGTGATGTCAGCGAGGGAGTTTTTGATTGTGTCGATGGCGTGGGTCTGGCCGACAATGGTAGTTAGCTTGTGGGTGTCGGCTTGACTTTTGGAGTTGGTGTAGGTTTGAAGTGTTGCTTCGATGGTGAAGGTCACACCGACGAGGTGGGAGGTGGAAGTGTCATCGGCGTGAGTTGTGTGGTCGGTGAAGGAATTTTCTATCACTCCGATTGTATATGTCTGGCCGACAGGGGAGTGTGGGGACTTTATCGAGATGACATGTGTATCGGCTGGAGAAGTTTTGGATTGGCCGATATGAGGGGTCTGGCCGATAGGCTATTGGTGGATGGTTCGTGGGTCGAGCAGGGCAAAATGCTCGACACTTAGTGTGCATGCGGCTGTGCTTATAAAGTGATCAAAGGGTCCCTACATGGCGAATGTGGGATAAATGGATCTCACAAAGTTGGAAAAGTCAGCAATGGAATGAGGGACTTCTCGTGTGGCACGTTTTCACTAGCGACAAGACTTTCCAAAATGCCAACATGATTTGCGACTTATGTGAGCGGTTTTGGACCGTCGATTTTGCGTGTCTGGAGCCCGATCTGGTGGCTGAGTTCGAACGATGAAATAACCAAGTGTTAGCGCAATTTTTGCGCGCTCATTCTGCAGTCAGCCAGCCATACTGCATGGCAATGGAAAGAATGTCACATCTGCTCATCTGCTCGAAGTCCAGGTTGCTTGCGCCACTGGCTTTAACGGTGAATCTGATGGCTTCAACGACTAAAATTTATGAGGATCTAATTGTTTCTTTGAAAATCTAGGGGGAATGATCTCTGCATTTATGAAGTCTATTAGTATGTAGGTGGCCGGAAGCTTGTGTGCTCCTTGAAAAGGGAATACATGGCCATTCTGCAGGGGTTGGATGTTTTTGGGCTTTCTGCTCTGACTCTGAACATAAGGTGTTCACATTTTGAAAGGCATTTTTTGTTACAGATTCAGTCCTTGGTCTGGTGTATCAATCTATCCTGTCTTGTAAATGAAAATTTCTTGTATGGTGATCTTCTATGCAGATTGAGTTTAAATGAAAAACACCTGTTGTGTGTATTGTTTATGATTGTCTCATGTATGTCATTTGTTTTCTTTTCAAACAAGGTTGTCAAGGGCTTCCAAGTTTTTCAGTATATGCATACTGTGTGTCTGATTTATTGTGTCTGCTCAAGGAGTGGTTAAATAGGCTTTTGATCAGATACAAAGGAAAATAGATTGCATCATAGGATCTATTAAGTATGATCATAGGTAATACTTTTTCTTGGACATGTTGCTGTTAGGCAGTGACATTTTTCTCAAGTCCTCTAGATATGAATTCATGTTGTCATAGGGAGACATTTACATTCTTAGATTTGACTCTGCTACCCAGATAAGGCACTGGTTTGGGAATCTGTCTGTTCAAAGGGTCTAGGAAAGTCCCATAACTCCAAACATCAATTCAAATCATTTCATACTTCCACCTGTTAGTTTTAGGAGTATGAGTAGAAAACCCTTGCATGCTCTAATCCCTAACCAGACATATGTGTCCAAGAAGGTTGCCAACCTTGTGATTTGTTACACAAATCTTGGTCCATACATGAGAGTATTCTGCCTGTTGCTGTCAAGCTAAATCCTTATGTCATTGAGCTAGTCAAGGTCATATCTTTATCAAATAGGGACACCCCCCTTGGTGCGGCAGAACCAGAAGTGAAGGGGAGGAGCTCACGCAACCTCCTGTATTTTGTTGGCTGAATCTGCCTGTGCATTAGAACTGGCAAACCCTAATGCTGATTCAGAAGAAAAACCAATAGTGGGAAGAATACAATCCAACACTAACATAACCATAAACTTCAAATACAACATCAAATAAATGAATCTAAACATGCTAACATAACAAGATTCTAACATGTAAAAATCTATCAAATCAAGCCAACGTCATCACAAATCGAGGCATGGAAAAATACAAGATTACATCCAAAAATTACAATATTCAAAGGGCTTCATCCTAAACATAGATGAATCATAGCAACATTATAAATCATCTCAAAGCATTAATTATATCATATTACAAAGGTCTCAAAAGACCTACTTTACAAAGTTTACAATATACAATTATGAAATAATACAAGTGCATAAACCACCAAAAATTCAACAAGCTCTCCAAGGTACAACAAGACACCAAGTATGACATATTCAAGCTACAAGAAGATAAGGAAACCATCTAATACCTGAAGATCATCATGAAGGACCAATGGGAAAATTTTACTCACCTCCCAACCATATTGCCATTGTTGAGTGCAATAGCTGTCTACACAACTCTAGGCAAACCCCGAGCTACAGAGAAGGTGATCAAGGAAAACCCGCTAAGAACATCTCATACAATCCAAGGTATACATAGCAACATATGGTGCCCAATCAATGCATACAACACACATGGCACAACTGCCAATCCAATGCATACAAAGAACACATGATACAACTACCATACAAATTCATTTGAGTAACATGTGGCACACTTGCCAATACACATAATATGATGACATCACATCATTCAAACATAAGGGAGATTCTAAACTATCAATGCACGCCAAACAAACATATATCATAGACCATCCCACACATAGATAAGCATGAATCAAGCATCTCAATGCACATGCAATACTAGGGTCACAACACAAGTAGAGTATAACTCTGATGGTAAGAAAAGGAAGAGAGACATAGCAAGCTAGGACCAAGAGTGTCAATACGAGGGCAATAACCTCCTCGTAGCAAAAGAGTAGCATTAATAGAGAGCATTAACCTCCTCATGACATGCTCTCTAGAATTCACCAACTCTACCATTGTGTGACATGCTCTTTACACCCAACCGGGTCTATAAAAGCTCCATGTGGTTGGCGTGGATGATCTTATTATTAGTTTTTATTTTACCCAATGTGTTTATTGTTAATCTTGTTTAAAATCTCACTCGCTAGTTCCTATGACCACTTCGGATCACGGTGCATAGTGAAAGCCACTCCTCTCCTACCACTATATCTCTTCCTACACGTCCAATGCACCAATTTGACCAATTGGGCATGACACAAAAATCAAGGTGAAAAAATCACAACATGAAATAAAAAGATGCAAAACATGCATACATAAGGGAGACAACTCATCCCACATAACAATTCATCAAGGAAATGCTTAAAATGCAAATTTCATATTTTCACAATGCACAAAATAACCATAAGGCCCTAAATACACCATTAAAGTTCCCTATGACACCTCAGAATATTTTCTATCTTTCATTCTACAAGGTTTATTGAAAAAACAACCCTTTATAGCAAATGGAACAACATCCCAAATATCCAATAAAATTAAGTTGGGTGATTCTAAGAAAATTTTGTCAAAGTTTTATTTGTTTTTCCATGTTTCCAAAACATAAAACATATGCAAATTAAATTAAATAACTTCTAACATTCTCCTACAACTCAATTCCAATTTAAATGTAGCCATGAGCAAACCACTTAAAGTGGCATGGCAAAGGAAGAGCAAGCATAAATTAAAACCAAGAAGATTTCCTCTCATCCATGGATTGAAATCCAAGCATCCAAGAGGGTTTAGCAAGCAATCTTTCTCCAAGCAACAGCTACACAAAAATCCATTCAAGCAAGCAAGCAATCCTTCCTTTTCATCCATGGAGAAATTCCTTCCATTCTTTCAAGAAGAGGGTTTGAGAGAGAGAGGAGAAAAATAGAATGAAAATTATGAAAAATAAGTCTTTTTTTTCCGTTTGATACAAAAGCCCTAATTTCATTTCTTTTAATTCTTTTTCTAATTTCACTAAATACACTCAAACAAACCACTTAAATTAACAAGGAAATAGTTAATCAACTAAACTCAGTTATTCCAAACAGGTAATTGGTATTTGATTCAACCTTTTTTCGAAAAGTCCAAATACACCATACCAAACATTTAGTTTTCCAATTTAATGCAATTCTACCTTTTGACAGAAAAATATTAAATTTCAAAATTAAACCAAAATCACTCAAATTTATTCCTCAAGCATATTATGATGCAACAAATGTTTTCACTAAGATATAATTAACAATTCTCAACTTAAATCATTAAAATACTCTGAAAATACGAAAAACACATTTTTCGAAATAATTTAAAATAAAGTGCAAGAATGCTAAGGAAACACACAAATGACTTCAAGCACACATTACAGGTTTCCACAACACAAGGATAAGGGTGAGATGACTTAACGTCTCATGTCAACCTTCTCCACATTTCCCACATTAGTTAACACTTATAATTACCTGCACACTCAAGTCAACCACTAGGTGTGCTTGCTCCACACGTAATAGCCAAAGCGACATAATCCACTCCAACATGTTATAATCATACATGATATAAAATAATCACATCCACTATAATCATCTACGACTAGAATGATCCAAGAACATGATGCATAAACAACATTTCACAATGTAGGAATAATACGACAATCACAACTATAACAAGTATAGTGAAAATAGTGAAGCTGAAGCACTGGGATAATCTAACATGCACAATCACAATGTATGCATCCCATAATGCATAGTTGGAAGTGAAATAACAAATAAAAACTCCATCGAAAACACCTCGATGGTCATGTAGAATACACCCTCAGAACTCCTCAATAGTATAATAAACCTCATTGGCAAGTTCCGTACAATGTATCAAAGCAGGAGAATCATATAATACACTGATAAACACTCAGAATAGCATATAACACATGAATTAGAAAGCACACCATGCACAAACTAGGGTGGGCATTACACCCTCTTATAAGTTTGGTGGGTTTAATGTCGAGATCATACTCTTGCACCTTGGCTATCCAAGTTCCCCATTTATTACAGCCAACTTCTTGCTAGGCAAGGACAATCTTGACCATTGTGTCAAGAACAAATATGATAGAATGGGAGCTTAACATGTAAAATCTAAATGATTTGATGGCCTTCACAACAACATAAGCATGTTTTACAATCACTAAGTATTTTAACTCATGCTTCTTCAAGGGAAGGCTCATGAAAGAAATGGGGGACTCAATATCTTTATTATCTTTCTGAAGTAAGATGGTAGACATAGTGTGTTCAAAAGTATAGCAATAAATGATAAATTTTTTTTGAAAATTAGGGTGCACTAAGACATGGGTGTTGGGTAAGGTAGTTTTGATTTCTTCAAATGCTTGCTTACCTTGGTCATTCAATTTAAAAATTGTTTTATCTTTCATCATGTTTTCTATATGTCTTGTTAGTTTTGAAAACTTGGGAACAAACCTTCTCAAAACATTTACCTGGCCAAAGAAAGATCTTACACCTAGTTTTGTTGTAAGTAGGGAAAGTTGTTCTTTGGCCTTAATCCTTTTAGGGTCAGTTCTGATTCCTTCCTCTAAGATGATGTGTCCCAATAATCTTCCTTCAGTGACTCCAAAGATGGATTTCTTTGGATTGAGCAAAATTCCTTGCTTGCAACACCTTTGTAAAATAGTTTCCAAGTGATCCACGTGATCTTCCCTTCTCCTTGAGAAGACTATCAAGTCATCCAAATATATTACTATGCTATTGTTCTTCAATTCCCTAAATGACAAGTCTGTTACCTTGTGAAACATGGCTCTTACATTAATAAGTCCAAAAGAAATTCTATGATAGACAAATGCACTCTGAAGGAGTGATAAAGGTAGTTTTGTGTTGATCTTCTCATGCCACACTAATCCAATTATATCTTGAGAAATCATCTAGCATAGACAACATTTCTAACTTGGATACAGTTTGTAAAATGTGGCCCATGACCAGTAAGGGATAATTATCTTTAAGAGATGATTGATTTAAATTGTGAAAATCAACACAAATCCAAATTTCACCATTCTTCTTTCTTGTTGGTATGTAATATTGGAAATCCATGTTGAATGGTAAATCGAATAAATGATTTGTGCCTTGAGCATTTGTTAACTTCATCAATATTGAACCAACTATTTTTGGGTTATATTATCTCTATTTTTCCTTAAATGGTGTGACCCTTGGCTTTAGTAGGATATGATGTTTCAACTTCCCTAATATAATTTTTTAAATCATCATAACACCAAGCAAAAACATGTGTATACCTAAAAAGCAATGATTTTAGACTTTCCCTTTCTCTTGGTGTACAACATTTGCCAATGCACACAAACTTGGGATCTTGTTTAGAATCGATGTTTATTTTTTCATAGATTGACGAGTTGTTTGGTTCTTCTTGAGCCTTCCTTTTTATATATTTATCATGTTTATCAAACAAGTCCTCTAATGAAACTAATCCTTTGGAAATTTTGTTACCTTTGAGCTACAAGACCTCTTTACCATTAAGACTAGCCTCGATATCATTAGCATTGTCATGAGGATCATGTATAGACTCTCTAAAGACCAAATGCTACCTTCAAAATATAAACTCGCGAAGCTTTCATCCTTTTCCAAAAATGAAATAATTTGCTGATCATCATGGAAGACTTTCTAGTCGTTGAATTGTCGATACACTTGGCCTATAAATTAATTTGATTTTGTATTTATTTTGATCAAATTTGGGGTGTGGGATAAGGAGGAATGTTGATACTTCCAAGCATATGGCTTTAGTATTTTGATTTCTCAAGATAGCTTCTATTGATAAAGCATCAAAATACTCAATACAGTTCTAACTCTATGTTGTTAATGTTTTAAGCAGTCATATTTAACTTGGAACTATTTTCTTACCTATCTAACCATGAGTTTAACATCACCAACAACTCTTAACTTTTATCCCTCTATCTTGTGCAGATTTAAGACCTAAAAGCAGTGCCTCATATTCCACTATGTTATTTGCCTTTTCAAACTCAAGTTTGTATGCTATGGGGAATTTGTCACCGTTGAGGGAGATCAACACTATCCATGTACTTGAGCTCAAGGAAGAGCAACTTCCATCAAACTCCATAGTGCACAATTCTGAAGAAATATCTAGTCTTAAAACTTCTAGCGATTTTCTTTCTTCTTTAGACATTAACATGTAAGTTTCCAAGCCTGTCTCTTCATAAAGGATCTCAGAGTAGGGATCATCTAACTTGAGCACAGTGTATTTTTTTTAGGTTTAGGATCCAAACGAACCCTTTTATCTTTAATAGGTATTAGTGTGTGTGACTAGTCTAATTAGATTTCACCGCCCAAGTCTCTCCAAAAGCTTCTACTAAATAGCATACCATAACTAGTGGGGATATTAGCCACTAAGATAGTGTAATCCTTTTCTAAGGGAAAGCTACAAGTGTAGCCTGAGCATCCTTGATTTGGACAAATAATGGAACCTACTTGAATTCCATAGAATAGCACTTGCCGAGTTTAGATAATGAAAGGCCTAATGCATTCACGGCCTTTGTAGGCATGACATTATTCGACACACCTAAATCTATAATGCAATTGCTTAATTTAAATCCTAATATGTACAAGGACACATAAAAGGGATTAGTCTTATCACTAGTAGTGACACATATTCAAGCTCACTAGTTGGGGGAAACAAGTGTATGTCTTCTTCACATGAACTAGACTAATCAATGACATTTAGCATTTTTAGAGCATTAATAATCCTTGGGAGGGGATTGATTACATCATTTCTAATGCATTACACTAATTTGTCTAATTGTTGTGGATTTGATTTAAAATTTTTAGTTAATTAAGGGGAAAAGTAGGTTTTGAAAGGCCTTGAAAACCTTTTACAAAGGAAAGGCAACAACTTCCAAACAAGCCACACAACAACACAACTATAGCCAAACTGATGTAAAGAAGAACAACCCACCATCCCATAAAACCAATGGATTAACATCCTACATAACACCAAACCTTGTCCTAGCAATATGCACACCCTTAGCCTAGGTATGGGATTTTGAAACAGATTTAGGAAGACCTCTCTTCCTTCTTTAAAAAATCATCCAAGTCACACCATTATATGAATCCTCAGATTGAAGAGAAAGGGGAGGGATATCCTCAACCTTCTCCTTAGCCAAAGTCACCTCTCACAAAGAGGGGGAATGTCTAATCGAAGATACCAGAAGCTACCCATAATCTGTAGACAAAGCAGGGACAAGATCCCACCACAACCCATCGTGGGGGAGTGGGATCCAGTGGAGTTTCCATAACCTAGTCTAAAGAAGTCCCAACATGAATCACTAAAATCACCAAAACTGTACCAACACTAGGGGATCTGTCATAGGAGGAGCCATCAGGGCCTCATCGTGGGCCACTGGCGTGGGAACAGGAGGAAAAGATCCATCATCTTGAGATTTTGAACTTTTAGAAACATCAACCATCAAATGGTCATGGAGGGCAATTCGCCACCATGTAGTCAATCACTCGTTCTTGTGACGAGAATGGGGGCAATCAAAAGCAAGGTGTCCAATAGTGAAGCAACACTTGTAGTGGAATGATAGACATTCATAGTCAAGTGGCTAAGTCCAAGGCCTATCCTCCACCATCAAGACAACCTCCCCATAGAGAGCCTTAGAGGTGTCAATGTCCAGTAGAATATAGGCAAAGGTAGAGTGACCTATGTCAAAAGTAACTAGATCAACCTTCAAAAAATGCCTAATAGTATTGTTAATAGCTTCATAACAAGTGTCATCCCAGAAGTGGAGAAGGACAATGGGTAGTCTAACCCACACTGACATGATATGGAGAGATTCTGTGAGAGGGTTGAAAGCAGGAAACTACGGTTTGAGCAAGATGGAATGCTTGCCCCACATCCCCAACCTATCACTAAACACCAACAACTTATTGTCATAAGAAAAAAAAGGTTTTGAAAAAAAAATCCCCTAGCATAGGGAAAAAGCTTGCTTTTTCCCTTAGTGAAAGGCCTCCAAGACTCCAAAACCTACTTATGTAGGTAAGGAATAGAAGGCCACAAGCGATTAAATATGCAGATCAGGGTACATCAGGCGAAATGATTTACATTGTCTATTATATCATGTCCACAAACCACAATGTGGGAGGAATGTGAGCACGCCAAGGGTCGAGCTTTGCCAAGAAAAGGAGGGTAAGAAGAACCAGAAAGAGCTCCCACCCCAACCATAGCCACAAAGGAAATAGGCCTACCATTATGTACCTTCACACCCCTATAATCCAAAGACTCCCAAGTAGGAAAAGTTGTATCAGGAATGTTTGACAAACTCATGCCACACCCATCCTTGTCACATCCATGGGAGGTTGTAGAGCCTCCAACAACAACCATAGGGGAAGGAATAATGCGAGAGCCACAGAAAACTCTGTTGTCGATAGAAACACCACCACTAGGAGCCGTAGGGAGTGGTTGGAAAATGCCATTTGAAAGTAGAGGTAGGGTTCCAATAGTGGACGAGAGAGATGCCATAATGGTTGTGAAATCTAAATTTTTGTTTTCTTACAATGTTCTATAATGTCAAAGGAACTAAATGTGCTAGGTAAATTTTCATAGTGAGTCATTTATATAAGTACCTGGATATTCTTTAGTAGCATTTGCTGAAGAGGTTCATGTGGAAGGCTAAGAAGTGGAGGTTGTCTTTTTTCAATAAAAATAATTAGGTTGGCCTTTAGATCCTTTAGGCTATAGAATATAGACTTCTCTTTTTGGAGTTCTTGATCTTATGCACATGCACTTATCCATCCTTTAATCTTGATTTATGGTGAAAACAACATAAGACTGACTATTCATGTCAATAATAACCTCTTCTACTTCATTAGATTCATACTCCAAAAAGATAACAATAGAGTCACCATAAGTCTCTGGATCTTCCTCAAGAGTCATTATTTCCTCAATTACCTCTCTGCTTATCCTCAATTGCATGTACCTACTCATTTTGGGGCACGAAGCCCCATTGTGATCAACAGTGAGATGGAAATTACACATTGTGTTCCTAGCATGGTTACTAGAAGGTGGTGCTTCAATGACCAACCATTGTGCAGGAGGTGGTAACCTTGTTGGTTTGTTATTGTTGTTGAAAGGAACAAAATTCCTCCAAGGAATATCTTGATACAACAATTGTTGCTACTGTTGTACATAAGAGATGTGCTTCTTAAGGGCAATCAAATCATTTTCCAACTTCTATACAAGGAGGTCAATTAAAGAAGATGAAGAAGTAGATATTGATATTTTATTGATCTAGAGTTCCCTTTTCCACTTACCAACAATAAGTAAGTCCTCTTCTATCTCAATGGAAATTGTTTGAGTAGCACTAAGATCAATAACTATGGCTCTTCTATAATGGAAATTGACATCCAAAGGTCATGCATTAATGAAGAAACACTTTCGATTCTCGAGCATGGGCCTCTTTGCTTGTTCAATCTTGTTCACAATCTTGTTGAGCCACAAACTCCCTCATAGGCTCGTGCATCTTCTTTTTCATTTAGGTCAATTGAGCTAGGATCAAATGTTCATCTTTAGCACTCTTGAATCTCTCTTTGAATTTCCTCTTCATGCCATTCTAGTTGGTTATAGATCCTAGTTCCAGGTGATAAAACCATTCTATTGTGCCATCTACCAATGATTCAACAAAAAACCTCATTGCTACATCCTCATGTTGAACCCCAAGACCCCACACGTAGTTGTGAATGTGAATTAATGTTCATCCATGTTGATTTTTCCATTTCATCTAAATTTTGGGATATTTTTGTGAGAGCCATGAGGCAAATCATGAAGATGGTTCCCTAAGGCAAGGGGGGCAATAGTTGCACCCTAAGGCACTACTAGTTGAGAAGCCATATTATTGGTATGAGGTTTTTGAAAGCTTATAACAATTGGTACTGCTATGTTGTGGAGAACAAGAGCTTGGCTTAATGATGGACTATCAACGACTAATTTGGTTGTGTTTGATTGGGGATGAAGGAAGGATTAATGATCAAGAATTTTTTCAAACACTTGGCAGAGCAAAGTGAAGTCAAGCTATTCTTGCAAGGCAAAGAATGGATCTAGCATGCCCTTCTTCTTATCACCCCTTATGTACCTCTTAGTTGTAAGTTTCAAAAATATTTATTATTGGTTTTAATGCATAGGATGAATATATATGGGTAAGCTTGGAAATGGGGTAGGGGGAATAATCAATAAGTTTTCAATGATAATGGGGTATCTTCCCCTAGTTATATTCCTATTAGCTTTTCTTCCCATATCTTTTCTAAGATCCTCTTCATTCAACAAGTTGTCAACTTGATGGTACTCTCAATTGGATTTTCTATACCTCCAAGCAAGAGTGCGTAAGTTTGTTATAATGTCTTAATGTTTCTTGTCCAACCAATTAATATTGGGCTATAAAATTGGAGGACCGTCATGCTAGATTGTCAAACATGTATGTATATATTTGTATTTTATTTTAAGATGGAAAGACTACTGATATGACGAGATTGGAGTCCCCAACAAAGTCACTAGAAAAACTATTGGTGAATGGATTTGCAATGTCAAATCTCCAATAGTTATTGGGGTAAAAATCCCTCGTTGAGATGGTGAGGCTGCTTTAATTGAAAACCAAATTTTCATACAATATCACTGGAAAAACTATTGGTGAATGAATTTGCAATGTCAAATCTCTAATATTTATTGGGGTAAAAATGTAATGCCCCGCCATGCAACCCTAGAGATAAGTTAAATTAAAGCAATTAAAGGATGGATTTTTTTAACTAAAATAGAAGTAACTAAAACATAACATAATCTATCGACGACCAGTTAAACTAACATCTCTAGGGATTACATAGCTGCATTATTGAAATTAAACATTAATCAACAACATACATAGTTTATTCAAATAACTCAAACTAACAACTTGATTACCTCATCAGATACATACATCAACATCTTTGAAATAATGTTTACAAATGCATAATAGTTTATCTTACAAGAGGAATTACATAATTTCTATGATACAAAAGCACTTCTTTTCTTATTACATCAAATTACATAATGAGTTCCACTGATACACAGATCTAGATGTGAATAGTATAAATATCTATCTTCAAATACAGGTACAAATCTGGAAACATGAGATACAACTTCTTTAGACACGAGCCACGGTGCCCGAAAACTAATGGAAGAATGCACAACCACCCGATCATGTGGAACCCTGAGGTCCACCCCCCGTGCTAGGAGATAACAATAAGGTCCCACAACATGAATAGTCAGGCAGACAATAACTATGGTGAACAAGAACTACACATGACCATTGATGGTGATAGGTTGTCATTGATGCCAAAAGGTGTTGTGTTCTCAAGTTTGTTGTCATATTGGTTATGCTTCACTCGTGTTCATCATGCTTCACTCATGTTCATCATGCTTTGAGGATATCTTATGATGGTGTTGGGAAAGTAAAGAGTTGGGTTATATTAATAGGTTAGTAACATTTGACAGAGTATGAAAAAGTTGCTTCTTGTCAAGATGATTACAAAAGTTTAGGGTTTAATCAGGTTCATTATGGATGTCATACATTTGGGGTCATATGATGTGAATTTAAAAGTAACTGGTTGTGCTCTTGACATGCTTGACATGGTTTTATACAGTGGCATTCAACAGTCAGTAACAGTGGAGTTGACAGTAACATTGGTAAGTTCATTAGTTGATCATTGGTGCTCATCAGGTGTCAGGTCTATCAAGGATGTGGTTGTTAAGGAGATCTTCAAATGGTTTCTCATGATCTTGATGTGTAGTGTTCATATTGGTCCTTGGAGTTATCAGTTTTTGGTTTATGATGGTAATCATTATTCATCATCTTCTTTCATGATCACAGGAATTAGTTGATCACATAAGATATTAATGCCAATTTGTTTGTGTTGATGGGAGCTCACCTTACTTCAATCATTCATGCTAGATGATGGCTATATTTTATGACAGGATGCTTCAATGATCTTGCAAGATTGTTTGATAACTCAGAACTTGATGCTATTAGATCTTCTTCAGTGTACTCATTTTTACAGGAGTTCATGCAGTGATATGAGTGCTACAAAGAGATACAATGTTGGTTTGTTTTTGATGGCTTAAAATGGAGTTAAACTAAGGTTTTATTTACTCAAACCTAATTATCTAAATCCCTAAATTCTTGTTATTAAGTTAAACTCAGCTTGTCATTTATGTTTTGTCACTTTTGTTTTAATTGGGCGGTGACTTCCAATAGGAGGTAAAGTCACTTAAGGTGACTTACCAAAGGCTTTATTATACATTAAACTTACCGGCCCTCCTCCTAGTTAACCGGTGCTCACAGGTTAGAGTAATATGTTTGGGCGGGCTTTCAAGTTTTTTGAATTTAAAACTATCACCGCCAAAAGGTTAAAAGGGGAGCTTGATGCATTAAAGAAAATGCTTATTAATCTTCCTTGGAAAATTTATAAAGAGTTTGTTTTGTTAGAAAATTTTGAAGCCCGATTTTTCATAAAGAAAAAGCATGTTTTTTTAACACATCGTATTGGGAGTTTGACTTAAGAAAAAAAGGCATTTTTTTGAATGCTTTATTTATATAAAGCATATGTGGTGGCGGATATTTATGCCTTGTTTTTTTAAGAGTATTTTTTTTAAGGAAATTTGTTTAAATTTCTATTTTTAAAAGGCATGAATTCATTATAGAATATATATTGAGTTTTTCAAGGATCTTTATTGGAAGTAAAGAGATAAAACATTAAAAAAAAATTTGAGGAGATTTTTTAAGAAAAAATTGGTAAATTTTTGAAGGATATGAAAGGTCATTGGTTTTTCAGATTGAAAGAAATTTGATGAAGAGATGGAAGACATTTTATTTACAGGGCATTGAAAGAGAAAATCAAGAGATTTTTTGAGAAGAAGATCTGGAGATATTTTGTGTGAGAATTTTATTGAAGAGAAGGTGAAAAGTTTTCTTTCAGGAGATTAATTTTATTTTTACATCTGAAGATGAAATTGTCCTTGCAGATAAAGATAATGTTTGAAAGAGATTTTATTCTCTTTAAGTGCAAATTTTTTATTGCAGAGAAGTTTGATTTATTCTTTGTAGATTGACAATTTGGTGAAGAGTTAATTTTACAGATTGAATTTGAAGGGGTTATTGAAGAATTGAAAATGCACAGAGAAATATGAAAAGATTTTTTTTCAGAGGAAAGGAATATGAAAAGATATTCAGAATTTGTATAAAATGTTTTAACAAGTACATTGACGGTAAGTGTGTGGAACTGTATACAGAATGAAGATATTTTCTATGACATCCTGTTGAATGATATAGATGGAATTAAGCAAGAAGACAATATGAAGTTGAATATGCAGGAATGAATTGTTTGAGCATCAGATGCAGGATTGGAGACATACATATGGAGAAATCACAAATGGAGTTTGTATTATGCAGAAATGAAATATTGAATTGAATGGAAACAGAGTGTCCCTTTGATCTTGTTTATTACTTCAAGTGAAGATTTGGTTTGCCAGTGAGGCCTTGTATTAGCCAGTGAGGCTTGTTGGTCAGTGAGACCTATTTGTTTACCAGTGAGGTATATTAGTGTTGGAAGTGGGTGCTTCTGTTTGGTATTGGAGTTGGTGCTCCATAAGGAGTTGGTGCTCCTAGATACAATTTGTATTGCCAGTGAGGCATGTTTTTCAGTTAAGCCAGTGAGGCAATTCTGGAGTGGTTTTTCTACCCCTGGAGGGTTTTCCACTCATGCAATTCTTGTGTCTTCATCTTCTCTCTGTGGATATATGTTTTACTCATGAGTTTTTGTTTTTCATTCTCAGTTATGTGCACATGTATGTGAGAAATCAATGATAGCTCTCTCTCCTTGTACTCTGCAAGTTAAAGTTTGTAAAAAGATTAGAAATTTCACACAACACTAATTCACCCCCCCTCTCAGTGTTGTCCTTGACTCCTACAACCATGACAACACAGGGCAATATACAAACATCACTTCCGGAGGCAACCACACAACGAATGGGAAGAGTACAACTAGGGAATGCTAGACTACAGTAGGGAAGATTGTCATCACATGGTCCTAGCATGGGTTATCTAGGCTATCTCTCTCTAGAAACCGGCCCCCATCCATGATTATCCTGGCAGCCTCTCTCTAGGCACCGGCCCCATAGGGTGACACATGCAGAACCAACATTCCTTTTGTGAGGACAAGGAAGTTGATCTTGCCAACCACGGCCTTCTCATCTCATCTCAAGCATAAATGAGCACTTGAGCCATGAGTGAGGCATACTTTATCTTGATTAATGTGAAAGCCCCCCCCAACCCTCCAAATTTATTATTAAGTTATCATTGGATTAACAACTTCTAATGGGTTATCCAGTCAGCCACTTTGGGCACCGGCCCCACATTGGAAGCCACTTTCCCACCTACATCTAGAAGACCCTATTCATCAAGCAAGACATAACGACAACTATCCATATACCATGCAAGGCATTTACCTTCTTGCATACAAATCTCAACGAAATGTATCCAAAGCAAGGCATGGGTCCTCTTGCTCCAAAAATCTTAACCATAAACAAAATGTATCCAGAGCAAGGCATGGGTCCTCTTGCTCCAAAATATCAACCGATTACATAAACCAACACAATACTTTATTCCATGCTCAAAACAATAATGAAACCCAACATTCAAGAAGAACTCTACCACCACATCTCGAAAAAGACATCAACATGAGTTCAAGGTAAAACCACAAGAATAGGTACACTAAGCAAGGCACAAACCATCTTGCACATGCATCATTCCACATGAATAAGAAACCATATTTCAAGAATACATTTCATTCAACTCACATGATGCACACATAGCCAACCCCCACACAATCACACCCTCCTAGGCCTCTGGAAACCACTTTCCCCAAATAACACAATGCATGACACCATTAAAACGCAATGGTCACACATCACAATCACTTCCAAAACACATCATAAACCAAAATTCCTCATCAATACTTCAAAAACAAAACCACAGATGCAACACATGATCTGATGCACTAATAATGGGTCTTGAAGAATGCAACATTAATTCCAATCATGGTCAATCATCCAACAAACATAAAGTGAATCTATCTCAACAATGCAGAATAATATTATTCTAACTACTAGTAACAGTTACTAATATGATCAAATGATATAAGTGCCATAAGTAACAATATTCAATCCATTCCTATGCTATTGGTAATAGATAATATTAAGAGTCTTACTTAGACTAATTGCAAGGTTAACATTAGTAGTTGAAAGTCATGGACTATTATCAACGACTCATCATTAAATGATTTCTAATTAAAACCTAAAATTGATACTTCTACCTCAAATTAGAACTAGGTTGATTCTATTCCCTTCAAACACAATAAGTCTCAAAATTATCATCCAATTTAATTCATTTTCCTTCTACCATTATCTAATTTTTAGATAAGAGATATAACTTGATAAACGTTATGTTATTTCTAATGCATTTAAGAGAATTTAATTCAATTCCAACATAAATATTTTCATAATCACTACCCCATGTATGATTTCCAAAAATTTTTAAGTTATGTTTCTATTATTAAATCCAGATTAGACTATATTGCTAATTTCAAATCCTAAGAAAATAATCTTAAAAACAAGAATCGGTCCTTAGATAACCAAATATCATGTTCAAAAGCACTAAAATAAACCACTAAGAAAGAAACATACTAATATGATCGATTAAGATATGCAAGAACAGATACTATATCAGAAAGAATATAGATATAGAATGTTTTGATAATGATAAGAGACTTTGAAAAGGAAATGCTCTAGTAGACATGTATGCAAAAGTGAGAGCACAGACAAAGTGCATTAACTGTTCAACAAATTGCCTCAAAGAGATGTCAAATTATGGAATGCAATGATTAAAGGATATGCATAGAATGGATTTGTAGATTTAATAACAACAAACAAGATGGCATAGGAATGTCTGTCACTAATTGATACATATCTCTGAATTGAAAAAATTGGGTAATGCTAACTCTTTTGGATATAGTTTTCATAGGTAAGAGCTGAATCTTATATAAAAATTTCAGAGAAACTCAATTTGAAAATATAGAGTTATTGGTGACGCAACTAATTGTTTTAACAGAGATGAAACGGATGAAAGGTAGACAGTCACATATTCATATCTCCAAAACGACAAACTGGGTATGGACAATTTTTGGATATGATTTAGGAAACTAGGCCGTGCACCATATATCAAAAACATAGAGAAACCCAGTTCATAAAACTAAAGTTATGTCTAATGCAACAAACTGCTAAAATAAAGACGAAATGACTGAGAGGTAGATAGTCACAAAACATTCATATCTCCAAAACAACAAACTGGGTATGGACTAGTTTTGGATATGATTTAGGTAACTAGATTATACACCATGTATCAAAAATTTAGAGGAACCCAGTTCGTAAAACAAAAGTTATGGCTAACGCAATAGACTGTAAAAACAGAGATGAAATAGGCGAGAAATAGACAATCACATCAATCAGTGATTCCCATAAATGCAATGATATAGACATGCACAATTGGATCTGATAACAAGGCTTCTAACCTCTCAAGCAAATTACCATCAACAAAAAAAATTATAAATCAAACATTTGCTTCAACAGAAAAATGAGACAAAAATTAGAACCAAAAGAACCTAATTTCGCTTGCTTGACTGGGCTGAAGATTCGATGCTGAGTTCAACTACTGCGGCCACAAACCAGTCTCCCCCCAAAAGTTCCATCTGCTAAAGATTCTTATGAGAGAGAAATCTCTCCCCTAAATTCAACCCAAAAACTCCCTATTTTTAGCGAAAGAAATCCCCTAAAATCTTTCAGAAGATTCCCCCCACAAGAGGCAATAACTCTTGCATGAACAATATCTTACAGTCTGTTATTTTAAACATTTTACAACCAGACCAAGATAAATATATTTTATGGTAACACATAAATATTATTTATTTATTTATCTCTAGTTGCAATTACATTTATTACTATTATTATTATTATTTATTAACTTAACTTCTAGAATAATATATTTTTCATAAACTAAATTTACATAAGAACATTTATATATTTATTTATTTAACAAAAATGCTTCATAACTAATTATTTTATTTTAAGGCAACAATAACCAAAACAATACCAACAAAATAATCCAAATGTCAAACCATATCTGAATACTATGCAAAATCAGAAAACAAGACCACCACAACAATGACTGACTATTATTACCAAACTGACAACACTGACAGGGTACACAACCGGATACTCGTCCTCTTCAAGGATAATGGCTAGGCTAAGGGGCCATATGTTATCTCCATTCAACAACTTCCATTGGTATGAAGGCACGCTCAGACTTGCCAATTCAGCTGGAGTCGATGCCTGGTACATACAACCTACAGCAAACAAAAGTGTCGAATACATACATATAATCATCCAAGCAGGCACATAGTGACAGGGAATCGCAGCGTAGTAGGGTACTCATTATGAGTAATACTACATTGTCCCTTCACAAAACACATCACAAGTATCCACATTAAACAAATTCATTAGTAAATAAACAACCAGATAACACAGACAAATAATCGCATTAATCACGTAGTAAAACTAATCTACATAATCAATTAACTTCTAATTGATCACAACATAAATATAATGTACTAATCATAAAGTATCAACAGTGTCATTATAATAAACATCAATGAGTGTCATCAACTACATCATAACAGTAAGTCTACCATCAACATGTCTATTATACCCTAAGTATTCTGAGTATTTTACCTTCTTCTTCATGCTCCTTAGCCCGATCACCTTCTCATCCAAGGTGAGAATGGAGGGACACTACAAAAAATCCCTCCTCGAGATGGTGAGGCTACTTTTATTGAAAGCCAAATTTTCATACAATATCACTATAAAAACTATTGGTGAATGGATTTCCAATGTCAAATCTCCAATAGTTATTGGAGTAAAAATACCTCCTCAAGATGGTGAGGCTACTTTTATTGAAAGCCAAATTTTCATACAATCAAAAAAATGTACACTTTACAAGATGCTTTCATTTGTGTAAGGTTTTTATAGATAAATACATAGAAATGAAGTTTGAGAAAAAATGAATGTGTAAATTTATCAAATAGAATCTAGAATTTAATAAATCAACACAATAGTAATTACTTAGGAATGAATGAATAAACCTGAATAAAATTTGTAAATTGCAAGGAAAAGCCCTAACAGCGTAATCCAACGTAAGAAAAGATGATGATGTCATGACATTGAAAATCAAGTCCCGTTTGCAATATTATTTCTCGAAATCTATAAAATCTCAAAGTCTTTTAGCTTTCGTACAACTTTACAAATTTACTCCAAGTTTAATACCTTACAATGACAAAGTTCATCAAATAAATAATCATTGTCTAATAAATGTCGAACAATTATGAGAGAATGTAATATTTCAAAAATAAAGATATGCGAAGTTTGAAAGATATTTTTAACATATAAAATTATAAACTATACAACTTAAGACAAATAGTTAAAAGTCTTGTTTAGCTTATGTTTGATAGTCAAGAGGATATCATGTATGTCTATAGTTGATTCTTTGTTTGAGTTTCTTTCCTCCATAGTGATATCTTCCATAATAATTGTGTCTTCTATTGCTGCTTTAGAAATCCTGTGTTGATAATCTCAAAATGTGTTCAATCTCATTAATTGCATCTAAATCAAGACCTTCTATGTAACCAAAACAAAACTGGAATAAGACATAAGTATTTGCAACTTGGTGGGCTTGTAGGCATTTCCTTGTTTGTTTGTTTTTCAAATTCTCTCAACAAAAATTTCATCTTCATCAATTTGTCTAAGGAATTAGAGTTCAAACTAGATGGTTAACTTAAATTTTGGTTGATTTCATTCACCAAGTGATCCTTAAGAGCATCAATGAAACTAATCATTTGATCTTCATTATAGAAGTGCCTTGTTATCTTTTCAATCACATCACAAACATCCATTGTTATATTGAGAGTAGTGACATGAGCATCTTTTAGCTTTTTCATTCCTTCTTTGAGAAAATCAACTCCTAGCTTTATGATTTCTAACCTTTCCATTAATAAAGCTTTATTTGCCCTGTCTAATATACCCTTAGATACAAGAACTTCAAAATCAACGTTCAACATCTCTTTGATCTCTAAAAGATTACTTGTATAAATTTGTAATTATTCATCAAATTTGGTCTATAATGCTTTAAATATTTGTCCTGTTTTTATTGGCCAAAATTGATTTTTAATTGTTGAAGTGGATGATGTTTAAAAACAACATGCTTTAATTAATTTGAAATCTTCATTAACTCTTCTATGCAAAGTCATAGCACTTTCCATGACCCCAAATCTGTGAGTTACCAATTCATTGAGACATTGCTCTGTTGTGTTACAGAGATATTTCATCTCATCAATTGTTGAGGTATCTTCATGAGATAGTAGTAGGTATAGTAATAGGTACCTGAGAAGACTAAAAAGGTCCAACTAGGTGCTTGAAATAATAAGTCAATTGTTACACCTACTCTTTCAATTGTTTCTCGGTCTAATAATCCTTATTCATTCTAGAAACAATGGTTGTAACAACAAACTGAACATTCTCAATTTTTCATTGCCTAGTTTGTACTTCTAAATTTACCTTTGACACTTGGTAGTTAGAGCATTGAATATCTCTCCCATCTTATCTGTAATTGGAGCAACAATTTCTACTATTGACCCTTGTGCATCAATATAAATTGAAGAGATGACCCTGGCCTTCTTTGTTTGAGGCGGTTTATCTAACAATGTTGAAATTGTTCACAAATCACTCACCAAAGGTTTGAAGACTCTATTTCTTTTCTTGATAGTGATGTGATGCAGAGAAGGTGTGGATGATCTCAAATCAACTCAAAACTGATTCAACAAACCAAACTTTACAAACTTAGAACCCTAACTTGGTGGGTTTCTCTCACAAGCTTCCCATTCTCCTTGTAGTACTCCACAACTGGTTTTTCCAACATAAATTCCTAACCAGACCTCATACCCAAAATGTGAATACAGATTTGAGTACGCATTATGGCCTTTGACAACATACTAAATTTGCAGGTGAGATTGTTTTGGAACACTGAGGGCTAATTTATGCTGCTACACTTTAATTTAGGCCTAATAGGACAACAAAAGGGGTATTTTTGACATAATTTAAAGGAAACGACTCAAACCCACAACCCAAAAGTTGTTTTGGATACCCATTATGGAGTTCTAAAACATACTCAAAATTTAGGGGTGGTTGTTTTGGAAAACAAGACCTTAAAACTGACTGTCCCGTTTTGATAAAGGCCTAATTAGGCTTGTTTGAATGGCTCACAACTAGGTTTCCACAACCCAGACCTCAAACCTTCATACCACTAGCCTAGACATGTCACAAATAGTCTGACTAAACATTTCCCACCTCTTTAAACAATTTTCCAAGATCTTTTCTACAATTCCTTACTCTTATGCATCTTCTATGCCCAAAACATGAGGTTTTCAGACCAGTCTTGAGAAAAATGGCTGCCAAATGCTCAAATCTTAATGAAAATTGATGAAATCAAATGAAAAAGATAGTAGACTCAAACCTCCATCAACTCCAATTGGTCTCAGGTCATGGCATGACCATACAAAACCGTACAAGGTGCTGGAACAACAAATTAGTGTTCAGAAAGGCAGAAACAAAGTTGTTTTTATTGAATTTTCACCAAAATACAATTCACCCCCCTTGGTTTCAACCCCCAAGGCTTCTTAAATCATATTCCAATGGTCCACAACTGACTTTTTGAATTCCAACCGACCAACTACCTTCATTTACAAAAGGTGACTCTTCATATTCCACAATTTTGCAACTTTTGGCAATTTTGACAATATTTACAAAATGGACTCCAAAATGACTCAAGAGACCTTACAAACATAAGAAATGGTCTTCAAGACCTTATTATATGAAAAATGACTCAACTAGACCAAAATACTAATACTTAGCAACTTTTTCACATTAAGACCTATGGTGCCCTGCCACCATGATGTCAAGCCATGTAGGGACTTCGATAGGAGATGAATCAAGCTCTTTTGATGCTTGATCTTGCTCATGGATATCTTGAACATCTTGCACATGAATTAGTGGAGGAGAAACAAGTGGGGTCAATTGTTGGGAAGGTGTTCTTTCAGAAGAAATAAGAGAAAGATGAATTTCACAGATGAGATTTTTAAGAGCTTGTTCTTTTTGGGGTGATCCTTGAGGTGTAGCATACTTCTCAGTACGGAGGTCATGTGATGAAGTAGGAGGAACTAATTCTAAATGGGAGAAACAAGAGGTGACTGTGGTGGAGATGGAGGAGGTAGCAGAACAAAAGCTTGACTTGGAGGAATGGGGGGATAAGAAGTTACCTTCTCCATATCTTTTTTAGAACGTTCTTGGACTTTGAAAGTAATTTTAGGCCTCCTCTGCAAGAGTTGTTCTTCTATCTCTTCTTCCAGCTTAGGGTTTAAAATGCTAAAATTTGGAGCTCCTATAATTGATGGTTGTTTCTGACTCACTGATTTCTTATTTTGCTTGAGAGGAGGCTTGGAGGCTTTGCTACTCTTTGCTTGCTCTTTTTTGGCAGGATTAGGATCATTCAATTTATTTTTGAGCCACACCAAGCTTCTATCTATAACCTCTTTGCTTAATATTTTTAGTGAAGTCTCTTCTTCATGCGCTCAATTTACCTTAGGGATAGGCAAATTGACAATATCTCTTGTATTATAGATTTCATCCAAAATACCTCCATCATCAAAAATGTTATTTGGCACGTCAACAATTTGAAAAGCCCTTATATGAAAAGTAGTCAACCTTGAGTATTTTATTTTTCTAACCTAATGCTCATCATCACAATCAACCCAGAAATCTTCCAAGCTAAATTTGTGTTTACATGAGGCTCCTGCAAGTTTCCCAGCATTATCCTTTGGATCGAATGTTGATCTCTTATAATGAACATACAAATTAAATTTAGATAGTTCTTCTGAGCTCTTAGCAAGAAGAAGAGAAGAGCAAGTGTAAGCATTAATCCTAATGCAAAATTAAACACCAAGCTGATGTTTGTCGGATAGAACTTCGTGGACTCACACAACTATCTAGTGATGCAAACCACCTCAGCCTTGTGTTCCTATTCTTGGTCTCCATTAATGTTGTCAGTCACATATCCTTTGTCAATTACATTATATTTACGATGCTTCAAATATAGCTAGTGGCTATTGATTCCATTTAGTATATGGCATTTCCTTTATTTACACCCACAGTATAGAAGAGGCAACTGGACTGACCTCCATTTATGGGTGTTGGTGGCAATTATCAAATCTTTAATAAACTTTAGCAGTTATCTATGCTAATTTGGGCGATCTAGTGGCAGTGCGTGGAATCATGGCGACATCAAGCCTAAATAAAGTAAAAAGAGATTGAAATGGATGCAGTGGGAGATCCTTTAAAAGGGGACGCACTATGGAAAGATGGCAGTAGCTCGATTCTTCAGTAGAAGTCAAGATACAATTAGGAAGAATGGAATATTATAATTGAAGGTTGTTAGGAAAGTTCTTAATAGAATTCTATAGTCAAAGGTTGTCATGTTAAAAGATATGAAGGGATGTCATTATCAAAATTGTAACTCTTGAAGTCCAAGTGTTATGTAGTCATAAATTAGAAGTCTGTAGTATGTTTTATCTTGATATAGTTTCAATAAGTTGTGTATTGTAATGTCCCCTTCCGGGATTGCCCTAAATCTTGCCCTAGAATCACAAGCTTAATGTGGTTAGGGTTATAACTTACCACTTAAATGCTTCAAGCAAGATAAATCTTGGTTTAGGTCCTACAATCATGTTAGATGATATTGGAAATATAATTCATATGATCAGAACATAATAATTGCCTTATCTATTTAAGCTATACAAAAAAAAAATTATTTCAAGACTACCTAAACTACCAATATCCATAATGCATAGCGGAAGTTTAATCATAATAGGACTCCGATGAGAAACATAATAAGTCCGCCCGAAGCTATCCATCTAAGCCCAAGAGCACGAGCGTCTAACCAAGACAACCCATCCCTTGGACCCAAGCAGCAGGAACGTCCAAACCAAGACAATTCCACCCTTGGGGTGGGCTACTTAGTGGATACACTTATATATGTTTTTCCTATCCATGCTTGTCTCGTCCATCCCTCTTATGATTGAAACTCCTTGAATCCATACAACTAATCATAGTTTGGCTTGATAGGAAAACCTTGAAAGGGGTGCCTGTAAACTACTCAACCCATCTAAGCCTAAGGGCACAAGCGTCTAACCAAGACAACCCATCCTTTGGCCCCAAGCGACAGGAACGTCCGAACCAAGACAATTCCACCCTTGGGGTGGGCTACTTAGCATGGGAGAGCACGTAAATTGCATCCTCCTAGCTTGCTTCCTTCAACCTTACATTTGATTGATCATAGGATAAAGACATTCATTATATATATAATTGATTTCTTTTAAAGGAATATAATCTAAGCATCGATCCATCAAAACAGTACTATGAAATATGCACGTATGAGAAATCATACTTATTCATAAATTAATTATTGCACACTAACACTATAGTTTGTACCAGTATGCCTGCAATTTCTTATATTAATCCTGATTGATATATCAGACTTGCAGATTGCTTGATCTGCTAATGGATGACAATTTGGACTTCTTATTTCTAATATTTTGTTGCCTGAATAATGGATGTGTTTTTGAAGATGGTTGCTGATTTAATATTTAGAAGATGCTAATATTTTTGTTGATGATTCGATGCCTTTATATGAAAACTGATGTATAGTATATAAGTTAATTCTTTTTTTTTCAACCTCATTATAATCTAAATATATATCCTCTTCCCAATTGGAAGATCGCTCCTCAAGAGACATAGCTCTTTGTTAATTCTTAATAACCATTCTCCAATGTAATTCCAGTTCCTCTAAACATGATCACAACTCTTCTTAATGCATCCCTTCATGCATCACACCCTTCTGTATTCTTAAACGCATCCCCTTTTCACATATTTTGAATAAGACAAAAGATAGTATATGAGGCGCTTCACATTGAGGGTCGTCGACCTTCATAAATTTGTTTATATTGAAATGAAACTCCAAAACGGCACCAATATGTGTAATGAGGTTGGCCATTAGGGAGGTCGACCACTTAGAGAATTTTAATTTAATTTTAAATATTTTCTTTTTAATGTCCCAAACGGGACATTACAGTCTGCCCTACCTAGGATTGTTTGTCTTCAAGTAATTACATACTAAGATGCTCTCTCCATCCTTAAAGGTATGAAGACAATTTATTGTCCAATATTCTTCTGGTGCATATACTTGTATTTCCCAATATCTCTCAACAACAAAACCAAGAGTTGGTAACTAGTAAGGTACCTAACTTAAGACAAGTTTTCTCTCATTTCATTACCTCAAGTATCCTAGGCAATGATACAAATTTCTCATTACCCCTTGTTGAAATCTACAATGATAGAAAAATGTTGCATCTTTCGTCATGAGGGGTTATGGGAGTGTTGTTAATAACAATATCCTTTACTATGGTTTGTATCTTTTTTTCCCTATACCATTAATTGGGAGTAAGTATATTTTATTTCACCTAACCATTCAAACAGGGCTTGAGACAAGAATTAGGGTGTAATCAAAAATATCTTATAGGTGTTTGTAACACTTAGTCCAAACATTTTTCAACTTGTCATACACTCATTAATAACATGTTATAATCTTCTAAGTATATATTCCCTAGATAATCCTCAAGCAAACAATTATCACTCATGAACACTTCATAAAATTTGAATTTATAGATTGACACTAACATCCAATTCCATATCAATGGGAGGTTGTCAATCTTCTTGTAAAGATTTGACATATTCCCATGTTAATACTAGGATGATTTCCATACCTCATAAAAGTATTGTTTTATTCTATCTAGTTCAACAATCTTAATTTTTCCCAAAGTTTAAGAGGTGAAAATGATCCTGGGATTTGTGGGTTATGGGCCCATAATATAACTTAGAATAGGCTTATGTAACAATGCCTAATACCGATGTCCTTGATCTTTATGAATGTGGAGTTACTTTGATCAAGAAAATAACTTAGGTGGAGACTCCTAAAAGAAATGATCTAATATAGAAGTGAATTTGGTTCATAAGATAAGTTTACTAAATCAATTTTTGTAGGTTACAAGGTTGATCCATATATTGCCATTGTTTCTATAAGTGTAGGATAGATCATATGTGTTATGGATTTGATTAAGCATTATGATCTTCTCCAAAATGAATAGAACAAATGTGTTCCTATCTCAATGAAGCTTGATGAATATATCTTCCGATAATTCTCAAAACACAAACTTCAATCTATAGTGTTCATAGTTCTTTCCAAAATTTCTCCTAGGTCTCTCTAAGAGTCAAAATTTGTTACTTGTAGGTAACTAAAGAATTGAGTTGTCTTCATTACATTCTCTCAAAAAAATGGTGTTTTGGTTTTTAAGAGATTGACCATCCTAGGTCGAGATGATATCTCAGTGTACCTAAATCTCTAAGTTTCTGGTGCAGGGCACCATAGGTCTTAATGTGAACAAGTTGCTAAGTATTAGTATTTTGGTCTAGTTTAGTCATTTTACATATAATAAGGTCTTGAAGACCATTTCTTATGTTTATAAGGTGTCTTGAGTCATTTTGGAGTCCATTTTGCAAATATTGTCAAAATTGCCAAAAGTTGCAAAATTGTGGAATATGAAGTTACCTTTTGTAAATGAAGGTAGTTGGTTAGTTGGAATTCAAAAAGTCAGTTGTGGACCGTTGGAATATGATTTAAGAAGCCTTGGGGGTCAAAACCAAGGGGGGTAAGTTGTATTTTGGTGAAAATTCTATAAAAACAACTTTGTTTTTGCCTTTCTGAGCGCTAATTTGTTGTTCCAACACCTTGTACGGTTCTGTATGGTCGTGCCATGACCTGAGACCGATTGGAGTTGATGGAGGTTTGAGTCTACTCTCTTTTGAATTTGATTTCATCGATTTTCATTAAGATTTGAGCATTTGGCAGCCATTTTTCTCGAGACTAGTCTAAAAACCTCATGTTTTGGGCATAAAAGATGCATAAGAGTTAGGATTTGTAGAAAAGCTCTTGGAAAATTGTTTTAAGAGGTGGGAAATGTTTAGGCAGACTATTTGTGATATGTCTGGGCTAGTGGTATGAAGGTTTGAGGTCTGAGTTGTGGAAACCTAGTTGTGAGCCATTCAAACAAGCCTAATTAGGCCTTTGACAAAGCGAGACAGTCAATTTTAAGGTCTTGTGTTCCAAAACAACCATCCCTAAATTTTGAGTATGTTTTAGAACTCCATAATGGGTATCCAAAACAGCTTTTGGGTTGTTGGTTTGAGTTGTTTCCTTCAAATTATGTCAAAAATACCCCTTTTGTTGTCCTACTAGGCCTAAATTGAAGCATAGCAACAGAAATTAGCCCTCAGTGGTCCAAAACAACCTCACCTGCAAATTTGGTATGTTGTCAAAGGCCATAATGGGTACTCAAATCTGTATTCACATTTTGGGTATGAGATTTGGTTAGGAATTTATGTTGGAAAAACCGGTTGTGGAGTACTATAAGGAGAATGGGAAGCTTGTGAGAAAAACCCACCAAGTTAGGGTTCTAAGTTTGTAAAGTTTGGTTTGTGAATCAGTTTTGAGTTGATTTGAGATCATCCACCCCTACTCTACATTAGTTTGAAAGATAATCTTAATCCATCTTTGTATCTTTAGTTATGCCTAAATTTATGTGACAACTAGTGATGGCAATGTGTGGAGTTCCATTTGAGAATTGGAAGTCAAATTATATTGTTAAATTCAACTATGTTGAGTGGGTTTTTTTTTAATTTGTAAGCCGAAGATCACAAGGGGGATCTCCTCCCCATCAACATACTCAACTTAGAAACCACTTAGTCAACTCAACCAACTTAGAAGCCACGTAGATGTTACTTAGGGGATTCGAACTTGGATCTCCATCTTGAGAACCTTATGGCCTTGCCATTTGAGCACAACCCCGTTCACAACTATGTTGAGTGGTTATTATTGATTGTTCCTTCCTTGGGAAATTTTTTATATTTTAATTGCTTGATTTCTTGAGTGATGATTACTTATGTCAATGAATTGACTTATCTTTTATCTCTATTTCTTGAAGGAGTCACTACCCTTCTTGGCTGCCTCTTTTTTTTTAAGAATAATACTTTACCTTCAAGTTTATTGATGGTTTCTTTACAAGGAAATGATTCCCCTTTTATATCTTATTGTTAAGGGAGTCCTTTCTCGCATCATCATTATTCTTGAGAACCTAATTTAATTTACTTATAAAATCACTTAGAGTTCTATTCTCAATTGAATTCCTCAATAGTGTTTTGGATGTCTTTCTCAAATGAAATGTTCTCCCCTTTTATATCTCAAGTTTGAGGGAGTCACAATTTTTCACTTCACTAGTTACAGCTCCTCATTATTACATAAGTCAATTGGTTAGTACTTCTCAACCCAAGAAGTGTTTGACAAATAAAGCTTTGATAGACTCGGCATTTTCATAATTTTTAAGCATAAAGTAATGGAGTAAACTTGTTGAAAAAAAACATTAGACATGAAGCAAACACAGTTATACGTAATGCATGAAGCATACACACGAATACATGCGATACATGAAGTATATACGTAAGACACAAAGCATGGAACATATACATAGATACACGTAATATACAAAGTATACACATAAATGCATGTGAAACATGAAGCATGAAGCATACACATAAATACACGTGATACACGAAGTATACACGTAAGACACAAAGCATGAAGCATATACATAGATACACATAATATATGAAGTATACACATAAATACACGTGAAGCATAAAGCATACACATAAATACACATGATACATGAAGTATACACGTAAGACACAAAGCATGAAGCATATCGATACACATAATATACATGTGAAGCGAGAAGCATACACGTGATACACAAAGTATACACGTAAGACACAAAGCATGAAGCATATAGATACACGTAATATATGAAGCATACACATAAATACACGTAAGACATGAAACATGAAGCATATATGTAAATACACGTAATACACGAAGTATGCACATGAATACATGTAAGTCACGAAACATACACATGAATATACGTAAGTCATGAAGTATACACATGAATACAAGTAAGTCATGAAGTATACACTTGAATACACGTAAGTCATGAAGCATATACATGAATCTATGTAAGGCATGAAGTATACACTTGAATACACATAAGGCAAGAAGTATACACTTGAATACAGGTAAGTCACGAAGCATATACATGAATGTACGTAAGGCATGAAGTATACATATGAATATACGTTGCATCAACTATCATTCACAGGATGGCAGGTAGGATGCTCTGATACTATCTGTAATGTCCCCTTTTGGGATTGCCTTAAATCTTGCCCTAGAATCACAAGCTTAATGTGGTTAGGATTATAACTTACCACTTAAATGCTTCAAGCAAGATAAATCTTGGTTTAGGTCCTACAATCATGTTAGATGATATTGGAAATATAATTCATATGATCAAAACATAATAATTGCCTTCTATATTTAAGCTATACAAAAATACATAATGATTTCAAGACTACCTAAACTACCAATATCCATAATGCATAGCGGAAGTTCAATCATAATAGGACTCTGCTGAGAAACATGATAAGTATGCCCGAAGCTATCCATCTAAGCCCAAGAGCACAAGCATCTAACTAAGACAACCCATCCCTTGGCCCCAAGCGGCAGGAACGTCCAAACCAAGACAATTCTACCCTTGGGGTGGGCTACTTAGTGGATACACTTGTATCTGTTTTTCCTATCCATGTTTGTCTCGTCCATCCCTCTTATGATTGAAACTCCTTGAATCCATACAACCAATCATAGTTTGGCTTGATAGGAAAACCTTGAAAGGGGTGCCTATATACTACTCAACCCATCTAAGCGCAAGAGCACGAGCGTCTAACCAAGACAACCCATCCCTTGGCCCCAAGCGGCAAGAACGTCTGAACCAAGACAATTCCAACCTTGGGGTGGGCTACTTAGCATGGGAGAGCCCGTAAACTGCATCCTCCTAGCTTGCTTCCTTCAACCTTACATTCGATTGATCATAGGATAAAGACATATATATCAATTTCTTTTAAAGGAATATAATCTAAGCATTGATCCATCACAACAGTACTATGAAATATGCATGTATGAGAAATCATACTTATTCATAAATTAATTATTCCACACTAACTCTATAGTTCATACCAGTATGCCTGCAATTTTTTATATTAACCCTAATTGATATATCAAACTTGCAGATTGCTCAATCTGCTAATGGATGACAATTTGGACTTTTTATTTCTAATATTTTGCTGCCTGAATAATGAATGTGTTTCTGGAGATGGTTGGTGATTTAATATTCAGAAGATGTTAATATTTTTGTTGATGATTCGATGCCTTTATATGAGAACTGGTGTATATTATATAAAGTTATTTCTTTTTTTTTTCAACCTCATTATAATTTGAATATATATCCTCTTCCCAACTTGAAGATCGCTCCTCAAGAGACACAACTCTTTGTTAATTCTTAATAACCATTCTCCAATGTAATCACAGTTCCTCTATACATGATTGCAACTCTTCTTAATGCATCCCTTCATGCATCACACCCTTTTGTATTCTTAAACACATCCCCTTTTCACATATTTTGAATAAGACAACAGATAATATATGAGGCGCTTTGCATTGAGGGTCGTCAGCGTTCATAAACCATTTTGTTTATATTGAAATGAAACTCCAAAACAGTGCCAATATGTGTAATGAGGTCGGCCACTTACAGAATTTTAATTTAATTTTAAATCTTTTCTTTTTAATGTCCCAAGCGGGACATTACATGTATGCATCGTACATAAGAATAACATTACTTGTTTGGGCTATGTTGTAGGACGAGTCGGGCCCTTTATATGTTTTGCATCTCTGTGACTGTAGTAAGAACCATGTGAAAGAGAATCAATGAAGTTATAGCATGTCATGTATGTTGTGTTGTGCAACAGTTTTTGTTTTGATGTAGTTGTGATCTTTTTATTGATGTAGTTTTTGTTTTGATGCAGGAGTTGTGATCTTTTTATTGATGTGGTCATTATTTGTTTAGAATAGAGTGCATTTTTGCTCAGATCTGAGAGACAATCTGCATCATCTAGTAAGTTCCAGTAGTGCTAATTTGTCACTTATATACTTAGATAACCTATATAGTGCCCCTTTGAAACCTCCTGCTTTGATATATGTAAAAGTCGAGGATTGGATGAACCAATTCCCCCATTCTGCAATAGTAGTTGTAGCTTCTAGAGATAGGCATTTACTTATGGCATTCTTCATCCATCTAATTAAATAGAACATAAAAGCATCATTCACTCTTTTAAAATGTTTTTGACTTTCTTTGAACTCGAACTGAGGGTAAAATTCATAAGCTTTTTGTTGTCATGGAGCAATCACTCCAACTTTGGTTAGTCCAAGGAGCACAACCCTCCTTGCCATAAGATAAACCAAGTACAAGGTCACATAAATTTTTGGCATCCTAAACTTCTGATAGTTGCTTATGTTAGATGTCACTGATCAAGGTTGCCCAATTGACTGGTTCATTATTTTCAAGGATGATAGCAATAAATCTGAACATCCAAGGTTGAAATTCCATGGCACTATGGTTCCCTATTACCATGTTCAACAAAGTAACCAAATCATTGATTTTGGATTGAAAATCGCTTCTAAAGAGCACCTTAGGCAAACTCAAAGGAGAGCATCTTTGCTTTGTCAACAAACTTTTATTAATGACCTTTGAACACATATCAGGGTCTAAATTATAGAATAGTGTGCCTTCATCAACAGTTAGTGCAACATACTATGTATGATGAGAAGTCTAAAAAGTCTCCTCAATGCTCTCTAGAGTAAATATCTAGGAATACTTCATTAGCAAGACCAATAATTTTAAAAAGTCTCCTCAATACTCTCCAGAGTAATATCTAGGAATACTTTGCCCGCACGAGTAGCCTAGTTGGATAAGGGCTTTGGGTTTGTCCCATATAGGTCCCGAGGTCGATTCTCGCAGCCCGAGGTCGATTCTCGCAGCTCGAGTTAGACCGATATTGCATGGTTGCGAGCTCCACGCGCATCCCTAGGGGATTAGTCTCGCCTCCGCTCACTCCCCCTGTGCCCCAAAACTCAGCAATATGTAAGACTGAGGCAAGGCACGGAGGGAATCGTTGCCCTGGGTCACAGGGATACCTCCAAAGACCAATAATTTTCCTGGTTTGGAGGTCATAATGCTTTGCACGAATAATGACTAACTTAGGAGATTGGACAGATGTAGAGAATACAGTAGCTTGAATTAACCCACTATCAGCAATACATCTTTCGCATGCTATTCTATTATCTACATAGGCGCTCTGCAAAAAGTCTTCCATGTTTATATGTCCAAGATCTGTACCTGATATATCTCCAAATGAAGAGATGATTTTGGACGGAGGGGACACCCTTTTAAATTCACACTTCATCTCTTTATACTTGGGCGAAGTCATGTAAAAGTGCTATGGAAGGCTTGGTTTGCAAGTAGCAACCTAGTAGAACTGCGGGGCGTGGGAGCAAGTCAATGATAAGCAGCTTGCTTGGATGCTTGAAAAGTCCCTAAGTCTGCAATTAATGAATATTGCAGAAATGCGGAGCACGGGAGCAAGCACGCAAATTGCAAAAGTTGCCAGAGTGATGGAGAGTTCCAAAGTTCCGCAATAAATTAGGGTTGCATAGCACAGAGGCAAGGTAGTAGTGTACAAGTTTTGCAGATGTGCATGCGAGTTCTGCAATCCCATGAAGGATGAGTATATCACATCTCCAAGTGCGGAAGCAATTTAGCTACAAGCAAGCATCAATTTCATATGTACCAAAAATACCAGATTTCACAAGCTTAACGAGGAACAAACATGGGCAAAATGAAATCCAATGTGAGGATGGATTGCATGGTGAGGGCAAAAGATTCAAAATCGATTATGTATGAAAGTAAACGTTAGGGCACGCACAAACCCTAGCAATATTTTGATTCAAAAAAAATTGAAGATAATGGAACTTATTGGGGTTTTAGTCTTGTGCACATGGTGCAAGATTTTGAACGAGACCACAAATCTCGAAACCTTGATAAAAAAGTATATCTACTTTGATTAGAAGAACGAAGGGGTGGTCAGATTTTCAACATAATACCTGTAAAATGCAATCCAAGTAGTAAACTTTCAAACAATAAACCCCCCAGTGCTCTGGTTCATACATGCGTGTCTTTATTAAAACGAAACAATCCTCCTGTGAATGTGAAGAAAATTCATAAAATGCATCTTAATAGAAATCCTCTTTGTTGCTATAGAGGGCATTTAGCAAGTGCAAACAGATGCGAATGAGTGCATAAATGAAGAAAGGGCTTCATATAAAGTCTTTGTTCGCACAAGTGAACAATAAATACATTTGGCTCTTCACGCCATATTGTCTACTGCAGAGGTAGTTGTTGCGTTTGCCAGACTTGCAAAGTGCAACTCAAATTCTGAGAGCATAGTGAGTTGCGAGAAACTGAATCAAGCAAGCAAGTCAGCAAGTCCATCGATGTGTGTGCAAAGTCCGCATAGGTGAACAATCGCGGAGGAAGGGTGGAGGAGTACAAGACAGATTTGGAAGTTTTGCATGTATGCGCCATTAGTTTATGATCCCGATGGTTTGCCGGGTTGATGAGCAAGTATGCAATACTTGCAAAGTTCCAAGCAAACTCCGCATTTCCACAAAATGTTTGAAAACATTTTAAACTTGATTTTAACTTTGCCAAAACAAAAATAGAGGTTTACCAAGCTGATTTATGACTTGACTTTGACATCTGGGAAACATTTAACAACAATGTGAATGATATTGGAAAGGGATCAAAATTGGCATCAAGAACCATATTGGGACAGAGACAACCTTGTAAATGCTTGAACTTGGGTTCGAAAGAAAATCACAAAGGTAGGATAACATAGCCAAATGATCCTTAGATCTCATGTGAAGTGTGGGAAGGTTTACTATTAATGACCTTTCCTTTGGTTGTATGCTAATTTGTTCTTTCAAAATGTAATGACAATGTTTTAGGGGAAATGGCCCCAATAGAACCCTCGCTAATTAATTGAAAATGAAAAAAAATTATCTAACCTAACAAAAAAATAAAATAAAACTTTTGAATTGAGCAACTAACCAATCCTACACTCTAGAACAATTTATAGTTATGTAGAAAACTGAAAGAGAATCGAGTTTACCTTAAAAAAATCTCATTATCCATATATCAACTATAGACCAAAAAGGATTTTAAAAAAGCTTATAACCCAGTGATAGTATTGCATCCAAGAATTACTAAATATTAAAAAAATTGTAGTCTTTGTAACTCTATTAGGCTTGGAGCCTTCAACACAAATCCACTCACACATTCGTTGCCGCAGACATGTTAATGCCACTAAAAAAAAAAGGGTGTGACCTCTAACATATTAAGGAGGAAGAGGCCCTTTATTTTTAATGGAAACAATTGGATTACATAGATATTAACATCTCTGTCTTTATATAGTGGATTACAAAGTTATGAGAGAGCATACATCTAAACCAGAAGTAATCCTTTGACTAAGCTGCCACAAGTAGGAAGTTCAGACCGGCAAAGTCACCCAAGGGTCTAACCTGCCCAATAACACCTCCAAGGAAATTGAATCTTGGTGGAGGGCATAATCAAAGAACATACTATCAGCCTTACCAAATGAGCTACAACCCTTTGGTAGATCAGGGAAGAATACTGATGACAGTTTTGCAGACAGAAAAATTGCAACACTCCATTTCTCACAGAAAGTACCTAGCAAAGTACCTATCACAAAATGCCTGGCCTAGACACATCTGTCACTGCCACAGCAGCCAGATGACTGCCCAGATTACGGTTGGCTGAGATCTAGCACAACAAAACCTCGACCACTATCCCAGGTCAATCCCAGAAGAGATTGAGAAAACTTGCTGGAATACGTTCCAAGGAAATCAAAATACAATTTGACGAGGCCTAAATGACTGATAAAAGTGGAAAGCTTATACAGACAAACCCTGTTATCGATTTTTACATTTGCAGAAAAGATGGTTCAGCAAGGTGTCCTGCTGAAAGAATCCGTTGGCGCCACCACAAAGAATGTGGCACTAGCAACCTTTTCATGGCACTACCCTAGTTGCATGCCAGGATGTGAATGTCTCTCACCATTTTGCAGATTCCATCTTCCTGTGTGCTGCACATCACCATCTCCAGCTGCTCCAGGACCTGCTTCATCACTTTTTCTTCGATTTTGGAGGGTCAAAGTCAAATTCTGAGCTTTTCAGATTAAAGTGAAATGAATTAGTTGGATGGGTGACTTGATTATAGGGCAGTTTATGTACATAAATTGTCACTGTAATGGCTTGTCATTTCGAGGCCATTACATCTCCCTGCCACGACACAATTCAAACGTTCCAATGGTAAACCTTTTGATCTCCATCGTCAGTTATCCACTGTACCCAACCCAAGGCTCAGCCCACCATGGGATTGCCCATCAGCGTAATTAGGGAAATATTTCATTCTTGCAATGGTTCTTATACAAATGAATGAACACAGGTAATACCCACAAACTTTGTATATAGATTATAATAGTTGTGAGTCTTTCTTCTGAGAACCTTCAGTACACATAATGTTTTCTGCAATTCTACACAGCAAAACATTTCACTTTTCAATACCTGCACGTGCCTGGTCCCATTGGTCATGAAAAACTCAACGGTAGACTACTAATAACCTATGATATCCTGAACTACCCACACACAAACACTTGGAGGCAGAAATAGGAAGTATCAGCATCATCATAAACAACAATAAATCAATAAAAAGCATCAAAAAAACAAAACTCAGACCCCAAAGCACTTTTGCAAGAAATCCCCAGGGTGACAATTGTATTAAAAAGAAACACAAAATGGACACTGCCATTTGAAACAAACATGCCATGTCCCCTAAACCAGGGCAGAATAAGGTTTTATTATACGTCAACCTTCAACCGCAATAATAATTCTCACATAAAAACAGTGATGACTGATGGAAAAATGAGCTTTCAACACTTGGATAACACCCCTATGATGTTTTTCATTGACTTTCACCTGGATACGCCCAGATCCTGGACAGGATAGCCTGGGGTTCACCCAGGGTCCGACCCAGGCACCCCGGGTTCGCTGTGGGTCCTTCCCGTGGCAGACCCTAGGTGTACCCCAGGCCGTCCCATCCCCATACCAAACCCATATGGGCATGGGGGACAAAACTGCAGAACCCAGTAACTTAGGCCTACAGCAATAGGAACAACCCGAGCAAAAATATCCTGTCACCAAAAAAAATAGAAATCTGGTTTATGCCTCTATTAAAATTACAACTGAAGACAAAACCAAATGGTTAACCTGGATAGCTTGTGATTAGCTCTCCTAAATAAAACACAAATTATTTTATGTCAAGATTGTATGCAGAAGTGGTAGCAAACCCTCAAATATCCTCATCTCCTTTGACCCATTACTACTTCACTACAAGGCCAGTTCTCAGTTATCTTATTTAGAAGTCTGCGTTAATTCATTTTTGAAATCCAAAATCATGCATCACCATCTTAATATAGATATGCCTGTGTTTTTCATTGTCTTGTAATGAACTCGTTAATTTTCATGTTTTCACAGGACACCTTATTGGCACAGTGAAACCGAAAATCAACTACGCTTAAAAAAAGGAACAGCATTTGCCAGATCTCTCAATAATTTTTCTGATGCATGTATAGCTAAGTGGAGTACATATAATCTGAATTCAATATACCAGTAAAACCTAAGACACACACACAACTAAGGGACTTTAATCTCAATACAATATATCAATAAAACCCAATAAAATCATTTATTAAAGATATGAGGTTTTCACAGACAAACATATTATCATATGTCTGAATACAACTCTGTAATGGATTTTTTATTCCAATGTTTCGACTCTTTTTCAAAGACCTTTCACCAGGAGATAATTAGATCAATAATCTCTTATCAATCCATGTGGGCAAACAAATTCATTAACATAGCCAAAAATACATAAATTCTTGAAAATAATGATTCTAACCACAAACCTAAATATTACTGTAAGCAAATTATTGAGGTGTTTATTTTTTATGTTTGTCTGTGGTGTCACCAACATATGTCAAGTTGTCAACTAATATATTACAGAAAAGTGTACCAAAATTAAATCCTTTGAAATGGAAACAGGCCTCATGTGCTTCCTTTAAGTTACTGCCCAATGTCTCCATCATAATATTTCTAACATCATTTCCTACATGATTACCTAACTGTAAATGGGAAGATCTTGCAAGTTTTCATTTAGGCAGCTAAAGTACAAATGCAAATAACATGCCTTCCACACTATTTTTTGTATGCCTTACAGCCCTTTTCTCCTATAGTGTGGAGCTTCCCTCACAAGGCATTAAATCCACTAGGAGTCAAATTCTGAACCTTTATCCTAGTGGACGCCACTTCCTAACCGGTCTGACCCAGCAAACTACAGTGAACAACTTCTTAATGCATATTTTGATGGCTAGTTGACCTAGTTGGAGTGAGGCAAAGTCAGGTTAGTAGGAAATCGCTTCTTGAAAGATAAGAGATAAGACACGACCATTAAGAAGCCAGTCAGGAGGCCATTCATGAAAAGCTTCTACTATTTGAAAACTTCCCTCCAAGATTAAGGTGGGAAAGACAAAGGCCATAAGACCATGGCAAAGAGATGACAGATTCAGGTTATTAGCTCATGATGAACTAAAATTTGAAAAACTAATATGTTGATAATAAAAGCCTATGTCATTATGAGAACATGGCAAAGAAATGGTTTATCACCTCAAATTTGTTTATTATTATTTTTGACACTCAACGCCCATGCTTAATTGAAGTTAATACATCACATTAGTAATTTTTTGGCTGTGTATACCTTGAGGGTCATCACGGACTAGTATTGTCAACTAGAGCTTTGTAATGGAAAGCATTTATGAGAGAGCATAGCAGATTAGAGTTTTTCTAACCGAAAAGTACGGTGTTAACCATCCATCAATAATAAATGATTCTGGTAATGAATTTCTTCTGACAATGGTCACTACAGCACTCATCACAAAGTCACTTTACATAACAAGCATGGGGCCCTACATATACCCAGAAAAGATAAACCCAGGCCTGAATGACCCAAATTCTGATGTGTGTTCCTTGCAAGTAAACAGTTACTTCTACTAACTAATGATATTCTATTGCTAACTAATATTGTAAGCAAACAGACTAATGTAATTGAAGTTCCACAATGAAATCTTGAGAGCTTTTGAAAACCCCAACCACAAAGCGGCTTCAAGAATGGAAAGTAGAATCCATTAGACAGTTCAGAAATTTTAAAAAATTGTGTTACCATCAGAAAAGGGTTTCAAAGTTGGGCCAAAGCATTCAAGATTAAAGAGACTGTGCTAGATGAAATGCTCATTTACAGAATTGAATGATGACCAAAAAGTTAAAACAACAAGAATGATATTTTCCATTTCCATCTTTCTCATCAAAATGGTGTTTCCAGCTTTACTCATTGCTGAAAAATCAGTTTTTCTACTACACAAGTCATCCCAATTTCAAAAATATTATCTTCAAAAATTATAAGTTAAGAGTGAAAAAAAAAATGCAAGAAGACAGTAGACAGGAAACAGAACTGAAGTTGCAATGTGTAGTTTGGGTTCATGATGAATTTGTGAGATGAATTTCTGGATCCAACTGCATAGTTCTTTTTCAATGTTTCGACCACCACTAGTGACTTCATCATCAGGGAAGAAGCCATTGCTTCAAGAAACCCAAGTTGTACAGCTAAAAATATTCAATTCTAAACACTTAACGTGGAAAGCAGCTCTATAAAAACATAATAACATGACATGAAACTTGAAGCTACAGGTAAATTGTTTCCATTGCATTTGGAAAATAAAAACAAAACAATGAACAAAGCCCACGATGAAACTATAAAGTTAGCAAGCATTAGATATCCAATCTCATGGTTTCGACAAATCAAATTCTCCTAATTAGATGCAAGTTCAAGACTAGAATTTCAAGACAGAGAGATTGAACATTTGAAGACAAATTCTAACACTAAATTAAAATATTTGAGCCGTTCCATACATGTCAAAGCCTGGAAATACTAGGATGGAGCGAGGTTGCTTATATAGGTAAATTTTGCTAATTGGCTAAGAAACTCAATTTGCCAATTAGTAGGTCTTCTTAGAAAATATTCGATGTACATAAATTATTTGATTATCCTAAACAATGCATATCCCTATCTTTTTCGAGAAAATCAGTCTATACTGTTTATTGTTAGTTTGTTCTCGGTGAAGAGGGAATCAGCCAACAATTCTGGAAACTCGTGGGAATTTTCTCAAAGATGGGGCTTTGTCTGTAATAGGTCAAATTTGTCCAATGAATTTGAAATTCATCCACTTGGCTTGTGAAAGTGGGCGGTGAAAAATTCCTTCTGTGACACCAGAGTGGTATTTGTCATCACATTCACCAGTAGTGCAAGGACTGAGTTGCTGCCAATTTCCATCTCTCCAATTGCAGGCAAGAAGGCACATGTGCCTGCCAAGCATCTTATGCCCATATATTTCCTTTTTCTTGGAAACCAAACACAGCATCCAAAACACATTTTCCTCGCCATTGCTGCACACAGCCATTCCAGGTCCAGTCTTACAAAACACATCCCACCCCATGTTGGGCACACTAGATTCAAACAAGGGTTCCCAATCATCATTATTCTCCTCATTAAGCTGTGAAACACAAAGGTCTGATTCCCCTCTGCTGTCTTTGGAAACCCTAATTACCTTACCACCGCAGACAGCAATTCCACACAGGCCAGCTGTCACACCCTTAGAAAAACACAGGGTTGGTCTACGCAGGGCATCGCATTGGGTGTCATAGAAGAGCAAGTAAGAGGCATCCCTGTGACCAACAATCAGCCAATACAGAACCCCTCTGTACATAACACTTCTTCTGGACACAATTTGATTCAGACTCCCATGAGGAATGCCAGTATCCGGAATGATTACAGGCTTCCAAGTTGGCATACAAGAATTATAAACCCAAAACACATCTTTCTTTAATGTGGGTACGAAGAGAATTACCTTGTATGAAGAACCCATGTCGTCCACAACAATTTCGATTGAACAAGTGTTGAAAATCTCAGACGACAAAACAAATGGAGTATCTGGGAGTTTGATGGCCTGTCTTGAGAAGAGCTGCACAACCACCAGCTCTTTACTCTGCTGCAACAGCCCCCGCCCATCTGCACTATTTGTGCTTTTATTGGCCGAGAATAAAATGAGGCCGCCTGAAGCAGACACCATTCGGGGATTCAACATTGGAGGGCATATTTTTGCAACGGCAATTGTATTCCATTGGTGGGAAATTATGTCATAGATGTACAAGAGAGGCTCAGGGCACTCCGACCCAAAGTTGTCTGTGATTATACAGCCGCTTTCGTGGCGAGAAAGTTGGTAGGCTTTCAGAAACTCTGGAGATTTGATAAGCCTGTTCAAGTACCAACATGTTCTAATGGCAGAGGATATGTCTTTGGGAGCAACATGACATAAAATCCGCGTGATCAGGGCTTCTGGTAAATCCATCAACTCGTTGCTCTTGCTCAATTTTCCTTGCGTCTCCATCGGATTACACATGTACAGGGTTTAAGGATTTTTCTCCTGCGTTCTTCTGTTTCCTTTGATTTATCTGATGTAGCTCACCTGTACATGCTTTCCTTTCCCCCTATAACTCTCTATTGCTTAATTACCAAGTTATTTGGATGACTTTTCATTGCTTAGGGCAGATCCCATGCAGTTATTTTGGCTAGCAGTCACTTAAGAGTTATTTGTGGAGTTTTGTAGTCTAATATTTAATTTGTTTTAAATATTTTTAAGTCATTTTAAATTTTATTTTTTTATTCGTATAAGTTTTTTAAATAAAATTTTCAAAATTATTGTAATGCAACACTTAGTCATTAAAGATAATTACATGAATAACATTAACTAACATATCTATTTTTAGACAAATATATTTAAAATAGGCCGACTAAATGTTTATTTTTGAATTACTTTATGGTATAATAGGCACCTCAAGAATGATACCTCTTAGCATATTTTTCTAAAGATAGGTATGCTAGTATTTATTAGGCTCATAGGGGTAACCTTAGCACGGGGTGGAGTGTAATGGTGTGAGCGTGTTAACAAAAACAAATTTAAAAAATAATTATATAGCCCATATATTAAAATAATAATCATAAACATTAAAAAGTATAGCCAACAAGTTGCAAATTAATAATTAAAACTAACAACTCTCCGAAAACAATTAGAGAAGTGGCAAAAAAAAATCAAAATCAAAATAACTATTATAAAAAACACCGCACATGACATGGGGTCAATTGAACACTGGTAAAATCCCCATTTACTTTGAATATTCTTTTAATTCTATGAATTTAGTTTTCTTTTTAGAAATATTTTATGCAAGCCCACAAAATGTCTATTTTATTTTCTTTCATAAATTTGCTAAGTGTTATATTAAAAGTTAAAAATATTATTCATTTGGAGTTTTGGTGATGAAGTAAAAACTAAATAAATAAAACTAATTAATTACATTATTCATGGGCCTTTATAATAACTATTACAACCACTTTTGAAAAAAAAACTAAATATAAGCAATGTATATATATAGTATTATTACTTTTATTAGTAATATATAACTTATATTAGTAATTAGGGTTAGAATTAGGGTTACATGGGAATTCCATCTTTGGAAGATATTAATTGCATGATCCTCCAAAAAATAAAATTTTCTAACTACTATATTAATTGTTTGTTTCTATTAACTCTATATACATATAAAACATTAAGTTGAATTATTTTATCAAACATCATACTATATAAAAAGAGCTTAGAATCATACAATTCTCCAATATTATAATTATATCAATTGTTGGCATTCTATCTCTCATGGTTGCATAAAAGATTATTAAGGTGAACAAATATGAAGAATAAACACCATTAAAAAGTGTTTAACAACCTGCATACCAAATTGTTTCAACAAGAACTACCATTTCCAAGATTGCATTGGAAGTATAACTATTAAGAAATTGGGTTTTGGTATGCAATTCAATTATATTGTGAAAAATTCACACAACACCATATAAAATAGATTACAAATAGGAAAGAAATGCACGAAGATTATAGAAATATTTAGACTACAAGCTTATTAGAATAGTTACTAAAAAATTTAATGTATGAATTTTTTTGGCTTTTAAATAAGCAAAGTTTGAACCAAGAGTGTAATTTTGGGGTTAAGAAGGTAAGATCCTAAAATAAGGCTAAGAGATCCAAACAAAATATGAGTGATTTGTGGAACTCAAATCAAACAACCATGATATGAATGATTTGTGTGATTTTGAAAGGTAAGAATATTTGCAAAGAAATAGATAAGAATATTATGTTAACAAATATTATTCTTATGTGTACAAGTACTAGGGTGGCAATGTACATGCGTTGGAATACTTCATATTATATGTTTGGCTTATGATGTCATATGATGTCTTTAAACAATTACTCCATACCAAATGGTTTTATCTATTGATAAAAATTTGGGAATTAATATTGCACCAATGAAATCATTTGAAATGAGCCAACCCTAACCCTAACCCTAATGCTAACTTCAGTGTTAGAATTAGTGGTATATTAGATATGAAAAGGTAAGCCTAATGCGATTAGTAAGGGTGGGTAGGGTGGGTAAAGGATAGGTCTCAACATAGCACAAAACTCTAAAAGAAAAGATATAATAAAAAAATAATGATAAGTAAGAATACAATCCCTCAAAAGATCTAAAAAATGATAATGCCATCAAAAATCACATATCTAAGAACCTAAAAGTGATATATCGTACAAAATGTGTACCAAGCCAGCTCATGGTGGGAAAGAAATGGGCAAGAGTCAAGAAAATTATAAGTTTTAAATTTTGAAATTCAGAGGTCAATTCCATGTGATGCAATTTGACTTTTAAATATTGATGTGGGACAATGGAACACTAATATTGAGGTGAGAAATGAGTTTTATGACGTGGTTTAGAGTTAGAATTAGAGTTAGAGTTAAGGATAGAATTAAGCTTAGCGATAGAATGAGGGTTAGGGTTATAATTAGGGTTAGGGATAGAATTGTGGTTATTGTTAGGGTTAGAATTATGGTTAGAATTAGGGTTAGGTTTATAATTAGAGTTAGGGTTAGCATTACTATCAGAATTAAGCCTAGGGTTAGGGTTATAGTTATTATTTGGGTCTGAATTAGGGTTTGAATTACTAATATAAGTAGTATTGGGGTAATAATTAGGGTTAGGGATAAAATCAAGTTTAAAATTATAATTAGATTTAGGTTACGGTTACAGTTATGGTTAGAATTAGGGTTAGAATTACCGTTAGAATTAGTGTTATAATTAGGGTTAGGGTTAGGGTTTAGGTTAGAATTAGGGTTAAAACTGTGATTAGAATCATGGTTACGGTTGGGGTTAGAATTAGAGTGAATGTTAGGGTTAGGGTTATAGTTACAATAAAAAAACAAAGGTCATTTACATTTATATCTATATATATAATTATGGTTAGAATTAGGGTTGGGATTAGGGTTGGAATTAGGAATAGAATTAGGGTTAAGTAGATCTAGGGGTAGAATTAGGGTTATAATTATTGCCAAGATTAACATTAGGGTTAGGGTTATAATTATAATTTGGGTTCAAATTAGAAGTTAGGACTACAATTAGGGTTAGGGTAAGGGTAAGGGTTCAAGTTAGAATTAGGGTTAGAAATATGGTTACTATTAGGGTTGAGGATAGAATTAGGCTTAGGGTTATTATTAAAACTAGAGTTAGAGTTACAATTAGGGTTGGGGTTAGGGTTCATGTTAGAATCAGGGTTACATTTAGTATTACAATTAGGTTTAGAATTAGGGTTACAACTATTGTTAGAATTAGGGTTGGACTTAGGATTAGAATTAGGTATAGAATTAGGGTTAACCAGATATAATGGTAGAATTAGGGTTAGGGTTAGGATTAGAGTTAGGGTTAAACATTACTATCAGGATTAAGATTAGGGTTAGAGTTATAGTTATAATTTGGACCTTTGAATTAGGGTTTGAATTAGTAATAAAATTACTATTAGGGTAAGAATTAGGGTTAGGGATAAAATCAAGAATAATAATTAGATTTAGGGTTAGGGTTAAAATTACAGTTAGAATTAGTGTTATAATTAGGGTTAGGGTTTAGGTTAGAATTAGGGTTAAAACTACGATTAGAATCAGGGTTAGGGTTGGGTTACAAGTAGGGTTAGTACTGGCCTAAATGTTAGGGTTAGGGTTATAGTTACAATAAAACACCAAAAGTCATTTACATTTATATCTATATATAAAACTATTGTTAGAATTAGGGTTGGGATAAGGGTTGAAATTAGGAATAGTATTAGGTTTAAGTAGATCTAAGGGTAGAATTAGGGTTAGGATTAGGGTTAGAATTACTATGATTAGGATTAATGTTAGGGTTAGGGTTAGGGTTATATTATATATAATTAACATATAATATGTTATAATAATATATCTAACCTATATTCTAATATTATATTATATAATTATAATAATTCTTAAGATATATAATATAGCTAGAATTAAGCTTGCCGCTCCTGATGATACTACCATACCTATATTTAAAAAATATATCTAAAGTACGCTAAGAGATATCTTTCTCGAGGCACCTATTTTTTTAATCAATTTACCACACATAAGTGGAATAGGCGCCTCGAGAAGAATATCTCTCAGCATTCTTTAGATATATTTTTTTAATATAGGTATGCTAGTAAAATAATGAGTGAAAAAAAATATTAATGTGGGACAATGGAACACTAATATTGAGGTGAGGAATGAATTTTATGGCATGGGTTAGAGTTAGAATTAGGGTTAGAGTTAAGGATATAATTAAGCTTAGCGATAGAATGAGGGTTAGGGTTAGAATTAGGGTTAGGAATAGAATTGTGGTTATTATTAGGGTTAGAATTACGATTAGAAATAGGGTTAGGTTCAGAATTAGAGTTAGGGTTAGCATTACTATCAGAAATAAGGTTAGGGTTAGGGTTATAGTTATAATTTGGGTTTGAATTAGTAATATAAGTAGTATTGGGGTAAGAATTAGGGCTAGGGATAAAATCAAGATTAGAATTATAATTGGATTTAGGATTACGATTACAATTACGGTTAGAATTAGGTTAGGATTATCATTAGAATTAGTGTTAGAATTAGGATTAGGGTTTAGGTTAGAATTAGAGTTAAAACTATGATTAGAATTAGGGTTAGGGTTGGGGTTAGAATTAGGGTGAATGTTAGGGTTAGGGTTATAGCTACAATAAAATAACAAAGGTCATTTACATTTATAGATCTATATATAGAATTAGGGTTAGAATTAGGGTTGGGATTAGAATAGAATTAGGGTTAAGTAGATCTAGGGGTAGAATTAAAGGGTTATAATTATTGTCAAGATTAATGTTAGGGTTAGGGTTATAATTACAATTTGGGTTCAAATTAGAAGTTAGGACTACAATTAGGGTTAGGGTTAGGGTTCAGGTTCAAGTTAAAATTAGGATTAGAAATATGGTTATTGTTAAGGTTGGGGATAGAATTAGGCTTAGGGTTATTATTAGAACTAGAGTTAGAGTTACAATTAGGGTTGGGGTTAGGGTTCAGGTTAGAATCAAGGTTACATTTAGTATTACAATTAGGTCTAGAATTAGGGTTACAACTATTGTTAGAATTAGGGTTGGGCTTAGGATTAGACTTAGGGTTAACTAAATATAAGGGTAGAATTAGGGTTAGGGTTAGAATTAGAGTTAGGGTTAACATTATTATCAGGATTAAGATTAGGGTTAGGGTTATAGTTATAATTTAGGTTTGAATTAGGGTTTGAGTTAGTAATAGAATTAGTATTGGGTAAGAATTAAGGTTAGGGATAAAATCAAGATTAGAATTATAATTAGATTAGGGTTAGGGTTAAAATTACGGTTAGAATTAGGGTTAGAATTAGTGTTAGAATTAGGGTTAGGGTTAGGGTTTAGGTTAGAATTAGGGTTAAAACTACGATTAGAATCAGGGTTAGGGTTGGGTTACAATTAGGGTTAGTATTGGCCTAAACGTTATAAGGTTAGGGTTATAGTTACAATAAAACACCAATTTAAGTCATTTACATTTATATCTATATATAGAACTATTGTTAGAATTAGAGTTGGGATAAGGGTTGGAATTAGGAATAGAATTAGGTTTAAGTAGATTTAAGGGTAGAATTAGGGTTAGGGTTAGCATTACTGTCATGATTAATGTTAGGGTTAGGGTTAGGGTTAGGATTATATTATATAATTAATATATAATATTATAATAATATATCTAACCTATATTATAATATTATATTATATTATAATAATTCTTAAGATATATAATATAGTTAGAATTAAGCTTGCTGCTTCGGATGCTACTAGCATACCTATATATTTAAAAATATATCTAAAGTACGTTGAGAGATATCCTTCTTGAGGCACCTATTTTTTAATCAATTTACCACACATAGGTGGAATAGATGCCTCGAGAAGGATATCTCTCGGCATACTTTAGATATATTTTTTAAATATAGGTATGCTAGTAAAATAATGAGTGAAAAAAATTCATTTTACAAAAAAGATAATTAAATAAAATTGATGACTGTATAGTAAAATTTCTAAAATATAATGCACTTAAAGTAAACAAATATGTTTTTATCCCTTTATTTAGTACTATTGCAATGAGTTTTTTCTTATCTAGTCTTATCTAGTGATTAATCTATCTATAGTAAACCAATCAAAACAAAGTATTATTTTTCATGTTAGACAAATTTTAATTTTTCCTAAGTCTACATGAGAAAAATTTTACAAAAATTATTGGGAAAATGAATTATCTCTATTGTGATTGGCTCAAAAAAATGACCTCTTAAGGGTGGATTTTGCATAAATACTATTTTGAGTGAAATAAACACCTAAATTTGAGGAGAAAAATCTAGTTAGAAGCGAGGAGGTGGTAATGTTAACAAATTAACTTGTTTAATTAAATTATGAGTGAGTAAATTCTTGTGGGAATTTGGTTATGAAACAAATAATTTTTTTTCTTAAAGTCTATGCAATATTATAACAAAAATTGTAATATTTATATTGATATAATATTCATATTAATATGATTATTTAGTTTTCACCATTGTATAGTTATTTTATTCTTTTATATATAAATATTAAAAATCAAAATATTGTAGTGATCTTAATGTGAAACAAACACCTAAAATTGAGGAGAAAAATCCCCTTAGAAGCGAGGAGGTGCAATGCTAAAAAATTAACTTGTTTAATTAAATTATGAGTGACTAAATTAAATTATTGTAGTGATCTAAATATTAATATATTATTATATTGTGTAATATTATATTCATATTAATATGATTGTTTAATTTGTATTGAATAGAACAATATAATTAATAATATATTAACAACAATATTTATATCAAATTATTGATTATACAAATAAATAGAAATTATGATTATTGTATTTATATTTATGTTATATTATAGTAAAAATGAAATATTGATATATATTTGTATATAAGTATTAAATATTAATATATTTTAGATCTAAATATTGATATATTATATTGTGTAATATTCATATTTATATGATTATTTAATTTTTAACTTATGTTTAATAGTAAGAACAAAACCGTTTTAATCTATCAGTTTAAAGTTAGTTATCTTTCTGAAATTACAGGATTATTTAAAAGAAATTGTTATGAACAGAGATCTAAGAATTGAAGTGTAGAAGTACGAAGATTTTGTAAGCTCTCTTTATGCTTGTTTATTGGTACTATTGAACTTCTGTGTTTAGTGGTACTATTTAACATTTTGTTTAATATGTTTAAATACAAATTGAGGACTATTTAATTTGTTTATTCATGTGACTAAAGCAAATAATATTTATTTATGGTTTTGTTTTGCCACAGGACGAATCTCACAAGAAAAGAAAAGAAGATATCTCATTGAAAATCAAACACGCAGTACTATTCCCAGGTGAGTTATGTTTTATAGGAGGAAAAAATTTAGAATGAAGATAGATGAATAACAAGTTAAACATTCGTTCAAGATTTAAAGATTTCGTGGGATAAATTTTCAATATTGTTCAAGATTTAAAGTTTTCATTAAAAAAAATCAGTATGATAATAAGGATGCATGCACTTCAGTGAAAGAAAACTCCCCTATGTTGAAGTTAGTATACTGGGATGCATAAAAGTATGGAGCATATCATCATTTTGAAATTCATGTTGGGTTTCTCAGTTTGAGTGCCAATTATTTTTTCTACTTTATAGACCTAGGATATTATGGGTTTGATAAATTTTAACTAGTTCAATTTATATTTACATCACTATAATATATTAATATTTAATTTTTATAAACAAATATATATTTTACAAATTGAGGATTGTTTAATTTGTTTATTTCGTGACTAAAGCAAATAATATTTATTTGTGGCTTTGTTTTGCCACAAGACGACTCTCATAGAAAAAGAAAAGAAGATATCTCATTGAAAATCAAACACGCAGTACTATTTAGATAAATGTGTGACAACATTTTAATTCATTGCAAAGATTTTGTAATGGTCTCTCCTCTATTTCATATGATTGTTGTAGTTCTATTCAAGATAATTAAGTGTGTCCATTTGCATGTGATGTATCTTTAATTTGTATGCATATGCACATCTAGTTCATGTCATGCTTTGTATGTATTTTTACCTCTTCTTCACAGTCCATGACTTTGTTGCCCAATGGAGTAGGCATGGATCTGATTGGTGAAGGACCAACACCTTTTTATTCAATCATCTCTCTTGTTAGCTATAGGAGTAAGTTAGGTTCCACCATGCTTGTATGATTCAATGTTACAAACTATGTTATATCCTATGCAATCTTAAAACTAAAATATCATTACAGAATCATGCTGGTATGTTTCTCCCTCTTACCCATGTGTGTGTAATGTTAAGTAGATTCATCTATTGGGGAACAATACAATGTAGCTATCATCCTTTGGTGTAAGGTAAGAGTGGATTATCATTTGTTTATTAGTCTTATAGGTTTGTGTGTAGATAATGTTGACATGAGGTCTTAGTGACAAATCTTGGGGTTCATAGTATATTGGGTATGGTTGCTTAAGGGATTAGTATCTAAATTATAATTGTCCTATTATTGAGAGCTCAAGGAATAGCCCCCTTGGCCATGTAGAGCCTAAAGTTGAAGGTGAGTTTACCCACTCACAATAATTGGTACATTCATGCCATTGTCTGAGCATAAGTCTTGCCCATCGCCTTTGATCGCATATCCCTAGCCTTAGGTTTTAGCACGTTGGTCTTTAGGATTTGTGGAGTTGTATGTTTGAGCACTAACAAGTCCTTCAACCCCAACGGTGGTCAACACCACCCAATCATGTGGGACCCTAAGGCCCACCTAATGCAGGGGCATCGAGCTCATATAATTTTGGTTTCATTTGCTCTTCGATGTTTTTGGTTTTGTTTGCTTTTTCATCGTTAATAAGTGCAGAATTCCTAGTCTTCTCATATATTGGGTGATCTCTTGTCATTAGACAAAGTCGAGTATTGTAAGGAAATTCCTGTCACACTAGTGTAGCAATGAAGCTCCTGTCGCCTGAGCGACAGGAACTTGGTTCGAAAGAGGCCTTTAATCTGTCGTCAGTTATTCTCTATTTTTGGCCGTGTCATTCTGCTGAAGACTGTTACAAGAATTCGAAGGAAGTAGAGAGTCCTGGCAGGTGGTTGGAATGGCAGTTGGAAAAGAAATTTTAACGACAGTTACAGATAGCAAGAAGGAATATCTAAGTGGGCAATAGACATGATCGACAGGAAAGGCCAGTTGCAAAGCTATTTTGGCCATCGCCATCCTCTTTAGACAGGGTCGACAGAAAGAAACAAGCAGGCTAAGGCCAAGTGGAGGCTGAATAGTTATGTTGCAGACAAAATCGAACGATAAGGAGAGCAGACATGAAGAAGCCATTTTTGTCAGGCCGTGAAGATAGACTGAAAGGGATAAGAATAGTGGGGCAGTGAGCAGAGAAGAGATAGAGGTCGAAAGCATATAGATCAACCGAGGCCGTAGCTAGTCAGCTCTCAAGCAAAAGATGAAGAAATGAGACTGACGTGATGGAGAAGATTCAGATCGACAGCAAGGCTGAAAGCTTTAAGAGTAGTCATTTGTAATGAGTTCTTGTTTAATGCATTTGGGAAGGCCGTTTGATGTAGGCCATTAGATAGGTTTTGTAGTGCTTGTCATTGTAATAGAATAGGGTGGTGTTAAGTCTATTTTCCTGTCTCAGAGATTTCTATAAGAATATGAATTCACTACTTTCAGTCATTGTGGGTATATCCATGCTCCTGTCATTATTTTTGTATCTCTGATGATGTTGATTACATCTGAATGTTTGGTTCTTGTCATTTGCATTTGTATGCTGCAAGGAAGATATTCTATATTCCTGTTATTGTTTATGGATTTACTCTTTGTTCGAATTCTGGTAAATGGATTTTGTGTGTGGTGACTGGCAAGGTAGCCATTAGAAGAGTAGAAGCAGAGCATGTGCATGAGTTTTGCTAACTTGTTCCATCAAGTGGTATCAGAGCACAGAAGATTGTTGGCATGGTACGTTAGAAGGATGAGGTAGGAGAGAGTTGTGAAAGAGTTTGTTTGTAAGAGGTATGAGAAAATTATTGTTGCAGACATGAGAAAGGGCCTGTGAATTCTATCCTCTAGCAGAGATAAACTGGGTAGAAGGTGTATAACTTCCTCCACTAAGAGAGAGTGGGTAGAGGGGGTTTTGAGAGATACATCTTCCAGGGTCTTGTTGGGTAGAGGGTAGATTGTTGATGAGAGATGCTGTTGTAAAAGGTGCAGCGATGAGCAAGATGTATTTGATAAGAGAAGGAAGTTTGTCTTGAAGAAGACAATGTGTCGGAGGCAACCTGTGATAGGATTTGCAAGTGACATGTGTGAGTGTGTGAACCGATCGCTAAAGGAGAGGTAGTTTGCACTTGAAGATTGGTATAGAGATTCTAGATTGCAGCAGTAAGAGGAATGGGTATTAGTGTAAGAAGACATAGACTGTGTTAATTTTCTAGAAATTGATAGTACTATTTAAGATGAAAGGATGATGAAACTTTGGAAGAAGATCGTATACAATAGAAATGTAATATTAAGAGAAGAACAAAACAACAAACAACTATGTGGGAGAAGCATGATGAGGATGCCAGAACGATTATGGAGAAAAAGGAAGAAAGAATATAGGTGAATTAGTTTTGAATAATAGCTCCATGTGGAGGAGCACATGATCTTTGTCCCCTGGGGAGTCTAATGCAGGGGCATCAAGCTCATATAATTTTGGTATCATTTGCTCTTGGATGTTTTTGGTTTTGTTTGCTTTTTCATCGTTAATAGTGCATAATTCCTAGTCTTCTTGTATTCTGGGTGAGCTCCTATCACTAGACAGAGTCGAGTATTATAAGGAAATTCCTGTTGCACTAATGTAGCAATGAAGCTCCTATCGCCTGAGTGATAGGAACTTGGTTCGAAAGAGGCCTTTAATCTATCATCAGTTATTCTCTATTTTTTGTCGTGTCATTCTGCTGAAGACCATTACAAGAATTTAAAGGAAGTAAAGAGTCCTGGCAGGTGGTTGGAATGGCAGTTAGAAAAGAAATTCCAGCGACGATTAGAATATAGATAACAAGAAGGAATATCTAAGCAGGTAGTAGACAAGACCGATAGAAAAGGCTAGTTGCAGAGCTATTTTGGTCATCACCATCCTCTCTAGACAGGGTCAACAGAAAGAAACAAGTAGGCCGAGGCCAAGTGGAGGTTGAATAGTTATGTTGCAGACAAAATTGAACGATAAGGAGAGCAGATAGGAAGAAGCCATTTTTGTCAGGCCGTGAAGATAGGCCAAAGGGGATAAGAATAGTGGGCCAACGAGCAGAGAAGAGATAGAGGCCGAAAGCATATAGATCAACTAAGGCCATAGCTAGTCATCTCGCAAGCAAAAGATGAAGAAATGAGACTGACGTGATGGAAAAGATTCAGATCGACAACGAGGCTGAAAGCTTTAAGAGTAGTCATTTGTAATGAGTTCTTGTTTAATGCTTTTGGGAAGGCCATTTAATGTAGGCCATTAGATAGGTTTTGTAGTGCTTATTATTATAATAGAATAGGGTGGTGTTGAGTCTATTTTTTGTCTCAGAGATTTCTATAAGAATCTGAATTCACTACTTTCAATCATTGTGGGTATTTCCATGCTCCTGTCATTATTTTTGTATCTCTAAAGATGTTGATTACATATGAATGTTTGGTTCCTGTCCATTGCATTTGTATGCTGCAAGGAAGATATTCTGTATTCCTGTTATTGTTTATGGATTTACTCTTTGTTCTAGTTCCAATAAATGGATTTTGTGTGTGGTGACTGGCAAGGTAGCCATTAGAAGAGCAGAAGCAGAGCATGCGCATGAGTTTTGCTAACTTGTTCCATCACCACCCCTCTATACTAGGAGGCCATATGATTGGGTGGCCGTAAAAACTCACGTAATACAATACAAGTATGACACAAGTTGAAGCCAAAATACAATACATCTAATAGCATATACAATACAAACAAGATAACCAATAATGACATACAAGAGATACACACTCACATGTCAAATATACATGATCTAACAATTAAGGAGGATACTACTAGCCATCGGATTTAGAATGTCATCATGTGGGTTCTAACAATCACATGAGAAAGAGAATTATGTTTTCATTTCAAATGGTGATTCTCAATGGCTTTCAACAACCACACATGGATTGTGATAGAGCCATTCTCAAATAATCTTTATTGTGTGTTTATATGTGTATAACCCTTTTCATTTTATCTCTTTACATTTATTTCATTTTTACCATCTTTAGTTTTTATTTCAAAGCATATGGTAATTATTCCTTATTAACTACCTTTGCTTTTCATTTCAAAGCATATAGTAATTATTCCTTCTTACGCACCTTTTCTTTTCATTTAAAAGCATATGGTGATGAGGGTCCACTCTACATCTATTCTATAGCTCATCCCACACATAAAAGGCCAAAACAACCCAAAGATCATGGCATGAAAAATGAAGTCAAGATCTAGGACACACATATCCACAAGAGTGACCAACACATTTCCCAAGGGAGACTTAACTTCCCACAAAATATAAACATCACACATTGGCTAAATTTCAAGTTTTAGTTTTTTTTTTCAATTTAAGAAAAATAAAAAAATACAAAAATTACTATTGATAAATGCTTGAAAATTTCCCAAAATTTTAAATACAAAATTTCAAAAATGTGAGAATACCCTTTTGAGCATAATATGAACAACAACACACTTTTGTAGATAGATTTAAGAAAATTTTGCTAGCATTTTTGTGCTATTTTAAATTTTCCAAAATTTGAAAGTACACAAAATAAAAAAACACTTTACAAACTAATATATGGATTTATCTACAACAAACCTTATAGAATAGACACCATATGCAACCACCTAATGTGGGAATGGGAAAAAAATGAACATAATTAAATTGGAAGCCTATAAATCAAGAAAAGGGTTATCTTATTCAAACAAACCCCAAGAAGAAATAATTCTTTCTTGCTCACACACCAGAAAAGCTTTGCCAACCCAATCATGATCAAAGGCCATGTAATTCAAATCTAAAAATACTTCTCCAAGAGATCTTTTCCCAAAGCAAGAAGCTCACACAACCATGCAGAAATAAAATAGGAGGAGAGCCAAAATTCAAGAATGGACAAGTGTTTCCAAAAAGAGTTTCTTTTCCTTAATACTCAAAAATCCCTAAAACCCTTTTATAGTTTTTTTCTCGTTTTCACACTCCAAAATAGTTATTTCCATATATATATATATATATAACAAATGAATTAAATCATTTAAATAGCCTATGCATAATATATTTTCCTTTCAAACAATTTAATACATTCTATTTGAATAAATTTAACTAACTCTTTTAAATCTCTATAATCATGCTATAAAGTAATGCATTAAACCTTTTTCCCACTTAGGCAATTAAATAGACTCTTTCAACTTAGCAGATTGGAGAATTATGTAAACACTCAAACTAAGCATTTTGAAAACTAAATAAATGTAAGTACTAGAAAGTTTGGATAAACACATGCAAGGTAATTCACACACTTTACGGGTTTATCACAATACAAGGATCCAAAATTGACAATGATGCAGATCTTGGTTTCACAAAGGACTCACCTTGCAACTCAAATTGAGTGAGATAGAGGATTCAACTAGACACATTTATCCAATTTGAATAATCTCTAATTAACCACCATTGGGGAAAACGTGTGCCTGCACACTTAGTTAAAACGTATAATCAAATAAAACAATATAGTCAAAACACAATATAAAAACATCCAATGTGATATAATAAAATAAAATAATATAATATCATAATGTGACAAAATGTATACCACATTAAATTATAAAGCATCACATAAGATCCATAATATCAAACTAGGTACTATAATCACATGTCTACATGTATGGTGAAAATAGTAAAGTTGAAACATAACCATAGGTTCAAACATCAGATCATAGCATATGTATTCACAATACACAGTCTCGATGGCAATATAAAACATCATTAGTACTCATAGTATCAAAATCAAAATAGTACCAACAATAAAATAAAGCACATGTGCCTAGGCATTAAGGGAATTTACATATAAAATGGACCTCCTAAGGATGACATCATAGAAATAATGAACTAACAAAAATTAATTAAAAGATGACATCATCCCTTGCGATGATATCATCCAAAATTAAAAATATAATCATTTATTTTATTACCTTAAACTTTCTCAAATTCTATGTATTAACTCACTAAGATTAATTTGACTCTACATATCTTATTCAACCTCAATCACCTTTCTAAAAAATAAAGTTTTTTTATTTTTTAGATTTATCAATCTTTGAGTTTTGTTATAGAAATTATTGTATTTTTCAAGAAAGACTTGTTGGAATGATTTGTGATTTTAGAAAACTCTTTCTCATTTAATAAACATTGAAAATCATAAGATTTTTTTTTTATTGTTGCATCTCTAGTCTCATAACTATTTTCTAACTTTTGTTTTTTGTTTCTTGTAGCAATGCTACAAAAAATTGGTTTCCTTGAAGATCATCATAATTTTTGTATCTACCTAAAAGGAATCCTTTTTGTTTTCATCAATATGGATTTTTAGTGTCGTCCACTCTACCATATTTTCTGTATATGTTTTTTTCCCCATGTCAAGTGCTCTTAAAATGCCAAAGATAACCTTGGATTGCAATTTGATAGGAAGCCATAGCCTCCTCACAAAGGATTTCTTCTCGATCCAATCAACCTTTGGTTGTTTGTGGGATTAAATTTCTAGTTTAGGAAGTGGGTGAATCTTGTTGTGGTTGAGCATGAGTTGCAAGAAGAAAGAAATAGATTTCTTCTTATCACAGTGATTCCTTAAGTTTGGACAAAGAAACCTTTACTATTTCTTCATATCATGCATGATTTATGAAGCAATGTAAATGAAAATGTATATGATGAAACATGTAAACCCAAAACAAATAGAAAAACATGCCAGCATAATTTATTTAATATACATTAAACCACAACCTCTTATTTAAGTTAAGGATTTGCAAAGTTAATAAAAAATTAAGTTTCTCACCAATAGAAACTGTTGTTGCATCAATGGTGGTTGTGCTCAAAAGGATTTGGTGTTGATGAGAGAGAATGTGGTTACTTAAATGGACATCATGACCATCCATTCATGTGATTGATGAAAATGGCTTATGGAGGGGTCCATTTATAGATTTCCATGGAGGAGGATCAATGGATGAGATTGATTTGAAAGATCAAGGAATGAAATTGATTGAGATACAAGGATGCATAAGAAGCCTCCAAGTGTCACCTTGTGATTGGTGCACATGAGGAGTCCATGATTCAAGGGATTTGGATGGTGGATATTTTCTATATTGAATGATGGACAAGATTTGATGAGAGAATCTTATGGAGCCTTGTGCATGCTTGAAGCCATGTGCAAGGTTGACTAGGCTAATTATTCTTAGGATTGTGAAAGTGGTTAATTAGTTAAGTAAAATGATTTTTTTATTTAACTAATGATGATGGCGAAAATAGATTAATTAAATAAATATTTCCTATTTATTTAATTTCAGAAGAATGGACATAGGATAGCTGATTTAATTAAGAAAATATTGATTTATTTAATTAAAGGTTGGAACATTAGAAGAGGCTGAATAGGATTAATTAATTAAATGAATGATTTGAATTTATTTAATTAATGCTAGAAAGATGGTTGGATTTATTAATTAAATAAATAGAACTATTTAATTAATATTAGAAGAATGATTGAATTGATGATTAGAAGGGGGGGTGTGGGATGAAATTTGGTGATGTTGGGACATGGTTAGATTTAGGTGTCTACATTTTTTCCCTCTTTGAGATGGTTTTATGACTAAGAGAAATAACAACATTTCAAAGAAAGATAAAATATACTAACTTTTGGAAGAGATGCCCCAACCCCTTGGAGGAGGAGTGACGAAGAGAAATGAGGTAGGGATGCCCCCTTGAAAGAATAGGTGGGTTTGAAGAACATGAGTTTGATTTCAAAATGGATGAAAAATATGTTTAGAAAAGGAGGGTGTGGATAGAAGTGGATGATGGAGGAAGGAATTGGAGGGTAACATATAGAAGTAGGTATATGATGAATGTTGAGGATGAGAAGATTGATTGAGAAATGAAGGGAAGAGAGATGAGAATGTATGGGGTGGATGATATGCATGTTAATCACTACACCAACCTGGCTACCACAACACCAAAAGCTTGAACTGTCAGTGAATGGCACCCCGGTCATGCTAACCCAGAGACTGCACGCGTCCGGGAAGGGAGGAGTTGAGGGTCGCACACCTAAGCACCAACAGAGCCCCACTAGCCCATGCCTACTTAGTGATAACCACATAGGCAGGTACGGGCTGCTTGGCGCCTTCTTGTGCTCATGGTGCAGGTGGGCATCGGTGGGAATCGAACCTGTCCCTAGCAGAGTCACCAGTTTGTTTTAACACAAACCCGGCTACCACTACACCAAAAGCTCGAACTGTCAGTGAATGGAGCCCCGGTCATGTTAACCCAGAGACCGCGCGGGTCTAGGAAGGGAGGAGTTGAGGGTCGCACACCTAAGCACCAACAAGATGAATGTTGAGGATGAGAAGATTGCTTGAGAAATGAAGGGAAGAGAGATGAGAATGTATGGGGTGGATGATATGCATGTTAATCATTTGAGAAACCTAGTGTTTGATGTAGCACTTGATGTTATGCACTAGGGTATAAAGACCATGGTGACGATGTGTCTCATGCATAAAGGACTAACTTAAAATAAAAAGGTCACAAGTGAGAATATATCAAATGGTACCATGATATGCAACCATGATGTCATTGTGGTGATATATTACAAGGATTGTTACAAATGCAAACAAAATGATAATGCACGCACACAAGCAAGCATACACAAATGATACAAAGACAAACAATATTTTGCCTCTAGTCAAGATGAAAATTAATGATTGATTGATGATGATGGTAGTATTACATTGGTGTGGGAGATATATCTCAAGAAAAATATGAGGATTAGGAATGATATATCCTGATGATGATGGTTTTTTTTAGCTAATCAAGGCTTGCAACAAGACTGGGAACAAAGCTGATGGATGCTTTTGGATAATGTGTGAGAGTGCTTAGTAGGATTTGTGTGGATTATGATTGCTTGCATTGGATTGGACTATTGTGGGTAGATGGGAATGTTGCATTGGATTTTGGTTAGATAACCTTTTACTTGTAGCCAATGATCAGGGAAAACCAAGTCTAGGGGCAAGGACGAAAGGAGAGTTGGATGGAAGGATTAAGAGATTGTTGATAGTAGATGAGATGGATGAGGAATTCATAATGGATGAATGGAGGGTTCAAATATGTGATCTCCAAGGACTATGTTGCATAGGAATAACATACCACACTCTAGCTATGCTACTCATGATGTTGCGTTGTAATGCTTGTGACAATATATTGTAGGATGTGTTGCAAAAGACTAGGTATACCAAGGGGTATCCAAAGCATTTTTTAACATTATGCCCTTGTCCTTATTAAGGTTGAAAGAAAGAAGGGAGGATGGATGGGGGAACGATGGGATAGATATGTGGATATAATGGATGGATAGGATAGGATGGGATATGATAGGAGAGGAGAGGCTTGCCCTCTTGAAGTGTAGGGTGCTCGATGATAGTATATTTATGCATGACACACAAGAATTAGTTTTCATAATGGTACTTGTCCAAGGCACCATGAGAATGGTTTTCACCATTGGATGATTTTTCTCTTTACTTTTAACTTTTGATTTTTATTTTTTTTCTAATTTTTTTAATTTTTGAAGTGTTTTTGAATTTTTTGAATTTAGGATGGGAGGTGGATTAGGATATGGGATTTTAGACTCAAGTGTCTTTTTTCATGGTGAATTGATAGTATCCCATTTTTAATAACTATTGGTCACGGACCATGTTGTTGGTGTTGGTGTTCATAGATGTTGATATAATCCTTTTTATCACTAAGTGGGCTTCTCCAAAGTATAAACATGGTACTATTGTAGCACCAATGTTAGAGGATGCTACTATGGAAAATGGAATGGAAGGCAAGTTGGATGGAGGATGGATAGATTATTTGAAAGCTTGGATTAAAGGGGTACAATTATGGATATATGTCAGATAATGGATTTGGTTATAAAAGGATGGAATGGTGGAGGCATGATGAAATTACATGAGACCAAGGGGAACCAGGACCAATAAGTGCACACACCATGATGGATTTGGAAGCTATGGATTTAGATTTGGGATTTTGGGTATAGGGGGTTCAAGTTTGGGAGAGATGCTTGATTTAAAATTTTGGGAGCAAGATGGGGGATTATTGGATTGCCAATTTTAGGATTGGGATGGGGGATTTTGGGATTGCTGATTTTGGGATTTATGGACCCAAATGGACTTAGGATTTTAGACTTAGGATGGGGATGTTTGGATTTGGATTTAGGGTTTTGGGATTGGGATGGGAGATAGGGATGAACATTTGGGGATGGGGATTTGGATACTCCACTTGGATGTATTGCTTCCTTTTGCTTTGGGACTCATACTGTTTTTGTGTTTCCTTTTTTATTTGTGGGCCTATGTGTCCTATTTGATCCATTTTGAGTTTTGACTTGAGTTCAATTTGATGTTTCATGTCGATGCTTTGTGACATGGTGATCCTTGGATCATTCTTGTAGATTCTTTTTTCTTCATATGTTAGTGCATCCAAATCATTTCCAAAGTTGATGGTATGGTCCCATGGGGGATATTATCTTAGAAACCCATGAATTTTGTGATAGATTCATTCTATTGGAATAAGTCCAATGGTGTGTGCATTTTTTATCCTAATCAGTGATTTTAGGTGATGGATGGTTAAGGTTGGTGATGGGGATAGAAGTGTCAATGAAGGGATTGGTTTTAATAAATTCTTTCTAGGAGCAACGAGAGACACCTATTTGATGTTGGAAGAAGTTTTCTTAGGCTTTGTCGACGTGTTACCAACATCTTTAGATTATTCATTTTGTAATATCCCACCCTGTCGAGATATTCGCTACTGAAAACTCCTTGTCTATTTTTTTGGGGTTTTTTTGTAGAATTTACCAGGAAATGCATAAAATTGCAAAACAAATGCCAATAGGGAAAATGCTGAAAGTAAATCTATCAAATGATCATCTTAGATTATTTATTGCTTGAATTTACAATAAGATCATACCCAGGTAACAACTTTTGATCAGCAAGTAAACCCTTGAATAAACTGATGAAATTCTTCTCCAATGAAGCTCAAATGTGACCTCCGTTTGAAGCCACCAATGGATGCAACCTTCAAGTGATCTTTCACACCCTCAGGTAGTAAGAATAATGAAGAATCTTCATTCTCCACAGCCAAGAATGAAAATAAACCCTAGGTTTCTTCTTCAAAGCCAAAAGCTCTCCAAATGAACAAGTGTTGAATGAATAATCAATAATCCTCCTTTTGCTTTTCCCAATGCCTTTTATACTCTCCAACCAAAAGGTCAATTTCATGAGGCCTTTTAAAACATTAAAATAATCTGCACTTTATATTTTGACTTTATTATTATTAATGACCCCCCTTATAATAAAGTCAACTTAAAACATTATAATATGCACTTTATAATTAATTATTAATAAAGTATCACTTTATTAATAATTAAAATGTCATAACTCCATAAATACTCATCATTAATCGATTCCATCTAAACTAGGAAGTCAACCACTACATCCATTGTGCCTCCAACTACCTTACTAAAAATAGTAAGGGTCCCTCTCTAACATCCACTGACTTACTATAAATAGTAAATCCCTCGAAATGGAACCAGAAACCTCTAAATAGCCTAGCCTCAGAATATGCCAACAATCTGGAGAGGTAATCACTGCCATCTGAAGAGCTCAATTACGCCCAAAATGGACCCTCTAATCCACCATACTAGCCTACGAGGGTCAAATGATAGGCTAATCCTTCGAACTCTGATGCTCACAAAAATGGGGACATTACAGTTTGCCCTCCCTGAAATTGCTTGTCCCCAAGCAATCTCCACTGCAAAGAAACTCCTCTCCACTTGATGCCCAAAGGAAGAACTATAAAATGTCCTGCACATCTCTAACCAACTCCTGAAGCACCAACATAATCATAACTACACAAGGATAAACATCACGCCAATAATCCAACCCCTACGCACAAGAATTGTGGCTCAAAAACAAAACATGTACAAGTAAATCAAAGATGAAACTGAAGGCTCTCTGCATAATGTACATGTTGTAAAACTCCTTAGTAAGCTCCATTTGGAATCCTGATGCACCTAAAAGATCCCAAACTCTGCGATCACTGCTCAATTGAATGTCGAGATCCCAAATCACTCTATAGAATGCCCAACTACTTGTCCACTGCACCCACTAGATAAAGACTGTACCATGCTCAGTACTACAGTGAACAACTACCACCATGTAGAGCAATCTACCAAACATAAGGATTCCTGGATCCCACAACCAGATTGGAAGTCCTCCATATGAATCAACCTCTAACTTCCACTGCACTACTCTAATATCAACTTCACCATGCTGAGAGGGACGAAGCAACCCAATGGGATCCATCAGAACTACGGTGCCAAACTTGTCACCACCTAGATCCCAACACGACTGTAACTCACATCCATTAGTCATGAGGAGGTAAGAATATCCAAACATGTCTAAACCACAACATCCCCCTTCATCCTCTGCAAAACCCCTATGGATGTGATAACTAACCAATTCATCATGCCTACTGACACCATAATCTCCCTGAGACCTTGAAGTAGCAAACTCTGTCAAGTACTCATTCGCATGATAGTAATCCAACCTCTGATCCTACAAGTAATCTCTTGCAAACAACTAAGTTGGGTACTTGTAGCCTCTAGTCTCACCTTTTGAAGATGGCAACTCTCCATCCCTTAATGGATGGTACAAACCTTAAGCCAATCCATACTAACGCATCAACAAATCCTCTGTGTGTGGATTAAAAGAGAAGTATTGAGCACTCCTCACTATGCAATCAAGGTAAAATGATCCAGCCTTTGTCAATGGTTGACCATCATAGTCATGGGGAACACTCTCTTCATCTGTCTCAGCACTCTCATCGCTAGAATCAGAAGATGCCTCTGGTCTCTGATCTCGAGTAGCTAATGGGGTAGATGCTCTAATAACCCTCTCTACATATCCAATAGCAAAATCCTTGTCATGAAGCAAATGGAGGTATTCTGATTTTATTGCCTCCAATGTGCTCTTGATAAAATGTAAACTACAAATAGGAGTACCTGTAGAGACCCCATCTTGTCTCTCCTAAAATGTTGTGTAGCAAAGGAGGTACTCCACATAGTTATCCATGAGGTCAAAGTGAGAAGAGGTTGAATCAACCTTCTCTCCGGTAACCTTCAGCTGATCCCTCCCACTCTGTAACTCAACAAACTGTTGATTGTAATTAGCTACATGGGATGAAATGATTGATTTGCTTCCAGGAGGGGAAAACAAATCAATATAGGAACAAAGCTCCCAACTAGATGATACCCTACATATCTCCTATGAAGAAGATGCAGTAGCGTCATGTTCTATCACACAATTCTCTGGAGAATCCACTACTACATCACAAGAGCTATCAATAATCTATCCTGCATCACCTATCATGCGACTAACTCTGGGAGAACCTGGTGCAACATGTGGTTCTCTACAACCCTCAACCAATGCACTCATCCCATCTAAATCAACTGCACCTGTATTTGTGATGGATGTAGCCACATCCTAAACACATCCATTACCATATGCCATGGATGTATGGCCATCACCAACTACTGCCATAGGGATCTGAAATACATTTGTAGATGGTGAAGACTGTGCCAATCTCAACTCCACGGTAAGCTCCTTTATCTGTGACTGTAAATCTTGAAGGGCCAACTAATTGCTCTTCAACGAGTCCGTGGTCACCTCAAGCTCATGAGTGAGCTCATCAACCTCCTCTTCCTTTCCCTTTAATGCATCATAACAAATGCAATCCCACTCGAGAAGATAATCTCTATTAGCAAGTAGTTGTAGGTAATTTTGTTTCATTATTCCAATTGCTTCTCAGAGTGCATGAATCTCTGCAAGGGAAAGGCCACTATCACAGTGCCCATCTGACACGGGAGTACTCCAACCATAAGTAGCCAACATCTGACAAGCAACATAAAAATGCTCTATGGTTGTGGTAATCATATAGTCATTAACCTTTAGTTACCCTACCAAATGATGTGGACCCTGGAACTTATCACTCCCATACAAGTTTCCTGATGTATAGTCTGCACTATGATATGAAGTTGTATCATCATCGCTCACAATATGAGAAGCAACATCATGTGTGCTATCAACTTCACTCACAATATCATCAAGTGTACTGCTGCTATGTACCTCAAAGGATGGCTCAAAAGACATTGTAGAAGCTACTATTTTGACAATATCTTCACACTTCTTCCAAAGTGTAGAGGAAAACTAATGTGTTGTAGACTTAAATAAAATTTAGGGTTTAACCTAACTGAACAGTCCACTATCATTGCATTCCTAAATTGAATTATCAACCAAGGAGTGTAAGCTTATGATGATGCCTACATTATCTATGCCTTCAAGACTCATTTCTAATCTAAGTTAACCTTATACAATTCTTATTTTGTCCAGTCCTACTTACTAGAGTGCATAGAAATGTAAAACAATAAATGGAAATGGAAAACAAAAAAATAGTCTAAACTTTCAGTTGCTACGGGTACCTTCAGCAGAAGCTAAAGACAACTGTATTTAATAGAAAATTACAGTTTGAATCTAAACAACTCAAAATGATGAAAAGGCTAACACTAACCTCTACAGGATTAAAAACGTGCACTCTACTCATGAATCACAATTACTGGAAATATTAATCAAGAGTTCTTACTTGCTTCACAATATAGCACATGAGATGGAATGAAACAGTTTAACTAAGAATGCAGGAATAAATAAGAAAACATGCAAAGTGAGAGTTAGTACGAGTTAGTACCTTGAGTGGCCAGCTCAGGGAACTATCTCACTTTTTCTGGAGATTAAATCTACTTCAGAACTTCACACATCCCATAACATACAATTGAATTCAAAACCATATCAAAGATAGAATCTTCTTCAAATTTTATTCAAAATTATAACATGTCTGGAATAACTGATAATTGTAACAAAGTAATGGCTATATGGAAAGTAAAACATAACAACCAACTTAATCAACAAACTCATCCCCTAACTTATATAAAGATGGGAGAGTGTTATGCAACCTTCTAACTAATTGTGATCATCAATTCATTCCTGGACATCAGGATATTATTTTTGAGATCATCTTATTAACTTGGAACAAAGGAAATAGAGTCCTATCCAAACAAAAAATCTAACCATAACAGCTCATAAATAAGATTCATAAACTTTGGTGAGACTCCTAGAATAAGTCTTCTTTCTCCCCTGCGTTTATTCTCCCATGATGACCATGTTTGTCTCCACCGATTGCTATGTCTGGCACTTGGACCGCATTCTCATTGATTCCTCTATTCCACATCTTGTTGTAATTACTCCTCCTTGGATTCTTTATTTGGCTGCATAGGGTTAATCATTCCAGCATATATACAAAACAACCTCTCATAATAAACTTATGAAATCATATCTATATTAAATGCATATCAGTAAATTAGATCATCCATTTGATAATATAACCACCTGATTTCATTTATCAACATAGGGTCAAAGTCTTTGGAAAGTATATATGAAAACAACGTAAAATAGAGATAATGTATATGAAGTCTTTGCAAAACCATATAGAAAAGGTCTTAAAGCATATGAAAATAGTATAAAAAGCAGGCCAATATTTCATCCCAACTTAGACTTTTTCTTGTCCCTAAGCAAAATTAAAGAAGTAGACACCTATGGCATAAGGTTATAATGCAGGGTAATTCTTCTAAGGTCTATGTCCTCTCTAACTCCTTTTCCTTGCTTGAGGTAGAACCCATTAGAGTATGCAAGTCTTTCCATCCTGATTAGCTCAGCACGCCTACACTGTTCACTTTTCCATCCTGTCCAATGTGGCACTGGATAAAGAAAGATAGGAGGCTGATAAGTGAGAGGTAACCATGATACTCCCTTCTGTTCTAATATCTGGATATATTTGCGCAATCTTTCAAGCATATTCATGAAGTTGTGGATAGAATGGGGTTCCTTTCTTTGTAACTCTGGAGTTAAACTGTCCCATCTGCTTTGTACATACCTCTAACAATTTTGGATGATAGACACTGCCATCCTTTGTATTCTTCTGTAGTCCCGAAGTCTTAAATCCATGATCACCTTACCTGGTCCTTTATGAGACAGCAATGTTAACCATTGGGTTAACACGATTTCAGGCTCCAAGGCTTCCTTCCTCAGTTGTAGTGTTACTTTCTTCTCCTGCTCTTCATATTGGTCCATCAATAACCCTCTGAGTTGTTCATTTTTGAAATATGACATTAATGCTCTAACCTAGAGGTCTCCAACATAAATGCAGGGATTCCATTATGTATCTTCATCCATTATATAATTGTGCAGGTAATACTCACACAACCGGCCTTGTTCTTCTAGACTGACCTCTTTGAAGTAATTACAAAAGATAAACCTTGAATGCAAGTCGGGTTGATCATTGATAAACCTGTTAAACTGAAAATTGAGAAATTTTTCCTTCAAAAATAGTGCATACACTATTGATGGAGGTCTGCATCCCATAATCTAATTGGCCCTTTCAATAACCTCTATCAACTTTTGCTCTAACTGTTTAATCTTCAAATCCTTTTCTTCAACAGATTCATTGAGGTTATTCTTCTCTTTTTCCTAGTTTTCCTTCTCTTGCTTATTTTCATCAGTCAATTTCATTAGTTCAAAACCCAAGGACAATGTAGTATGGTATTTTGGGGTTTTTACCATAGGAGGTTGGAGAGTAAGTACTGCTTCTTCCTCAATCTTTCTTTTATTTTCAGCCAACTGTGCTAACAAATCTAAGTTAGAACCATGGCCATAAGTTTGGATCTTCTCCTCCAACTCCTGAATCCTCTTTTCTTTTTCTCTATCTCTTTCTTCATAACCCCTTACCTGCTCCTCAAGTCTCCTTATTCTATCTAGGGCTTCTTGCAACTCCTTCCTAATATCTCTATCTTCTATCAATTCCTTTTCACCTTCAAAATTTTCATCATTCCCTTTTTCAGGGGCATCAAAAATTTCCTTAGCAAAGTCATCTGGCATAGGTTTTCCCATTTTTCTGGCAATAAACGAATCTTCTGATTTAGAATCAGAAGAAGAAATGTACCTTCTTTTCCTAGCAGACATATTATCATTTGCACAGGTGTTAGCAGAAGCATCCTCAAGAAGGTTTTCTCCCCTATCTGAATCTAGATTCAGAGGAGTTGGATCAGTATCCTGCTAGCCTTTATTTTTGTCTTCTTCTCCTTGGTGCTCAACAACTTTCTCTTTAACACCTTGCTTCCTCAACCTTCTTGATTGCCTAGGAGTAATTGTCTCATGTTTTTCTACCTTTTTCTGCTTCTTGATGTTCTCCTTCTGACTCTTTGTTTTCTTCCTAGATGTTGAGGAAGTGGTTCTTTTTGTTTTAGGAACAGAGGTTGAGGGCTCTTCAACTGATATAGGCCTAAACTCTAGAGGGTTCTCAGGTTGCGTTTCTTCATGTGGAATATCTTCCTCTGGCTCTGGTGCTTCCAAGAGTGTTGAGATGTCTACACATTGTTTAAAGGCTTCCCACTCAATTTGTGGGTACTGAATCCTTAAACTCCTTTTTACTAACAAAGCTATTAAACAATGGTGAGAAAGAGTTGTGTCTGCTTGTTGCCTCTGATACTCTAAAGACATTCTTCTCAGCATACTATACAAATAATTGGGAACATTGACAAGTTTCTCATTCTCAAATGGTTGAGCAGTTTAAGATGTGCAGTATACAGCATATTATATCTACCATCACAAGTGATATATTTGATAATATAGAAAGCACATTTCCCCCAAAAATATGGAAGAGATAATCGTTTGGTACCTTGTGTGGTAGAATCTAGGTGTTCACCTCTTTCACAAAACTCCTCCCTGGCCGTAGCTGCATCAACCCTGACTGGATACTTAGACCCTATTCTAGGCAACCTTGAAACTTGAGCAATTGCAAGCTCGAAAGCGTCTATTGTCAACCCTCTAACCATTGCTTCATCATATTGCAAAGTAAGTGCAAATTCTTTTATCATGTCATCGTCATAATCTGTCAATTTGAGGAAGTAATCAAGCCAACCCACTCTAGTAAAGAGCGGAAGAACTAGCACATCCTCCAATATTTCCTTGTGTGTTGAGGGTTCCCTTATGATTACGTCTCCTCCCATTAAGACTATGAATTAGAACTCTGCAATGTCAATTCTCTGCACAATGCCAACTTCTACTAACCAATTTCTACTACTTCAGCTCACCACCCTCAAAAACCACTCTTTCAATTTGCCTCTTTCCTACTTCTCCACTATAACTCTATAACCCCTTAGGGTATTAATTCATTATTTGATAGAGGTGAGTTCATAGCGCAGAGTATTTGTCTAGTTTTCTCAAAAGGTAGGGTTTTAAACAAGGTTTTGAAAGGCAAAAATGTAAAGGCAACAATGATTAAATGGCAATCATTTGAAAAGAAACACCTCCCCCCAACTTAATGATGAAGTGACCGCACTTCATATGGCAGGTTTGACAATGGAGAAGGAGTGATAAAAACAAATGGCAGAAATATACATCGCATGCAGCAAATAAATTATGAATAAACATGAATATAAAAAAAGAAATCTAAGTGTATTAATAGAAAGGTGTTGATTGTACATATATATTGAAATGAAATAATTAACATACCTTGGAAGTTGTGAACAACACTGGTGAGGTGATAAGATATGCATGCGGTAAATGGGAAGTTGGATGTACGGTTACATAGTGATAATGGAATAGTGCAAGATGGCGGATGGAAGTACCAACTCATAAATGTGAATTGACACTTGGAATAATGTGAATGGATCAATGTGAAAGGAATATGGGTTGACAGAATGGTGGGAGAAGTGAGGTTGTGTTCACCAAGCAATGGCATAGAACGGTAGACAAGTGTTGCTACGGGCGCCTGCAGCATAGGTCCCGATTGTGTGAATGTAAACATAATATAACAGGTCCCAGCTGAGTCAGGACCTGACTGCAGAAGTGAAAAATAGGTCCCAGTGGAGATATCTAGTTGTAACCATGGAAATTATGCAGTGTGTACATGTGAGGAAAATAAAGACATTTAATTTTCAGCAACAGGGGTTGAGTATAGCAACTCAACCTCCACATTAATGGACATTGTTGTTGTATCAGCATCAGAATGTACATTTTCTGGTGTTACAACATTTGAATCAGGAGTATCAGGAGGAGCATACTGAGTAGATAGAGATACCAGAAAGTCATCTCTCTAAAGTGGCTTCTTGTACAATTTGAGCCTGTGCCCAGTGACCAATAGTGAAAACTGAACTTCATCAATAGTTTGCAATTGAACTGCACCATTAGGAAAAACTTGTTGGATATCATATGGACCTAACCAACATGACTGGAGCTTGCCCTTGAAGTCCTTATACCTTGAATCATAAAGTAGTGCCCAATCTCCTGTAGTGAATTCCTTTGTTTTTATATACTTATCATGCCATTTTGCCCTTTGCTTCTGTATGACCTCTGTATGATGAATGGCTTCCAATCTCATTTCATCCAAGGCATTCAAATGTTGTAGCCTTTCCTGTTGTGCAGTGGTTAGATCCATTCCTAGGTCCATTGATGTCCTCAAGGTTTTGTGTTCAAATTCAATAGGCAGGACTGCAGTCTTGCCATAGACCAGCTCATAATGTGTAAATCCTTTAGATGTCTTCCAAGTTGTTCTATATGCCCAAACAGCTCCAGGGAGCCTCGAAACCCAATCTCTTTAGTGAAGCTGCACTATCTTGGTTAGGATGTTTTCAGTTTCTCTATTAGTAACTTCGACCTGACCATTAGCCTGTGGATGGTAGGGAGTGGATTTCTTATGTCTGATCTGGTATTTTGCAACCAATTTTGTTATTAAATCATATGTAAATTGTGGTCCCTAGTTAGTTACTATTTCTCTTGGAACACCATACCTAGTGAAGATGTCTTCATACAAGAATTTGGCCACATTGCCATCTCTGGCAAACTATAATGCTTTCACTTCTACCCATTTAGTTAAGTAATATATACATACCAGGATATATTCTTTGTTGTTTGATGAAGGAGATATAGACTCCACAAAATCCAAACCCAACTTGTCAAAAGGAGCTAGTGAGATTTGTGGCTGCAAAGGCATCTCATCACTTCTACTAGGCCTCCCCATTCTCTGGCATCTATCACAGCTCCTAGTATACTTGACAGTATCCTTGTGAAGCGTCGACCAGTAATAACCTGTTGTGAGGATTTTAAAGGTTGTCTGTTTAGCTACAAAATGTCCTCCACAAGGCTCATCATGAGAATCCTTCATTACATCAAATCCTTCATCCTCCCTGATACATCTTTGCATAATATTGTCTGGTCCAGTGTAGAATAGAAATCTAGAAATCCAAGAGTAAGAGAAACATTTATGCACCAGCTGCCTCTTCTCCCTTGGAGAGAAATATCCTAGAATTTGCCCTATAACCAAATAATTGGCTATATCTGCATACCATGGAGTATGTGTAGTGAGAGCAAATAAATGCTCATCAGGAAAAGAATCATCAACCACACCATCTGAAGACTGTGTAGGTAGTCTGGACAGAAAATCAGCAACAACCTTGTCTTTGCCTGGTTTGTCAAAAATTGTAATATCAAACTCTTGCAACAACAATAACCACCTTACAAGTCTGCCACCTACTATGGGTTTATTCATCAAGTATCTGATGGTTGCATGATCTCTATAGATGAAGATCTTGTAACCAGTTATGTAGTGCCTAAACTTATTTATGGCATAAACAACTGCTAACATCTCTTTCTCTATCACTGTATAATTCAATTCAGCTCCTTGCATATTCTTACTAACATAATAAATAGCATATTCCTTGGATCCTTCTTGTTGGCCTAAAACTGCACCAATTGCAAAATCTGATGCATCAGTATGGATGTGAAAAGGTAAGGTTCAATTTGGTCCTCTAAGTACAGAAGCTTGTGTCAAGGAAGTTTTCATCTTTTCAAAGGAAGTCTGACAATCTGGTGTCCACTCAAATTCATTGTCTTTTGTTAACAGAGTAAATAGAGGTGCAACAATTTTGCTAAAATCTTGAATGAACCTTCTGTAGTAACCTGCATGTCCTAGGAAACTCCTGACATCTTTCTACTTCTGTGGAATAGGTAGGGTGGAAATAACTTCAATTTTCTTTGGATCCATTTGTATTCCAGCACTTGAGATAAAGTGCCCCAAAACTATTCCTTGTGTCATCATAAGGAAACACTTTTCATTACTTAAAGAGAGATTGTGATCTGTACATCTTTTCAATACCTTCTCCAAGTTGTGTAGGGCTTCATCATATGTGTCACCATATGTGGTGAAGTCATCCATATAAATCTCCATACTGTCATGTGCAAAATTAGAGAAAATGCTTAAAACTGCTCTTTGAAAAGTACCTAGAGCGTTGCATAAGCCAAAGGACAAGACAAAGTATGCATATGTCCCCCAAGGGCAGGTAAACGTTGTCTTATCTTGATCTTCTAGAGCAATTTTAATCTGATTATAGCCACTAAAACCATCAAGGAAAGAAAAATATTTCTTGCCTACTAGTGAGTCAAGAACCTGGTCAATGAAGGGCAATAGAAAGTGATCTTTCCTGGTAGCAGTGTTCAATTCTTTGTAGTCGACACAAACCCTCCACTTGCCTCCTTTCTTTGGAACTATAACCAATGGTGAAACCCATTCACTATCAGAAATGGGGTATATGAAGACTTCATCCAAAAGTTTTTGTAGCTCAGTTTTAACAATTTCCCTGAGGTCTAGATTCATGTGCCTTTGCTGCTGCCTGATGGGCCTGTATCCATCATCTATGTATATCTTGTGCATGCATAGGACATGATCAATGCCTTTCAGATCATTATAATCCCATGCAAATGCTGCTAAGTGTGCATTTAAAACTCTATGCAAGGAGTGTTGTTGTTCATCAGTCAAGGCATTATTAATATTCAACATCCTACCTGGTCTGACTTCTAGTTGTTTGGACAGTTCTTGCACATAAGACAGATCAAGGCTGGGTAACACAAGTAAGCATTGTTGAGGTAATAAAGTATGAAATATTTGAGACACCTCTTCTGATGAATTGCTTGGTATTATGGTGCTCAAAGGGTCTTGCAAGCAAGATAGGCAATCATGTTGCTACGAATGCCTTCCACAGTCATTGTGGAGGACATGACCAATTAATTCGTCTTCATCTAGAATGTCTAATAAGGGGCTGCGTTCAATAGTCATTAGTGTTTGCAAGGAGTAAGTGTCCTCTTCTTCTTGGAAAGGCCAAATGGTTTGCTCAAGTTCATGGTATGGTTGGGCTAGAGGATACAACACCAGTTTCTTGGTCACTATCCCATTAGATATTATCATGTTACTAGACCTACAACCTATAAATGCATCAGCAGTGGCAAGCCATAGTTTGCCTAGTATAAGAGGATAGCCAGCAAGATTAACTTTGGGCTGCAAAACTATGAAATCAGATGGATACTCCCAAGAGTCTAATGTAATGACCAAATCCTCTATGACTCCTTCAGGTTTGACTGTAGACCTATTAGCTAATTGAAGAACTGTCTGGGTAGGCCTAAGATTATTCAGTTGGAGTATATGCATTGTTTCCTTGGTCATGACATTAATAGCAGCACCTAAATCTATCAGAGTGTTCTTAATTAGAGTCACGTTGATCTTGACATCTACCACTGGACTTCCTGGATCTGTATATTTTAGAATAATTATATTACCCAACATTAAGTTTGCAAGATTACCTAACACATGCACTGTCTGGGGGTCTATTCTCTTCCTTCCTAGTTTTTTATGCAAAGATCCCTAATAGTTTTGGTATAGATGGATATATCCTTGATAGCTTGCATTAAGGGAATCTTGATGTTGATATCCTTTAGTTGGCTAAGAAGGGCAGTATCAGCTTGAGCTGGTTGCTTTTGCATGGCCAAATGCTCAAGGAAAGGAGGAGACTTCTACTACAAGGTAGGTTGGACATCTTGATTTGATTCAGGTTTCAAGGGTTGTTTATCTGGGGTCTCTTCAGTGGGCTCTTCATCTTCAAGCTCGGTAATTTGGGGAGATGAAGGTCCTGCAAGTTGTTTCCCTGATCTAAGATGAACATTACCCACTTCCACCCCATAGGTGGGATATTACATCACCTCATTAGTATAAGCCTACTGAATAGGCTTGTTGTTAGGGTTAGGTGCAAGTTGGGCAGGGATTTGGGTAGGTCTAGGAGATGGATTTTGAGGTGGTGGCATTATGGCTGGCTACTATGGCTGAGATGGAATCATAGGTTACTGAAACTATGCATTTTGCTGCCATTGTTGGCCCTTGTTCCACTAAGGCTGCCATTGTTGCTGCTGAGGAGGCTACTGAGGATTATAGTTAGGTCCTTGGGAATTTTTCTATGGCCATGGGTTAGGTTGTTGTTGGTTCCAACCAGCTTGTGGAGTAGGCCATTGGGGATTTTTCCATTGTGGGTTTTGCCATGCATTTGGGTTACCAGGCCATTGTTGAGCATTCCAAGTAGAGAAGTTCTAATTTGCAATAGGAAAGGGAGGATTAAAATTAAGTGGATCAGGAGGCATACCTTGTCTTTGTTTCCATGGCCTTCTTTGAGCAATGAATAATAATTTCTCATCCTCTCCTTCAAATTGTTGTAACTCTGGTCTCTCAATCCTTTCTTGCTGGATACTAGCCACCCTCTTGCATTTGCAATTGGCTTTCCTTTGTTTGCAGCTGGGGCAGTATTCAATGAGCGTTGCATCTTCCTCTTCTTGTTTCTTCTTGATGTGAAGAGTGTCCAACTATGTAGCCATGTGGATAATGATATCCTCTTTCATATTGGTTAGCAAGTTACTAATTTTCACATGAGAAACTCCATTAGCTGCCTTGCCTGCAATGGCTACTCTTTCTCCTCTGGGTTTTCTGGAAAAAGTCCTAGAGTAGTTCCTGCAAGTTGTACAAATATCCTCAAAGGGTAGTTGGGAGATATCCCCTATTCCAATGAGATTTAGGGCATCCATGCAATCATCATTGACTCCTCTTAAAAAGACTAGCTTTAATGATTCTTCAGACAACCTATTCTGAGGGTTTTTCTTCAGGGCAAATTGGAATCTCTCCACATAGTTCTCTAATGGCTCCTCCTCCTTCTGTGACATCCTAAATATGTCATCTTTCCTCCTATCATGTCCTCTGCAGTAGTCTTTGTATTTTTCTAGGAATTTTGTCTTCATGGTATCCTAGTCTAGAATGGCATCTTTCCCTAGTCCTATAAACCATCTTAAAGCAGCATCTTTTAGGGTAGCAGGGAATAGCTTGAGATTGTAAGGATCAGTGGTATAATCATAACTCCTACAAAAAACATCAAACTCAAACAGGAAAGTGTCAGGATCTTCAGTCACCAAACCATAGAAAATAGGCAATATAGAAGGTGGTATATTTTTCAGAGTAGCTGCTCGTGCTAGGTCTGGTATAGGGAATTCAAATGTAGCTTGTCTTGGAGGATCCTCTACTACATCTGCCATGGTTCTGAAGGTTCCCTCTGTGGCAATAGAGGAAGCTGATGGAGATGTAGGGGGTGTTGATGAAGATGTAAAAGGAAACTCGCCTTTAGCACTTCCTATAGTGTAGTTGTTGAAATCAGCTGTACCCTCATTGTTCTGAGAAGTTGATGGGAGGAATCTACCTCAAGTATCTCTTTGCCTCCGCATACAGTAAGTTAAGATTTATGTTTTAGCGGCCCTGCATAATGTTAGCAGAATGCCTGGTGTTTCTTGAAAAATGAATTTATTCAATCTAATACTAAAATCAAGATTTAATTATAAAAACATGTGAAACCTAACAAATGAGATTATGAAGATAGCACCATCCCCGACAATGGCACCAAAAAAGTAGAGGAAAACTAATGTGTTGTAGACTTAAATAAAATTTAGAGTTTAACCTAACTGAACAGTCCACTATCATTACATTCCTACATTGAATTATCAACCAAGGAGTGTAAACTTATGATGATGCCTGCATTATCTATGCCTTCAAGACTCATTTCTAATCTAAGTTAACCTTATACAATTCTTATCTTGTCTAGTCCTACTTACTAGAATGCATAGAAATGTAAAATAGTAAACAAAAATGGAAAACAACAAAAACAGTCTAAACTTTCAGTTGCTACGGGTACCTTCAGTAGAAGATGAAGACAACTGTATTTAACAGAAAATTACAGTTTGAATCTAAACAACTCAAAATGATGAAAAGGCTAACACTAACCTCTACAGGATTAAAAACGTGCACTCTACTCAAAAATCACAATTATTGAAAATATTAATCAAGAGTTCTTACTTGCTTCACAATATAGCACATGAGATAGAATGAAACAATTTAACTAAGAATGCAGGAATAAATAAGAAAACATACAAAGTGAGAGTTAGTACCTTGAGTGGCCAGCTCAGGGAACTATCTCACTTTTTCTGGAGATTAAATCTACTTCACACATCCCATAACATACAACTGAATTCAAAACCATATCAAAGATAAAATCTTCTTCAGATTTTATTCAAAATTATAACATGTCTGGAATAACTGATAACTGTAACAAAGTAATGGCTATATGGAAAGTAAAACATAACAACCAACTTAATCAACAAACTCATCCCCTAACTTATATAAAGATGGGAGAGTCTTGTGCAACCTTCTAACTAACTGCGATCATCAATTCATTCCTCGACATCAGGATATTATTTTTGAGATCATCTTATTAACTTGGAACAAAGGAAACAGAGTCCTATCCAAACATAAATTCTAACCATAATAGCTCATAAATAAGATTCATAAACTTCAGTGAGACTCCTAGAATAAGTCTTCTTTCTCCCCTACGTTTATTCTCCCATGATGACCACATTTGTCTCCACCGATTGCTATGTCTAGCACTTGGACTGCATTCTCATTGATTCCTCTATTCCACATCCTGTTGTAATTACTCCTCCTTGGATTCTTTATCTGGCTACACAGGGTTAATCATTCCAGCATATATACAAAACAACCTCTCATAATAAACTTATGAAATCCTATCTATATTACATGCATATCAATAAATTAAATCATCCATTTGATAATATAACCACCTGATTTCATTTATCAGCATAGGGTCAAAGTCTTTGGAAAGTATATATTAAAACAACGTAAAATAGAGATAATGTATATGAAGTCTTTGTAGAACCATATAGAAAAGGTCTTAAAGCATATGAAAACAGTATAAAAAGGAGGCCAATATTTCATCCCAACACAAAGCATCTGCATATCCATCCGAAGAGTGATCCTAGGACTCATTGCCCATTGTTGAATTTTCTGATTTATTTTCTATGGTCTGATTTGAAATATCAGACTTGATATAGCATGAATCCCCAATAACAATCACTTCAGAATTGACCCCACGTTCCCCTTTTTGTTGCAAATCATTTTGAAGCAGTTCTTTTTTCATATCCTTCCATTTAGATTTTCCAAACAACATTAAATATCCCTGTTTAGTTTCAGGATCCCTCATCAGGTCATACAAATTCTGCATCAATTCAAGTGTGGATTTGTCTAAAGCCATTTTCCCACTGTCAATACCTCTACTGTATATTGATGTTAACTTACTTGCTTATGGAGTTTTGATTACAAACTGAATACCAAACTCGATAAACAACAACATACATTTATGCACAAGTCCAATGACTGATATATCAATGACAACAGTAAAGATAGATAAAACATGATAGAATAGACTATTCAAATTAAAGATTTGAATAGTTCTATATGGTTGTCTATGTTTAGAATACTTAAAAAATTAGATTACAATCAAATGAAATGTTACATACCAAGATGGACAACATATAAATTAAAAAATTTGCTGTAGTAAATTATGAGCAGCACTTTGTGAATGCAGATTTCTGATCTCTGATATACCTTTCCAAGTCTTCCACATACTATATTTATTCTCCAAGGTATTCCTTCAAACCTTACATATCATGTAATATCCCAAATATATATTTTCTGATTTTATATTTCAATGAATCCTGTCATTGTTTGGGGCCCACAACATTATCTTATTGTAGAAAATATGGAAAATATATTAATATTAATACCAGCAGACCAAAGACAATCTTAGCAGAGGAAGGTGCCCACCTTATAGTCACATTATTTCAGTTTACTAAAGTAATCACAAATGTAATTAGGATATAAATATTGGCTTGAATTTAATTACAAAGGAAGAGACACTGTTGTGCACTGGGTCCCACGATGCCTTTTACAAATGCACATAAATGCAAATTTGTTAACTTGGCATATTTAAATTTTAAATGCAAATCTGCAACACCAAATTATACATATAAATATCAAACAGCAAACCAATGTTAGACCTATCAGAATTTGTCTCCTCAAGGCAGCCCACAAAAGTACGACAATCTAAACATAACACACAAATGGTTCTTTGTAGCCTTGGGACCCATTTTCCACTAAAATGAATCCAAACAAGTGAAACAATACTTCAATATGCTGAGGCTAGCTCTAATGAGGGTCCCACAATCCACTTAGAGCTCATAAAATTAAATGTTTCTCAATACAAGCCTTACGCATTTCTTTTGATGCCATGCGTCTATGTTTTTTTTTGCATAATGAGGGTCTTCAAACTCACACAGTTCCCCTAATATTATCGTGGCCTCTCCTTTAATGTATAGCGCTTCTCCTTTAATTTCCCAAGACTTCTTTATGTAATCTTTGCCTTCTTTTAAGCAATCGCTGCCTTTTAAATAAAATCGATGCCTTTCTAGACTTCCACGATTTCCTCCTAAAGCCAACAAAGAGTCTTCAATCTCACGCCTCTCTTTCATCACTTCACGGCTCCTTGAATACATATATATAGTGTCCAGCAACTTTATACATCCTCTATTCAAAAGCCTTTATCAAATCTATTGACTAAGGCTAAATTCTTAATAGTTGTGACTAATATCATTTGGGATTGCGATTCTTTTAAAGCAACAATATAAAGAATATGGTCTCTTCAATGTGACATCTCAACACACAAAATCCAAATGTAATGGCAATATATAAATATTCAACCTCCCTGATTTCATCAACCAACCACAAATATATCTCTCAGATCTGCCATTAGGGTTTAGCATAAACCGTCCTCCATTTCAAGTGTAACTTCAACGAAAACTTCAAAGTCAAGTATATCTTGCTCTCTTAAATTATTTTCAAACCCTGAAATATTTCTTTTTGAAAACCAACATAGGATGGTAGGAAACCACTTTGATACCACTGTAATATCCCGCCCTGTTGAGATATTCACTATTGAAAACTCCTTGTCTATTTTTTTGGGGTTTTTTTGTAGAATTTACCAGGAAATGCATAAAATTGCAAAACAAATGCCAATAGGGAAAATATTGAAAGAAAATATATCAAATGATCATCTCCGATTATTTATTTCTTGAATTTACAATAAGATCATACCTGGGTAACAACTCCTAATCAGCAAGTAAACCCTTGAATAAATTGATGAAATTCTTCTCCAATGAAGCTCGAATGTGACCTCCGTTTAAAGCCACCAATGGATGCAACTTTCAAGTGATCTTTCACACCCTCAGGTAGCAAGAACAATGAAGAATCTTCGTTCTCCATAGCCAAGAATGAAAATAAACCCTAGGTTTTTTATTCAAAGCCAAAAACTCTCCAAATGAACAAGTGTTGAATGAATAATCAATAATCCTCCTTTTGCTTTTCCCAATGCCTTTTATACTCTCCAACCAAAAGGTCAATTTCATGAGGCCTTTTAAAACATTAAAATAATGTACACTTTATATTTTGACTTTATTATTATTAATGACCCCCCCTTATAATAAAGTCAACTTAAAACATTATAATATGCACTTTATAATTAATTATTAATAAAGTATCACTTTATTAATAATTAAAATGTCATAACTCCATAAATACTCATCATTACTCAATTCTATCTGAACTAGGAAGTCAACCACTACATCCACTGTGCCTCCAACTGCCTTACTAAAAATAGTAAGGGTCCCTCTCTAACATCCACTAACTTACTATAAATAGTAAATCCCTCAAAACGGAGCCAAAAACCTCTGAATAGCCTAGCCTCAGAATATGCCAACAATCTGGAGAGGTAAACACTGCCATCTGAAGAGCTCAATTACGCCCAAACTAGACCCTCTAATCCACCATACTAGCCTACAAGGGTCAAATGATAAGCTAATCCTCCGAACTATGATGCTCACGAAAATGGGAACATTACAGATTTTGAGATTTTGTAGTTGATGCCCTAAAATATTTGATTTGCTTTGACATGTATAGGCTCCAAGATTCATTCCTCATGAAGGCCTAGTCCTTTGCCTTAATAATTCATGCTCTGACATATTCGATTAGTGGTGGAATACTTGTTTATTTGGAAACAAGATGTGAATCCATTTTTAGATAAGAAGGAACTAGTGGTAGTTGTAATTTCCTCGACTGTGAGAAAACCAGATTGGATAAATGTGGTGGAACTAAGATGATAGGATTTTGGTAGGGGATGGTATGGATGGGGTTGCTTTGATCTTAAGAGGGTATGTGATCATGAAAGGGGTTATCTTGGAATCTTAGATCTTGATTTAGGTGGGGACATGCTTGGGAATGCTTTGGAACAAACTCTTGACATATCCTAATTTGCTTGGATGACATGAGGGACGAGTGGTGTTGAGATTTGACATTGTCATTAGTGATTAATGCATGGATAGACTCTTTGAGTTGGGTATATGGATGGGTGAGGGGTCTTTGATGCTTATGGATTTAAGAATTGATGGACTGGATGGACCAGTAGAAAGTGATGAGACCAAAAATGTCTCATCTAAATTCATCTCTATTTTATCTTAAAATTAGCATTAAAAGTGGATTTAAATGTAGTTTTAAGAACTATTAGCTTATTTAAAATAGAATATAGGATATATACTGGTTTATTTCTTAGAAGTCTATTGCAATCTAATTGCTAACATTTTCTAATGTTTATTGAAAAATATAATGCAATATGTTTTAAAATGATGCATAATTAGTCTCAAAGTGTTTCATCCTTTTTCAGCCAACTTTGAAGCATTCTAAATTATTGTAAAATCAATTTCGAAGCCAACTTCATAAGTATTCCAACGTGATTTCAGCCAAAGGTATTCTAATCTCATAATTTGGCTTAAACCATGGATTTAATATTCTCTCAACCTTTTTCCTAAAACGTTGAAGATGAATTGTTATGGGAAAAATAAAATAAAAGTAACAAAAGTAAATAAGTCTATCCAACCTTTTCTCTTAAAAGGATGTGGATGACTTGTCAATTTGTAATGAGAGAATAAAGGATGTTGTTCCTTTAGTATAAGAGTAATAGAGAGAATAAAGGAATTTGTTTCCTATGTAGAGAGAATAAGGGAATTTGTTTGCTTTAGCATAGTAGGAAAGATAGGTGTAGAGAATAAAGGGAGTTGTTCCTTTATCATAGGAATGTGAAAGACAAGTGTACTTATGTTTTCCACTAACTTAGGAAGTTGGGTGAAGATCTTCAATGTATAAATAAACCTCTCAACTCTAAAGAAAGAGGAGAGTTTTATTTTGGCAAGTTTTAGAATAGAAAAGCTACAACAGTTTTAGAAATAAAAAATGGTAATATTTTATTGAAAAAATAAGATATATGGAGCATTGAGCACAAGGTTGGGTGAATGATATTGGTCCAATTCCAAGGGAGGAGCAGGCTTCTCATCGTGAGGAAAATGACAACATGTGGTACTTATTGATTATTTGTATTATTTTAGTTTTACACATTTCTATTTATTTTAAATGTATTAAATTAGATTTTAGTGCAAGAGTTGTTTTATTTCTATATTTTTAATTCATGGAAACATGTTTTAATTTTATGGTTTTAATTTATGCGAGTGTGTTTAAATTTTGCATTTGTGATTTTATTAGACTAATTTAATTAATTTATTTTTTATTAAAAAGAATTGTTTGCCAAAAATCTTTAGGTTTGTAATGCAGATAGCCTTTGGACACCACCTCCGATTGATAAATTAAATGAAGAGGATTACAATGACCCTTGTCAGAAAGGTTGAAACTTATTTTGCCAAATAGATAGACTTGTAGGATGATGGAATTAGGAGGCTCTTAGATGCTCTTGATAGGTGTTGGTTTGATGAATCTCTCATTGACAGCACATGTGCATGTGCTAGAGAAGGGTGGCCTTAGATTAGTGGGGTTACATGACTCCACAACTTTGTTTTTGCTTTTGTGCATAGGATTTGTTGTTAGTAGTCCTTGGAGAAAATATGAGAAGGCCAACTTGTATGCGGTAGGGTTGGATTATGGATTGGGTGTTTGGATTGATGGGTGATGGGATTGCAAAGGTTTTGAGGGTGAAGGATTTTCATAAGAGGTAGAGGTGACAAGGGGCTTATGTGAGGTGGGGATTTGAGATAGGGATTGGTGATGAGGACCTTGAGCTAGAGTGGTGTTTCTCTTGTCAAAGGTACCATAGGGATGACCAATAAATATGCATTTAGGATTTGCGGGATAGCAAGTGCTAGCCAATTCTTGGTCAAAAGGATCTTGATTGCTCATGGGTGGGTGATGAAATATTATGGAAAGCTTGATTTATTAGGAACTTTATTCTCATATGTATTTCTTAGATTTAATTTCTTTCTCTCCCTAAAAGCATAAAGAATGAATTATTTTGTGATAACAGATAATTTATTTATGTATAAGTTGTAGATTAATTTTTAATTCAGTGTGCAATAGTTTAACTTTCTTTTTTCTGTAATTTCAATTTAGCATAAACATTTAAATTCATAGATTAGATTTAATTTAGATAAAAATTTCAATTTGTAGATTAGTTTCTGTTAAGGGGAAATTGGAGTAAACATGAATAATCAATATATCAATATCAAAATACCTAAAACTCAATGAAATACAGAAACAAAGAGATCAATCAAACAAAAGAACTTCAAAAACCTTTGCAAACCTCAAAGCTTCATAGCTTCTGTTGGTGGCCTATCTCAATCGATCTTGCATGTATGAATAAGGCCCTCAGAGAGTGCACTTCCTTGCTATGATTCCAAGAATGTCAATGGAGAATCGCTATGATAGTTTCGCCATGAAGATGAGCTTCACAACAATGATAGAAGTATGGTAACAAGTTAATCGCAAGCAAAAAGGAATTGGTGCCAAAGGTGCGCTGCAGAGTAAGTTTACTTAAAGCTTGGATGAATGAAATGGAAGAAGAGGGTTCAATTTATAGACTTGAGAAATAGAAGATCAACGGTTGAGAAGAAATAAGAAGATCAGCGGTATAGAATGGTTGAGGAACATGCACGAATAAGAAGAAGACAAGTGTCACCTAAAAGCTATTTTATTTGAGTTAACTACTTTCTTTTCTAAAGATAAGGCATGCTTTTCATAAATTAGAAAGTTTTTTTCTAATTTAAGAGATATTGATAAAAACAAGGTTGATTGAGTAAATAACTCAACTTGTGATTTGCTTTTGCATGATTTAAGAGAAATTAAATAATAAATTATTTAATTTTGTGTGCATGAAGAAGAAGACTTGTTTTTAAAAGATTTGGAAGATATTTGAAGAATTAGAAGATAAGAAAGCTAATTAAATAAATAAATTTATTTAATTGTTGTGCATGATTTGGAAGAATAAATAAAATATATGATTATATTTTATTTTTGGAGATTAAGGATTTAAATAAATTTGATTTGATTTATTTAAATTTGGAAGAATGATTTGATTTAATTAAATAATTCAAGAATTATTTAATTGTTTGGAAGAATTTAATTAAATAAAAGATTTTATTTAATTTTGACTTTAGAAAAGGTAATTAAATATTTTGATATTTAATTAACTTAGAGGAATGTGAATCGAATAAATAAATTTATTTATTTATTTATTGATAGAAGAATTAGAAGGGATTAAATATTAAGAATATTTATTTAGACTAAATCGTGTCATTTTTAGGCGTATACAGTTTCAATTTAGCATAAGCATTTTAATTCATAGATTAATTTCAGTTCTAGTAAATTTTAATTCAATTTGTGTTTGTAATATAAAAAAAATTATTTGGTAATAGCAAGTAATATTTTCTTTATGTCATAAAGAGTAGAAGGAATCCAGATATTAGACAACTTTGATCTAAAATTATAAGCAAACAATTTTGTAGATGTTTTTTAATGTCAAAAATTTATAAAAAAAATTGTATGAACAAGCTCGGGGAATCTAAAAGATTTTTTATCTACCAACCCCCCCAAATAAAAAAATGAATACCTCATTGTAAATTTTTTTCATCTCTTTGAATTTGAAAAATTGGTCAAGAAACCCAAATATTTTTGCTGCATTTTAGAAAAGAAAAAAGAAATTGTCAAGTTTAGAAGGAAAATAGTCTGTTTGGTTGAATATTTTAAGGAGAAAATCTCTAAATTTTTAAAACCTGTTTATATGGGAAATAGCTCTCTAAGTCTAGATATAGATCCAAGTGGAATCATGTCATTTCAATATCAAACAAAAAAGTTATCCCTAAAACAATGACTGCTAGTCAAAATTGTAAAAAAATTGCTGTAAATATGATTGTTTTCTATCAAATTTGACATAGTAAATAAATTTTTTTGAAAAATATGTTTATAGTGATGATAGGCCTATGAATCTAATTTCTAAAACATTTTGAATCATTTGATTTTGATATTGTATGAAAAACTGGAGAAAAAATACTATCTGTCGGTATATCTTACTATTTAGAAAAAAACACTATGTATCCATTTAAAAAAAAGGGGGCAAACCAGTGATTATTGTTTTTCAAATGTGTATTTATTGCATATTACATTAAGGATTTATAATAAAAATCTCTTTCTTGCATGTGTCTCGTTAGTTTGCAATTTCCATCCAATACATTTATTCATTATGACATATTACTATTATGATATTGGATGGTGCAAAGTTACTAATATTTTTATAGGATCAACAAAAAAAAGTTAAATTCAAATTCATGCATGCTAATAGAGATGCAATCAACACTTCGGGACTCAAGTTTTGTTTTACACCTCTAGATTTCAACATATGTTCTGTAGGTTTTGAAACTACTTTTTATAGTTGGCTTCCGGAGCTACCTTTCTATAGTCTTTGGAGTTGCTTTCTGTAGTTGTCTTTTGAAGCTACATTTCTGTAGTTTACATAGCTATCTTTCAATAGATGTTTTCCAAAACTATTTTGGAGTTGCCTTTTGTAGTTGATTTTTGAATCTACCCTCTAGAGCTACTCTACAGAGTTGCTTTCTAGAGCTGCACCTGGAGCTGTCAACGGAGTTCAAAAAAAATTTGAAGTTCTAAAAAAAATTGAAGTTCAAAAAAAAATTTGTTTCATTGGTCTCTAGAAAATCTTCATGTATGCTCTAAAAATTGTTTTTTTATTATGTAGTTTCCTCCAGAAGCACCCGTCTAATAGTGCTTCAAAAGTTGTTTGTATCTTTGCAATGTATGTGTTCTAGGAGCATCCTTTTTAATGATGCTCCAAAACCCTTGTTCCATTTTTATGTTCCGGTAGCATCCTTTTCAATGATGCTTTGGAACCCCTGTTCCTGTTCTATGTTTTGGGAGAACCATTTTCAACGATACTCTGGAACCTTTGTTCCAAGTCCATGTTCTAGGAGTATTTTTTCAATGATGCTCCAGAACCCCTATTCGTGTTCTATGTTCTCGTGGCATCCTTTTCAATGATGCTCTAGAACCCTTGTTCGAATTCTATATTATGGGAGCATAATTTTCAACAATGCTCTGAAACCTTTGTTCATGTTCTATGTTTTGAAAGCATCCTTTCAACAATGCTTCAAAACTTTGTTGTTGTTCGTTCTAAAATCAGCCTTTCAACAATGCTCTAAAACTTTGTTGTTGTTTGTTCATCCTTTCAATGATACTCCAGAACTTTATTTCTATTCATTCCAAAAACATTCTTTTAACGATGTTCTGGAACTTTGTTGCTCTTCGTTCCAAAAGCATCCTTTCAACGATGTTTCTGAACTTTGTTGATGTCCATTCTGAAAGCATCCTTTCAAAGATGCTCCAGAACTTTGTTGTTGTTCATTCCAAAAACATCCTTTCAATGATACTCCAGAACTTTGTTGTTGTCTGTTCTGAAAGCATCATTTAAATGATGCTCTAGAACCTTTGTTCGTTACTCCGGAAGCATCCTTCCAGCAATGCTCTAGAACATTTGTTCGTTGTTGTAGAGCTATTCTGTCCTTTTGGAGCTATTCACTGTTCTGACACTTTTCTATCCACTATTCTGGAGTTGTCCATTGTTTCAGAGTTCTTGAGCTAAACCTTCTAAAGTTTTTATGACTTTCTAGAAGTGAATTTCTAAAGATTTTTTGAAGCGGGAATTAAAATCAAATGGCATGAAGAAAGAAAATATAACTTTGAAATATGGCCAAGGTATATTCTACTATTTTATTCTTAAATATAGCCACTAGTTTTTTTAATTATAGATAAATCCACTTTTAGGAAAGTTAATTAAAAACATAAACTACTTGCACCAATTCACTTGTTGTAGATGAGAGATTTTCAGTAATGGTGTTTTCTAAAGAAAAAAAAATTGAAGTGAGAATATAATGGCATAGAAAGAATCTAAATGCATGAAGGAAGGTGATGAGAAAAAAACGGAGAGAGAAAAAAGTTCTCATACCTATCAATTTTTGTTGCTGTCATGATGGTACAAGTTATTTACAGAAAGAATTGTTTGCATATCTTAAAGAATCTCATCAAATGCTTTCTAGGTTTTGTTCTCCTCTATCTTAGCTTTCTAGAACATATTAAATTTTAAAATTTCATTGGGAAACGTGGAAGTTATTGTCATTTATGACTAACAGGTTTTTATAAAATTTAGCTGAAGAAAGTTAAATATGGAAATGAGAGAAATTTTTTTAGAATAACTAATTGATAAGCTTTGGTGAGTCTTATCATGGATGAATTTCATAGAATAATCAATGCATACTTTCAAAGATGAAAAAAAGAGAGGAGAAAGGAATTGAAACATATAAGAGTCATCAGTTATGAATAGAGTATTAATAATAAAAAGAGAGCAGTAGCTTGTAGGAGGACCTGCAAGAATTTAGGCGTGGGGGAGATGATGAGACCATAAATATTTCATCTAAATTCATCTCTATTTTCTCTTAAAATTAGCATTAAAAGTGGATTTAAATGTAGTTTTAAGATCTATTAGCTTATTTAAAATAGAATATAGGATATATATTGGTTTATTTCTTAGAAGTCTATTGCAATCTAATTGCTAACATTTTCTAATGTTTATTGAAAAATATAATGCAATATGTTTTAAAATTATGCATAATTAGTCTCAAAGTGTTTCATCCTTTTTCAGTGAAATTTGAAGCATTCTAAATTATTGTAAAATCAATTTCGAAGCCAACTTTGAATAAGTATTCCAGCATGATTTTAGCCAAAGGTGTTCCAACTTCATAATTTGGCTTAAACCAAGGATTTAATATTCTCTCAACCTTTTTTCCTAAAATGTTGAAGATGAATTATTATGGGAAAAATAAAATAAAAGTAACAAAAATAAATAAGTCTATCCAACCTTTTCTCTTAAAAGGATGTGGATGAGTTGTCAATTTGTAATGAGAGAATAAAGGATGTTGTTCCTTTAGTATAGGAGTAGTAAAGAGAATAAAGGATTTATTTCCTATGTAGAGAGAATAAGGGAATTTGTTTCCTTTAGCATAGGAGTAGAAAAGATAGGTGTAGAGAATAAAGGGAGTTGTTCCTTTATCATAGGAATGTGAAAGACAGGTGTACTTATGTTTTCCACTAATTTAGGAGTTGGGTGAAGATATTCAATGTATAAATAAACCTCTCAACTCTAAAGAAAGAGGAGAGTTTTATTTTGGCAAGTTTTAGAATAGAAAAGCTACAACAGTTTTAGAAATAAATTTGTAATATTTTGTTGAAAAAATAAGATATATGAAGCATTGAGCACAAAGTTGGGTGAATGATCTTGGTCCAATTCCAAGGGAGGAGCAGGCTGCTCATCGTGAGGAAGATGACAACATTTGGTACTTATTTGATTATTTGTATTGTTTTAGTTTTACGCATTTCTATTTATTTTAAATGTATTAAATTAGATTTTAGTGTAAGAGTTGTTTTATTTCTACATTTTTAGTTCATGGAAAAGTGTTTTAATTTTATGGTTTTAATTTATGTGAGTGTGTTTAAATTTTGCATGTGTGATTTTATTAGACTAATTTAATTTAATTTTTTTATTAGAAAAAATTGTTTGCCAAAAATCTTTAGGTTCGTAACGCAGACAACCTTTGGACACCACCCCAGATTGATAAATTAAATGAAGAGGATTACAATGACCCTTGTCAGAAAGGTCAAAACTTATTTTGTCACATAGATAGACTTGCAGGATGATGGAATTAGGAGGCTCTTAGATGCTCTTGATAGGTGTTGGTTTGATGAATCTCTTATTGACAACACACGTGCATGTTCTAGATAAGGATAGCCTTAGATTAGTGGGGTTACATGACTCCACAACTTTGCTTTTGTGCATAGGATTTGTTGTTAGTAGTCCTTGGAGAAAATATGAGAAGGCCAACTCATATGTGGTAGGGTTGGATTATGGATTGGGTGTTTGGATTAATGGGTGATGGGGTTGCAAAGGTTTTGAGGGTGAAGGATTTTCATAAGAGGTAGAGGTGACAAGGAGCTTATGTGAGGTGGGGATTTGAGATAGGGATTGGTGATGAGGACCCATAGCTAGAGTGGTATTTCTTTTGTCAAAGGTACCATAGGGATGACCAATAAATATGCGTTTAGGATTTGCGGGATAGCGAGTGCTAGCCGATTCTTGGTCAAAAGGATCTTGATTGCTCATGGGTGGGTGATGAAATATTATGGCAAACTTGATTTATTAGGAACTTTATTTTCAGATGTATTTCTTAGATTTAATTTCTTTCTCTCCCTAAAAGCATAAAAAATGAATTACTTTGTGATAGCAGATAATTTATTTATGTATAAGTTGTAGTAGATTAATTTTTAATTCAGTGTGCAATAGTTTAACTTTCTTTTTTCTGTAATTTCAATTTAGCATAAACATTTAAATTCATAGATTAGATTCAATTTAGCATAAACATTTCAATTTGTAGATTAGTTTCAATTTAGCATAAGCATTTTAATTCATAGATTAATTTTAGTTCTAGTAAATTTCAATTCAATTTATGTTTGTAATTTAAAAAAAAATTATTTGGTAATAGCAAGTAATATTTTCTTTATGTCATAAAGAGTAGAAGGAATCCATAAATTAGACAACTTTGATCTAAAAATTATAAGAAAACAGTTTTGTAGATGTTTTATGTCAAAAAATTTTAAAAAATTAGTATGAACAAGCTTGGGGAATCTAAAAGATTTTTTATCTACCAACCCCCCCAAATAAAAATAATGAAGATCTCATTGTAAATTTTTTTCATCTCTTTGAATTTGAAAAATTGGTCAAGAAACCCAAAAAATTTTGCTGCATTTTAGAAAAGAAAAAAGAAATTATCAAGTTTAGAAGGAAAATAGTCTGTTTGGTTGAATATTTTAAGGAAAATTTTCTAAATTTTTAAAACCTGTTTATATGGGAAATAGCTCTCTCATTCTAGATTTAGATCCAAGTGGAATCATGTCATTTCAATATCAAACAAAAAAGTTATCCCTAAAACAATGACTGCTAGTCAAAACTATAAAAAAACTGTTGTAAATATGATTATTTTATGTCAACTTTGACAGAGTAAATAAAATTTTCTGAAAAATATGTTTATAGTGATGATAGGCCTATAAATCTAGTTCCTAAAACATTTTGAATCATTTGATTTTGATATTGTATGAAAAACTGGAGCAAAAATACTATTTGTTGGTTTATCTTACTATTTAGAAAAAAAGACTATGTAGCCATTAAAAAAAAGGGGGCAAACCAATGATTATTGTTTTTCAAATGTGTATTTATTGCATATTACACTAAGGATTTATAATAGAAATCTCTTGCTTGCATGTGTCTCGTTAGTTTGCAATTTCCATCCAATACATTTATTCATTATGACATATTACTATTATGATATTGGATGGTGCAAAGTTACGAATATTTTTATAGGATCAACAAAAAAAATTAAATTAAGATTCAAGCACGTTAATAGAGATGTAATCAACACTTTGGGACTCAAGTTTTGTTTTACACCTCCATATTTCAACATATGTTCCGTAGGTTTTGAAACTACTTTTTATAGTTGGCTTTCAGAGCTACCTTTCCGTAGTCTATGGAGTTAGCTTTCTGTAGTTGTCTTTTGAAGCTACATTTCCATAGTTTACAAAGTTATCTTTCCATAGATGTTTTCCAAAACTATTTTGGAGCTACCTTTTGTAGTTGATTTTTGAATCTACCCTCCAGAGCTACTCTGTAGAGTTGCTTTCCATAGCTGCACCTGCAACTGTCAGCAGATTTCAAAAAAAAATTTGAAGTTCTAAGAGAATTGAAGTTAAAAAAAAAATTATTTCATTGGTCTCCAGAAAATCTTCATGTATGCTCTGAAAATTGTTTTTTATTACGTAGTTTCCTCCAGAAGCACCCGTCTAATAGCGCTTCTAAAGTTGTTTGTATCCTTGCAATGTCTATGTTCTAGGAGCATCCTTTTTAATGATGCTCTGGAACCCTTGTTCCAGTTTTGTGTTCCAGTAGCATCCTTTTCAATGATGCTTTGGAAGGCCTGTTCGTGTTCTATGTTCTGGGAGAACCATTTTCAATGATACTCTAGAACCTTTGTTCCAAATCCATGTTCTAGGAGTATCTTTTCAATGATGCTCCAAAACCCCTGTTCGTGTTCTATGTTTTGGTGGCATCCTTTTCAATGATGCTCTAGAACCCTTGTTCGAGTTTTGTATTTTGGGAGCATCATTTTCAACAATGCTCTGAAACCTTTGTTCATGTTCTATGTTCTAAAAGCATCCTTTCAACGATGCTCCAGAACTTTCTTGTTGTTCATTCTAAAAGCATCTTTTCAACGATGCTCCAAAACTTTGTTGTTGTTTATTCCAAAAGCACCCTTTCAATGCTACTCCAGAACTTTGTTGCTATTCGTTCCGAAAACATCCTTTCAATGATGTTCTGGAACTTTGTTGCTCTTCGTTCCAAAATCATCCTTTCAACGATGCTTCAGAACTTTGTTGATGTCCATTCTGAAAGCATCCTTTCAAATATGCTCCGGAACTTTGTTGTCGTTCATTCCAAAAAGTATCCTTTCAAGGATGTTCCAGAACTTTGTTGTTGTTCGTTCCGAAAGCATCCTTTAAATGATGCTATGGAACCTTTGTTCGTTACTCCGGAAGTATCCTTCCAGCAATGCTCTGGAACATTTGTTCGTTGTTGTAGAGCTATTCTATCCTTTTGGAGCTATTCACTATTCTGACACGTTTCTATTCACTATTCTTGAGTTGTCCATTGTTTCAGAGTTCCTGAGCTAAACCTTCTAGAGTTTTTATGAATTTCTAGAAGTGAACTTCTAAAGCTTTTCTGAAGCGAGAATTAGAATCAAATGGCATGAAGAAAACAAATATAACTTTGAAATATGGCCAAGGTATATTCTACTATTTTATTCTTAAATATAGCCACTAGTTTTTTTAATTACAGATAAATCCACGTTTAGGAAAGTTAATTAAAAACATAAACTACCTGCACCAATTCACTTGTTGTAGATGAGAGATTTTTAGTAATGGTGTTTTCTGAAGAAAAAATTGAAGTGAGAATATGATGGCATAGAAAGAATCTAAATGCATGAAGGAAGGTGATGAGAAAAAAAAGGAGAGAGAAAAAAAGTTTTCATACCCTATCAATCTTTGTTGCTGTCATGATGGTACAAGTTATTTACAAAAAGAATTGTTTGCATATCTTAAAGAATCTCATCAAATGCTTTCTAGGTTTTATTAGATCTTCTATCTTAGCTTTCCAAAACATATTAAATTTTAAAATTTCATTGGGAAACGTGGAAGTTATTGTCATTTATGACTAACAGGTTTTTTATAAAATTTAGCTAAAGAAAGCTAAATATGGAAATGAGAGAAATTTTTTAAGAATAACTAATTGATAAGCTTTAGTGAGTCTTATCATGGATGAATGCCATAGAATAATCAATGCATACTTTCAAAGATGAAAAAAAAAGAGAGGAGAAAAGAATTGAAAGATATAAGAGTCATCAGTTATGAATAGAGTAGTAATAATAAAAAGAGAGCATTAGCTCCTGCAAGAGTTTAGGTGTGGGGGAGATGATGAGACCATAAATGTTTCATCTAAATTCATCTCTATTTTCTCTTAAAATTAGCATTAAAAGTGGATTTAAATGTAGTTTTAAGAACTATTAGCTTATTTAAAATAGAATATAGGATATATATTGGTTTATTTCGTAGAATTCTATTGCAATCTAATTTCTAACATTTTCTAATGTTTATTGAAAAATATAATGCAATATGTTTTAAAATGATGCATAATTAGTATCAAAGTGTTTCAGCCTTTTTCAGCCAACTTTGAAGCATTCTAAATTATTGTAAAATCAATTTCGAAGCCAACTTCATATATATTCCAGCGTGATTTTAGCCAAAGGTTTTCCAACTTCATAATTTGGCTTAAACCATGGATTTAATATTCTCTCAACCTTTTTTCCTAAAATGTTAAAAATGAATTGTTATGGGAAAAATAAAATAAAAGTAACAAAAATAAATAAGTCTATCCAACCTTTTCTCTTAAAAGGATGTGGATGAGTTGTCAATTTTTAATAAGAGAATAAAGGTTGTTGTTCCTTAAGTATATGAGTAGTAGAGAGAATAAAGGAATTTGTTTCCTATGTAGAGAGAATAAGGGAATTTGTTTCCTTTAGAATAGGAGTAGGAAAGATAGGTGTAGAGAATAAAGGGAGTTGTTCCTTTATCATAGGAATGTGAAAGACAAGTGTACTTATGTTTTCCACTAATTTAGGAAGTTGGGTGAAGATCTTCAATGTATAAATAAACCTCTCAACTCTAAAGAAAGAGGAGAGTTTTATTTTAGCAAGTTTTAGAATAGAAAAGATACAACAGTTTTAGAAATAAATTTGTAATATTTTGTTGAAAAAATAAGATATATGAAGCATTGAGCACAAAGTTGGGTGAATGATCTTGGTCCAATTCCAAGGGAGGAGCAGGCTACTCATCGTGAGGAAGATGACAACATTTGGTACTTATTTGATAATTTGTATTATTTTAGTTTTACACATTTCTATTTATTTTAAATGTATTAAATTAGATTTTAGTGCAAGAGCTATTTTATTTCTATATTTTTAATTCATGGAAACAAGTTTTAATTTTATGGTTTTAATTTATGTGAGTGTGTTTAAATTTTGCATGTGTGATTTTATTAGACTAATTTAATTTAATTTTTTATTAGAAAGAATTGTTTGCCAAAAATCTTTAGGTTCGTAATGCAGATAGCGTTTGGACACCACCTCCGATTGATAAATTAAATGAAGAGGATTGCAATGGCCCTTGTCAGAAAGGTCAGAACTTATTTTGCCACATAGATAGACTTGTAGGATGATGGAATTAGGAGGCTCTTAGATGCTCTTGATAGGTGTTGGTTTGATGAATCTCTCATTGACAACACACATGCATGTGCTAGAGAAGGATGGCCTTAGATTAGTGGGGTTACATGACTCCACAACTTTGCTTTTGCTTTTGTGCATAGGATTTGTTGTTGGTAGTCCTTGGAGAAAATATGAGAAGGCCAACATGTATGCGGTAGGGTTGGATTATGGATTGGGTGTTTGGATTGATGGGTGATGGGATTGTAAAGGTTTTGAGAGTGAAGGATTTTCATAAGAGGTAGAGATGACAAGGGGCTTATGTGAAGTGGGGATTTGAGATAGGGATTGGTGATGAGGACCTTGAGCTAGAGTGGTGTTTCTCTTGTCAAAGGTACAATAGGGATGACCAATAAATATGCATTTAGGATTTGCATGATAGCGAGTGCTAGCCAATTCTTGGTCAAAAGGATCTTGATTGCTCATGGGTGAGTGATAAAATATTATGGCAAGCTTGATTTTAATGATGTCATCAAAGGTATCATGGGGATATTCATCTTGATCTACAAGGCTGTGATCATCATCATTTTCAAAAGGATTTTGAGCATGGTTATAGTGAGGGGACTCATCAAAATAAAATGGATTCATGATTTTTGTTTAAATTTTGGAAGATTGGATGATGTTAGATGATGGATTAGATTGGGAGGGATTAGATCTTAGAATTTGATTTTATATCAAATGATTTTGGATTTTGGTTTTGTGATTAGATGATTTGATGATGTTGGATGATGGACTAGATTTTGATTTGATTGCTTTGATTTTTAACTTGGAAAACAAGGTCGAGGATCTTATAGAACTTGATGGTTGATGTTAGATTTAGGATGATGGTTAGATGATGTGGATGTGGGATGATGGGATTTGGAATTTGGATTAATAGAAAAGATCTTGTTTGATAGATTTGATTTTGGGTGTGCATTAAGGTACAAGACCTTGTTTCATTTTGATTTTGGTGTCTTGATGGGTGATTGGTGAGATTATGTGCAAAGACCTTAGTTAAGGGATTGATTGGGTGATTATGTGACATGGATTAGGTGCAAAGACCTTGATTGGGTGTCATGTCTATGACTATACTTAAGGAAGCTAAGCCCTTAAGCAAGGTTTGGTTTAGTTTGGTGGTTTCATTTGATTTGTGATGACAATACTTAAGGAAGCTAAGTACTTAAGCAAGGCTAGATTTTGGGATGGTGTTTTGATTTGAGGATTTGATTTTCTATCTTGATTTGATGGTTTTATGGATTAGGGATAAGCGTGGGAGATTATTTTTTGGAGTTTGAGAGGGTTTGATGACTTTTGGATGCGGGATGGGTTTTGATTGAATTTCTTGTGGATGATGGAGGATTTGGAGAATTTGATGATTTTGGATTTGGATTGGGGGTGTGCTTTTGATTTAGGTTTATGGATGATGGGGTATATTTGATTAACTATCTTGGATGGGTATTGATTAAGGTTTGATTGATTGGTTGATTGATTAGATTTGACTAGGAGAAGGTCCAAGACCTTAGATGATTGATTTTAATTTTTGGGTAACTTGATGGGAGATTGATGATTTGAATGTAGGGATTTGATTGGTGGCTTAAGGACCAGGGTTGATTTTGATTTGAGGATTGATCAATTTGGTTTAGATGATGGGTTTAATCAAGGTCAAGGATGCATGACACTTGATTATTGATCAAATTTTGACAGATTTTAGGGTGGGATGGATTGAATTTGGATGGTTGATTACTTTGATTTTGGTTTGATTGATTGGATTGGATTGGATAAGGTTTGAATGAGGCTTATCTTGATATGGATTTGATTTTGATAGATTTGGTTTGATTTGGATGAAGGATTTGATTGGATTGGATTTTGGTTTGGATTAAGGATTTGATTATGGTTGATTGGATGAATAGTGATTTTGATTGGTATGAATGTACAAGACCTTGTTCGATTTTGATTTGGAAGTGGGATGAGGGTGCAAGATCTTGGATTAGGTGATTGATTAGATGATTGTGTGGTTTGGATTAGGTGAAAAGGTCTTGGATAATGATTGGTTGATCAATGTTCAAGGGACAAAGGTCCTTAAGCAAAATTGATTGGGACTGAATAATGGATTGATTTGGGATAATGGTTTGATTTGGGAGATTAGGATTTGATTTTGTGATTTTAGGATTTGGGAATGGATGATAGACTTTGGATGATTTGATTGGAAATTTGAGATTAGGGATCAATTTGTGAGAGTTGGTATCTTAGATGGATGGATTTCATGTGAATTCAGGGTGTTTAGGTTTGATGCAAGATTTGGATTTTGAGGGCTTTTAGTCTTTGACTTGAGAGGATTTTAGATTTTGCAAGATTTTTGATGTTTTGAATTTTAGGGGTTAATTCACAAGTTTCACACAAGATGAAGACACACCATGCACATGAACACCCTAGATTATTCAAGTGGGAGTGTATACAATTGTAAGCCCACAATTAATGCCTTGTCTAGGCATAGAAAGTAAGGCCCATGAGGAGGAATTAATCTCCTTTGATCCTCAAGATAACATAATGGTGTGAGAGGAGAGCATACATGGCCTACAATCTCATTTCTAGGGGTACACAATGAGTAACTTCTCGACGCTAACCGCTAACTAGTGCATTACAAGCATATACATCTGAAAGGTTCTATCTAGGCAATACAATATATGCTAGGGGATGTCCTCAGTATACCCAAGGGTATGGGAGGCCAAATTCTGTAGACAAGGTTTATGTCTAATGGCTCACTGCGAGAGGGTAACCTAATCTCCTCCTTCACTTTGCAATGTATAAAGTTCTTGCAAGCTTAGCCCAAATGACAAATGTACCTTGATCAAGGAGTCTTTCGATTCTCCTCCAAATTTATATACCCCATTAGAACATGAGGGTTTGATTCATCCCCCTTGGTGATGAAATCCAACGGTAGGACCGCTAAAATGGAAAGAAGATAAAGTGTTTTTTATTTCCAAGATTGCCTTGTAGCGTGAGGGAAGAGCATACACACTTGACTCAGTGAGCAAGAAGGTGTTTTAATCTCCAAGGTTACCTTTCAGTGCAAAAAGAGAACTTACACACCTAAATGTCTACACAAGAAAAGCAATCAAAGTTTATTAACCTTAACATGCAAGTATACAACTAGACTAGTGATGAAAACAAAATTTTGGGCAAGCAAAAGCTACACCACAAACATGTTAACTAGTTTGATAAAATGCCTTGGACTAATGAAATGTTACACAAATAGGGTTAGCAAACGAGTAAATAGAAAACAAATATTGGTCAAAGGGTTAGTAATGCACAAAACCAAAGAAAAAAGATAAACTATGCAAAATAGAATGCACATGTTGAAATATAAATAGGTACGCTAAACTATAGAACGTAAATCTTGAACTATGTGTCTAACTCGATTATTGACCAATAAATTGATGCAGAAGGGGCATGCACTCAACTCAAAAGACCAGCAGATCCTTTATCAAGAAACCTAATGGCTATAATGTGTTACATTTAAATATGTCAAACCAGGGAATTATATTCTTCTTGGATGGCAACTGTATTGTCTGTACAATCAAGGATTCCTGAGTCTATCCTAGAGGTTGTGCATAGAAACAAATTATAGGAAAGGAAACAAGTTCTATCTTATAAACTCTAGTAAATAACAGTTGATACGGGTAGGTAATTCTATTAAGTAATAATAAATGCTTATTCAACTATACTATAAATACATATTATTCAGCTATCCAAGGTAACTACTTATGAAATAACTAATCACAGTAGATAATAATCTAAGTACCAGATCAATGAGCACTTTTAATATTATCTAATTCAACAAGTCATGAAAATCAACAAAGTATTAATAATGTAAATTAACAAGAGAACTACAGTTAACCTCAAGTGGCCCTTGCTTGAGTGACTATAACCTCATAGAGTCTAAGTTAGATCTTAACTGTATAAATCACTCATTGACTGAATCGATCACTCTTTATTGAATTCTGGAAGATGTAATACAAATTGACAACAAAAGGTGTTGATAACAAAATTCTCTATATCTCTATCATGTACAGAATCTATTATATATAGACATGATTTGAATCTCCTAATTGATTTGAACTTCTAAACAAATTCTATCCTACACATGTCAATTCTTCCCACAAAAATGGGAAGAATACTTATTCTTAGTCTAAGAAAAATAGTAGGATGCTAACTATACAAAGATGGTTTGAATATCACAGTCCTATTATGACACTTCTTATTCACTATAAGGAAGGAAGAAATAAATGAGAACACACAGAATAGAGCATCATCAGATAATTATGAACCATGATCTGCTAATGCTATGAATTCCTCTTATTCTTTGTGGCTATCTTAACTACTGATGATAAAATAGCTGATGACCAGAATGAGTTATGGCTAAACCATCTTCCCTCTACTTGGGTACTTTCTCCTTTGGTTGTGGGTTGTTACGTTCTTAACTATAGATAAACACCTCCTTTGTTGCGGGTTAGCAGATGACCTTTGCTATGGGTAACTTCTTCCTTGTTGCATAGGGGTTAGTTTCTCCATACATTATTTCCACATCATAAACTATCATAATTAACATAAATTACTATCATATTCTATAAACAATCATTAACACACAATCATCCATCAACATATTATATACTATTCTTAGTGCTTTCAATACTTAGCGGTAATCATAAAGTATGTATAATGTTTGGAAATATCTTTGAGAAGTATAAACTTAAACAAGGAAATTAGAACAAGTTAAAGTCTCATCATACCCCCCAAATTAATATCTTGCTTTTCCTCAAGCAACTTAAGGGCAGGGCCTCTAATTCTATTTAAGTGAAGTCTCTCTATAATATGTTGTTTCCATAACTCCTTTCTCCTATTTAAGATAAAAACCCTTTTGTTCAGCTAACCGCTCTCACTTGGCCTACTCTGCTACTACTTGTGATGATTTATGTCCTTGCCAATGTGGAATTGGTTATAGGACAAGAGGAGGCTGAAATACTAAATGAAGCCATGTGACTCCATGTTGAATAGCTGGGCTGGTGATTGATGCCAAGAAATTGAAAATAGATGGGTTCTTTTCTTAATTCCTATGTTAATTCATTCCACCTATCTCTTGAAAAGTTAAGTGCCTCCTTACCAATGTTATCAACTAATTCCTTGAATTTCTTATAATCTGCTACTCTGCATTCAAGGAGTTTTTATTCCACCCCAGGTCATTGGATCAAATTGATCCATTCCACTACTACCTAATTAGGATCCTTGGCCTCTGCCCTCATTTTGAGGGGAATTGATTTCTCCCTCTCATGATACTATTGTTGTAGGATACCTCTTTTATGCTCATTTTGTATGAATGATGCCAAGGCCTTTATCTACACATCCCCAATAACAGTTAAGGGATTCCAAGTAGTATCATATGGAATAGCCAACTCGTGTAGATAAAATTTAAATAGTTGATTTTGCAATTCAAGGGTGGCTTTTAGGTATGCTATCAGGAACAAGTCAAGTATAAAAAGAGAGATAGGAACATCACTATATAATTGGCTAAATTGGAAACTCAAATATTGCTCTTGTAAGTATAGGGCATAAACCCTTGTAGGAGGTCTACACCTCATGATTTGTGCAACCATATCGGCCATTCTATCTATTTTGAATTTCAATCTTCTTATTTCCTTGTTCTTTTCCTCAATCTCCTTCTTATGCTTCTTTTCCATTTCATGTTGTAAATTAACTATTTCTTCCATCCTCTCTCATAGTTTCAGACCAACAATTAACAGGGTTGGTGGTGCAACCTCTTCCTAAGGGACATTCTGCTAACCAGACTCTGAACCCTTCTCATTTATCTCAATGATGACCAATTGGGCCAATTGGTCCAGTCCTGTCCCATATTTTTGATAAACTTGCAGCTTACTTTCCAATCTCTTAACTCTTTCTTTCAACCCAATTTCTTTTTGTTGGTATTCCTACAATTGCTTCTCTAATACTAAAATCTTTTTCAAAGCTTTATGTAGCTCATTAATTTTCTCTTCTTTTTCCAAAAATAACCCCTCTTCTTGGGATTCATCATAGGAGGCTAGTAATTCTTGGTTCTCTACATTGCTAGAGGGTTGAGACTGTTTCTTTGATGTAAACAAATCCTCTTCATCTAATTCTATCTCTGTTTCCATGAAAATAGATTGTGCCATGTTTATCTGCCCTATATCAACAAATAGGTGTTCCCTCTCTGAATCTATATCAGATTGCACAACAACCACCTTTTTCTGTTTGGGAGGAATTTTTCCTCATGTAATCCCTTTTTCCTTCAGGTGGTGTGAACGCCATGGTGGTTGTATAGGTGCTTTTTGCTTCTTCTTGGCTCTAGAGGAGGATGAAGATGCTCCTCTTTTCTTATTGTTCTTGGTAATGGAAGGAGGGTTCTTGGAAATAGGGGTTTTGGAAATTGTGGATGCTACAGGTTGTGAATTGGAGGCTATGGGTTGTGTTTCTTGTGCTTTTGGCTGCTTAGTGTGGCTGTAGGGTGCCGAAGTTGGATGCCCTGACAATGGTATTTGTACAGGTGAAGTTGCAAAAGTGGGGGAAATTACAGGTTCTTTTATTAGGTTATTAGTGTGAAGCTTCATGCTCCTGCATATCATCATGGCTATAGGTAGGTGAGGCCATTTTTTGGGCAAAGGTTGTAGGTGCTTCCTCTACTTCCTTTGGTTGTGCATTTTCTACCCGTGCCCTATCTCCCCTAACTAGCCTAGCCCTTGAGGGTTTACCATCAGGGTCGACGTTGAGTCTATCATCTATGTGGTTAAATTCAAGAAAATTCTCCCAAGGAATGTATGGGAACTAAGCATACAAACTTTTTTTCACCAATAAAACAACTAAACAATCATGCAACAAGGCAGACTGATTCCCCTTTCATTTATATTCAGTAAACATTCTTTTCAGCAAATTGAACAAGTAATTTAGAACATTTACAGGTCTATTATGACGGAGATGACTTAACAATTGATTATCTTCCATCACAAGTCAAATATCTAATAATATGAGTAGCAATAGAAGCACATAATCAGGATAAAGAGATTCATTTGGTACCTTGAGCTGAGGAGTCCAATCTTTCACTAGATTGAACAAATTTGGCCCGAGTTGTGATGGCATCATCTCGTACTAGAAATTCCTCTCGAATTGCAGGTAATCTAGTTACCTCTACAATTGTGGCCTCCAAAGCATCAACCCTCAATCCTCTGACTAGTGCTTCATTATTCTGTAACATCCTTACGAACTGTTGTGTCATGGCCTCATTGTACTTGGTCAATTTGAGGAAATAGTCTAGCCACCCAGGTTGCTGGAAGATGGGCCTATAGTCCTGTTCAGTTAGTAATGTCGTGTGATCAGTTGGTTCTCTTCTAATGGGATCCCCACCCATTGTATGATAATGTAGCACTCCTTATCTCCTATGTAGTTTTTATTACCTACTCATCGTAGTTCTTATGAAACCAGTCACTGTTGATATCAACTCACACACCATTGCTTCCTTTCTTCTTTCTACATCTATCAGTTGATAATGCTTAAACATAAACGTTGTGCATGCAATCAATGGCCATTATTTATGAAGAGAAAGGCTTAGCAGGGGTTAATAGTACGTGCAATAATTTCCACGTATGAAATCAAGGTGTAATCCTACCAACTAAAGGTTGCATTTGTCTGTAAATGCCAAGACATAGAGGATGTATGAGAAGTAAGTTTGAAAGCATTGAGAATTGTGTAAAATATTGAATAAATGATGGTGTAATAAAAATTGCCATAAAATAAATAGAAATTAATGCTAAATAATGGAAGTCGTGAGAGAAATATCATAATAATGCTGACGAGATGAAAGGTGGCGCATGTGAAGATGCTGACATGGTGGTTGAAGTGAATGATTTGGAAAAATACATCGAAGTGAAACAAGTGGATGTGATCGGGAGGAAGTGTTATTGATGGAGGATCACGTGATTGAAGACACCTGGCAAAAAGAGTACATATATGGAAGAAAGAATTGTGGCATGTTGGTGATGTGACTGGTTGCGCGAGGAGGCACTGTTGGAAAAGTAGTGTATGGCTGCATGTACATACTACACAGGCCATGATACAGTGGTTGCATGTAGTGAGAAAGTAAGTCATAGGCAAAATGGGGTGATGTGGAGGTGTAGTTGCTGTGTGTGGAATGTGAATAGGGCCCAGATGTAGTGGCTGCAGATGGAAGGTAGTTAGGGCCCACTGGAAGTTGCTACGGGCGTAGTGGCTATAGGTCCCTATGAAATTGTTGTTAGTGCAGTGCCTACAAGTCCCCTTGGAAATTGGTGATCGGTACAGTGGCTGCAAGTGCCATCAACTTCAATCTTTTGTATGTTTTATTGATGTCATTTTTGTTTTTATTTATTTATTTATTTATATAAGGAAGAGAAAATCATACTTATGGAATGAGAGTAGGTGAGCTTGTGGGCTCATCTACTAGTGTGGCAATGGATGAATTGGTTGCTTTAGTTGTGGATGGAATGCATGCTTCTTCTGATGGTGAATCTTGGGGAGCTGTGGCTTCAAATTGTCTTACAGTTAGATGTTTTAGAAAACTGTCTTTATTCAATGGCTTCTTGTAAATTTTCAGAAGATGTCCATTTACCATTAGTGAAAATCTAACTAGATCAATTATGGTAAGTCAGATTGCACCATTGGGAAAAACTTCTTTGATTTCATAAGGACCTAACCATCTCATTTGTAATTTGCCCTTATGGTCCTTATATCTGGAGTCATATAGGAGTGCCAAATCACCCGTGTGAGACTCTCTGTTTCTGTATTACTTTTGTGTGGTAAACTGCCTCCATTCATAATTCATCTAAAGCATTAAGATGGTGTAGCCTATCTCTTTGAGATGTAGATAAATCCATTCCTATTTGTACTATTGTTCTCAATGTCTTATATTTAAAATCAATAGGGAGGACAACTTTTTTCCCATAAACTAGGGTGTAAACCTTGTTGTTGGTTTCCATGTTGTTCTGTATGCCCAGGCTGCCTCTGGTAATCTAGTTGCCCAATCTTTTCTATGCAATGCAACTATCTTTGTCAATATTGCTTCAATCTCTTTGTTTGTGACCTCAACCTAGCCATTTGATTGTGGATGATAGGGAGTGGATTTCTTATGTCTTATTTTATATTTCTAAATCAAACGAGCAATCAGTTCTGATGTGAACTATGGTCCCCAGTCAATGACTATTTCCCTTGGTACTCCATATCTTGTAAATATCTCTTCATATAAAAAGGCGGCTACCTTACTGTCTCTTGCAAAATTTAGAGCTTTAACTTCCACTCATTTGTTCAAGTAATCAATACATACTAGTATGTATTCTTTGTTGTTAGAAGGAGGATCTATGGGCCTAATAAAATCAGTGCCCCATTTATCAAATTGTGTCATTACCAATTGTGGTTGCAGGGGCGTCTCATCACTTCTTGTAGGTCTGCCCATTCTCTGACAATGGTCACATCTTCTTGTGTACTGAATTGTATCCTTGTGTAGCGTTGGCCAATAATATCCAGTATTTAAAATCTCGAGTGTTTTCTTTTTGGTTGCAAAATGCCCCCCACATTATTCATCATGGAAAGCTTTAAGAATGTCATAAAATTTATCTTCTTTGATGTATCTGCACATGACATGATCAGGGCCTATGTAAAAGAGGTAGCCATCTACCCACGATTAAGGAAAGTTGCATTCAACCATATGGCACCTTTCTCATGGTGAAAGGTGTGGAGGTGTCTTCCCTACAACCAAATAATTGGCTATATTTGCATACCAATGAGTTTGGACTATTAATGAAAATAAGTGTTCATCAAGAAAAGAGTCATCCACAACTGGATCTTTTGCATTAATAGTGACCCTAGAGAGGAAATCAACAACTACATTTGCCTTGCCAGGCTTGTCCACAATAGTGATATCGAACTCCTGTAACAACAACAACCATCTAACAAGTCGTCCACTAACCAATGGTTTGTTCATTAGATATCTAATTATTGCATGATCAGTATGAATAAAGATTGGATAGCTAGTGATATAGTGTCTAAATGTATTGATTGCATAAATGATAGCTAACATTTCTTTTTCTGTAATAGTGTAATTAAGTTCAACACCCTACACATTTTTACTGATATATTAAATAGCATATTCCAAATTCCCTTCTGTTTGTCCTAACACAACATCTATGGCAAAGTTAGAGGCATTAGTATGAATGTGATAAGGAATTTTCCAATTGGGTCCTCTGAGTACAGATGTCATTATCAAGGAATTTTTAAGGCTTTCAAAGGCTCCTTGGCAAGCAGGTGTCCAATCAAATTCAACATCCTTAGAGAGCAGGACAAGCAGAGCTGTTGTTATTTTACTAAAATCCTTGATAAACCTCATGTAATACCTTGCATGGCCAAGAAAGTCCTTACATTTTTTGTTTCTAAGGAACAGGTAGTGTTGAAATCACTTCAATTTTATTGGGATCTACCTGAATTCCTCTCTTGGACACAAAATGTCCAAGGACTACTCCTTCCATTATCATGAAACATTTCTCATGACTAAGAGAGAGATTGTGATCCTGACATCTTTGCAGCACCTTCTCAAGGTTTGCTAATGCTTCTTCATAAAAATCTCCATAGGTGGTGAAATCACCCATGTATACTTCCATGCAGTCATGAGCAAAATCAGAAAAGATGGTCAAAACAACTCTTTGAAATGTTTCAGGGGCATTACATAGTCCAAATGGAAGGACTGAATAGGCATAGGTCCCCCAGGGACATGTGAATGTTGTCTTGTCTTGATCCTCTGGGCTATTTTAATATGATTATATCCACTGAATCCATCTAGGAAAGAAAAATATTTCTTTCTAGCTAAGGAATCTAAGACCTGATCAATGAAAGGAAGAGGGAAATGATCTTTCCTAGTGGTTGTATTCAATTCTCTATAATCAACACATACCCACCACTTTCCTCCTTTCTTGGGTACTATGACTAATGGGGAGACCCATTGGTTTTCTGATATGGGGTATATAAATTCTGCATCCAAAAGTTTTTGTAATTCATCTTTCACTATGTCTCTGACAGGAGGGTTCATTCTTCTTTGAGGTTGCCTAACTGGTATGCATCCTTCATTTATATATATTTTATGCATGTAGAGGTTAGTGTCTATGTCTTTCATGTCATGGTAGTCCCAAGAAAATGTGATTTTATGAGTCTGTAGCATGGTTATCAATTTATATTGTTGTACTATTCTCAATTGGTTATTGACATTAAGTGTTCTACCTGGTGTTATTTCAATTGGTGTTGCAGATGTCATGATAGAAGCAACATCTAACCTTGATAAATTAAGACTACATCTATGTGGGAGTAAATGATAGAACATGCAGGCAATAGAATCATAAGCTTGTGTATTCACTATTGGCAAAATGTTATGCAGTGGGCAAGTCAAGCATACTAAACATGGGTCTTTTTACAGATCCATCCCATAAGTGTTTTGTATAATATTAGAGAGAACTTCATCCTCATCCTAAATATTTATCAATGGGCTACGTTTAATGGTCATGAGTGTTTGAAGATAATATTGGTCATTATCCTCTAGGTCCAGCCAAATAGGTTGTTCCAAATTAGTAAAAGGTTGTGATGGTGGATAAAGGACCAATTTCTTGGTTATATTTCCATTGTACATTATCATATTGCTAGACCTACAGCCTCTAAAGGCATCTATTGTTGCCAACTAGGGTCATCCTAGAATGAGTGGATACCCACCTAGGTTGGCCTTGGGTTGCAGGACCATGAAGTCTACAAGATGTTCCAATGAGTCAAGTGTAATGACTAAATCTTCAATGATTCACTCAGGTTTGACATTTGACCTATCTACTAATTGTAAGACTGTTGGTGTAGGCCTTAAGTCCATTAATTGAATATTTTTCATTGTTTCTCTGGTCATAACATTTATGGCTGCATACAAATCAATCAGAGTGTTTTTTATGAGGGTGCCATTGATATGCACATCTACCATAAGACTGCCAAGGTCTGCATATTTTGGGACAACTAAGTTGCCCAACATAATATCAACAAGTTGTCTTATGACATGGATAGTCTGTGGGTCCTTTCTTTTTTCCCTAGTTTCTTAAGACACGGCTCCCTTACACTTTTAGTGTAGGTAGGCACATCCTTAATAGCTTGGATCAGGGGAATTTTGACACAGTCATTCCTTAACTGTCAAGGAAGTCAAATTCAAGTTTAGGTTGAGATTTTTGCATGTTCAATCTTTCTGGAAATGGAGGGTCCCTTGCGGTAATTTCTATCTATGGTGGGGTTTGTTCAGGATGCTTATTCTAGTTATTCAGGTGATTGTTAGTGTCTATGGTTGGCTCTTCAGCAAGAAGTTCCATGATAAGCAGAGAGGATGGTCTAGCAAGTATTTTTCTTGAACGTAAGTGAACATCACTAACCTCAACCGTATAGGTTGGGTATTGGATGGTTTCATTAGTGGACTAGCTTGTTGAACAAGCTTGTTGTTAGGATTTGGTGCAAGTTGAGCAGACAATTGAGTTGCTCTTGGTTGTATAGGGGTAGGTGAAATTGGGTTTGGCATAATGGTTGGCTACTGTGGTAAGGCTTGATGTGGCTACGAGTAGCTTACATTTGAGTTTTTCCATGGGTTTTGATTGGGCTTCCATTGTTGATTGTAATTTGGACGTTAGAATGGTTTTTGTGGTCATATCCCCTAATGTTGGTTCTAGTTACATGGCATGTTTTCCCAAGATTATTGTGGCATGTTATTCTAGGGTGTATTATACCAGTTATGAATATTTGAAGCAGCTCCTGGAAATGAAGTATTATTGGACAAGGGATCTTGAGGCATACCTTGTCTCTATTGCCAAGGCTTACATTGTGCAATGTAGAACACCTAGCCTTCCTCATCCTCCAAGGCTCTAAAGTATGGCTTCTCAAGTTTTTCTTCAAAAATGCTAGCAATACACTTGCATTTGCAATTGACCTTCTTTTGCCGACAGTGTGGATGATATTCGACCAAAGCTACTTCTGCTACCTCTTGCTTTTTATTTATATGCAGGGTGTCCAATTGAATTTCCAGATGACTTATGATGTCCTTCTTCATATTCAACAAAAGATTACTAAGCTCCACCTAAGAGACACCTGTAGATGTCTTTGTGGAGGTCAGAGCTCTAGAGCCTCTAGTTTTCTTTATGGCTGAGCTTGAGTAATTCCTATAGATTTGATAGATTTCATCAAAGTCTAGTTGAGAGATATCCCCTTCTCCAGTCAATTTCAATGCATCCATACAATCCTCAATCAAACCTTGCAAGAATACCAATTTGAGTGACTCTAGAGAGAGTCGGTTCTGGTGTGACTTTTTGAGGTAGAATTGAAACCTCTCAACATAATCTTCAAGGGGTTCATCCTCTTTTTGTGACACTCTAAAGATGTCATCCCCTTTCATGTCCCTTCCATGACAATAGTCCTAGTATTTTTGTAGAAGCTTTTCTAAGATGGTATCCTAGTTTGCTACTACATTCTGGCCCAGTCCCATGAATCACCTCAAAGTAGCATCCTTGAGTGTGGTTGGAAAGAGTTTTAGTCAATATGCATCAATAGTGTAGTTGTAGCTTCTGTAAAGGACATCAAACTCAAATAGGAATGTATTAGGATCCTCAGTGATCAAACCATAGAAGTTGCGCAGAGCAAAAGGAGGTATATTCTTCAGGGTATCTGCTCATTCTTGGTCTACAATAGGAAATGAAAATGTAATTGGCTTAGCTAGATTCTCCATTGCCTCATCTGCCATTATGTCGAGATGCCAAGTGGTGATGTCTTCCAAGTCTTCGACGTCATTTGGTGTGAGGGATACTTCAACTTTATCTTCCTCTTCTTTTATTTCTTCGTGAGTTTGAATTGATGGAATAAATCTCCCTAAGGCATCTCTCTATCACCACATGCAATAGTGCCTAAGCTAATAGCTCTTTCTCTGCACAATGTTAGTGGATAGTTTGGAAGTGGATTGAATGTTTAATAGTCCTAATTGTTGAATAAAAGAAATCATGTATACTAAGAAATTGGTACAAACAGATTAAAAGAACTCAAAATTCTAAACCTTAGCACCATCCCTGGCAACGACACCAAAAATGTCTAACTCCATTATTGACTAGTAAATTGATGTAGAAGGGGCATGCACTCAACTCAACAGACCAATAGATCCTTTATCAAGCAACCTAATGGTTATAATGTGTTACATTTAAATATGTCAAACCCGGGAATCGTATTCTTCTTGGATGGCACCTGTACTGTTTGTACAATCAAGGATTCCTAAGTCTATCCTAGAGGTTGTGCATAGAAATAAATTATAGGAAAAGAAACAAGTTTTATCTTATAAACTCTAGTAAATAACAGTTGCTACGGGTAGGTAATTTTGTTAAGTAATAACAAATGCTTATTCAACTATGTTGTAAATAATTTACATACTATTCAGCTATCCAAGGTAATTTCTTATGAAATAACTAATCATAGTAGATAACAATCTAAGTACTAGATCAATGATCACTTTTAATATTATCTAATTCAACAAGTCATGACAATCAACAAACTATTAATAATATAAATTAACAAGAGAACTACAGTTACCTCAAGTGGTCCTTGCTTGGGTGACTATAACCTCACAGAATCAAAGTCAGATCTTAACTATATAAATCACTCATTGACTAAATCTATCAATCTTTATTGAATTCTGGAAGATGTAATACAAACTAACAACAAAAGGTACTGATAAAAAAATTCTCTAGATCTCTGTCATGTACAAAATCTATCATATATAGACATGATCTGAATCTCCTAATTGATTTGAACTTCTAAACAACTTCTATCCTACACATGTCAATTCTTCCCACAAACACAAGAAGAAGACTTATTCTTAGTCTAAGAAAAATAGAAGTAGGGAACTGACTATACAAAGATTGTTCAAATATCACAATCCTACTATGACTCTTCTTATTCACTATAAAGAAGGAAAAAATATATGAGAACACATAGAACAAAGCATCATTAGATAATTATGAACCACAATCTGCTAATGCTATGAATTCCTCTCATTCTTCATGGCTATCTTAACTGTTGATGATGAAACCGTCGATGAGTGGAATGAGTTATGGCTAAACCATGTCCACTTTATTCGGGTACTTTCTCCTTTAGCTGCGGGCTATTACATTCTCAACTGTAGATAAACACCTCCTTTGCTATGGGTTGGTAGATGACCTTTGCTACAGGTAACTTCTTCCTTGTTGCATAGGGGTTAGTTTCTCCATACAGTATTTCCACATCATAAACTACCATAATTAATAGAAATTACTATCATATTCTATAAACAATCGTTAACACACACAATCATCCATCAAAATATTATATACTATTCTTAGTGCTTTCAATACTTAAAGGTAATCATAAAGTATGGATAATGTCTAGAAATGTCTTTGAGAAGTATAAACTTAAACAGGGAAATTAGAACAAATTAAAGTCTCATCACTATGCATAAAAATGTTGAAAGGTGAGTTTTTGTAGTTTACTAGTCACTTACCATAGGTGCATTGATTGGTGAAACACACACACTAAACCATGAACACATGTGCTAAACTATGAATGCATGTGTTGAAGCATGAATGGATGTGTTGAATGATGCATGCACTAAACTATGAATGCACGCGTTGAAGCATGAATGTATGTGCTAAAATGTGAACAGATGTGTTGAACCATGCAAGAGGCTGAAAAAATAGAGGAAAACCTACAACCATAGAGGTCAAACCTACACTCAAAGGGTCAAGAAGGAATTTTAAATTGATGATAAGATGGTAGGTTTATAAAATAAATCGCAAAAAACTACAAAATACCAAAAACAAGCATGGAAACAAGCTAGGGCCGCTGACTATATCATTATACAAAAGTCGAACGGATGCATTGAACCATGAAATGCATACGTTGATACGTGATTGAATACATTTGAACTATAAACACATGTCCTCAAGCATGTAGGGGGTGAAAATACAACTAAACCTACAATACATAGGGTTAAATTTTGCATCCAAAGGGTCAAAAAAGCATTACAAATAGATGATAAACCAATAACCTATAGCACATATTAGAAACTTGAAAAATGTATAAAATAAGAAAGAAAAATGGGTTAGGACCACTGGCTATATCATTGCATAGAAGCCAAATGGAATTGTTGAACTATGAATGCATGTGTTGAAGCATGAACAAATGCACTAAACTATGAATGCATGCACTGAACCGTAGACCTGCAATAACAAGCTCAAAAAATAAGCTTGCAAAAGATGGTTAGAAAGGGACATGGATCCCACCAGGTGTGCCAAAATGTATATGATGAAATGTAAATCCAAAACAAAGAGAAAAAAATGTAAGTATAATCTATTTAATCTACATGAAACCATAATCTCTAGATTTAGCTAAGAATTTGTAAAGTTAATAAAAAACTAAGTTTTTCACCAACACAAACCCTTGTTGCACCAATGGTGGTTGTGATCAAAAGGATTTTGTGTTGATGAGAGAGAATGTGGTTGCTCAAATGGACAACATGACCATGCATTCATGTGATTGATGAAAATGACTTATGGAGAGGTCCATTTATAGATTTCCATCAAGGAGGATCAATGGATGAGATTGATTAAGATGCAAGGATGCATGAGAAGCCTCTAAGTGTCACCTTGTGATTGGTGCACATAAGGAGGTCCATGATTCAACAGATTTTGATGGTGGAGATTTTCTATATTGAATGGATGGATAAGATTTGATGAGAGGATCTTATGGAGCCTTGTGTATGCATGGAGCCATGTGCAAGGTTGACTTGGCTAATGATGCTTAGGGTTGTGCAAGTGGTTAATTAGTTCAGTAAACATGATTTGTTTATTTAACTAATGATGAAGGGGAAAATAGATTAATTAAATAAAAATTACTTATTTATTTAATTTTGGAAGAATGGACATAGGATGGTTGATTTAATTAAATAAATGTTGATTTATTTAAATAAAATTTGGAACATTAGAAGATGGCTGAATAGGATTAATTAATTAAATTAATGATTGAAATTTATTTAATTAATGCTAGAAGGATGGTTGAATTTATTAACTAAATAACTAGAATTATTTAATTAATATTAGAATAATGATTGAATTGATGATTACAAGGGGAGATGTAGGATGAAATCTAGTGATGTTGGGATGTGGTTAGATTTAGGTGTCTATAGAATCAATATATTCAAATTTGTGTAGAGTTTTTAGTGTCCAATGTTCATTGTCATCATAATAATGCAATGTTTGCTACATTTCAATCATGTAAATGAAGAAATTAGAACTCTAAAGTCATTCTTATCTTCTAGTGAATTGGTAAGTTTTCTTGAATATACTACTAATGTTTCCTTTGTTCATTATCAAGTTTTGAGCCATACTAGTATCTTAGTTGTCCCTATTATACAAAATACCATAGAACTATTTATTTACATCCCTCCCCCCTTCCCTATGGTGCCCTATCCATCTAACTGTAACTATTTTTGGAACTATAACCATAACTGGTTTTGGGAGCTATGAAGAATAATCTCGCATCACACCATATTTTCTACCATTTTGATCTACTTTAAAATAGTTTTCACTCCCCGAATATGATGGGATTTTTGGCATTTAATTCCTTCAAATGATTGTGGAGATTTTGAACTGGATGTTTGGATCTCAATTTTTTGCATCATATTTCCCCTTCTTTAACCCATAGTAGTGAATCCTTGACTCTCTAATGGTAGATGACTCCTTGACTCTGACGGTAGTTGAAATACTATGTTGCCATTTAAATCCAATCCAATAACAAATCAATGGTTCACTTCTTTTTGAGGAGCTAAGCTTGATTCCACAAATGACCAATAATAGATCTCACTTCTTTTTGAGGACACCAAAGCCATAGTTTGGATCCAAGAACTACTTTTGGGAGCTATTCCTCAATCTCCTATAGCTAGGGCTAACTTCCCTTGACCTTCTTACATTTCCATCTACCCATTTAGGATAGTTTGTCCAACATAGATTATATTTTTAATATCGTTTCTTCATACTAACCCTATATTTTCATAGTGGTCTTAAATTTCATTAGACCATAATAGTAGGAGATACGCATTACGCATTTTATAATAATTGACATAATAAGCCAATTGTTGTTCAAAGAAAAAGCATTCTATAGATTCGACTAGATGTAGTTTCTCTAATACATAGGCTACTCTAGACAGAACCACAAGAAAATGTAGAGATTTTGGTAGGCATAATGTATTAATTGGAACAATCCAATCATTATCTTGAAATTAAGCTTCTCCTTTAAAAGAATTTTTAATGTTTGTTTTTTATTATTTACAGGTGCTAGAATTCTCTATGCTTTCAATCGCTACAACAATAATGGAAAAACTGGGACAAAACACTTTTAAAAGAAAGATACCATAGAAAGATGGTATCATACAAGAGGATTGAGGAATATTATTCATAAGAAAGGTGGAATGCATAATTAGCTAATAGGTTTTTATATGTGAGCATTATAGTGCTTGGAACTGTCTCACGCCGACAATTTTTTCTAAACTCTCTGGTTGTTCCTATCGGCGTATTCCTTGAACCTCCTACGGGTGCAAGTGCTAGTATTGTACATAAGACCTCATATTTAACTTGCATGGTTAAGGAATTGTTCTATGTTATTTTATGTGTATTGTGAATCAATGCTTATCTAAAATGCATAGAATATAGCCACCAAGAAGTGTAGTGGATGGAAATAATGTAATAGTTCAAAGGTAGCCTTTTGAATTTATTTTCAACTTGTTGAAAATAACTTAAATTATGTTATGGATGAGTGCATTCTTTATAATTATGTTAATGGTAGGGATTGTATGATTGAAATTTAGCTCGATGCTCTTCTATTGTAGCTTATTGCTATTAGCATGCTCCTTTATGGGTTGTTGTTCTTGTTCTTGTATGTTATTGCTATGGCCTCTTTTATTGATGTATTTGTAATGTTTTTTTCAATATATAAAAAACTTTTGCCTATCTTTGGGTCTGTGAAGATAAAACAAAAGAAGCAAAATCATTTCAATTTGATAATAACTCTACCATATTTTCTATATATGTATTTGTTGGGGATTTTTCTAAGTACGTCAAAATGAATTCTGACTTTGCATGAATGAATATAATCCTATAGTTCTGCAAGTTACATCAAGATAACCATTTTGTTATTAATTGAACAAAGCTATATTTTCTTCTATTTTGTAATTTATTCTAAATTTAAATATTTTAGGAAACTACCCATCCTTGAAATCCTATAAATGGACATGAATATTTGAATTCAAAATTTATACAGTAGGTCAATTGGAAGAAAATAAGTTTTGAAATCAAGAGCCCTCAGTAAATTATGAACACTCACTTAGGTAATACATGGGGCTCAAGCTCCATGAGGTTTGTAGTAGAGATAGGTTTTTATGAAACACCCTAGGACCCATGCATGCTATCAACACCCCATGTGCATGCCTCTCCAGGATTTTGGCTAGTCAAAATAAACCCTAGATTCAAATATCATAGGCAATGGGGAAAATGTATACTACTACTAGACATAAACTCCCATTGTGTAATGATACAAAATTCTTACTTACTAAAACTAGGAACTAAAAAGAAAATGCAATTCTAAATTTGGAAAAAAAAATGATTCAATACTCAAATATTCATAGTTGCATAAAGATAGCAAGTTCCAATAATAAAGTACAAATTTAATCAATCAATAAATTACATTTCCATATACTTTCACCAAAAAGGGTGTTTCAAGACATTTGATTCCATGTTACAAGAGATTGTATCAATATTTCAATTACTTCAATAAAAGTACAATTACAATTGGGCTTGAGCAAGCCATACAAAATTAATACAAGTATATCCATATGAATCATTTATATAAAAGAACCTCTGATCTCAACCGCCATGACCCCAATGGTCTTCCGCAAGCTGAGGTCAGGAATGTGGTAAAGGTGCTTTTTCCACCCAACCACGAAGTACTAGACTTCCCCAGTTTCCTTCCTAACTTGAAGGAAGCACCAACCCTATAGGAGGAGCCTAGCAACCCGGAATGGTAAAGCCAGGAGGGAACTCTCGATGCATGCCTAGTGCCTCTATGCATTCCTAAATTATACTAGAAATGGCATAACTCTCGCAATAGGATGTGGCAGAGACATAAAATTCTAGGCTTTTCAAATCCATCTTTTTCAATGGTCTAGCAACTTAGCCAAGCTTAACAAAACAAAATAGTAATCTAGAAAAAGTAGATTACTGTCTCTGAAGCCCACATTCGGCATCCTGTCCCAGAAGTAAAGTAACTTTCCAAATACAAACATACCATTTACTTAGGAAGAAGAAACCATTTCCAGAAGTTAAAGTAATGTTTTTTCTATTGGTTATGTTGTCTAAGTTTCTAATATTGCCAGTTTTAATGATCCTTTGGAAGAATAGATTTTTTTCTAATTGGTAAGAGGTTGATCGTAAGTTTTAGTTCTGGTTTATTTTCATCCCATTGGTGTAGGCAATTTATACATGTAAAAAAATATGTTTTCTGTAACAATTAATATAGAAGTTTTTAATCATTTATATACAATAATTGACCAATTTAAAATTTGTTTACATTCATAAAAGTATACATATATCTTGTATATATAGCATTATATTTATTATATTTACAAAATGAAAGCATTGTTTTCCGATAAAATCAAATAACAGAATGTATACCAGAGATATATATATTATAGAGTGAAATGCAGCGAAACAAAATAACAAAAATTTACGGCATAATTTTCTATTTCATTACTTTTTTAAAAGTCTTCAATAAAATTTGTAACCAACGGAAAAACAATACGCAGTTTACAATTTTTTTTAATAGAGACTATAGAATATGATTTGGTTATGACTATATATATACATATACAGTATAAAATCAATAATTTATATATATTAATATAACTTTGAATACAGTTATATATATATCTGAGGAATAAATATTTGGCAGTGATATATGTATAGTTTTAAATAAATAACAAATGGATTGGTTCTCACAATTCACAGAAAATAAAGAATGATCAAAATAAAAGAATTCTACATAGAAACCTGGGATTGATATCCTCTCGTTGACCCCTGTTTTGCCGATCCTCTTTTCCTCTCTCTTTTTCCTCTAGTTTTACAATTAATTTTTCTCTTCTTGCTTCAATGCTGAATAATTTCCTTGTGTATAATAATGAGAGTTTAATCTTCTTTTTAAAATGCCTTATTTCTTTTTCCCCAATTTCTTTCTATTTTCCCAGTTTCTAATTTTTGAATGGTTTTGACTTTTTCTATTTTTGTGACTTTTTATATTTTCTATCTTTTTACTTTCTTTTTCTAAGTTTTAAATTTCTAATTCTCTCATAAAGTAGATTTTTTCTATTTTCAAACTCACATAAAAAGATTGATTTAATTTTGTTACTAATTCTTGGAAATAAATAAAAATGGTAATTTTAATTTCCAAAAGGACACAATTTAATATTTAAAAATGATTTTAATAATAAATTTGGCATATAACTTTATAATAATAATATAATTATTTTCCCACATACAATTTAAATAAAATATGTAAATATATGTCTATATAATTATAAAATTTAATTTACTTTAAAACTCACATATTATTTAAAATAAAATATATAATTATATATCTATAAAAATATATAATTTAATTTTACTTTATAATATTTTTAATATAAATAAAATAATAACTAGAAAATATAAAGAATCTTTTTTAATTAAATACTAAGAAAAAAACAATATTTTGTTAATGCAATACTAAATGCATCTATATGACATCTACATGTGTATTCGAGAGCTAACCACCTCAACCTTGACCATACCCTTGTCTTCGACAACCTACAACTCATAAAACTCAAATTTCCATTAATAGGTTAGTGACCAATAGCCGAAGCATAACAATTTATTTAATAAAATAATATTCACTTTATCATTTCAAATAATATTCACTTATTCCATCTTTCAAATTAAAATAAAATACCATCTATTTAATTCAAATCAGCATAAAATAAGTGTCTATCTACTTAATTAAGTCCATTAACTAACATTTATTTAAACCACATATAATTATCTACAAATAGTTCTAAATATAGTAAGTTCATAATGTATCAGAATTTGAGACGTGATATCCTTCCCCACTTGAAAGAGACATCATCCCGATGTCCTATTATATGAAAGAACCACATAAAGAAGTCTTACATATCCAATATCCATAATATAATAAGTCATAATATGCAGAAAAATAAAAACATGCTAAATTCTCAAATGTGGAAATGCTCTATCAATGTCCTCAGCATTTTCCCAGGTGGCACTATCCACCGAATATTGGTCCCACTAGACCCAATACTGCACAATATCACGATTCCCTAGCTTAACGATGCGCATCTCCAAAATCTTGGTGGGTTCCACTAGCACCACCCCTGGATCCTGCACCTGCAAGGCACGCCAGTCAAGAATATGAGATGCATCCGGATGGTATGGCTTAAGAACATAAACATGTAAAACATTATGTATCCGGGAAAGAGCCGGTGGTAGAGCAAGCCTATAAGCAACTGGATTAATAACCTCCAAGACCTCAAACGGTCCCACATATCTAGGGGCAAGTTTAGACCCCTTCCCAAAAGAGATAGAACTCTTTTGTGGTCGCACCCTTAAGAATACTTTATCACCCACTGCAAACTACCTAAAAGTTATATTTCTATCCACAAGGCTCTTATGTCGATCTGAAGCTTGTTTCAACTTTTCCTTAATGAGCTTCATCTGATCTTCCATTTCCCTCAACATCTCTGGTCCTACAACAATCCTGTCTTCCACTCTATCCCCGCTGATAGGTGTTCAACACTTGCGACCATACAAAGCCTCGAAAGGTGCCATTCCCAAGGAGGCATGAAAAGAGTTATTATAAGCGAATTCAACTAGAGGTAGGTACTCCTCCCACTTATGTTGTTGATCCATACAATACATTCTTAGGAGATCCTCTACTACCTGGTTTACCCTCTCAGTTTGACCATCGGTCTGAGGGTGATATGCTGAACTAAAATTTAGTTTTGTCCCCAACAAAGCATATAAGGTAGTCCGAAATCTAGAAGTCATTCGTGTATCCCAATCAGAGATGATCGTTTTAGGTACACCATGCAAACGAAAAATCTCTTGCACAAACTTTTTTGCCAACACTAAAGAACCATCCTTAAGGTTCCCAGGAATGAAATGAGCAACCTTAATCAATTTATCAACCACTACCAAGATGACATCATGTCGAGTCTTGGTCATAGGCAATCCTTGAATAAAATCCATGGTAATCACCTGCCATTTGTATTCCGGCACCCTATGTGGGTAAAGAAGTCCTGCCAGATGTAAATGCTGAGCCTTGACTTGGTGGCATTCTAAGCATCAGGCTACAAAAGAAATAATATCTCTCCTAAGTCCAGGCCAGAAATACAAAGGCTTGAGCCCCTCTATCATCTTTTGTCACACCGAGGTGCCTCGAATATGGTGCATTATGAAACTCTTCTAACACGAGTTCCCTCAATTCTGCTGCATCTAGAACATACACTTGTCCCTGAAACCTCAAGAGTCCATTAGACTCAAATACATATCCATCAAATCTGTGATCCGTAGGATCCTGTTGTAGGGCTTGTTTCACCCTATCATAGAACTCGTCATTAGACAATTCCTGTATCACCCGCTGTCTGAAAGTCGACCTTACTGTGATCATGGCTGCAAGATGTCTTCTTCTGCTTAGGGCATTGGCCACCCTATTTTCTTTTCCTTTTATATATTCAATGCCAAAATCGTATTCACTCAAGAACTCCAACCATCTTCTCTATCGACCATTCAGGTTGGGCTGAGTAAATATGTACTGTAATCCCAAATGATCGGTCTTAAGGTCAAAAGGCTTCCCCAACAAATAGTGTCTCCACATCTAAAGTGTGTGCACTCTGGCAGCTAACTCCAGGTCATGTGGCGCATAATTCACTTCATGTTGCTTCAATTTCTGTGACTCATAAGCCACTACTTGACCTTTCTACATAAGAACTGCTCCTACACCTTCCCCTAAAGCATCTGTAATCATTGTAAAGTGCCCATTGGGATCTGGCACAATCAGGATGGGTGCGGAGGTAAGTTTCTCTTTCAACAATTGAAAGGCCTACTCACATCTATCAGTCCACTCAAACTTCTTTCCTTTTCTCTGGAGAGCTGTGATGGGTGCTGCAATGGTTGAGAAACCCTTCACAAATTTTTGATAATAGTTGGTGACCCCCATAAAGCTCCGGACTTCTGACACATTATGTGGCGCTGGCCACTCCATAATTGCCTTTATCTTATCTGGGTCCACTGCTATCCCCTCAGCTGAAATAACATGTCCAAAATAATGAACCTTAGTCTGATAGAAGGTACATTTTGACATCTTTCCAAAGAGTTTATGATCCCGCAATTGTTGCAGTACTATCCTCAGATGTTTGCCATGTTCTTCCATTGACTTGGAGTATATCAGTATATCATCAAGAAAAACAAGTACAAAGTCATCTAAGCAATCCCAAAAAACACTGTTCATCAAATTCATGAAGGCTACCGGGGCATTAGTTAGCCCAAACGGTAACACTGTGAACTCGTAGTGTCTGTATCTAGTCTTGAAGGCAGTCTTTGAAATATCTTCTTCTTTTATTCTAAGTTGGTGATATCCCAACCTCAAATCAATTTTTGAGAACACCTTTGCTCCTTTCATCTGATCAAACAACTCGTCAATCCTAGGAAGCGGATACTTATTTTTGATGGTTGCCTTATTCAACATTCTGTAATCAATGCATAATCTCAAGGTTGCATCCTTCTTCTTTACAAATATAACAAGTGCTCCCCATGGAGACACACTTGGTCTAATGAAACCCTGGTTAAGCAATTCTTGTAACTGTGCCTTCAATTCATATAATTTAGTTGTATTCATTCTGTATGGGGCTTTTGGCAAAGGCTCAGTACTAGGTAACAATTCAATGGAGAAATCAAATTCCCGCTTTGGAGGTAACTCAGTCAGTTCATCAGGAAAGACATCTTTGAACTCCTTCAAGATAGGGTGATAATAAGCTGACGACTCTGAGCTATCCAAGTCCCTGAACTTTACTACATAAATAGCACATCCTTTTCTATTGGCCTTCTTCAGCTGCATAGCCAAAATCTGCCTGAGCTCTAAGGGTCTTTTGAATCCATGAATCTTAACCTGATTACCACAATCATCTAGACATTTTACTGTTTTCTCTTTACAATCAAACACAGACTTATGCTCGGAGAGCCAATTTATACCCACAATTACATCGTACAATCCTAGGGGTGCAACATATAAATTGACCTGTGCCTCAAAGCTTGGAAGCTCAAGTTCATTGCATGCAAGACACTGCTCTACCATTTTCTCTACCTGGTTCCCATATTGTACTTTCCATGAGTTAGCCATAAATCCGGGTCTAATTGACAACTTAGATAATACACTAGGATCTACAAAGCATTCAGTGGCACCAATATCCATCAAAATTGAAACAGGGCATCCAAAAAGCTTACCTGAGAACTGAATAGGAGTTGCCTGGAAATCTGCCTGTCGATTATCTACTGCTGCATGAATATGGTGTTGATTTCTATTCTTCTAATTATTTCCCCTTTGAGGACATACATTAGCATAATGCTCCCCCACAAGTGTAGCAACCACCACGGGGTGCTCTAGGTCTGTCAGATCCATCTCTTCTGTTGTTATTGTTATTGTAATTTGCCCTCTTGTTACTATTCTAATTGCCCTCATTTCAGTCCTGAGAATTATTCCCCCTCTTAAGGTTCCTTATCTGTTTGTTGTTGTTATTTCCTTGATTGTTTTGGTTCTGGTTGTTCTGGTTATTTCCCTGAGGCTTCTTATTGCCATATCTAGCATCTATAATTTTCCTGTAATTAGTCACCTGCTGCAATTTCTGTTCTTGCTTTATGGATTTCTCAAAAACTTCATCCATCATGGAAGGATTATGTATATCCACATCAGATCCAATTTGAGGCCTAAGCCCCATGATGAACTTACGGATTCGAAACCTCTCATCCTGCTGATACTGAGCCACATACTTAAGCAGGTGAGAGAATTTCTCCCAATACTATGTTATCGTCATACCACCTTGTGTGAGATTCTGAAATTCTGTCATTTTCTTGTCAAAATATAACTGTAGCAGCCACCTTTTCCTAAATATCTGCAAAAACTGCTCCCAAGTCACCTCACTAGGCAACAGCCGCTTTCCAGCCTTTTCATTGTCCCACCAAGTGGCAGCTTCACTGGTGAGTTGGTATGATCCCCAAATAGTCTTCGTCTCACTAGACAAATCCCTCAGAGAGAAATACTTCTCCATCTCAATTACGTAGGCTTCTGCTCCATCTCCATTTGTTATTCCATCAAATTTTGGTGGGGTAACCTTCTTGAGGTCTTTGCCCAATTTTTCAGCCACCTTCTCTCGTTTGCGAGGGTTTCTTTCAGGTTCCCGCTCTTTTGTATTGGCTTCACCACCCGTTCCCCCATCACCACCATTACCACCATCACCATCATTACCGCCACCACCACCTGAGTTCACCTCAGGTTGACCAGTTTGAATTTCCTATTCAAGACAATCCATTCTAGTCTCTTGGCGCTGCAACATGGTAACAATCTGACCCAGTCTCTCAAACGGATCATCACGAGATCCTCCTCTACATGAATAAGTGAATCTGGTATCCATTCGGATTACTCTGGAAATATTTCATTAAAGTGTAATTAGGCCTAAGTCCTAGAGTTGAACCTGGCTCTGATACCAAATGTAATGATACAAAATTCTTACTTACTAAAACTAGGAACTCAAAAGAAAATGCAATTCTAAATTTGGAAAGAAAAACGATTCAATACTCAAATATTCATAGTTGCATAAAGATAGCAAGTTCCAATAATAAAGTACAAATTTAATCAATCAATAAATTACATTTCCATATACTTTCACCAAAAAGGGTGTTTCAAGACATTTGATTCCATGTTACAAGAGATTGTATCAATATTTCAGTTACTTCAATAAAACTACAATTACAATTGGGCTTGAGCAAGTCATACAAAATTAATACAAGTATATCCATATGAATCATATGTATAAAAGAACGTCTGATCTCAACTGCCATGACCCCAATGGTCTTCCGCTAGCTGAGGTCAAGAATGTGGTCAAGGTGCTTTTTCCACCTAGCCACGAAGTATTAGACTTCCCCGGTTTCCTTTCTAACTCGAAGGAAGCACCGACCCTGCAGGAGGAGCCTAGCAACTCGGAACGGTAAAGGCAGGAGGGAACTCTTGATGCATGCCTAGTGCCTGTATGCATTCCTAAACTATACTAGAAATGACATAACTCTCGCAATAGGATGTGGCAGAGACATAAAATTCTAGGCTTTTCAAATCCATCTTTTTCAATGGTCTAGCAGCTTGGCCAAGCTTAACAAAACAAAATGGTAATCTAGGAAAAGTAGATTACCGTATCTAGAGCCCACATTCGGCATCCTGTCCCAGAAGTAAAGTAACTTTCCAAATACAAACATACCATTTACTTAGAAAGAAGAAACCATTTCCAAAAGTTAAAGTAATGTTTTGTCTATTGGTTATGTTGTCTAAGTTTCTAATATTGCCAGTTTTAATGATCCTTTGGAAGAATAGATGTTTTTTCTAATGGGTAACAGGTTGATAATAAGTTTTAGTTCTAATTTATTTTCATCCAATTGGTGTAGGCAATTTATACAGGTAAAAAGTTTGGAGAAAATTAATCACAATAAAATATGTTTTCTGTAACAATTAATATAGAAGTTTTTAATCATTTATATACAATAATTGACCAATTTAAAATTTGTTTACATTCATAAAAGTATACATATATCTTATATATATAGCATTATATTTATTTATATTTACAAAATGCAAGCATTGTTTTCCAATAAAATCAAAAAATAGTGTGTGTATATATATATATATATAAGAGTGAAATGCAGCGAAACAAAATAACAAAAAATTATAAATCCAAAGATTAGAGTGAATGCCCAAAAGGAAAATACCCAACTGCAAAGTTGGCATGTTGATATTGAGTAGAGTTTTAACTAAAGAAAGTTCATACTATAATACAAAATAAAGGTTTTATCAATCATGTGACGGCTCAATGGGGGCTTACCCATATGGCCCCTTATAACATTTACGGCATAATTTTTTATTTCATTATTTTTTAAAAAGTCTTTAATAAAATTTGTAACCAGTGGAAAAACAATACGAAGTTTGCAATTTTTTTTACAGAGACTATAGAATACGATTTGGTTATGACTATATATATATATATATATATATATATATATATATATATATATATATATATCTGAGGAATAAATATTCAGCGGTAATATATGTATAGTTTTAAATAAATAACAAATAGATTGGTTCTCACAATTCACAGAAAATAAAGAATGATCAAAATAAAAGAATTCTACATAGAAACCTGGGATTGATATCCTCATGTTGACCCCTGTTTTGCCGATCCTCTTTTCCTCTCTCTTTTTCCTCTGGTTTTACAATTAATTTTTCTCTTCTTGCTTCAATGTTCTGAATAATTTCCCTTGTGTATAATAATGAGAGTTTAATCTTCTTTTAAAATACCTTATTTCTTTTCCCCCAATTTCTTTCTATTTTCCCAGTTTCTAATTTTTGAATGATTTTGACTTTTTCTATTTTTGTGACTTTTTATATTTTCTATCTTTTTACTTTCTTTTTCTAAGTTTTTAATTTCTAATTCTCTCATAAAGTAGATTTTTTCTATTTTCAAACTCACATAAAAAGATTGATTTAATTTTGTTACTAATTCTTCGAAATAAATAAAAATAGTAATTTTAATTTCCAAAAGGACACAATTTAATATTTAAAAATGATTTTAATAATAAATTTGGCATATAACTTTATAATAATAATATAATTATTTTCCCACATACAATTTAAATAAAATATGTAAATATATGTCTATATAATTATATAATAATATTTACTTTAAAACTCACATATTATTTAAAATAAAATATATAATTATATATCTATAAAAATATATAATTTAATTATACTTTATAATATTTTTAATATAAATAAAATAATAATTAGAAAATATAAAGAATCTTTTTTAATTAAATTCTAAGAAAAAAACAATATTTTGTTAATGCAACACTAAATGCATCTATATGACTTCTACATGTGTGTGTGTATTCGAGAGTATCCCCTCCATCCTAACCCTGCCAGGGAGCTAACCACTTCAACCTTGACCACACCCTTGTCTTCGACAACCTGCAACTCATAAATTTTCATTAATAGGTTAGTGACCAATAGCCGAAGCATAACAATTTATTTAATAAAATAATATTCACTTTATCATTTCAAATAATATTCACTTATTCCATCTTTCAAATTAAAATAAAATGCCATCTATTTAATTCAAATCAGCATAAAATAAGTGTCTATCTATTTAATCCAGACCATTAACTAACATTTATTTAATCCACATATAATTATCCACAAATAGTTCTAAATATAGTAAGTTCATAATGTATCAAAATTTGAGACGTGACATCCTTCCCCACTTGGAAGAGACATCGTCCTGATGTCCTATTATATGAAAGAATCACATAAAGAAGTCTTACATATCCAATATCCATAATATAATAAGTCATAATATGCAGAAAAATAAAAACGTGCTAAATTCTCAAATGTGGAAATGCTCTATCAATGTCCTCAGCATTTTCCCAGGCGGCACTATCCACCGAATATTGGTCCCACTGCACCCGATACTGCACAATATCACGATTCCGAAGCTTAACACTGCGCATCTCCAAAATCTTGGTGGGTTCCACTAGCACCACCCCTGGATCCTGCACCTGCAAGGCACGTCAGTCAAGATTATGAGATGCATCTAGATGGTATGGCTTAAGAACATAAACATGGAAAACATTATGTATCCAGGAAAGAGCCGGTGGTAGAGCAAACCTATAAGCAACTGGATTAATAACCTCCAAGACCTCAAACGGTCCCACATATCTAGGGGCAAGTTTAGACCCCTTCCCAAAAGAGATAGAACTCTTTTGTGGTCGCACCCTTAAGAATACTTTATCACCCACTGCAAACTGCCTAAAGTTATGTTTCTATCCGCAAGGCTCTTCTGTCGATCTGAAGCTTGTTTCAACTTTTCCTTAATGAGCTTCATCTGATCTTCCATTTCCCTCAACATCTCTGGTCCTACAACAATCCTGTCCTCCACTCTATCCCAACTGATAGGTGTTCGACACTTGCGACCATACAAAGCCTCGAAAGGTGTCATACCCAAGGAGGCGTGAAAAGAGCTATTATAAGCAAATTCAACTAGAGGTAGGTACTCCTCCCACTTATGTTGCTTGTAATGCCATACTATAGTTGTGATCTCGATCATACCAATCAGAAGAACACTCATTAGGTGGAAGACGAAATTCAATGTGAGTTACATCTATAGCCCCACAACAATTTGGAAATCCTTGTTTTTGGCAAAAGCCTTCCTTTACATGCTCAAGTGCCACATTGTTAGTAGGCCATTGGACATGACTTCGAAGTTGAATATGAATGACATTAATGAACTTGTTTACAACTCTTACCATAGTTGATTTTCCACAACCAAACCAAATAGTTCACTAATGTTAAGCATTGTCATTGCAGATGACAATCGTAAAACTCCAATGGCAACTTGTTTCTCAACTGGAAGGGCCCTAGTTTTTATAGATGTAGCAAACAAATATGGTATTTCACCTTGCTTTAGGTCATCATTCAAAACTTCACAAAGATATTCAAATAATGTATATGGTAACCTAAAAATGCCACGGAAACGTTCATCATCACATCTAAGTTGAAAAATGTAATGGTTTCACCAATATAAAGAATGTGGTTTGATATATCACTCACCCTAAACCCTTCCTTCCCACTAAGAAACAGATAAATTTGTTGCAACAATTTCATTTTCTAGATCAGAAGTGATTGCATGAAGCAATATTTCCATGTCATCTAATTCAATGTTTGATAATTGTCTTGTTTCAAATTATCTATTCTACATTACTTAAATTTGTGTTGCATGGGACTCCTTGAATTCTGAAGACCACTCTAAATCTATAATGCTAATTGGATAATATTTGATGCGGTGGCAAAAAGAAATTTCATTTTTTCTTTTGAATTGGAATTCATTGTATAATAATAGATGGCATTGATAACTGAAAATAATAAATGTGATCTACTTTTTGCAAAACCACATAGTGTAATAAATCATTAAGTATAATATAGGTGAAGCAATGACAATGATCATTTAACTAACAAATTAAAAAAATGATAAATGAAGATTATAGATACGAGATAAGAGAAGAATATCAAGTCTGTACCCAATTCTAACGGATACGGTTTAAAAATAGTTAGCCTAGAGGGACTGCTGCCAAAATCAAGAAGCCCTAGTTTCAATTATTGTTTCTATCTACTCACATGCTTTAGCACTCACCAATATGCAATAATAAATTGATTTCCACTTCCACTTACCTCAACATTTGACTGGCTATTTATGAAACCAAACAATTGTCATTTAAGACTAACAGTCAAACCTGTACATAACCAAAAGGGAGATACACCCTTCCTAAGCCAAGAATACACTGATTAACAATGCAACTAAGTCAACCACAACACATTTATTTTATTCTTACATTGATAACAATACTTAATGATAACATAATGGATTACACTCGAGTTATATAGGGACTATTTGGGAGAATGAAACAAATGGATCATAGAAATCATAATCATAACAATTAATGATTGATAACAAGATTGAATTTGGAAGCTAGACATGTTCTTGAGGGAAGATACCTTAACATCCATGAATTAACTTGCTGAAGAATGTATATACCAAAGTTATATGAAGATATGACGTGAAGGTACATACCACAGCTAATAAAAGACAAACTAGAATGGATGGAGCCATTTCATGATCAAACTTTCATTCCAGTCATCATCTTTGCTCATATTGTTAGTTTACCTAGTCAGGTGTGGCTGAGAGGAGAGCAAGCTGTCCTTGTAGGATGTCATGGGCTACAAAAGCATCTTCAAGGAGCACACTCAACCTCTGTGGTCCCAATTTTATATTTCTACTTGTCATTTGTTCATGTTTTATGTTATTTTATGTTAGTAATGGGAAAAGTACTTAATCATGCATTGAGTTAGCAGGTTAGCAATGAGCATGATGTTATTGTCTCTGCTATTGGATTAGTGTTTTATTAATATCTTTGCTACTTCTTGTAAATATGGCATTAGTGGGGCTTGGTTAGAGAAGACCCTTAGTAGTAGCCTTGGAGTTGTGAAGTTTGTGTATGCTTCATGTTTTGGGATAGCATGTAGGCCTCCCACGTACCTTTTCCTTAATAAAGCAGTTATATCTTTTTGGACTAGATAAGCACTATGGAATTAGGCTTACGAAAGCTCTTTATATCTTCTTGTGCAAGAGTATTCATGTTTGTTTAAAAAGATGCTTAGCATGTATGTTGTTCCATAGAAGTATACTATGTGATAGCTGTAGAACAAAAATCCTTATGTTGAAATGTGATGCTTCTACCTATTAGAGAAAAATCACATTTTCCTTCACATCACCTATTGGTATATAGCTACCAATTTTAGCTGGCAGTAATGTAGTACAACACACATCAATACAAAAAAATGTAGTTGATCGTATGTGCTTAGTACCTCCTTCTATATGCTTCAAATTAATAAATTATTAGCAAAATCAAATTCAAGTCATAGAATCCTCCTTCAAGATTAAATGGATGTAATGCTCCATGTTTTGTCCCCAAAGTATGTGACTTATGAATGACTTGGAATCTTAAATGAAAAACAAGTACAACTACAAAGAATAAAAAATAAAATAAAAACAAAAAAAACAAGAGCTTAAAGTTGTTGAGATTCATCTAATTTATAAGACACAATACATTGTAAGAGATAAATAGTATATATAAGAAATCATAATGAGATAACACTAAATATCATTAAAAGAATTGTTTATTGTACTAAAATAAATTTGAAATACAAATTGTTATTAGCATAGTAATTAAAATGTCATAGTGAGAGTAGAATAACATAGAACAAATTATTTTTCAGTTGAAAATGATCTAGAAATCTTCAGCATTGCTTGTCTAGTTGAATTTAAAGCTGCAACTAGGTTCATCTACACATTGACCTTCTGCGCCTCCAATTTAATCAAGTTTTCATCATTTAGTTCTTCCTTATGCAATCGCCATTCCATTAGAGCATAGTCTTTTTCATGACGTTTCATACGACCCTCTTTAGCAATTTGCAATGTAGAAACAACCATTTTGTTGTTTTCAAGAATAGTATCTTTCATATCGCTTGTTTTCAATGTTGATTTCCTCTTTTTACCTGTGTAAGCTTTGTCTATTTCATTCTTAGTGTTAAGCGAGGATTGACATGTTGTGTTAGGTGTTTCAAATTCATCCATTGGAACATTTTTATTTGGAGAAGAAACACCTTCACTAAATGTATAATTGTTGGCTGAAGTATCAATGGTTATATTACCAGGGTCAATAGCTCTGTCATTACCAAAGGTGACCTCTATTGCATCCATAAGTTCATTTGGAAAGTTCGTTGGAAGCTTTTTTTCAACTCTCCCCCGGCTTCTCATAATCCAATAACTATCATGGCCAGAGGGAATATGTGACTCATAATCTTTTATTCTTTTGAAATCTGATAAAACATGCTCCCATCAATCTCAACATTGATTGGGTGTCCGAAGAATACCATGACGAGAACAACAGTCTTGCACAATTCTCCATTTTTCACTAGATGTTGTAGCTTTTTTCATTGGCCCACCATTGGATAGTGTGTCTTTCTCAATGTGTTTTGCTTCAATAAGAATTATAGTATCTGCAATACTCCAACATGTCCTAACTTTTTGTGCAAGGCAAACCAAAGGTGGTTTATCTTGACCATTTGACTGTTTGGTTGGCAAATGATCTTTAGCTATAGGAAAAACATTATTGTAATGTTCAAATGGAGTATCTTGATTATAGGTGAATACATCTTTATGTGTCATTTTTGCACTTGGAGGAAAATCTGAGATGCATGCTTCATTTGTGGTTTGTGTAGTTGAAACAAAATCAAGGATGTCATCACCTATGGAATATACATCTTCATCTTCTATGTCATTTTGTGATAGGATTGCAGAAAACCTCCTAAAACCACTCTTCGTAGGAATTAGGCAATGCAGATTCTTATCCATGATAATGATAAAAAAAATAATGTTGCTTTTCACTGCAATAAAATATACATTCAAAAGTTATTATGTTTGGTAAAAAAATCGTCTTGACAAACATATATGTTACAAATAAAAAAAATACCAAGAAGAGTGTGTTCAAAGACATATCTATAAAAGTTCACCATAGAATAATTTGGTCTTTTCTACCACATTATAGTGATGTTTATGCAAAATTTCTATTTTTGAATTGCTTCACTAGGTTTTACCTTTCATGTTTGTTGAATGGATATAACTTCTACAAAGATTAAGGTATGATTCTTTTCAAACAAAGAATGGAACAAGTTGGATAGTATGGATGGTCTCATTTGTTTGTTGTTGGACATAGAATCCAAACACAAAAAAAAGTACCTATAACTATCAGACACTAAGATAAAACTGAATCAGACACATAATCCAAACATGTAAAAAAGTACCTAAGAGAAGAAAGGAATAACACTTTGCCTTCGATTTGGGACATGCATGTTTATGTTTTTTTGTTTTATATGGGGTGGATTCAGCATATGCCAAATCAGCACACATACCCGTCTCTGCAACATGAATTTGGCATGTGCTGAATGAAGTTCTAGTTTTTTGAAAATGGGTAATGAATATAATGCAATATAAAAAATGTATAGGTATGAAGTGGGTATCATGATACTAAGATAGTGGAGAGGGTATTCATTGTAGTCATAACTCTAGGAACACCAATATAAAAATGAATTTAAAATGTTGCAAATTTAGATACCACAATGTTTCAAAGACACTAGCAAAATGAGATGAGTAAATGAAACAATAATAGAAACTAATATATATTATTTGACTTGTGTACCTATATATATAATGTTCCAGCAAGCAGCCAAGAGTATCTTCTCATTTTGTTGGAGAGGAAGTGACTATACAGTTTAGATTGAAAAATCAAACAGACATTCCTTTAAGCTGGAATCATAGTTTGATGTTAGAAACAGTTTCAGAAATTTGTTTGGATTTCCATTGCAGTAGAAAGTTTCAATGAATAGTGTATAGTTACCATAATTTATGATCCCAAGAGTTATCAGGCAAAAAACAGGGCTGATCTTATCTGTTAAAAGTTAAAATTGATGAAATATACTCAAGGTGGGGACTAAAATCTGATATTTTGAGCTTCAAAAAAATCAGGTGGCAGATAGTTTAAGCGATTCCTGAATAGATTATACGATAATACAAATGACCTGTCATCCCTTAATGACTAAAATCTGGTATTTTGAGCTTCAAAATAATCAGGTGGGAGATACTTTAAGTGATTCTTGAAAGATTATACAAAAATATAAATGACCCGTCCTCCCTCAATGGGGATGATAGATGTTAAATCTTAAAAAATAATTTACAAACATCAGGAAAGGAGCAACCTTTTGGCCAAAAACTTGAGTAGCATTCTTTGCCCAAGATTCCCTTTTCAAAGACGAGTTGGTCATTGAGATAGGTACTTTGATTAGTATGGTTCAGTTCATAAGGGCCTAGGGCTATCCAGCTTTCCTTTGACAAATATATAGTTTAACACTTTCTCCCTTTGCATTCAATTCCAATTGTTGAAATATAGATAAAAATGTATCGTGATACCCAATTCATACTTATCCCAATCTACAATACCTTAATCCCCATGAAAAGATGCAGGATGATATGCAGTTAATGCTCATCCAAAACCACAATATACCTTAATCTGTGAACCCTGACAAAATGGAGTTTAATAACCTATTCATACCCATTCCAAGCCACAATACCTTATTACCCAAACCTTGAAAACAAATGTATCAATGCCACCCAATTCATGCTTATCCCAAGCCACAATACCATAATTCCTAATAACACAGTATAACACCCCATTCCAAGCTATAATACCCAATTCATTGACCTGATCCAAACTAAAATAAATTACCAATTCATAAACCTATTCTAGACCACAATACCAAAAGGCTCAAACCTTTTTAAAAATGCAGTATGACACCCAGTTCGTTCATAATAATCGTAAGCTAGAATACTAAAATCATTCATACGTATTCCATGGTCTCTTATAATTGCAGGGGTAGCCACTACCCTCTCAATTTGAGTCATCTGCCCAATTTTCTGAGCCAATGTCATTCTTGAAAGCAAATCCTCAACCCTGTCTTCAACTGGCTGGTGGGGATCCTTGTAAATCACAGTAGAGTTCCTGTGTTCTTTAATCCCATGGTCTGAATTCCCATCTTGGATATTTCTGTGATCTCCTTTGGAAATGGTCCACTGTGTACTAAGTGTAGCCATGATCACAACCAACACCAAAACTCTCATCCAATGTTTCTTAAATTGGGCTGTCGTACTGCATTATATTTGGAGATTTTTTCATGTTGAAGATGGAGCAGATTTGAGTTTTATCAAATCTATACTGAGTCATGATGGTTCAGCAGCAAAAGGCTCGACTAAATGGGACTTTATTCCTACTCTTTTTAAAGCTAATATTTGGTCAAAAGTGGTTGATGAAGAGGTCTACAAATGAAATCTCCATTCGCTATACCTGGTCTCTCACCCAATTAATCACGAGTCAGGATGAAAACAATCCTAATCTTGGTATACCGATGGCCCTGAAAGAGTATCAAAGGCTCGAAGCCCTTGAGGGAGGTTTGGTGAATATAGATAAGCATGTTCGTGGTTCCCACCTTCAAAAAAATCAATGGATGCATATTGTCATCACATCTATGTTTGGGCGTTTATCAACACACAATATAAAAACCACAGACAATACACAATATAAAAACGACATACAACACACAATGCAGGTTGGGCATTTATCAATTTTACAGAGAAAAGAAAATAGAGAGAGATAGATGCAGCTTCACGAATGTTTGCAAATTCAGGAGATTAAAAAATGAAAACAGAAAAATACCTGCATGGTTGCTGTTGTTCGTTAGTTTTTGCTTTGCCTCCTATGATCTGCTCTGTATTCTGACGACCTGCTCTGCCTTTAGGGAAATAAAAACAGAGGTTGGGAAAATTTCCTCCAAATTTTCCCCTAAATTAAATGGTGGGAATTAGAAAACTATTAGTTAACTCCCTAAGCTGGTGGGGGGAAGTTTTAGGCCCACCCTATCTCCACTAGTGAAAAATAACCACCTCAACAATAGCTGCTCCTGTTTTGGAGGAGAAGATTGTGATTTAAACATTAGCAGATTTTTTTGAGTTCCATGGGACGCTTTGCTCCACAAAAATAGATCCTCTAGCAGCTCCATGGGACCACTCTTTTAGACTTTTTAAAAAGAAAGAAAGCTAAAAGTTTTTCTTAGAAAAGGAATGCCTTATTTAATAAAAAGAATAAACCTTTAATACCATGCTATTTTATTTTAAAAAGTAAACTTAACTGAATTTGCAATAAAATTAGAAATATACACTCTTTTTAATTTTATCCTGTTAAAACACTTGAATGAATGTGTAACAATCTACCCCTAATTTTTTTTTCTTTCAAACTAAAAACAATAATCAACAATTCTAACATAAAATAGCATATGCAACTAAATGCCTCACACTTTCTGATCACCCAGATCTCAAAATGGGCAAGGTGAGAGCATACGGTGATTTGACATACAAATTGAACTATGCAAACTAAATCTATGTTTCATCCGCTGCGGTGGGCATCCATATAATGTGGGAATTCACCACTTTCAGTGGATAAAGAACAAGAGAAGTACAATGCCATCCACTTATTTAGTGGGAATACTCCACTTTCCAGTGGGTAAGAAAAATAAGAAATGTTTATTCTCCACACTGGCGGTAAACCATCCAGGGTCCTTAATGTGAAATTGGTTACAATGCAATATATAAAATACTCAATCTAAACATGAACAATATCACCATACATTAGAGCTAGATGAGCATTTTCCCTTGAGATCATAAGTGTAGAATCATACCCTACATTGTAAGTGATAAATAATCAACAATAGCTGATTTAGATTGCTAATGGAGAATGTTATTGTTGATAAAATTGACTGTGACTGATTTTCATTTTATTTGCTGACTATAGCACTGTACGACAGTCATGAATGAAGCTCAAAAACACAAAACATCATATATCTACTCAATCCACTCCAAAGACAGAACCAAACTGATTAAAGATGCCTATCAAACAATTCTGAGCACTCAAACCAAACTGATATCAAGAGATTTCTGATCTGCATACCAAACTTCCCCTGTCTGGGTCGTACGGTCATGAATGGTACGACACTTCATATAAAATTCATTTCAACATCAAATAACTCCAAACAAGTTCCAAACTAACCGTCTAAGGTAGACAAACAAGATACAATCAATAAAGGTTGCAAACTCTTCAACATTTATTTCTTATGTGCATCGATGCCAATAGCAAGGTATGGCCAAGTACAAGTACAGACACTTCTAAAATGCATAAAATTGTATCAAATTTCCTCATATCACTTGCAATGAAGTCATTTAGGATAGGAAATCAGAATGCAATAAAGAAAACCTTCAAAAACATCAGCAATAATACTTGTGAACATTGTCCCATGCAGATGTATGGCCAAAGAAGGTACGACCAATGCAGAAAATACCAATCTTCACAAAACACTTCAAAATCACACCAAAATGTTATAAGAATTTATTATTCATCACTCTAAATTGATCACAAATAAAGAACTTCACAGAAACTTCAAAATCCATTGAGCTCCCTATGATTCCCTGAGTGGAAATCATCAAATACCAGCTAGGGTGGATATCTCACCAGCGAAACTAATCATCCTCAAGTGGGTTTTCATCCACAAGAAGGCACAATTGATCTCTGATTCCAATCCAGTAGCATAACATTATCAAATTCCAAGCATAAACTCCAAATGAGCTCTCACTCTTCTTTTAAAGGCACCTGGGAGTTACAAAAAGATCATTTCTTGAAAATAGAACCTTTTTCCTCCTCCAACTTATAAAATAAGTCTATTTCCAAGTTATGTGCACACATTAAAGTGACTAGGGAATAATAAATAAAACATTTCCCTTTTCCCCCTCAAATCATAACATTAAGTCACTTAAAAAAAATCCAACCTTATACTTTAGTGCACAATAAATAATAAAATAACCTGTTTAATTATCAAATAAAATAAACCTTATAACTTCAATTTGATAATTAAACTGAACCAAAAGATCAACTACAAGTGATCCCATACTATCCACTAGCCCATTGGGATCATGAAATAGGCTAATGGCCCCATCACTGACTAAGCTTGGAAAGGGGACATTACAGTCCTCCCTCCCAAAAATTGCTTGTCCCCAAGCAATTGTAATACAAGATGCTGCAAGATGTGTTCTCCTTCCCATGTTGCATCCTCAAGAGGAAGATCTCTCCATTTGATTAGATACTCCTTAATAGTCTTCTTCCTCAACACCCTCTCTCTCTAATCAAGAATGGCCTCAAGTATAAGTTCAAGTCTTCCTTCATCATCAATAGGTGGCAACACTGATGACGGCACAATGTTCTGTCCAAGAGCCTTTTTAAGGTGAGAGACATGGAAAATGTTATGTATTTTGCTATGCTCAGGCAATTTCAACTCATAAGCAACCTCTCCATGCCTACCAATGATCTTAAATGGCCCATAAAATCGAGGCTTCAATTTTTCAGCCCCACTCTTTTTGATGGAAGACTGTTTGTAAGGCTGAAACCTGACATACACCATGTCTCCCACTTCAAAAACTCTCTCTACACGTTGCTGGTCAGTGTATAACTTCTATTGATTTTGAGCTGATCTGATATTTCCCTTCAAAGATTTTAGCAAATCTTGGTTGTCTTGCAAAAACTCTTTAACTCTTGGAACCCGATTGTCACCAAACAACATATCAATGAAGCTTGGAGCTTCATATCCATACAATGCCATGAATGGAGACATTTTTATTGACATGTGATAAGAAGAGTTGTAACAGTACTCACCAACATGTAACCATCTTACCCATGCCTTTTGCTGGCCCAAGACATAGTTCCTGAGGTAACCTTCAAGCCACTTGTTAACTATCTCAGATTGTCCATCCATTTGGGGATGGTAACTGGTGTCTGGAGTTAATTCTGTGCCACACAATCTGAATAGTTCCTTCCAAAACAAGCTTAGGAACTTGTTATCACGATCACTAACAATACTTCTTGGCAAACCATGAAGTTTGAACACTTCTCAAAAAAATAATTCAGCCACCTAAACTGCAGTAAATACTGTAGAAACAACATAAAAGTGAGCAAAATTTGTCAATCTATCAATAACCACAAAGATACTATCCTTCCCTTGCACCTTGGGTAGACCAGTGATGAAATCCATAGCCAAACTTTCTCACTTTTGATTGGGAATGGGAAGTGGTTGAAGCAGACTAGTGGGATAAGTGTTCTCATATTTGTTCTGTTGGCATATAGAACACTCTTTGATATGTTTGCAAACCTCTTCTTTCAAACCTTTCCAAGTAAATCTCTCTCTTATCTATTTATATGTTTTAAATATGCCTTGGTGACCAGCCAAGGGTGAATCATGAAAAGCCTTCAAAATAAGATATTTTACCTTGGAGTTTGGAACCAAATAGACTCTTTTCTTATATAAAATCAAACCACCATTCACTTCATATTTATCATCTTTGAAGGTTCCATCCACAACACTTGGTGTAAAGGAGTCCTTGGCATACTCAAGGATGATTTGTTCTTTCCAATCAGCAACCAACTTTACCATAGAATGTAAATATGACCTTCTTGACAAGGCATCAACCACAACATTCTTTTTGCCTTTGACATATACAATGTCAAAATCAAAAGCTTGCAACCTACTTACCCATCTCTGCTGCCTTTCATTCAAATCTTTTTGATTCAGGAAGTATCTCAAACTATTATGATCTGTTTTCACAATAAACTTACCTCCCACTAGATATTGACGAAACTTGATTAAGGCATGCATTATGTCAAGCATTTCTTTATCATAAATAGAATAGATAATTTCAGCACCCCTTAATTTTCTACTTTCAAAACAAATAGGATGCTTATCTTGCATCAAAACAGTGCCAATACCTTCTCCAAAAGCATCACATTTCAATTCAAAGGGCTTAGAAAATCTGGTAATGCAAGAACAGGGCTGCTACAAATAAGTTGTTTGAATCGATCAAAGGCTTCTTGGGGTGATTAAGACCATTTTAAGGCTCCCTTCTTTGTAACATCGGTGAAAGGAGTTGAAACTTGTGAAAAACCTTTCACAAATCTTCTATAAAAGCCACATAGACCAAAAAAAAACTTTCAATTGAGTAAGATTTGTAGGTGGAGGCCACTCTAAAATGGATTTTACTTTTTCTTTGTCCATGCTAACTCCCTTGGCACTGATAACATGGCCTAAATATACAATCTCCATTAGGCCAAACTCACACTTGGTTTCTTTGGCAAATAAGGAATTAGCCTCCAAAATACCAAGAACCTCATCTATATGTTGCAAATGCTCTTTCCATGTCTTACTGTAGATGAGTATGTCATAAAAAAAAATAGCAAAAACTTCCGGAGCTACTCGCTAAAAATTTTGTTCATGCAAGATTGAAATGTTGCAGGGGCATTTGTCAAGCCAAATGACATGACTAAGAATTTGAAATGCCCATAGTGACACCTAAAGGCAGTTTTTTCAATGTCCTTCTTCCTCATTCTTATCTGGTGATAACCAGATCTCAAGTCTATTTTTGAAAAATAGACAACTCCATGAAGCTCATCCAATAGCTCACCAATTCTTGGTATTGGATAACTATTCTTTATGGCCCTCTTCTTAAGCTCCCTATAATCAATACACAAATGAAGAGTACCATCTTTCTTTTTAACCAGGACTATTGATGAAGAAAAGGACTTTTGCTTGGTCTAATAAAACCCATAGCCAACAACTCTTTTAGTGTCCTCTCAATTTCATCTTTGAATCTTTTGGGCTACCGGTATGGAGTTGTGATGACTGGTTTTGCTCCATCTTGAAGCTCTATAATATGTTTAGTACCTCTATCAGGAGGTCTTCTAAGAGGTAGATCACTAAAGACTTTACTATGCTTACTCAACAAGTCTTGAATTTCAGGATGATAAGATCTTTTTTCCTCCTTAGTGGGGGTGGGCATAATCACATATTGAGCAACCCACTCAATCTGATCATGACGGAACAGCCTTTCCATTCTTTTTGCAGTCACTACCCTTGGTCCTCCAGTGGATATTCCTCTTAATACAACCTTCTTGCCATTATGATCAAACTTTAATTCTAATGTTTGCAGATTTAAATTCATATCTCCCAATGATTTCAGCCACTGAATACCAAGAACAACATCAGTATCAGTGATACTAATCACATAGAAGTCATCTACAACTTCATGATTACCAATTTGCATGGAAAGTTGAGGTAATCTTCTACTACATGATAGTGTAAATCCATCCGCCACAACTTTGAAACCTTCAAACTCCTCAGGTTTCAATCCCCTTCTGGCAACAACTCCCTCATCGATGAAGTTGTGTGATGCACCAATGTCAATGAGAGCAATGATTCTTTGGCCACCAAGTACCCCACAAACCTTGAAAGGATCATTCCTTTGGCTCCCAGTTAATTGAGAAAATGTTACTTCATTTTCCTTGTCTGCCTCTCCCTCTTCTAGGTCATCAACATTTTCATTTTCACTTGATTCATCTTGCTGATCTGATTTTTCTGATTCCAAATCAATAGTGACATATACCTTCATTTGTTGTGCTTTCCCTTTTTCAAAGCATTTATGCCCAGGAGCCCAAGGTTCCTTACATGTGAAGCATAATTTTTTCCTTCTAAGTTCATTTCTGACTTCATCATCCAACTTAGGAAAAGATGACTTGGGCTGATTGGATTCTTTCTTGAATGGTCTCTTGTCTTTCCTTGATGGGAATGGCTTAGAATAAAACTTGCTTCTTGGTGTAGTGAACTCCATATTCCTTGCTTTCTTGATGGCTTCGTGTAATGAGTTAGGCTCTAAAGCCTTAACTAAACCTTTTAATGGCTCCATCAAACCTTCAACAAAGAGATATGTCAATCTTGCCTCTGAAATGTCAGTCACCATAACAGCAATCCTCTAAAATTTAGAAATGTAGGCATCTACAAAATCTTTTTGTCTCACTTGAGCCAACTGTCTAAAGTGACTTTCACGTTCATACTTGTCAAATCTATCAATTAATCTCTGAGTGAAATCAACATAGGAAGTAATTAGGCTATGACCTTGAGTGATCATGCTGTGTGTCCACCATTCATGTGCATCTCCTTCCAAGTGGGCAGCTGCAAATTTGATAAAATCCAATTCCAACATAGGATTCAAGCACAAATAATTGTCCATCTTTTGCACCCAAGACCTCGCTATGCATTTAGATGAACCATCAAAAGACATAATAGGCACCTTCCCAAGCTTCTTTTGCACATCCTGATTTTGAATCTAGGGTCTATTCCGATACTTGATTTGACAAAATTCATTGAAGGACATTTTGAAAATCATCACCATAAGGCTCCCATTCTCATCGATAATCATCAAAGCTTTCTGTGACAAACTGTTGTCCTCCAACGGGATTTTGTTGTTGACCCAAAAACACAGGCATCATTGGTCTAGAAGATGAAGTCCTAGATGCATGAGTGGCATTGTGTGGTTGACCAGCATTATGAGAATTGCTAGCCTCTCCACGATCTCCATCATTACCTCTATTGTTGCGAGGTGTCTCTCCTCTCAGATTCTGACTTACTAACTGAGCCAACAGTCTATTCATCTGCTGATTACTTCTAACAATATCTTGCTGGCCTCTAGCAAGATCATTCAATATGTCTCTCATATTGGGTTCCTCTGGTTGCCTTTCACCCATATTGTTTCCTTCCTTTGGTTCTGGATCAAACTGAGGATACCTTCTCCTTTTGTAGGTGATGAACTCAAGTGTCTTCTAGATTCATCAATTAAGTATGCAATTGAACTGAGAATCACTGTAGGCTGATCTATAGAAGAACACAGGCTGGCAAGAGTGACCAACTCTAATACCACTGTAACAATCTACCCCTAATTTTTTTTCTTTCAAACTGAAAACAATAATCAACAATTCTAACATAAAATAGCATATGCAACTAAATGCCTCACACTTTTTGATCACCCAGATCCCAGAATGGGCAAGGTGAGAGCATACGGTGATTTGGCATACAAATTGAACTATGCAAACTAAATCTATGCTTCATCCACTGCGACGAGCATCCACATAATGTGGGAATTCACCACTTTCAATGGGTAAAGAACAAGAAAAGTACAATGTCATCCACTTATTCAGTGGGAATACTCCACTTTCTAGTGGGTAAGAAAAATAAGAAATGTTTATTCTCCACACTGGCAGTAAACCATCCAAGGGTCCTTAATGTGAAATTGGTTACAATGCAATATGTAAAATACTCAATCTAAACATGAACAATATCACCATACATTAGAGCTAGATGAGCATTTTCCCCTGAGATCATAAGTATAGAATCATACCCTGCATTGTAAGTGATAAACAATCAACAATAGCTGATTTAGATTGCTGATGGAGAATGTTATTGCTGATAAAACTGACTGTGACTTATTTTCATTTTATTTGCTGACTATAGCACTGTACGATAGTCATGAATGAAACTCAAAAACACAAAACATCATATATCTACTCAACCCACTCCAAAGACAGAACCAAACTGATTAAAGATGCCTATCAAACAATTCTGAGCACTCAAACCAAACTGATATTAAGAGATTTCTTATCTGCATACAAAACTTCCCTTGTCCGAGCCGTACGGTCATGAATGGTATGGTACTTAATATAAAATTCATTTCAACATCAAATAACTCCAAACAAGTTCCAAACTAACCGTCTAAGGTAGACAAACAAGATACAATAAAGGTTGCAAACTCTTCAATATTTATTTCTTATGTGCATCAATGCCAATAGAAAGGTACGGCCAAGTACAAGTATGGACACTTCTAAAATGCATAAAATTGCATCAAATTTCCTCAGATCACTTGCAATGAAGTCATTTAGGATAGGAAATCAGAATGCAATAAAGAAAACCTTCAAAAACATCAGCAGTAATACTTGTGAACATTGTCCCATGCAGATGTATAGCCAAAGAAGGTACAGCTAATGCAAAAAATACCAATCTTCACAAAACACTTCAAAATCACACCAAAATGTTATAAGAATTTATTATTCATCACTCCAAACTGATGACAAATAAAGAACTTCACAGAAACTTCAAAATTCATTGAGCTCCCTATGATTCCCTGAGTGGAAATCATCAAATACCAGCTAGGGTGGATATCTCACCAGCGAAATTGATCATCCTCAAGTGGGTTTTCATCCACAAGAAGGCACAATTGATCTCTGGTTCCAATCCAGCAACATAACATTATCAAATTCCAAGCATAAACTCCAAATGAGCTCTCACTCTTCTTTTAAAGGCACCTGGGAGTTACAAAAAGATCATTTCTTGAAAATAGAACCTTTTTTCTCCTCCAACTTATAAAATAAGTGTATTTCCAAGTTATGTGCACACATTAAAGTGACTAGGGAATAATAAATAAAACATTTCCCCTTACCCCCTCAAGTCATAACATTAAGTCACTTTAAAAAAATCCAACCTTATACTTTAGTGCACAATAAATAATAAAAATAATCTGTTTAATTATCAAATAAATTAAACCTTATAACTTCAATTTGATAATTAAACTGAACCAAAGGATCAACCACAAGTGATCCCATACCATCCACTAGCCCATCGAGATCATGAAATAGGCTAATGGCCCCATCACTGACTAGGCTTGGAAAGGGGGCATAATTACAGAATGAACCATTAATGTTTTTTTGGTAGTTATTGAAATCAAGCATATGCTTATTTACAGATTTAAAAATAACTAAGTTGGAATATTGTAATTCTCATTTTCTTAGAAATGAAATAGGTTTTATTATTAATTGATAATTATACCAAAATTGTGGTTTAGTTATTATCATTTTGAAAGAAAGTATATATTAAATTGTATAATATTGTATTTACTTCTACTCAAAATACTATGGAAAGTTAGGAGTTCTAAAAATTTGTTGTTAGCATGTTATCATCATTCTTAGTGAAAGTATATTGATCTTCCATATCAATGTGTATAATGAAATACCAACTTATATACTTAAATTTAAATTAATATCAATCTGCCCATTGACGACTTAAAAGATGCTTTGGCCAAAGCTTGCATATCATTAGTAATTATTACTATTTAATTTTTATAAACTCTCTACCATATCATGATATAAAAGCAGTAGCATTTCTATTATGTATAGACTTGTTAGATATATCATGCTGCACCAGATTCCATCACACATGTCAGTTTCATCTTGCTAGTCCCTTCGTGTAGGGTTGGGATTTCTTCGGTCGAAGAAAACTAAGGAAGTGAAAGCTTTGTGGTTGTGTGTAAAAACGCTCCGGTGATGCTCTCACTCTTGTGAACATTTGCACGAGGAAGTTTTTGTAACAAGTATAAACATTGTATATTCATTACCGAAAGATTTTAAGCAATCTTGTGGTCTTGATGTAAGGGAAATTTTTCCTATCGAGAAAGCAAGTGTATAATCTTATTGTAAAAGTGCAAAGCATTTATGCATTTGAGTTAAATAATTTGATTAATTTATTGGACAAGTCGGTTCAATTAATGATTATTTTATTGTCAATTTTAGACGGGTCTTACATATAATCATGCTCCAAAAAAGGAAATTGAACTTACCTTTAATAGATACTCCATTGCCTTTTTGATAAGATTGTAGACTAGGTTTTCATGAATAGCATGTGTATGACTGATTTAGCATTGTCCCTATAATAAGAGTTTTTAAATCCTTTCTATTCTATATCCTTGTGTTTTCACATTCTTATATTAGCTTTTTATCTCCTGGAAGATCTCGGGTGAACTATTCAAACCAACATGATTTTATCTACAACACTCTCTTTTGGTCCCTTTGTTTTCACTTTTCTTAGTAGTTGTCTAAGCTTGAAAGTTTCATTAAGCAAGAATATACCCATCAGATATTTGTTTAAATCTCCTATTTTACTATAATCTCATTTTGACACCTCTTACAAAGAAATCAAGTCATATTTTGTCTTTCTGATAAGGAATGTTATTTGCAGAAATATGCTTCTTCCGTAGAGAACATCATCATTTTTTTTTTGGCAAAGGTGGAATGAACAATAGGGTTTTCATGATCCCTTTAGTAAAAGCAAGACATTGAACTCACATCAGTGTGAAATGCATTTGGACAATGCTTCAAAAAGGAGGCATGCCTAACAACTTTCCTAAATCTATTAGAAAAATCATTAGACCTTGGGTGCTTATAGTTAATGGGATCATAACTACTAGATCTTCTTAAGATTTGCTAGTCCCTGTATATACCCAAAACATTCCAAAATATATTTTTCATTAAAAAAATCTTATTAAACAACATTGGTACAATTTATTTTGCAAATATATCCTAATATGCCTACAGAATTATAGTTTTATAAAGTATTATTACAACATACACTAATTTAATCATGTATTCATTTTTTTTAATGTCGGGAAACCCCTTTAGTAATTCATATGATCTATTTTATTTGAATTGTCCTTTTCATTGTCATTGACTCGCAACATTACATGGTTTGTGATTGTTTTCTAGTCTGATGCAAAAATGACTGACTTAAAACAAAGAAGCCCACAACGTTAATCTCCGGGCCCACCAATATCTTGCTTAGAACTTTAAAACAGAGAATTATATGTCATAAGACTAAAATGAATGGTATAAAAGGCTAAATAAAAGTGTAGAAATTTAAGAGCTAAAACTCAAGGACCAATCTGAGAACCAATAGAGCAGCACTTTTTTTTCTGTTAGACAAAAAAACATGCAATATATTTGATATTAAAGTTCACTGATGAAATTTTGCATACATGGAAAATGAATATGCCACTTTACTGGATAGATAGAGAACTCTAGGAGGTAGTTCATGGGATATAAAAGGAAACCTATAATGTAGTTGTTGCAATTAAATGGGATACAAAAATAAGAAAGTAGTTGTTGCAATTAAATGGGATACGAAAATAAGAAAGTAATGCCCCTTAAATGATCTTGGACTATCTGATGTTTATTTGCATTACATAGACCTACATAAGACATCTGAAGAAATATTAGATTTGCTAAATACTTTAGATGCTAAATTAATTTCTATTAAGAGAACATATTAATATTTTCAACTCTCTTTTAAAACAATGTGCATGTACAACACCAAAACTAGGCATAAGATTAACAACCAGAAAAATACAACTATAGTAGAACAATAAATAATTGAACACTCATCATTTGCTTTTGGTTTGTATATCTTAAAATGCTATGTGATTGTAGCAAGACAAGGTTCTGGTTGATAATTGAGCAATGTCATGATTTGTGTATGGTACAGATCTGCCTTTGGGATGTAAAGGTGACAACCACCACATATGATGTGCATCATTATGAAAATGAAATTATCTTGTCGACCAAATTCATTATGAAACAATGTACTTAACATGTGCCACCCTTCTAATGAAAAATAAATAGGCAAAAGTTAAATAAAATGTTGTTTTCATATCTTGATAGTATTGAGAAATCAGATAGCACGAGTTTGTCACTCTACTGTATGCAAACTGCCCTTGAACAACTATAGTATTAAGAAATCAAATGAGAATAGTTGAGTGGACACAAACTGCCCTTAAATGGAGCAATAGTTAGCAACTCAATTACTCTATAACCTATGTTCAGTTAGTGAACGGTGCATGTGCAAAGACATCTCATTGAATGTAACAGTCTTCAAGTAAATGCAGTGTACAAGCACTCTACTTAAATATCATCCACTTCAATGGTCAAACTGTAACAACCAAAACCAAAATAACAAGAAGTAACTAAGTTTTCACGATGGTAAAATTTTTTTTTTTTTTTTAGGGTAATCAAATACATAAAACTCATCTATAATACCTTACAACATTTTTCATTTTATCATAAACATGATTGCATTCTCATAAAGACTGAAAGAAATGATATTCATAATACACTTTGTTTTCTAACAAATGAAATTTTCTTGAAATAACAAATATTGGAAACATACCATTATCATGCATCTCGATTGTCAACCCATCACATTCAAGACTCGGCAGTTCCTCAATATTGGGAAGAGAAAGTATCTTCAAGGAGCTTAACCTCCAACCACAGACCGTCGGTCTCCCGCACTCCTTCCTAACTGGAAGTGGCCCTACCCTACTCAAGAGGATAGACTTAGGATAACCATTGGTGTTTGCCATCTGAGCTCTGGTGTTGTAACCTACGTGTCTTGTTATCGCGCAGATCCCTAGATACCCTCTAGTCATGCACGACACTCCACAAGAAATGCCATCCAGTTACGGTGAACGTTCGATGCACTTGAGGATAGTACACCACCTTGGCCAAAGGATTTGTATTTAGTTAGCGTTCTACAAACGCTTTGAACTTGGTTCACCCACCCTACTCGACTTGAACTGGTCGAAATCCTACAGTTTCCAATTTGTATCATTTGAACTAATTGACGACCTTGATGCCCTCAAGGTTTTAAGATTTCCTCCTGTAATGGCGCTTGGCGCAATATTTACCCTAATCCTGAGTTCATAGTTTCATAAACTCATATACATGTAAAACACTGTTTACTAAAGACCACTCCTAAGTGGTTTCACAATTGTTTACTTATTTTCCCATGTTTGCACAATACACTCGAATATCTATAACAATATCCTGTTATCCCGGAATTCAAGGTTTCTAGACTCATAAGGCCTACAAAACGAAACTAAAATCGTCGCATGCAACAATAATCAAGATTCCACATGCGGGTATTCCACTCTACATGCTCGTCATAAAAACATGGCGTTCTACGACACAAGTAAACTAACTCCCTACTTCGCTTTTAAGCCAAATAAGATTTATCTCTGTGGTTTTAATCTCCCACGCTACATGCTCGTGGAGCAACGCGATTTCTCACAATGCAGCTACTGTTTTAAGTACTCTCGAATGGTTTTACATGGTTATCTCTGTCTTAAAGGAAACTCTTAATATTTTACGTCTTTTCCGACGGTTTGAAGTTTGCAGCTCACATTTGCTTCATACGGTGATCAATCTTAAGTGACTACACCTCGAGAGCTAAGATTTATCATCGTACATCGTCAACCAAGAGAGATAAGGATCTATTTTCTAAGTTCTTGGACACTGACAGACAGCAGCATTTATCGTTTATAAGGTTTCTATTACCATTAAACAGCAATAAAGTGTTTATAACAATAAACCTCACACAGGTTCTCAGTAGCAGACATTGTCTTCACATTTCATTCATTGTAACATAATTATTCTTGTGCAATTAAGACACATTTACTGGTCTATACCGAGAAACAGAAAAGGAAATGGAAGGAACCTGTTGTCAGAGAGTGAGATTACTGCGGCAACTTCACTTCTCCTTTGGCTGGTCGTCCTCCTTCAGTTTACACAGCTCTTCCTTTCTGCTTCTAACACAAAGACCAACCACCTTAATCTATCTTCCTCTCTGCCGAACACTACCCCAGACAAGGTAGGTCTCACAGTTTCTTCTCTGGCGAACACTACACCGCAGCTTCCATCGTTCTCTCTCTGTCTTAATGACGACGCAGAAGTTTCTCCTGTAGCTATCTCTTCGTTTCCCTTAGTTAACTCACCTACCAATAATAAACTCTGCAGTTCTTCCTATTCTTCCACCCTCCGACAGACTCTCCTCTCTATTCTTTTTACACATCGATTCCCACCTCCTAAAACTTTCTATCTGATCTCACAAACTCTCTCCAAAAACTACTGCCCTCGTCCCACACTCTCCTCTCTACCGTTTTCTGCACTCTCACGTTAACAACTACCTCCAAAAAACTGCTCTACACACCCGTAGAATCTCTCCTTACTCCGCAGTCCTAACTGTCCCCCCGTCCAAATCTCCCGATACAGTTTTTAACTCCCTCATTATACCACGAAAAGACCCTTATCCCTCCTGCTCGGCCGACTACTAACTTCCCACGTTTCGCAGACCTTTCGCCATGCCCTCCGTCGAAATCTCCCTTCAACAAAGCCACGACGGCCTCCATCTCGCACTCCCTCTCTTCCCACGCGAAAAAGAATCTTTCATTAAAGTTTTTCCTTCTCTAAAGGACTTCCACTCCACATACAAACATCCCACGCAGGAAAACCTCCGACCTATCTGCGGTTTGGTTAAAGTTTCCCACCATCGCAAAACCGATGCCTTTGCTGTCTTGATGATGGGCAATCCCAAAATATAGCAGTTACACCGAGCTTAACCGCCAATGCTTCACTTACCTTAAGTCTACGATGAAGAGGAATCTTTTTACAAACTCACAATCGTCACACTCTTAAATACTTGAGTCGACATAACAATCTTTTACCTACTTCACTTAACATGATCACAAGAAGTTTAACCGACCTCATTACTTATTACGACCATAAGAAAGATTAAGTTCCTTCGGTGATGAGGCTTGCCAAAGGACATAACTGCCCGACTTAACTAGGACAAAAAGGCATCAACCTTCCAAGACTAGCTAAATATTAAATTGAAGAGCTAAAGCTCGCCACGGCTAAGGTTACGAAACGGTTTGAGCATCGTTGGGGTCGAGATGGAGAGAGGGCAAAGACCATTTTACTTAGAAACTCAATGTCAAATTAATAACAACTCGCCGTCAAAGTTGCAGGAAGAGACTCACATTTTAAACGACAACTAAAATGAATTATTTCACACTAAGGCATCAATTCGACATTCGTCGATCTACCAGAATAGAAGAAATTCACGGATTTGACGCGTTTTACGTCAATCGCGACGGATTGATCGTAACGCCAACAAGTTCTAACAACGTTAGACGCACAAGGCCAACTTCTCACGTCTTTCGACTACGAGACAAGATTAACAATTTTGCCACAAGATGGTTCATAAAATACTTATAAACGAAAATAGCAAACGCCTAACCAAGTCGACTTGCTATTAGGAACTTACGACGCCTTTGACGACTCCAAGATTCTACAAGACGACTTCCGACTAGGTAGTTATACTTTATCCTTTGTCGTCGACATCAATTAAACTACCCAAACCGACAAACAAGACTTACTTGTTGGTTCTCAGGTTTATCTATCTGTTCGACGATCTCAGTGGCAAACACCCGTGGTTAATTTCCAGAGTCTATACTCCCTCTCGAAGATACTTTCTCTTCCCGTCGGACACGGTCCACCTGTTCTTGCATCAACAAACTCGCATACAATTTTGTGGTCAAAGCATCTATGATCCAAATATAATATATTCAAACATCATTGCATTTAATATAAAGACTTTTAGTCTACATATCACCTTGATCGTAATCAATAGATTCCGCAATTTCATAAAACAACTTTGTAAGATAAATTTTCAGTTTTCATGTTGTTCACAACATAGTAATTTATTGAAATTTGTAAGAAAGTAAATAGCATCATTGTTTTCAAAAGGAGGGATGTAACATATCCTTCCCCTTTAAAAATCATCGTCCCCGATGATTAAGTTTATCAAGCAAAAATTTAAACTTAAAACAAACTTTCTATAAAGCAACATTAATGTCTTTAAGAAGTTTTGGAAATCTTTGATAAATGTCTTTGTAGTTTTCCCAAATGGCACTATCCTCGCCATATTGGTCCCACTGTATTTTGCATTGCAAAACTTCTCGATTACGTAAACGAAGTTTACGCATTTCGAGCACCTTGAGTGGCTCAATCACAACCACCCCGGGTTCTTGCATCTGTAAGGAATTCCAGTTAAGGATGTGGTTATTACCTACAAAATATTTCTTTAAATACGAAACATGAAAAACATTATGCATCTTAGACAAGGCTGGAGGTAGAGCAACTTTGTAGGCAACCAGATTAATAATTTCAAGAACTTCGAAAGGTCCGACATAACGAGGAGCCAATTTCGAAGATTTACCAAACTTAATAGAACTCTTTTGGGGTTTCACCCGCAAAAGCACCTTCTCGCCAATAGAGAAGTGTCTAGGCACTCGTTTGCGATCAGCATAACTCTTTTGCCTGTCATTGGCTTCTGCCAACCTCTTCCTAATCACTTTAACTTTTTCTTCCATATCAGCAAGCATTTCAGGTCCAATGCTTATCCTATCTTCCAGCTTATCCCAGCTTATAGGAGTTCTGCATTTCCTTCCATATAATGCTTCAAATGGCGCCATCTTAATGGCAGAATGATAGGAGTTGTTATAGGCAAACTCGACAAGAGGTAGATATTCCTCCCATCTATATTGCTGATCCATGCAATACATTCTCAAAAGGTCTTCTAATACCTGGTTCACTCTTTCTGTTTGACCATCAGTTTCGGGATGATATGCAGTACTTACATTCAGTTTAGTCCCTAATGCAGAAAATAAGGTTTGCCAAAACCGTGAAGTTATCCGAGCATCTCTATCAGATATTATTTTTTCAGGTACCCCATGTAATCTGAAAATCTCTTGCACAAATTTTCGAGCCAAAAGATGTGCTCCATCTGTCAAATTTCCTGGTATAAAATGTGCACCCTTGGTTAGTTTATCCACAACAACCAATATTGCATCATGCCTATTCTTAGACATTGGCAACCCCTGGACAAAATCCATACTAATAACTTGCCATTTCCATTCTGGAATCTCATGTGGGTACAACAACCCAGCAGGATGTTGGTGTTCTGCCTTCACTCTCTGACACTCCAAACAACTAGCTACAAACTTTGCAGCATCGCTTTTCATTCCTTTCTAGAAATATAACTGCTTGACATCAGCTAACAGTTTTGTTACACTAGGGTGTCCTGAGTAAGGAGCACAGTGAACTTCCTTCCACACAAGGTTTCTAAGTTCTACTAAATCAGGAACATAAATTCTTCCCTTAAATCTCAACAATCCATCGGATTCAAAACTGAATCCGTCATATCTTGGATCCTTAGGGTTTAGGTGCAGACCCTGTTTCACTTGTTCATAATACTCATCCCCAGATAAGTTTTGCAATACTAAATCTTTAAAGTTAGCATGTATGGAGATTATAGAGGCTATGTGCCTTCTTCTACTTAGGGCATCTGCTACTCGGTTTTCCTTGCCCTTGATATAAGAAATTTCAAAGTCATAATCTGATATGAGTTCCAGCCATCTCCTTTGCCTTGCATTGAGATTAGGTTGTGTGAATATGTAGCGAAGGCTTTGGTGATCAGATTTTAAAATAAAAGTCCTTCCCAACAAGTAATGTCGCCACATCTGTAGGGCGTGAACCACTGCTGCCATCTCTAGGTCATGAGGAGCGTAGTTCTGCTCATAATTTTTCAGCTTCCTTGACTCATAGGCTACTACTCTGCCATCTTGCATAAGCACACCTCCCAATCCTTCCCCTGAGGCATCAGTGATAACCTCAAACTCTCCCTCAGGATTTGGAACTTTCAGAATTGGAGCGGTTGTTAATTTTTCTTTTAACAAGTCAAAGGCCTTTTGACATTCATCCGTCCAAACAAACCTTTTTCCTTTTCTCTGTAAAGAGGTAATGGGACTAGCAATGCTTGAGAAATTCAACACAAATTTCCTGTAATACCCTGCCAAACCCATGAAACTTCGTACCTCTGACACATTGGTAGGTTCAGGCCATTCCATAATAGCTTTTATTTTGGCCGGATCAACTGATATCCCATCGGCTGATATTATGTGCCCTAAATACTGTACCTCTTTCTGAAAGAAAGTGCACTTGGAGAGTTTCGCATACAGCTTATGCTCCCTTAATCGCTGCAAGACTATTTGAAGATGTCGTGCATGCTCCTCTTCATCCTTGGAATAGATCAGAATATCATCAATGAAGACTAGTACAAACTTATCGAGACAATCTCTGAATACGCTATTCATGAGATTCATGAAAGCAGCAGGTGCGTTGGTCAATCCAAACGGTAACACCGTGAACTCATAATGACCATACCTCGTTCTAAAAGCTATCTTGGGAATGTCTTCGTCTTTCAACCTTAACTGATGGTAACCAGATCTCAGATCTATCTTGGAAAAGACCGCTGCGCCACGCATTTGGTCAAATAGATCATCAATTCGTGGCAAGGGATACTTGTTCTTTATAGTTGCCTTGTTAAGCATCCTATAATCTATGCACAGCCTAAGAGTTCCATCTTTCTTTTTGACAAAGATAACCGGGGCTCCCCACGGTGATACACTTGGCCTAATCAAATTCTTAGACAAAAGCTCCTACAACTGAGCTTTTAATTCCATAAGTTCAATGGTAGTCATACAATACGGAGCTTTAGAGATTGGCTCCGATCCTGGTTTAATATCTATACCAAAGTCAAATGTTCTCTTCGGAGGCAAGCCAGGTAACTCCTCAGGAAACACATCTCTGAAGTTACACAGAAATGGATATCTTTCCTCAAAAGATTGCTTCTCCGAGGTTTCCTCTACTAAGTCCATCTTAACTGCAAAAAGTTGACACCCCTTTCGCCTAGCCCGCTTCAATTGTTTTGAAGAAATGGATCTAACCTTTATTTCCCTCTGAATTCCTTGGAGATTTACAGTTTTGCCCATCTCATCCAGACACTCAATGGTTTTATGAAAACAATCTACTTTAGCTCGATGTTTCCACAACCAGCTCATTCCTAGGATGACGTCGTAGGACCCTAAAGGTGCTACGTATAAGTTTGCCTCAGTGGTGAAGTTAGAAACCTCAATCCTAGCTTCAAACAAACATTGCTCTACCTGAGCCTTTGAATTATTTGCATACTCTACTGTCCAAGGTTTTGACATAAAGCCAGCTTTTCTAGAAAATTTACTTAGAACTCTAGGTGACACAAAATTTTCTGTTGCACCAGTATCAAATAGAATAGAAACAGGAACTCCAAATAAGGTACCTGTCATCTTAATAGGAGTGATCTGATACTCTGCTTGCCGATTGTCAAGAGCGGCATGAATCCTTTGCTGAAAGGCTTCCTGTTGTGAAGGAAGCTCCGTGTTCCTGGGTCTCCCATTCGGCTTCTTGTTGGGGCAACGGTTGGCATAATGATCTCCTCCACAAGAGAAACATCCTCCTATAGGTCCTCGCTTCTCAGATGGCCTACTTGCAGAATCACCATTCTTCTTAAAATTTGCATTTCTCTTAAAATCTTCACCCCTGCGGTCATTACCAAATCCTCCTTGATTCTTTCGATTTCCCCTATCAAACCTCCTGTTTCCAAATCCCTTATCGTTTTTCCTTTTAAAAGACTGATCATTGTAGTTCTTGTCAAACTTCTTGCATTTCTTGTCACGGTATGCGGAGATAGACTTAATCTTCTGCTCCTGTTTTATTGCCTTTTCATAAACTTGATCCATTGTGCTTGGACCATGCACCTCCACTTCACCACCGATCTGAGGGTTGAGTCCCATGATGAACTTTCTGGTTCGGAACCTTTCATCCTTTTGGTATTGGGGAACATACTTCAGTAACCTAGTGAATTTTTCTGCATACTCAATCACAGATAGTTCACCTTGCCTGAGGTTTTGGAAGTCCGTTAACTTCTGATCAAAATACAACTGTGGTAACCACCGTTTACGGAATAGTTCCATGAACTCGTCCCATGTCACCTTCAAGGGACTTAGTTCCAACTCCATTTTCTTATTCATCCACCAAGTGGATGCTTCCCTCGACAGCTGATAGGCTCCCCACATGGCTTTAGTAACCTCAGAGTAGTTTCTGATCTCAAAATATTTCTCCATCTCTGTCAACCATGCTTCAGCTGCATCTCCAGTTTTTGTTCCATCGAACTTTGGAGGATTAACCTTCTTCATATCCTTAGATAACTCTAAGGCAAGTTTATCCTTGGTTCTTCTTTGGGCTTCACTGTCATCATGATGTTCACTTGACGTGCCATTTTCCCAATGCTTACTCTTGCTTGTGAAGTGTGAGTTCTCGTTTCCATCCTCTGTGTTACCAGTTTCATCTATTTTCCTCTCTAGTTTGTTCAATCTTTCCTTGGTTTCAGTGAGCATGTTGAGGATCCTATCCAACTTGTCAGTGGAATTTTCTCGAGAGTTATGACCTTCCCGATCCTCCCCCTCGTTAAACCTTGATTGGTCCATGCTAGTTTAGTTTCACACCTATTTAAACATATACTAATCAGTTTTACGCTTATTAAATTAAACACCATCAAAAGAACACAACATTTGATCATATTCATAATTGTTCTCAAACCAAAATTTTGTCTTTATTTATTTTGCAAAATTGTTTCAACATCATTAGAGATAGACAAATCTCATGTTTCTACATAGTGTTATCTAGTGGAGTGTAACCTTCAGATTCATTGTCCGACACATAATCACGAGGTGTATACCCCTCAGACTCACTATCAGAAGATATCTCAATAATCTCAGCTCTAGGCACTACACGAGGATCTCTAGTGATCATGGGTATAGTGCTAGGTACAATCTCAGATACACTAACAGGTACTCTATCAGTTACAATCCAGGAGCAACGGTCGATCATGGTTCGAAACGCCATCTCTGCTCCCTCTAGAAGTTCTCTCCTCACTCGCTTAAGTCGTGACATTGCATTGGCTAATGTTTCCACATCATCAAGCCAAATGTCATTCTCGTCATTGGTTTTCTCTATGGTCTTGACCATCGCAAGTCGTTTCTGCTTAGCTTGCAAATAACGCTTCTTACCCGCAAAGGATTTTCTTGCGGTTCTCTTGGTGTATGCCATCCTGGCACAATAAACCAAATCATTAGCTACCCGCATAATGATGATTTCCTAATCAGGTTAGTGGACTCATCAACCCTAGTGCTGAACCTGGTTAGCTCTGATACCATATGTAACAACCAAAACCAAAATAACAAGAAGTAACTAAGTTTTCACGATGGTAAATTTTTTTATTTTTTTTAGGTTAATCAAATACATAAAACTCATCTATAATACCTTACAACATTTTTCATTTTATCATAAACATGATTGCATTCTCATAAAGACTGAAAGAAATGATATTCATAATACACTTTGTTTTCTAACAAATGAAATTTTCTTGAAATAACAAATATTGGAAACATACCATTATCATGCATCTCGATTGTCAACCCATCACGTTCAAGACTCGGCAGTTCCTCAATATTGGGAAGAGAAAGTATCTTCAAGGAGCTTAACCTCCAACCACAGACCGTCGGTCTCCCGCACTCCTTCCTAACCGGAAGTGGCCCTACCCTACTCAAGAGGATAGACTTAGGATAACCATTGGTGTTTGCGATCTGAGCTCTGGTGTTGTAACCTACGTGTCTTGTTATCGCGCAGATCCCTAGATACCCTCTAGTCATGCACGACACTCCACAAGAAATGCCATCTAGTTACGCTGACGTTCGATGCACTTGAGGATAGTACACCACCTTGGCCAAAGGATTTGTATTTAGTTAGCGTTCTACAAACGCTTTGAACTTGGTTCACCCACCCTACTCGACTTGAACTGGTCGAAATCCTACAGTTTCCAATTTGTATCATTTGAACTAATTGACGACCTTGATGCCCTCAAGGTTTTAAGATTTCCTCCTGTAATGGCGCTTGGCGTAATATTTACCCTAATCCTGAGTTCATAGTTTCATAAACTCATATACATGTAAAACACTGTTTACTAAAGACCACTCCTAAGTGGTTTCACAATTGTTTACTTATTTTCCCATGTTTGCACAATACACTCGAATATCTATAACAATATCCTGTTATCCCAGAATTCAAGGTTTCTAGACTCATAAGGCCTACAAAATGAAACTAAAATTGTCGCATGCAACAATAATCAAGATTCCACATGCGGGTATTCCACTCTACATGCCCGTCATAAAAACATGGCGTTCTACGACACAAGTAAACTAACTCCCTACTTCGCTTTTAAGCCAAATAAGATTTATCTCTGTGGTTTTAATCTCCCACGCTACATGCTCATGGAGCAACGCGATTTCTCACAATGCAGCTACTGTTTTAAGTACTCTCGAATGGTTTTACGTGGTTATCTCTGTCTTAAAGGAAACTCTTAATATTTTACGTCTTTTCCGATGGTTTGAAGTTTGCAGCTCACATTTGCTTCATACGGTGATCAATCTTAAGTGACTGCACCTCGAGAGCTAAGATTTATCATCGTACATCGTCAACCAAGAGAGATAAGGATCTATTTTCTAAGTTCTTGGACACTAACAGACAGCAGCATTTATCGTTTATAAGGTTTCTATTACCATTAAACAGCAATAAAGTGTTTATAACAATAAACCTCACACAGGTTCTCAGTAGCAGACATTGTCTTCACATTTCATTCATTGTAACATAATTATTCTTGTGCAATTAAGACACATTTACTGGTCTATACCGAGAAATAGAAAAGGAAATGGAAGGAACCTGTTGTCAGAGAGTGAGATTACTGCGGCAACTTCACTTCTCCTTTGGCTGGTCGTCCTCCTTCAGTTTACACAGCTCTTCCTTTCTGCTTCTAACACAAAGACCAACCACCTCAATCTATCTTCCTCTCTGCCGAACACTACTCCAGACAAGGCAGGTCTCACAGTTTCTTCTCTGGCGAACACTACACCGCAGCTTCCATCGTTCTCTCTCTGTCTTAATGATGACGTAGAAGTTTCTCCTGTAGCTCTCTCTCCGTTTCCCTTAGTTAACTCACATACCAATAATAAACTCTGCAGTTCTTCCTATTCTTCCACCCTCCGACAGACTCTCCTCTCTATTCTTTTTACACAGCGATTCCCACCTCCTAAAACTTTCTGTCTGATCTCACAAACTCTCTCCAAAAACTACTGCCCTCATCCCACACTCTCCTCTCTACCATTTTCTGCACTCTCACGTTAACAACTACCTCCAAAAAACTGCTCTACACACCCATAGAATCTCTCCTTACTCCGCAGTCCTAACTGCCCCCCATCCAAATCTCCCGATATAGTTTTTAACTCCCTCATTATACCACAAAAAGACCCTTATCCCTCCTGCTCGGCCGACTACTAACTTCCCACGTTTCGCAGACCTTTCGCCATGCCCTCCGTCGAAATCTCCCTTCAACAAAGCCACGACGGCCTCCATCTCGCACTCCCTCTCTTCCCACGCGAAAAAGAATCTTTCATTAAAGTTTTTCCTTCTCTAAAGGACTTCCACTCCACATACAAACATCCCACGCAGGAAAACCTCCGACCTATCTGCGGTTTGGTTAAAGTTTCCCACCATCGCAAAACCGATGCCTTTGCTGTCTTGATGATGGGCAATCCCAAAATATAGCAGTTACACCGAGCTTAACCGCCAACGCTTCACTTACCTTAAGTCTACGATGAAGAGGAATCTTTTTACAAACTCACAATCGTCACACTCTTAAATACTTGAGTCGACATAACAATCTTTTACCTACTTCACTTAACATGATCACAAGAAGTTTAACCGACCTCATTACTTATTACGACCATAAGAAAGATTAAGTTCCTTCGGTGATGAGGCTTGCCAAAGGACATAACTGCCCGACTTAACTAGGACAAAAAGGCATCAACCTTCCAAGACTAGCTAAATATTAAATTGAAGAGCTAAAGCTCGCCACGGCTAAGGTTACGAAACGGTTTGAGCATCTTTGGGGTCGAGATGGAGAGAGGGCAAAGACCATTTTACTTAGAAACTCAAGGTCAAATTAATAACAACTCGCGGTCAAAGTTGGAGGAAGAGACTCACGTTTTAAACGACAACTAGAATGAATTATTTCACGCTAAGGCATCAATTCGACATTCGTCGATCTACCAGAATAGAAGAAATTCACGGATTCGACGCGTTTTACGTCAATCGCGACGAATTGATCGTAACGCCAACAAGTTCTAACAACGTTAGACGCACAAGGCCAACTTCTCGCGTCTTTCGACTACGAGACAAGATTAACAATTTCGCCACAAGATGGTTCATAAAATACTTATAAACGAAAATAGCAAACGCCTAACCAAGTCGACTTGCTATTAGGAACTTACGACGCCTTCGACAACTCCAAGATTCTACAAGACGACTTCCGACTAGGTAGTTATACTTTATCCTTTGTCGTCGACATCAATTAAACTACCCAAACCGACAAACAAGACTTACTTGTTGGTTCTCAGGTTTATCTATCTGTTCGACGATCTCAGTGGCAAACACCCGTGGTTAATTTCCAGTCTATACTCCCTCTCGAAGATACTTTCTCTTCCCGTCGGACATGGTCCACCTGTTCCTGCATCGACAAACTCGCATACAATTTTGTGGTCAAAGCATCTATGATCCAAATATAATATATTCAAGCATCATTGCATTTAATATAAAGACTTTTAGTCTACATATCACCTTGATCGTAATCAATAGATTCCGCAATTTCATAAAACAACTGTGTAAGATAAATTTTCAGTTTTCATGTCGTTCACAACATAGTAATTTACTAAAATTTATAAGAAAGTAAATAGCATCATTGTTTTCAAAAGGAGGGATGTAACACAAACAGTTAATAGTAATTTTACACTTCATTCACAATAAAAAGTGGTAAATATTTGTCCTTTATTTATTGGCCAAAATTAACCTTTAACTGTTGAAGTGGATGATATTTAAGAATAACGGTGTACAAGTGTATGAACACCTCATTCAATGTAAACTGTGATTCTCTAGCGTACCAGGCTAAGCATACAAGGTGAAGTTTACAATGTGGAGATATTATGAGAACTACTTATAAGATATTCTCATCATTTCCTCAATGGTCAATGGAAATTGTTCCCAACTTCTACATTATATGAGAAAACTTCTCATCAAAAGCTACTCAGAGAAAAATTTCACTTATGTTGGCAAAGTGCCTTGCAACCAACCAAGTAAGGGTTTGCTTATTGGTGCAAATCCAAACATTAATTCAAACTGCCATTAAAGAATGGTTGCTAAAAATCTGAGACTCCATCGCCAGGGTGAGCGATGGAAACCTCCTCCTCCAAATGAGATGGGTTATACAAGTTGAGCTAGACCACATTGACAACATCGTGGATACCAAGGCTAGGAGATCGAAGCAAAAGGAATTAAGCGTATAGCTTTAAAATTGTGTGTAGTAGTGATATGACACAGAATTTTCAATCATCTTTTACCATAACAAGAATACTACCGAGTACTGGAAATTCATGCCTACATGATTAAGCTGTTGGCGTAGCAACTATTTCGACGATGAGATCCCTCTCCACCACAAGTATGTGCTTTTGGTGTGACGGCAAATTCTACATGGTATCAGAGCACAGGTCATCGGTTTGAGTCCATCGAGCCCTTGACCCTTCGTCCACGTAAGCTCAGCTTAGCAACGTGGTACGTAATGGGTATGAATCCCACATGGTACGTGGTTGTATCCGGCTCCATCGTGTGGGGGGTGTTGGCGTAGCGACTATATCGACGATGAGATCCCTCTCCACCACAAGTATGTGCTTTTGGTGTGACGGCAAATTCTACATGGTATTAGAGCACAGGTCATCAGTTCGAGTCCCTCGAGCCCTCCACCCTTCATCTGCGTAAGCTCAGCTTATCAACGTGGTACGTAGTGGGTGTGAATCCCACATGGTACGTGGTTGTATCAGGCTCCATCGTGTGGGGGGGTGTTGGCGTAGTGACTATATCGACGATGAGATCCCTCTCCACCACAAGTATATGCTTTTGGTGTGACGACAAATTCTACATGGTATCAGAGCGCAGGTCATCAGTTCGAGTCCCTCGAGCCCTCGACCCTTCGTCCACGTAAGCTCGGCTTATCGACATGGTACGTAGTGGGTATGAATCCCATATGGTACATGGTTGTATCCGGCTCCATCATGTGGGGGGGTGTTGGCGTAGTGACTATATCGATGATGAGATCCCTCTCCACCACAAGTAAGTGCTTTTGGTGTGATGGGAAATATCTACATAAATGACGAATTAGTTGCAATTGGCATCCATACCATTCACCTTCTGCGACTACCACTGAATTCATATAACAAAAGCCAAAAATATTAAAAATTGCTACAATAGAAGTGAAGCTTACTATGCATAGGAGGCAAACAACAGAACACATGTATGAATGCAAAAACTCAACAGATTAAGACTAGAAATTTCTTGCAACAAGTGTGGAAAATAGTACAAGCAAACTAGATTCTAGTTCAATTGCATATAGATAAATTTTATGATGTAACCTCAGTTTCAAAAACCATGTGCCTAACATCACCTAAACAGCTATCAAAACCTCTAAATATTATAATCTATTATCTGACAATCAAAAAGCAAGCAAACTTATAGCTTACTATGCATGGATGTTGCACCAGTCTCTATCTGACCTCAAAGATCACACCATGCCTCAATCTGCCCTAAAAGCTTTCATAACGATTTCAAAAGTCATATATCAGATAGGAAAAACCAGAAAAATACAAGTACAATAGCAAAATAGGAAAATAAAGAACAAAGGTTAGTCCATAACAAAACTGACAATTCTTCATACTACTTGGATTATTCTACTAGTAGCAAATAAGATAGAGTATGATATCTAGCATAATTAGACAATTGGTACAACATATAAGGCATTTTTTTAGGTCCTTAACATAGATTGCATACAAGTGCCAATTTTGGATCATTCAACATAGTCTTTAGCATATGTGGTAATTTGACATGAGAAGTATGGATAGTGCCAAATAAGAAAGATGCATTATTGGCAATTCAACATGATAAGTCAAGGATGGTCCCAAATAACAAAAACCCATTGCTTTGCAAGTTTGTTTCCCACTGCAACAAGTACAATCCATTGCTTCCTACAAAATTTGTATGAAGATACTTGTGAACACATTGTTGTTGTAGTAGATAAGCAGTTGTAACAAGCACTAATGTGTAAATAGAGAACAATTGATTGAAAAAATTGGTATTTATAATAAATGAGAAGAAACATTGTAATGAAGGGAAGAGAAATTTTGTTACCTGTGAATAAGAGACTGCATGACATTTTATTCTATACTAGAAAGAAGCTATTTTGGAAAAAGACTATATTGTTAGTGAACAATTCAATTTATTTGTTTTAGTTCTTGAATATACTACTTGAAAATTGAGTATGATTGCACCTATTCATACGATATGTTGATCATTGTTCAACACAACTTGCATTGATGATATCATTGTTCTGGTTGAGAGTTAATTATCCTTTTGCACAAAAGTCTCGCAGCATGAAGATAATTGCTAATTTGTCTTCGATATATTCTTGATAGGTAATGTCTTTTAGGCTAGGGGGCAAGACTTGAATGATAGACTTGTGAAAAGAATAATGTAGTGTTTGCTTGTTATTATTTGTTAGAATGGTTTTGAGATAGAGGGAGTAGATGTAGCTAACTTCTTCATTGCATTTAATACATTGGGTAGTTTGATCTTTTAGTGCTCCATAGTTGTCAAATTTGTAGTTACATTTTGGATAGAATGCATGAAATGAATTGGAAAATGGATTGGCTACATTTAAGGTTCCATGAACCTATAACATACGATCAAGTAAGTATTATTGTGTTTGGAAAACTTTTTTTTTTTGTTATAGAAATTCAAGAGTTTGAAGTTAGTTACCTCAAATGTTGAGAGTAGTAGATTGTTTAAACAGTCCAAGGTTCTTTTATTATTTAGTTTACCAATATTTTTTTATTGACATGTATGAAGTTGTAATAATCAACCCCCAAAATCACACTTTCTGATCACCCAAATCCCAGAATGGGCAAGGTGAGAGCATGCGGTGCTTTGGCTTATAAATCAATGCTTGCAAATGAAACTAAGTATAATAATCTGCTAAAGAGCAGGCATCTGCTTTTTAGTAGGCATCCACTTATGCAATGGGAATTCACCACTTATTCAGTGGGTGTAAATACAATAAAGATATACAATGTCATCCACTTATTTAGTGGGAATACTCCACTTCTCAGTGGGTGAGAATAATAAAGAAAGGTTTATTTCTCCACACTGGCGGTTGAACCATCCAGGGAATTATTATGTGTTTATACAACATAAAATGAATAAGAATAATGAGCATCAGTAGAGAGCTCTATTATAAAAATTACAATATTCATCAAAGTTCCAAGAAATGTGATTTAACACCACATTATACCCTGCACAAGAAGGTTAATCAAGTTGCATAAAGACATAGATTATCAAAATTGGAATTCACTGCATAAGGTCCCTGATGGACAAGGCTGAAAACATATCTCTGATTTCCCATTATAGTACAGTTGCCTTGCATACCATATATTTGCCAAATGTGAAGGATCAAGATCAGAACTGCCCACACATCAATTCCATACGTCTTATTCATCATAACTTCCACACACCAACCATAGATGTCCCATATCCTGAAACCACTCTGCAAATACAAACTAATCTGCCCAGACTGAGTTGTACGGCTCTATACCTTCAAAATCATAACAAAATATTCAAACTTGACTAGAACACAAAGTTCTATATATGCAAAATGTTGTCCTGTCATAACAAAGAGAATACAACAACAAACTGTCCAAAAGATAGATGTTTTTTGCATTCATTAACAAATCATACCATTAAGGGTACGGACTGCACCAAACTGCCCTCTTCACACAAATTTTCAAAACAACATCATAATCATTGGAACACTCCTAGGAAATGGACAGCATTACATAGGAACTCAATGCATACAATATCCAACCAAACACTAATATCAAACTCCCAATAAACAAATTGATCACCTTGCTGGTACGGCCTTGACAATGTACAGCCAACTACGAAAAATCACAAAACACAATAATATACTCCAAAACAACTCCAAAGTTTCATATATAAGTCTCATCAAATCAATCCGGAATACCATCAAAACCTCTAACAATCAACATCAAACCAGAATATAACAAACTCTATGAAAGCACAATGACAAACTCTGTATGACCTTGCTCTAATCTCCGTCTTCAACACAATGGTGATTCCTGCATTGAAATCACACTCAACCTCAAGAGGGTTTTCGTCCTCAAAAGAATATGGAAGAACACTCAGGTTCAATCCGATAGAATAACAATACAAATCCAAGCATACCTCCCAAAAGAGCTCACTTCTTCTTTTATAATCACCTGGGAGTTACAAAACAAATCTTTCTTGAATTAGAGTCTTTTTTTTGCATTCCCACTTATAAAATAACTCTAATATCAAGTTATGTGCACACTTAAGTGACTACGGAAATAAAAATATAACATTTCCCTTTTTCTCCTCTAGACATAACATTAAGTCACTTTTAAATAATCCACCTTAGAGTTTAGTGCACAATAAATAAGAAAAGTAACCTGTTTAATTATCAAATAAAATAAACCTTATAACTCCAATTTGATAATTAAACCAAACTAAGAGATCAACCACAAATGATCCCATACCATCCACTAGCCCATCGGGATCATGCGATAGGCTAATGGCCCCATCTCTGACTAGGCTTGGAAAGGGGACATTACAGAAGTATGTTATCTTGTGCATCTATACATTTTATAATATTTTTGAATAGCGTTGTTGAGAATTTGTTTCACCAGACTTGTTCTTCCACTATGAGGAACTGTTGTGTCAAGTTTGGACACGTTTGTACCTATTTTTTGTTGCCAAGAAAGTTAGGATTTTTTATTTTATTGAAGAAATATGTTAGGAATAAGAGGTTGTAAAGTAGAATAAGTAAGGAGTTGAAAACATATTTTCTTTTTTGAATTGAATATTTCCATCTTTTCTATCAACACTTGATATTGGAAAGCTGTCTTTTTAGTGGCCATCATAAGTGCACCTACAATTCTAGTAGCATAATCATCTATGCTTGTGATTGTGTGATGGTGGTACTTAGTATGAAATTATAATCTTGGCATAGGTGTGATATGATTTTGATAGTGTTAGAGTGGTTCAAGATGAGCATACAATCTGATGAGCCTAGACATATACATGTTTATTTTCATATCAGACACTGCAATACTTTTTTATCTTTTATGGATTGGCATATTTAAATGCGTAATTAAATAGCTATAATTGCTTTATGAATGAATGTATGATGTGTTTGGTATTTATTTTTCAAAAGTAGAATCCTAATTGATTGTTGCTATAAATTTTGGTTTATATGCATGTGTGATTTTTGGATATACACAGCTGATGGACTTATAAACTAGGCACTCTAGATCCCTCTGGAGCTGCTCATAAAAGAGGAAACAATCAGCTCTAGATGGCTCCAGAGCACTCCCTGCACTATAACTGATCCTCCCTTCCTCAAGTCACCAACTGATCAACAGGTTCTGAACTAATCTCAGTCTCAACATGCACCATCCAAGGAACAAATCGACTCTAATTGCTTCATTAGTCCCTTAGCACCCATCTAACATTGACTCTTTATGCCCTATTTAGCTCCAGTTCAAAGGATAGGACTAAGTAATTGAAACTCTACTTTAGTTTAAGTTTTCTATAATTCAGGACCCGCCTTTTATATCTCCCGCCATCAATCAAGGATTTCCTTTCTTTGATTGAACTAATGAAATCTTCAACTCTTTAATAAGAAGTTCCTAGTTTTGGGAATAAGAATCAGAGTGAGTTCAGGTCTGGTTAAGTCTACATTCCAGATCAGTTTAGTCTATTAAATAAGGCTCATATGTATAAAAGTGAGCCAGGAAGGTAGTAGGGAGTTAGTCTTTTTCTCTATTTTTTAGTATTGTCTTCAAGAAACATTTTTCCTTCGCGTAAGCATATGCCCATTCGAGTTTCCATTACATGAGAATAAAAGGGACATTATCATGATTCGGTGTTATCTTAAGAGAATCCTTCCAGACGAGGTGTTGGGCCCACTCTACCTGAAGGAGTTCTTTCCTTAGAAGTTAATTGTTTTGTGAATTGAGGAAATATAATAATCAAACAAGCATTGTATTGTGGATGTTATTAGAGGAAGTATTGTGGCTTTGCACATTATCCTTTCTATTTACTTCATAGTCCTTTGTGTTTTTTCTCTATCAATCTAATCCTATTTCACTTGTGATTTTCAATCTTTGTGTTTAATTGAAAATTGCAAGAATCCTTTACTTGTGAAATTGTAAAGCTTTTGGTTAAAAATTGTGTAGTGTTTTTTTTGCAACGTCATTTTGGATCACACTCCATGATCCATCATCAGGAAGAGAATGAAAATGAAGTAAAATGTAGATTAGGTTCCTTAAAAAGAGAGAGAAGAGTTGACATGGAGTACAAGATTGGACACAAAGCGAAGGGATTATAAGTAGGAAGAGAAAAAAGAACCTAAAACTAAAATAAGTTTCAAAAATACAAGATAGAAACCTAATATTAAATAGAGAAATTAAAAAAAAACTATACACAGTTTTTAACCAGAAGCTTTACAATTTTATGTCATGGATTGTGGAAATATCATGTCTTCAATCCTTTAGTTGTGTTAATTTTTTTTTTGTAGTAGATAACTTTTATATAAAATATCTTATCTAGTGTAAAAGTGTTGAATTGCCTTGTGCCCTAAACCATGAAACAAAAAGAGATTTTAATTTTAGTTTGTTTGTACTGCATACTTGAGATCCTAGATTGTAGGTTGAAAGGGAGCTTTCGCTAATAATTTGAAGAACAATTTACTATACATGCTATTGCATCTTGTGTCACAATGTTTGGTGCAAATTAAAACACTAACATGTTTTAATAATTTTAAATACAGTGAATGCTAAATCTATGATTAGAAATAATAGTTTAGTGGCCCTTGGTCTATTGGTGAAGTTGCAAATCACAAAGAGTTCACGAGGGATCAAGTCTTGTTGAATGTATTGGTGTGTCTGAATGTATTGGCTCGACACTGCAAGGGATGATGATTAGGAATAATAGTTTAGTGGCCCTTGGTCTATTGGTAAAGTTGTAGATCGCAAAGAGCTCAAGAGGGATCAAGTCTTGATAAATGTATTGGTGTCTTTGAATGTATTAGATTGACACTACAAGGGATGATGATTAGAAATAATAGTCTAGTGGCCCTTGGTCTATTGGTGAAGTTGCAAATCACAAAGATCTTAGGAGGGATCAAATCTTGTTGAATGTATTGGCCTGACAATGTAAGGGATGAGACCAAGATTGCAACTTACACAATTAATGGATTATTTTGATATTTGAATGCATTGACATGACACCATAAAAATTGAGAGCAAAATTGTGACCCCACACCATAAAAGTTGAGTTCAGAATTATTCCTACACAACCAACAAATTGTTTACTCACTTCACCACAAAGAAAGAAAAACAAAAAAAAAACATACAATATTAGCGAAGTCCTAATAATTTTGTCTATGACAATGTGGAAAAAAGCAACCCATCTTTCCTTCCCACGATTACTATGCACATCATCAAATTCATTTGTCCCTCCCTTTGTCAAGTTATTTTTCCTAACCAACACATCTTCTGGAGTGAGGGCATTTTATCAACTACTACTCCAATAAGTTGAATTTAGTTTTTTTTCCAAAAAATCAATATAGCAATGTAATATATTTTTGGGATTTGTTTATGCTTTATTGTTCTTCCACCGCTTGGTTTTTGGGCTTTGAATGGGCTCCACTAGCACCACTCTTGGATCCTGTAGCTGTAAAGCATGCCAGTCAAGAATATGCGAAGCATCAAGATGATAAGGCTTAAGTAAAGACACATGAAATACGTTATGGATTCTAGCAAGAGCGGGTGGTAGAGCAAGTCGATAAGCTACAGGATTGATCACTTCTAGGACATCAAATGGTCCTACGAACCGAGGAGCAAGTTTGGATGCTTTGCCAAATGAAAATGAACTCTTCTGAGACTTGACCCTTAGAAAGACTTTATCACCAACTGAGAACTGTCTAGGCATCCTATTTCTATCTACATAGCTCTTCTGGCAATCTGAAGCTTACTTCAGTTTCTCTTTGATTAACTTCATTTGATCATCCATCTCCCTTAGCATGTCAGGACCAATCACTATTCTGTCTTCTACTCTATCCCAATTGATAGGTGTTCAACATCTACGCCCATAAAGAGCTTCGAATGGTGCCATTCCCAATGATGCATGGTAAGAGTTGTTGTATGCAAACTCCACCAGTGGGAGGTACTCCTCCCATTTGTACTGTTGATCCATACAATACATCCTAAGAAGGTCTTCTACAACCTGATTGACTCTCTCTGTCTGACCATCCGTTTGTAGATGATATGCCGAACTGAAATTCAACTTAGTCCCCAAGGTTGCATTAAGAGTTGTCCAAATCTGGATGTCATGCGAGTGTCTCGATCTGAAATGATCATCTCTGGCACTCCATGTAATCAAAAAATCTCCTGAACAAACTTCTTAGCTAAAATCAAAGAACCATCTAAAAGATTCCCTGGAATAAAATGTGCTACCTTTGTTAACTTGTCTGCAATCACTAAGATGACATCATGTCGATTCTTGGACATGTGCAATCCCTGGATAAAAACCATACTTATCACCTACCACTTATGTTCAGGGACACTGTGTGGGTACAACAATCCTGCTAGATGAACATGCTCAACCTTGACTCGCTGGCACTCTAAGCAATGAGCCACAAATTCCGTCACATCCTTCTTAAGTCTAGGCTAGAAGTATAGGGGTTTCAAACCTTCAACCATTTTTGTAACTCCAGGGTGCCCTGAATATGGTGCGTTGTGGATCTCCTTAAGCACTAACTTCCTCAATTCTCCTGAGTCAAGAATATACATCCTTCCCTAATATCTCAAAAGTCCATCTAACTCGATCACATAACCATCAAACTGATGATCTAAGGGGTCTGTTTCTAAAGCTTGTTTGACCCTTTCATAAGGCTCATCCCCCTGAAGATTTTGAATCACACTCTGTCTCAAATTGGATCTTGTGGTAACCATTGCAGCCAAATGTCTTCTCCTACTAAGAGCATCTACTACTCTATTCTCCTTCCCTTTTATGTACTCAATTCTGAAGCTAAGGAATTCTAACCATCTTCTTTGTCTTGCATTAAGGTTAGGTTGAGTAAATATGTACTTGAGCCCTAATTGATCTATCTTTAACTCAAAGGGCTTACCTAGAAGATAATGTCTCCACATCTGAAGTGCATGCACAATGGCGGCTAACTCAAGGTCATGTGGCACATAGTTCAACTCATACTGCTTAAGCTTCCTTGACTCATATGCAACTACTTGCTCATTCGGCATCAACACTCCTACTCCTAAAATGTCAATTATCACTGTAAAATGACCATTAGGATTAGGTATGGTCAAGATAGGAGCAGTTGTGAGCTTTTCTTTTAGCACTCAGAAAGTTTGCTCACACCTTTCTGTCCACTCAAACTTTTTACCTTTCTTTTGTAGCGAGGTAATTGGAGGTGCTATAGTCGAGAATCCTTCCACAAACTTCTTGTAATAACTTGCAAGTCCCATAAAACTTCAGACTTCTGTCACTCTAGGGTGCAATCCATTCCATTATCACCTTAATCTTCTTAAGATCAACTGCAATCCCTTCTGCTGAGATCACATGGCCAAGATAGTGCACCTTATCTTGATAGAAGGTACACTTAGATAGCTTACCATAAAGTTTTCGCTCTCTCAAGCACTATAAGACTATCCTCAAATGCTTCTCATGTTTTTCCACTATTTTAGAATATATCAATATGTCATCAAGAAAGATTAACACAAAGTCATCTAAACAATCACTAAATATGTTATTCATCAAATTCATGAAGGCTACTAGAGCATTAGTCAACCCAAATGGTACCACTGTGAACTCCTAGTGACCATAGCGAGTTCAGAAAGCTATTTTTGAGATGTCCTCATCCTTAATCCGCAAATGGTGGTAGCGGGATCTAAGTTTTATCTTTGAGAACACTGTGGCTCCCTTCATCTGATCGAAGAGCTCATCTATTCTTGGGAGTGGATACTTGTTCTTTATAGTAGCTTTGTTAAGTATCCTGTAATCAATGCATAACCGCAAAGTACCATCCTCCTTCTTTATGAAGATAACCGATGAGCCCCATGGCGACACACTAGGTCTAATGAATCCTTGATTCAACAACTCCTACAATTGTGCTTTAAGCTCATGCAATTCTGTAGTGGTCATCCTATAGGGTGCCTTAGATTAAGGATCGGTCCCTGGTAGCAAATCAATTAAGAAGTCAAATTCTCTCTTTGGTGGTAATTCTATCAATTCCATAGGAAATACGTCACAGAACTCTCTAAGGATTGGGTAGTCATTGAATGTCGATTACATTCATTGTCAAGGTCCTCAACTTGGACGACATAAATGGCACACCCTTTTCTCTTAGCCTTCTTTAACTGCATAGCCGAGATTTGTCTAAGCTCTAAAGGTCTCTTAGATTCATTAATCTCTACCTAATTTCCTAGGTCATCCAAACATCTAACAACCTTGTCTTCAAAGTTTACTAGAGATTTGTGCTCAACTAACCAGTTAATTCCCAAAATTACATCATAAGACTCTAAAGGTGCTACATACAGATTGACTTGTGTTTGAAAACTTGGGAGCTCTAATTCACGGCATGCTAGACATGAGTCTACTCTCTTCTCTGCTCTATTGTCATATTGTACCATCCAAGAGTTTTCCATATGCCCAGGTCTAATAGATAATTTAGATACTATAGGATCTACAAAGCATTTTGTAGCACCAGTATCAATCAAAATAGAAATAGGTAGTCCATAGAGCTTACCTTGAAACTATACAGGTGCAGCTTGAAAGTCAGCTTGCCGATTATCCACTAGGGCATGTATCTGATGTTGAGGTCCTCCTTGTTGATTTCTGTTTTCTCTTCCTGTTGATCTCTGAGGACATGAATTAGTGTAATGCTCTCCTCCACAAACATAGCATTCGCCCTTAGGTGCCTTTGGTCCTTCTGACCTATCTCACTGATTGTTGTTATGATTGTTATTGTTATTGTAATTTATTTCCTCCGTTCTGGTGTCCACCATTTCTGTCTTGAGAATTATTACCTCTCTTCAAATTCCTGATTTGTCGACCATTATTACCCTAATTATTAGTTTGATTATAATTCTACTAGTTATTCTGGGACCTCTTATTGGCAAACTTCACATCTCTCTGCTTATGGTAATTGGCTGCCTGATGTAGCTTCTACTCTTGTTTAATGGATTTCTCAAAAATCACATCCATAGTCAATGGGTTATGAATGTCTACATCTGCACCAATCTAGGGCCTTAAGCCCATAATAAATTTCTTGATTCTGAATCTCTCGTCTAACTAGTATTGTGGAACGTACTTAAGTAGATGAGAAAACCTTTCCCAATATTGGGTTACCGACATTCCTCCTTGAATCAAATTCTAAAACTCTGTCATCTTCTTGTCAAAGAAGAGCTGCGGTAACCATCTTTTCCTAGAGAGCTGCGATAACCATCTTTTCCTGAAGAGTTGCAGGAAAATTTCCCAAGTAATTTCACCAAGTAATAGTTTCTTGTCTTCCTTCTCATTGTCCCACCATGTTGCTGCTTCTCCAGTCAGCTGATAAGATCCTCACATAGCCTTAGTGTGATCAGAAAAATTTCAGAGCTCGAAGTATTTTTTCATTTCTATTAGCCATGCTTCAGCTCCATCACCAATGGTCCTACCATCGAACTTAGGAGGTGTGACCTTCTTGAGGTCCTTTCCCAACTATTCTGCAATCTTTCCTTGATTATTCACATTCGCTTCAACCTCAGGAATCTGTGCCTCAGCCCGTGGGTTCTCATTCTGTGTATCCACCCTCGGATTCTCATTACCCTAATTTGGATTTGCACCTCCTTGGTTTGGGTTTCCATTTGGATTCTTCTCTCTACGGTTCCCTCTAATTTGTTGCTCAAGGTTATCCATTCTCATACCCTGTTGGGTTAAGAGAGCAAGAATTTGATCCAATCTACCATCTTGATCATTATTTGCATCTCCACGATTCCTTTCATTTTGTCCATTGTTTGAACCACCACTTCGGTTGGTATTTCTTGTATCCATGATAACCAATCTGCATCAAAGTCGCACTTAAGGTAATAGTCCAAAAAAGTTCTAGTGTCAAACCTAGTGCTCTGATACCAAATGTAAAGTACACATTTCATCAGAAAAGTTACTGAAGTAAATAATCCACTTAAATACTTCATCTCAAAAAAAAAGTTAAATCTCATATACATGAATCAAATATAGTCATTAAATCTTACAAATCACATGCTTAATCCAAGTGTTACCACTATAAAAGAATATACAATGTCCATTGGCATTCATGCCATATATCATCCAATGATACTTACAAGATATAATAATCATGTATAATACAGGAATAATAAATCAAACAAACTCTCCAGTCGCCACGAACCCACATGGTCCTCTTGCGAGCTGAGAGACGAGAACATGACTCAGACACTTTTCCGCCCAACCATGAAGCAATTACACTTCCCCCGATCCCTTCATAACACGAAGGAAACCCAACGCAGCATGAAACGTTTAGCAACCTGGTAACAACTAGCATGAGGGAACACCTGATGCAACATGATGTCTAAGTGCAAATCTAAATGATGACATGTAGATGTCTCACAACAAGATGTGGAAGAGATATATATAAATAAAATTTGTTAGACAATATTCATCTATTTCAATGAATTCCTAGCTTGGGTAAGCATAAAAATAGTTTTTGGTCAAATCCCAAAAAGAGGAAAAGCCATCTCTATTGCTCACATTCGGCATCCTAGCCCAAAAGCAACCCAACAAGTATAACAAGAACAAGAAAGAAAACTAATCCCCCTATATTCCCATTCATGAATCATATCTATATGCAAGAAATAAACTGTAACCCAGTACCCATTTTAAAGCATCACATCAAGCAAGGGAACTAAGCTCATCAGAAGATGAGTATATTAGTACGTGCATGTAAACATAAAATAATCTCTTTTAAACAATGATAATCCTTTCTTTAATATTTCGCAGCGATTTCTATTTAACACTCCATAAAATAATAGAATGGTTTAAGCAAACATATATTTTCACAATCTCACTTGATGTTATTTTTATCATCACAATAGTATTCATTTTCTCCCCATTTTCAAGAAATAAAAGAATTATGTTGTCCACCAATATTAAGCAAATATTCGCATAGTTGATCAAGTAAGAGAGAGGGTTTACTACCAAGGTCATTATGCAATTGTATCAATCCCTCTATCTCTCTTCTTTTTACCATGATTCTAAATATAGCATAGATTTGTTATATTTTTGGACTTTTAACATCTCGGTAGTATATCTATTTCCTCTTGGCCGGTTTAAACTGTCTCACCTAAAATAAAGGAGACACATAAAGCAAAAAAAAGGGAGAGTGATTTGTTACTCAGGGAAACACAACAGTCAAACTGGAAAAGTCAATGCATGAACAGGAAGGAAGACCTTAGGCAGTACCGATTGACAAAGAATGGTTACCAACAGACAAGAAAGTCTTGAGAGATCAGGGTTATTCTAACGTTTAGAGATTAGAACTTTTAGCAAAAGATCTAAATAATGTATTGCAGAAACTCAGCAGAAAAATACCGTTTGTTCTGGCACCCACAAATTCTCTTCCTTTTCTGTGCTCCTCTTTATTCTCCAATCTTCTATCTCTATCTTACTTTGTCCTTTCTTCCTCTTGCTGTTCTCTCTCGGTCCTCTCCTTTTTTATTAAAAAAACTTATTTTATCTCTGTGCACGCCTAAAATTGGCGTGCCACCTCCCCTTTTTGAACAACCAGTCTTTTTGTTGAACTTCTAAAATCTCTTCCGCCATGCATGGCACAGAGCGCTGCTCTCTCTCTCCCATGAGCGCTCTCTCTCCCATGCCCGCGCTCAGGGCTTAAATTTGACAATTTATGACTGTATGCATGTATATATATATATACCTTTTACTTTTAAATTTTTTAATAGGAGTTATTATTTGTTTTTTAATATCCATTCTAAATTATATAATATATATTTTGTCTTTTTCTTTTAAAATTTTTAATAGGAACTTCTAAAAAATTCCCAAATTTTTAGAATTGTTTTTTATGAATATAATTATATATTCATTCTAAATTTCTATTTTTTTCCATTTATTTTTAAATGTTTTAATAGGAACTTCTATTATTTAAGAATTTCCCAAATTTTTAGATTTATTTTTTAATGATTATAATTATATATTCATTCAAAAAAAAATCCAAATTTCTAACTTTTTTCAGCACAACTCTCTAAGCTTGATATTATATATATATATATATATATATATATATATATATATATATATATATATATATATATATATATATATTCCTTTTATTTTTATATTTTTTAATAGGAACTTCTATTACTTTTTAAAAAAATCCTTAGATTTGTTTTTTTATAAAATATTGTATTTATTCTAGGCTTTTTCAATATAGCTTTCTTTGCTTTACATCAAAAATAGTGAAATAGAAAAAAATGGAAATAGTGATATTAAATTATTAATATGTCTAACTTGACATATAAAATTTGACTTGCATTTAAAAAAATTAATTGTCATGTGAGAGGGAAAAAAATTCCTTGACAGGCAAGGTGGACTGTCAAATTTAAGCCCTACCCGCGCTTGAAGGAAAATAGAACTAATACTTTTTATTATTTTTAAGATCATAGCAATTTACTCATATATATAGGTATACGATCGAAAGCAACTTTTAATTTATTTGCTTTTTAAAAATCTCTATATAAGTAGAGTACTTTATAAGGTAAAAAGAGAAAAGCTTACTTTTCATTTAAAGTAAATGCATGAGTTTCTTTTTATTTATTTATCTAAAATTTAAAAGAAAATAAGAGAAGAATATATATATATATATGGGGAGATATCTTTCTAAGATTTCAGTGCTTTTTGCATTTTCCATAGATTTTGTGATTTTCTACAGTTTTTTTCTTCAATTTTTTTTTGTTTTATTTTTATTGTCTATTTGTTTTTATTTTTTATTTTTTTTCCACAGTTTTTGTGATTTTCTCTATTTCCAATTTCTTTTTTGACTTTTATTTTTTATTTTTTAGCTATATATTTATACGAAAAAAATAGTGCTCTCATCTCCACCCCGTTGTGATTTAAATGCCTATCGGCATAATTATTTATTATTAATATTATATAGTAAAGAAAAGGAAATATAGTTTTTATTAATTAGTTTTATAATTTTAACTAATAAGTCACAATTTTTATTTGAAAATATAGACACACCTATATTAATTAATTTAATCATATTTAATATAAATGTCAAAACCACAAATTTAATCAATTGCAACTTATTTACTAATATCTATCTTTGTTTATTCAAGCAGGTGCGCAGGAGATATTCGCCAACATGGGTTATTATCCTCTATGAAGAAGGAAAACTTAATAAAGATATGACGTTATTTTGCCCTTGTCAAAGCATACAAAATCAACCAAAAACTAATATATCTAATTTGAATCGAACATTCACGCCAACCAAAAGCTCAATAAGATTTTTCCACAACACTCAACGAAGTCATTCAATATGTAGAATAACATGATGTTAACATGGTCTAAGTGGTGTGTGCAACATCGAGTTCTGTCCTTTCAGTTCTTGCCAAGTGGCTAAACATCTCTACCTCAGTCATGTTCTCGTCTTCAACGAGTACCTGCGCTCAGTCGCACTCCAAATCACATTAATAGGTCAATCCAAAAATCCATAGCTGAAGCAACATAAATCTATCATAATAACTAGATTTTCCTCAATTACAACGATGTACCTGTTAGGGTTACACAATTAACCATTAAGTAAAAACTATCAAGATAATAACCAATAGTAAAAGTAGTCACAAGGTTCGAGATGTGACATGAGACCAAGATTGCACCTTACACAATTAATGGATTATTTTGATATTTGAATGCATTGACATGACACCATAAAAATTGTGACCCCACACCATAAAAGTTGAGTTTGGAATTATTCCCACACAACCAACAAATTGTTTACTCACTTCACCACAAAGAAGGGAAAAAAAACAAAAAAACAAAACCATACAGTATTAGCGGAGTTCTAATAATTTTGTCTATGACAATGCGGCAAAAAGCAACCCATCTTTCCTTCCCACGATTACTACACACATCATCAACTTCATCTGTCCCTCCCTTCATCGAGTTATTTTTCCTAACCAACACATCTGCTGGAGTGAGGGCATTTTATCAACTACCACTTCAGTAAGTTGAATTTAGTTTTTTTTTGCAAAAAATCAATATAGCAATGTAATGTATTTTTGGGATTTGTTTATGCTTTATTGTTCTTCCACCTCTTGGTTTTTGGGCCTTTGCTATTGTATGTGTGGCCACTCATTATTATTGGGTATGCTTGGGTGTTCATTACTGTGTATCTCTAATTTGATTGTATGTCTCTATTTACTTTGACTTTGGTGAATGCATTAGCTATGAAAGACTGCTTCATTGCTAAACATCTTAGCTGATCTTTGATGATCCCATCTTAGAATTTGTTGTAGTTTTTGTTATTCCATTTTCCATTTAGAATAGCATTTTTGTATTGAATTGCATCTAGGCTTTTTAATTTTCATTTCCAAATTAATTTGGCTCATAATTTACTTGAACCTATGAAATTTATTTCCTAACAATTGTAATGATAAGGTGTTATCTAGTAAATTTTAAGATTAAAATTGAAGATCGTAGTTTTTTCATACTCGGTAGTAATTATCTAAGTACATTGACCACAAAAAGTACTATAGGGTATTTTTATCTCCTTTAGATGCTACGAAATCTAATTTTCATATCCTTGATTGTATATGGACCAGGCAAAGTTTTTGGTCATTGTTAAATGGTTTAAATTTAAATATGTTCTTGTGAAATGTGGTTTGCATAGCTCCTTTTGAAAGGATTTGGTTGCCCTGGATTTTTGTATAATATATAAAAATAAAGTCTGGTCATAATATGTTTGAAACATTGTCTATTAGAAAACAACATTCCAAAATGAATAAGAGAATGATTCTTCAAATGTTTTTGTTAAAACATGAAACATAAGTTGGTTCTTTAAATGTTTTCCTTAAAACATGAAATGTAACTATTGTATATAGGTTTTTGCTAGCTTCTTTTCTTAGGGGATTGTGATGCTTGGTTTCAAATGGTTGTACTATGGGCATGACAAAATCCTGTCTTAAACATAGAGAGTTCATGTAGAGTTAGATATGTAATTTTCTCCATTGAAATCCTAGTCATGAATATCCTTAACTCATTTTCCCTTTCCAAAGGTTGAATGCCCTATCTGTGGTTAATATTTGGGTCTTTGTTGGTCTAAGGCACTATCAATCCATGTACATTTTATTATCTTAAACCTTACCATGCCCCACCCTAAACCTTATTTCACACTACTTTCTATTACATTGAGTTCTCAATCATATCACTCCAAAATTTTTAGTTAATCAATCACCCTAGTCTCATGTAATGAAGACCAAGCATCTATGAAATCCTAATTTATTATATTTTTCTATCATGATTTGCTTTGGCTGTATGACTAAGTTACAAGGTTCTAGTTTCAGTTTGAGTTTGAGTTTGGCAATGATAAAATTCGAATCGAGTTAGGTAAGGGAAAAAAATTTGTGATTAAATTCACCTAGTATAAATTTGATTTTTTTAATATAAGTAATAAATCCACAAAATTGTCAAAATAATTTAACATTGTTAAATACTAATTTGAAAAAACAAAAACAAAATTAATTTTAAAAAAAACATAAAAATAAAAATATATTAGGTTTTTTTTTTTTTTTTTCTAAAAAAACTAAAAAATAAAATATATTAAAATTTATATTTAATATAACAAAATTTATTTAATTTTTTTTTATCCGTAAGAGTGAGTTTATTGATTAAAATTAAAAACAAAAATTACATAAATGGCCAACCATGGCCAGCATGCAGTAATGCAACAGAGGGGTGCAACAGAAAACCCCAACATTTATCAACATGATTTGGTGTGAGATTGCAAATCCATTTTAATCCTATTCAATTTTGCCAAGAGGATTTTCTTTTGCTTCTTCTGTACTTCTTGCCAATCTTCCCCATCTTCCTGCTTTTGCATTTCTATGGGGACCGCAATTTGAGGTGAAACCTGTGAATTGCTTCCACCATTCATTGTAGATGAATTCCCAACAAACGTTGAAGAAGAAACAACAAATGGGTTTGCGATTGAAGGCTGAGGCTTGACTTTTGACAGGCTGCTTGGTTGTTGAGGTTGCCTTTGAACCGGATATGTTTCTGGACAAGATTCCTTAGCCAGGTGTGTTGAGTCTTGCCCATTCTCAGACATTAGGGGGATAACAGGCTTCTAGGAGGGTACAGCCTTTTCCTCCTGTTGGTTATTTTCCCAGACTAGATGCTTATTCCCAATAATCCCTACAAAATAGCCATCATTGATCAACAGGATTCCCGGGCCAGGGGCCAACAGTATAGGAGATAGACTCTATAAATATCTCCTCTTCTTCTTTAGGCTTTGCAGAACCAAGGGGGCTATTCCCTATTCAACATCTATAAAATGCATCTATGTATTTGCTGGGATGTTGACACAAAGCAGATAAATCCTTTATTAAGCAGACCAAAACTGTGAGATAAGTGCAAAGGGGCTAGCTTTGGGCCTATGTTCAGTTGTCGACAGAGGATTTTGGATCCTAAAACTACTTCTAATGTCCTAAAGGTTTGTTTACGAAGTTTGAGTTTGATTTATATTTGGATGCAAAACTAGGACCTGGAGTGTAGCCTCAATGCAAGGCTAGATTGGTGCCTATCCGGGGCTCGGAGTCAGTAGACATACACATGTGAATTGTCAGCATAAACATATATCAAAGACTGGGTATCAAGGGGATTTTATTATATCTGCCTTATAGATATCTCCCAAAACAGAGTGTTTAGTCATTCATACTTAAAAGAATCCCTGCTGCAACATATTTTCTTAATGATTAATCTGAAACTTTTAATTTGTCCCTTGAACAAAGGTAGGAGATTAAACATTCAATACAGAAAACCCATATTCCTAAATCATAAATAACCATTAGTTATTTAGACTCAAAAGAAAATACAGCCACAACTTGGAGACAAATGATTAAACACATGCAATCAGTGCATTTCTCATATAAAACAGCATGAAACCAGTTAAATTATGCATGAAACACACAACATGAGACTCATAAACTCACAAAACTTTCAGGACAGGGCCACCAACTAAGTTGTATTGTATCATAGAGCCAGAAGTTTGTCCAATTTTCAACAACCAGCAAGTAACACAGTTTGGCTTTTTATACCAAGACTGTGTACCCGACAAAATTTATTACAAGGCAAATCAAAAATCTGCCAGATTTAATGTGTTAGGAATAGTGCTCAAAAACATTCAACGCTGTGGGGAGACAGAGAGGAATGAGCAGATGGAATCGGGATCCGCGCCGCCATTCAAGGACATTCATCTTCAAACGGGTTGTTGACCTGTCCATCATCGACCCATACCGCTGCAACCTTGTCATTAACGCTTTAGCTACCCACAGCCTCTCTGAAATGTAGCAACGGTGTACCATTGAGATTTTCCCGCTCAAAAACGGCCGCACCCGCTCAGGAAAAATCCATTGCTGCAGGCTCAAAACAAGGCCATCGATCAAAGAATTCATCGTTGGGATCAATGGTCAAAAAACATGCATAAAGAGTCACTAGCCAATGATATCGTGCCATGTAGGCACCTTAATTTTCTATCGCTGGCCTTTCGCACCTTTATTTTGCCCTTTTCGCCTTGTATATGCATGCCCAAAAGCATATACAAACACCTTATACACAAGTCGGACCTCAAATTTTATTAGAACAATTTGAGAATCGGTTCAAATCCGGCTTGTATCCCTTTTACCGCACATCAGCTTGTATATCAAAATATACAAGCGCTTTATACAACCCATGGACGCCAAATTTCATTCACTGCACCTTATTCCTTCATCGCGTCTGGATTGCATGTCTCTCCTTTTGCATATCTTCAAATGTATAACTGCATATACATTCGCCTCATACATACAAGGCAGATTTCAAATTTTAATGAGGCACTCGAAGTTGTTTTGAAATCTAGCTTGTATCTAGCCTTTGTACCTTTGCAATGTATATTGACACATACAAGTGCCCAATATACATGCAACGGACCCGAAATATTATTAACTTCATCTGATTTATCCCTCGGGTCCGGAATGTATGTCCTCTTTTTGTATATCGGCCTGTATATGCAAACATACAAATCCCCTAACATACAAGCAAGGAATCTTTTAGGATATGCGATATAGATTCCCTCTTGTATGTCGTCAATGTATGTCAAACATACATTCAACCTTGTATCTGCCTCTCTTGTATGCAGAATATACAAACCTGTTTGTATATGCCTGCGAGCCCTACCACATGTATCTCCCACTGCTTTGTATGTTGCCGAATATACAAGGCCCCAAGTATCTTTTCATTGTATGTGTCAGCGATGAACCTTTACACTGTAGCAGATGTATATTGGGCCCCCTTGTATATTTTTCATTGCATAAGACCCAATGTATATTGACATACATTTATTCCTGCACATACAAACACAGGATCTTCTACAGAATATTCCCTCAATGTATCTTCCACCTTCAACCCGATATGCAATTGAAAATGCATACAAGTGCAGAATATTCCCGGGAGTCTTGCGAAAGATTCCACTAACGTATATGCAACCTGATATACATTAAAACATGCATATAACTCAAATTTTCAACATTTTATGGAAGCTGATTAAGATTTCACAAGCCTGCCAACATGCAACTTGCATTTGCATATACAAGACTTAACATTTTTCATGAGTGCAACAGGAAAAGGCGGTAAAACACTCCATGCAGATGGAGGAACAATTTAAACCAGGGCACTAAGGGTTTGAAGAAACACACATAGGAATCTACAAACTTGAATCAAAACCCAAATCCTAGGTGAACACCACCACCTCCCTCACCTTTGTGGATGTTATGATTGAGTAATGATGAGGTAGAGCGTCCTTCCACCAGGACTACTAATAAGAATTTTTAATGATTCTGGAGCAGGAGTTGGCCATATGGCATGTATCAAAACACTTCTTGCATCGGAAGGGTAAACCTTTGTAATCTAGAAGCTACATCCAACTGCAATCCGTAAACTTGAACATGATATCTACGGGGGGATCACTTGTTACATCAATGTCTACAAGGATGCGAGCAAAGGTTGTGTGAGTGAAATTGGTTGTGTCTGAATCCACTGCTAGGAAACTTCCCAGAGAATCACCAATTGCTTGAAAATAGTCTGAAAACTAGAATTGCAACGGAAGGTTTAGAAGACAGATCCAAACAGGTTTTATAAAGAAAGATACAGTAGCCAGGTTAAAATATGGAAACCATGGTTTAAGAAGGAGGATGCTTTGCCCTCAACACCATCTTTCTTGCAAAATGGCATCCCTATCCTGAATGCAATCAAACACCACAATAAAAAACCCTTGAGCACAGGGATAGACCTCTACATTACCTTTGAGCGTGGGCAGCCATGCTGATGATATCCATTCATGCAGGTCTGGTAATTTTGGTCATAGGCAATTGAACTAGCCAATCAATCCATTGGAGTTAAAATACTATTCACCAACGTCAACCTCCTTTCTAAGCTTTTCTGAAAAACCAGAATAGGTGAGGAGGATGCCTTCCTAATGCACATTTTTGGGTAGTTCTTGGGGGTTCCATTCTCAATAGAAGCCAAGTTGTCCTTCATAGGGTGAGCATCCCAAGCTGCAGACTTAAACTTTTTCCCCTAATTTGAACCAACAAGCATATTGCAGAAGGACAGACTATGCCCAGTTTTTTAGTCCGTCGAACCCTGAGAGCCAGCTGTAGGGCGAAGAGGTGTTGAATCGCCCACGCAGAAGTTTTCTATGCTTTGATGTTCCAAAACTCTAGCTAATATAGGGCACACCCTTGGCGGAATTGAGGTCTTCACATCGTTTCCTGGCAACAGAACCCCCTCTATGGCAAGGAGAAAGGGCATGGCAAGATTAAAATTGCCCACTAAAGAAGTGCAGACCCACGTCGAAGTCACAGTGAGGGAGGCAGGAGCGGAAGCCATAGGAGTTGGAGAATTCACAGAAGCGCTCAACATTGCTCGAAATTTAAAAAGGTTATTATTATATTATTATTCCAAAATTTATTTAATTTTAAAATACTAAATTTTATTTAAAAAACATAAAAATATAATAATTAATTAAACATACTACTTTGATATAATAATTAATTTATTTAGTAAATAAAACATAAAATAAATCAAATACAAAGCATTGTAGGCTTCTTGGATGGGGGCAACCTCCTTATTAGTTCTTGCCATGGAACTATAGCTGAGGGGTTGTTTTTAACCTATGATTAAACTCTCCACTCTTGGCAAATCATCAAGCATATTTTGTTGTGGCTAATCTTTGGTCCTAAATTTCAAACCGAAACATGCGCGAAGGATAACAAACAGAAGATTTGGTGAATTGTTATTCGCACCAATTTAGGGCTGCAGGATGTCAGAAAAGCCCAGGGATTTCACAAGGCGAAAGAAGGCATAAATTTCAAGATAAAAGTTAATGTGCTCTTCCATTCCAATGACTTGGCACATTTATAGTTTATGTTTACTATGTTTTCAAATTTGACAGACACCTATGGCTATGCATGGAAAGGTCTAAAATGCTAGACAGTAGTGGGCAGCAAAAATGGGTGGTATATTAAAAATATAGGCAATAGCAGAAGTGCATAGATATTTTCGGTTGAAACAAGAAATTTGGGAGTATTCATTCCCACTGGCTCTTGTTCATTTGCCATTCTTCTTAGAAATACAACACCCACACCCACAGGAAACCAAAGACGCAATACCCGTTACTGGAATCAATTTCCCCTTTCCTATAAAAATAGTTAAAATTTGGCAAAGAAATCAGATTTTTGCTAAGAATTTTGTTAGATTTTCTGTCATTGTCGATGTGTCATATGCGTGCTAGGATCAAGTCATTTAAAATATCTGTTGACGTGATTGAAAATTTGTGGCTGACAATGAAGTGAGTGCATTCATGCCTTTTTCATCTAATCGTTGTTTGGCTAGTGTGGATTAAGTCAAAGACACATCCATCTACCACCTCTGCTGCATCATTTCATTTCACTTGCAAAACCAGGTACTTTATCTTCTTGTCTCTTTTGCTTTGCTTGCTTAATTCATTTTTGTTGTCTTTACTCTTCGAATGCTTCAATATATAATATAAACAATTTATTTAACCACCATATACAGTTCTTTTCATGCTTTTGTTCATTAAAATTTTATATCCATTTGGCCAATTTTTAATAAGCCAAGCCAATGGGTTGTTGGTGTCAGGCAGGATCTGAAAGAGACCACCTGGAGAAGCTCCCAAGGCTATACAGATCTTGCACAAACACAATGGTTACAGGCAAAGGTGCTAAAGGCTTGCTCATAGGGAAATCCTCCACCCTTGCTTCTACTTCTGCTTTTGCCATTAATAATGATAATAATTCTAATACTAATGACAAGGCTAACAAGAAAAAGCCCATCTCCCTTTCATCTCGTGCAGGCCTCCAAGTTTCTACTTGTTTTCAGGGCTCAGTGTTCCTTGTTGTTTAGCTTTTAAATATATTTAGCTTTTGGTTTAAGCATGCATGGGCTAATTATTCTTTCTTCAAGAACCTATCTATTTTCTTGTGTGTCTAGAAAATCGTATCTTATTTGTAAGCCTTTCTTGCTTTATTGCATATCCTTTTAGGCTTCCCATATTAAGTTTGTTCTTATTTGAAAATGCCATCATATCATCACTTTTTCATGGTGGTCTGATTTTGTCTTGGTATTTGTTCTCTTCTCTCTGATACCTAGTAGATGGTGTTGCTTTTCATGTAGATAATAATGGCCCTTCTCGTAAACCAGGAAAAAAGGTCTTTTGCTTGTTAAGGCATTTTAGTATTAGCCTTGTCTGGTTTGCATGGGAACATAGTGCATCATGCATGTGTTCTAGATGTAAATGCTTTGCATATAATAGGTCTTCCTTGTTTGTAAAGTTTTGCATTTAGTCTTAGCTTTCTGCAATCTATACTTGGAAAAAGTGTTGTGGCACATTATTTATTTTAGACTCTATGATTTCACATTTTTAGTTGAGAACAGAGCTTTTTTATAAGCACGTTTCCTATATGATTTAATTTTCTACCACCCCGGTGAAAGTAACTGCTTTTAGCATTTAGACTAAATGGAGTATTCTTCTATGTACTCCTACATTTAATTTAAAATATCTGCTAGATGCAATGTTTCTATGGAAACTAAAGGCTCTAGATACTCCTGACCTTAAAACTTTCAAACTTGTCTGTAATGTTAGGCTTCCTTATAAAAATGCAAGATGGTAGTAATGGCTTTACCCAGTTTTGTCGGATGTTGTGTTCTAGATGTTTTTTTCTTAAATTAAGGATGTTTCTTTTCCTAAGATTTTGAGGTGATTGATTTCTATCTAGGAAGAACAATAGGTCTTTCCTCATAAAATGAATTCATAAATGGAAGTCATTGGTGTTGTTTTCTCTTTACAATTTTTTATGGCTTGACCTTTGTTGTTTGCTACTGACGTAATCTTGGAAGGTCTCTGCCTTGTTAGAACATGTTGAGATCATTCTATTGTATACCAGGATTCTAGATTTTATGCTAAAAGCTTAAGGAAACTAACACACCTGACTGGCAAGGTTATCCATCTTTTGAAGGTATTGTAGTAGGATGTCATATGTGTTGTACTTTGAGCAGGTTTAGAGGCATCCCTATGTGCAGTGTCTATCAGGCATTCATGATGCAACATCTGCATCGATGGTGACATATGTCTATTTAGCCCCCCACCATCCATCAATGCTTATATGCCTGACGTAATTATTGGTCCGAATGGCAGAGGGTATTATCATCCATCGCCAGATGCTGTCACCTTTAACAACTTAATTCGAATTTGCTCGCGCTCCATTACATTATTGTTAAGTGGCTGACTAAGGGATAAAATTTTAGCAAGACCAAATAAAAGCCAGGTCTGTAGACTGCATGTTCTCCATTATAGTCTTGACTGGGGCGAGAGATTGAACCGAAGCTTCTCTCCCATTTTATAAAATCAATTAGAAATGGGTATAATTTGTTTATCAGTAACTCCTCATCTCTCCCATTTCTTGTTTATGTGTAAGTATTTGGCCATGGAGAGGAACTGTGGGAGGGGGTTTTAATGAGCAAATTTGAGAAGACAACATTTGTTAAGCAAGACGGTCTATTTCAGAGAAGTCGCTTGTGGGGATTTTATAGAGGAGGCCTTTTCGAATGTAGTGGACGAACATCATTTGTAAATCTAAGGGCAATAGTTTAATCTGTTGATCGCTTTGAGATGGAGTGGCTGGAAATACAACGTGTTTTCTAGTGACAAGAATCATTATACTGCCTTGAAAATAATCAGATATCCATTACAGGATAGAAGAAAATAAGCTTTTGGATGAGTGAGCAATTAGGTTTTTTGGGGCATTCACTATCCTTCGGCGGTCCAATATCCAGGTTTCACTGCTGATTATGACTTTCTATTTGTTTGATTATGATTGTGTGTTTGTTTGATGGCCATTGTCATTACCACTAGAATTTGTGTATTCATCCACATAATTTCAAGAAAAAAAGAAAAATCTAGATTTCAAAAACTGTGCAAAATGTGAATTCAAGAAACCCGACGGTTACAATAAGCAAAAATTTAGTATAAGCCTCCAACTTGCTGATAAGGTATGAGCCCGGTGCCCACCCAGTACTTCAAAACCCATAAACAAGTTGCCAAGTTTGATTACAATTAGGTAGGAAAGGCCCACCAAGTTCGATAGAATCAAAAAAAGTTGCATGATCAAACATTGATTTCTTAGTAGCTTAGGTTTTAAGAAAACTCTATTTCTACACATAGTTTTGGTTAAACCACTTTATTTGAAGACCCAATGTTTTGAAAAAGAATATTTTTATATTAATATATTTCAAATAGTTTGGAATGAATTTAAAATTTGTTTTTAAGGATATTATTTATTTATATTTATTATGTTAAAACTATGATATTTAAAGATTTATAATTGTGGTGGTGAAAACTATATGTTGGTATTTTTACTTTTTGTTTTGAGTTTATATTGATTGTGTTGTTCTTAATGTAATTCCTAGTATATAGGTGGTCTATTTCAGCATAAAAGTTGGTAAATACCTAAACCTCACCTAATTCCATCTACATATATCTCTAAGAATCAGTCTCGACTCTCAGTTTATTTATCTGTTGCCTTAGGTCAAATATGTAGGCATGGAATTCACCTAGTTCAATTTCATGGGTGTGGAAATGACCCTAGTACTTGAAAATTTAAATTTAAATAAAAAAACTTAGAAAATTTAGAAAAATCAAAAGAATAAAGGGAAAAAAATAATGTCCAACAATGAAAACCATTCTCATGGCGCCTTGGGCAAGTACCATGATGAAAACTCATTAGTGGGCATCATGCTTAAATCAACTGTCTATGTGAAACTTGTACTTGGAGGCAACCTTCTTCCATCATGACATCCCATCATACCTATTCGCCATATCTGCATCACCATTTCATCGTAATCAATCCATCCACACTTCTCACTTTCAACCTTGACAAGCACAGGGGCAAGATCTTGAAACATGCTTTGGACACTTCTTCATATATCCAATCTTCCATCTAGTAAATATACTTTAACATATCAACACCATCTTCAATCAACATTGTAGAGGTCCTCTCTTGAACCCCTCCATCAAACCATCTCCCATCCATCCCTTCTTAAATACTGCATCTATCCCATATTCAATATTGCATCTATTCCCTCCACTATTTACAATCCCTTGATCCTTCCATCCCATCCACCCATCATCCTTGTCCCTAGACTTGGCTTTGCCTTGTTATTGGTTACAACATTGAGGCAACAATCCCATCTAGTAAAATAAGCAAAAGAAGTCCTACCCTAAAGTCATCCCTATGAATGCAATCCATCCAAATCCATAGCACAATACAACAAAACAATCCTAGCAACTTAATCCAAACATTGCCAGAAAGTAGAAAATCCACACAAATATCGCTAGGCAATCTAGCAAATTATCCCAAAGCATCTATAGGTTTTGTTCCCAGCCTTGCTACAAGCCTTGCTTAGTTCTAAGAAACTCATCATCATTAGGATATATAGTTCACAATCCTTGCATTGTTTCTAGGATATATCATTCCCATGTCAACAATGCTATCATCATAATCAATCAAACTTAGTTTTTAGATTGACCAGGGGAAAATTTTGTTTGTCTTTGTTTGTGTGTTTTATCTTTTCGTTTTACATCCATAGTGGTCCTTCTAGCATATTGCCATAACAATATCATGATCTTCCATATTATGGTGCCATAGGTCAAATGCTTTCTTGTGACCTTTTCTTTTGGGTCTATCCTTCACACAGTTGGCACATCATCATCATGATCCCTTATATCATGATGCATAAGGCTAGTACTACAACAAACGTTGTCAGGTGCTCTCTACATCAAAATTTCCTTCCTAGCATGTACCTACCATCAACCATGCCTAATTATCATTACCAATATCCTCATCCATACACCTCTTCCCACATATCATAATTTCTTCAATCCCCATGCATCTAACCATTTTCTCCCCTTCTATTTATCTAACTCCCTCTCATCCATTTTTCATCCCTTCAGACCTAGCTTTCCTTTCAAGAGACCACCCAAATCCCTGTAAACCTGCTTTCTCTCTTGAGGGGGCCACTTCCTAACCCTCATTCTTCTAAATGATGTGGGCATCCTACCACTAATTCTATCTCACCAAGTGTCTATACTTATCTTCTTTCAAACTATGCCACTTCTCTTAGTCATAATGCTATTTGAAAGAGGGGAATTTAATGTACACACTTAGAATCTACTTCCACATTTCAACCTAACATTATCACGCCTCTATCAATCCCCATCATTACCCAACATCAAATCTTCACTAATTAATTAAATAAAATTATTTAATTAATTAGGTCATCTTTCCTCTAATGATTAATTAAATAAAGCATATTTATTTAACTAATCAAACTAACCCCTTCAGTAATTAATTAAATCATATTAACCTAAACTAATCTTCCTCCAAATAATTAATTAAATAAGACATGCTTGTTTGATTAATAAGCTAATTAGCCTCATTCATTTTCTTTCTAATCAAATATTCAAGCCCTCTTTCACTACAATCCAAAAAAATCTTCCCTTCAATCCTCACCATCCATTTCAAACTCCAAATGCATCTTGACCATTCATCTTCACACATGTCTTCTCCACCAATTGTCTCTTCCTCATGCTCCATGTGTGAGTCATGTAGTTTGGAACAATCCTCATCCTCATCTCAAGATTCAATCTCCTTCATCCACTTGCCCCCTCCACATTCTCCCACATGCCTGCATCTCCCCTCTCCATGTAAATTATGAAAATCTCCTCCATCCATTAAGTCCTTTCATATCCTCCTTCAACTTATCATGAGGCTAGCTAGCACATCCATGCAAGGCAATCCTATCCCTTCATCCAATGATCAAATCCCAACCCTCCATGTCCATGGTAGAAAGTTTATTTAAGGAACTCTACCCAAAGTACAATCAAACAATCATCCTTGAGTAAGTACATGATGCCAAATTTAGCAACTTCAAGCAAGAGAACAACCAACATACATTACATAGCATATCAATTCATCTTGGAGCACATCCCAAATATCATGGATGTATAATGCTTATGTTTATGTGGTACTTGCATGTTGTTTATTTCCTCCATTTTTTCAAACTAAAAGTGTTTGTTTATTTGAATTGATTTTCTTGTTTGAATGCACTTAAACCTCATTATTTGTTCAAATTTAGCAACTATAGAGATAAAAGAAAGTGTCTCCATAGGAGCTTGCCTTCAAGTCAAGCCCCTATTTTGGTCTTTCAACCTCCATGGGTAGCTAAAATAGAAAAATGTAATTAGAGAGTCTTTTCTCTGACCTTCTATGCATCTAGAAAAATAAGAAAAAACTATAAATGAATCTATAGATGTAAAATCCTTGGTCTATGGGGATGAACACACTAGTGTGCATGTGTGTGGAGATATAAAAGATGGTGATAAAATTCTCAATGTGCCAACAAAGGAAGCTTGCAATGATAACAATAACAATGATAGTGAGCATAAATAAAAATGAAAACTTGAACAATACCACATGTAGATCACAATGGTTGTCCTCAATGAAGATAAAATCTCATGAAGACAATTTTGGATAAATAAGAGTGCTCAAGAGTGTTGTACATTGTTGTAGAGTGCGAGAAGATATCTTGAAATAGTGTATGAGATTGGTAGAGAATGATAAATTTTCAAATAAGAGATAGATTGGAAGGTGAGGAGGCATTATAAGTGAACAAATTATTGGGATTCACCTAACATATCTAATATACTTAGTTACATTTGCATGCACAGGTGAAGCAAGACCTAGTGAACATAGAAGGAAACAACCATTATAAGACTAAAAAATTAGAGGACTCTAGTGCATTGCATGGATGTTCATGTGTCATGCCAGTGTCTAAGTATAATAAGGCTAGATAAAACTTGGCAAGTCAACAAAACAATGGATTAACACAAAAAAGACATTTACTTACACCAAAAAGTTGGGACAATACAAAAACACAATGTGATGTTGGCACCAAAAGTAGGAGAAAGGCTAGGATATGGCTAAATGTGTTGGAATTGGTTCAGACAACTGAGAGGGGGAGGGGGTGAATTAGTTGTCACATAATTTGAACAATTCTGACTTTAAACCTTTTTACAACTTATAATTAAATTAGTGATATGAACATTTCAACATCAAACATAACACATGAGCAAAAATCATAAATAACACAATTGACACCAAGATTTTTGATGTGGAAACTCGGTTAAGGAAAAAACCACGGCGAGGGTTAACCCACAAAGATTATACTCTGTTAAAAGTATTACAAAGAGGAATGCACATGCATTCGAGCTCACTACTCAAAAGAAGGCTCACTGCCTATGAAAGAAAATTACATTTGAATTGATAATTAGCATCTACCAATGCAAGGATTCAATTTCGGTTAAGCACAAAATACTGACTTGATACACTTCATCCTTACTCTGCGTTGTTTACTGTTATGCTAACATCTGAACCTTAGATCTCTACCTTTTTCCTACTTATTCCTTCATCGCATCTCACATACACCAAAATCATTCAAATCCATCAACTAGCATCCTGATCTTCAACCACTTTTCAGACAGCTTCAAGAACACTTAGAACTTTATTGAAGATTCTACTATGTCTGTTAAATCCATGTACAACTTGTAACGCGGACCAAAACTTGCATTCACAAATCATCATTCAGGTCAGCTACTATTGCTGATCATCACAACTTGTCCAACCAACAACTTCCATACATCCGGAACCAAGATCAATTACAAAGTCAACTTGTTCTTCTTCTGTCTGCTCTGTCAAACTATTAACCCGATACTCAGATGCTAATAACTTTTGAATCCTTCATCACCAAAGGCCAAAACTCTAGATTTAGATTATCCTAACAATGCTTATGACTCCCTCAAATCAGCAACAAACTCTGATTTACCACTGGAGAGATCCAGACCAAAATATCAGACCTTGTCACCTGCTCTGTTTCTGACTTCCCAGACTTAGATAAATTCTAATTTTGACTTCTGGTATGAACAAACTATGTTATGCATATGTGTGGAATAGTCTTAGTTGCCATCAATGACAACAATTGTCATGTGAAGCAGTGTCTCTTGCCAACAATCTTCCCCTTTGGCATTGATGGCAACACTTAGTGAAAAATGACTAAGTGTTACTCATTTAGTCCCCCTTACTCTATACTCTTATGCTTCTCCATTGATTCTGGAACTCCCCCTTTGCTAGATTCCTCATTTTTCACTAATCTTCACTCCCCCTTTGACATCAGTGGCAAAGGATGGGGTCTGTAAGCCAAAATTCTAGCAAAAAATTTGTAAATAATGTCACATATTTACAACCAATCATTAAGTTATATTTACATGAACTTGAGAATGTCTGCAAAACTTTATTTCAATTGCTCAAGTTTAGAGTCCCAAGTTCTTTTCATGCCATTCAAAATTGAGATGTGTCCATTCAGTAAAAATGCATATGCTTTTGCCTTTGTTAGATCTGAAGGATCACTTGTCTGAACTGCAGTCTGAACTTCTGAGAAGGCATTGGGGGCAATCAATCCTCAGAGCTCACACATTCTCTTCATAATATCACCCTTTTCTTTAACAAGCCTCTTTATCTCATCAGTCAAGATGATTACTTAACATTCCTGACTTATAGGAGAAATTGTTAAAGGATCAAAATTTTGAGATAGATTTGACAACTTTTGTTCTTGCTCCTTTATCTTCTTCTCAATATCCTCACTAACTTTGGACTAGGATAGACAAAACTTGTATATATCACCTCCACCACTTAGAGCATTTTGAATACTCTTTATACTAATACCAAGTATCATCCTATCATACCCTATTAGGCTCTTTATTTCACTAAATCTCTTATCCAAAAACTCATTCCTGACTTTAGTCTCTGCAGACTTCTCAAAAGACTCAAAATGTGTACTTACAGAGTTTACATGATTCTTCAGATGTCTGGAGGGAGATACAGATGGAATCTTTTGGAGGGTGGGCATTATCTTCTCTAGTACATCGGATGCAAGGCTTAACATCTCACTATCTTCTAAGTGAGATTTCAACATCTTTTCTCTTGCCTTGGCTTGTGTAAAAGATGTTATCTTCATTATTTGAACCAGAGAAAGAGCATCTAGATTGATCGGTCCTTGAAACAACTCTGGTTCATCAAACTCAAGCATTTCTGTACTCAGAAGACCTTTTACTGCATCTGCAGTGTCTCTTGCTACAATTCCTGAACCACTTTCCTCCCCTTGAGATTTCTTAGCATCGAAATTTATTTGTGTGGGTGCATTAACATTTGCACCATCTTCTTCTGCCTTGTCTTCTTTACCCTCCTCTTTCTATTCCTCTACTTCACCCTTTTCTGTATCATCTGTAGGGGAAATCTTTTATTTGTCTTCACCACTTACTACCTGTTCCGGAGGGCTTTGAGTAGCAATATTGTCTCCTTTTCCGAATTGACCAGGTAGAGTTAGAGTATCTTCTACTTCATCAGTTTTGTCTACCATCTCTGTATCTTCTTTGTTTGTTTTCTCCTCTTCCGGAATAAGGGAGTCATCGACTTCAATTTGTTGCTCACTGATATTTACTTTTGCAACATTCGGCATTGTCTCCTCATAGGTTTGCTCCGGAGGATCTGGAGTATCACCTTGGTCATCATTTCCTTTTTCAATCTCTACTTCTAGAGCTTCTTGTTCTGGAACTGAAGGATTGACTTCCTCAACTTGTTCCTCTGAAACAATATAGTATTTATCTTTGTCAAGAGCCTTCCTCAAAATTTCTTCTGTTTCCTTTACAACTTCCTCAGTTTCACCAGGCATTAACTTGTTCGTCTAGATCTTGCTTCTGAATTTATCCTTAACTTCCTTGAGGATTTTATCAGCTTCTCTTCTGGTCATTACTGGGCACAGGGTGGAGAGAACATATTCTCTAAGTTCTATGTCTTTCTCCTTGGCAGCTTCCTTCCTCATTTCTAGTATTTTCCTTAAACTTTTGGGAATTTCTTGCAAAATTTCTAGTAGAGCTCTATTGAATTTATTCAAGTACAGGATGGTGGCATCCTCCAAGATTTTCTTATTTGCTTCATCAAAACTATCATAATATATTCTGATAGGCTTTAGATTCCCATGAACAGTATTTGATTTTACAATTTGATCAATAGTCATAGAAACCTTACCTTTCTCTTGCCTTTTACTTGCCTTTTTTCTTCCGGAAGGCTGATCCTCAGAAGCCTTCGAAGTCTTTCCTTTCTTAGATCTTATCTCTTTAACTTCTTCATCTGTTTCTGTTTCCTCATTATCTTTTGTACTCTTGTAGGCTCTTGTGGCCTTGGTTTTCTTCCTCTTTCCTCCTTCATTGGATGGTGTGGCTTCCGGTGTCTTAATAGGAATAAACTTGGATAATTCTGAGACAGTTGCAGAGCTTCTTGTTTTTCTTGAAGAGCTAGGTGGGACTTCAGCTGCTGGCTCACTTTCTGTCCTTTCTTTGAAGCTTTCTCAGCTCTTCTCTTCATCTCCTCAATCCTTTCTTTATTCTTTCTTACTGCTTCTTTGGTGATGCCAATACTCTCAGCATACATTTCAACTTGCTTCTGCACTTTCCTTTTAGTCTCTGGCTATTTGAGCTCCACATGTAATTTTAGACTTAGCTCCTTGTATGTTCCAAATCTTTCAATAGATGTGTATTTTGACTTGCTTAGGAGATGTTGAGCATACATGTCCAAGACTCTTTCATCAACCTCACATCCCATAGGCATTATCCATACTATCCTAGGTTCCACAACCTCCATCAGGCACTGATCAGTGTCAACCATAAAGCATGATTCATTTTCATATTTCTTTACAACTAACTTAGGGATTCTTTCTCTTGCATGCATCATACTTTGAAAGTTTTTGAAGTAACCCCATATAGCTATTTTTTGAGCTTGGGAATCACCAAGGCTGCGTAGGTGATCTCTTATTTGCCATGCTACTGGCCTGTCATTTGTTCAATGCACACCTTGAACTCCAGGCACTTCATTCATAAAATAGAAGAATAGACATATAATCAGGGAACCATACTTGAAGGTATTTTTCTTGTCTTTCTTTATTTTGCTTAGATTCTCAATCAACTAATTTTGTAGCAGTTCACAAAGGTCATAATCAACATTCTCCTTCAACATTTGGTAGGCTACATATATTGCAATTCCGCAGATAGAATTTTCCCTGCTAGAGTGGTAGACTTTGTAGCCAATCACCATGGAGGCAAACTTAACATCTGGTTCTATGATGTCATTTATTGTCATTACTCTTTTATCAAACTTTGCACCGGTTGCATCAATGACAATTTGGTTTTTCATAGACTTTAACATGGGTAATCCACCGGTTGAGTTAAACCCAATCACAATTCTGATGACATCTTTGGAGATCTTGAATGGTTTCAGCAGCCATATGAATTCATCATGCATTCGACTTAATACATATCAAACCCATTCGCTTTCATTAAATGTCAGGAATTTAATCACTTTAAGAAAGTGTCTGCTCTCTAGGGTTTCAAATTTTGATTTCAGTTAATAATTCTCATCTTTTAGATGATTTTCAAACAATTCAAGTAGTTTCAAATTCCCAAATTCTTCTACATTGCAATGTATATATGCTCTAATATCTTCAACATGCAAAACCCCATAAGGAACACTGGAGAATGCACCTAACGGTTCAACTTCAACTAACTTGTATGGATGCTTCTTAAATATGGGTCGGGGCCTTTCAATTACATCAACAGCTAGAGGTGTAGCCATCTCAACTGATTTTAGATTCAAGGCTTTACAGAGAAATACCTTTTTCTTCCGCGAGGTTAGGGTTGATCAATTACCAGTTGAATTCGTTCTTTGTGCTTTAATTTCTAGATTTGCAGCTCAGGTGCTATTCTTGTTATTTCCTTCGAATGCAAAGTGATTCAAAAGCATGACCAAGTGACCTTTTATCCTCCACAAAACCTAATTTGACATTGTAATAAATGCATTGCCCTAACTTCATCTAGTTGCTTTGTTTCTTGAACAATTCTTCATAAATTACTCTGCAAATTTTAATATCAACATTTTTCTTTCCGGAAATCCTTCCAAAAGTTCTGAAGCAATTGAAAATATCTTCTCTCATTGTACCATATCCAGGCACCCACTAGCTGACTAGGGGAATTTGATGTTCAATGCGGCTCCCCCTGACCCAGAGCTCCTAATTTAATTCCTGGAGGAATTATCATCACCGAATTCCGATGCGGACCCATTACCATTGTTTTCTTGACCCATGTCTTGCTCATTTCATTTTGGATCTCATTCACATCAATTTTTTCTTTGCCTTTGTCTTGTCTCTGCTCATCCAATTTTCTGTTTACTGGACCCCTTCTTTCATTAATCCTGCTTCTACAAAATCTTGTAATATGACCAGATTTATTGCAATTGAAGCACACAACATTTCTTTGCTTATATACTTGATTTCTTCTTGATCTGCACTGATTAGCCATGTGTCCAAATCCATTGCAAGAAAAATAATAGCCATTTAAAGAATTGCCATTAGAGTTATTCATTATCATACTTCTACATTCATTGGATCTGTGACCATACCTCTTGCACTTGAAGCATTGACTGAAGAAGGATGGACCATTTTGATTTACTCCGGTTCTACACTGAGTAGCTTTATGACCAAATTTATTGTAGTTGAAACAATTTCCATTGAAGGATGGATATCATTGAGCATTAGGCTGTCTTACCAGAGGTCTTCTGGGTCTATTTTTCCCATTGCTTGGTTGAAAATTTCTTTGTTCGGATCCGAAGCTTTCACCTTTCTCATATCCAAGACAATGCTTGTCATCAGCCTTTTTCTGTCCTTCAAGTAGTGCTTCAAGTTTAGTTGAGCTTATTTTGAACTTCTCCTTGTATTCATTTGCAACTTCTAGGTTATTTCTGAGAATGACAATTTACTTTTCAAGTTCTCTTTCATTGTCTCTGCTTTCTTGTAGGTCAGATTCTAAATGGCCACCTACTCTGTCGAATCTGTAGCATTCTTCAATTCTTTCTTTTAGAGTTTGATTCAAATTTTCTTCAGTCTTTTTCTTTTGCTCAATTTCTTTGGTTAGCCTCATTGCCCCAATTTCCATCTCGACTTTTAGAATAGAAACTTCTTTTGACAGCTTCTCACACTCCTTTGTCTTTTCTTCCAAGGATTCATTCATGTAATTTTCTTCAGTTAAACTGGATAATTGCAGAAGTAGCTCCTTGCTCTTTTCCATAGATTTCTTCAATTTATCTTTTAACATTTCAATGGTATCATCAGGATCTTTAAGCTCATCTTTCATATTAGATATTTTTGCTTTGGACTGACCAAGATCTTCTAGGGCCAATATAAGTTGATCTTTGAGTGAACCCATTGAAAACTCCTTCCTAGATCTTTCCTCAAGCTGTTAGACTTCTTTTAAGGAACTAGCTCTGATACCAATTGTTGGAATTTGATGCAGGAGCATCTAGAGGTGTAAGGGCAATCTTGCATCACCCAAAAAAAGAGTAGCTTCAAAATTATTGATGTTCTTTCCATTTCTTTTCAAAATTTGTGGTTCTGATTCCATAATCGCTTGAATAATGATGTAGAACTTTTAGTTTTTCCAAACTACTAAAAATAGTAACCTGCTATTTTTAGAAAGTTTGCATTTGGGCACGGAATGAAGTAAAAATTTACAAAAAGTTTCATAACTAAAAAATAAGACCTTTGGCGAAGGAATCATGCAAAGATCATTTGCGAGCTGATAGATATTAAAGTTTCTGTTTCCTGAAAAATACTTGAAAATTATTCAAACTCAGGTTTAAGGCACTAAATGGCCCTGTACGAGCCCGAAAATGGCCAAAATTGACAGAGCGGGTAAAAAGTGTGTAGAGAACTCCGCGAGCTTTCCAACGCATAAAATGGTTCGTCAATTAGACACCCGGATCAAAAGTTATGGCTTCCGGAAGTTGACCTATTTTTGGAGGGAGATGCAAATTTCAAAATTAGGTTGTTGGCCGCCACAAAGGCTATTAATAACCATTTTTGGGAACCCTGGGCAGTAGTAGAGTTAAGGGGGGAAGTGTAGAGTCAAGAATATGCAGGAAAAAAGAAACCCTAGCTGATTTGGGGTTACAAAAGACAAATGATTCCAGGGTCTTGGGAGAGGAAGCTATAATGTGTTGTAGCCTATGGAGGGTTGATTCCTCTGATTGTATTTGAGCTTCTGTAATGTAATATGTTGTCTAAATCAATAAAAGAAAGTTCCATTTTCTATGTACAATTTCTGTTGTTGTGTGTTTTATGATTTACCCCCTTCATCAAGTGGTATTAGAGCAAGGGTTCCTGAGTGTGTAGACAGATCGCCAACCGTGAGGCAGTTTGCACCAGGACCTAAGGTTGTGGGTTTTCTGCAGAGATCAAGATCCCTCCACGAAGAAATTGTATTGGGAGGAATGCTTTGACGGAAGAGGGTTTTAGAGCCCTACAAAGGCAAATCGATGCATTGTAAGAGGAGTTGCGAAGAGGGTTTGATCCGAGAACAATAGAAGAAAGCGAAGATGAAGCTAAAGAAGAGCTATCTAAGGAAGAATAAGAAGTTGCAGGAGATCCTGTAGAAGTTAGGTTGTTAAGGGCCATTTCTAAGATTGGAAAGAGGCCCAGGATCGAAGTTTCTATATATTCTGGAGATTTGAATCCATAACAACTTATTGATTGGATCAATGACATGGAGGAATATTTTGAGTATGAAGATGTGGAAGACCCAGATCGGATCAAGTTTGCAAAAACAAAATTGAAGGGTCATGCCAGTATTTGGTGGAAGGAGGTCCAGTTAGAGAAGAATAGAAGATGAAAAGGAAAGATCACCAGATGGGATTGAATGGTGGAGAAACTGAAGAAGCAGTTTGTCCCTATGGACTATGAGATGGAGTTATTGAAGAAGCTCCAAGGATTGAAGCAAGGCAACAAGTCTGTTAAGGAATATATAGAGGAGTTTTATAAAATTACTATTAGGACAGGTCATGCAAAGCCCAACAAGGAGAAGGTAGCCCATTACATTAATAGGTTGAGGCCAAGTATTCAAGAGGAGCTGAGCCTGGTCAAAATGACCACCATAGAAGATGCGTACCAGTTTTCCCTAAAGGTGGAAGAGAAGCTGAATAAAAGATTTGATAGCAAGCAAAGGGGAAGAGGTCAAGGTGGAAGGACTGGTGGAATACCCTATGGAGGCTGTAATGAAGATCAAAAGAAAAGTGAAGAAGCGGACACTAGTCGAAATCAGAGAGGGGATAATGCCTACCGCCCTCGTGACCAGAAAAATGGTGAGCAAAGAGGAAGAGGCAGACCTGGGCAAGGACCCAGAAGAGGAGGTTTCAGAGGAACCTATTTCCAATGTGGAGAAGAAGGGCATCGAGCATACAAGTATCTGCAACATCAAGGAAGGACAAATAGAAGACCTGAAGGTAATGCATGAGTTGCACATGTAGATGAAGATGCGCAATTTGAGCATTCTGAAGATGCTGAAAGGGGAGAAACCTTAGTTGTCAGAAGAACTTTGTTGAATGAGGAGAAAGAGCCCAATCAAAGGAAGAGTTTATTCCACACAAGGTGCAAATGTGAAGGTAAGTGTTGTGACATTATTATTGATAGTGGAAGTACTGACAATCTTGTTTCAGAGGAGATGTTTGACAAGTTGAAGTTGACAAGAAGAAAGCATCCACATCCGTATCGGATTGCATGGTTGCAGAAGGACCACAAAGCTCTGGTCAATGAGCAGTGTTTAGTGAAGTTTAAGATTGGGGACTACCATGATGAGGTGTTATGTGATATCATACCAATGGATACATGTCATATGCTATTGGGGAGGCCATGGCAGTATGATAGGAGCGTTGTCCATGATGGTCGTGCAAACACATATTCCCTAACAAAGGATGGAATTCGTCATAAGTTGAAGCCCTTGAAGGAGGTGGAAGAAAAGGTATGTAGTACTGCCAGAATTTGCTTGGTAGATGGTAGGAAATTTTTGGAAGGTATGAAGCATGAGTGTCATTGCTTTGCATTGATTCCTAAGATCAGTCAAGAGAAATGTGAAGATGTAACAACAGAAGTTTCAGATATGTTGGAAGAATTTTAGGACATTGTCTTTGATAATGTACCAGAAGGTTTACCACCAGTGAGGAAGATAAGTCATCAAATGGACTTGATACCAGGAGCCCGTTTTCTGAATAAGGTAACCCATAGAATGACCCCTGCAGAGAGTGAAGAGTTGAACAAACAAGTTCAAGAGCTGTTAAGGAAGGGGATGATAAGAGAGAGCCTAAGTCCATGTGCAGTACCTGCAGTACTAGCACCGAAGAAAGATGGAGAGTGGAGAATGTGTATAAATTCTCGAGCCATCAACAAGATCACGATCAAGTACAGATTTATATTACCCATAATGGATGACATAATGGATTGTTTAAGTGGAGCCAAGTACTTCACAAAGATTGATTTGAAGAGTGGGTATCACCAGATCTGAATCATTCATGCGACTCATGAACGAGGTATTGAAAGGATTTTTGGGAAGTTTTGTTATTGTTTATTTAGATGATATTTTGATTTTCAGTAAGACTTGGGATGAGCATATGATGCATATCAGAAGAGTTTTGGAGAAGCTGAGGGAGGGGACGTTGTTGATCAATTTGAAGAAATGTAATTTTGCAAAGGAGTTGGTATACCTGGGATTTGTTGTCTCAGAAGAAGGTCTTAAGATGGACCCAGAAAAAGTAAGGGCTATCATTGAATGGCCTACACCAAGGAGTACAACAGAGGTAAGATCTTTTCATGGTTTGGCAAGTTTTTACAGAAAGCTTATCAGGAATTTTAGCAGCATTTGTGCACCCTTGATTGAGATAATGAGAGGGGATAGAAAAGAGTTTAGATGGACTAAAGCAGCAGACAAAATTTTTGACACATTGAAGCAGAAAGTTACAGAGTAACATGTTTTGGCACTTCCAGATTTCAAAATGGTATTTCAAGTAGATTATGATGCTAGTGGTAGTGCTATAGGAGTTGTTTTGAGTCAAGAAGGTAAACCCATTGCCTATTTTAGTGAGAAGCTTAATGATGCCAAGAAAAAGTATTTTGTTTATGATCAGGAATTTTATGCAATAGTTTAGGCTTTGAAGAAATGGAGACATTATTTGTTGCCAAAAGAGTTTGTTTTATATACTGATCATCAGGCTTTGCAATATCTTAATAGTCAAAGAAAGTTAAATCAAAGGCACTTAAAATGGGTTGAGTTTTTGCAGAGCTATACTTTTGTTTTGAAGCACAGGAGTGGGAAGTCCAACAGAGTTGCAGATGCCTTGAGCAGAAGGCAAAATTTGTTAATAGAAATGAAGATAGAGGTTGTTGGGTTCGATGAGCTCAAAAGTTTGTATCCTAAAGATCTAGATTTTGTAGAGGCCTGGAAAGTTTGTTTGGAACCTATTACTTTGGACAGGACAAAATGGTTGGATTTCATAATCCAAGATGGCATGTTGTATAGAGGAAGCCACTTGTGCATTCCAAGGAGTTCTATGAGAGAGAACCTGATTAAGGAGAAGCATAATGGAGGATTGGCTAGACACTTTGGTCAAGATAAGACCATTGCTATTGTTGCTGAAAATTATTATTGGCCACAGTTATAGCAGGATGTGAGGAAATTTGTGTAGAGTTGCAAAATATGTCAGATAGTGAAAGGAGTAAGTCAGAATACAGGTCTGTATCAGCGACTACCTGTACTAAAGAAGCCATGGGATGATATTAGTATGGATTTTGTTCTTGGCTTACCAAGGACACAGAGAGGACATGATTCCATGTTTGTGGTGGTGAATAGATTCTCAAAGATGGCATATTTTATTCCTTGCAAGAAGATTAATGATGATGTTCATATTGCAGAGTTATTTTTCATGGAGGTGGTGAGACTACATGGTCTACGTAAGAGCATAGTTTCAGATTGAGATACCAAGTTTGTTGGTTATTTCTGGAGGACATTGTGGAAGAAGTTGAAGACATATTTGAAGTTCAGTTCTGCACACCATCCACAGACTGATGGACAAACCGAAGTGGTGAATAGGAGTTTGGGTAACCTGCTACGATGCTTAGTAGGAGATAAGCCCAAGGGATGGGATTTAATTTTACCATAGGCATTATTTGCTTACAACAATTCTGTCAATAGGAGTACTGGTAAATCACCATTCTAGATTGTATATGGCAATAGCCCAAGAAATGCTTCTAAGTTAAGGAAGCTGGACAAAGGAGAAAAGACAAGTGCTGAAGTTGAAGACTTTGCAGAACATCTGAGAAATTTGCAGGAAGAGGTGAGAAGGCACATTAATAAGATGAATATTTAATACAAGGCTAAGACAGATCAGAAGAGGAGATATAAGGAATTCCAGGTAGGAGATGAAGTCATGGTTCACTTGAGAAAAGAAAGGTTCCCAATTGGAACATACAATAAGCTGAAAATGAAGAAATTTGGACCATGTAAAATTTTGAAGAAACATGATTCAGGAAATGCATATGAGGTAGAGCTACCAAGTGGGATTAACATTTCCCCTATTTTCAACATTGCTGATTTATCAGAATATCATGAAGGTGGAGCAGAGGATGGACCATCAGAGGACTAGTGGAGTATTCCGGCATCTACTTCAATAGAGGAGATAGAAGAGATCTTGGATAGTCATGTGGGAAGAAGTACTCAGAATAGGCAATATGAAGAATACCTGGTGAAATGGAAAGGAAGGCCTATTGAAGATTATTCTTGGTTGTCTAAGGCAGAGGTTGACCGTTTGGGTTTTCCTCACACAAACACCTAAAACATGACAGGGTCACTTCTCAAATTACCCTGGGTGTCTGATGCAGGACAATCCAGTGGTGTAAGGGCAATCTTGCATCACCCAAAAAAAGATGTGTTTCAAAATTGTTGATTTCTTTCCATTTCTTTTCAAAATTTGTGGTTCTCGTTCCATAATCGCTTGAATAATGATGTAGAACTTTCAGTTTTTCTAAACTACTAAAAATAGCAACCTGTTATTTTTAGAAAGTTTGCATTTGGGCACGGATTGAAGTAAAAATTTACAGGAATCTTCATAATGGAAAAATAAGACCTTTGGTGAAGGAATCACGCAAAGATCATTTGCGAGCTGAAAGATATTAAAGTTTGTGTTTCCCGAAAAAATGCTTGAAAATTATTCAAACTCAGGTTTGAGGCACTAAATGGCCCCGTACAGGCCAGAAAATGGCCAAAATTGGTGGAGTGAGTTCTTAGCACGTAGAGCACTCTGCAAGCTTTATGACGCATAAAACAGTTCGTCAATCGGACACTAGGATCAAAAGTTATGGCTCCCAGAAGTTGACCTATGTTTGGAGGGAGATGCAAATTTCGAAATTAGGTTGTTGGCCACCAAAAAGGCTATTAATAACCATTTTTGGGAACCCTGGGTGGTAGCAGCGTTAAGGGGGGCAGTGTAGAGTCAAGAATAGGTAGGAAAACAACAACCCTAGCTGATTTGGGGTTACAGAACACAAATGATTCTAGAGTCTTGAGATAGGAAGTTGTAATGTGTTGCAGCCTGTGGAGGGTTGATTCCTCTGATTGTATTTGAGCTTTTGTAATGTAATAAGTTGTCCAAATCAATAAATAAAGTTCTATTTTCTGTGTGCAATTTCTGTTGTTGTGTGTGTTTTATGATTTACCCCCTTCATCAAATTAAAGAAGTTAATGCTGCTGAAAATTTCAGAACAACACCTAATGAAGAGCAATTCCATCATTCTAGTGATGGTAGTCCTGATTATGAGTGGGAAATTCCCATGCTAAGTGAAGAGTTGATTGATTCCTCAAAGATCCAGGATGAAGAGTATGTTGATGAAGATTTTTAATCAGTCATTGATGAATTTGACACTACCATAACATTTGATCAAAGTGAAGAAAAAGAAGACTCATCTCCCATGCAAATTGAAGAACCAAGTGTCTTTTTAGAAGAGTCATTTGATGAGGAGTTTGTTGAAGAATTTAGATCAGCCTCAAAGGTTGATTTAACATTGGATTTCAGTGATGTTACTTCTTGTAGTCAAAGTGGCCATGAAGAGGAAAACTTAAAAGTAGCTGATTTCAAGGATCGTGCCTATAAGGATATGACAGAAAATTTATTATGTGCAGCTAATTTGGATTTTAAGAATCAGTTGTTAGTCACCGAAGTCAAGGTTGTGCAACTTCTAATACAATTGGATAGCTCACACAAGTTTGTTGAAGATCACATTTGGAGAGCTCAAGTTGAAAGGAAACAAATGGGCATGGAAAAAGGAGCTACACTTGAAGATTGGTGTATAGTCAGGAAGGCATTGAAAACTTTGAAATCAGATTATTTGAACTTGTTGTCTGATAGAGATCATGTTCTTGAGTTTGTTGATTGATTAGGTGAAGCATTGAAGGGACGAGATGTTGAAATTGATAAGCTTAAATTTAAGCTTAAAACAACTATGGATTCCTTAAAGAATGCCCAAATGGCTCTCTTAGAAGTTGTAAATCAGCGTGTTGATGTACTACAATTCAACGAGCAAGTTGGAGCTGCTAGAACAGATGAAGGCAAGCTGATAATTGAAGAGTTTGATTTGCTCCAAGTTATGATTTAGGACATCCTCCTAAGAATGTTGATGCAGAGTTGGAGCAAATTGATGAATTGTGTGAACAAAAAGGTGAAAACAACTTCCAATCATTTGATGATTCTATTTCTATGACAGAAGTTGAGTTAACACATGAAAATTCACCTCTCATGTTGAATGATGAAGACCAAATTGGACTTTGCAACATGGAGGAAGATAGTAACAGGATATGGGATCCAGGTGAGGAACACTCATGGAATGTTACTCTCCACAAAAACTTCACCAACTGGAAGTTTTCATCAGTTGTTGAAGATGGGCAGAAGGTTTAGGTATGCAATGGATTTGGTTCAGTGATGGCTTACTCTCATGATGGAGTTTACTTGCAGAGTTCTATGGAGGATAGTGGTGTTAGTAAGATTGTTTTAGGGATGATTTTGGAGTCAAATTTATGTCATGAAGCTGCTGTCTTTCATCCAATCAGCCATCTTAAATGTTTAATTACATACATTTTTATGGATTGAAGAGAAATTTTGGTCATAACTTTGACTTATTCTGATTATAGATGGCCTAAATTTCTTATTGTTCTCAAAAGATTTTAGTTTTGCCATTGCTATCCCAATTTTAAATCACTGAAATCTTATTTTCATGAGATTATTTCAAACTTATGCAGCCATGAGATTGATCTTTTATTTGCTTTAAGCTCTTTGTGGGAAGATGATAGAAGTTTCCAGTTGAAAGGAACAAGTGTTACAGTTACTAATGCTCTTTTGGAGAGTGAGAATCAGTTGATTTATGGTTGTTCAGAATTGTTTTCAGCTTGTGATCAAGTTGATTTATGTTCTTTCGTAGAGGAACATTTCATATTTTGGTTCCCAGCAGTAGTTTCATGTTGGATAATTGTATTGATTGGGTTTATTGATGCTTGGGATCCAAATAGTTGTGTGATTGGAAGAATGTTTCAGAGGATTATACAGAGTGACAGCTCTGCAGTTCATAGATATATTAGAGTGGCACAGTAGAAGCGATATGGTGCATTCTTCAGATTGATTTGGGATCCAGGTATATTATTGTTGATCATGCAGGTATCTCAATTGGATAGCATGAATTGCTTGAGGACAAGCAATCTTGAGCAAGGAAGACTGTAATGTCCCATTTTTGGTGCATTGATTATTGTGAGCATTTTGGCTTGTCCTTAGTCTCTTGGTGGCTTTCCAGCTTTGTTCAGAGAAATCCAATGTTCTTGGAATGGCCACAGATCAGTTTTACAGAGTAATTGGTTATGGCTTTGAGCTCAGATGGTGTTCAGGATTGCAGTGATACTTTCTGATGTTTGATCAGGTTCCTGGTTTGCTCCCCAAGATTCTTGGAGGGGCCGTTTATTTTTAGAAAGTCAGCTGGAGGGCATCATTCATCTTCCCAAACATCATGGAGTATGTTGGTATGCTTAATTTTGTAGTTTGGTGATATTTGGGATTTTTTGTAAAATCAGTTGATTTAATGAGCTAAACAATTAATTATTGCACTTAAGTTAAAAAGGTTGGGGAATGTTCATTTAACACTTAAGTGTTATAACTCATTGGAAAGGGGATGAAAAGCTCTAAATCATGAATGCATCATATTGGGGCCTTGTGAATCAAATATTTCCTTTATTTTGATAAAGGGGTCTTTTGAGCTAAAGGGAGCTTTTAATTAAAAAGGTGACTTTAAGTTGTGCACACATAATGAATTGTTTTTATACTTTTGAGGAGAAATATGAAGGGATAGAGGAAATAATATTTTATTTCCCTCAAAAAAATTATAAAAGGAAGAGATGGGCTCATTGTTTGGGCATGCTTTGGATTTGTATTGATATTCTGCTAGATTGAACCGGAGTGTTCTTCCATTTTTCTCTTGAGGACGAAAACCCTCTTGTAGAATGCCCTTGAGGATGAAAACCCTTTAGAGGTTTGGTGTGATTTCATACAGGAATCACCATTGTGCTGAAGATGAGATTGGAGCAAGCTTACCCAGAGTTTTCCATTGAGCTTTCATGGAGTTGATCAGTGTTGAGAGTTTTGCTAAGTTTTGGAGTGGAGATCATTAGTCTTCCAGTTGTAATCTGGTGTAGATGATTTTATTAAGATTTTGAGTAAGATTGTTTGAATCTTTATACTCTTCCATGTTGGTCCATACACCCTCATGGTCGTACTAGCAGATTGGAAGATTTGAAAAAATAAAAAGATTGGAGATGTCTTTGGATTTCATACTTTTTGCAATGTCTTTATATGTCCTAGGCATCACCATTCAAGCTTGTATTGTGGGTTTTAATGCAGTGTATGAATTTTAATGTTTAACCGTACATTCCCAGGTCGTATGACACTTAGAGAGGAAAGTTACTTTGTGTAAAGTCTGAACATGATTGCAGTGTTAACTAATGCATTCAAAATTCATTGTTTGGGAGTAGAAATTCACATAATATCTCTGTTTTAAGAGTGGGCAGATAATAAGTGTCTTGTGGCAGTTCATACCAGTCATATATGAGTTGTACTAGTCTAAGTTTTGGGGTTCTTTTCACTGTTTCTGCTCTATGTCAGTATCATGAACATTGATATCTCAAATAATGAATGTTTAAGTCCTAAGGTATTGTTAGGAAGTCTAATGATGTGTGCCAGAGTATGTTGGTCTTTCCATCACAAGATACAAAACTATGCAGGGCAGTCTAGTAAGTCATTTTCTGGGTTGCAACAAAGTTGATCAACAATAATTCTCAGTGATAGCACCTAATCTTTCAAGTCTTTTATGCAGGGTATTATCATCTTTCCTCCAAGGGATACTTATCAAGATTTAAAATCAAGTTATTGAGCATCATTGTAATTGCTTTCATTTATAATCTCTTTATTATTGTAATCACACTTAAGACCCCTGGATGGTTTACCGCCAGTGTGGAAGGAAAGAAAATATTCAAACATTTTGTAACCCCTGGATGGTTCTACCAGTAGTGAGGATAAAGAACTCTCTTTCGTTTCATTTCTACCCACTGGCTGAATAAGTGGATGGCTTTGCAATCTTTTATGCTTATTTGATACCCACTGATAAAGTGGTGAATCCCCACGATATGTGGATGCCCGCCGTAGCAGAAGAAGTGTATTTATTTCTTGCATACTTTTTACTATAAGCCAAAATCATTGTATTCTCACCTTGCCCACCCTGGGATCTGGGTGATCAGAAAGTGTGAGGCATTTTAGTTGGTTTATGCATTTGATGCTAACACTGTCTTATCCTTGTGTGATCATTTTGAAAAAATTGGGGTAGCATCTTACAGTGGTATCAGAGCTGGTATGTTCTTGCCAGCCTGTTTGGGAGCTAATTTGTTGTAGATCTTTCAGTTGAGCAAGTCAGTTTTCAGCTTTGCTTGTGAGTGATCAGCACTTGCATGTGTGCATAGAGTTGGGCAGTTGAAAGATTTTGAAGCAGTGTTGAGAGATCATGGCATCTCTTATGCAGAAAAGAAGTGAGACAAATGTTTTGTTTGATTCTCTTAGGCAAAGTCAGGATGAATTAGAAAGAGAAGTTCAAGAGAGGTTGGATCGAATGAAGTATCAACAAGAGGCCATAAAAATTATTGAAGAATATCAAAGTCTATCTGACTTTAAGCATCAAATCCCTTGGGATGTTTTTTTAGAAATCATCAAAGAGGGTAATCTTGACAAAAAGAGATTTATAGAATACATTCAAAAGATAAGGAAAGAAGAGGAGATGAAGAAAATGTCTTTGTGCGAGCCTGAGTTAACTACTCCAATGGCAAGCACCAAGAATTTTTCTAAGTTATCACTTTCCAGCCCACCAAACAAGAAGCCTCCTATTTCAAGGAAAAAATAGGACAACAAGAACGAACTTAGGAGAATAAATCTTTGTTTCCTATGCAAAGATTCTTGGGAGCCTAACCACCAATGCAAGAAAAAGGAAGATGAATCAGCAACCTTCACCACATGTTCTTTCTTTCCGAATGATGTGAAATCCGAAAATGGTGAAGATGAAGTCTTGATTAGAAATGAGTCTAAGCCTCTGTATGATGAAGACAAAGTCACAAATCATGAGACATGCATAGAGGAGTTTGCTGATTTGGAGAAGTTTACAACAAAAATTAGTGAAGCTCAGCCTTGCTTTGATGAAGAACCAGAAATGTTGTACTTAACAAGTCCTCTATTTGATGAAGATCTTGAAGATGCCACTACAATTGAGGAGATGAAGATGATCAATAGACTGCTAGAAGGTGATTGTGGAAGTGAGCCTGAGAGCATTGAAGTTAAGTGTTTAATTAATGACATGGGAAACAATGAAATTGAAGAAGTTAATGCTACTGAAAATTTTAGAACAACACCTAATGAAGAGCAATTCCATCATTCCAGTGATAGTAGTCCTGATTATGAGTGGGAAATTCCCATGCCAAGTGAAGAGCTGATTGATTCCTCAAAGATCCAGGATGAAGAGTATGTTGATGAAGATTTTAAATCAATCATTGATGAATTTGATATTGCCATAACATTTGATCAAAGTGAAGAAAAAGAAGACTCATCTCCGATGCAAATTGAAGGACCAAGTGTCTTTTCAGAACATTCATTTGATGAGGAGTTTGTTGAAGAACTTAGATCAGCCTCAAAGGTTGATTTAACATTAGATTTCAGTGATGTTACTTCTTGTAGTCAAAGTGGCCATGGAGAGGAAAACTTAAAAGTAGCTAATTTCAAGGATCATGCCTATAAGGATATGACAGAAAATTTATTGTGTGCAACTGATTTGGATTTTAAGAATCAATTGTTAGTCATCGAAGTCAAGGTTGTGCAAGTTCTATCACAATTGGATAGCTCACACAAGTTTGTTGAAGATCACATTTGGAGAGCTCAAGTTGAAAGGAAACAAATGGGCATGGAAAAAGGAGCTTCACTTGAAGATTGGTGTATAGTCAGGAAGGCATTGGAAACTTTGAAATTAGATTATTTGAAATTGTTGTCTGATAGAGATCATGTTCTTGAGTTTGCTAATCGATTAGGTGAAGCATTGAAGGGAAGAGATGTTGAAATTGATAAGCTTACATTTAAGCTTAAAACAACTATGGATTCCTTCGAGAATACCCAAATGGCTCTCTTCGAAGCTGTAAATTAGCTTGTTGATGTACTACAATTCACGGAGCAAGTTGGAGCTGCTAGAACAGATGAAGGCAAGCTGATAATTGAAGAGTTTGATTTGCTCCAAGGAAGTTATGATTTAGGACATCCTCCTAAGAATGTTGATGCAGAGTTGGAGCAAATTGATGAATTGTATGAACAAAAAGGTGAAAACAACTTCCAATCATTTGATGATTCTGTTTCTATGATGGAAGTTGAGTTAACACATGCAAATTCACCTCTCATGTTGAATGATGAAGACCAAATTGGAGTTTGCAACATGGAGGAAGATAGTAACAAGTTATGGGATATGGGTGAGGAACACTCATTGAATATTACTCTCCACAAAAACTTCACCAACTGGAAGTTTTCATCAGTTGTTGAAGATGGGCAGAAGGTTTAGGTATGCAATGGATTGGGTTCAGTGATGGCTTACTCTCGTGATGGAGTTTATTTGCAAGGTTCTATGGAGGATAGTGGTGTTGGTAAGATTGTTTTAGGGATGATTTTGGAGTCAAATTTATGTCATAAAGTTGTTGTCTTTCATCAAATTAGCCATCATAAATGTTTAATTGCATACATTTTTATGGATTGGAGAGAAATTTTGTTCATAACTTTGAATTATTCTGATTGTAGATGGCCTAAATTTCTTATTGTTCTCAAAAGATTTCAGTTTTGTCGTTGCTATCCCATTTTTAAATTAATGAAATCTGATTTTCATGAGATTATTTCAGACTTATGCAGCCATGAGATTGATCTTTTATTTGTTTTAAGCTCTTTGTGGGAAGATGATAGAAGTTTTTAGCTAAACGGAACAAGTGTTACAGTTACTAATGCTCTTTTGGAGAGTGAGAATCAACTGATTCATGGTTGTTCAGAATTATTTTCAGCTTGTGATCAAGTTGATTTATGTTCTTCCATGGAGGAACATTTCAGATTTTGGTTCCCAGCAGTAGTTTCATGTTGGATAATTGTATTGATTGGGTTTATTGATGCTTGGGATCCAAATAGTTGTGTGATTGGAAGAATGTTTTGAAGGATTATATAGAGTGATAGCTCTGTAGTTCACAGATATATCAAAGTGGCGCAACAGAAGTGATATGGTGCATTCTTTAGATTGATTTGGGATCCAGGTATATTATTGTTGATCGTGTAGGTATCTCAATTGGATAGCATGAATTGCTTGAGGACAAGCAATCTTGAGCAAGGAGGACTGTAATGTCCCATTTTTGGTGCATTGATTATTGTGAGCATTTTGGTTTGTCCTTAGTCTCTTGGTGGCTTTCTGTCTTTGTTGGGAGAACTCCAATGTTCTTGGAATGCCCACAGATTAGTTTTATAGAGTAATTGGTTATGGCTTTGAGCTCAGATGGTGTTCAAGATTGCAGTGATGCTTTCTGATGTTTGATCGAGTTCACGGTTTGCTCTCCAAGATTCTTGGAGAGGCCGTTTATTTTTAGAAAGTCACCTGGAGGGCATCATTCATCTTCCCAAACATCATGGAGTTTGTTGGTATGCTTAATTTTGTAGTTTGGTGATATTTGGGATTTCTTGTAAAATCAGTTGATTTAATGAGCTAAACAATTAATTATTGCACTTAAGTTAAAAAGGTTGGGGAATGTTCATTTAACACTTAAGTGTTATAGCTCATTGGAAAGAGGATGAAAAGCTCTAAATCATGGATGCATCATATTGGGGCCTTGTGAATTAAATATTTCCTTTATTTTGATAAAGGGGTCTTTTGAGCTAAAGGGAGCTTTTAATTAAAAATGTGACTTTAAGTTATGCACACATAATGAATTAATTTTTATACTTTTGAGGAGAAATATGAAGGGATAGAGGAAATAATATTTTATTTCCCTCAAAAAAGTTATAAAAGGAAGAGATGGGCTCATTGTTTGGGCATGCTTTGGATTTGTATTATTATTCTGCTGGATTGAACCAAAGTGTTCTTCTATTTTTCTCTTGAGGACGAAAACCTTCTTGTAGAATGCCCTTGAGGATGAAAATCTTCTAGAAGTTTGGTGTGATTTCATACAGGAATCACCATTGTACTGAATATGAGATTGGAGCAAGCTTACCCAGAGTTTGCCATTGAGCTTTCATGGAGTTAATCAGTGTTGAGAGTTTTGCTAAGTTTTGGAGTGGAGATCATTAGTCTTTCAATTGTAATCTAGTGTAGATGATTTTATTAGCATTTTGAGTAAGATTGTTTGAATCTTTATACTCTTCCATGCTGGTTCGTACACCCTCATGGCAGTACTGGCAGATTGGAAGATTTGAAAAAATAAAAAGATTGGAGATGTCTTTGGATTTCATACTTTTTGCAATGTCTTTATATGTCCTAGGCGTCACCATTCAAGCTTGTATTGTGGGTTTTAATGCAGTGTATGAATTTTAATGTTCAGCCGTACATTTCCAGGTCGTACGACACTTAGAGAGGAAAGTTACTTTGTGTAAAGTCTGAACATGATTGCAGTGTTAATTAATGCATTCAAAATCCATTGTTTGGGAGTAGAAATTCACATAATATCTCTGTTTTAAGAGTGGGTAGATAATAAGTGTCTTGTGGCAGTCCGTACTAGTCATATATGAGCTGTACTAGTATGAGTTTTGGGGTTCTTTTCACTGTTTCTGCTCTATGTCAGTATCGTGAACATTGATATCTCAAATAATGCATGTTTAAGTCCTAAGATGTTGTTAGGAAGTCTAATGATGTGTGCCAGAGTATGTTGGTCTTTCCATCACAAGATACAAAACTATGCAGGGCAATCTAGTAAGTCATTTTCTGAGTTGCAGTAGAGTTGATCAGCAATAATTCTCAGTGATAGCACCTAATCTTTCAAGTCTTCTATGCAGGGTATTATCATCTTTCCTCCAAGGGATACTTATCAAGATTTAAAATCAAGTTATTGAGCATCATTGTAATTGCTTTCATTTATAATCTCTTTATTATTGTAATCACACTTAAGACCCTTGGATGGTTTACCGCCAGTGTGGAAGGAAAGAACATATTCAAACATTTTGTAACCCCTGGATGGTTCTACCGCCAGTGAGGATAAAGAACTCTCTTTCTTTTCATTTCTACCCACTGCACAAGTGGCGAATTCTCATTGAATAAGTGGATGGCTTTGTAATCTTTCATGCTTATTTCATACCCACTGATAAAGTGGTGAATCCCAAGATATGTGGATGTCCGCTGCAGTGGAAGAAGTGTATTTCTTTCTTGCATACTTTTTACTGTAAGCAAAAATTACTGTATGCTCTCACCTTGCCCACCCTGAGATTTGGGTGATCAGAAAGTGTGAGGCATTTTAGTTGGTCTATGCATTTGATGCTAACACTATCATATCCTTGTATGATCATTTTGAAAAAATTGGGGTAGCATCTTACATATGTAAGACATGGCTAAAAAATGTGTACAAGTAAGTGGATTGATAATTAAAATATATTGAACATTGCATATTTCAACCCCATAGCTTGATATTATGCTTTATATTTCAGGTATGCTAGTAATAAGGATGTCGGAACAAATATGTTTGATAGATTGGGTGAGATTATATGTGACAATGAAGACATCACTACTCATCTAATCAACAAATTTATGGAGGAATTCAAACAAGAGAAGGACTTCATTAATTACTTTAAAACAACTTGGTGTCATCATGAGGGTCGTATTATTAAGATTATCAAATTCTTTGTTATGATTTCTTTGCATACATTATTTAACTTGATTTTTGTGTATGTTAAAACATCTTGTTCCTTTTTTGTATAGCGATATGGGCAAAAAACTTATCAAACTTCTCTCATGCAAATCAAGAAACTAATGCTTCCATAAAGTCATACCATTTCCACGTTAAGAGTCATTATTTAAGTGATCATGCTAAGAAATGCACAAGGAGAATAGATTGACTTATCCACACACTTCTTCATAGGGTAGAGCTATTCTAAAAAAATAAAAGACATTTGTAATTATCTGTATTTCTAACAAATTTTAAAAAGGAAAGATATTACATTACTGTATTGGAGAGGTCAAAAACAATACCAGATGCAAATTGTTATCCATATGATCTCCTCCCTAACGCATATAAGATAAGAAGCCAAATTGATGCAATGAAATGGTATCTCGTTAGAAAGTTTGGACCCAACTTCCATGTATGTGATTGTCAATGGGCACAAAGGGGAAACACATGCAAACATGTGTTGAAGATTTTAGATTTCATGAAGAGAAACAAAACAAATGAGAAAGATCAAGTTGCTAGTAAGTGTCACTTGATGTTTACATTTTACATTGATATTTTTCATGATTATTATATTTCTATTTCAAAACTGTTGTACCCAATAAATTTTTTTGCTTCATTAAGGCATTTTGAACAAGTCTAGAAAATTTTTCGTCAAAAAGTCAAAATTTTTTTTTTCTAAAAATAGACGTCAGATTAGGTTTTATGGGTTTCTTGAGATATGGATGTTGGCAAAGCTTTCAAAAAATAGAAAGTTTCTAAAAATAGAATCTTTGACTCAGGTGTCATGCTTGATTCTCATTAGTCGATTTTGCTTCATGATCGGCGCAGTTCAAACAGAATCTTCAAAAGATCAAGCTTTCTCTAGTGGGTCATTTTTGCTTTTTTAGAAGGTGAAACATGAGCTCGGAAGTCTTCAACAGAGGAAGTTCATTTGCTAGAGCTCGTTGACGAGTTTTCAACGTTGTTCCAACGACGCAGAACTGACGAACAGTCGTCAACTCGACGACACACGCAAAATGATGCAAGATGGATCCAAGGTGGAATGAGAGGTTGGAAAATCAGAAATTTGACTAAGTGTTGGCAAACTAGGCACCCCAGGTGACTTGGGGCGCCCAACCTTTCAAGTGTTAGATTTTTTTTTCACGTTTTTTGAGAAACGTAAAAATGCTTCTGTTACCCTATTTCTGGTTGCTCAAACTTGGTCAAAAGTTAGTCAAAGCAAGAGATTCATCTTAGATATGCTCAAGCTATCCAGTCTACCCTCACCCTGATGCCTGTCCCTATAATCCTGAAATTGACTAAGTCTGATGTCCTAAAGCCCTGAAAAATTGACTAAGTCTGAAATTTGGTGGATCCTCAAAAATCTAGATCTGCATGTCAAATCCCATGGATCTGAGACCTATCTCAAACATTCTGAAAGTATATTTCAAAATATTTAAAGTATAGGGTTAAATATATTTTGAAATATATGTCAGGCAGGACCTTCGAAATTTGGCGAAATTCAAGATTTGCGGAAGAAATTGAAAATTTTCATAAAATTTTCTAAGGCATGGCAAACCAGGCGCCCCAGGTGACTTGGGGTGTCCAAACTCACCAGAGTTAGAATATTTTTGAGTTTTCCTCGAAAAACGTGAATCTCCCTCCTTCAGCCCGGTCTGGTTCAGAGCATATCAGTTTGGCGCGTTTCTGAGGTAGACAAAAGGTACAGTCAACTAAGTTTTTATTAGGCCTACCTATTTGCCAGATCATCAGACTCAATTTTATCCCAGTTGACAGAAATCGACAATCGAACAGGGGTCCTCTGCCACCGGAATGTGCACGCAAATCAAGAAATTGAAGAAGTTGCAAAAACTAAAAAAATGGCTAAGTCTGGTGAAACCGGGCACCCTAGGTGACTTGGGGTGCCCAACTTGCTCAGAGATAGATTTTTTCCTGTGTCTACAGTGTTTTCTGACAGCTTTGCTCCCAATCTTCACTCGTTGGCAGATTTCAGGAGGTCAAACTTGGTCAAACGATGCCAAATTGTCAGTCGGAGGTTGGAAATGGAATCTCAGGTGATAGGTCTCCAAAATGTCAGGATCAATCAGTTTTTTCAGTCAACAGTGACATTTTTCCACCTTGTTAAAGTCAGAGACATGCCATATTTGAGTCAAAACGAGTGTTGAAGTGTCGAAAACGAAGAAAATTGGCTAGCACTTCATTCAACTCGCGTGTTCGATGACATCATCAAAAGAAGATATTTTTCGTCATCTTACACATGAAGCCATAGGCAGCTACAAAATAGGGATTCTTCCTATTTGAAGACATGCACTTGGATTTGTGCTTTAAAAGTTGCTTTCTTCATGGATGAGGTCCAAGTTTTATTCACACAAATAAAGCTGCTTTTTCGCCCTGAAGATCCATAAAGACAAGCATTTGACTTCTTTATTTCATTATCTTTTGTAGGTTGCATCTAGAGGAAAGATTTTTATTTTTCTTTCAACGAAGATTCGAAGACCCAAACGAAGTGCTTTTTCAGCGTTCTTCATAGTTTCGGGTTGAGGAAGCAGGCAGGCTCACTTTTTTAGGGTCCTTGTTTCAAGGGGATCACTTTTCAGAGATTGGACTAGAGCTTTTTCAGTTTTCGTCGAGATGGGCCCATCCAGTATTTCATCCTCTTAAAGATTGGGAGTTTTACTGTTTTTCGGGAATCTACTTTTTTGTTGTTTTTTCTGGAAAGTCTCAGCTTTTTCAAAATCTGACAAACTGGGTTGCTTCAGAACGGAATTATCTACAAAACCCATATGCCAGTTTTTTTCGCTTAGAATCTGCTTTTTAGAAGATATTGTTTCCTAGAATATTAATAGATGACATCACCAAAAAGCAAGAATGTTGATGAGGATGCATTTCAAAATAAAGCAGCTTTAAAATAGATGCTTTTTGTTTTAAAGCATTTGCTTTCATCCAAAGCTCATCCATTTTTTATTTAGAAAGAAATCACTTTGTAATAGTTGGAGTTTTCTTTGCTTTAAAGCATTTGTTTATTGTATCTTTGTCTTAGAATAGTAATAAAGCTTGCAAGTTGGCAAGTTAGGGTTAATCAAGGAGATTTTAGGGTTCCCTACTCCTTTGATTTTAGTATAAATAAGGGCATCCTTGCCCATTGTATGTAATGGTAATTATGATAGCAAATTTATTGTGCCTATTCTAACCTGCAAATCTTGATATTCCAAGTGTCTGTTCACTTTGTGTAATCTGTTCTCTGATGTTTGATCGCTTGCTATATGCCTGCCTTTTGCTGCAGTATTGCTGTCCTGGAGTTGTGCAAACTTTGTGATATTGAATAGAAGTCTCATGCCTATTTTGTTCTGATATTCTATCTTGATTCATTAAGTTTTCGTCGTCAAATGTGTGGCTTCTGTAGCTTTCATTCCAACTTCCATCATTAAAGTACTATAAGTCTTGTGGTGTAAATCTGGAAGAAAATTGCTTAAGTTTTTGTGTTAACAATCATTCCTTGTTCACTTTCAATTTCCTTTGCTCTGAATTTACTCAGGAGATTGAAAGCGTCATTAGTCTATGTTTAGTTGCAGTGGAAGTTTTAAAAAATGAAAAAACCTCTTTTGTAGTGTTTAGAGTTTTATAACCTTGTGCTCGCAACTGAGAATCAAAAAGAAGATAGGCGGAGTTTCATTTAATTTATCTTTTTAGCGAACATCAGCAAGAAAGGGAACTCCCCTTCCAATAGGAGAGCAGTTTATTTATGCATAGCTGTCCGTTTCCAAATCGCATTCCAGAGGTGCGAATTGAAACGCCAACAAAAACTAACTAAATTACTCTTATTGAATTACAGATGGTGCTACACCATTGGTTGATGATGACATAGAAGGGAGTTTTGGTCAAGAAAACAATGTTACTGGTAATGTTGATATGTTGCTTTTATAGTAAAATTTTGATTATTTTTTATGGTTTCTATAAGTCAATAATTTTTATTTCAATTATAGATATATCTATTCCATTGGAAGCTCAAGATGCAGTTAGGTTTCACTGTATTGATATCAACATTTAGTAATGAAATATTAAGGTTTTTCTATGTTTTCTTATGACTAAATTATTGTTATTTGAATTATAATAGCAGGACAATCATTTGATAATAAGTATTTTATGAACTATTTTAACTTTATAAGTATTTTATTTACTATATGATGTGAACATCTATATATAATAAATAAAATAGTTTTAAAATAAAATTAAATAACTCTTTAAAAAAAGCTTAGATCTTTTATCCATCTATAGACTTATGTATGCGTATTTTTTCTATTTTTAAATAGATTTCTATACTAGCTTTTAATGTTTTGCCACCATCCACTATTGAACATATTTTTATTAATAAAAAAATTATTAGATATAACATCGAAGTTAAGAACTGTTATTAATAATGCTGTTGAAAAGATAGGTACTACAATGAGACACTGGGCGCGATAGGAAATGCATGGATGCATGGCGGTGCATCCTGAAGGGAAGTTACTATTTTCTTCCATAACAAATGGATGAAGTATTACATAATAATTAGGAAATGTATAGAGTACTTTCATTCATAAATGAGCAAAACTATAGGTTTTTATTCTCATTAAATACAAAAACATTGCTGAACAAAAAAATACAACTTCATATAATCCATATCCATATCAACTTGCAATGTTGACAGAACCCGCTTCCACAGCATCTCCCAACAACGCGGCTTTGTTTATTTAGTAAATTAAACATATAAATATAAAAAATACTAAATTTTATTTTTAACTTTAATGAACAAAGTAAAAATATAATAAATAATAAATTAAAAAATATATTTAAAAAACATAAAATATAGATATTAAATTTTATTAAAAAACAAACCAGAAAAGGAAAAACCTAAAAATTAAAATGTTAAAACTTAATACACAGGTCTCCCTCACGGACCAGGTGAACAGGCTCGCAATCACCAAACAATGGCAGTCTCGACTCTCCAGCGCCAAAAACAGCAATGATAAAAATATTTGCAGGTGCCGTGTTAGGTTAAAGGAAAAAAACGGGAGAAAAGCCTTAAAAAAAATGATTTTCGGAAATATGTTTGAGTAAAAAAACGTCAGCGCTTTGTCTGTACAAACCTAAAGGCGAATTTCAACTAATTTTTCTTTTGAAGTCCGCTGAATTTCGAACTCCATAGCTGAAATTCGGCGAACCCCAGTGTATGATAATTATCAACCACAAATCCATTCTTTTACTGCATGTTAGGGGACAGGGAACCGTCATTTAATGGCAAATAGCAAATATGAGTATGTTAAGTCATTTGAATTGAAAGATAACCTGCTACCGCAGACATGGATGGTGCTCAGAATAGATGGCTGTCACTTTCACAAGTGAGTATTTTCTTCTTTCACAGGCATATATATATTGTCATTTTCTCAGCAGTCTGGTCTTCTTAAGAGTGTATTATTTTCTGTCTCTTTTATGGAATGAATACAATGATGTCTTCTATAAAAAAGTCATGTAATACTTCCAAGTTCCAACTATCATCATCTAAATGTGAAAATTATTTCTACCATGGCTGCCTCAATAGATAATAGGCCACATTGCTGGAGTCTAATAAGTGATAAAATTTTTCTGCTCTTTTTGAAACCAAGTTATGCTTCTTGAGGAACGTGCTCCTTAATTTCAAGTATCAGATGGTGAATTCTCTAGGAACGTTTTGGGGTTATTTCCACTTTTCGTGTACCATTTTACCATTAAAACTGGGAAACTTTCCCACTTAATATACTTGAGGGAACGTTAGAATAATCAAAATATTGTTTAGGATAGCAAAAAAAGATATAATTTTTTCTCAGTTAGAAGATTATGGGGGTTCTAGAGGGGCTCCATCCCTGCTATAAAACAGAAAAATACAATAGAAACAGTATGAAACTGCATCGGCAGTCTTCTCTGGTGGAGCAGTGGAAAGCAAGTAAACAGCTAACCTATATAAACTACACTATACTGCAAACAAAAATCTTACATCCACAACATCTACGCTAAGCCCACACAAAGAAACAAAGACCTGTTACAAAAATGAGCTTACACCATATCAAAACCAACCAACCCTACAGAGAAGAGATGTCATCAACAATCATCAAATAAGCGACCAACTGCCTGCAGGGAAAAGAGGCAGAGATTATAACTCTGCAACACCCCTGTGCTCCATACCAGCATCCCTGGGCAGGGTCTTCCAACGTGTATACGCCCTTGAAAAAAGTGTCATGCCCCCTCCCCTATGGGCCGATTCCATTGTAATCTTTGAGCGCCAACTCGTTTACAAGGCAACAATAATCAACACTAAATTGACATTATAATAACCAGTAATATAATATCTGTAATTAGCCGTATAAATATGGATAACAAATGACAACAACAATTATCTATTAAAGAAGCAGTGACAATAATATTAGTTGCAGAAATAATATAAATTGATTGTAAAATGAAACCAGATCGCCACAGCAGTATAGGATGCAAGGTAATGATACAATTATCTAGAATTAACATGAAATATGCAATTTATCAAATCGCAACAATTAGAACAAACTGCAGCATTTATAATAATTGTATTGGAATAGTAAATAGGGGCAGGTTGCACCAGTTATGACAAGGCTCAGTAAATTTGATAATGTGCAATATGAAATACAGATTGCAGCAGGAATAAACATTTATGTGATCGCAGCCCTTAACACGGGCAAGTAAATATTGTGCGATTCATAAAATCAATAAAAACATGTAAATCAGTGTTATAAAGGGCAGTGATTCCTTAAGACAATTAATTAAAGATTAAAAGGGGATTAAGTCAGTGGTCAAGGATGAATAGTTGTGACTCTTTCAGAAGGCAGAAGTCATGAAAGGTTGTGACTCCCTCCAAATAAGATATAAAAGGGAAATCATTTCTTGGGCAAAAGGGCATCTGATTCAAGCAATAAAATCAAGGAATAAGATCACATTCAGAAATATATCTGCACTCAGCAGGCAAGGGTAGAATCAGCAGTCAATACATTTGCTGCTGTGAATACAGTAATCTTATGTTTTAATAGATATTCTGGTATGCTCTATAATGATTATTGTGTATAATGATATATTTATTGTCGTATAATCTCAATGAATTTGGATATATTTAATGTTTGTAATTCTCATTAAGCAATCATGAGGAAGAGTGGGGGAAATACCAGTAGTGTGAGCAGATACTAGATTTCTTTCTAAGTACGCCATTCCAAGTTGGCCACTTGGAGCCAAGGGGGTGAGTGTCTGCCCTTGGGCTTAGAAAGGAGAATCTACGGGCCTCCTATTGTAGCTTTTCCTCAATCTCTACATGGATTGGTTGTTGGGATGGTTTTAATGAGTTGTCAATCATAAGAGGGATGGATAAGGCAGCATGAATAGGGAAAGCAGATACAAGTGTATCCACTAAGTATGCCACCCCATGTTGAATGACTGTGTGTTTGGCACTTGGGGCCAAGAGGGATGGTATATCTGCTCTTGGGCTTAGAATGGATAGCTTCGGGCGGACTTATCATGTTTCTCATCCAAGTCCTATTATGATTAAACTTCCACTATGCATTATAGATATTGTGTAGTTTATATAATGTGGGAATAGGTATGTATTTTTACATGGTTTAAATATTTAAGACATTCATTATATATGATTTGGATCATATGAATTATATTTCCAATATTATCTAACACAATTGCAGGACCCAAATCAAGATTCATCTTGCTTAAAGCATTTAATTAGTAAGTTATAACCCTAACTACATTAAACTTGTGATTCTAGGGCAAGATTAAGGGCAGTTCCAAAAAGGGGACATTACAAAAAACCCCGTACCAAAGACATTCACCAGCTCCACTGGCAGGACTTGAGGGCCAACCACATTCTCTATACCTGCAAACTCTATGCCTTTCAGTATCTTCGCATGCCACAGGGCACTAGTGGTCATCCCATCCTCTAACACTGGCAGTGTAGCTACTTATGATTTCTAGAGTCGCTTTATGATGGGACACTACCAAATGCCTTAGCACAGAGTTAGTATTCTTGCAATATGCATCCATCTCCCGGACATGCTCCATGAGAGCCAAGATCCTCAAATTCATGAGCCTTATATCAATGTCATCAGTGCCAACAAACAAATTTCTACTTTGCTTCCTTCCTGTGGCCGCTGGAACAATATCCTCCATAAACTCCTCCATATCATCACTAACAGGAAAAACATATCTACCAGGCTCTCCCTGACCTCTGCATCTTGCACCACACCCTTTAGCTTGAGCAAACAGATCATCCCAAATGGATTACCTTGTTCTTATGCTCATGTTGTGCAAGCCATCAGCCCCAAGAACTGCTTTGATTACCTTAAACATCCTTCAATCTGCAATTAAATTTTTTCTTTAGCCTGTAATCCGAGATGCTCCCCTGACGCTTTTGGTCCCTATCATGACAAGGACTTGCCATAATACTATACAACTGCCACAAGAAAAAATACGCAACACCCAATACTTAGAAGTTAGAACAACATGCCAGAATCAAGTGTTGGATTTACCATCTACCACCTCCATCAAATTCCTTAAAACTGCCTACTGTCTCAGTGCAGCCCATATAATGATGACAGGCTAGGGCATTATTAATACTTACATGTGCAAAAGCACTATATGCAATCAATACCTACCGCACATCCTTATATTGAGTAAGCTAATCCTAAAGGAGGTGATCTGACATTATGAGGTCATGCAGCTTACCCCAATCATGAAAGTCATTGCTTTGGTTTGAAGCATAGTCTTGTAAAATGACCTCATAATTCACTAAGAAGTCTGCCGCCACATTTTGCTCTCTATATATATGAGCAAAGGAGATATGAGTGAATTTGGTTTGAAGGGAAAGAACTTCGTCAGGATATGCTCTTATCTTCCAGCTAGGGCAGTTTCTCTTATTAACCGCTTGGATCACAATTTTAGAGTCTCCTTCCACTTTTATCTGTCTATATCCAGTTACCAAGGCTGCCTTTAAACCTGCCACAAGAGCCTCCCATTCCTCCTCATTGCTAGACTTAATGCCAAGATGCTTTGTACCCTCCATTTTCAGCTCACTATGCTTATCCTTGAGAATGTAGCCTACACCAGCCAAACCTGGGTTACCCTTTGCAGCACCATCAAATTTAGTTTAATATCAGAGGAAGGGGGATGCCATTTATCATTTCTAGATATAGGAGTGCCTGTATTAGCAACAGTAGGATCCTGATGTTTGCTGTGACCTTTCCTTTTGACTATTATCCCTTGAACGGGTGATCAAAGAATGAATTTTTAGGAAAAACCATGAAAATTACTAAAAATCCTAGCCTTTCTTTTTGCTTCTTTTTATAATTTCAGTTAGTCAAACTCCTATGTGTCTACCTTCAATTTTACTAGAAATATGTGATTTTGATTTATCTACAATTTTTTTAGACCAAAAACAATGCATTGTGGAAGTATGAAATCTTTATTTTGCTTTTATGTTTATTTTCCCTCAAACTACTTACCTTATCAATTACTAACTTGGCCAGAAAAAGTTCATTGTACTAAAAGCCTATAAAAACTTGGGAAGTTCCCTTAATTTCATGGAATGTGTTTATCTTTGTTGTAATTTTGAATTAATGAAAATTTTAAATCTCAAATTTCTAGGTTAAATGGTTGGCTTTTCGTACAAGGTGAATTTTGCCAAATGAAAAGCAAATTATAGATTAATTGACATCGTGAGTGGATTTGGAGCATGTATATGTATTGAAAAAATGGTATCATGCTTTATGCAATTGCATTATGTAACTATCAAGTGCTTATAAATATTGTGCATGCGGTTGGCATGAAATTTATATCATCGCCAATATTGAAAAAGGAGATGCCAATCGCTAGTAGCAAGGGATTGTGAATGACAACTAGAACCCACTTAGCACCCGTTGTCGAAGATTATGGATCTACTACCACATAGGAGAAATTAGAGGATAGGTGTTGGCCCAGGGAATAGTCTAGCTTCGGGGGGGGGGGGTGCCTATAAGTATCCTTGTATAGGTCATTTAGATGGACACTTGTGGGGGGAGGAACACTTTTGTAAGAAGCTCGTGGGGAGCAAACAACCATTGGAGAACACGAGTGAGTTTCTTGTAGGCTAAGGAATGGGAATGGATTGTCAATTGGCTACAAAATTGTAAGTCTAAAGGCAAGGGGATGGGGGAATATTCTAAGGCATTGAAATCATTTATCACGAATGGCGATGTGTACTTATATAGATGGATGAATATAATATAATGGCAATGATCTGATGTGATCTCCTATGTTTTTTGCAATGTGTATGTTAGTTAGTGGTTGCTAATCTCTACTTAGATAGCTGTATAGAGATGGGGTTTTTTAATGATAGGCTTGAGTAAATAGTTGAGAGAGTTACCGATGCTAGGTTATTTAGTTGAGAGTAAGGCAGCGAGTATGACTAGAATGACAATGTAACCTCATGGGCATAATTAGAATGCCAAGGCCAATGTATGAAAAGGATGAGGAGCCATATGTCAACATAATGACTTGATTTGGAGTCTAGTACGAGAATCCATAAATGGTGGGCCTACTTGAGAATGTTGAGGTGAGATTACGTGGAGTTGTGAATAGTGATGGGTACCTATTCAAAACTTCCTCAAGAGAAGTAGATTGTGCAAGAAGCAAGGACAAGGATTTAAGAGTTGTAAGATGACATTGCAAAGGCTAGACAATTGGTGTGAGTGAGGTCCAACGACAAATTAGGAAGAGAAAAAAGGTGTCGGGGTTAAGAATGCTGAAAGATATCATGGTGCTATTGCAATAGGATGGAATATTGGAAGCCTTCAAGCCATTCCTTAAAAAGATGTGGACAAAGGTGAAGCAGTTAGATGAGCTAACACCAAGGACACTAGCTATGACAAAGAACTAAGTATCAATGTAGTGATCAATGGGTATGATGTCAAGGATATAGATAATGACATTGGCATCGAAGTGAACATATTTATAGAACAAGCATCAATTGTGATGGGGTGTTTGAAATTGCAAACATTGTTGCACAATTATATAAAACAAACAAGACAAAGGTGTAGCCATTGGGATCTTGAAGGAGCCATTTATTGTACAAGGAAGTGCAAGGATGTGAACATCTAATTTCAGATTTTGAGAAAGGCCACAGAGGAGATTAGGGCCTCAAGTGTTGTACATGTTGTCATTGACTTAGCACATCTTTGTTGACTAGTTGACATCATAGTAGAGGGTGCTTAGAAACACATTTTTTGGACCCCATGTGTTCACGCATTGAAAGACATTGGAAAGATAGATTGGGTGAAGATAGCGGTGGCAGAAGCTAGAGATATACAAATGTTCATTTGCAACAACCATTACACCTCACTATCTCTCTTCAGGACTTTTTTGAGGAAGGAATTCTTCAAACATGTGGAGACTAGATATGCTAGTTACTTCATCTTGTTAGAGAGGATGCTCGAGGTTCAAGAGCCTTTACAATTAATGATGGTTAATGCTAAGTGGGGTAGGTGATCAGAGGCCCGCAAAGCTAAAGGGAAAAGTGTGAAGTAGAAGATCCTTGATGATGATTGGTGGTTCACTTTGAGGTAAATTACTAAATCAGTTTTTGTTGCCTTTATTGTATTTTAAATTTTGAAAATTTATGTATTTTAATTTTAAATCAGAATTGAGTCTTATTCTTTTTTGAATGTTTTGTTTGTAGATACATATGCTGTTTCATCTTGTTGTGCAAGTGATTAGGTATGCTCATACAAACACCCCTAGTCTTGGGGAATTTTATGAGACATTTGACAATATGCTTGGCCAGATGAAGCAAACAATTCATAGTAGTTCCACTGAGATTTTTGGTCTACCTCCTTGCTGGTTGCCCTACAATGCACTCTTATTCTTCCTCACAACTCTCTTTTCTCCTCCTATTTTGCTAACAAAGTGAAATGAAGTTGCTTTTAGGGATGTAGAGGAAATATAAGTTAAAAAAACAAGTTTTAACTTAAATTTTATGGTTTTTTTCCCCTTTAAAATGCTGCTTATGCCGGCCGAGTTTGTTTGACGGGACTTGCTCGGACTCGGCAAGTCCGCCAGACTCGGCGAGTCCGCCAGACTCGGCGAGTCTCGCTGGGACTTGGCCGAGTTCGAGTCCGAGCCCCCTGGACTTGGCAGGGTGACTTGACTCGGGACTCGTCGAGTCCGGGCGAGTCCTGAAACTATGGTTCACATACGACTTCATTTAGTCTATCAAGAGGAACAAGCTTACCTCCCAACAATCAAAGAAGTTGGTGGTTGTGCATAGTGCCTTCTGACTTTAGGAGCGATAGACTCCAATTGCACATTGAGATGTTGATCCTGAAGATGCCACATAGATTAATGAGGAGACATAGGAGGGGCTAGTTGGGGTACCATTGGATGGGGTAGTCCCTCATATTGGGAGTGATTCAAAGATTCCGATTTTGGTTCAATGACAAATTTTCTATGTTTTGTCATTTTGTAGTTGTAACTTGTAGCCTTTGGGCTTTGTGTTGTAATTTTTATATAATATATATGCACATTGACAATGAAAGCAATGAAATTTTGTTAATTCATGTGTTGACTCTCATGTGAATTCTCAATTTAGCTCTAATCCCCTTTTGTAGAGGATATAGTAGAAAAGAGGAAGGTTGAAGCATTATCGAGGGGAAGGTTATATGTGCCACCATTACTAAATGTACCAAAAGGCATAGGACAAAGAGAGGAGGTGTGAATGCTGAGAATGGTTTAGGTCAAGGAGATGCTATAGGAAATAGGGGTTTTAAAGATAATGCATTTCTGCAGTTTTGGTTTTCTTGAGTAGCTTACAATTTTTTGCTAAGTTGTTTGCATTTCGGGAAGACTATGTTTAGGTGATAATGTAATTGACCTTGGCACTTCCTTAATTGCAGAAATGATTAAATGATGAAGGAATGAACATAGTGACAACAATGGGACATGATATTTTGAATATAGGCGGAGAGCAGGGAAAAAGGAAGATTGATGACATTGCTAATCCAAACGCAGGGTCATTGTTTTACTGAGAGGCAAGCTAATAGCACCGACGATCAAACAATTCAAGAATTTCAAAGCTAAATCTTCTTTGCAGCAACTGCAATCACCAAAGTCTAAAGCTGCGAAAGAGCAAAGTTTTGAGAGAAGCAAATCACCTCAACAAAGCTGAAGACTTCTCTTTTTAGTTTTCTCTGCTGCTTTATCAATTTTTTAACTTAAGTCATTTATTTTATTTTATTTGATGGATAAATTGCAGCCTAGGGAGCTACTCCCTTTGTATATATATGAACAAAATTACAACTTATAAGGTTTTTAACTTTTTTGTAAAAACAAAATCTTGGTATTTGCTATCTATTCCTACTATCTACGATCTACTTTGCAGCTACAACATAGCAAAAAAGAAATTACAGCTTATCATGCTCCAGAATCCTCCTGGTAGTAGTCTTTAATGAAGCCCCTACATCCATTCGATGCCAACTTCACCCACTAGTCCCATAACCTTCTTCAAGAATTCAGCTCCCATTGCTGCCTTCCTGCGATGCCCACATTCCTTATCCGCTTGGGAAACTGTTATGAGTGGGTGCCAGTTGACCTTGTCTCCTGCAACGTTTATGCAATGGAAGTCTTCCAGAAGAGGCGCTTCGATGCCATATTGAGTCCTGGCGAGAATCTCATCCAACCCTCCGAGAAACCGTTTCTCCACAAAAGCTTCCACCAACACTTTGAGAACTTCCTTTTCTTCACCCAAATCCAACAACGAAGCAACAAACATTGAAGCCAAATTAGAGTTAACCTTGTAACGATATGATGTGGTTTATGAACTTGTCCCCAAGCACCCACTGTATTGCAAAGAGCAGAACTCCACTTTTGGTTTTGAAGATGCTTTGCATTCTTTTATCTGTGATGTCACCCAAAAAAGCCATCTGATGATGCCTGCACACTAGCCGAATTGGTGTCTCCATCCTTCTCTGCTCACAGTTCTCCAAAGCTGTTGAATGAATGAGATGAAAATACCTTTGTTCCTATCTTTTAATGACATCTCCATTTCATATGCCTTGCACATTAATAATCTCTGCATCACCCGTCCTTCCTCTCACTTCAGTTTACATGAATGATGAGCTCATCTACAATCATTTAACCGCCTGGATCAAATGCAGCCTCGAGTAATGATGAATTCATCACCTCCCAACTTAACTCCTCTGTCCTGCCAATAGCTAAGTTGGCCAATGCTTCCGCTTCAACATTCGCCTCCCTATATATATGATTTACAGTGTTGTAATATCTCCTAAAAAGATTTTTTCTAACCCACAAATTTTCTGATTTTTATTGTGCAAATGTTTCGTCAAACACTTTGCAATTTGCTTATCAAACAATGTTTATCATTCAATATTGCACCAAAAATAAACATGGATTCTAAGGGACATTTAAACAAACAGTTTGCATGCATATATCTTTATGAGCCAATGAATTACAAAGACCCAGAAGCTGTTTTAAACTTAGAAATTTCAAAGTATATTTAACAGCAACATAAGTCCATTTACATACCATCTATATTGCCCAAATCAGATCATAGGTGAACCTCCAGCTGTACAGCTAACATAAACATAGATTCCACTTGAATAGGCGCCTTCCCAAAAGTATGTCTTCCCCAAAACTCACGATCAACTCCCCAACTCTTAAATACCTCCTTTGAAATCCCTTACATAATCTTCAAAGCCACGTGAGGATAATACCAAGGGCTGCGATTCCTTTGGTGTATGAAATATCAAAAAAGGCTGCGGTTCTTTGGATTAAGCTGCAGCTAGATAATATTTAATATGAAATCTCCACAACATAAAACCAGCCCTTGGATAATAGGGTATAACCCTAGCTCTCAGTCAATTTCAACAATATAAATATCACCGATATCTTCAATGAAAGATCATAAATTTGTATTTGTTTACAAATCCCACAAATTTATCATTGAAACCCTCCATAAAACAAATGCTCAATTCCTGTGAAAAGATCTATCTTTCTGCACACAATTGCAACTTCCAATCCTTTAGCACAAGCGTGAAATCTGTATGACTCCACTTGCAAATTGACTAGAGAAGATCTTTCACTTTCAAAATCAATATTCCCAAGGGTTTTTGTCCTAGGGTTTGTAGAACAAAGCTCCAGCTCTCAAAGAGACTCCAAAATAAAAATGCAAGGAGGAGTGAAATGAGCCTCAAACCTCCCTCTATTATTTCCCTTGGAATTTTCCCGAAGATATAATTTAAAATTACCTTTTTAATATATCTTCAACACAAATATAAGTGACTTTATAATATTTCACTTTACCTCCAACTTAAGTCACTTTATAATCACCTTTTTAATTAAATACAAGTTGTCCGTAAAATTATAATTGGAGACAACTTCATTTAATTAAATGAATTATTACCTCTCTGAAAATCTGAATTAGCCTACGAGAATAAAATAGGCTAAATGGCCATCTCTGACGACTAGGCCGAAGAAGGGGACATTACAGGGGTATCCTTCGAATTTGCCTAATATCTCCATTACTTCCTCAAGTAGTGCTTTTAATTTCCAATTTTGTATCTCATTCTTTCTTATGGTATTAACCGTAATATGTGAATCCCCTTTGATAGCCACATTTCTCAATCTAAGTTTCAAACAAAATTGCAAACCCAAATTTAGCGCTTGTAATTCTGCATCATTATTAGTTCCAAGTTTTAATCTCTTTGAAGCCTCTCCAACAACTTTCCCTCTCCAATCCCTAATAATACACCATGCCCCATATTCTCTCGGATTACCCTTTGAAGTCTCATTGAAGTTCAACTTATACCAACCATCTGCTGGTGGGGTCCATTTCTCCTCCATTCGCTTCTTACATGACTCATCTCCCCCAACCCCATTAACGGGGGGTAACTTAAGTCATTTATTATGACTAAATAAAGTGAACTTTATTTTATAACTCAAAAAAGGAAAAGTAAAGTTTACTTTGTCTTTATTATATTGTAATCGCAAAAGTTAGTTGCAAGTTGGTTATAGAAAGAAAGGCCTATATATACAAGGCTTATTTGTAAAGGAGGGACTTTTTTTTGGATTCACTCATATTGTACAGAGGCAAAAAGAGACTTTGCGCTCTTCTTTTGAAATATAATAAAGAAGAACATTTGTGATCTGTGAGCCATTGTATTTTCCTTTATGCTGTTCATTTTTCTTATGTTATATTTACAACCATTTTTTATAATATCTGGTTTTGTGGTGAGTGCAATTAGTCTTAGTTTTCCATTCTGATTTTGTTATGCATATTTGGTGAGATATGTGGTATTTTCTGATCTTTGCATTTGAAAACCCTTTGTGAATGTTCGTTTTCTTAAGTCAAGTAATATTCTCTCTTCTTGCCTAGTTGTAATATTTTTCAATACCAAATTCATTTTAAAGGGTGTGAATCTTTGTGTTTATGCCCATGTTGAAAATACCCTTTTAATTTCTCGAGAAATTAGACTCCAAGCTTCATATTAGCTTGTCTAGGGTTTCTCAATTTACATTCTAGGCTTTAATCTTCTTTCTCCTCTCCTGCTTTGTGGTTAAAAGCATACCCTAAAATACAAAACCCTATCATACGAGGGAGCTGCCCATCCAAACGTAGAGGAAAATTGTTAATTTAATAACGACATTTCCAATTGTTGCAAGCTTTGTTGCTGCCTTATAATATAGTCAGATATAAAACACCCAAACACAGCAGCAACAAAACCATTCGCTAACACAAGTCTAGGGGTATCTGAGTGTCTTGGTTTGTAGGTTCCCCTCTATAACAACTAAGTCTATGCTCTCCTAGTGATGTCATCTTAAAAACCCATTGTTGGCCTTCTAAAACTGTATGGCAGACATTCAAAAAAAAGGTCAAAGAAAATAAAAATTCAAAAAGCAAACTCAGAAGTCAATCACAAACAAAAAAGACTCGATCAAAATCATTAGCATGCTCCCTATCCAAGTTAAAAGCCCAAACTCCACAATTGGCCTTATAGTAGTGTTGGAGGACCTTTGGGGTGTGGTAGGTTTATATACTGGGATAGGCTTCTCATTCAACATTCATGTTGCTTGCCTTTTTCACGCAATTACCCAATCCTTGTAGTTGGTTGATATTCCCTGTGGGGTCCTAAGTAACAGGGAACACATTGTGGGAAGTTAGGCACCTTTATGTTTCATGAATATATGGGATATAGGGAGTACTTTACTAGTTATCTCAAGCCATATGTTTGCTAGACATGGTTCCTAAAACTTTTGATGTCGAAAGCTTCTTGTCTTGCTAAATTGATTAGTGTCTTGCTTTTGGTAAAGAACATAACTTTGCCTTGGTTGTGCCCTCTTTTCCTCTGTTATTTCCCCTTGATGGACAGTTTTGATTCCATGTCTCTCCCACTTCATTTCATCCTTTTCTTTGTCTCTTTCAGACATGCTAGCATCACAACAGCATTAGGTTTCATGGGTTTGTGTTGTAAGACCTTGGGGAATCAACTTATCTTTCAACATGAACTGTACCTACTTGAATAATAGCTGCATCATTGATTGTCAAGATTCTTTCTCTCGATCATCATTTTATCCTTTGAGGATTCTGTTGGTTGCGTTTGGTATTCTTAGGTTTTTGTCCACCTTCATTATCATCCGTGGGCCGTTTCTACCTAATCTAGCCTTTTGCCTTGTGGCTGTCCAGACCTGCCCTAGTACCACCCTTTTTTTGAGAGCAATCATAATAGACATATTTGCATTAGACTCATCTATGTACACCAGCATTGTATTAGCCCATGTAGTCCTGCATCACTAGTGTTAACTTAAGTAGCTTTTGATGATGAATTTAGTATTAGTTGCGTCCGCTATGATCAAGAGTGATTCAAGACTAAGGTACATGCATGATTTCAGCGGAAAGGTAAGTCAAAGGTACATATATTTCAGTTTCAGCATCTCAATTATTTCACTACAATCATGTATTATTTGTGGTACTATGGTCTTCATGAAGCACCATCACTCGCTACACTTGTGATGAGAGACGAGCTTTCTGGGGGCATATGTATGCACTTTCTTGTTGTTTTGTTGACACTTTTTGTTGGCAGGACTTGTCTGTACATTATTCTCCCCTAGCATATGTTTATGCATATACTGGGCCAGCTTCCAGTACTTTGTGAGAGATGTAATTTCATATTAGCAAATTTGTCCTCTAAAGCTACTAGTATTTATCTTACTTGGATACTCAACCGCCCAACTTGTCATTTCTTCTTCAAATGGTGTTAACTCAAGCCTTGTAAGATTTTATTTCCTTTCAGTACTTGCTAAAATTAATGCTGCAGTTCTTGGAGGAGTTTGAAAATGGATGGATCTTAAAGTGGATCTTGCAGGGCTCTTTCCCCAGCTTTCCCATATGATGCAATTGTGACCAGGGGGTCTTACTAGACTACCCGATCACTCAGCCAAATAACACAACGGAAGCACAAATTCATAAAACAACACACAATTCATTTGAATTTATTCAAATCTCAATGTAAATTCACAACAACAATCTTCAAACAATTTTATTCATATGGGCCACAGAATCTCAGGAGTACAGAATCAATCTACTCTTCTTTACAAGACTTCAAATCTATTCATTTCACATTACAATCTCTTGCAAATCCCTGCCATCTCTTCTCCGCTTCCAAAACATGCCAAGATCTCTCCTTGGCCAGCAGCGAGCCCCTTCTAAATTACTGTGAATCCCTTAAATACACTTTGATCAGGAAGTTGAACCACCATGGGGTAGTCGAACAATTATTGGAACTGAATCGTTGTCCCCAAATAACCAATTTTGTGTCTTTGAAATAAACAAGCCGACAAATAACAATATCACCGTAACTATCATATTCAATGTTTAACATTCACCTTTGATATCCTTCAATGTATCAACACTCTATAAATTGTCAAGTTTTCCTATATATATTTTGGCAATTTTAAACATATGTCAACTTTGGAAAAACTTAATCAGAAAATGCCCTTCTCCACGAACCATGGAGTTCGATGTTCAATATCTTCAGTTTTGGCAAATCTTAATATATCCAAACTTATTTTTTTACAAAGTCTTTTTGGCCCTTTGAAATATACATAAACTTCATCGACAACTTTGGAGATTGAAAAATTTGTGTTTCGGCGAAATGTTGATTCCATGAACCATGTATTATGAATTATCAACTTCTTCCTCTTCGGCGATATCATGTGTCGTCGAATGTAATGTCCCCATTTTCAGAGTGATCACCTAGTGAAATTGGCTAGCCTATCCTATTCCCGTAGGCTAAGCCGGAGGGCTCAGGGAATGACCTAATTGGTGAGATTTCACACTTAGCCAATTTTGTAGGGCAAAGTGATCATGGGAGATGACTTGGTATATTTTTGTGAGTCTTTTGGTGAAGTCAACACTAATAAAATAATTTGCCCTAATGTGGAGCAACCAAGGAGGAGAATGAAAAATAGAAGAAAATATGGAAAAATGCCTTTGGAAAAATAAGAATATTTTATGATAATTCTCTTGAGGAAGGACGACTCAATTTGAGGTCAAAACATGATGTATCTTATGCCCAAGTGGTTCGCCCCACTTGGAGAAGGGAAATAAACGATATAAAAAATAAAGCATTTTGTCTGGGTCAGCCAAGAAAGTAGAAGAAAAATAAAATATAATATTTCTTTTGTATTTTGGGTGCCTAGCATGGGGTTCGCCCTATGAGAGGGAAAAAGGTGAAATAAAACATGATTGCAAGAGGTGGTTGGCCAGCTTGAGGAGAGAAGAAGATTCATATATAAATACAAGGTCATTTGAGGCATTTCCATCATCATTCATCCATATCATTTCTTTTGGAGATTTATCTCTTGTCTGCAACTTTTGGTTCAACACCTTCCAAAGATGAAAACCCTTAGGAAGATAGGTGGATTGGACGAAACTCCAATCACATCTTGGAGGTGGACTCATATGGAGTTCATATTTGCGCTTCATTGGAGATTTGCAAGGAAAGAAAGAGCAACAAATCCATATTTGTTTCTGCAGAAACCCTAAGGCCATATTGTGAGATTTGTGCCAAATACAATTTGGAGAAGAGAAGATATATTCAAATATTCAGATTGGACTTAGAGCGCCATCATTTGGAGGGATTTGTGGATTGATAGAACTAGGGTTTTCACCCTAGATTGTGTGCCAAGGAGGGCGATTTCACTTTGGAGTATTACTGATCAGTCCTAGCCCTAGCCGCCTTCATTTTGCATGTGTTTTGTCATATCCAAGGGAGCGCCGCCTAGCTGAAGAAATTTGCCCAGCTAGGGTTTGATTTGTGACTTCATTCTTCATCATTTGTGGTATGTACAACATATAATTAGGTCTGATTTGTAAGGGCAGATTTCTGACCTATATTTGGGCATGTTTGGCCTATGCATTTGATGTAATTGCAAAATCAGATTATTCTGATTTTTAGCAGCAGTTTGATATATTCAGAAATCAGGTTTGTTTCCCATTTTGTTTGCATTTGGATGTTCATATATTGTGGATGAGTTCATGATTGAAGCTATTATCATAAGGATTCATTATTGGCATATTATTTGAGCATTTTGGATACATATATGTTCGCTGTCCACATGTGTTTATAATCAGAAAATGAAATCAGAATTCTAGGGTTTTGAGCATAATTCTAAAAGTCAGAAATTTGGGGCAGAATTCAAAAAATAATATTCAGAATTTAGGGCAGATCCCATTGGGGATAATACAGCAAACTAAACTATCGACGAACTAAGGCGTTCGTGAATCTGTGCCTTGGCTGACAATGAAGGAAAGCAAAAGCTTTTTCGGCGATCAACTCCTTCGACGAACTTAACAGTTTGCGAATCTTTGCTTTGGCCGAAATTGAGAAGAAACGAGCTTTTCGGCAAGATATAAAGTTTGAAAACTTCCAATATTGCTGAAAAGGAAGACATTACAAAAGACTTTCGGTAGAAGAAGCTTTTGGCGAACTAATGAGTTCGCGAATCATGAAAATGGCTGAAATAGGGAAAAGCTTAAGTGTTTCGGTGAAGTGGAGAGATCGCGAACCAGAGGTTTCACCGAAATGCTCTAACTTCACCAAATTGTATCAAATTGAAATTGTAGATGTAACATCCACGTTCTAGAAACATAGTAAAAACCAAAAATTTCACCATAAAGTAAATTTACAAGGTAAAAATGAGACAGAGAAAATTTTTCTTTTATTCAACATACAGTCGAGTAACTACAATTACAAGATATCTCATTACAAATTCAATAAACCATATTGACTTTCTCAAGTACAACGTTTATATAAATAAATCAATTATAAATACCTGAAACAGATAATATTTTACTTAGTCTCAATAAACACAAGTCTCAGAGATATACTGCATCCGGAAATCTGACATCTTTATCACAAGCCTTGGCATGTCTTCTGCGAGAGAGAGAGAATCTTTCCAGTGTTTTACCTCCAACCACAGACCGTCGGTCTCCCGCACTCCTTCCTAACCGGAAGTGGCCCTTCCCTTCACGAGAAGTATAGACCAAGGTGACTAGTGGTAATTTGCCTTTCTGAGTACATAGTGTTGTATCTTACACAATCTCTATCTATCATACAACCCTAGATACCCTCTAGCTAAGTATGATTCCCGATACGATGTGCAATCTAGATACAGTGAACCGACAATGCATGCAGAGACATATGCACTACTATGGCCATAGTTTTCAATATAAATTTACATTCACAATGAACGATGTCGTATTGTTCACCCACTCCAACTCGACTTGGATACTATCATATTCCTATAGTTCGACTTGGTCATCTTTGTTTAACTTAAGAAGTACGATGTTTGAACAATTGAGTCTTCCGGACCCATACATGTTTTCTTACACTGTCTATAATCCATAGACCTGATCAACTTTCTTTCTTTATGAGGACTCTCATTGCTTCATCGCAATTCCCGAGGTCCACGACTTATTGTCTCATAATAAAAATAGATAGATTAATTACGACTAAGATGATAACCTTAACTAGGTTAAGCATTATAGTCTAGGAATCTAGATCACTTCTTGCAAGTAAGAAATAATTACGCATAGTCAAGACACAAGACCCTTCAATCATGATCTAAATAATGATCTCAATGTCTCAATATAATAATTACCATATCTAGGTTAAGTTAAGGTTTGACTAAAGAGTTTTATCCAACTCTAACCTAGTCTTTCTAACTTAGGTGAATTCACAAAACACTGTCATTGCTCTATTAACATAATGGACTGACTATCCATTCTTAGGTATCTCTCTTTGCATCCTTGCAGCATTTGAGAATCACCCCTTGTCGACAACTAATAGATTAAGAGAAATTGTGATAAGAAGGTATAATGAATAATGTTTGACTTAACCATTTAATGGCACCTCTTGCATGCTTGCAAAACTCGAGGCTTATGACCTGCATTTCCAGATGACTTGTATCCCAACAAGTAGTTTTCCCTTACCTACGGTTAAACATTCCCGACTAGTAACATACCTCTTTTCAATAAGATAGACATGAACATTACTAGATTAGGGTTCTCTACCCTTTAATGACTTCCCACATAGAGTACTTAAAATGGTTTATAACTAGAGAAGTGTTTGAAGGTAATTCTTAATCCTTCGAGGTTATACTAGGGTTTTATTTACCCTTTTCCAATCCAATGGAATAACAAACATACATATTCTAAGAAGTAAGAATATCGTAATAATAATTATCTATTAGTCTTCTTTCGACAAAAGAGTTAAATATATCTTTCCATCTATGGTTGGATTATCAATACTTCAATACTTACAACCTTAAGTTGTTCTATTCAATACTAATAGGTTTTCAACCCAACTCTATATGTTATTATGTTGAGATAAAATTTCCCATATGACGAGAGTCAAATGTATCTTGAATTCCTATTTCCTCATAAGATACCTAAAACGAGTTATAATTCCATACAAGTGTCATCCAATAATCTTTATCCACCCCCTAGGTTGAACTAGGTTTCTATACATCCTATTCCCACACAATGGAGTAGAAATCATACATATTCTAGAAGGCAAGAATATCATAAGGAACGATTATTTTCTAGTCTTCGTGTGACTAAGAGGTCGTTACAATCTTTTTAAACAAGAGTATTTTCATTTACAAGGAAACCTTAGTTATCACTAACCATAAGGTTCCACCTCAAGTTTAAAATATCAACTATGATCGTCTTGATAACAAGATCTATAAGACTTATTTAACATTGCCATCAACTTAAGTTTATTGTCTAAGTTGCTCTATATATGTTTAAATTTCCAATGTAGTCTTGGAATCAATATTATTGCCTAATTCCTCTTCGAGCAACTAAAAGACTATAATATAGATATCGTAACTGCTTACCCTTACTTATAGTATGATTACTCAAGAACTACATGTTAACTTTAACACGTAATGAGTAATTGTCTCGCGACTTTACCAAATCATAAGAAGGCAATAACAAAGCATCCTAGGACTTGCAAAATCTATATTTCTTGTTCAAGCCCTATTCCATACAAAGTTCTGCGGCATGGAAGAGTAAAACAAATGCCTAAACAATCTAAATAGACAGTGTCTTATGAAACTTAATCTGAATGAGCTTATGTCTAAGTAACAGTACAAGCACTTGACGACTTATACATCCTCAAAGTTCATTCTATGAAGTCGGCCTCAAAGTGTGCAGAGCATTAAACTCATAAATCACTTTTCGATGAGGTTTTAAACATTCACCAAAGACCAAACTTAAATGGCATCGAGTAAGAGTTCTACGATAGAAAAGGGTTTATGAATACTCTTGTTTTTATGCCAATAAAGCTCACTAAACTTCATACACTTAATGAAATACCTATGTTCTCAAAAGGAAAACCACTGATGATTATGAGTTTCCAACGTCATACCATCTAAAAGGTAAAACATGAGAAATGGGCTCAGCTCTTACCTGAGCAATCCTCACAAATACAAATCTGGCGATGTTAGATTATGAGCTACAACTTAGCTAGTATACTTTTGTCAACCCGCGCTTAAATTCCTTACTTTGATCTCTTTACGTAGCGATGACCATCCTTATAACCTTCCAGGCGGAACGTCTTAACCAGCCGGTGAGTTGTAATCGACCGGCTGGTCGACGTCAGGTACGGACGGTCGAAACAGCGACATAACGCGTACGGCAGGCCACCGACTGGCTCAGGCCGAAGAAACAAGTTGAAACGGTATTTAAGATTGGTCGACGGGTGCAGTCAACTGCCCAGTCGTACAGTTGGTGAGTTACAACTCACCGGCTGTTTACGGCTGGCACTTCCAGGCACACCATTTATTAGTCTTGTTCTCCCTTTTGCAAAGTAATCTTCCTCTAAGCTACCGCCCCCGACTTAACTCTGCCAGCCTTACTTCATTACAGACTTTTTCCTCATCATTTACGGATGGTCTTTTTGTCTTGCCCTCCAACGATAACTCGTTATCTCCTCTCCTATCGACTCATGTTATTCTCTCATCCCTGTTATCTGCGTTTTTCCTCCTTAGACTACCAGACGTCTATACGATCTTTCTTCTTCCTATCAGTCACCCCTCCTGCATGGGCACGAATCTCCTTTGAGTGTTTTCGAATCCTCCCTCAAACAGTCTCCACGACTCCCCCCTTCATTTCTCCGTCTGTTCCTGCCCACGTATATTCGATATAAACTCCCACTCCACTTCCCCGCTCTTCGCTCCAAAACTTCTCTCAAAAAGCCTACTCTCGGCAAAGTAAAAGTAACCGCCTCCACAAAACCGTCGACCATGTCTATAAGAATGGAGATTCTTCCGGCATGCAAGGTCGGTTCTTTAGATTTTGCAACCACTTCTCATTATGGAGTTTCCTACGGCAGGGTGGCAGTTGGATAGGGTATCGACCCGTCCTTAAATCAAAAGTTAAGGCCTCAAAACCTTATGTTTCGCCAATATCATAGCGTGGGCCAAAATTCTTACAAGGTGGCGGATAACAGATTAAACCATTCAACCCACTACTCAAAACTGATTTTTCTGATTTGACAAATGCCAACACGTCTCCTATATAAATGCGACCATTCTCCATAAGAAGCTCCACTACGTGATGTGGCAGTTGTGGCACAACAACCTCGCCCACTTGCTCGAGCATCATGGCTTTTAAACCTCTACGTTTGCACTAATAACTGAATGCTCTTACAAGGTGGTGAAATAATAAGTGCAAAGAGTGTCTCCAAGGTCGAGAAAGAGATAAAGAAATAAGACTGACTAAAGTAAGAAAGTATGGGTTCGATTTGAAGATAACTCAAGTCATAAACTCGAAAGAAAAAGACGTATTCGCAAAGGATGACGTCCAACATGACAGAGCTTGGGCGTAAACCAACTTGACTTGATGAGAAAATTGACATCAAGGGAACTGACGAAAATACCTCCTGTTAACTAAGTTATGACTAAAACGATTTCGGAATATCCTTCCAAATGACGACCAAGACAGTTATAGCATAAATCGACTTCACATTCGATTTTCGTCGATTTACAAAAAGGGAAAACAAATTCACAACACATGATTAACGCGTTTTGACGGCAATCACGACGGATTGGGCGTAACGCAACACAAGTTTTCTAAATCGTTTGACGCACAAAACGACTTCTCGCATCTTTCGACTACGAGACGTGATCCACAAATCCGCCACAAATAAGTTCATCTGTTGATGTTTAAACGTCGGCAATATTAGCGCCATCTAACTTGATGGGAACGTCTTGACGTTTAAGAGGCGACAATAAAACCTCAAGTGACTCAAGAAGATAAAAACAACCGTTCTAAGTCAATGACGTTGTTTACTTCGCAAAAGACTATGTTGACTCACCATTGACTTGACTAAATGATAATCAGGATATCGACTACCTGTCGATTTAGGTTCGAAAGAAAACTGGCAAGATAAGACTTACCTCATACGACTCATTGGTTCACATTATCGTTTAACACTAGACTCGTTTGGCAAATTGACCACTCGTAATCCAAGGTCTATCTCCCTCTTCTCGAAAGATACTCTCTCTCTCCTCTCTGAGAGTCGGTACCCTGTAATCCTGTTTCACTTGTCATCAAACAATAAGAGATCAGTGCATCTTTATTCGATAAATTCAACTAATAAATCAAATCTTATAATACAGTTATTAAATCGACCATAACATAATCATTGCCATGATTTCCTAAATGATATTCAATATAATTCCATGTCATATCTTCTCAAAAATCTATAACATCTCAATAAATTTACTTATGCCCAAGTAAAAGGTAAAAGTATAGCAAGTCAGAAATAGGGATGTAACAGTAGATACCCTTTAAGCCCTTCTTCATGATGGAGTCCTTGACTAAAATACATCTAAATAACCTCCTGAAGCAAAAGACCAAATCCAACACCCAACACAACAGAAAGCAAAGCACAACAAAAACTGAATTAAAAACTTGAAACTCTTTTTGGTTGATGCAAGATCCCTTTGGACCCGGATGCTCTTGCATCACCATATGCATTGGATGAGCTACAAAATGATAGCATTGTCCATATGGGGAATCTGGGAACCAAATATTTATTCAGGGAACCATTTCTTCTTTTTGCCTAAGCATTTGGCATTGTGATCAAATGAAAAGGGGTAAAATTAAACTGAACATTATTAAAATGTACCACTACTCTTCATTTGTTTTTCTTCTTTCAGAGTTCTTTCATCCACATTCGCAACATGAGTTACCAATTTTAAGTTTTGGGTACTTTCTGCTTGTATTTTTTCTCAGTGCTAGTAAACATGGAAGCTTACCAATTCTTGAATTTATTCTTTTTGCTGTGAACAGTTATCCATTAGTTCCTGTATGTGTTGGTGGAATGCCATTAATTTTTCCATGGGAGGGAAAGATCCAAATTACACTCTCAATCTTTTGCTCAAATAAGATACATTGCAAGCACTTCGGCCGCAATCGGAGTCTCAAGAACTGTTATTCTTTATTTTTGCACCCATAAAATGTCTACCTGCGTCCAATAGAATAGGGTGCAAAACAAGGAATAAGAGAAGGGAGAACCAAGAAGATTTATCCCCTTTTGGGAGAGGGGTAACTTCATACTGGAAGGAATCTATTTGTTTTAGTAATATTAATTTCTCTGACATGGGAGACAAGTACCGGGGGTCAGAGAACGAGTTTCCATGTAACTCTGGTGTGTTTCCACAAAAGAGTTAGATACCCCCAGATTTGGTCCAAGTCTTGTAATAAATGAGACAGAATCTACTTAACCCTTAAAGAGAAAGTTATCAAGACTTTACTCAGTGTAGTTCTTAGCAGATAAAGAAAATAAAATGACATCTCTGTTTTACACTACAACTAGATGAGGAGAAGAGACATTGATTCTATAATCCAACAAAACTGCTCGAAGGAAATGGAATGTTACTGTCCAATATAGCTAGTAAATATTTCTTTTTAACAGTAGAGCTAGCATCCAATAAATAATTGCATGCATCCATTAAAGGAAAACAAAGGATTCTACAGCATCCACAGGTACTTTGTTAAAAATAAATGTAAATAAAAGCGACAAGACCAGGAAGTGCATTGAAGGAAAAGAGGAGAGAATTTATTTTCATTAATTCCATCTATGCTTTTATACATGTGCCATGGGTTGTTATATAGAACTACTTTGTAACTACCACTAGGAGCTAATCTTCTAGAAGAGGGACACCTTTTAAAATAACACTTGTACATTTCAAAGAGATGTATGTGTCGATTTTTTATATGCTACAATGGTTCCCCTTTTTCTTAATACAAATCTTAATTAAAGTGATTGTGATAGCTTAAACAATGGTTGACCTCTATGCATTAGGACTTGTTTCTAACTTGTTGGCATGATGTGTTTTTACAACTTTGCATATGCCCGTCTTGTAAACAATATTGTAACTGGCTCTATCCCTAAATGATCAAGTATCAACCAAGATGGTAGCATTTTATAAGTAGACGCCATGAATGCATCTAGTGCACAAATTGAGGCTGTGATTGTTGAGCATTGTTGTCATGTACTTCACAAGTTTTGTGCAGGTATCCAAGTGAAGACAACGCATATCAATTGGGACCCCCTTGTTGAATCAATTATAATCCTTTGTTGTGAAATTTTGCAGTGGTCAAATACACTTTTCCTTAAACATGTTTGAATCTTACATTTAATTATGATGGGTTTAATTTGCTTTGATGGAATTATTGTATAGAGTTTTGGTGATTGAATTAATTATAAATTGAACTCACGTGTTTGATTTAATGTTCTCTATATGACAGGTTTTCTCAAGTTCATGATTTTGAGAAACCCAATGACGAGTGTGCTCTGCGGCTAATGAATGAATGTGCAATAGATATGCTTATAGAATTTCCAGACATAGTATTTGCATATGGTGTGAGTGACGAGTATAGGTATACTATGAGTTACAAACAAAGTGAAATGTATATTTGTGACAAGCTTCAGAGCTATGGACAACATGTCATCCTGACAATTTTATTGATGCAATATGCTGCAGCTTTGTTTTCAAGAGGACAAGTACCTTTTATCAAAGACGTGCCAGGTTCTTGCAAAATTACTTTCAACTCACAGTGCTTGAATTTGTCTTATCTTAAATTTACCACTGAAATATGAAGGCTTCTATCAGGGCTGTTCTCATAGCCTATGCTATTATTTTAAACTTCAACTTGTACATAGTATTCTTCAGTTCTAGGGGAAAATGGATTTGTGAGCAACTTAACCCTGTTGTCTGTAATGTTACATTCAGAGAGGCTTTATTTACTGTGTACTGTTGTTTTAACTTTGCAGTAAGATAGTATCACTTACTGTCTCATTCTTTTCCTCTACATACGTTATGAAATGGCCCAAGTTTTTCCCACACAAGGGGCTGCAGTATCCACCTTCTTTTGATGGACGAGTTGTGTGTTATCCTTCAAGCTCGATTCTCCGAGATTATCTTGCCTGGCGTCAAGTAGATTGTGAGTTATCTAAGTGACTCTGCTAGTTTTATATGGGCATTACTTATGTATAGTTTGTTATAGCTGATAAATTTAAATGGATAAATGCAGCAATTGTCTTGTATGCCATCTGTTGAAATATTTCTGTAGAGCAGAGCGAAAAATAGCCTGTTTCCTGGTAGAGTGAAAAATGGCTCCATGGGTTGAATCTTCATTGTGCTTTAGAGTGGGATTATAGAGTGAAAGAGATTACTCATCTGTGTGCAAATGTTGGCTATTGCATCCATACTACCATCCTATGAGTGATCAAAAGATGATTTATAAACCTTCAGAAGTGGCATCATGTTTGTCTATATTTTTGAAATATCCCCTACCAGAATTTTGACCAAAAACTCACAAATTTTTCTGATTTATAGTATGCTGGCATTTCGTCAAACACTTTGTATTTTGCTTATCAAACAGTATTTTCAGATTGTTTTGATGAAGATCAACTTGTTATGAATTTTAGATCATAGATCATTCAACATTGCATCACAAAATTCAGAGATAGAGTATGGACATTTTGTCAAACAACTTGCAGCCTTTGTTTGAGTTGGAAATAAATATATCAAACAATACAATAAGCCGATATAGTTCAGAAAATACAGAGATGTAGAATGCTATAATTTCTAACCTTCCCAAAAAAGTCATCAACACTTGAAATAGTTGCCTTGCTGCTGTGTGCTCTTCTTTATTCTGAAACAGCAATAGATGCCTTCATATAGGGGCGACCAGCATAGAAGCTAGCACACGTTTCTCCAAGAAGATGAGGCGACTCCTACAAAGGGACCCCACACACTTCCTTTGACCAGATTTCAACCTTATAAGCCACGTCACCTCCTACTAAGAGCTGCAACTTCCTTTATATGATGTGACCCTTCTATAGCTGCGGCTCCTTAGGAAATAGCAGCGGCTGGGTGTATAATATGAGGTAAGGCACCTTAAACCTCCTCTTTAACACAAGTGGAACTCCAAGCTTCATTTCAACATGCCGCTAATCTAGGGTATAAAACCCTCGTTGAATCATCACAGACTTCAATAAGATCTTCAATACAAACTCTTACACAAACTCTAAATTTGTATTTGCAAAGCAAATCACACAAATTTAGCAATGAGTCATTTCTGCAAGCAAATACCGAATTCCTGTACAAAAAGATATATCTTTCTGCACACAAAATCTTTCTAACCTGCAACAATCTGCACACTTGTGAACCTTGAATAGATTCACCTCTGGATTCACTAGGGAAGATATTTCACTTCGAAAATCAATATTCCCAAGGGTTTTCATCCTAGGGTTTTGTTGAACCAAAAGCTCCATCTCTCAAAGAGACTCCAAAATAATAAGATGTCAAGAAAAAGCAAAATGAGTTTCCAACCTCCTTTTATATTTTCCTTTGGAACTTTCTCGAAGATATAATTTAAAATTACGTTTTTAACAAACCTTCAGCACATTATAAAGTGACTTCATAATATTTTGCTTGTTTTGGTTCTTGCTAAGTCACTTTTAATAGCATTATTAATTAAATACAAGTTGTCCGCAAAATTATAATTTGAGACAACTTTATTTAATTAAATGAATTATTCCCTCTCCGAAACTCTGAATTAGCCTACGGGAATAAAATAGGCTAAATGGTTATCTCCGATGCCTAGGCCGAAGAAGGGGACATTACAATTTTAGACCTGATTTGCAAGTTTGTTTACAGAGAATTTGAGGAGGGTCAGCCATCTATCAATAAGATGAAACTAAACAAATATTGTTTTCAAGAGAACAAACTATATTTTAGTTCCATTAGATATGTAACTGAGGTTTGTACTTCCCAACCAGAAGAAGGCTTCAATAAAAAAGATGGAAATGCACTACAGATTGAAGAGATATGGGCTTGATGGTGGTGAAGAAATACATAATAATTTTATAGAAGTTTAGTTAATTTATTATATTTATTTTCATGCAAGTGTTTGTAAACAATATAAATAAGTGTTTTTTTGCAACAATCAATCAATGAATAGAGACCAATGGCAACTCTTGTACTTGCATTATTTAAAAATTGCTATTGATACAGTATTCAATGTTATTGTGATTCACTCAATAGAATTTATTATGCCTATCTTGCTTCTGAATATCTATTGAGATGTGTCGTTATGTGTGCTGAAAGTTTAGTTGCTTCAATGAATTTGCAATCTTTGTATTGCAGGCAAACTTAAAGATATAGCTCGTGGTTTTGTACTGAGTCTTACTTAACCATAGCATTTGTGTTTATGTATTTATCCAGTCCATATGTGTACTTGTTTTACTTATTCTCTACTTTTAGCTAAGCATCACAAGCATGTAGTTGTAGGGTTTGAGTTTAGTCAAAAAGCATAAAACTCTTTGCCTTGTGTTGAAAGTGCGTTTCAGCCTTTGCACGTTGCAAACCCAAAAAGATCACATATTAAAACACTATAAAGTTTGTAAATTGCAAGTACATAGTGTGCAGTTTTAGGTTAAGTTTTGGTTTAAAGGGAGCTTCCCCTTTTAATTTGAAGAACAATTTATTGTACATGTTTTGTTTTGTGTCGCATTGAAAGGTGCGAATTAAAACGTTAACATAGGTGAAAGTTGATGTTTGAAACCCTAGCAAAGCTGCCTTAATGTCTTTGCTTTGGATGGTGCCAAGTATCGTTGGTTCAATCTTAGGCATATACCAATTGCTGGAAATCGTGAAAGATGGTGCTTGAATGAGCATGAAACCCTAGCGCCTGATTTTGGTATGTTGAAATTTTGAATGATGTTGCCAATTGCTGTTTTTCTAACAGGGACTGGATTTCTGCTTGGATAGTGATGTTAAAAGTGCTATAAACAGGCGAGGTGTGATGTGAAAGAAACTTCAATCCTACTATGTTCTTGAATGTATGGTGTTGAAATTCAGATTTTAACCTACATAAATATTGAGAATGGATGTTTGGGTACTGAAACTTGATAAATAAACTTGCAGTCAATCCAATTTGTGCTTGAAGGATGGAGGAATAACATTGTAGAATGATGCTTTTGTCAAGGAATGGTCTTCAACCGTGCTGTGTCAGATAGCCCATGCTTGAGTGGTGTTGGAACTTGACCTTCAATCTACAAAAATACTGAAACTAGAAGCCCTGGTGTGAAGCCTAGAAGCTTTCAGAGTTGTGTGAATAATGGATGAAGCTTCATGTGATAAATAAGTAAAATCCAAAGCTTTGTTCCACTTTAATTAATCTTTAATCTTGGCTTGGGCGTCACTTTGAATGAAGGGCTCAGATTTGATGTTTTTTCTGCTTTATTTGACTTTATTTCCTTCCAATCTTCACTTGAGTGCATATACTAACTTGGGTGCCACTTTTCCTTTATTTTTATTTTCATTTTGGCAAGAAAAACATGCTTATTTGGTGTCTAAAAGAACTTAGGCGCCCAATTTTTTTTTTTAATATGATTCTCATCGGGGATTTGCTTATGTGGACGCCAATTTTGGGTTACTGTGATTCTAGTGGTCATCGGGTATTTTCCCTGATGGACACCAAATCAGGGTTTTGGACCACGTAATGCCAAATTGGTGCTCATCAAGAATTGTCCTTGATGGATGCCAAATTAGGTATTCCATGCCTTGATCACCAAAAACAAAAGTTGGTGCTCATTGGGGATTTTCCCCAATGGAAGTCAAAATTGAGAAATTGATGACTTGGATGGAAAAACTGAAGATTTTTAAGGCATGGATGCTTGGAGTTCTTTTTGATGAGTTTTCAAATGATTTCACAAAAAACTTTTAATTTTCATTACAATTGTTCCATTTTTTAATTCTCGAATGCTATGCCATAAAACCTCTGACTTTGACAAATTTTCCATTTTACTGCTTCTTGAAAGTTGAAACCATTTTTGGTTTGATGAAGCTTAAACCTGCATTGTAGACCTTCTTCCATTGCCATCTACACCTTTTTGCTAAAAAAACAGAAAAAACAAAAAAAACTTTCAAAAAATAGAAAGTTGTGATTTTTGTGTTTATCTCCTCAATTTGGGACATTATGAAAAAGCAAAAAAGCATTTTTTTCTAAAAATAGAAACTTTGATCTTTAGACTTCACTAAAACTTCTTTTGTTGAATTTTGACATCTTTTGTAGTGGCAAAAATATGACCTTATCTTACTGTGTCAAAGAAGATCTATCTATCATGTAATCCTTCCCTTAAGCTTGTCTTTCTCTATCTTTGCCTATACTGGAGCCTTCTTTAAAATTCATATCTTTGTCATTCCTTGTGACAAACATTCTTTATGTACTTATTTTGGAACAAGATGTACCAACACCTAAATACTTGGCTTTTGATGGGAAAGCTAACAGTTTGACATTGATAACATGATAGGAAAGACCTAGAAACATGATTGAAGGCAAAGTTTTTTAGGGGTACCAAAAATGGTGCCAACAATCCCCAAGATAACTTAGCTGCCCCCAAATCCTTCATATCAAATTGTAAAGAAAGTTGAGATTCAAGAGCCTCAATCCTTTCCTCATTATTGTTGATTAGCAACATGTCATCAATATAAAGAACAATAGCAGTAAACTGATCATTTATCTACTTAAAATATACACAATGATCTAACTTAGCTCTAACAAAACACAACATCAAAACATATGAATTGAATTTCTGATACCACATCTTGGGGGATTGTTTTAGACCATAGAGGGATTTCTTCAACCTGCAAACCTTGTCCTCCATACCCTTAACTATGAAGTGTTTTGGTTGTGACTTGTATATCTCCTCCAAATCCCCATGCATGAAACTTGTCTTAACATCCATCTATTCAACTTCAAGATCAAACACAACAAAGATATATAGAAAAAATCCAATGGATTTAAACTTCGCAATAGGAGAGAGGATTTCATCGAAATCAATTCCCTCTTTGTGGAAATAGCCCTTAGCAACTAACCTTGCCTTGTACTTCTTGACCTTGCCCCTCTGAACTAAACTTCTGCAAAACTCATTTATAGCTAGTAGGGTTCCTATTCTTAGGAAACTTTATCAATTCCCATGTACTATTTCTTCTCTAGTGCAACCATCTTTCATTCATGGAATTTTTCTAAAACTTTTCGTTTGGGGACTTTATTGCCTCATTCATAGTTCTAGGGACATCATTATTAGTAGAGAAAACAAAAATGCAATAACAATCAGGTGGGCTATACCTTTCTAGTTGCTTTCTCTTCCGAGTGGAGCTTATCATGAGCAGGGTATGAGGTTTTGTTCCTCTTCCTTTTAATCCTTTGACTCACTCTTTGGATCAACCTTGTCATTTAGTCCATTTTGAACCTGTGAAGATCTTCAACTTTTAACTTTGGAGGAAATTTGACAACATAACTCCACATAAAACTGACCATACAATCTCTTTTCGAAGCCCTCAATTTAGAAGCCAAAGAAACTTAGGAAATCACCAATGGATTTCCAAAACCATGCACTCAAAATCATAAGCCAAGTCATAGTCAAAATGGTCCAACATGGACCCATGCACGCCTCTCCAAGAGTAACTCCTCCCAATATAGAATGTAACTCCTGATTTGACTGTTTGACCCTTATGACTAAGGGAGTCAAGAGTAGTGCTCTATGTGGGCGCAATGATATCTTTTACACACCTCTTATAAATGACTATTATTAGCTGTTCAAAGATGCTAGTCATAGTCCAACTTGTATCCACCTTTTCAATGACTTCTACAACCATTGTAAGACTAGTGACACATGGTGAAGAGTGCCAAAAAAGGAATCTCAAGATGCCTTCCATGTGGGACGCCCTTTTCCATATGGGCACATTCTTTACAATATTTTACAAATATTAAATAATTGCAACTAGCACTAGAACTTGCAAAGTGTACAACACTTAGTCCTAATGCTTCCTTTATTAACTACACTTTGGGAAGATCATAAAAGAAATGAGTCTATTTTCAGTAAATCACAAATTGGGAGAAAACTGTTTGGAGTAAGATCATAAAAGTTTAAGGATTATGAATAACAAAATGAGAAAACCCATATAAAATGTTTTAGATTCTTAGCAAATTCATGCCTTTCTACGGGGGGAACTTGTCATTTTCTTTCAAGTGACAGATATGACTTTTAAAACAAGGGACTAAACACAAGAGTCATTGATTAACTGTTCTTAGAGATTCACATCTCTCAATACGGTCTTTCAACCAGTTTGAACATTTACAAAATTTCACATACTGAGTTTCTCATTTGGAGTTCATTTTGAACCTCTAAACTTTATTGGATTAGGATAAAAGTTCACATGCATATTGTGCTACATATTTGTAAAATGGGGAAATAAACCATTCCGTTCCAAACCCATTCTTCGTAGAGATTCACTTCTTTGAAGATGATCTTTTAGCCTTTTTTGAACAACTCTAAGTTCAAGAATTCACAACTCAAACATCCTGAAATTTTCTGATTCTTAAAATATGATTTGATTTGATTTCTTGATTCTTTTTATCAAGCTCTTTCCTGTGATATATGATACTTAGGGTAATGTACAATTTTAAATGTGTGAAGTTTCGTTTTCTTGAGCAACTAGTTGAGAAAATGCCAGACAATTTGCACCTCATAACCTTTGAATTTTTAAAATGTGGTCACATATTTTGATTTCTTGCATTCAGAACTTTCTGGTGATAAATAATACTAATATATTTGGTAAGTATCTAACCGTGAAATGGTATGTCTGCAAGCAAGTTGTTATGAGCTGCTGAAATTGGTAATATTAACTCTGCAGCCATTTTAAGCCTATAATTCGTGGAATATTCTAGTGTATGGCACCTATGAGTTTTTGGGGTGATTATATTCTAACAAGTTACAATATATTACATTGAATGGTTGGTTAGTATTTGATAATACGAATTCGAGTTTAACTGAGCAGGAACCTGCCAGTATTAGTTGTGAGAATCTTAGTTACATAAGTCACAGAGTACTCATGTAATGTCCCTTTTAGGAACAATACTAATTTTACCCTAAATTATCAATTTCCAAGCAAACAAAGGTTCAGAGAGTACCTTGGTTTGATTTAATTTCTGCAAACAAGTTATAAAACACTTACAATATTACATTAGCCTTATGAAGTATACACTTGAATACGTAGAGTATATACTCGAATACACATAATCCACAAGGTATACACTTGAATGCACTTAAATACACATAAATCACAAGTTATGAATACATGTAAGTTGCATTAATACATGTAAGTATACCATCGGACCATTGGAAAGGGGATTCGGAGCATCCCATACTACACCGTGGACCCGTCCACCATCCCAACGTCACCAAGTATACACATGAATACACAAAATACTAAAGTATAAACAGCAAAGAAAGATCATATATAGCAATGTAACAAGTCTCTAGGACTATGTGGGTTCAACCATAAAGAGTGGGGGAGTGGAACATGAGGAGGTGTCCCAAGTTTCCTCTACCCTAGGCCCAACGGCAAGACCTTATCCTCCGTTGGCCTCATGTGGTCCTTAACCAATGGTCCTTAACCATCATCATGAGGTGGCATACCTAGTGAGGGCTTTACGCCGTTCCCCTCCATCACACCATCCTTTCCTCATATGATTGAAGATCCTCATTTTATTTAATTCAACAATTGATTCAAGTGAGGATAGTTCGGGAGGCTGCAATAGGGTGTCCTAGATCCTCCATCCTAGGCCCAACAGCAAGACCTTATCCTCTGTTGGCCTCATGTGGTCCTTAACCATCATCATGAGGTGGCGTGCCTAGTGAGGGATCATTCGTCATCCCCCCTCCTTGCAGTCCTGCCTCAACCTTCCTTGACCAATCATTGCCAAAATCAAATTATTATTATCCATAAGATCAATAGTATTGGCATCAATTATTAATGCTTTTAATTGATATAATTATAATTGCATTTGAACATATTTATTCATTTCTATATTCATTAAATAAGCATAACTACAATTATTCAAAGGGGTAGGTTACATTACCATTCTGCTGTTACCTTTTTAATTATGTATACCACTGCTGTTATATACATACCTGACTGCCTTTATTGCTTGCTCCTGCTGTGAATTTTTCCAATACTAAATATTGCTTGCTTGATGTTGTGTATTTTTCCAATGCTAAAATACTTCTTGCTCGATGCTTTCTATTATGTATTTCAATGGCAGATCTGTAGGTGTGAATCTGATTAATCTTCTTGAACTTATCTTTTTTCCATATATACAAGAGCAGATCTGAATATATCAGAAATGCATATATTTCAAACTTAGAATATATCCTTCTTTTGCCAATCACAAAACAATTATATATCTTCCAAGATCCAATAGACACAACCTTTTTCAAAGAGACAACTCCTCCTAAACCGCAGCCTTTGGTGATTAGTCTCTGCCTCTTCATTAGTTACTATCTTTACTAATTCCTACCTGACGTATATATAATAATCTGACTTTTTATTTATCTTTTGTCTTATATGCTGTCAGAATTTTGTCTTTGTCTTATTACAAATGCTAATTGCATTATATATGTTTACGTAGGAATAAGGTACTCCATATTAATTATTAAATATGTTATAAATTATAATTTGTTATTTATATTTATTTTTATACAATATATACTTGTTTTATAATATTATATTTAATAATATTTTATTTAAGTATATTTAATTTATAATAAATATTTATGTATATAAAAATATATCTGATTTATATAATATTTAATTCAAATATATTTGATTTGTAATATAAATTAAGTATTTTCTATTTAAGCCAAATATAATTATTTTTATCTTATTTTAATTCGATTATATTCAATTTATAATATATTCAATTTACGATTTAGAAATAGATTTAAGTGTCATTCATATCTTTAATTTGAATGAATAATACATAATTGATTTAATTATAGGGACATGACAACTCATGTGACTCGCAAGTCTGTTTTAGGGCTGATAAAGTCACCCAAACTTGTAGTCGGGTCTGCATGAGTCCCTGCTGAAGACTCGCCACAATTAGAGTACTCTACGAGTCTGCAACATTCACTCACTGGAATGTGGAACAACACTCAAAGAATGTGTCTGAAACCAAACAAAATGCATTTGCAAAAATGCCAAAACCCTGCAAAATGCATCTGCTTTGTTTTTAAGGAATTTAAGTATTTTTTAATTTGCCGAGTTTCTGTTGAATTGCCAAGTACGAGTCAAAATTGGGTCTGCTGAGTTTTGGCAAGTCATGAGTTTTTGAACTATGGTGGGAATTGTCAGCAACTCCTGGAATGGAGTTTTTGCATCTGGTATCCTTTTTTTGGAAAACTAATAGTTGTTTTGTAGTTGTTTCGGCTTTTGTATGTCTCAGAGAATGGATTTAAGGAAATCTTTGGTGTATGGAAGGTAAAATGTGGCCATCTCCTAGAGATGGTGGAAGCTAAGAGAACTCTGGCTGGCCCTCTTGTAACTTTTGCAGCCACTGAATTTTTGAACAAGTGCATTGCGAATTTCTAATTTTTATCGATTGCTGATTTCATTGGTGAGGTGCTCAAAAGCCTTTAGTAGATAAAAGATTTAAATTTCTCTTGTGAGCCTTCTTGTGCATACCTATATGTTGTTAGATACCTTTGGATGCTCCACAAGGGAAAATCTGGGTGTTATGTATGGTCTTGAAGAAAAAACTAGCTAATATTTTTTCTTTTATGATTCATTTGAGTTTTTAAACAGTTGTGTGGTTAGGTTGCTACAATAATAAAGAAGTGAACTTATTTAGCAGATGGGAATGTAGTAGTAAGAATAAAAGAAGACGAGATGAGAGAAAAAGTGGAGAAAGAAGAGAAAATTAAACAGAGAATTTGAAGAGTTGTAACACCTCAAAAAACCCCAACCATAAAAGAACATGAGGAGATGAAACCTTTGGACCAGGCATCATCCCCCATGCTGCTTGGTAGTCATAGGGAACAACTTGAAGCTAGCAGAGAGTCTTTATGTTTAGGGAAATAATATTGGGATATAATAGACTAAAAACAAATAATGAGCAGGGAAGGTATCAAAATTTCAGAATAGAAATAAAAAAAGGAAAAGAGTCTGAGGATTTTTGAAATTATATTGGGAAAGAATTACTTTTGTATTGAGTTAAAGAGAGATAATGGAAGAAGACGCCCTTTAGCAAAACAAAAGAGGACATACAAAGTTATATGGCCAACACAAACTCTGGGAGCAGTAATCATGGAAACAGCTGCGGGGGAAGCAGTCATAGAACAAGAACAAATAAACCACTGTCTACTATGTGAAATACTAGAGTGAAGTTCACACTGTTTGAAAGGGACACAACAGACGTAGAGGAATATATGCTTAAATTTTATTCATATTGGAGGAGCCATGGAATTTGATTTTGTAGGTGTCCTTAGTGATGAGGTGCTCAAGTGGTATATGGAGGTGAGTCCAAACCATTCCCTTATATGGTCGGGACTACAAAAAGCATTTGAAAATGATTACCATTATCCATAGATGCGAACTAAAGCATCAGTAAAATGAGAGAACTAATTCAGGAGGAAGAATAGTGAAGAGTTACAATAAGAAATTTAAAGTGATTGTAAGAAAACTAGAGCCATTAAATGAGAAGCAAAGAATAGAATGGTTCATTTTAGAATTTTTACTATATTGAAGAGCATTTATGGATGGAAAAGTATTCACTATTTTGTAGAGGCCCTAGATTTGCATTGAGATTGGAAGCACAGTCATGGAGGAGTGAAAATGACTCAGTGCTAAAAGAGGTGTTAAAAAAATATAACAAGAGTTAGCAAAATTGAGATTCAAACATGAATTGCTAGCAAAAGTACAACTAGAAATTCATTGTATGTTAGGAATTGACGCAAAGAATAATAAATAATATTAAAAAATATACTCAAACAGATTGGAAGGTCAAAGGTCACACATGCCCATTAATTTCTCCCATGAAGGAGTCATTAAGTATGTGTTTTATATTTCTTTTACATTTTTTGAAATTATGAGGGATGCTTGGTTTTCCACTTAATCTTTTGGTTCATCTTTGTCTATTTTTTTCATTTGTAAAAGTAACATGTAGTATCAAAGCTTGGAAAAGCAAAATCAGAGCACAGTTGTGGTAATTCACGGATTTTCGAGGTGTTAGTGCCTGAATTGACTGGTAGTTTTCTGAGCAATTTTCATTCAGGCACTCTCCCTAAGTATCCAAAAAATGTTCTAAGTAATGGACCTCCTCAGCATTTTTCAGCTGCAGCATCATATTTTCCTGAGGAGGAGGTCATCATCATCATGTTTGTTTCCATACGGGTCAGCATCATCATGTTCTTCGTCGACTGGGTTTTTCATCGTCATCATCATATTCAGTCAGCGGGTGATGTTTGGTTTTTATCCTGATGATGCTGACGAGCTACAGTGCGCCCTGATCTGCTTGCGAGGGTGATTCTTCAAAGTCTCCGGTGATCTTCCATTTATCACCTTGCGCGAACATGATGATGATGTTGCCCCCGTTATTCTGAAGGGGTTATTCTTTGAGTTGTGCGACCTAACTTGTTCTTTCTTAAGGGTCGTCGTCATCATCATCATATTTCCAGTTATCATCCTGCTGTTTGCGGAGGTCATCATGTTTTCTGCCTTCATGATATTTCGCCGGGGTGATATCTTTATCATCGGGTGATCTTGGTTATGATCATCCTGATGAGGTTGTTGAAGAGTTCTTAGTGCGACCCGATATTCACTGGGGTCATCATATTTTGAACGTCAGGATGATCTTAGTCAATATCATCCTGATGATGTTGTATCACCTTGTTCTTTGTTTCTCATCCTGATGATGCTGACGTCATCCGTATATCAGGGTGATATCTTTCTTTCTTTCTGCCTATCTGCATCATGATATTTCCGAAGGAGGGGGTGATATTTTCATATCACTCGAGTGTGTTTGTTCCAGCATCATGATGATGCTGATAATCATGGAGATATCCGCCTGCCGGCTTCGTGCGCTATCTAGAGGGGGTGATCTTTTCGAGCATCATCATATTCATCTATCGCCCCGATCTTACAGTGGAGCTACAGTGCAACCTGATATTTGAACATCAGGAGGATATTTCCAAATATCCGGTTGTCTTCCGAATATCATGATGATGTTAATATGATGATGACGTCATCAAGATCCGGGGGGGGTCATATTTCTAACACTGATCATCTTGAGGAGATCTCCCGACATTTGCAAACATGATGATGACGTCATCCGGATATGAGGAGGTGCGCAGTAGGCAGATATGATGATGACGTCAGCAGGATATGATGATGACGTCATCAGGATGTTCATCGGCCAGACTTTTGTTATAGGCTCAGCAGGAGGATTTTCCTCCGATGGATCCGGTTGTGCGGATGAAGGCGAATATCATGCAGTTTGTATTGCGATATGATGATGACGTCAGGGTGATATTTCGGGCAACAGGATATCATGCTGCTGGAGGATGATGATGATGAAGTCTTATACTAGTGTCGTCAGGAGCAAAAGCACCGACATGATATATGCTCATGACCTAGTATATAAAGTGTTTATGGGGTTGCTGCGGGGTGCATGTGGGATATTGATATCCTGCATTTTCAAATATCATGATGATGAATATCGGCGGGAAATGCTTGCGATTAACTGTCTAATGTTCTTCCCGAGGCCGCGGGTTGGTGCGCCATCAATGGCGATTGTCGCAGAGGTATGGGCGATGGCGTGGACGGATGTAGTACCTGATTGAAGATCTGAATCCCTAGGCGGCGGCGCAAGGCTCAAAAAATCTTCCTGTCTCCTCCCCTACCTGCTGCATTAATATGTTTGAGCGCCATTTCTATGATACTGTATATCTGGCGGGAGTTTTGGTCAACCTGGTAGTTAATGCTGAATACACCCTCCTGCTATATAATGCAGACGATGTTATTCATTCAAAGGTTGTTGAAAGTTGAGAATTTTTGGCTCTGTAATCCAAAACCAGCTGATCTGGTTGCTCTGTACAGTCTAAATTGTGAGTTTATGTATCTCCTGTTGTACGACTTGGCATGAATCCACTGATTTCATGGTTGATCTTATATGAGTAATGCTATCTTAGCATGTGTTGTGTTAATTCTGTCTCCAGTATTGCATGTATTCTTCTTCTGGATCTGGATATCTGTGTAATGTTTAGATTCTAGAGCATAGAATTCCTATGTTGAATGTCTGATCTTTTAACTTCTGCTCAAGGGGCAGATTAAACTGTTTTCAGGTTGAACATTGGGAAGGGTATACTGCAGTAGGGATGCCATAAGTAGAGATAACTTAACACTCTTCATTGGGAGATATCTGTAAGGCAGATATCATGTGTATCCCCCTGAAATCCAGTTTTAGCTATTCATGCTGATCACTCACAGGTGTATGTCTACCGACTCCAAGCCCTGGATAGGCACCAATCTAGTTCTGTGTTGAGGTTATACACCATGTCCAGCTTTGCATCCAAAATTCATATCAAACCATTTCATACTTCCACCTGTTAGTTGTAGGAGTAGGATTAGGAACCCCCTGCATGCTCTCATACCCAACCAGACATCATGTCCAAGAATGTTGCCAGCCTTGTGATCTATCATACAGATCTTGGTCCATACATGAGAGTATTCTGCCTGTTATTGTCAAGTTAGATCTTTCTATCTTTGAGCTAGTCAAGGTTACATCTTGAGTTATAGGGATACCCCCCTTGGTGCGGCAGAACCAGAAGTGAAGGGGAGGAGCTCACGCAACCTCCTGTATTCAGTTGGCTGAATCTGCCTGTGCATTAGAAGTGGCAAATCCTAATGCTGATTCAAAGAATGTCAACACGAGGATTGTTGTATGGTGAAGGAATTTATTATAGATTGTCTGTATTGAATGAGTGAAAGATTTGAGAGAAAAGCTTTTATAATGGATTTCCTTCTTTATGTTGGATCTATCTGTAGATGAAAGACTGGGGTTGGAATGTCAGTCGACTGGATGAAAGTTTGTCAGCCATAGGTGTGCGAAGTGAGCCTCTTTTTGTAGTGCATCTGACCAATGAAGTGGTGTATGAAATCGTGTATTGGGAGGACAATGTGTGAGGAGTAAAACCCATGAGGAGTTAGTGTGGAGTATCAGAGGAATGCGAAGAAGCAGAGAATAATTGCAACAAAGCTAATTTAAAATTGGGTGCTTCTTTTTGTCTGCAACATGCACCCATATTCCAACATATAATTTAGATTCGAGCATCCATTTCATGAGATTGAAGAAAGGGTAGCAATCGTAAGAAAACAAACATTAGAAGGGATGACACCCATAAAACAGCAGCATGTATATCGTTAAGGTTATTCTGCAAAATTTGTATACTATGGGATCAACATCCTAGATTCTTTGTTTCCTAATGGTAGCGACATGCCTAACAACTTAGTTAATGTATTTTCTTCTATATCCTCAGTGATATCTTCCTCTAGGCCTCCCAACTTTGATTGTCTGGTTTGGGCAGTCCTCATTAAATAGTAATTGGTGCACCCTGTGGCTGCTAATTCTATATATATCTATGGTGGTGATGTATATGTTTGAGGTGGTATTTAAGTGGCTCTCGCCACTTTTCCTCTCAGCTCTTTTAGCTCTTCCATCACGACTTTTGCAAACACTGTTGATTGTAGTGGTTGTAAGAATCCTTAAGAGCTCTGCAAACTTTCAGGGATTCCAGTTCTCTCAGACCTGGATCCTTTAGTATTTTTGGCTTAGGAAAGGCCACCATGAGTTTACAGAACAGGGATGTTCTTTTAGCAGCCAAATTCTTTCTTTCATTTCATCCATAGAAAAAGAGATCTTTTTTGGGGTTTCATATTTTGTAGAGACCAGTTTGCTTTTTGATTGGGAAGATGGGCCTGGTGATTGTTCTTCTGGCATGTAACTGTATGAACTTTTGCAAATCTTCCTTGCATATTTCCAGCATTTCTTGTTACACTGCTGCTCTGAAATTCTGGTTTGGGTTTTGAGGGGTTGCTATTTTGAGAAGAGGCCATGGCCGTTGGATGAAAATCACTAACTCCAAACAGCCCTTGGTTGTTTGCTGAAGAAAGTTTAAGGTTTGAATGGCTGAAATGTGAGGGTTTGGGGAACATAGAAGAGATACCTTAGAAATATAATTACGGCTTTGTATTTACACCCAAGTGAAGATGGTGATAAGACTTTAGATTTTTACTTTAATTCACTTTAAGCATGAAATCGTGTGACTGATACTTGATAGAGAAGCATCAGACTTGAAAACTACTGCATACATCCTAGGATTAAAGCTTATCCATTCCTCCACATTTATTTTATCATGATTAGCATTCGGTATAAACACTTTATGATTTGTTAGTAGATTCCCAATCTCCTCTTTACGTACACAATATTCTACTACATATTTGCCAAAGAGATGCATGCCTGTGCATTGCTATTAACCATGATAGTCTATTTCATTGATTGCAATAATAGTTAAGATATGTCCTCACATCTCACTCGTGCACTCTGTGCTATTGATAAATTGACACATATATTTGTTTCAAATGTTTATATATTTTTTTAACCCCACAATGTTATTTGAAAAATTATGCATACCTTCAATTGACACAATCTCTCATGAAGACATACTTAACTTTGATTATTAATAAATAAAGGATGAATGTTGATTTTTTGCCATTCTACACTTTCTCCCATTACTTGGCAAAGTTGTTGGAAAGAAACTAAGGGTAATGGCATAGCATGTGTAACAAGATTAATTGTGTCAGTTTTAAATCTGTTTTGCAGGCCACATAAATAATCAATATAATACCTGTTTTTGGATGTTAGTAAAGTCAGGGAAGAGCCCCAAAGATGCTCAGGACTGTTTGAAGGTATGCATTTTGCATGGTTAATTGAAGGCAATTCTATGCATTTTAGGTCAACTATTAATGTTAAGTTTAACTATTATTATTTTCTTGGTTTCAGATATTGTTTTGTTTTCCAATCCCTATTCATCATGATCATTTAAGAACCCAAGGCTTGCTCATAAGTTTTATTAAAGAAACCATCTTAAATTTTGAAGTGATTAATTTCTTATTATTCCCTAAAGAAGGAACACTTCTGTAGCTTTTGAATTTTATGTTATTTAAAGTTGTGAATCCAATCAATGATTGAATATTTTTTCTATCCAATGCTTTTGATCTTGTCAATGCATTGGGTCTTTCACCACCCTAGGTTGTAATGTCCCCTTCTCGAGCGTAAGCAGTTGGTAATCATTAGCTTATTTTCCTAAGTTTTCCCGTAGGCTATTGGGTGTTGGTAAAGGGAAAATAAGTTAAATAATTAAATTAGTTTTCAAAAAGCTCCCTTTGATTAATATTTTAATCGACAACTTACATTTAATTATTTAAAAGGGTGTTTTAAGCATGCAGATAAAGTGTCATTAGGCTCAAGGTGCTGAAAAGTGGTCACGAAAAAACAAAAAGTGTTTTTTTCCTAAAATAGTTGTGAAAAAGCTATAAAAGGAGATTTGGTCTTTAGAAGAAGGGTTACTCTCTAATCCATTTCTAATTTGCTTTGTAAGAGAACTTGAGTTCTTCTATTTGCCTAAGGACGAAAACCCTTTGGTAAATCCAGTTTCAAGGACGAAAACCCTCTTAACTGGTTGTGTGATTTCTGTAATATCCCAAAATGAGATATTTTGGACAATTTCGGATTTATAGACTTTCCAAAATATCTAACTTTAGATTTCTCCTCAAACCCTAATTTCTGAATTTCTGAACTTAAAAATCAGACTTCAACAAACACATAGGGCAGCCTGTAAAACATAGCAAATCACCATAATTTCATCATAAACAAGAATATCAATCATATGTTTACATTTCACAATCAAATGAGCCACAAATCCAATCCAATTATCCAACACAAATTACTGAAATTAATTTCAGATATCTGCTGCTACAAAATCCGAATATTACATTTCTTCAAATACATCCAAAACATAGGGCAAACATGATAAACATGCCCAACAATGTTCTGCCCTAACCCTAAGGGTTGTACATACCAAAAATATAGCAAAGGGACCTTCCAAAATGATAGGAAGTGATCTCTAAGGCTGCTGCTCCAATTAGGGCATCAAACCCTAAGTCTTCAATGATCAAATGCAATGGAAAACCACTACAAAAAGGTGCGCTCAGGTCTACCCTGCTGCTGCTCCAAATTTCTGGCTCTTCTCTAACCCTAATCAGCAATGACAATCTCTAAATTTGCCTCCAAAAATGCAATCAACCTTCCTCAAAGGTGGCGCTCCCAAATCTAGGTCCAACCCTAGTCAAAGATGCAACAATCCACGCCAAGGGAAGTCTCAAAGATGATCTCCAAATTTGATTTAGCAATCTGCTCTTCTCCACAAATTATCAATGAAGCACAAGTGAACTCTCGTCACGGAATCCTCTAAAGGAAAACCTAGGGTTTCGTCCAACTCCTAGAAACTTGAGGTTTTCGTCTCAAGCTTCTTATCCAAGAGATAAATTCCAAGAGATGAATGAATGTGTGATTGAATGATGATGCAAATGCCACCAACCCAACTTGTATTTATACATGTTCATTCCTCCTTCATGTTGGCCGACCTAGGTCAATAAATTCATTTTATTTATTATTTCTCCCTCTAAAGAGGGCTGACCAGCAACTAGACCTTGTGGCGCCAAGAATTCAAATAAAAGATTTGAGTTTAGTTTCTTTTCTCTTCTCCACTTTGTCTCCCTCAAGCGCACTAAGATTGAGCAATATTTTATTATTTATTTTTTCTTCATTAGGCGCTCATTGCATCGAGTAAAACCTCCAAGGATGGCACACACATGAGATCCAAGCATTATCATTTATTCTTCTTCAAGGTTGCATTAGATGTTAGCAAATCCCTCGTATCCAAAAACCCTTCAATATAACAAGTCTCCACACTCCAATCTCCTCAAGAATGGTTCGCTCCCCTGGAAAGAGAAATATATTAAATGAAAGGAATGCATCAAAACCATCAGAAAAATATACCAAGGCATCTCCAAACCTCAATTCACCTTCCAAAAATCCCGGAGTGTGAAAACCAATTCATCAACTCTCCATTGATGATCACTCCGAAGATGGGGACATTACAATTTCATCCAGAAATCACCTGTGTGTTGAATGTGAATTTGTGAAGTTCTAGTTTTTTTCCTAGTTTATTCTAGAATGGAGATTTTTGATGTTTTTTGAGGTTGTTGACTTTGAGTTTGGTATTTGATGAGTTTACATGCTAGTTGCAGTGCTTTTGGTATCCAAGAGGCCATACCAATCTTGAAGAAATGTAATATGCACCCCAATTTTTCCCAAAATAATGTTAGGTGAAATCCAAATCACAGACAGTCTTTGATACACTTTTTAATCACCAAGATCTCGAGGTGGGCAAGGTGAGAGCATATGGTGTTTGAATCACATAGCTAGTTGTTGAAATGCAGAGATAGAATGTGAGGCGGCAAGCCGACCAAAGACACACGCAAGGCAACGAAGCCGACCTATCAACCACTTATTTAGTGGGACCAGTGTGTATAGATGAACCCTGGCAGAATGTCTAAGTTTGTATCAAGACCAAAATGGTTGATAAGCTTGTTCAATGTCAAAATGGGTTGAATGAAATGCTATGGAAATTGGCGGTAAACCATCCAGTTTTAACAATATGAAATGCAGATTATGCAAGGCCTCCGACAGTACTACCTTCTGGGATGTACAAGATATTAGATTGCAACTACATAAGATATTTCTTTGAGTAAATGGCTACAATATAATGTTATAACTAGCAATTGGACCAATAGGTTCAATGGGCACCCTGATAATCTTTTACAACCAAGAAACACGCAAAGTTTAATGCCATATATCCCTTAGAAAAAATAAAAGAACAAAAATAAAGATCACCTAAATATGTACCTCAAAAATTTCAAAAACCTCCATTGACAAGCACTTAAACTCTCTGAAGGAGTTAAACTTGTTTTTGGAGTTGTGTGTGAAGCTCTCTCTTTAATTCCATTAACCTAATGTGGAGAAACAAGGGTAAAAGGCATGAGCTTAGGGGTTCCATTAGTTGCATGACCAAACATGTGACTGTGGTATCCCACTCCAATGTCTTCAAGGTGCTAGTAGTGAGATGGCCACAAAGACCTTATTCAATGTCAAGACTGTGTGTTCAATGTTGACAAGCACTCTGCACTAGTCAATATCTAGACTCATGATTGTCCAAATGGTTGTATCAACAAATCAAATTGTGAGTGATGGGAGTACTTGCAATAAATATTTTTCTTAATTATAGGAATTAAAAAAACAACAATTCTAGGTGAAAGGAAACTTGTTAAGAACATTTACATGGTCCCGTCATGAATGCATTAAACAACGAAAAGGGGCAAACTGGGAAAAATCATAAATGTGTTACAATAAGGCTTAAATATATACCATATACTTATTAGATATATAGATTCCTCAGCACTTGCAGCTTCTGGGACTGGAATTTCATGCTCATCTCAGTAAAGATTCATTCGAGAGATTTTGGAGTGCATGGCAGAGACCCTGGAGTGCATGGCAGAGACCCTGGAGTGCATGAGACATTGCTTGAACCTGTATTTAACTAAAATCAAGGCGGTGGGAGAGGAGGTGTTCATGCGTTCCAGCGGTGAATTTAGATTTTTTTGACATTTAATAAAGGATTCTGCATTCATGGGCAAATTTGATGGACTTGCACTCTCCATAGTTGTGGAAGATATCAATACAGTCTTATCACAATCAGATTTGATTGTGTTATAAAAAATTCTTTTACCCATACTTTTTTATGAATGCCAAACGTAATTTTCCTCCTCTATCAATTACAATTAAAAGAAAAATAAATAAATATTAGGAATTTCAGAGCAAAGAAAAACAAAAATAAAAAGATCACTGTTTGATGTGGTCCAATTTGTATTATGCCAAGTTAATCTTTCGTCGTTTTATATGGTAACTCTAATAAAGATCTTTTCAAGTTTTGCTTTTTAAATGCTGCAAGTTGCCATATTTCCATTTTTTAATAAACGATAGTGCAAATTGCTTAAAAAGTGATATCTTATTTTATTTTATTTTTTTATGGTTTAATTTTTTTTAAAAATGGAAATAATTTTAAGACATATTTGATTTGGGAAAAAAAATAAAAATAAAATAAAATAATTATAAGATTCTATAAGGATTTTTTGACTTTTTGAGTTAAAGTGAACAATTTTTTGTTTCTTATCATTTATGATATTGTTTGAAAAAATTAATGTCCAAACATAATTATAAGATTCTATAACATTTTTTTGACTTTTAAGTTATAAATTTTTTTGTTTCTTATCATTATGATATTGTTTGAAATAATTTTAAGACATATATTTGATTTGGGAAAAATAAAATAATTATAAGACTCTATAAGATTTTTTTGATTTTTAAGTTGAAGTGAATTTTTTGTTTCTTATCATTTATGATATTGTTTGAAATAATTTTAAGACATTTGATTTGGGAAAAATAAAATAAAATAAAATAATTATAAAATTCTATAAGGTTTTTTTGAGTTTTTAAGTTAATGTGAACAATTTTTTGTTTCATATCATTTATGATGTTGTTTGAAAAAATCAATGGTCTAGATGTTTTTGATGGTAGTCCTTTTAATCTAGGCCCTTCGTGTATATAATCCATCATGTGCTTCTCACATAAGGAACGCTTACCAGCGTAATAATTTGATTACACTGCTGCAACAAAATATTAATTCAAAGAGGCACTAGAAAACATACAAATCAATATAGGAAGCAAACCCATTGAAGATATGTTGATGTAGAAGAAGGATGTTGCCCAAAACCAGCTATAAACACTTTGAATCCATTGTAAACACTAAACACTAAAAGAGCAAGTCTGATGTAAATTGCAGCAGGTTATGGGCTTGAAAATGAAACACTGCTAACCCTAACCAGCAAAGAATTGTCCACAAATCTGATTTATTCAACCCAAAATAACACTGATTTCAGACTGTTGTAACTAAAATATACTATTTATCAGGTCTGAACAGCAAAGGAAACACTCCAAACTTCACACTGACAGCTGATATGAAGTACCCAGATGATGCAAATTGACTCAACACTGATCTTTCATTGAAAACACTGACATGCAACCATTAGAACTGACATGCAATCACCAACACTAACATGCAATGATTGATACCACACATGCAACCATCGAGCGTTGACATGCAACCATTAGAACTGACATGCAAGTGTTGATCGCTAACATGCAATATGAAAATTAAATCTCCAAATCATCAAAAAATCTAGGAGAGCTTCATACAAATAACAATGGCACAAATCTTTTAGCACAATGGCAACTTTTGAATGAAATTGCTCCAATGGATATGAGGGTTTTCATCCCCAAACCCAATATCTTCCTGCATTCAACACAAACGTGATTTCTATATGAAACCACCAAATCCAGCTAGGAGGGATTTCGTCCCCGAAATTGGTATCTTTAAGAGGGTTTTCACCCTCAAGAAAAATATGAGAACACAAGTTCTCACTCAAGCAGAAGCAATTGAAATGTCATGTCTAACCTCAACAATGAACTCCAATCTCCCTTTTATAACTTTTTTGGAGCTATTTTAGGAAAAAAACATTTTTTTGCTTTTTCGCTATTTTTTGAAAAAGCGTCTTTTGCTTTTTTCGTTGCTTTTTTGAAAAGCACTTTTTTTTTTCGAAAAAAGCACTTTTTCCTCCCAAACTTAATATTTAAAAAAATGACTTTTGAATCCTAATTTTTTCAACGTCACTTTTATAATAACCTTTATGTGCACATGAATCCCCTTAAAGCCTAGGGCCACATAAGTGCACAACTTATAGTCACTTTTTATTAAAATAATCAAATATAAGTTGTTTTTATAAATGTTTTACTTTTTGACAATTTACGTATTTAATTATTTAATAACTTGAAATATTTTTGCAAAACTACTGAAGTTGCAGAAACAATTAAAATGACTTCAATTTTGGATTTTGACCATACCATAATGATTCTTAGCTCTCCGGACGAACTGTGTGCAGATTGATGCTTTCTAAAAATAACAGTCTCCTCCAAGAAGTTTGGACTGCACTCAAAAAGTCGGAATTGCATCCGAAAAGCAACATAGAGCTCATCTCGATCTCCCAAACTTACTATCATTGTCAGGAACTCAACATGATCAACTCAACGCTCTCCAGGAAAGTTGGACTTTTCCCATGAAGTTGGAAATGTCCCAAAGAGGGACATTACAAGAAACCAGGCCGTACCATTTTTAGGGAGTTGTACCAGCTGCACCTCCCTTTCAAGAGGTCGTACACCTTCCCAACTATATTTTCTTCTTGCTAGGCAGTTTGTGCTACAGTCTTGAATAGGCGGGTGAAGTGAAAAGTGGATCGCTGCCTAATTTGAGCTGAAACTTTCATCTTTGAGGGCATCGTATTGCATTCTAGGGGGGTCGTACTATCTGCAGATGGTGCGGTACCATTTTTGGGCACTATTGCAAATGTTTGAGGATTGCACAAGGGTTGTACCATTGCCATAAAGGGGTCGTATCTGTGTGTAGTCACCTGCAACAACTAGTATTATCTCCCAGCAGTTCGTACTTGTCAACATGAGGTCGTACGAGTGTGTTCATTTTGTCGTACAATTTTGAGTTTAGTGGATTGGATCGAAATTCAATGATTTTAACAGTGTGGCAGCATTTTGACTACTGTAGCAGCTGTCATCAGCTTTGGGAGTGATGTTTCAATTGGCTAGTCTTGTCTAGTCCATGTGGGCTGTTCATAGCCTATGGTATTGTTATTTCTAGACTGATTTTGTATATGCAATAGTGTATTTGTTGACTAAAATGACATAACAATGTGATGCAGCTAGTGTACTTATCAGTATAATTTTCTATAGTGCATATTGCATACTTGGAGCTCTGGAAGGTAGTACCGCCAAAGAGTCTGGTATTTCATGATCATAATATTGTAAACTAGATTGTTCACCATCAGTTATGTGCATTTCAACATAGAAGGTCTTGGTTGGTTGACAGCTAGACCCCTTTGCATTTCAAGCTCGTTTTGGCATTGATTGTATCCACATGCAATCAACCATTTTGGCTTGATTGGATTCCGTTGTAATCTGTCAATGGCTTGGCATTCTCTAAGCATGCTTGTCTATCGAAAAAGTGTTGATTTGGGTCGGCTTTGGCATTTGCATCCTCTGGTCAGCTTGTCGCCTTTTCGTTCTAGCAGTGCATTCATCTAGATAGATTGTGTGTTGTCAAAACACCATATGCTCTCACCTTGCCCACACTAGAAACTTGGTGATCAGAAAGTGCCTAGACTTGCATTTGCATTTTCTATATTGCGAAATTCAAAAAAAAAAAAGGTGTGGGACTTTGTAATATGCTACCCCAAAGTTTTTCAAACTTATATAAATGATCACAGCAGGTTTAGCACAATAATGCAACCAAATAGAACACCTCCACACTTTTTGATCACCAAGTTCCCAAGTTCGGTGAGGTGAGAGCATACAATGCTTTGGTTAAACAATCAATGCTTTGCAATTGAAACTAAATGCATTCATCTGCTATATAGCAGGCATCTGTTTTTCAGCAGGCATCCACTTATTTAGCGGGATACTCCACTTATTCAGTGGGTGATAAAAGAAAGCTAAACAATGTTTATTCCTCCACACTAGCGGAAAACCATCCAGGGGTTAAAGTGTTTGCAACATAAATGAAATGATTACTAATATAGTATAGGCTGCGAGCTTAACTACTAACCCTGATTTACACCAATGACTCAGCTGCAATCAGTTAGAGCATAGGAAACTCCAAAAATACATGTGGAAAGCATGCAACTATGAACATAAAAATCACCAAAATATACTACTTATGAGCAGTATAGGAGAGATTTCAGTTGGATGTCTTTTTGGCACTACTGTAGCTGAACACAAATCTGCAACATCCCATGACAGCTATATATAAAATTACTTCATATCAGTCCAAACCCACTATCATACTCAATAATTCATGTATTAACACCTTCCAACTTATAGGATAAATCGATTCCATTTGGTAGCCTGAATATCTCCTATTAGCATCAATAATCACTCATGAAACTCTAACACAAATCAATGCTATTTGGAATACCCACACAAGATGAACTTATGAGGAAGCTCAATATTAAAGATGGAATACTGCTGTTACTGTTCACAGACCTGCAACACTCTTTTTCAGATTTACTAAACACTTTCTAGCAGCTCAAACACCAATAATCCCTTCCCTATAAACAGAGCAACAACTTCTAACATCAATGGCGCCTCCAAAGAAGATGAAACAATGTCCAAACCCTAGACGGTTCCCAGGTTTAACTCACACGTCCTTAGCATGCTGGTACAACCCTTCTGTATGGTACGGCCTGCCATTAAGCATCCTAAATCTGCATTAAACTCCACAATAATTTAAACATCATTGGTGCCCATGGATGTTAATAATTATCTCAACAAAGATTGTGACACAAGCATTCAAATAACCTTTCCCAGATCAAAATCGACCTCCACATATAGTATGGCCTTGAAGTGGTATGGACATACACACAAAACCCAAATCTGCATCAAAGTATCCTTAAATCTGCATCAAAGTATCCTTAAATTGCTCAGAAATGAATATTATAAACTGACAAACATCAATCCAAAGTCACCTGGAACAATCATGCATTGGACCCCTTACAAACTCCAAGACATCCCTCCTGCATATGTACGGCCAAACTGTACGGCTAGCACGAAATAAAACAATTTGCACTTCAAAATCTTCACAGGAAACAACTAAAAATCACTTCAAAATATTGATCACCATTGATAAACAACAATCACCAAAAATCAAACATCTTTTCAATTCATACATGATCTCTGTGTGAAATCACCCATACTAGCTAGGGTGGATCTCTCACCACCGAAACTAATCATCTCCAAGAGGGTTTTCGTCCTCAAGAAGGAAAAATGGAAGAACACTTAGGTTCAATCTGGCAAGTAACAATATCAAATCAAAAGCCTCCTCCAAATGAGCTCTCATCCCCCTTTTATAACCTTTTGAGAAGAATATAATATTATTTTCTTTTTACCTCTTCATATTTCTTCTCTCAAAAAGACCTTTTTTGAAATAATATTAATATGTTATGTGTGAGGCCCCTTTTTTAAGTGTCTATCTTTTAAATCCTTAATTACCTTTCCAATGAGCTATAACACTTTGGTACCTATTAATTATTTCCACCCTTTGGAGACTTAAGTGAAAATAATGATTAAATAGCTCATTAATCCACCCAACTATACAGAAAACCACAAACTTAAGTGAACTGCAAATTAAATCATACCATCGCCTTCCATGATGTTTGGGATGAAGAATGATGACATTCGGGTGACTTACTATAAATAGACATGCTCTCCAAGAAGTTTGGAGAAGCCACTAGAAGTTGGAATTAACTTTTGAAAGTGTTAATGTAATGTTCCCTCTCCATCAGTAAAAACATTGTAAAACATTAGCTTTATGACATTTCCTGAAGGCTAATTAGGGTGTTTAAGGGAAAGGTTGCTTTTAAAGGATTATTATAAGTTATTGTATGCCTCATTTTACAAAATACACATTGTGATTGAATAACTTATTTTTTTAAAGTATATTCTTGCATTCCACATAGTGGGCGTGGCCTTTTGGTGGGCCCCTTTTCTGTGGGGAAGCGCTCATGTTAATATTAGCAAAGAATATTCTATTTTTGGCCAGGAGCGCTGGGGGTCTTCTAAGGCCTATTTACTAATTTCTGAGGCTCATTTTGAGGTTATGCATTGGGATTTTGGAGCTTCTTCTATTCTGTGACTTTGTTGTTGAGCAAGTTTCAGCTCTTGGGCTGTTTAGCTCCCATCTACTATCTAGCTCCGGTTGTGGGAGATCAACCCCAGCTAGAACTTGGTGAATTCATATTAGAAATCACATTGGGCATGCATGGAGTTTGATGTAAATCGATTAGTTTTGGAGTGAAAGTTTTGGTTAAGTTTTAGAGTCTTAAATAATCTTTTGGTAGTGGAATTTTGTAGTGTTTTACATACTTTCTGGTGTTAGTCAATAGTTGGGTTTGTTCCTGAGGATGCCATACAGGTACAACCGTACAACCATACAACAAGAGTGAGCGTCAAATGCAAAGTAAATGTAGTGAGGGTTTTTGAGGGATTTGAAGCTTGCAACATATACACCTTGTCCAGGTGTCACCTTCTGAGCAATCAGTAGTGATTTGCATGTTGTCCGTACACCTCTACTTTCAGCCGTACAACCTTCAGGCCGTACTATGCAGTACAGATGTGGATTTCAGATTGGACTGATAATTTGTATGTGATGATATTTGAGTGTGAAAAGTGTCTCAAGGGATGCTAGAATGGTTTGCAATCTTGGGAGGGAGTTGTGATTTGAAAACTTCAACAAATGTGGTGAAAACACTAACTTGGCTGCTGTATAGGAGTAGTACCAAAGTCTGATCACAAAGCAAAATCTCAGCAATTTCATCCTGGGTATGAATATTTGCTATTGTTTTATATTCCTAATTGTTGTTTGAATTTTTGCAAAAAACAATATTGTTAGCATTAGTATATTGCAAGAAAACTAGGTAGACCATTACAGTCAAACTGACCCATGATGCTTACTGAGTTCATTTCCAAGAACCAAAATCACTGCTAACCAAACCCAAGCACTCCAAGAAGTTTGGAGTTCCCCCCAATTCACTGCTACTGTCAGAAACTCCACATGAACAACCCAACTTTTCCGAGAAAATTGGAGTTTTCCCATGAAGTTTGAAATGTCCCAAAAAGGGGACATTACAAATCCGCCCTTGAAATTGCTTGTCCTCAAACAATTCTGAATTTGCTTACCAAATACCAGGATCCCAAATCAATCTCAAGAATGCTCCACACCACTTCTGCTGCGCCACTCTGTTATATCTGGAGAAGGCACAGCCGACACTCTGTATAATACTTTGAAACATTCTACCAATCACACATCCTTTTGGATCCCAAACATCTGTATCATCATTAACCTTGAGAATAAAGGAGTTAGCATCTTCCAACATGACATCAATACAATTTATCCAAGATGAAATCAATTTTGGGAACCAAAATATGAGTTGTTCCTCCAAGGAAGAACATAAATCAGCTTGAACACAAGCTGAAAGTAACTCTGAACAACCACGAATCACCTGGTTTTCAAGAACCAAAGGAGCAATGTTAGCTGAAACACTTGTTCTTTTCAGCTGAAACCCTCTGTCAACCTCCCACAAAGGGCCAAAGACAACAAAAAAAACAATCTTATGGCTGCAAAAATCTGAAAATAACTCCTGAAAACCTGATTTCAGTAATCTTAAAATGGAACAACAACAACAAAACTGAAATCCTCTGAAAATAATAGGAGATTTGGGCCATCTTAAAGCAGAAGACACCAAAGTCACAGCTAAAATTTCTCTCCAATCCATTAGTAAGAGTGCAAATGTGATCACCAAATAGTTGGTAGAGAAAGAAACAACACTATAATATCTGAAATTTTGATCTTTATCCCAACAAGGATCATGTGAATTGGTGACTTCCTTGAAAATCTTTTGTATCCCATCCATAAAAGCATCAATCACTAAGGAACATGGAGTAACTGCTGTCCCCAAAACCAGCCCCAAAGAAGAACTAGCTTGAGTTTGAACACCATTCATTCCAAGGAATGGATTGTCCAACAAGTAGATATCACAATTAGGTCCTCCTTCCTTGAGGATTCCAAAAGGAACAAGCTTGAAATCTCCTCTATTAACTGCTGTAATAAAAATTTCAGCAACTACACAACCCCATTTTGACAACTTGTCAATGTCTAAGAGGTTGGGGTCACCATGAATCATCACGTCCCAAGCAGAAACTTCATTGCCATAACATATGATGGGCATGACATACAACTTATCAACTCTATTGAATCCTCATTTGCACACTTCCAATCTGGTGGTCTCCTAGGGGGATTACCAATCATAAGGTTTGGTGCATCCACACAATGAGAACTCAAATCAGCACCGAGATGAAAGACACCCTCTAACTCAATTTTTGGATCAGCTCCTGGATCCCATATCTTGATGTTGTCATCCAGTGTGTTGCCTCTATCAGGAGTTGTTTCATCCTCCACTATGAAAAGAGGATCATCATTAGTTGCTTCTGCATTGAAGACCAAGAGAGGATTATCAGAATCATGTATATCACTATCTCCTTGTTTAGACCCATCTAAAACTACATCTGGAACTTCTTGGCATGATTTCCAATTCATACAATTCTTGAAGAGTATCATCTTCATCAATCACTAACCGCATCTCTTCTGCCCTTGCATCCTTTTTTAGCTCCCATAAGTTTGTAACAGCAGCAAGCTATTCTTTAACTTCTTGAAATGTGAATTGGGTACTATGTAACTTGTCTTTTGTGGCATTAAGCTCAAAGATGAGCTCATCCATTTTTCTCTCCCTTTATCTTGTACCATCAATGGCATGATCCCGGTTACTAATTACATGTAAATATTCAGATTTCATTGCCTCCATTGTTTCTTTGATGATCCGCAGATTTGCAAGAGTGATTCCATTTTCAATTCCCTTTTGTCTCTCCTCAATTTGGACTTTACCAATGAGGCCTACCAATTCATGTGAGCTGTCCAAACTTACAAGGACTTGAATCACCTTCTCATCTGAGACTAAGAGTTGATTCTTCCATGCACACAACTCTCTAGGGTTTTGATCACTCAAATACCTTGGTTCTTCAAGAAGCAAGGGTTCTAAAATTTCCTCTTCTTCTTCGCTTTGATCAAAAGATATGGCAGCATCAAACTCAAACACCGAGTCATCACCAAAAGCTGATTTAAAGCTTTCATCTAGCTTTTCATCAACGTACTCTTCATCTGAGTTCTTTGAGAATCCAGATTGTTCTTCACTAGGCATGGAAAATTTCCACTCATAATCGGGATCGTCATCACTAGAATGGTGAAGATGCTTTCCATTAGGTGCTGTTCTGAAAATTTCAGCAGCATCAATTTCTTCGGTTACTGCAGAGACACCTATCCTCATGTACTCATCAAGACATTCTACTACAGTGATCTCAGGCTCGCTTGATACATCATGTTCTAGAAATCTATCAATCATTCTTGACTCAACTTTTAAGGTAGTGGCATCTTCATGTCCACGAGGCTCCTCATTAAATGTAGGACTTGCAAAGTCCAACACTTCTGGTTCCGAATCATCTTTGTCTTTTTCAAAGCTGGGCTCAGCTTCACACATTTCTGCTATAGTCTTCCCTAAATCAGCTAGCTCCTCTACACACGACTCTTGATTTGTGTCCTTGTCTTCATCATAAATAGGCTCAAAACCTGTTATTTCAGCTACCAAGTCTTCATCTTCTCCTTGTTTTGTTGCCATGTAAACTTTCAACTTTTCTTCACATTGGTAAGTAACCATTTCAGCTAGCACATTAGCAGCTGATAGAGAATCTTGATTATCTTTTCTTAAGTTGTTCAATAAGACTTCTGTAAGAGGATGGGGAAAATCATTTCTGTCATTAACCACCAATGCCATGATATTTTGCATGGCTAGCATAATACTCATATCATGATCTTTTCTAATTTCAGCAAGGAAACTGCCAAACATTTGAAGTATTAGGTCTTCACACCCATAGTCTAGTATCATCACACAATCTTGAATCTTGGCCACGGTTTTTAAGATTTTTACCCTCTTATCAAAAGAAGGGCTCTTGATGTAACCCAAACCCTGAAAGCTTTCCACGAGCAATTGTAATATCTCCTTCATTTTTCCATCATCATAAGGAGACTCAGGAGCTAATATTCTCATGACTTCACTGATGCATGTAATAACTGCCAATCTTACATCCTTGTCTGGATAATACAGTGCTTTGGTTAAACAATCCATGCTTTGCAATTGAAACTAAATACATTCATTTGCTATATAGCATGCATCCACTTATTCAGTGGGATACTCCACTTATTCAGTGGGTGATAAAAGAAAGATTAACAATGTTTATTCCTCCACACTGGCGGAAAACTATCCAGGGGTTAAAGTGTTTGCAACATAAATGAAATGATTACTAATATAGTATAGGCTGCAAGCTTAACTACTAACCCTGATTTACACCAATGCCTCAGCTGTAACCAGTTAGAGTATAGGAAACTCCAAAAATACAAGTGGAAAACATGCAACTATGAACATAGAAATCACCAAAATATACTACTTATGAGCAGTAAAGGAGAGAGTTCAGTTGGATGTCTTTTTGGCACTGCTGTAGCTGAACACAAATCTGCAACATCCCATGACAGCTATATATACAATTACTTCATATCAGTCCAAACCCCCTATCATACTCAATAATTCATGTATTAACACCTTCCAACTCATAGGATAAATCGATTCCATTTGGCAGCCTGCATATCTCCTATTAGCATCAATAATAACTCATAAAACTCTAACACAAATCAATGCTATTTAGAATACCCACACAAGATGAACTTATGAGGAAGCTCAAGATTAACAATGGAATACTGCTGTTGCTGTTCACAGACCTGCAACACTCTTTTTCAGATTTATTAAACACTTTCTAGCAGCTCAAACACCAATAATCCCTTCCCTAAAAATAGAGAAACAACTTCTAACATCAATGGCGCCTCCAAAGAAGATGAAACAATGTCCAAACCCTAGGTGGTTCCCAGGATTAACCTGATCATGGCGAATCAATCTCTCCATCCGCTTGAGAGAAACTACTCTCAACCCACCATCTGAAATGCCCCTGAGCACATGCCGAACTCCGTTCACCTCAAACTTCATCTCCATGGTCCTCAAGTTGACTGTGAACTCTCCTATCTCATGTAACCATTTCATACCCAGCACCACATCCATGTCACCCATGCTAACAACATAAAACTCTGACTGGCAAGTGTAATTGTTTAGCTGGATGGTCAAATTAGGAATCCTCCTAGTGCAAGTGAGTATGAATCCATCGGCTACCTTCACCTTGAACCCTTCAAACTCTTTTGTCTTCAACCCCCTCTTAGCAACCAAGCCCTCATCAATGAAGTTGTGAGTGGCACCTGTGTCAAGCAGTGTAATGCATCTCTGTCCACCCAATACTCCTCGGATCCTAAAAGTCCCCTCTCTAAATGCTCGAGATATGCGCTGTAGGCAGGGAGGCCTCCTCATCCTTATCTGTTAGCTCAGATGCAACATCTGTCCCTGAATCATTGTCCTTAGTATGCTGCTCTGAATGTGTCTCCGACTCAACGGACTCATCTACTGAAAAGTATTCTATCTGTTTTGCCTTTCCTTGGGCTGCACACTTGTGCTTAGGATCCCAAGGCTCTCTGTAGTGAAAACAGAGCTTCTTCCTTCTAAGGTCATTCAACTGATCATTGTCTAACTTGGAAGAACTCTTATGAGGCTGATGTCCTGAGTCCTTATGAAAGGGTCTCTTGTCTCTCTCCTTATCCCTCCTATGTTGGAAACTCTTAGTTTGAAATTTACTCCTCCACGCAGAAGACTCCATATCACGGGCCTTCTTCATGGCCTCTCGCAATGTTGTACAGTCCAACCCCTTAACCCATCCTCATAGAGGATCGGAAAACCCATCAACAAAGTGTTGGCAAGAGACACTGTGTGGCTTCATGAGTGTTGTCATTGATGGCAACAAAGTCTATCCCACACATCTGCAAAGCACAGTATGACAATACCGGAAGTAAGATTGAAGAATGTTTTGGTCCGGTGAACAAGAATAGAGCATGCAACAAAGTTCGACAATCAGGTCTGGATCTCTCAGAGGATGTATCTCAGCAAAGTGCGAACTTGGGGAAGTCAAGAGGAGTACCATGACTGCTACATTCCAGAGATTGAGCCTCCGGTGATGAAAGAATAAAAAGATATGAGCATCTAAGTGTTGGGTTGCTGACAGGCAGAGTAGACTAAGGAAGAACTAACTGGTAGAGCATCAGACTTTAATCCGGATGAGAAATTGATGGTGATCAAGCTTCTTGAGGGATCATTCATGGTTGGCCGACATGATTGATGACTTCCATGTCTATATTTTTGATACGCTTCATATATTAAGCATGGATTTAGCCGACAGACCAGTATTTAGTAAATATCTTGAGTATTCCGGTTGCCGACTAGAAAGATGTTGAAATCCTTGGTGCGGATATATATACCAGATGGATTTTAGTATGGAGGGGTGTTGTGTGTGGTGTAATATGCGAAAAAGGGTGGTGTAATATGCGAAAAAGGGCAGAGAGAAATGTGGAAGCAGCAATACAAGTCTGATATGTGATAGAACAGCAGCACTAAAGCAGAGGAAGAATGAAGTGCAGTAGATCAGTGTATTGAGCCTAACCGGAACTGAATCTCAGCATATGTGGATGCCTCTCTTCAGTTCGAACATTTGGTTACATTCTATATCCTTGTAGACAGTGAGTCTTTTGTAGGCAGTGTGCCTCTTGTGAGCAGTGTGCTCGGGCAGTGAGCCCTAATTGGCAAGTGCCATTTTGTATTTTTTATTCTTTGAACAGAGAATACAATCTTGGGTTAGTCACCCTGTGGTTTTTCCCTTAACAGGGTTTTCCACGTAAAAATCCTTGTGTTATGTGTGTTGATTTCTTTTCTGTATGTTCATATGTTTGATGCTGCACTAATTGATAAAGAAGAAAAGAAAGTTAAATATTTAAGATAACTGATTCACCCCCCCTCTTAGTTATCTACCTTGTTTCCAACAATTGGTATCAGAGCTAAGTTCCTCCAAACAGAGCCTAACAGCTTGAGGAAGATCTGGGAGTCTCAATGGATATGTATGGTATGAGGGAACAACTTCAGTCTGCCCTAGATAATCTTGAGCAATCTCACTCTGAAGTCAATAACCTGAGGGAAAGACTCAAACAAGCTGATGATTTCATAAATGAACTAAAAGAAAAACTGAGTATCTCTGTGAAAAAGAGAAAGGAACTACTTCAACAATTAGCAAGTCAAAGTGAAGCCAATGATACTAATGAAGATCTGAATGAGAAAAACAAGTTATGTGAGAAGCTATCAAAAGAGGTCATTATGGTAAGACATGAAATGGAATCAGGAGTTATGAAATTCACCCAAGAAATTGAAGAGAAAAGAAAAATTGAAGATAATCTAAAACAATCTCTCAAGGAGAAGTCAAAAGACTGCCACAAAATGGATAGAATAATCAGGCATTTGGAGTCTGATCTTGAAGAAGCTAGAGATAATGAAGAACAACTTGAGAATCAGATAGACACTTTTAAAAGGGATCTTCAAACAACAAATGAATACAAAGAGAAATTCAAGATAAGCTCTGCTCAACTTGAAGTTGTAATGTCTCCTTTTTAGCGTGATCCTGTTTTATGATGGTTTAGCCTATCACTGGCCCTCGTAGGCTAACTCAGATGGTTAGAGGGTTCCTTTTGGCAGAGTTTAGTGTGTTTTCTCCATCAGAGCTTAGTATGGGTTCAGGTTTGGCCTTCGTTGGACTCAGTTCTACACACTTACTATTTATAGTAGGTCATCTTTCCAGAGTTTCTATTTATAGCAGGGTATCTGGTCATATGGTGGTTTCAGTGTTGTTCCCCAGTTTCAGCTGGTGATAAGGTTGTTTAGAGGTCTCTGGTCCTGAGTTGGAGGCTCTTGCTATTTTTAGCCGACAGAGGTTGATAGAGATGGACCCCTGCTATTTTTGGTAAGTTGGTTGGATGCACAGAGGGTGTCATGGTGAACCCCCGAGTTTAGATGAAATTGGAAAATGATGTCTAATTATGGAGATAAGTGATTTTTAATTATTATTAAAGGTAATCTTTAATAATAATTAATTATTATTATAAGGGGGGTCATATAATGATATTAAAGTCAAATAATAAAGTCTTGGATTAAAGTGCTCAAGTGAAGTTATATTATGAAGTTTTTGAAGTCACTTTATTTTCAGTGGGGCCATGACCCATCATTAAAATCACTTAAAGTACATATAATATTTCATGGATTGGAGCACCCATTTATGAGACTTATATAAAGTTTTTATTAAAACCCTAAAAGTGGATTTGAAAAAGGATTTAAATGTTATTAAGGAGTTTGAGAATATAAAAGGTTTCAAAAAGCAAATCAAATGATTGCTGATGATCATTTGACTTTGCTTTGGAGAATTTCTTGAAGTCTGTGCATGAGACCAAGGGTTTCAACAGATTGTCTTCATATCAGCATTGGAGAACGAAAACTCTTCATTGTTTGTGCAATCTTGAGGCTGTGAAAGATCAGCTGAATCATTGCCAAAGAGTTGGCTTCATACAGGAGTCAAATTGTGCTTAATTGGAGGAAGAAATTCAGAAATTATTCAAGGGTTTCAAGAATATTTGTTGCAGATCTGAAATTTTTATTGCTGCTACAGTACAGCTGTGAATAGTAATGCGTGAACAGTAACGCGTGAATAGTGACCCATGAACAGTGCGTGAATAGTGTGCTACAGTACTTGGATCAGCAATTTGGGCATTTATATCTGAAGCTTGGCATTGCAGGCCGTACAGCTCTGTAGATTTGGCTTGAGGAAAGCTCATTCTAGATTGTAATTGGCTGCCACATCTTCATCAGCATAGGAGCTTCTCCCAACCAGGTTTTTATGTTATTTGCATGCTCTTATCAGCATTGTATTTGGCTTTGGAATTGAATGAAGGAGATGTAAGTTGCAAGACAACTGTTTGTCTAAATGACTCTAGCTGAAAGCCAACATAATAATTGCATATTGAGCTGTTGTGATCTTTATATCAGCATTATACTTGGTGTTGCACTTGGAAAAGGAGTTATAAGGTTGTATATCATATGTTTGTTAAAATGTCTATGGCTGTAGCTTACATTTCCATACGCTAGTATGCATGCCAAGTGTTTGTATTAATGTCCAGTGGCTGTAGGTGCACATTTTCCATGTATAGATCATATATATGCATTTGAAAAGACAAAAAGAATTGCATTTACATCTTAGCTCTTTACTTAGACATTCTAGTGTTCATTTGCAAGCATTTAAAACACATTTGTCATCAGTGCAAGCAAGTATAATCAGACTGAAACACAGTACCAGCAAGCACAGATATTACATGCAAAGTGTTTGACAATATTCCTTGAGGTATAAATCAGCAAGTTAGGGACAGATCAGTCAAGGAATATTACAGTGGTATCAGAGCGGTTTCCTGCCATCCTGATGGGTTAATCAGAAATATTCAGTTGCGTGTCAGAGATTTCATGTTGCATGTCAAGATTTGGGGTTGCATGTTAGTGATCAGCACTTGCATGTCAGTTATAATGGTTGCATGTGTGGTATCAGCTATTGCATGTTAGTTTAACAATGGGGTTTAAACTAAATATTCATTAAGCTCACGTCAGAATCATCTGAGTGACCGGCACTCATTCATATTTTCAATTACATTAATTTCCAGTCTAGTTTGAAATATGGGTACAAATAGTGACAAACAAATTGTATCTGGTGATTGGAATTGGTTAGCACAAACAATACATGAACAGGGTGAAAAACTTGGCACAACTTCACAATCCAGATATGATGTATTATGTATGCTTAGAAGGCTGGACGAGAGTTTAAGCTTCGTAGAACAGTCACCTTCAACATTGCTTCAGATATCTATGGTTCTTGCAATGAAAGCATTGGGTGAGCATAGGTACTTGAGACACAGTGACAGTGAGATTAGGCTCACTGTTGCCCTATGCATCAGTCAGTTCATGAGGATCATAGCTCCTCGGGTTCCTTATACTGGGGTCACTATGAGAGAGGTTTTCTAGCTGATCGTAGACAGTATGGTTGGGATTGGAGACATTGGTAGTCCTACCTATGCACGAAGGGTTAAGGTCTTGGAGCTCATGGCACAAGTTAGATCATGTGTTGCCATGCTTGACTTTGATCAGCATGCTCTTGTGTTGCAGTTATTTAGACTCTTTGTAGAGTCCATTAGTTCAGGGCATGATAAGTGTATACAGGATTACATGAGAGATATCATGATTTCCATTGTTGATAACATGGATAGCATAACTCAGCCCATTATGACACTTCTTCTAGCAGTACGTAGGCGAGAGAAATTGACATCTCCAGCTGCTTATATGTTAGTATGCAGTGTCTTTGATCAATGCAAAGACAAGTTGGAACCTTGTTTGGTTGAGGAGGAGCCTATGCGAGATAAAAAAGTGAAATTTGAGGAGAAAGTGGACATTTTTAGCAATCAAGAAGTTGTTATCAGTCATGATAACAAGTCTGATTTTTATGACAGCAGTCTTCCAATTGAGCGTAATGATGATTTAGAAGTCATGGCATGTTCAAGAAGTGTTGTGGGAGTGACCTTGAGTATTGGTACTCAAGATACCAGTGTCAAGAATGAAGCTTGCATGGAAATATTGACCCATAACAGTTCTGATCTACATGACAGCAGTGGTAAAATAGTGCATCAGCAAGAGACAACAGTGACTACACATGCGCAAGATGTTACTATGGAGCTGTTACATGAAAGTACTCAGGAATTGGGTACTAATGATGCATTGTATGTTGTGGATTCCTGTCATGATGAGTCTGATTTCTCAGATCAGACCTTAGAAAACAAGTTAGAAGAATCATTTGTTGGCATGGGATCCCAGGATCATGAGTTGGATGGTGATACAGTTACATTGGAAGTGGAAGTGTGTGAAGATACTGTCATATCAGCAGCTTCTACCTTACCAGTTGAGCCTTCCGATGAGGTGCTTAGCAGCAGTACCTTAGATGTTGATGTGTGCACTAATGATAGCACACATGATGCTGCTTATCATGAGATGAGTGATGTCGATTCAGCCTCATATCACAGTGCGGACTTTGATTCAGAGAGCTTGCATGGGAGTCATGAATTTCAGAGACATCATTTGGCTGGGCAACTTAAGGTCAATGACAGCATGATTGCCACAACCATAGAGCACTTTGATGTTGCTCGTCAGATGTTAGCTACTTTTGGTTGGAGCACTCCTATGACAGATGAGCACGGTGATAGTGGCCTTTCCCTAGCAGAGTTCCATGCACTTCGAGAAGCCTTTGGAATAATGAAACACAATTATCTACAGTTATTAGCTGACAGAGATTATCTTCTCGAGAGGGATGGGGTTTGTTACGATGCTCTTAAAGGCAAGGAGGAGGAGGTTGAAGAGCTCACATATGAGCTAGAAGTCACCATGGACTCTTTGAAGAGCGCTCAGACAGCCCTTCAAGAGTCAAAGTTGCGGATAGATGAGCTTACCGTGGCACTGAGACTGGCACAACCTTCACCACCTATAGATACAGTTCAGGTTTCTATGGCAGCAGTTGGTGAGGAGCATATACCCACGGATAGTAGTGAGGGGCACATTGGGGATGTGGCTACATCCATTACTCTTACTGGTGCAGGTGATATAGATGGGTTTAGTGCATTGGGTGAGAGTAGCAGAGAACCATATGTTACTTCAGGTGTTATTGAGGATAGTCCCCTTACAGATGATGCAGAGCAGGTTATTGATAGCTTGTGTGATGAGGTGGTTGATTTTGTTGAGAGGGTTTCCAGAGTGCCTACCCAATTAGTCATTCAGGATCAGGGACATGAGCCATCTTCTGATTCTAGTGTCGTGAGTGATGAGACTGACGAGGAAGGTGTTCCCCACGACTATGATGGTCAGCCATTTACAGAGGTGGGAGCATTTTATCTTGGCTGCATGATGAGGAGTGCTCATCACTTCTCCTTTAGTCCACACATGGAGGATTTGTTGATGCATCGGTGTGGATTGGCTCAGGGTTTGTACCATCCATTGAGGGATGGAGAGTTGTCATCTTCAGAAGGTGGGACTAGAGGCTGCAAGTACCCGACTCAGTTGTTTGCGGGAGATTACTTGCGCGATCAGGGGTTGGATTACCATCATGCGGATGAGTACCTTACAGAGTTTGCTACTTCTGGGTTTCAGGGAGATTATGTTGTCAGTGGGCATGATGGCTTGGTTAGTTATCACATCCATGGGAGTTTCGTAGAGGTTGTAGAGGGATATTGTGTTGCGGAGGCTTCTAGATATTTTTGTCTTTTCATGGCGGATGGATGTGAGGTTTAGTTGCATTGGGATCTAGGTGGTGACGGAATTGACACTGCGGTTTGGATGGGTCCCGATGGTTTGCTTCACCTTTTTCAGCATGGTGAGGTTGGGATCAGATTAGAGCAGTGGAAGTCAGAGATTGATTCGTATAGCGGACTTCCAATCTGGTTGTGGGATCTAGGAATTCTTCTGTTTAGTAGATTGCTCTATGTGGTGGTAGCTGTTCACCGCAGTACTGTACAGTCTTTATCCAGTGGGTGCAGTGGACAAGTAGTTGGGCATTCTACAGAGTGATTTGGGATCCCGGCATTCAGCTGAGTAGTGATTGCAGAGTTTGGGATCCTTCGTGTGCATCAGGGTTCTAGCCGGAGTTCATTGGTGAGTATTGTACTATGTACATGGTGTGGATTGTTTGCAATTTCACCTTGGGTTCTCATGTACATCAGTTGAGTTTGATGCACAGTTTCAATGTGCATGGTTTGGATAGTTGGTCTATTATCTATATTTGCGCGGTTGAGTTTATGTTGGTGTTGCAGCAGTTGTGTTTCCATGAGGGACATTTCACAGCTTTCTTTTGGACCTTCGGTGGAATGGTGTTTCTTAGTAGTAGAGATTGCTTGGGGACAAGCAATTTCAGGGAGGGCGGACTGTAATGTCCCCTTTTTAGCGTGATCCTGTTTTATGATGGTTTAGCCTATCACTGGCCCTCGTAGGCTAACTCAGATGGTTAGAGGGTTCCTTTTGGCAGAGTTTAGTGTGTTTTCTCCATCAGAGCTTAGTATGGGTTCAGGTTTGGCCTTTGTTGGACTCAGTTCTACACACTTACTATTTATAGTAGGTCATCTTTCCAGAGTTTCTATTTATAGCAGGGTATCTGGTCATATGGTGGTTTCAGTGTTGTTCCCCAGTTTCAGCTGGTGATAAGGTTGTTTAGAGGTCTCTGGTCCTGAGTTGGAGGCTCTTGCTATTTTTAGCCGACAGAGGTTGATAGAGATGGACCCCGGCTATTTTTGGTAAGTTGGTTGGATGCACAGAGGGTGTCATGGTGAACCCCCGAGTTTAGATGAAATTGGAAAATGATGTCTAATTATGGAGATAAGTGATTTTTAATTATTATTAAAGGTAATCTTTAATAATAATTAATTATTATTATAAGGGGGGTCATATAATGATATTAAAGTCAAATAATAAAGTCTTGGATTAAAGTGCTCAAGTGAAGTTATATTATGAAGTTTTTGAAGTCACTTTATTTTCAATGGGGCCATGACCCATCATTAAAATCACTTAAAGTACATATAATATTTCATGGATTGGAGCACCCATTTATGAGACTTATATAAAGTTTTTATTAAAACCCTAAAAGTGGATTTGAAAAAGGATTTAAATGTTATTAAGGAGTTTGAGAATATAAAAGGTTTCAAAAAGCAAATCAAATGATTATTGATGATCATTTGACTTTGCTTTGGAGAATTTCTTGAAGTCTGTGCATGAGACCAAGGGTTTCAACAGATTGTCTTCATATCAGCATTGGAGAACGAAAACTCTTCATTGTTTGTGCAATCTTGAGGCTGTGAAAGATCAGGTGAATCATTGCCAAATAATTGGCTTCATAGAGGAGTCAAATTGTGCTTAATTGGAGGAAGAAATTCAGAAATTATTCAAGGGTTTCAAGAATATTTGTTGCAGATCTGAAATTTTTATTGCTGCTACAGTATAGCCGTGAATGGTAATGCGTGAACAATAACGCGTGAATAGTGACCCGTGAACAGTGTGTGAATAGTGCGCTACAGTACTTGGATCAGCAATTTGGGCATTTATATCTGAAGCTTGGCATTGCAGGCCGTACAGCTCTGTAGATTTGGCTTGAGGAAAGCTCATTCTAGATTGTAATTGGCTGCCACATCTTCATCAGCATAGGAGCTTCTCCCAACCAGGTTTTTATGTTATTTGCATGCTCTTATCAGCATTGTATTTGGCTTTGGAATTGAATGAAGGAGATGTAAGTTGCAAGACAACTGTTTGTCTAAATGACTCTAGCTGAAAGCCAACATAATAATTGCATATTGAGCTGATGTGATCTTTATATCAGCATTATACTTGGTGTTGCACTTGGAAAAGGAGTTATAAGGTTGTATATCATATGTTTGTTAAAATGTCTATGGCTGTAGCTTACATTTCCATACGCTAGTATGCATGCCAAGTGTTTGTATTAATGTCCAGTGGCTGTAGGTGCACATTTTCCATGTATAGATCATATATATGCATTTGAAAAGACAAAAAGAATTGCATTTACATCTTAGCTTTTTACTTAGACATTCTAGTGTTCATTTGCAAGCATTTAAAACACATTTGTCATCATTGCAAGCAAGTATAATCAGACTGAAACACAGTACCAGCAAGCACAGATATTACATGCAAAGTGTTTGACAATATTCCTTGAGGTATAAATCAGCAAGTTAGGGACAGATCAGTCAAGGGATATTACAGAAGTTCTTGAAAGCCAAAAGAGGGTAGATGACAAGCATGGCTTGGGATATGAAAAAGGTGAAAGTTCCAGATTCGGTCAGAAGAACTCTGGATCAGGAAATCCAAGGAACAGGCCTAGAAGACCTCTGGTAAGGCAACCAAATGCTCAAAGATATCCATCCTTCAATGGATACTGCTACAATTGCAACAACTTCGGTCATAAAGCAACTCAGTGTAGAAAAAGAATGAATTAGACTAATTCATCCTTCTCCAGACAGTGTTTCAACCATAGAAGCAGAAATTGCCAAAAATCGCGATTTTTTGTAAAAATTGCGAATCGCCAAGATAGGCGATTTTTTCCCCCAAAAAATCGGATTTTTTATATAAATCGCGGGCGTTTAGGGTTTTATCCGGCGTCTAGGGTTTTCTGCTGTATGCGTCTAGGGTTTTTGCTGTATGCATCTAGGGTTTTCTGCTGTATGAATACGCCGAGGTTCGAGGAATACGTCAAGGTTCAAGGAATACGCGACTGTTTTTTGCGAGAACCACCGACGAGTTTAGGAAAATTTTCGTCATGAATTTGTAAGACAATTTTCCGAGTACTGTAATGAGCTAGGACAGCCGACGCCGCTCGGGCCATAACAAACGGGTGCGAACGAGGCCCATATAGATATAAGGCCTACTGATCCCTCGGAAGGTGTTGGACATAGCAATGGCAAAAGCTCGCTCTCCCTTGAGGCGCATAAAACCCCTCCAACGGCTTCCCCGACGGGGACTCGTGCTTCTCCGACTCTCGCCCCTCTTCCCCTCTATCGTCAAGCTCGAGCAGCTCCCTGCCTTTTCCTCCCACTTTCTGTTGGGCTAAGGAGGATTCCGACCCTCTCGATCTACCGCCCATTCGCCCCCTAACATTTTCTGTTAGGGGGCATTTTTGAATAGATATGGCACGCACTCACAGAGTCGAGGGAGACAATTTTTCGAGCACTGTTATGTCATAATGTATTAAAATATATTATGACATACAGAAATTATATATTAGTCTAAATTATTGTCATAATGTAATATAATTTATGTATGACATTATATTATGACAAACTGGAAGCAATTTTTCGAGCACTGTAATAATATTATATTCGCGCACTATTACATAATATTTATGTCATTAATGTATATATATTATAATAATATAATATTATTAATTCTACATATATAATATATTATTAGTATTTATTATTTTATTTATAATATTTATGTCATTAATGTATATATTATAATAATATAATATTATATATTATATTATTAATATTTATTATAATATTTATATATTATATTATTATATTTCTATATTATATTTTTTATATTATAGTATTATATTTATATATTGTATTTTTCTATGTTTTTTGGAGATCCGATTTTTTAATGATTTTTTCCCGATTTTTTCACGATTTTTTGAAAAAATCTTATACTTTTGGTTTGCCGATTTTATCTCCAAACGATTTTTGCTTCCTTAGTTTCAACTGCAAAAGGTATGGTCACAAATCTCTTAAATGCAAAAATATGCAAATAAACAATTCATTCAATGGTAGATGCTTTGCATGCAATAGAATGAGACATATGGCTAATCAATGCAGATCAAGAGGATATCATCCAAATATGCAAAGAAATGTTATTTGCTACAACTGCAATAGATCCGGTCATACTGCCAAATTTTGCAGAAGTAGGAATCAGGATAAAAGGGGTCCGGTGCATCATAATCAAAATCAAGACAAAGGAAAAGGAAAAGTGAATGCGGATGAAGTTTAAAGGGAGATGAACAAGATTTGGGTGAAGAGAAGTACAGAAAATGTTGGGGATGGATCCGCACTAGAATCTGGTGCTGATATTCCTTCCGGAAACTAAATAGATGAGCTCTGGCTCAGGGGGAGTCACAAAGGAAAATAAATTCCCCCAGCCAGTCAATCAGTGCTTGAAATTGGCACATGGAAAGTTGCGGATTAAAGGGTTCTCAGAGAAATATCTAAACAACCCTTGGTAAAAATATGAAAGATCCGCAAGGAGTTTGAAAAGGTTAATCATCCAAGATTGATCCATTTGACAGTCATCCGGTAAAAGCAGGATTTTCACAGTTAGATCCGGTGTGATTCAAAATTGAAATATCTGGATCTGCGGATAAATGGAATGATTGGAGAAAGGGAGATACATTTACAATTATCACCAAAAATAATTCTAAGTGCATCTCAGTGATTCGGAAGGATCTCTCTCAGAACAAGGGAACTGGAATGACTTAAGGTGTGCATTTATTGCAATATGAAATTAGGGTTTGCACAGAAATATAAGGGTTCCTTTTTCCATCATTTGCACATTTGCATTTGAGAAGAAGAAAGAAAGAGCTCTGCAAACAAGATTGCTTCAACACTCTCAAGGATCAACCGGGGAATCCGATTCAAACAGCGATCTTTTCCGGCTCATATCGTGAACCCTAGAAGTGTAAAAAGGTATTTCCGTTCTTGAATATCTCTCTCTGAATCTTTTGCAAGATGGCTACTCCAAATGTTGTTAAGATCACTGATAGGCCGCGCCCTAAGTTCAAGAAACATCCTTACAAATCCCTAGAAGTTGATCCCTTAGGTGCCTTCTCTAGCATTTCGCATGGGGTTCTGCACGTAGAATATGTTAGGGTGTACATCCATGCAAATATTGAGGAATTTGGAGAATCAAAGCTGATGGATATCTACCATAAACAACTAATAGATGAAACCTTTGAACTCAAACCTCAATATAAGGCCATCCGGGATAAGCATTTTGGACATTGCATCCACTTTCCCTGTTTCGCAAAAGATGAATGGGTCCGGTATGTTCTTAGTAGAATACATGACAACTTCATGTGATTGATGAGACCATTCAAGATAACAAAAGATGCCATTAGGGCAGTAACCGGATTGCACTCATCCGGTGGGTTGCCTGCTCTCAAATCTGTCAAGAATCAGACAGTGAGTGAGGCTACCGGATCAAAGTTTGACAAAAGAGCAATGACAATAGAAGATATCACAGATCTGGATATCAAATTTGCCTCCATGATAATAGGCTATAAAATATATCACTCCAGCAAGGAGAATTCTGTGTCCGGAACTGCAATCTACACTGCTTATCAGATGTTAAGAGAAAATGCAGATTATGATATTTGCGAGCTTCTCCTGAACCAACTGTTAGAAAATTTGCAGAAAATAAAGAAGGATAAGAAGAACTCATTTAAGTATGGTGGCCTAATACTATGTCTCTTCTTTTACTATATGAATGAGCTACTCGGATCAAGTGGTTGGGTATGGCAAAATGACAAACTGGTTGCCATACAAATTAGAGATTATATGTATGGGCTTGGTGATGCCAAGGCTCAAAGTACATCACTCTGGGGATACTTCAAAAACTTCCAAAGTTTGATGTAGGCCAGAGAAAGAATTCCACAAACAATAGTTGAAAAATACAAAGATACAGTGTGTTTCATGGTAGACACTGATCAATGCCTAATGGAGGCAGTGGAGCCCAGGACAGTCTGGATTATACCAATGGGCTATGAGGTAGATGAGAAAATCTTGGAGCTGCATATCCAACACTTGCTAAGTCAACCTAAGGACCCTGAGGCAGAAAGGTTCGGAACCTTTCAAGAATTGAGTGTAAAAATACATGTTGAACTGAGACAGCCAGAGATGAAAAGGAAAGTGAGAAGGGAAGTAGAGGAAGTTGCCAAAAGATATGGCATATCGAAGGAGACAGTTGATGCAAATAGAGAGAAAATAGAAAGAGCAGAGAAAGAGAAACAAGAAGTAGAAAAGGAAAGTGTTCTGGTACAAGCCTCCTCCTGAACCAGATCCTCCAAGAGCTCTGCACCTGCCACCTCTAAGAGCCCAAAAGCCTCAAAACTGGAAGTCAGGACATCCGGAAAGGGAGAGAAGAGAACACAGACAAAGGCCACAAAGTCATACATAAGTCAAAAGGATGATGAAGAGATAGAGACTGATGAGGAGGTCAAGAAAATGAAGAAGAAAAAGAAAACATCCATGGAATCCTTTGCCGGTAAACATACAAAGAAGAGGCAGAAGAATTTGTTGAAAGGTCCACTCTTTCTGTTGATGATGTTATCAAGGCAGTCACAGTGGATGGAAATCTGCAACCGTTAACAGAATTTTATGATGAGTCTAGTGATACTGACAAGAAAATCTTGGAAGATGCTACAGTCAAGTATCTAAACATTTATAATAAAGCATTCATTGAAATCATCTCTCTAATTCTCAAAAGTCTAGAGAAGGAACTTGAAATGAGAAAGGAGAATGCTAAGGCAAAGGACTTAGAGATCCGGGAACAGATTGCTATTCAACTCTATCCTTCCATTACCTCTCAACAAATGAACATGATCTTCAAGGACTGCAAGGATGAGTTCCGGAGCAAAGCAAGAATGAACCAGCTTATGATTGGAGAGACTGATTAGGTGGCAAAAGAAACAGAAGACATCCTCCGGAATGCCTTCATGAGATTCAATCTCCCTGTTATAGAGGAAATAGATGAAGAACCCTCTACCATGAATGTAGAAGGATTGAGTACATCAAAAGAAGAATCCACTGAGAAAAATGTAGAAGAGTCCAAAGAGATGGATAAGAAAGAGACTAAGGACTTGGATTCCTCTGTTCCAGAAGAGGAAATTCTTGAAGAAGTTAACATCTCTCCTCCGGATGCCATTGCAGATTCAGGAATTGAAGGAGAAGGAAGAAAAGAGAAGGTAAATCAAGAAGAGGAGAAAAAGGGAAGAGAAGAAGAACAAACAGAGAAGATCTCTGATGACAGCTCTGAGGCTGCAAGAGGAAAGAAGTCTCCGGCAAGAGACACTGCAGAAGCAGTGAAGAATTTCTTGACAAAGGAAATGATGGAGATAGATGAACCGAAATTGTTCCAAGTACCACTCAGTTTTGATTCCCTCAATCCGGTTCAAACAATGAAGATAGCATCTTTTGCCCAAGCTAAAGCAAAAGAAAAACTTCTGAAGTCTCACATGGAAGATTGTGAGCTGATAGAGATTGCTTCAGGAATGCTGGAGAAGATCATGCCATCCTTCCAAAAGGATTCTTCGGCCTCTCCATCCGGTAATCTTAAATCTCTGATAAACTCTGTCAACACTCATTTTGATTCCTTAGAGAAATCGGCAGAAGAAAAGGTCTGGAAAGAATTTCTGGGAAAGAGATTCTCTGAAGTACAGGGACTCATAGCAAATGATAGGAGAAATTTGGATATTGGGATAAAGAGCGTAGAAAATGCTCTTAAAGATGGCAGAAAAATATACAAATTTTGTCTATCATGGTCCACAGTGACAGAAGATATTGCCAAAAAGGTGGAAGAACAAGAGAGTAAACTGTCAAGTTTATCTCAGAATTTTGATCCTCTCACCTCATCCATAATGAATCAAGAGTGTCAGACTATTGCCACTATAAATGAAATAAAGAGGCTTGAAAAGGAGAAGAAGAATAGAATAAGTAGGCTGAGTGAACTAAGAGGGATAATTATCCCTAAGTTAGAGGCAATGCATGAGGCCCAATTGATGCTCAGACTACATCCAGGACCAGTGATCCAGTAGACTTAAGAAGAGCAGAAGCTTTTGCATTCTTGTTGAGTGGTCACATTTCAATTTTGGACAGGATGAAACAGAGTTGGGCGACAGAAGTTGTACAGTTGAAAACCATCTTTGCACATATACTTAAGTATATGTAAGTATAACATGTATATATACTTATGCGGCTATGTATAGGTTGATTTTTGCAAATTTTGGTGTGCGGATTCCACCCTTTGCCATTGATGTCAAAGGGGGAGTGAGAAGTAGTGAAAAATGAGGAATCCAACAAAGGGGGAGCTCCAATAAAATGTACATAAGATGGAGCATCAGCCAAGGGGGAGTTTGCTATGACACTTAGTCATTTTTCACTAAGTGTTGCCATCAATGCCAAAGGGGGAGATTGTTGGCAAGAGGCACTGTGTGGCTTCATGAGTGTTGTCATTGATGGCAACAAAGTCTATCCCACACATCCGCAGAGCACAGTATGACAATACCGGAAGTAAGATTGAAGAATGTTTTGGTCCGGTGAATAAGAACAGAGCATGCAACAAGGTCCGACAATCAGGTCCGGATCTCTCAGAGGATGTATCTCAGCAAAATGCGGACTTGGGGAAGTCAAGAGGAGTACCATGACTGTTACATTCCAGAGATTGAGCCTCCGGTGATGAAAGAATAAAAAGATATGAGCATCTAAGTATTGGGTTGCTGACAGGCAGAGTAGACTAAGGAAGAACTAACCGGCAGAGCATCAGACTTTAATCCGGATGAGAAATTGATGGTGATCAAGCTTCTTGAGGGATCATTCATGGTTGGCCGACATGATTGATGACTTCCATGTCTATATTTTTGATACGCATCATATATTAAGCATGGATTCAGTCGACAGACCAGTATTTAGTAAATATCTTGAGTATTCCGGTTGTCAACTAGAAAGATGTTGAAATCCTTGGTGCAGATATATATACCAGATGGATTTTAGTATGAAGGGGTGTTGTGTGGTGTAATATGCGAAAAAGGGTAGAGAGAAGTGTGGAAGCAGCAATACAAGTCTAGTATGCGACAGAACAGTAGCACTAAAGCAGAGGAAGAATGAAGTGCAGTAGATCAGTGTATTGAGCCTAACCGGAACTGAATCTCAGCATATGTGGATGCCTCTCTTCAGTTCAAACATCTGTTTACATTCTATATCCTTGTAGACAATGAGTCTCTTGTAGGCAGTGTGCCTCTTGTGAGCAGTGTGCTCGGGCAGTGAGCCCTAATTGGCAAGTGCCATTTTGTACTTTTTATTCTTTTAACAGAGAATACAATCTTGGGTTAGTCACCCCGTGGTTTTTCCCTTAACAGGGTTTTTCACGTAAAAATCCTTGTGTTATGTGTGTTGATTTTTTTTCTGCTCTCATGATTATGTATGTTTATATGTTTTGATGCTGCACTAATTGATAAAGAAGAAAAGAAAGTTAAATATTTAAGATAACTGATTCACCCCCCCTCTTAGTTATCTACCTTATTTCCAACACAAAGAGCATGATCAATCTACGCTTAGAGATATCTGAAACCATGACTAAAAGATCTTGGAACTCTGAAATGCATGAGTCCACTGATCCACTCTGTCTCAATTGTGCCAGCGCCTTGAACTGCAACTCAAGGTCCTTGTCGAACCTGTCTATGAGTCTGGCTGTGAACTCTACATACGATGTAATTTGGTCATGTCCTAGAGTTACCTTCCCATTACTCCACTTGTGTGCCCTGCCCTTCAAATTTAAGGCTGCATAAGTGATGGCATCGGCCTTTGGCATTGGACTGATTTGAAGATAACTGTCCAACTTTTGGACCCAAGCTCTCGCTGAAGTTTTCCTGGAACCATCAAAGTAGGGTAAAGTCATTTTACCGACTTTCTTTTGAAGCTCATGATTCTATTGCCTATTACCCCCTCTAGGTCTATGTCTCATCCTGAGATCTTAATAGTCCCTAAAAGTCATCTCTGCCCGAAACTCCGCACTCGAAGCTTGCCAATCTCTAAAGATCTAATCTTGAAACTCCACTTGTGTAGCATCCCGCTCAAGAATCTCATCCCTCGGTACAAAGATAGGAATGCCTGGTCTATCTGCAGCTGTGAGCTATGTAGCACCTCGGATATTCACCGAAGCCTCTCCATCAGGATCCCTGTGTCTGTTCCTGTCCCCATTGTTTTTGTCTCTGTTCTGTTCTCCATTACCCTGGTCTCCATCACCTCAATCTCTGTGTCTATCTCTATCATTTCGGTCTCTGTTGTTGTCTCCATTATTCCTATCCTCATCCAACTCAAGAAACAAACGGGTGAGAAGCCATTTGAGTGCCTCCTGTGACCTGTCCATCCTATTAATCAACTGCTGTTGTTCTCTCGCCAAATCATTAAGAATATCTCGTGTGCTAGGTTCTCCGATTTCCCTGTCTCCCATTTCTTCAGGGTGTTCTTGAAGTACACCGGAAAAGGGATCTGTTCTTGGAACTTCGAGATCTTCCTCACTATAAAATACTACCGGTGGCTCTTCAGTAGTTACAATCTCTGTATTTGACTCAAATGGATCAACCTATGGTACTTCTCCTTCCTGTATTCTTTGTGGGTTCCGTGTTCCTGGTCTGAGTCTAAAATTATATCTATTTGTAGGACGCATGTCTCATTTTCATCTTCTGAATGTCATAGTTAACCTCACAGAATGGCAAGATCACTGCTCTGATACCACCGTAATGTGTCGTACCTGTTTGTATATTTTTAAGATCTTTTTATGTGTGATTTTTATTAATTCTTTTGTGATCTTTCATACTAGAGAGAAGAATGCAGAAGGGTTTTCAGTTTTCCTGTAGATGTGTTGCCGGAGCATACAATATATTGCATATAATAGAAACCCATAAAATATATAGTAGATATGAAGAAACTATCAGCTACCTAGATAGTAAAATGGCCAATAATGAATTACTATGACATACCCATTTACAAATATGCAACTTGGTACATCAGCCAGAATTGGTCCAACAAGTGGGTACGGCTAGAAATGCTTCAAAGCTCCGAAAAATGACAAGGAATGTTCATACAATTGATAGCAGCAAAGAATAAGACTCCAAACACCTTACAATGATCAGATTTGAGGCTGCAAATGAGAAGAAATAGCTTCTATAGAACCCACGACCCCTCAGGTACATGTACGACTATGGCTGCAGGTGCAAGCTGCAAGTATACTGCTGATAACTCACTGAAAATGCTTTGAAAACGGTCTGCAGCAGTCACCAAGGATGGGCGACCAGGTACAAGTGAAAATGGCCACCAAGAAACTCCACAAATCTCCCAAAATATGGTACGACCTGCTCCAAGAGGGTATGGCCAGCAAGGAAGGGTTGCAGCAGTCACAAAACACTATCAATCAAGCTTCAATCTGTCATAGCATTCTTGTCATCAGTTGTCCATCTCCAATCTGCATATGATATCGAAATATAGCCCGGAGATCTCTTCATACAAACTCCATTTCAGCATGTATGTGAATATTGAATGCATCCACCATCAATGGCATCTTTGGGTGATCTTTCACACTTGTAGAATGCCGTCACTCAGGGAGGTTTTCGTCTCAAAACCCTAGCAGAGCTCACAAGAGAAAATATCAAACATAGCATAAAGCAAATGAGCCACTTTTCCACCTTTTATTTCCCTCCTCAAGTTGGGCGTTGGATTTTGAGAGGGAATGTTATAATTTTAAATTCGCCTGATTACTCTTAGGGATGGGCGCGCATGGTCAAGACTTCACTTTATGTCTCCATAACTCGTAAGTCATTTTTTTGATATTTATAAAGTCCCAATTAAATATAACATTAATAATCTTCGGACTTAAAAATAAATATGAAGATGGTGTCGCAATGCAATGATCTATAGCTCGTCAGAAAGCCCTCAACGAGACGAATCTGACCCCACTCTGAAAATTCCGAATCGACATTGAACCCGATCTTACTAAAAATAGTAAGTAATGATCAAGAGCAAACAAAGCCAACTCTGAGGGTGCCAACTGGATTTACTGAATACGAACCACATCTCCATCACCGACAAATACCTCGAAGGCCAAACTAACCATAGTTCCCTAACCAAACTGCTAGTCCACGGGAACTCAATGATGGACTAACCATGTATCATGAAGGGGACATTACATAAAAGGAGTTCTCAAAACATTAGCTACTATGGTTTTCAAGATCTTGGACAACGAGAATTTAGAGCAAGAGAAACAACTAGCTTTGGTCTTTGAGAATAATGTGTATAGTAGTTACAAATGAATAGCTAGAGTTTTTCGTAATGCAATTGGTATGCAACAAAAGAGGAATGATGTAATAGATCAAAAATAGGCATTCCTCTGGTAGGGATTTCTCACAAGATTACATGTATATTAAAGTACCAAAATACTAAGATGACTTTCATCCCACTAAGAAAGTTATGGGAGACACTTAGGGCTTTTAAGGACCAATTAGAATCAAAATTGAGTGATGGGATCTATTGTGTTAAGTGCTTTTGTGTGAGACTTGACATAGGTGAAATGGATAGGTTAATTCAAAGAACAATAAAAGAACACAATGTGGACATTTGTCTCAACATGGTCTAGAAGTTGGCATTGATGGAGCACTATGGTGGACGCTTCTACTTTTCTGAGCAACTTGGAATGTCAAAAAGGAAATACATTGTATTATGAAGACTTGTAGTTATTGAGAATCACTATTATATTTCTTATTACTATGATGTAATAGAAATATTGTGTAAAGTGGGAAAACAATCTATATATGTATCTTTGAATTTTATTTTCTGTATCCAAATCAGATTAGGAATTGGCAACATATGTAAGATAAATGCTATCAATTTTAATCTCAACTTTTTACTTCAATTTAAATAAATTTATGTTTTAGTAATGTTATTATTAGATGAAAGGATACTAATGGGATTATGCATTTATAATTGAGTTTTCATTTTAAATTTAGTTTTTTCCTATTATATCATTTCAAATTATAAATTCTTTTTGAAATAAATGTAATTCATAGATACTTAATGCTCATGCTTAAATTCTACTTCAAAACTATCTTATGTTCAAACTACTTAAATTTAACCTTAATCTATTTAGTATTAACATATATATGATCTGTTTAACTTAAGGGTCTTGATGTGTGATTTGTATTGATAATGCCATGGTCATTGCAAAAAAGGATCACTTCTACAAGTGGTGTTTAAGGGATGCAGTGGATATTGGTAAGCACCCAAGTAACTTGAATATGGATGAGGGCCTGAACTTAGGTCTCCATTGGGAGATCCATTGTAACTAGATTTTAATAGCTAGTTTTTAAGAACCAAATGATACTTAAACATAGTTTCTAAACTTGCGACTTTGTAACTAGATTTTAATAGCTAGTTTTTGACAACCAAATAATATTTAAACCGTATTTTCAAAACATGTGATTTGGCAAAACTCGGCAAAGCTAATTTTGATTTGGACTTGGTGACTCGGCAAAACCTCGACAAAATTTGAAAGATTAAAAACTACTTAAATTCCTTAAAGAAACACAAATTTCATACCAAATATAGTTACAGAACATGTGAGTCTATAGAATGTTGGGGAAGTGTTTTCTATTAGATTGGAATGAAACAAGAGTATGATATCACATCAACATGCAAATGCAACAACCAATATGATATAAATCTCACAATGATTGAAAATCATCATAAAAAATTACAATTCCATGCAACTTACAACAATTTATAATTTTCTCTTCCCCTTAGAGATCCTAGTGATGGTTTGGGTCGTACTCCTATTAGTCAATTGCGTCCCCATCCTCAAACTAGAAGGTAACAACTCCTCAGGATCACCATCATCCTCAATTGTGTGTCATGCAATCCAATGCCTACTACTTCTGTTGCACCCTCCTCTGCTTGCCTCTTAAAATGAGCAATCTTGTATTCTATAAACATGGGGTCCTTATCCTAGATAATCTAGTTGCTATATGAATCAATGTCATCCAAGTCAACCACTTAATTACTATTGGAGCTCTCCACTTTTTTTGAAAAGAAGTGAAAATTGTATTGCATGAAGATGAGTTCATTAAGACACTTTTGTGTCAATTGTTACACTTCTTCCTGTGAATGGCATCAAACAAGCTCCAATCGTGCTTACATCCATAATCGCTACATGTTCGGGACAAAATTCAGAGAGCTAGTTTTTGAAGATTTGGGATTTTTGCGCCCCAATCTTCCCACCAATTAGTTGCAAAGAAGACATTCACAAATTTGTAAGCAATAATCGCACACATTAAAGATTTGAAGTGAAGTGAAATGAAGAGTGAGATTTTTCATTACTTGGTGCTTGGGTGGTGCTCCCTCAGATAGCTAGTGGTAAAGATAAGAGTCTGCCCTCTACATGCCCATATCTCTACAACTCTACAATAATTAGGTCCTTTACCTCTTCTGCAAATTGGGGTTGAGGTAGTACATCATTGCATGAATGGGTTGGTGGAATTGATTGTTCCACTTCCGATCAATAATGTTCCAAATGGGTTTAGATTTTCTTTTATCGCCCTTGCAATACTTTTGGATGGCCTTCTTGGCCTTGCCCATGGCCTCATGCAAGTGCCCCATTGGGTTTTGCTCCCAATCCACCAAGCAAAAATCCTTGACTAAAGGCTTCAACACCTACAAACAAATTAAAATTGTAACAAAAAATAAAACTTAAAAAGAAAAATGAACAATATCTTATAATTAGAATTTAGAAAAAGTGAATGTGAAGGATACAATTTATAATTTAAATAAAAGTTTGCAGTTACCTTGATGATTTCGTTAGCACTCTTTGCAAAGATGAAATTGTCTTTGCAACCCTCTCCATTTGTCTCCTTTGAATAAGAAGAATCAATACATTGTTTGCACATAAACATTTACTTCAAAGGTGTTAGCAAACCATAAATGCTTTGCAATGTGATGAAGTTTGTTTGCAAATTGTGTGGTACTCGCTTGCAAAAGCTCCTTCTCCTTGGTGTGATATCTCATCAAGCTAATCACCCAAGAGTGATTGTAAGTGTACTTGGTGTTTTTCACCACAAATTTTACTCAATCAAGTTTGCCTATGTTGTTCAATAGAGGGTCAAGGCAATGGGCAGCACAAAGGCTTCAAAAAAGTGTTGGGTGCCTCTCCTCAAGTAGTCTCCTTGCCACCACATACACTGCTGGATTATCCATCACAAATTAGACCATATTTTCTATATCAACATCTAAGACAACCTTCTACAACATTTGGCATAGATTCTTAACATTCTTTATTTTGTTAGAGGTGTCAATATTCCTCAAGAACACTATTTGACCATTTGAAACCACTAGAAAATTGATGAGTGTGCAATTCCTTCCATCTATCCACCCATCTACTATTGTGTATCCATTCTTGTGCCAATATTTATTTTGCTCTTCAACAATCATCTCTATATGTGCCATTGTTTTTTGGAGCAACGACTCACTTAATTCATGTAGACTAAGTGCCTTGAACCGTTTCCCTGCAATGGTCCAGTCTATGACTATATTCTCCCAACATGGGGTTCTCGCTGTGTTTAACAAAAGGTTGTTGTAGTACTAAAAATTCACACAAGCCATACTTGTTTCATGATGCTTCTCCTTGTTGCAACCTGTACCTCGGCTTCTAGCTTGTTTTTTGGAACAAAAAATCTCTATGACTACATTTGGTTGGAGCTTGATGAAGAGGATGTGCTCCGAATTTGTGGACCATGAGAGGAACCCACAATCTCTATATTTATTTCTACCTTTGATTCCCATGCCATGTTGGGATTCATCACCATTGCAATGTTTATGGGTGTTCTCATTTCTCCAATTTTTATGCCAGTGCTTCAGCTTCCACTTCCACTTTTTAATGCCATTGGATAGAAAGTGCAAACCCTGGCATTGAAAAAAACAATTGCTGCAAACCTAATATTGAAAAAATAAAAAAATAAATGCAAAACCTGGCTTTGAAAAAAAAAATTAAACAATGTGGAACCCTAGCTAGCGTAGATTAATTCAAATGCATATAAAACACAAATATACATGTAAAAAACAACACTTCTAAATGCTTGGAAAAATTTAGAAATTTAAAACAAATTTGAAAAAACTTGAAAAATAAACCAAGAGAATAACAACATACCTGAAAAGATCTTTGAAAATCTATAAAATTGTGCATCTACAATTGGCTAAAATCACCACAAGAAGGGCTCAAAGGCAAATGATCACTGTGTGAGTGAGAAGTGAGGGTGCAGTGGGCTTAAAAAGGAGAAAAATCTGCATTTTCAGTGCATTCCCCTGGGCAGGCCGCAATGCAGACATGGAGCCGAGTTGCAGACTCAGGCTCACTGAGTACTCCGTGAGTTCCAGCCTGCAACTTGCTGAGACTTTCCTGCAAGTAAGTGAGCAAGTTACTCAGCACACTCTGCAATACACTAGTACTGGCAGGTTAGGCAAGTTTTCAGCAAAGTTTTGATCCATGATTTAAACAATTGTCAATAACTAACGTTTTTCTATCGGTGAGGTCAACTTTACATCTTTGAATGTAATAGCATTATCTAATTTATGAGCACTAATTCTGCAATCCTATCACATGTTCATCCTAATGATGGATACATAGTGTGATCCAAAGCATCAACGTAAAGATCTCTTGTAGGTTCTTTTAGAAGCATCTTTTTCAATTTATTATGGACAATTGAAGCTTGAAATTTGATATGAAATTAGTTGTACAGTTGTAATTCAACTCATAATTAAATTGTGCAGGGTACTCAAACACAGGATAAGAATGAACTCCTTTTCCAGGAGTTTGGAATCAACTACAACACACTTCTAGCCATCTTTCGGAAGGGATCTTGCGTGTTTAGGAAAGAGGTTAGCTTTCTTTTGTTATATCAGCTTTATTTCTTTTATATGTAATCTCTGTTTTCATCTCTACTAAATTCAGTATCTTTATGTTCACGTTGTGATACAAATGGTCCTCTAAGAGAACTTTATTTGATAAAATTGTAAATAATATAAAACTTAAGTTACATGATTGTAATTCAATATTGATTAAATCACCAGTATCTGAACAAATTCTTATCTTTGATATTATTTGCATTGGAAGGTCATTTCTCCAAAAGAGATCTCATTCCTAGTTTGCATGCATAACCTGACAATTTTCTGTGTAATGCATAAAGGGCACATACATTATGTAAGCTAGATTAACGGTGCAATGGATGGGAAAAATCACATGGGGAAAGAGAAAGGTCTTGCATGATAAACATTTGCAAAATATGAGTTTGAAACGAAAACTGATGAATCAAAGTATAATAAATTTATTATTATTTGAAGAAACTGGTTAGTACATGACTTTAAACTTGGGTGAATGGTTTAAAGTTGAAAAGTATTAGGAGCATCTTCACAAAGATAGCAAGTACAATGTGTTTGATTCGAATTTGGTTTAAATTGACCTTAATTCTGCGTATTCTTTCCTCAAATTTCCAAGATTTCTTCGAGTTTGAGAATGAAGTTATCTAGAGCCTAGACAACCCGCACTGCAGAAACAAAATTAACATTTTGCAGAAGATTGAAGGAACCACTTAGAGGTTGTCATAGATAGTGAATTGAATGACTGGGAAAAAGGATGATTAATTTTTGTCGAGGGAACAAAAAACTACGGCGCGATGGGTCAAATCAATTAGAAGTGAACAAGTCTACCTTAAAATTGCCTTGCTAAACAAACACAAGAAGAAAAGTAATCCAGAATGCATACATAGAGAAAAAAATTAAACAGAATACAAAGTTCAAATTTACTAGCTATTTTGCAGAGTAAAATCAAACCAAAACCTCCAATACTTCAAAAAATTCCCAGTATTGCAACTTTGCCATTAAGAGACATACCAATATTGACCAAGATTTGAATAATTACCTCTCTCTTCTCTCTTTGCCCCTTTTTGTTTAGATTACCAATGTATATATACACTACTAAAGTGATGATTCAATTATGTTTCCAAATCCAACAATTGATTACAAGAATTAGTTGTTCAGTAACATGATCATCCATGCCCTATAAAGATTAAATTTTTGATGTAATTATTTTATCTTATGTGTTGTTGATGCCATAGTTCACATACTGGAACTCGACTCAGACTTAGCACACCAAAGTTTTTTGGCTTGGCAAAACTCAATTACTTAAAAAAATACTTAATTTAAAAAAAAAACATAAATTTTATGCAAAATTCAGTTACAAAATGTATCAAATGAGTTTGTAAAACATTAAGGATGTGTTCTTTATTAGTTTTGAATATAAATAGAGTACAAAATCACATCATCATGAAAGCACAACAGCCAGATGATAACTATTATGAATTTATGATGGTTGTCATTGAAAATCATCATCATAAACCGCATATACATGCAAGTTACAAATTACAACAATTTATAGTTTCCTCATCTGAGAGGGTCTACTCCTCACACTTGGCTGCAGCTCTTCGCTCAGCCTAGAAGGTTGTGGCTCCACTCTAGTACTAGATGGCAGTGACTCTACCTCATGTTCAACATCATCTGCCATGATGTCATCCAATCCAATCTCTCATGCTTCTATTGCACCTACACCCTCCATAGATTGCCTCTTGAAATCAGCAATCTCGTCCTTTGTAAAAAGGGGGTCTGATCCTATGTAGTCCAGTCGCTGTAGAAATCAAACTCATCCAAGTCAATAGGCTTCTGTGCAGATGTGTCTTCCACCTTTTTTGTGTGAAGCTGAAGGTTTTATTGCACAAAAACTAGGTTATTGATGTGTCGTTGAGTCAACTTACTGTGCTTCTTCATGTGAATGGCCTTAAAAAAAGTCTAGTTGTGCTCACATCCAAAAGCGCTACAAGGTTGAGACAAAACATGGAGGGCTAGCTTTTGAAGATTTGGGGTATTTCCACTTCAATCTTTCCACCAAGAACCTGCAAATAAGATATTAAAAAGTTTGTAAGCAATAATTGTAACTTGTAAGATATAAGTAAAGACTCCAATTTGTGTTACTTGGTGTCTAGATAGATCTCCCTTGTATAGCTAGTGGCCAAGTAAGAACCTCAACCTAGTCTGCTTGTAATTCTACAACTCTAAAATAATGAGGTTCCTTCAACCTCAAGTGTCCTCTTTTCAATGCACGTTAAGAGGCCCTCCATGACCTTCCAATTAACATCTGTGAAGCCATCAGAGAAGAAAAACTTGGGGTTGAGGTAGTACTTTACTGCATGAATGGGTTGGTGGAGTTGATTGTTCCACCTCTAATCAATGATCTTCCAAATGGTATCAAATCTATCTCTATCCCACTATAATAGTTTTGGATGGCCTTTTTGGCCCTATCCATGGCCTCATAAATGTATCCCATTGGGTTTTGCTCTCCATCCGCCAAGTGCAAAACCCTCACCAAAGGCTCCAACACCTACAAATAAATTGAAGTTACAAACATATAATTAAAGTAAATACTTTTAAAAATTGAAAATAAATGGTTCAACTTAAAATTTAAATTGAAGTTTGAAGTTACCTTGATGAGCTCTGTAGCTCTCTTTGCAAAAGCATCATCAAAAATTGTTTTTGTGGTCCTCTCCCCATCAACCTTCTTTGAATATGTCAAGTCTAGCCATGCTTGATTCACAAACATCTACTTCAACCGTGTCAACAAGCTACAAATGCTTTGCAACATTAGAAAGTTAGTTGCAAACCTCATGACACTTGCTTGCACAAGCTCTTTCCCCTTGGCGTGTTGTCTCATCAAGCTGAGAACCCAAGGTGATTGTAGATGTATTTTGTCATGTTTCTAGCATATTTTACAACTAGTCTCACCCAACCAATTTTCCCTGTCCTCTAAAAGGTCAAGGCAATGGGCCGCACAAGGGGTCCAAAAGAGTGATGGATGTCTCTCTTGAAGCAGTCTCCCAACTGTCACATGCTGTTGCATTGTCAATGACAACTTGCACCACATTCTCAACTCCTTCCTCTACGACAACCTCCTCCAACATCAGGCTCAAAGTTTCTACATTTTTGCTTTGTTAGAGACATCACTTAACTTCAAGAAAACCATCTCACCATTTGAAGCTGCTAAAAAGTTGACAAGGGTGTGGTTCCTTCCATCTGTCCACCCATTTGAAAGAATAGTGCATCCAACACCACTACTTTTGTTCTAGAATTGACATTGCATTTGCAACATGGAGCAACCACCCAGTTAAGTCTTTTGGAGTATTACGCAAGTAATTGGTAAATTATTCGATGTATTAACAATGAGCAAAAAGCTCAATAAATAATGTACAAGATATACAAAGATAGCAAGTTTCTGAAATAGAAACTGTAGAAGATCTTTTACAGATAAATTACATGACTGACCATTAACTAAAAATAGGATAAATAATTATTCTAATACCTTCTCTTAATGGTCAATCTATCAACTACACCAAGAGACCCCCAGAATTTTACAAACTTATTTGGACTAAGGGACTTGGTGAGGATATTTGCTGTTTGATCCTCTGTTGGAACATACAACAACTGAACTGATCTGTCTTCAACAAGCTTTCTGATGAAATGACAATGAGTTTCTACATGCTTGGTTCTTTCATTGAAGACTGGATTCTTGGCAAGTTTGAGAACTCCTTGATTATCACAGAACAAGGGAGTCGGACCTGCTTGAGATATTTGCATATTAGCAAGCATCCGACTGAGCCAAACTGCCTCACAAGCTGCCTTAACTGCTCCTCGATACTCTACTTCTGTCGAGGAGAGAGCCACCACCTGCTGCTCCTTACTAGTCCATGTGATTGCACCGGATCCCAAACTGAATACATACCCAGATGTTGATTTCTTGTCATCAACTGAACCTCCAATCTGAGTCTGTGAAACCATTGAGTCTAGGATCGTGATTCCTTGAGTAAAGAAGTCCATAATCAGAAGTGCCCTTCACATAATGCAGCACATGCTTCGCTGCTACCCAATGATCAGCCTTGGGGGCTATCATGAAGCGTGAAATGTAGCTCACTGCAAAACTGAGGTCAGGTCTAGTGGCAGTGAGATAGATTAGGCTGCCCACTAGTTGCCTAAACAATGATTCATCCACTACAGGTGAGTCTGACTGAGCTGACAACTTAAGCCCTTTTTCCATGGGTGTGGAGGTAGGTTTGCAATCCTGCATACGGAACTTATCCAGAAGACTTTGAGCATACTTGGACTGGGAAATGAAGATACTGCTCTTGGTCTGCCAAACCTCAACACCTAAACAGTAATGCAAGAGTCCCAAATCGGTCATGTCAAATGTGTTGCACAAATCCTGTTTGATCTCAGTGATCAAATGTGTTGAGCTACCAGTAATGATCAGGTCATCCACATAGACAACAAGAATCAAAATATCACTACCAGTGCATTTGACATACAAATTAGAGTCAGATGGACTCCTCTGAAAGCCATGATCTGTGAGGTACTTATCAATCTTGATGTACCAAGCTCGAGGAGCCTGTTTCAGGCCATAGAGTGCTTTGACCAATCTACACACCTTGTGTTCTTGACCGACAACCTTGAACCCTGGAGGCTGCGTCATGTAGACTTCTTCCTTCAACTCACCATTGAGGAAGGCACTCTTAACATCCATCTGATGGACTTTCCAACCAAACTAGGCTGCTAAGGCAAGGACAAGCCGAATTGTACTCATCTTGGCTGTAGGAGCAAAAATTTTCTCGTAGTCAATGCCTTCCTTCTTTGAGAACCCCCTAGCAACGAGACGAGCTTTGTACTTGTCAAGGGTTCCGTCAGCTTTGTATTTCACCTTATACACCCATTTGCAGCTAATGGACTTCTTCCCTGGAGGAAGATCAGAAAGAACCCAAGTGTGATTTTTTTGAAGACTCTGGAATTCAGACTCCATAGCCTTTTCCCACTCAGGAATTCCTTTAGCCTCTGAATAGGTTTGAGGCTCATAGACATTGTGAATGTTGGCCATGAGCGCAAAATTAACTGTATGTTGCTGTTTGCTCTTATTTCTGGATGATCTACCCTCAATGAGCTCATCATCATGAAGATCTCCAATAGTCTTAGCCCACCATTTAGGCTGGAGTAGAAGTGCCGACATCGGATGCAATAGGAGGAGCTGGAACAGGTGCAACAGGTGGAAGATCAACATTATTTGGAGGAAATTCGGGTTGAGCATCATCAAAAACAGAATCTGCATCATCATCCCTCCCATCAGGTGGACCTAACGGAAGATGAACACCCAAATCAGTAGCTTTCAAAGGCTAATCCTTAGAGTGCTGCATAGACGAGGAAAGAGAGAAAGGTCCTTGGTCTTCATCAAAAACAACATTCCAACTGAAGATAAGCCGATCAATATCTATATCAATCAGTCAGTAAGCCTTATGGTTGTCACTATACCTGTGAACATAAGATTTTGACTCTTGGAATCCAATTTTGTGCGCTTGGCATCTAGAATCCACACATATGCTAAAGAGCCAAATATTCTCAGATGGCTGATCCGAGGTTTGCGACCAGTCCAAACTTCCTCAGGAGTCTTCCCCTTAACTGCATATGTAGGAGATCGATTAAGGAGATAAACTGTAGTGTAGACTGATTCTGCCCAATATTTCTTAGGAACACTCCTGTGTTCTAACATGGAATGGGCCATTTCAGTGATTGTGCGGTTGCGCCGCTCTACAACACCGTTTTGTTGAGGAGTGTAAGGCGTGGTTAACTGGCGTTTGATGCCATGTAAATCACAGAAGTTGGAGAAATCAGTAAAACAAAATTCCCCCCCCATTATCTAACCTAAGAGTGACTATGAAACAGCCAGAGTCTTTTTCTACAAAGGCCTTAAACTTCTGAAATACATTAAACACATCCGATTTCTGTCTGAGAAAGTACACCCACATTTTACGACTGAAATCATTAACAAAAAGCAAGAAATATTTGCAACCAGTAATAGGTGTATTCATTGGCCCACATACATCAGTGTGAACCAATTGTAGTACCTTGGAGGCTCGCCATGAGTCACCAGTCGGGAACGGTGTCCTATGTTGCTTCCCAGCCTGACAAGCTCCACAAACACCAGGATGCTGAGTCTGGATCTCAGGTAAATCGGCTACAAGTCCCTCCCGAGATAGCTGAGAGAGATAGTGCACATTTAAGTGCCCATAACGCTGATGCCAAAGACTGGTGATGGAAGAATTTCTAGCTGCCATGGCTAACTCTGGAGAATCACCTATATCCACAAGTCTGTATAGACCATGATCCTCAATACCAACAGCCACAGTGGCGCGAGTCTCCCGATCAACAATGGAACATTTGTGAGCACTGAAAACCACATCCAACTGAGGAGAGTGCCGCATGATTTGACTGACAGAGAGAAGGTTTAGGTCCATGCCAGGAACGTAGTAAACATTGAGGAAAATGAGATTCCTCCCACCAGACTGAATCTGAACAGTGCCCTTGTCGACAACTGTATACTCTTCACCTCCTCCAAAAAAAACCGAGTCACTGAAGGAAGAGAAATCTGTGAACCAATCACGTTGATGGGTAAAGTATCGCGAAGCACTTGAATCAATGTACCAGGTAGAGGACTTTACATGATCTGTAGGTCTTTTAGCCATAAAGGCGTAAAAGGCTGTAATGTTCCATTTTTGGCACATTGTTTATTATGGGCATTTTTGGCCTGTTCCTAGTCCCTTAGTGGCTATCCGACATGTTTGGGAGAACTCCAATGTTCTTGGAGTGGCCACAGATCAATTTTACCGAGCATTTGGTTATGTCTTTGAGCTCAGATGGTGCTTATGATCATTGTGATGCTTCCTGATGTTTGATCGGGTTCCTGGTTTGCTCTCCAAGATTCTTGGAGAAGCCGTCTATTTTTGGAAAGTCGTTCGGAAGGCATCATTCATCTTCCCAAACATCATGGAGTATGTTGGTATGCTTAATTTTGCAGTTTGGGGGTGTTTGGGATTTTCCGCAAAATGGTGTTATTTAATGAGCTATTTTAATTATTATTTTCACTTAAGCTCCTAGGGGTGAAAATAATTAATAAAAATCTAAGTGTTATAGCTCGTTGGAAAGAGGAAGAAAAGTTTTAAATCATGGATGCATCATTTTGGGGCCTTGCGAAGCAGATATTTCCTTTATTTTGATAAAAGGGTCTTTAAAGCTAAAAAGAGCTTTTAATTAAAATGGTGACTTTAAGTTGTGCACACATAATGAATTATTTTATATTGTTTGAGGAGAAATATGAAAGGATAAAGGAAATAATATTTTATTCCCTCAAAAAAGTTATAAAAAGAGGAGTCGGGCTCATTGTTTAGACATGCTTGGATTTGTATTGTTACTCTGCTGGATTGAACCTGCGTGTTCTTCCATATTCTCTTGAGGACGAAAACCCTCTTGTGGAATGCTCTTGAGGATGAAAACCCTCGAGGTTGGGTGTGATTTCATACAGAAGTCACCATTGTGCTGGAGACAGACATTGGTGCAAGCTCATACAGAGTTTGCCAGGGAACTTTCATGGAGCTGATCAGATGTGAAAGATTTTGTTGTGCAATTTTTTAGTTATTGTTTTGTTATGGAGATTGTATGATTTTTGGTATGAGAAAATAATAAATTGTTCATAGTGTTTGCTGTGTGCCCAAGTTGACCGTACATGGTGCCGTCCTTTCATGGTGGCCGACTATGATCATGCACTTAAGTCTTTGTTTGGTGCAGCTTTTGTTGATAAACTCTTGTCAAGTTTAGACGCCCATATGCAGATGTATTTACTTTATTTCTGAGCAGTCCTTGTTGAGTTTGGAAGGATTCCGTACATATACTGCCGTACCCTTTCATGGAGTACGATTTAGATTCTATGAAGTCCTTTCTTATTTATTGGTCTTGATATAGCTTGTAATGGTTTCAATGGCCTTGGGCGCCACTAAATAGTTGATTTTATATGAGTTTTGGGCAGTCATTGGAAGTTATAAGGGAATCCGTACTAGTTGGGTTGTACGGACCTGCATGAGCATAAGTGTATTTTCACTACAATCTACTTATCATTGGGTCTTATTTATTATTCAATTAGAATGCAATGCATTGTGTTTGAAGATATCTGGAAGATTGCAAAGGAAATTCTTATATTTGTTCTTCATTAATGCTATAGTTGAGTCTATGATGCCGTACAGCAGGAATATGGTTCTGTGGCATGCAAGTCTGATTTGATCTGATATTGGGTAGGCAGTTTGGGGTAAAAAGATAATATGTATTTGAGCAGCAATATCTGATATAAGGTTGGAATGTTCTTCATAGTGTTTGATGCCATTGATCTTTGACAGGGATATCCATACCAATGGGTTAAGGCAGAGTTTTATCAATATATCTTCAATCAGCTGTCTTAGGATCAATAATATCAGAGTTACCAGGATCAACAAGGAATTGATTGGTTTGTGTTTATTGCAGGTGATTCCATGATACATCTCATCCTTGGCAATTGATCACACTCTAGCTAATAATTCTGATTTTGGTGTCGCTCTTCCTTAAGTATTGTAATCATCTCTTTACCTTGCAAATTTCATTAAGTACCCCTGGATGGTTTACCGCCAGTGTGGAAGGAAATAACATATTCAAACATTTTGTAACCCCTGGATGGTTCAACCGCCAGTGAGGATAAAGAACTCTTTTCTTTTCATTTCTACCCACTGGACAAGTGGCGAATTCCCACTGAATAAGTGGATGGCTTTGTAATCTTTCATGCTTATTTCATACCCACTGATAAAGTGGTGAATCCCCACGATATGTGGATGCCCGCCGCAGCGGAAGAAGTATATTTCTTTCTTGCATACTTGTTACTGTAAGCCAAAATCACTGTATGCTCTCACCTTGCCCATCCTGGGATCTTGGTGATCAGAAAGTGTGAGGCCTTTAAATGGTTTATGCTTTGATGCTAACCTTGACATATCATTGTATATTTTGGAAAAAATTTTGGGGTTGTATATTACAAAGGCAGATTCCTTCTGCTCAGTGTGCTCGGCAACATTAGCTTTCTGCTAAGACCCTCCCTGCTTCTTTTGTTCAGAAGCCAAACGCTGACGACAATCCTTCTTCATGTGACCATATTTGTGACAGTAATTACATTGAATGTTCTTTTTCTTGGTGCTGTCTTGAGGTTGACCTGAACCTTTCTGTTGCGGAGGCTGACCTTTGCCTTTATTCTGAGCCTGAAACTTGGCTGCAAAAGCCTGCTCTGTAGAGGACGAAGAAGCACTACTACCAAACTGTTGTTTCCAGCGATCCTGTTGCAAGAGGATAGTACAGAGCTCCGGAAACTTCAGATCAACATTAACTGATGTAATGTTGAGAGTCTCAATGAAATGTTCATAGGACTTAGGTAGACTTTTCAGAGTGATCACGACCATGTCTTCTTCCTCCATTTTTCGACCAATAGCCTCCATCTGATCTCGGATCTCCTGGATCTTGTTCAGGTGCGCTTGCAATGTTGTCTTCTCATACATCATGATAGAAAACAACATATTTTTCAAGAAGAACGCATGGCTCTTGTCAGAGGTTTCATTCAAACCCTTCAGATGGTCTCAAATCTCCTTTGCTGTTTTTCTAGTTGGAATTTGAGGTAGCTGATCATCTGTGATTGAAAGCTTAATGAGCATGACTGCTTCACGGTTCTGCTCATCAAACTTGTCTTGGTCTTTGCCTGCCATTGCAGGACGAGTAGTGGTGCCTAAAATCATTTGATTGAGGTAGCGATATTCAAAGATGGTCATCATTCACTGCTTAGGTATTATAATTTTTGCCGTTGAAACGCTGACTGCCCTCCAACATAATGTTGGTCAAAGAAGCCATCTTTATGCTTTTTCAATGCATGAAAAACGATGAGTTGAGAAGAGGCTGAATGCACGAAACCCGAGGCATGAATTCCAATGCACTGAGGTAGGTACAGGTACAAATTTTGAACCCTAGCTACCAAAAAACATATGAAAATCACACAAAAATCGAGGCACGGAAAGCGATGCACCTAGAAAAATCTGAAGGCAACCCATAAAAGGTCTCGAAAAACCCACCAAGAATATCTAATCAGAAAAAAATTCGACTGAAACTGGAGGGTCAAAACCCTAGCCGAAAAAGTCAAAGGCCCTAGGCGGCCATGAAAGCACAAAAAAACTTCAAATGGCTTCAAGATTCTCCAAATTGCAGCAAAAGAGAGATGTCTTCAAAGAGCCAAGGGTAACGAAGCAGAAGACCTTCAGAAATCGCGTCTAGGAATCTGTAAAAAATGTGGGCCGAGGGAGAAAAATCGCGTCTTAAAATGCGTCCAGGAGTCTGAAAGTCGTGCCTTGGAATGAAAAAAATGCGTTTTCAAGAGGCCCGCGATGTTTAACAGAAGGGTCACGATTTTTGTGAGAAAGGCCTCACGAAAAACCCTTGTTTTTTTTAGCAAAAAGAGAGACGTGATTTAGCAAAGCAGATCCCACGAAAAACTTAGATCAATTCTCCCGCTCTGATACCACATTATGCAAGTAATTGGTAAATTATTTGATGTATTAACAATGAGCAAAAAGCTCAGTAAATAATGTACAAGATATACAAAGATAGCAAGTTTTTGAAATAGAAACTGCAAAAGATCTTTTACAGATAAATTACATGATTGACCATTAACTAAAAATAGGATAAATAATTATTCTAATATGGAGAGGGCGCCTTGTACCCTTTCCCTGCAATTGTTAATGTTGTGACCAAATACTCTTAGTATGGGCTCTTTGCCACATTGAAGGGAAGGTTGTTGTAATACTAGAAATTCACATACGCATTATCTCCTTCTTGCTGCACCTCCTTGATCCACCCTGTGCCTTGCAACAAAGGTTGTGCTCCAAGTGTGTTTTAAGGTATAAAGAAGCCTTGTGACCGGGCTCTACTCGAGTTGGATGAGGTGGATGTATCACATATGTGTGGACCACAACTAGAGCCCACAAGCTCTATAATATCTACCTCTATTTCCATTGCCAAGTCAAAATTAATGGGTGTTGCTATGGCTGCATTTGCCTCACCCTCACTAGTTTCTTCTCATCAAACAATGCAAGTGCTGCCTACATCTCTTGTTTTGTCTCTTTTGCATTTTTCTCACACAACTTGACATCACGACAAGGAATGCATGCATATGGTACTTGAGGTGATTGATGCTTCTATAAAATTTCTTCCTGCATAAGTTGCAAATAACACTCCTCTAGACCAGTCCAACTATGCCATATTTCCAAGTGGCAGCATGAGTTCTAGTGGGGCGGCTTCCACTTCCTAATACTAAACCTGAGGTGGAGCTAGATGCCATTTTATGCTAAGTTGCAGCATGTTTAAATACAAAAAACAACAATTTGGACATGAAAAATAAAATAAAATTCACATAAAACTCATTTCAAACGTAACTGAATAGCAATAGCATTAATTAATTTAATCAAAATCACAATTTTTTGTACCTAAATTGTAAACCCTACATATAGAAAAGACAAGCAATTTCATTTATGAAAACTAGCATAAATCAACAACAAAAATTACGGAAATTGAATTAAAAAAAGTTGGTTTTTGTTCCTCTACTAGTTGATGTGTTTTGGACCTCATCCTGTAATAATGGGCCACTCAACTCATGATGGCTCAAGACCTTGAACCTCTTACTTGCCACAGTCAATAAATTAACCAACTACTCCCAATAAGGACTCGAAGCAACATTAAACAAAATATTTTCGTAGTACCAAAATTTTGCACATGCCAACCTCAGCTCATATTGCAATTCCCTATTCCATGCAGTACCTTCCAACGAAGGTTGCACACCAAGAGAGTTACGAGGAACAAAAAAATTGGAACTATGGCTGCCCACACTACTTAATTCTCGTATCCGTGGTCCAATGGAAGAAGAAGAGCCCTCTATATCTCCCTTTGACCTTGTAGAACTAAAAATTGTGGTTGGGGTTACCATTGCCTTATGTCCCCTTCAAAAATATGCCACCGCTCCCAAATACATAACAAAGCCACTCTCCTACCAATGGGGAAAAAAAGCCGCTTCTAAAAATGTATATAGCAAGGACAATAATCTTGAGAATGGTATTAGGGATTTGAATAAAGGCAAATTTACATTTAATGTGAGGAGATTCGAAGCAGGATCCTCATCTATGGGGGCTCCAGATGATATTGGCCTTTTTAAAGAGCAATGGAAATAAGAACAAAAAAATTCTGTCTGAACCATTCCAGAAATCTAATAAGGGATGTATATACCTCCCAGGGCCCTGAAAGAAGACGCTGATATGCTTATACAGTGGAAGAAAAGACCTGCGGTGGACCTTCTAAGGGCAGAATTGGTAAGGGATAACTACGAGATAATAATTTTCACCTCAGCCACCAAGAAAACAGATGCAATTCTGAACAAGCTTGACATCAACAAAACCTTCATAGACATGTGTCTCTACAGAGACTAGTGCATTACAAATAAAGATAGGTATGTGAAAGATGTTTCCGTTTTGCAAAAGGCATTGTACAGAGAAAAGGAATCGAATGACTTTACAAAGGATTTGGTATTTCTGTACTTCGAGATGCTCCTGCTCATGGCATCTACTTCTGGACATATGAATATAGTCGTGAATGGCTTCACCTTGGATGTAGAAAGAACTCACAAGAAAGTCCATCAACAATGCTTGCGGCAGGAGGATGGTGGGAGTGGCAAATGGGGTTTGCTATCCATTGGATGTTGTTAAATCAAGACTTTAAGCACAAGGGAAATCGCTCTTGGTAATAATCCCCAAGCTGCTAAAGGGATTAAGAAAGCGCCAAAGTTAAATAACTAAAAATGAAATAAAGAATAGTTAGCTAAAAGTCACAATGTATATGAAAAGTCATGACCATTGAGAGTTATAAGTATATAAGGAAGATAAATCAATCAAGGAGAAAAAATCAATTAATCAAATATATCAATCATGAAGACATAAATATCTTTCCTTGTGGAATACAAGATAAGAATTCAGCCAAAAAGGACGAAACCCCTCAAAGGTGCAAAGATTTAAGGACGAGAACCCTTAACTTCTCCTATCAAGTTAGTGGACAAAAACCCCTAACTTAGGCAGAAATTAGAAGCTTTTCAAAGACATCCATACAAAGAGAAATCACTGCAAATTAAAAGAAGAATTACAGCAGAGTATTAAGGATAAGTTTTATATTTATAGAGATACATCATAAGCTTTAAATCTGAATATTAAAGTCAAAATTACAATTTTAGATAAATTAATATTTATAATAAATCATACAACTATCAATGTGAGTTAGGGTTATTTATTTAAGGCAAAAATAAGGAGATCCTAGAACGGGACATTACATTGTTGTACTCTCATCTACTTTCCTATGCTCAAATGCTACAAGGAGAGCTTTCACCTCCTTCTCGACCTTCGGACTAGTTTCAATGCATGGCGTAACATCTCGACAAGGGACCCATGCAAGGTGATATTTGAGGTGATTTATGCCTCCTCTCATATCCTTGGTGTAAGAGTTACAAATAACCATTCCTTGCGTTGACCTTTTGTCCCATGTTTCCAACAAGGGTCCTTAGATTTGCCACCAATTCTATTTGTGGAGGCCACATTCTTTTTGGAAATGTGAAAATGAACCCTAGCAAAAGGGAGATAACAAAAAAAGATCATTAATACACTAGCTAGCATCCTAAACTAAAACATTAATAAAACTTCAATGCTTAACTAACAATTTACTATCTAATAGTCATAAAAAAATGTGAATTTTCTTTTATGAATGTGTATGGTATGTTATATGTATATTTTATTATTTATAATGCATATTTAAAAATCTAAATGCAAAAGTTAAATTTAAAATGCATTGAAAAAAAGGTTAAACACATACCTACACTACCACCCTGTTTATTTTGTTGCAACCAAATCGTCGACCAAACCTGTTAGCAAACCATCATTACTATTCAGTAGCACTGTAGCAGCATGGAGTTTTTTCATTTTTTCAGTTACCAATAGCAGTGTGGAGTTTTGTAGGCCCTAAAGTAAAAACCTATAAACCTGCATCTAAATCATTTGCTATTAAAAACCCATTAGTTAATGAATAAAATCAAAATTTAACTTTTTACTTTTAGTCGGCATCAAGTTTTACCCTAGTCGCAATGGATTTAGGTGCATTTTGGCGAGCTTTTTGACGAAAATCGCAATGAGCTTTACATTTTGCTGCGAGTTACTTGGCATCCATTATTGCTCATGATTACTCACAATTCTTGCTATGTCATTATCAGTAAACAGTGAATCCACATCAACATCTTCAGCAATCCAATCCAAATATGGATCAATGTCATCAAGGTCAAGCACATGATGTGTATCCTACCCTTGTACCCTCTTTTCATGCCACTGAAGGTTGTACTACACAAAGACAAGGTTGTTCAACCACTTTTGAGTGAACCTGTTGCATTATCTTTGTGTGAATGGCTTCAAATACACTCCAGTTATGCTCACAACGAGAAGCAGTACAAGGCTACAATAAAATGTGGATGGCAATCTTTTGAAGATTAGGCATTGTGGCACCATAATCTTCCCACCACAAATCTACAAGGACAACATTTATAACTTTGTATGGATTTTAATAAACTTAAAAGTTAAAATAAATAATAAACTAAAATTAAATATATATGTTTTTTTACTTGGCTATAGAGTGGCTCTCCTACGAATGCATAAAGATGAAGAAAATAATGCCTCCTCCATACTCTTATAACTCTATATCTCATCGTGTATGAGGTCTCAAAGGTTGTCATCGGGGATCAACTTCTCAATACACGTGTTGAGGCCAAGCATAACCTTTGCATTTACTTTGAATGAAAGGGAAAAAAAACTTGGGGTTTTGTAACGTCCCTTTTCTGGCACATAGTTCTTTTGTGCGCATTTCACCCATTCCTAGTCTTCAGGTGGCTATTAGCTTTGTTTGAGAGGACTCCAACGTTCTTGGAATGGCCATGACTCAGTTTTACAAAGCAGTTGATTATGGCATTGAGATCAGTTGGTGTTCAAGATTACAATGATGCTTTTTGATGCACTTTCGGCTATCCGGTTTACTCTCCAAACTTCTTGGAGAATCTGTCTATTTGTAGTAAGTCACCTAGTTGGTATCGTTCTTCATCCCAAGCCTTCAAGATCATGTTGGTATGATTTATTTTGCAATTCGCTTCAGTTTGGAATTTTCCGTAAAATCGGGTGAACTATTGAGCTATTAATTATTAATTTCACTTAAGTTATCCAATGTCGTAAATATTTTAAAGATAACTTAAGTTTAATAGCTCTTCGGAAAGGTAATTATGTGTTTTAAAAGATACACTTAAAAAGGGGACCTTGCACATGAAATATTAATATTATTTCAAATAAAGGTCTTTTGGAAAGGGAAAAGTGCTTTATCGGAAAAAGCAACGAAAAAAGCAAAAAAATCTTTTTCAAAAAAGCAATGAAAAAGCATTTTTTTGAAAAAAACAGGAAAAAACACTTTCTTGAAAAAGCAGCAAAAAACAAAACACTTTTTCTTAAAATAGCTCCGAAAAGTCTATATAAGGAGGTTTGGAGTCTCATTTGAGGAGGCTATTAATTTGTTAATGTTATGCTGCCGGATTGAACATGAGAGTTCTTCCATTCCTTTTTGAGGACGAAAACCCTCTTGGAGAAAATTAGTTTCGGTGGTGAAAGATCCACCCTTGCTGGTAATGGTGATTTCACACAGAGATCACATTGGTGCTTTAATGGATTTTGATGTTTTTTGAGTTTTATTGATTGGAATGAGCATATTATATTTTGGAGTTTCTGTTCTTTGTGAAGCTTTGAAGTTTTCATGTTGCTGGCTGTACATTTTTTGGAGATTGGCATGAGAGTTTGGATGGAATAAAGATATTACATTGAACAAATCTTTCCAATGGTGATGTCAAAACATGGCTGCTTCCTTGTTTTTTGTTGAAGATAAAATGCAGATTTATAGAACAATATGCAGGCCGTATGAAAAGGGCAGGCTGAACTCTTTTCTAGATGCTGTGAGATTTTGAGGCTGATTCGCCTCTCTTATTGGGGTCTTTTCTTCATGCATGCAGGCGCCTGAAATTGTAGAAGTGTTCATGGATGGATAGTGTTGAGAAAAATAGTTTGGGAAAGGTTCTTGTTTGTGGTTGGGGTTTATCTTTGCATTTTGATCAAATCAGCACTCTGCTGTTTCTCTGTTTCAGACCTGCACATACAGTGATTTTAGTGTTTTTTAGAGGGTTTGTGGTCACAAGATTCATCATTTACAGCTGCTACCATTGGGTATGATTATTTAATGATTTCATATGCTAAAACAACATTATTCCTTCATTAACTTGATGCTACAACAGTGTTATGACAGCCTAATCTTTCTGTGGTTTGCTTCAGCATGATAATATTTTGCAATCAGATTAAAGAAGTTTAATATTGAAGCCATCTAATTCATTGATTATGTTCCGTAATGATGCAATATTATTGATTTGTAAACCCTGGATGGTTTTACCGCCAGTGGGAGTTAATTGCCTTCTTGCATATGTTACTTACCCCATTGAATAAGTGGTTACATTGTAAAGGCTTCCCGCTGCATACGTGGATGTGCCTATGTTTTCTTTTCAGTACACCCACTGAATAAGTGGATGATATATTTTGTTGCAATAGTTTGCTTGTGTAGTTCCGAAAACACCGTATGCTCTCACCGTGACCACACTGGGAATTGGGTGATCAGAAAGTGTTGAGGACATTGTTTATTATATGTTGCACCTTTCAAAAAAATTTAGGGGCGGTTTATTACAGTGGTATCATAGTTGGTGATCTTGCCAGCCTATTGAAGTCTAATCTTTGTTTGCAGATTTGTTATTCAAATTGAAGCATTAGCTGATTGAATTGTACTCTGCCTGTCTAAATGGAAAGTACTTTGTCACAGAAAAAGATTGCAACTAGAGTGAATCAGAGTAGATGTCCTTTTTCAAAACACTTCAAGGATTCATTCAAAAGTTTCCAGCCTAGAAACTTGTAGGAAGAAGAAGCAGTGGAAAGATTGCTATTGGCATTGGGGATTGATTTGGAATTTCTACATTTGTCTAAAGATGCTCTTCTCAGCAAATTGAAAGAAGTAGAGAGTTGTTTGACCAAGGTTAAACAATCAGATTGTGGGATTTTGAAATGGGCTTTGAAGTCGTCAATGATTGTTTTGGTTCAGCCCAAGTTTATGAAACATTCTCACAAGAATGTGAGACTTGCAATCACTCTTTGTCTATGTGAAATCACAAGAATCACAGCTCCCGAAGTTCCTTATAGAAAGGTCATAATGAAGGAGATATTCCATTTGATTGTTGAAAGCTTCAGTGGGATGGTTGATATCGGAAATCGTTCCTTTGCAAAGAGGGTTGCAATACTTGAAATTGTTGCAAAAATCAGATTTGGAAATATCATGCTAGATATGGTTTGTGAAGATTTAATTCTTCAATTGTTTCACCATTTCTTTGCTACCATTAGTAAATTTTATGTAGATCATGTTATAACAGCCATGCAAGCCATTATGGCCTTGATAATTAATGAGAGTGATGAGGTATCTCAGTCACTCTTATCTATCTTATTGGCTAACATAAAGAAGAATGATTGAGAATCTTTATCAATTGAACAAGTATTAGCTGAAATAGGAGTACTCATGATTTTGGTGAGTTTCAAATGAGTTTTTCAACTATGGTCGTGGCTAAGTCTTGCAGAGCAGTTTTCATATTGCTGGCTGTGAAGCTTTGAACTAAGCAACAACATGAATATGTTGGAGTTGTCAGTTCTACCTCTAATCAATAGTGCGTCATATGGGTTCATATTTGATTTTATTTGACCTATACAAATGTTGAATTGCCTCTTTGGCCTTATCCATGGCCTCATATAGATACCCCATGGAGTTTTATTCCCATCAACTAATCGTAAAGCCCTAACCAACGGTTCTAACACCTAAATCAATAGTGGGTGAAAATGAAATTAGAGACTTATATTAAAATATCAAACTTTTACAAAATTAGCAAATTGTAACATTATAAAATTAAAAAATAAATAGAAATTGAAGTTTGAAAACTTACCTTGATGATCTCCTCCATGACCTTGGCAAATCAATCATAAAAAACGGTCTTCACAACCCTCTCTGCTTCGACCTGCTTGCAATAAGGACCCTTCGACCACCTTTCACTCACAAGCATGCACTTAAGGTTGGGCAATACAACTGCTATACTTTGCAAGGCGAGGAAATTAGTGGAAAAGCGTGTGACTGTGACTCTTAATTGTCTGAGCTCCTTGCCATCAATGTGCTCTCTCATGAGATTCAGGATCCATGTGTGGTTGTAGATGTACTTTGTGATATTCTTTGCATCTTCAACCACATTCTTCACCCCACTTAGTTTCCCATTGTCTTCAAGGATTGGTTAAAACAATGGGCAGCACAAGGGCTCCAAAACAATGTTGAGTGCCTTGCCTCTAGAAGTCTACTAACTACCACATACGCAGTTGCATTGTCAATCACTATTTGGATGACATTTCCACTCCCACCTTCATCACCACCTCATCCAACAAGTTGCACAAGGTCTCTACATTTTTTATTCACTAGAGGCATCAATTGACTTCAAAAATACTAATTGTCCCTTTGAAGCCACTAAAAAATTAATGAGTGTCATATTCCTGCCATCCATACACTTGTCAAATAAAATGGTGTAGCCTTTCCTTTTCCAAATATGTTTTTTTCCTACTAGTTGACAAGTGTTTTGGACCTCATCCTACAATAACGGGCCACTCAACTCATGGCGGCTTAGGGCCTTGAACCTCTTACTTGCCATAGTCAATGCATTGACCTCAATAAGAACTCAAAGCAACATTAAACAAAATATTGTAGTACCAAAATTTTGCGCATGCCAATCTCGCCTCATGTTGCAATTCCCTATTCCATGCAGTACCTTCCAACAAAGGTTATGCACCAGGAGAGTTATGAGGAACAAAAAAGTTCGAACTATGGCTGCCCACATTACCTAATTCTTGTATGTGTAGCCCAATGGAAGAAGAGCCCACTATATCTCTCTTTGACTCTGTAGAACTAAAAACTAAGGTTGGGGCTACCATTGCCTCTACTATCCTCTTTTTCTTTGCTTTCCTATGTTCAAATTGTAATGTCCCGCTCTAAAGGAGACATTACAACTCCTAGATTGAAAAGAAATAAATTAATGGACATTATGAAAGAGATGTCATGCCCCCGATATGAAAGATAGTTATTAAACAAAAGATAGAAAAAGACAAATTAATTAATTAAACTTCAAAGAGGCAGCGGTTGTTATTTACAAAGAGATGTGTTCCCTCCAAAGGGCATCGAACCTTGGAGAAGGTGTGACTCTTTACCAAGGAAAGTATGAAAGGAAGAATAAACTGTGCTCCACGGGGACGCGTCCCCTGCACAATTAGCCCCCGTACCATTCCCGGGACGTTCCGGGGACACGGACTGGCAGGAAACGTCCCCTGACCGTCCCTGTTTCCCCGAGGACGTCCCCAGTAGCGACCCAAGTGATTTTTAAAACAAAAAAATACATTTAAAAAATAGGGATGCGGGGGTCCACAAGGACCCCCACATCCCTCCAAACTAAACCTAAACCTAAAACACAACACATATCATGCAAAAAGAAAAAAACACAACTCACTATCTCATTTGGACATTGGTGAACAACAGTTTGAAGAGGAGCAACAACAGTTTGAAGAAGCTAACAACAGTGAAGAGAAGACATTAGGGCATTTGAGGTAAGATTGACATTCTTTGTTTATTTGTTTGTATTCCTTTGTATTTTGTTTTAGTTTTTTTAAAATTTCAAACACATAGGGGGGGTTTTTTTGTTTATTTTTTGTTCTATGTTTGCTTGCAGTTGTGTATTGTTATTTTTCAAACAAAAAACAATGAGCAATAGTGAGGGTAGTGAAAGTGAAGGAAATGAGATTGAAATTCAAGTTCAACCAAGTAGAACTGCTACTAGAGGTTATAGAAAGAGTGGGGTTTTTGTTAGTGGGAGTGGTACAACCACAAGGAATGTGAGTTCATCTAATTCATTTGAATGCCCTTCCACTCTACTTGCCAAATATGCAAAAGGCCCATTTAATCCTAAAAAACCTCTCTTACAATTTACAACCCGCATAGACAATGACAAGAAAAAGAATTCTGGGGGGTCTAGAGTATGGCTTTGTCATATTTGCAAGGAAGACTATAGGGGCAGCTATACAAGAGTTTATTCTCACCTTTTGCATTTGGATGGAGTAGGGGTAAAAGGTTGTAAAACTATCACCCTAGTTGAGAAGGTTGAGGCAACTAGGTTGCACATGGAGGGAGATGCAAGATCTAAGGGATTGTCAATGGAGAGTATGCCTAGTGTGTCATTGCCTACACAAAGCCAAATGGAAGAGGTTTCTACTTCTAGTAAGGGAAAGAAAATAACTACTACTGTTGCAGGGTTGTTTAATGCACAAACATGAGAGGTGGCCGAGTCTTCCGTTGCTAGATTTTTCTATGCCCATGCCATACCATTTCATGTGGCACGCTCTCCCTATTTCAAACAAATGTTCAAAGATGCAACAATTGTTGGTCCTTCATTTGCCCCTCCTGGAGAACATAAGCTACGCACTAGCTTGATAAGGAATATTCTCAAGTGAGTGTGTTGATGGAAGACATGAGACAAACTTGGATTAGGGATGGCTACTCTATTATCATGGATGGGTGGACCGACATCAAACGTCGGCCACTCATCAATATCATTGTCACATGTCTAACTAGCTCTTACTTTCTTAGAGCTATTGATTGTACAGGGTAGAGGAAGGATGCACACTTCCAACTTTAGATTTTGAAGGATACCATAGAAGAGGTTGGGGCATCTAATGTTGTCCAAGTGGTAACAGATTCAGTCCGTGTATGTAAATCAGCTCGTTTGATGGTGGAGGGTGCTTATAAGCACAGTTTTTGGACCCCATGTTGTGTTCATGCGTTGAACGACACATTGAAAGACATTGGGAAGATTGCTTAGGTGAAGGAAGTGGTGGCAGAAGCTAGAGATATACAGATGTTCATTTGCAACCATCAAACCTCACTTGCATTGTTCAGGACTTTTTCGAAGAAGGAATTCCTCAAGCCCGTGGAAACTAGATATGCCAACTATTTCATTTTGTTAGAGAGGATGGTTGAGGTGAAGGAGCCTCTACAATTATTGGTGGTTAATACAGAATGGAGTAGATGGCCTGAGTCAAATACAACTGAAGGAAAAAGTGTGAGGCAAAAGGTCCTTGACAATGATTGGTGGTCCACAATACGGTATGAAATTGAAATTTCAAATTTCAAATTTCAGATTTTCATTTTATTGTCAATTTATTAAAAATTTAAATCTTTATCTTAAATTGCTGATTTTTGTAACTTGTTTGCATTTGTAGCTATGTTTGTTCCTTCATTGCACCTGTTGTGGAAGTCATAAGATATGCTGATACTGACTCTCCTAACCTTGGAGAGATTTTATGAGACATTTGATAGCATGGTTGGACAAATGAAGCAAGCCATTCAGAGCAAGGATCCTACTTTGGGATTTTATGAGGAGCATCTTAGGCCCATTGTGATGCGGAGATGGGACACTTTGAACACCCCACTTCATGTGGCAGCCTATGCTCTAAATCACAAATGGTATGTAGCTAGACCTAGAAGAGTGCCTCCATCTCATGATGATGAGGTGAAACAAGGGTTCAAGAAGGCCCTTGCAAAAATGTATATCGAGGAGGACGCTTCTATACTCTGCTCACAATGGATGGCCTTTGTCAATCTATGTGGTCCAAACTTTAGCAAACCATAGGCGAGGATGGATAGAGCTACATTAGCTCAAACCGACCCTATCAGATGGTGGATGTGGCATGGCATGGATGCACCAGAATTGAGGACACTTGCCACTCGCCTCCTTTCACAGATTGTTAGTTCGTCTGTTGTAGAGAGGAATTGGTCCACATATAGCTTCATTAGGTCGGTGAAGAGGAACAACCTTATCTCTAGATGGTCAGAGAAGTTTGTAATGTCCCTTACCTGACTTGCCCTAGAATTCACTTGTGAATTAGGTTTAGGGTTTCTTCTCTTTTAATGGGGTAACCTTGGGTTGAATAGATCACACGTTATTTTGAATTAGTACCTGCAGCATCATGTATATTCAAGTCCATATTGCTGCATGTTAGTTTTAATATCTAGTATTCATCAGTCCAACATAAACACACTTGCAATTTGAAACACATAGGTAAAAGAAAAACATTCATGCTGCCGGGGGAGGTAAACACATAAGCCCTTAGTAGCCTAAGGCCTACCACAGTCCTATTGCCCAATCCCTTGACTCAGGCCAATGGGGGCTGGTCCTTTTGCCCAATCCTTCGTCTCGGGCCTAAGGGGCATGTTACAATGTGGGACCCCCATCCCTCCATGATCCAATCCCTTGACTCAGGCCTGAGGGGCATAATGCCCAATCCTGGTCTCGGGCCTATGGGGACGGAAACTAGATGGGGTTTATAGGCAATCTACTAAGGTCTATGCATTCCCTCTCCTGGTTGAATTCATAAAATGCAATACATGCAGTTTCCACACACATTTCAAAAACATACAATTTGCCTTTATTATTATATTATTACATATGTTATTAATAGTATTTTATATATATATTTGATTGCTCACCAGCTCTTGAATTCTATTGTTATTTTATTATTAACATAACTATATAATATATTACTTATTCATTATCATTATAATATTACAATTATATATATACATTATTGTTATTATCATATCATTATTATTATATTTTTATCATGAATATAATTTTTAATAATGTTTAATCGTACCGATCGAGCTATTAGGTCATCACATCCTTTATCTACTATATATATTATATTTATTTATTTATTTTTACTAGAATCATTCCTCTCATTTGCTGCTGATGTAGATATCTCTATATATTAATTTATGTTGTCTTTCCTTTTATATTTTCCTCCCATAATGTTTTCCTTCTATCTCACAACCTTTATTTATTTCCCTTTCAAGGGATATGTCCGAAGAGACACGTCTCTTATTATGCTTGGTGGTAAAAGACATACTTACCCTCTTATAATTTTTATTACTTTATATTAATTCCCTTTTGTGGTAAAACTAGTTCTAACCATACGTAACTCCCTTATCAGAAGAGGATAGGTTAAAAGATGTTTATATATATTATTTGTATTTATATTATATCATTATAATAAATGATATATTATTTATTTTATATTATATCATTTCTATCATAATAAATGATATGTGATTTATATTATATTATTTATATTTATATTACAATATAAGATAATAATAATAATATTTGTATTTATATTATTAGATATATTTATAATATATTATTTATTTATATTATTTGTATTTATATTATATCATTATAATAAATGATATATGATTTATATTATATTATTTATATGTGTTATTTATAAATATAATAATAACATATCTTGTTAATTGTTTTAAATAAATATTATTTAAATATATTAAATATATTCCATTTATAATATTATTCATATCTTTAATTTGAATGAATAATACATATTAATTATAAATTACTAATATAGGGACATGACAAAGTTGGTGGCAGTGCATAGTGCCTTGCGGCTATAGGATCGACAGAGACCTAACCTAAGTATCATCAGACTCAAGCTGCACGTTGGGATGTTGATCCCGAAGATGTTATGCAGATTGATGAGGAGGCACATGAGGGATTGGTTGGGGTTCCACTGGATGAGGTAGACCCTCATGGTGGCAGTGATTTGGACTCAAATTCTGATTTTGATGTAGTCTTAGGAGAGGCTGATTAGGGACAGCCATATATTCTCTATGTTTTTGTCATTTTGTTATTGAAACTTGCAGCCTTTGGGCATTTTGATGTAATTTTGATATAATATATATGCAGATTGTCATTGAAAACAATTAAATTTTGTTTATTTGTTTGCCAATTCTCATGTGACAAGTTGAAAACTAAGTTCAAGTGTAATGTTATTGTTATGTATTCATGTTTTAAGGTTCTATAATGTCTATAATGAATGCCTTATCAATGTTATCATATAAATATTTGAAATTTCCTTATATTTTTAAAAAAATCTTATTTTTTTAGTAGCCGTCCCTTAAAAAATGGCCAAAAAAATTTGCCGTCCCCGAAACTCGTCCCCCTTGTCCTCGACCACCCTCCCTCCCTTGTCCTCGAAACTTGGGGGCGCATAGAGAATAAATAAGAAAAGGAATAAGAAATAAGAAAAAGGAATATATCTGCAGCAAGATATAAATAAATATATCACAACAGTACAAACAATAGACATTAGCAAGATGGGCAAGGGGCTTGGCTTGATTGGCGAGAGCTTCCTGTGGTAGGTATGAGGTCATGAGGTCCGGTCTCCCCCCCGCCCACTTGATATTGTAGCCGGTTCATAGCTCCGGTCAAAAGTGTTTACCCATGTTGAATAAAAAAAAAAAATAGACATCAGCAAGAGATATAAATATATATTACAGCAAAATAAACAATTGACATTGACAAGAGGAATGTATTGCAGCCATGGATTATAGATCTGTCAATCCATCGAAGGAAGCAAAAATAAATAAAGAATATGAAATATTCCAAGTAAATATTACAGCAGATGTATATTAAGAGACGTGACCCTTATATAAAGGCAGCCACCTATGAAAGATTGTGACTCTTTCCAATAAGAGATATAAAATAAGGAGGCAGACAATCTTCATTGGAGAAAAGAAATATAAGAATCCATCAAAAGGAAATATATCAACAGTAATATATATATTTGCTATACAACAAGTGTTAACAACAAAAAAGGATATATTGCAATCCTTGAACTAAACTTGAAATCCATCAAGAGGTACACTGTATCAACCATCTAACAAATTCCCAAGCAATCCCTTTTGAATTCAAGGAGGTGTTTGCAAGTAGGAAGGATGGCCCTTCCAAGTTCACGAGAGATGAGTGGTGGACGTCACCTTCTCATGCTCTTATCAAGTTAAGCTAAGAGGTGCATTAGGAGGTGTTAGGTGGATTGACCCCTTTTATGTTCTCGACAATATCATGCTCTTGGGCCAACCAGAGTAGTTTGGTGGACTGACCCCTTTCAATATTGCTACTTGCAAGAGTTCCTAAAGAATTCACTATGTGATTAGCTTGAAGGATTATGTTACGATGTATTGAACTGAATATTTTTATGTTATGATGTATTAATCTACATTGTTGAATATATCGATTTGAATACTAATTGTGATATGATGAATTGTATTGAATATTATCATGATTTAGTAATCTTTAATGTCTCTAACGTTCAATTTGAGTAACTAGTCTTGTTGCAGGCATAGAAATCATGAATAATCCAAAAAGGGACATTACACAAATGCTACAAGGAGAGCTTTCACTTTCTTGTCAACCTCTAGACTAGTTTTTATACATGGTTTAACATCTTGGCAAGGGACCAGTGCAAGGTGATATTTGAGGTGATTTATGTCTCCTCTCATATCCTTGGTGCAATAGTTACAAATAATCACTCCTTGTGGTGGACTTTCTGTCTCATGTTTCTAGCAAGGGTCCTTAGGTTTGCCACCAATTCTCCTATTTGTAGAACACATTCTTTTAAAAAAAAAGTGAAAATAAACTCTAGCAAAAGGGAGATAACAGAAATAAAATCATTTATACCCTAACTAGCAACCTAAACTTTTTTTTTAAATGTTCAAATTTGGTGTGATATTCTTGTTTCTAAAAGCAAACTATTGAAAATGGAAAAATTTTAGAAGAGGGAGGCTTTACACCCTTCATGGAAAAATTGAAAGGCTATGACACATCCCTGGCTATGGACTTTGCCAAGGGGTGGGAAAATAGAAAGGTGATAATGCAAGGCATGGAATTTGTGGTGATGGAAGATCTAGAGGTGGAGGTTACAAGATTATCCACGGTTGGTGCAAAGATTTTCAAGGATAGACACATGGTAATGAAGCTATGTCTATATTCCTGAAATTAAACACATATCTGCGTGGCGACCCCATGCGCAATACACTAGCTTGATCTAACCATAGAGGACATTGGAAAACTTGAATGAGTTAGCGATGTATTGCAAAAGGCTTGCACTATTAGCAAGTTCATCTACAATCACATGAGGGTGTTGTGTATGATGAGCTCCTTCATAATGGGGAAGTAGCTAGTTTGACCAAGGATGACAAGATTTGCTACGCACTTCCTTGCATTGCTAACCCTTTGCCAATATAAAATGAATTTGAAGCAAATGTTTGTTTCAAATGAGTGGATGGAATCTGACTTCTCCAGTCAAACAGATGACAAAATCGTGGTGGAATGCATTTATTCTGCAAGTTTTTGGGATGTGGTAAAACAGGTGGTCAAATTTTCAGAGCCTCTAATAGAAAATTTGAGACTAGTGGATGGAGAGAAATCCCTCGAGCTATTTGTATGAGGCCATGGATAGGGCCAAGGAGGTGATGAGGGGTAGGATGGAAAATAATAGGGACAGGTACACGCTAATGTGAGACATAATTGATAGGAGATGGTATTGATAGATGCACTCCCCTCTCCATGATTTTAGATATTATTTGAATCCATCGTTGTTTTATAACCCCTTCATTCAAAGATGATGCTAAGGTCACACAAGGCAGATTGGAGAAAATGATCCCTACCCTAGTAGCGTTGGTTGCAATTGTGGCAAAGCTACCAATGTGTAAGTAGGGAAGAGATTTTTTCTCAAGTATGGTTGTCGTGCAAGGCAAGAAGACCTTCAAATCAGGTAGACTGCATAAATTGTTCAGTCTCTCTATATTGTAGACATGCACATTAAAGGTGTTAAACTTTCAGTAGATCTTACATGATATAGTCTCGAAATAATGTGTTTTTTAGTGCAATGGTCAGATTTTTGTGGCCAAGAAGCCAAAAAACTTCAATGGATGATAATGCGCATTTTGAGCCAGTCATGCAGTTCATCCACTTGCGAGTGTACCTAGAACATTTTGGAACACATACATTCCAAGAAACACAATTGTCTAATGCAACAACGGATGAATAACGGTCTTTGTTCACCACAACTTCCACTTGAAGTTGAAGAAAGCTCGAGGATAGAGTTTTGAAATTCTTGCAATTGTAATTATAACTTGTAATCATTGTTTTTGTTTCACTTTCAATTGCCAAATCTAATTTTTATATGGGAAACAATTAGATACCGTTGAGGAAGACCAGCCAATTGACCTTGACGAGATCAATCTAGATTCGAAGTGGATTGCAAATAATGTCCTTGATCCTGAGGATTTTGGTATCCGAATAGAGGTCAACATTGATATTGATGTGGTTGAATGACTTAAGAGATGTTTTGACCCAAGAGCTTCATCATCAAGACCTGCAGTCCTCTAGTGTAGCTCTCTTCATAGCAACAAGAGTCATTGGCCATGTCTAATTTTTTGGAACTTTGTACTTAGTTTGTAGGTTGACTTTGTACAAAGTAAATTGTAATTGAAAATTTGAAAACTATTACTATCTAGTTATAATTTATGCATTGTGCAATGCAATGCAATCAACGATATGAACATAAATGAGAAAATCTATATTTCACAATTCATAGGCTAAACTCTAATTTTTATTTTCTCTCTATATCTCTATGCAATTAAAATGCCTGTAAATTTAAAAAAACAGCAGGTTTTTCTCCTTTTCTTTTTGCATTTTTTTACATTTTTTGACATTCTAATTTTTCTTAATTAAATCCCAATTTTTTGAAAAAATCTTATACTTTTGGTTTGCCTATTTTTTTCCCCAAAATATTTTTCCTGCTATGGTATTAGCATTCTACTATAATGGTTATTGAGAGTATTCCTTAGTCACAATCTATTGAGGGCTACAATGCAATGATGGAAAGTACACTCTTCTTTTAATCTGGTTGGGTCTTCAATTTGGTCAGGGCAAAGAATTATTTTGTATTGCTGAAGTAGAACTTTTCTCTTGTGAAATTCTGGAGCTTATGCCATGGTAATATTAAACTCTATGCTGGTTCTTCTTGTGCCAATGTGAGATCAGGGTTATCTGGTATTCTGTTAGATTTGAATTTTGAGATTAGGGTGACGCTTCATTGTTATGGCTGTTTTATCATTTCTTGTTCTCAACCTAGGGTTGGTATTCTTAAATATGTGGATTCTTTGTCCATTTTGGCCATACTTCGGTGCTTTCATTCCAAGGTTACTCATGGACAGACTTTATTTGCAATTGTCATGTTCAATTTATATAATAAAACCGTCACTATAAATTTAATATAAGATGCATGTCTTCGTAAAAATGTGAAAAGGAATGCCTATGGGCAATGAATCAGTCTCACTATAGTCGGGTTCAGGACAACTCTTCAGCAGCTAGGTGTTGAGACTCTTATTCTCTTATGTTAAATTTTTGTTGTATTCTGGATCTAGAATGAAGTTGCATTTGATAATAATTCTATTCATAACCTTGTGTAGCTGAGAGTTGTTTCTGGTTCTTCATAATTTCATGCGTAAAGTAAATTTCCTATCCGCTGCTCTTGCAATGTTTGCATAGTTGAGTGAAGGATGCCTTCAGGATTTCAGCATTTGAAAGAACATTTCATCCTCCTGAAGAATGATGAGTTAGCATATTAAAAAGTGGTATCCGAGCTTGGGTTACTGCAATAACCCTTTATAAAGTTTCACTGTTCATCACAGTTTATGTTGAGTTTGTTAGTAGGAACCAATAATTTGACTTTAGTTTAAGTTATGAATTATGTTGCATCAAGAGTATCATATATGTAGTTATCTATGTGTTGTAAAATTTTGTGTTTAAATTCTAAGCTGATAAAAAAGGAAGATGGTGTGCAATATGGACTTCATTCACCTTTGTTTTTCCAGTCAGACAGCGTTAAAATCTTACTGAGTAATTTGTTTGATATTAAAATAAACGACGATCACCAAGGTTCATAAGTAGTTTTATTTTTCAGTTCTAAAAAGGATGATGATGGTGATACTAATGTTTAATTTTCTTGGATTTTGTGAGCTGGAAATATTTCTAATAATTTACTGCTTATCTTGAGTACCAACCAGGTTGAAGAAATTGTCAAGCATAATGAGGCTGGAGATCCTGTTAGAAGACCTCGAAAGAAAATACTAGTACAACATTGTGATATTATTGGGAACAACTTTTGGGATGAACATTCTTATCTATTGTCTGACTAATAATTTACTTTGTGAAGTTATGACAATGTATATCTAGTAACCCTCCTTTTTTCCTCGAAGATGCATTTATATAATGATTAAAGTGGTGCATTTGTGCAGTGATTCTAGTGTGTGTTTCTAAAAGAAAGTTATTTACTCTTTCTTGTAGTCTTGACATCTATCCCTGTCCAAGAATTTTGTTGCTGGTTTTAAGAATGGATTGCTGTTTGATAATTTAAGTATGTGAACATGATATGGTGGAAGAACATTTATTGTGCGTTAAAGTCATTTGAGGTGGAAGAATTCAATGTATCAACCAAACTGTGTCACAGCTTTATCTCTAAAACATGTGGATTGGGAGATGATCAGCAGCTCTGGAGTTTTCCCCCGGGATTCTTCTAGCTTTTGTTAACATTTGAGATTACTCATTTCTCGCTAGTGTATGGGACTAAACTAATTACTAATTAGTTAAGATGCACCCTTAAAACTTTTAATGTTTAATTGAATATAGGCAAGATGATAGTTGACGGGAAGTATTGTATTACTATGTCTACAAACCTTCGATGATAGATTTGGAACCATAAACACCATCAAGGTCTTGTGATGGGATCACCTTCTAATTGCTAAAACCCTTCCTTATAGGTTGAATCGGTTTCTTTTATCCTTTATTAATATGGATTCGGGCTACCTACTATATGGGATGGCAGCTTAATCACCATGGCTTTTGGCAACGCAAATTATTGCATCCAAACAATCTCTTGCATTTTTTTGGTTTGAAAATCTTAATCTTGGGCTTAAAATATTGAAGTCCATTAAACATTTGCACATTCAAAGTTTTAGTTTTAGCACATATTATGTGCCTATTTTTCTTGAACTGATATGACTTTCTGACTTCATAGATGTGTGAAAAGACATAATATCCTATCTATTCCTATTGATCATTGTGGGCCAATAAACATAAATCTGTTTGTACTTATGTAGTTGAGAGATGACAAATTGGAATAGGCATTGAGGTCCATTATATTTTAATAAGATCATCTACAAGTAAAATTTAGCGTTGTGTTATGGTTTATTTTTGCATTCCTGTTTGATCTCTTCTTATCTGCTATTTACATAACTTTGAATTGAAGTCACGTTTCTTTCTAATCAATTCACTCAAAGGATAAAACTACGAAAATGTTAACAAAGCTTCAGTGATTTATTTATAACTTTTGATTCACTTATTTTTGGTTTGTAAATGTTGGTTTGGCAGGGGTAGTTGATTTGTCAAGGATCTGGTTTTAACTTTTTGTATTTCATGGAATGTTTTTTGGAATAAGGATAATCGCTTGAATATTATAATATGTGTCAAATGGTTTGGGACATCAAAATGCAAGTTTTGGTAGGAAACAAAAAACCAAAAATTCAGTATTTTGCCCACTTTGGTGAAAGCACCGATTGTAGTAGGTGGCAAAAGCATAATTCTGACAGTGAAAACAAAATCGCCTCTCTGTTGGAAGTGGTGAAATCGTCACAACAGTTCATGGCATCTAGTGAAGTTCCAATTCTCAGTTTTTCCTCTTTTTGGCCTGATTTCTTAGCCTCCTGGCTCCCAAATGCATTGCAATGTTGTTTATAGACCTTGTAGGATGTGTGTAATTCATTTTAGTGGCTTATATGCATCCTTGAAGGTTGTAGTTGGAGATTTGTGTTGTAATTTCTCTAAGTTTGGGACTATTTTAAAGAGCAAAGGCAGGGGAAGTAAATTGGGAGTGTTTGTGAGGTTGTTTCATATAATTTTAGTTGGATAGAGCTCTCCTTTGCAATCCCAAGGGCTGCAACTCTTGCATTGCCAAATTTGAAGTACATAAGTGAGTGTCTGCTCACATTTTAGCTGGAGTTTTTACTTGAAGTAGGTTTCTCTAGGGTACATGTATCTTCTTTCATGGTGTTTTTCTCTTTTTATGTTTTATTTCCTTGCACATTGGGTGATTAACAATTTGAGTCACATATGCTTGCTAAAACTAGGGTATAAATCTATAAGTTGACAATTACATGTGAAATATCTACCCAAGTTTATGGATCAGTAATGATATTTAAAACTAATTCTCCAACTTACAAATAATAAATTTGTTTTATTTATAACTATATCAAGAATTGTGCTTAATTTTTTTGCAATTGTATCAAATCATTTAGTTAAAAATTCTTAAACAATTGGAATAAGACAAAAACAATACCAAAAGACTATTCACTAGAATTGCACACATGATCACTAAGATTCAATTAAGATAGATCCAGGTCATGTTCCAAACACAAAAGTCTTACATACCTATATAATAATGTACAACATGTTATGTACAAAATGTTTACATGTCCTTTGAGATCATATCTCTAATGATGAGAGGTTTTGATGTCTATAAAACCCATTTACAAAGATGTGGATATAGCTCCATCCTTAGATGTTAATCTGTGGTGTGAATCACAAAACAACAATGATTTAGTTTCTCTTCTTTGTCTACCTTCACTTTTGTTGTGAGAGTTTATTCAATTGCAATGTAGTTTTCATGTGCCAAGTCTTATAATTAGTGGAAGTATTTATATTTTCGTTTCCTAGCAAGCATGGAAAGTTTAGATAATCTTTAGATTTTGACATGTATAATTTAAATGTATTTTGTAAATAGGTAAATCAACAATTATCTTCAAATTGTCTCAAGTATGATGTAGGAGCATATTGGGGCTAGCGTAATCTTGCCTCGACTAAAAAGAACGAGGTGTTTTTGAGGAACATGTAGACTAATAAAGTGAGGCCTCTTTGATAAAATGTTGCTTTGAGCATGAATGAAGGAAAAAAGTGATCATATGGAAGTTAAGAGTCAACTTGAATGTTGAGACAAGAATGCAAAGAGTAAACTTGAATGTGGAGAGATAGGAAACAATGTGTTGGAAAACCAATCTTTCAATAATGAATGGGGGGCATTCCTTTTGAATTTTAGAAGGGAACTCTAGGACAAAATGGGAAGAAAAGTAAACTACTTGTAGTTGCTTGTATTAAGTTGCATAGTTGCTCATAGTATGATTTGCAGTTGCCTATATAAACCTCTAGTGTTTTATTTCGTGACAATAATTCACTTATAGTGTTTGTTCTATAGCAACAATGTTTCCTTGTAGCATTGCTATAATTAATGAAAAATTAGAATTTATTCATGTGTTTTGTGTTGATTTGGATCCACTAGGGAAACTTGGGACTTGGTTGCAAGGACAAGTTATTATTAATTTGACCCATATCCTTGATTGCATAAATGTATCTTGAAAGCATTGTAGCAAATAGGTTTAATATTTTGAATTTCACCTTAGAGCCTATATTTCAAAAGATACATCTATATGTTTTTATAATTTTGAACTTTCTTGGTGGGGCATTCCTATAGAATTTTAGAAGAACTCTAGGACAAAATGAGAGGAAAAGTAAAACTACTTGTTGCTTGTATTAAGTTGCATAGCTGCTCATAGTATGATTTGTAGCTGCTTATAGAAACTTCTAGTGTTTTGTTTCACGACAATAATTCACTTATAGTGTTTGTTCTATAGCAACAACGTTTTCTTGTAGCATTCTTTGTTTTGCTATAATTAATAAAATATTAGAATTTATTCAATGTGTTTTGTGTTGATTTGGATCCACTAGGGAAACGTGGGACTTGGTTGCAAGGACAAGTTATTATTAATTTGACCCATATGCTCGATTGCATCAACGTATCTTGAAAGCATTGTAGCAAATAGGTTTAATATTTTGAATTTCACCTTATAGCCTATATTTTAAAGGATATATCTATATGTTTTTATAATTTTAAACTTTCATTGTACATTATGCTAGTGGTTCCCTACTTTGTATTTCACATGCAAATTTTCCAATTGCTCTTACAATATTGGATAAATTTCTTTCACCTTTCAACAAATCTTTTTGACTCTGTTTCTTTCTTATTCGCCTTTTCATCGTCATGTGAAGCCCCTTGACCAAATCAAATGGTGGCTTGAGCATTTTTTGTAACAAGCCTCTAACAGAGACGACTGAGTAGTAGTATAGATTGCTCTACTAGATGCACGATGAATGTAGTAAGGAGTCTTATAAGTCTTTGGGTTGCTTGTAGTACAACTTGAGTTAACTTAATTGTGTAGACATGTACTTCATAATAGAGGTTATATGTTCAAATTTGCAATGGGGTAGGGTTGTATGCCTCAAAACAATGTAAGGCAAATGAAAAAACAACCCCCTTGCATGCATAGGTGGGGGATGGTATGAACTTCATACACCAAATTTGTGTCTTTCTTGGTGGCGACTTAAAACACTACCTTTAGCTTTATATTGTATCATCGGAAGTGTTGAACCAATATGTGGTCTATGATTTTAATTTGCCAAAGTGTGGTGAGTCTCTTTAATGTAGGGTCCATCTTCCCCTACAAAATGGCCAAAAAGCAATAAAAAAACCTAAGCTCTTATTTGGAACAATAGATCATGACAAGCCACAGTGAAATCGTACTTATTTGAAAAACATAATAGTAGTTCTGTCATTTTCTCCTCATCTTAGAAGGTATATGAAAACATGTTTTGCTAAATCTATTGATAATGAAAAGAGGGTTATTACCACTATTTGTTTTTGGAAGCTCCCAAGGGAAGTTGTAGAGATACTCTCCTAGAGATATAATGGAATTTATATTGCTTGGTTTACTTGTAATGCAAGCATGCAACCTCTTATAAATCTAGCAACGCCATTTTGCATATTGGGCCAAAAGGCATAATTCTAGAAATTGTCAATTGTCTTACTCACTTTAAAGTGACCAACTACTTTAGAAGTGTGTACTTATCTCAAGAGATGAACCATAGTCTCCCTTCAGTAAGTAAATCTTACCCAACTTGTATAGATCATCATCCTTGATGTAGAAATCATCTCCTCCATCATTCAATCACAATTAAAACTAGCAATGAAGAATTTCAATCACAATCAAATTTCCCTCTAGGTAGAAGTATCTGTAAGATTTCTACCCAAGAAAACAAGTGATTGAGAGAAAGCAAAACCTAAATCACATATGATCGAAATAAACTGTAACAACAACAAAAAATGACTCTAGCAATGAAAAACATGTAAAGGTTGAATCAGCCGCCTAAGACAAGCAAAGGCATGCTACAACCTGCAAGATTGACTAAAATAGAAAATATGCAAGCCAAATGTCAAATTTGAGCTTCAAAACCCCACAGATCTGGCTTCCGATGTCCAAATCAAATGAAATGAAAGGCAAACCTGATTGTCTTGGCTACTCTAGACTCAACCGTCAGCTCAGAAAGTCTCGAGGAAGCTCCAAAAAAACCTATAACTGGCAAGTCAAAGTATGATCCCCCTAGAAACTAGAATTTTCTCCACTTTTCTAATTCTCTAGATCATCCAAAGATGCAAGAGAAGACCATACTCATGTGCTTTAAAAAAGATAGCCCTACACTCTTAGATTTTTAAGAAAAATGCTAACCCACAACTCACAACCGCTCTGATACCATGTAAGATTTCTACCCAAGAATGTAAGTGATCGAGAGAAAGCAAAACAAAAATCACATATGAGCCAAATAAACTGTATTGAACTCAAGAGAATGCAAAGTAATACAATAGAATGATCTAATACAAGCTAGGTAACATGTTTATATAGAAAAGGGAGAGGGTGGAGGTGGCAATGCTGACCAATAGGAAGCAACCATCTATCGGTCTAAAGATAACAGAGTATCTTCCCAAGATAGCTAATGGATGTCCACTTGTAGGAAGGTGACACCTCATAACCCACTCACCTAATTAAACATGCTTTAAGAACCTAAGCAAGATTAATAAAAGGTGTAGGAAAAACCTAGGAATATAGGAAAATAAATAACCCAACTAGAAAATAAAACCCTACACTAACATTATCAAATACATAAAAAAGACCATTAATAATTGCCATGAAATCAAATTCAAAAGAGATAATAATTATATAGTAGATTTCATGGAAAATATGTTTGCAATAATTTTTTTTGGGGCTAAAGAATCTACGAGCACTACCAATTATGACATCTTAGCAAAAAAAATAATGTGATCTTCAACATTTGCATAGGGATAATACCTTAGTATATTTTTTTCAAAAGAATATGAGTGTAAATAGATGCTACAAGGGGAAAGATTCATAACAAAGAAGCTTGAAGATTACTTCAAATTAATTAAAGCATCCAAATTGCAATAGCTATAATAAATAGTACTAAAGTGGAACCCTAGTTTGTTTGTTGAGGTAAATTCTTTATGTTCACCTTCTAGTAGTTCTATCTCTTTTTTGTATGTCTTCAGCCTCAAGACCTGTGTAATTGCCAAGTATACTTCAAGAAATGATCTCTTAAAACTTGTCACAACCCATTTTAGGTTGTTGGACAAAAAGATTTTTATTTAATCATATTAATAAGCCTATGCAACATTCAACTTTCAACTATCCCAGATTATCTCTTGGGAAGTAAGGAGGGAGGAGGTGGCAAGCACTTGGAATGGAGAAGCAAAAGAAGGACAAGTTTAGTTAGATTGTTAAGCTTAGGTAGTTGATAAAGAAGTGGCGCTCATCATCAAATAGTCCATGTGGATATTTGTGTGTATATAATACAAACCCTTCTTCCCCTCCTCTAGATGTGCCTAAAGCTTACCTAGTTGTTCATGTTGGCAAAGAAGAAATGAAACATTTTATAATCCCCACCACTTATTTGAGTAGCCCATAACTTATAACTTGACTTGACAAGGCCGAGGAGGAGTTTGGATACAACCACACTGGCTTGCTCACAAAACCTTGCAAGATCACTATGTTTGAGCAAAAACTGCATCATTTGGAGGGAAAGTAGTTTATAGCTTTCCCCATCTCTCAAATCCTCTTTATTTTCAATCATTTCTCTAAATGTAAATATCATAAGGAATTGATTGTACTACTATTACTAATATGATTTATTAGTTTACTGTAAAATTCAATTTCAAATTGTGGAGGATTCATGGGTTGTGGGCTTACCTATATAAGCCATGTACATACCTAGATTAGTCAAGTCCAACCTTCCAGATATCAATACCTCATTAGCATATTATTAATCTATTTTGATGTGCTACTCTATTCCCATAATGTTTTGTAAAGGCTAGAACAACCAAAGATGTTACACATCAATTTTACTTTTGGGACAAATGTTTTTTTCCTTGGTGAGACTATTTTGTATCAATGACTACCCAATCTGATCACTTTTCAACCAATATTAATATGTGAAGATGATGTTTTCACCCAAAAAAAGGCCTATGCAAAACAATTCATCTAGAATGATCTATAGATGATTATAGAGAACATTTAAAGTTTGCTAAAAGGTTTGTAATAAAATAAAATATAAGATATTATTTATAGTTTGTTGAAGTTTGCAATTCTTGTCACTTTGACCATTGATCAAGAAGCTCTAGCTGTTGATTCCTTTGTGAACATCAAGACTCCTAAACCCTCTCCTTTTTCATGATGTTGGATTTTTAATTTCAATATTTATATGCTTGATGAATTTAATGCCAACTTGATTATCTTGAATTCTAATAACGTGACTTCAAAATGAATCACAATAATTGAATGCTCTAATGATTTAAATACCTCTTCTTTGAGAATATTGCCCAAAAAGGAAAATGATAGTGTTGTGACCCTCAACAATAAATTAATTGGAACATGTAATGTCCCCTTTTGCGACTTCCCTAAATCTTACCCTAGAATCACAAGTTAGTGTTACAACTTACCAATCAAATGTTGTAAGCAAGATAAATCCTGGTTTATGTAATGCACTTAATAATAATTATACTATTTTTATTCTAAACTATCAACTTTCTAAGCAAACAATGGGTTTAGAGAATACCTTGTCCTGACTTAATTCCTGCAACAAGTTAGAAATCTTAAACATCAGTAAGTCCATAACAAATTAATAAACTTAATTAAATCTTACCTTGGGATGATCAACCATGGGAAACATGGACTAGAGTGACTCGATGGGTGTAATTAATCTTCCTAGGTCTCAGGGTGGATATACCATCCCTCCCTAGTCCTCATGTGGCGCATGCCATTCATATGAAGTGTTCTTATCCTTATGTGGCACATGCCATTCATAAAAGACCGCCTCAGCCTCATGTGGCAGATGCCATTCATATGAGGTCGCCTCAAACTCATGTGGCACATGCTATTCATATGAAGTTTGTTATCCTCATCTTGTCATCTTTTCCATTTCCCATGATTGCTCTCCCTATATTGTCATACCATGATAGGAGAGTGAGGTTACAAAGGTGTTTTGGTAGCTACTCTCTAACCCCAGAGGTAGAACCCTTCAACTAAAAGGCACAACCTCTCTGGCCCATGTGGTCTCATTGCGTTCCCTCTCGTGTGGCCTACTTAGAAGAGATCCCTCTCACCGTTCCCCTTTGTAATTCTCCTTCTCTATCATGGTGAAGGTATGTGCAGAATGAAATCATCAAAATCACATTTACAAATGATTACATCAGTAATAATAATAACAAACATAAATCATTTAATCATATTTACATTATACTTCAAATGAGTATCCTACCACAAGTAGATTAATGGATCCTTCCTCAATTGAATGCCTTCTTCATATATCTTGATTGCATACTTATATATATATCCTACCACAAGTAGATTAATGGATCCTTCCTCAATTGAATACCTTCTTCATATATCTTGATTGCATACTTTTATATATATATATATATATAATTCCACTTCTTTCTGTTATGCTCTGTTATATAATTAGAAATGTATCTATTTCTTCTTGCTTTCTATTTATTCTCTTTTCTGCCTTAGACTTGAATTCCTCTATGACTGGTTACTTTCCTCAGCAGATAAATATATATTTTTTGATTGCTTGTTCTTTTATGGAATTATCGATATATCTTGGATTGTATTCTATTGGCCTTTTTATATCTTTCAAACTGTATGACTGTTGGAAGGGGTACACCCCTTACCAACAGTCATAGCCTTTCCTAAATGATTCGTTGTTTTAACTAACATCGGCTCCCTTCCATAAGATTGGCTTCCCTTAATTCATAAGTGTCGCTGCCATCATATTAGTCAAATATTAGTATTAAACATGATCATTGTCTTCCCTCTCATTCATTAATATTTTCCCTTAATGTATTCGCTGCCATATGTTATTTGTATTAGTTCGCTGTATTAATAACTCTTCATTATAATCGTTGCACTTCTTTGAATGGTCATCAAATCATTAATATAATGCCTTTATTAATATATAGTAATATCTTATTAATTATTCAATGACATATATAATAATAATATTTAATATTATATTTATCTTATTAATACTTATATTTCTTAATTATATTTATATTTATATAATAATATATTTAATAATTTAAATAAATATATTATATTTTATATTTTAATTATATTAGAACTTATAATATTATATTTAATAATATTATTTATATGTATTAAATTTTAATACATACGTAATTATCCGTATTTCTCGAAAGCGACTTCCGTCTTTTATCATGATGTTTAAATCTTTAATTTAAACAATGTCTTAATATCGAGACATCACACAATATCACTTGACAAAATCGAATCTCGAGAGGATAAGTTAGTTATTAGCCCGTCCAATATCAGTTGGAACAACTTTATTAAGGTGAAGAAGGTGAGTGATGGTGAAATTCTTGTTAGTTTTCATGTGGTCTTGTTTTTAACTAAAGCCCCTATGAATGATGTGATTGAATTAATTAACAAATGCATTGACCACGAGACTTATAGTCTTGTTGAGATTTGCTTAAAATCCATTTTTTCACTTTCAAAGGGACTTTCTTTGAGGCAATTTATTGGTATTTATATGGGATCCCCATTTTCCTGTATATTTGTGAATCTCTTCATGGAGCACTTTGTTTTTCTTTAAATCTCTTAATTCTTTCCTTTTAGAATCAAGGTGGTGAAAATGATATGTTGTTGGTACAAAACAAAGTTGGCAACATGATGTAGACAATCTAGCGTTGTTCCATAACCACTTAAACAACATGATGAGCAACACTAAATTTACACATGGGATAGATAACAACAAAAAATTACTCTTCCTTGATATTATTCTTCTTAGAAAACCTAATGGATCTATCTCATGCCAAGTGTTCTTAAAAAAGCACACATTGACCTCTATTTTCTTGCTTTGTTTCATCATTATCCTACCAAAAAAGTGTCTTAAAAATCCTAGTTGTGAGAGTATTAAGAGTCCATGATGATAAACATATTGACCAAGACATTTCTTATCTAACTAATTTTTAAAGATGAATGTATATAAGGTTAAGCACATTTTGAGAGTGTTTTAACAATCCAAAAGACAATAGGAAACTCACAGAAGGATGGATGGAAAAACATGCACCCTTGTGCTTACTCTTCCGTGTGTGAAAGGCATGTACAGTAAGATTTCGAAAAAAAAGGAAGAAAGGCATTATGACAACCTTCAATCTTCTTACAAAAATTAGAAATTTGATTCCTTCCACTAAATATGGGTGATAATTACTTCTTGATTATGGTGTTTATGAGATTGATTGAGCTTGTTATACAATTCACTCTAGAAGCACTAGGATCAACGAACATGGCGTGTGACATTAATCATGGATGCATTTGGGAATCAACCCTAGTGGAACATTCTTCAAACTCAAGGCATTGTATTCACCTAGAGGACATCAAGGTCTTGGTTAAAGAAGAAAATTATTGTAAGAGAAAACTAAGAGAGGTTGGTTAAATCAACAAACATCCACATAATCTCATTTGAGATGAAGGGCAGGGATTGAGCCATGCCTAGAAACCTAACATTAACACAATTAAACAAATTTGACTTTAATTTAGTTTAGCTTTCCTGTAAGTTTATACTCTTGGAGCTAGTTGTTGGTGGCATTGTACGTCAAGGTGGTCTACTCTTTGGAGTCCCTCCTTTTCCCTCCCCTTCCTTGGGTTTTCTTCATTAGCCTTTTTTAATCCCCCCATCTCTTTATTTCCTACATAAATATCTTATTATCTCTCCTCTCCTTTTCATCATTTCTTTACCACCCTCAATCCCTCTTCTTCCCTCTTTGTGATTTCCTTCATTGGTAGGTTGTTTCCTCATATTTTATTCCCTTGATAACCACCATCTTCTTTTCATTATATTGTTCTTTTTTATCTTATTTTTTCTTTATCAATTGGGTTATTAGATTCTCTAATTTGATTTTTGTTTCTTATTGTATCTCACATTCTTTTATTACACCCCTCTATAATTTTCTTATGTTTCTCATTCTGATGCTATGTATCTTTTCAATTTTTTTTAATTTTTTTAACTATTTAAGTTTGATTTTAATTTTAATTTTTTATTGTGTTATTCATTTTTAATTATTTTTAGCTTTTAATTTTTAGGTATCCCTCAAACTCCTTGTTCCCAATTTTTCTTTCATATTATTTTTTATCTTTAACTTGTTTTTTGTTATCTTTTATTTTATTATTTGTTGGTTAATTTATTGGTTCGCAAACTAACCCAACAACCAACTTTCCCTTATATGCCATCCAAGGGATTAATTATTGTGCTAATCTTGCATTCTTCATAAATTTTGATTTTTTGTTTCTCATCCTAATGATGGAACATGGAGTGTGATCTAAAACATTTATGTAAAGAAGTGTTTTTTCTAGAACTACTTCAAACAACTATTCAACAACTATCCATTCTATTTGTTTGGTTAAATGTTTGGTTATTTCGTGTAATATATTAAATTCCTCAACTAATGTATTTTATTCCTTAATAAACTTCTTAATTTCGATCACTCAACTGCAATCTAGTCATAAATCCATTCATCAAGCAATTAGCATGAGTAGTCTAATCAACAAACAATCAACAATATAATCCAATTAGCACACAATCAAGTATAAGCCATTTTATAAGTGAAGAAGATCAATGTTTTAGCCAAATTTATATCAATGGAACTAAAAGGGAAAATAAATAACCTTTAACCTTTTCAAAAAAAATCTAGGGTAAACATAATCAAGAAAGAGAATCAATTAACCCTGGAATAAATGAGTTTGGACTGATAATGCTAATAAAATACATGCTTAGAAATAAAAAAAATAAAAAAATGATACTTTGTTCTAAACTTAATGAAGATTACCTTTAATATATGTCACCAATTGATATGAAAATGTGTCAAAGACATGGAAGATGTTAGATGATCACATTCCTTGTGACATATGTCACTAATTGTGTTGGCATTTCAATTCACACCTCTGGAATGCGAGTTGAAAACAAATAGCTATGCACAGATAAACTGCTCTCCTATTATGAGGGGGAGTTCCCTTTTTGCTGATGTTCGCTTAAAAGATAAATAAAACAAATTTGCATATCTTCTTTTTGTTTCTTAGCTGCGAGCACAAGGTTATAAAACTCTAATCACTGCAGCAGAGGTTTTTCCTTTTTAAAACTTCTAACTAGAGCTAGGCCTAAACTAAATGATGCTTTTAATCTCCTAAGTAAATTCAAGGCAAAAGGGATTAAAAGTTAACAAGGAATAATTTGTTTTTAACATAAAAGTTTTAATAAACTCCTTCCATATTCACATCAGAAGACTCATTGTACTTTAAGATGAAAACTGAAATAAGATTACGCAAGCCACACATCTGACAACAAAACTAGATGATCGGAGATAGAAAATCAAAGCAAAAGACATGCATGAGACTTCTATTCCCAGTATCATAAAGTTGTACAACTCTAGGACAACAATATTGTACCAAAAGGTAGGCATACAATATGCGATCAAACACTAAAAAATAGACAACATAGAATGAACGAGCACTTGAAATAACAATTTCTACAGGCTAGAATAGACACAACAAATTTTGCTATCGCAATACCATTACTTGCTAAATCAAAGGAGTAGGGAACCCTAAAATCTCCTTGATTTAACCTAACTTGCCAACTCGCAAGCTTTATTTCTATTCTAAGACAAAAATTACAACTAACAAATGCTTTAAAACAATTTGCTTTAAAGCAAAGAAAGCTCCAACTATTATAAAGTGATTTTTCTATTTTAAGGATGGATAAGCTTTGGATGAAAGCAAATGCTTTAAAACAAAAAGCATCTGAGTTAAAGCTGCTTTCTTTTGAGTCACATCCTCATCTACATTCTTGTTTTATTGGTGATGCCATCCATTGATATTTTGGGAAATAATATCTTCTATAAAGCGAGTGACCACATCTTTGCTAGGAACATTGATACTCTCTACGATGATATTCTGGTTTTCCAAAATTTCTTTACCATTTGCAACCATTTGAAGGAATTCACGAACTTCGCCCATAGCTTTGTCAAACTTTATTGTCATGGCAGCAAAATGATCCATCTTGTCAGCACTGATATCACCATTAAAACTGTTGCAGACGAGAGTCTAGAATTCTATTTGTACTTCCCTGAGATTTCACGAACTTGAGAACATTTACCACTTTTTCTTTCCATTATGTTAACTCAGAGATTATACTATCATAATTTTTTACTGTGAAAAGATACTGTGCTTTCCAAGTAGAAACAATCTTCTTATTTTCAGTTGAATCAACAGAATTATATGCTATCTTCAAGTCAGAGATAATGATCTCAAATACTGGTCTATTCTCAGCAAAAGTTTGTTGTAATCCTTGAATACCTTGACACAAATCATGAGCATTGTACTTTAATTGATACAACTGTGAAAGTACAACTCTACCTTTAGTCACAAATTCTTCCACCCAATCCTTCATGTGCCTCCCATAAATGACCAACTGACTGAACTACTGCTGATCGACTGGTGATCCCAGAATCAGAGGAAGTAGAAAATCAGCCTGTGACGTGCCATGAAAAAGATTGGAAATATATTGCCGCAGCTGCCTAACTTCAACCTTGAGGGCTGCTTTATCTTCTCTATCCTTCAACACCCTTTTCTTCAGATTATCTGCTACAACCTCGAAGAGATTTACATTTGTATGCCGGGTACTCCTACCAAGATTAGCTTTGACAAGCTTGAAGTCATCAACCTCAATATCATCAACATTTTTATCTTCTGGCGGTGTGGCAGTTTCAAGGATCATTTCTCCATCTGTATTCTTTTTCAATGTGAACTTGCTTCTTAAGTTTCATGTCTGGTGTGTCCTGGTAGACGCTTTTAAGCTCTGTCAAGTTCAACTGATATGAAGGTTTTCTCCTCTTCCTACCCAAAATGTTCTCAAGCCAAGATGAGCCATCCTCTCTTGGAAGCTTGGTTCCAACTTCATCAACTCCTAATGAACCAATATGTGTCTCAGTATTATGAACCGGTGAATCTGGCTCTGAATCTATATGAATGGGAGAAGAACTTGGTGATGAAGGTGGAGAAACATGTACTGAAGGCATTGTTTTAACATGCGATGCTGGTTCAACGAGAACTTCTGATGCAACTACTGACTATTCCTGCTGACTATGAACTGGAGACTCAACCTTTTTCCTCTTCAACTTGTCCATCTTTGTTCCTTATGAAAGGATGTTCATAGCTTAAACCCTTTTTTTTGGTTTAGAAGTGGAAGGTTCTGATGGTCGAACTACTGGCGGCTATGCAACCGGAATTGCTTCTTTCCGCTTATTTTTCAAGAATATCATACTGTTTTTGATAGCCCGACTTGTTCTTTCTTCAATCGAGGTGTTTTCATTGGCTGACCAATTAACTGGTGGCAATGGTTGTTGGTTGACCTGATCTCTGAAATATGTGGGAAGTAGAACTTCACCATCATCTGACAAGCCCTTTACATCTTCTAACAGGATATCAGCTAACTGCCGAAGGGTAAACCTGCTGTAACTATGTTTCCGCACTTCAAACTCATCTACACAATTAGCCCAAAAATCTTCAACTGCAGGTGCATGTACACAATTTCGACCAAGGTGTGATGCAAAAACACCACGAGGATCATATGAAGTCCTCCTATCGAAAAACTTAAGAACATACTTGGACGATTCACTACCAATCACTTTGGCATCTTCTCCAGATCTACATCTGTAAATACCCATCCCAATCAGAAAACTGAAAGCTACCTTGCACCTACTACGTAGAAATGTATGAACTTCATATACTTGCCTCAGAAATTCCATGAACGCTACCTCATCTGTAGGATATCTCGATAGCATAGCTAGCTCTCCTGAGAAGCCATATACTCTGATGTAGAAGAAAGTGGGAAACTGGATAAACCAATTAGCCCATTCTGATATTGCCAATCTAACATCAGTTGAAAATCGTATATGCAACTCTTTATCTAGATCTCGCACCGCATGCATGAGGAATGCATCATTTACCCGCCTATAATGTTGCTTAGCCTGAGAAAATTCTAACTGCAGGAAATGGTGATATACATGTTGTATGCCCAGAGTTCCAACAACATTCAAACCCCTAAATTGACCCTGAAAAGCTATTAAATATACAAGGTATGACATCATATGGAATTCATGGGCCCTTTGAAAATCAATTATCTGTCGGTGGAGACTATCACTGATTAGTGCCGGCCAATCATAGCATTCAGTTCCATCAACAATCTGGGACATGATGTAAAACATACAAGGTTGAAATTTGTTAGCACCTGCTTGACCTGTGATTTGGCTTAGTAGAGTAATCATTATTGCATGTTCTTCCTTGAACTCTCCACGTCTAACGTTCTTTGGCATAACGTTCTGCTTTTCTTTCAACCACCTCTGAGCAATCTTTTTTCTATACTTTTCTTTATCATTATGCCACACCCTCTTGCATTCTTCAATTAAAACGACTAAGTTTTCCCTCCATATTGGTATTGAAAAACACTTATCAATATCATTTGGCCTGAGGCTACAGAGCACCCATCCATCTGCTAATTGGTTTCTCTTGTGATTGAATTGTAATGCTTCATACAAGCAATTACAAATTTGATATTTTGCACTGTGATGGGGAACAAAGCTGCTGCAAGTAACCCAGAGTGATTCAGATTCCTGATAGCATTGTTTCCTGCATCTTCCAAAGGATGCAAATTAAACACTGGAAATACCTTATGCAAGTCTGTCTCGAAAGTTCTCAGGTAATCGTGAACCAACATCATTTTAGGCTTGATCTCAATTGGAGAGTATTACATACTGAAAGACTTGAAGAATGATTGTGAACATGCCTATGTCAGAAAAACCTTAGACAAAACGCTGAAGATTACTCACTGATTTCTTCTAAAAAGTAGAATGTGAGCGAAAAAGCTGGCACATGGGTTTTATAGGCAATCCTGTTTTGAAGCAACCCAGATTGTCGTATTTTGAAAAAGCAGAGGGTCTCCTGAAAAAGCAACAAAAAATAGATTCCTGGGAAAAATAAAATTTCCCAATCTTCAAGAAGATGAAATTCTGTGAAAAAGCGTGCCTCCTTGCTTCCTCATCCCGAAACTATGAAGAACACTGAAAAAGCACTTCGTTTGGGTCATCGAATCTTCGTGGAAAGAAAATAAAAATCTTCCTCCTCTAGATACAACCTGCAAAAGTAATGAATAAAGAAGCCAAAAGCTTGTCTTTATAGAACTTTAGGGTGAAAAAATAGCTTTCTTTGTGAAAGAATAAAGCTTGAATCTTATCCATGAAGAAAGCATCTTTGAAAGCACAAATCCAAGTAGATATACTCGAATAGGAAGAATCCCTATTTTATAGCTGCCTATGGCTTCATGTGTGAGATAATGAAAAATATCTTCTTTGATGATGTCATCAAACACACAAGGTTGCAAAAGTGTTAGCCAATTTTTACTTTGTTTTGAAACTTTTGCACTCGTTCAAACTCTAGTATGGCCTGTCCTTGACTTCAACAAGACGACAAATTGTCATCGTTGACTGAAAAAGCTGACTAATCATGGCACCTTGAAGATTTATCAACTAAGATGTCATCCCCAGCCTCGAACTGACGATCCGACGACATTTGACTACAAATCTAACCCAAGAAAACTGTTGCCGGACGATGTTTTAGAAGCGGCTGTCGAGAAAACACTGTCAGGCATGAAAATTTCCAACACCTAAAAAGTTGGGCACCCCTAGCCTCTAGGGGCACTTGGTTTTTTGTGCCTTAGCCATTTTTTGGGAATTTTTAACTTTTTGAATTTCTTGATTTCCGCACGTTTCGGTGACCATGGACCCCTATTTAGTTGTCGAATCTCGCCTGCCAGAGCAAAACTGAAACTAATGATTAGGCAGGTAGGCAAACCTGATGAAAACTAAATTGATTGTACCCTCTGTCTGCCTCAAAAACTGAGCCAAACTAATTTTCTATGAATCTGACGAAGCTGACAGAAGAGGATTTGTCATTTTTCAGAAAAAACATAAAACATTTCTAAGTCTGGGTGGGATAGGCACCCCCATCCTCTAGGGGCGCTTGGTTTTTTGTGCCTTAGAAAAATTTCAAATTTTTTTAGTTTTGATTCCATTTCTCCTTTTTTCGTGCTGCAGGCCCTGTTTGATCTTAGATTTTAGTCATTTGGCTAACTGTTGAAGTAGGATGGGAGGTGATTTGAGTAGCTTGAACATACCTGAGATGAATTTCTAGGTTTTATGGGCATTTCGACTGAGTTTGACTGATTCTAACCCCCTGGAAGTAGTCTAATGGAGACTTTTGATGTTTCTTGAAAAACGTGAAAAAAATTCTAATTCTGAGAAAGATGGGTGTCCGTAGCCTCCAGGGGCGCTTGGGTTTTCATTCCTTAGACAAAATTTATGATTTTCAACTTCTGTTTGCAGTTTGCCTCGTTTCCTGTGCAGACAATTGCTTTCTGTCTCTGATTTTAATGATTCGTCAGACAACTGCCACTGGATGAAGGATGAACTAGATAGTTTGGGTATATATGATGTGATTTCTAGCTTTTCAGGATCTGTTGACCAAAATGACTGCTTTTATCAACTCAAAAATTGACTGACGGAGACATTTTTTACATTTTCTGAAAAACATGAAGAAAAAACTAAGTCTGCTAAAGCTGGGCACCTCCACCTCTAGGGGCGCTTGGAAATCCATACCTTAACCATTTTTTGAAGATTTTTAACTTTTCTACACTTTCTAGATTCACCATGCTCCGTTTATCGTTCCTTGTCAGTCGACGACTGCTCGCTAGTTTTGTGTTAGCTGAACAACCTAGAAGACTTGAAATTGATCCTTGGCAAATGAAACTACTCCATTAATGGCTTCGGAGCTCATGCTTCACCTTCTAAAAAAGTAGAATTAACCCACTAGGGAAAACACGACCTTTTATAGATTCTATCTGGACCACCTTGATCGTGAAGCGAAATTAGCCAATCAGAATCAGGCATGACACCTGAATTAAATATTCTATTTTTAGAAAATTTTGCCAGCATCCGTATCTCAAGAAACCCAAAAAACCTAATTTGACATCTATTTTTAGAAACTTTCTAAAAAAAGAAATTTCTATTTTTAGAAATTTTGACTTTTTGACTTTTTTGACAAAAAATTTTCTAGACTTTCACAAAATACCTTAATGAAGCAAAAAATTTGATTTGGCACAACAATTGGCTCTGTCTGGGGACCATGTCAGATACTTACAGCATAGGAGAGCCAAGAATCTCTAGACTTTTATAGCTTGGACTAGTGTCTTATTAGTTGGGCAATAGAGTCAGGTCACTTTCCTAATCACCTAGAACAAAACTTTTCCCTACATCACCTAAAACCGGACTTCCTAAAATCACCTAAGAGTTGGAACTTCCCAGAACACAAAGAACACAACTGTCACATTATAAAAAGGGGAAAAACATTATGACATAGCAATCACATCACGGAAAGGGGGAACACATTATGAGAACAGAAAGGAAATGAAATCACTCCATCCCCGAAGGGATGAAGTGCTTTAAGTATAATCCGCTGTAAGATAGCAGAAAGAGCCTCCCATCCAGGTGCGAGAGAATGTAGGTATTCTCTCATGCGAACTCGTGGATCTTGTATGGCCCCAGCCACAAGGAATCAAATTTTCCATGCATTCCCTTGGGCTCATGTATTTTGTCCCAGAGTAGGACTTGATCACCAATCTTGAAGTCTCCCTGGCCAGCCTTCTTATCAAATATTTTCTTCACTCGTTCCTGGTGTTAAGTGATTCTGTCTACAACCTCCACCCTTTCTTCTTCAAGGTTCATCAAATATAGGATGCGTTTCTCAATAGGATCTTTGAACTCATCATCCTCAACTGCGGCCGCCAGCTGCAAAGTGGATAACTCTAACATGATAGGTAGCATTGCCTCTATACCATACAAAAGGATGAAAGGTGAAGTACCAATGGCTCTCTTGGGAGTAATTCTATCAGCCCAGAGAGCATCATAAAGCTTCTTATGCCAAGCTTTTTGATTAGAATCAACTAGCTTGCGTATAATAGTGACTATATTTTTGTTTGATGATTCAACTTGTCCATTACCTTGAGGCTAATAATCTGATGAATGTGATAACATGATGCTGTGATCAAAACAAAACTCCAGTACCTCCTCAGATGAGAAACATGTTGCATTGTCAGTCACTATCTTGTGTGGTACCCCAAATCTTGAAATAATATTCTCTTTCAGAAAGTCACAAACGACTTCCGAGGTAGCCCGCTTGGTTTGAATAGCTTCAACCTAGTTTGTGAAATAATCTGTACCTATGAGGACATAAATATGCCCCTTACTAGAATGTGGATTGATAGGACCAACAAAATCCAACCCCCATTGTTGAAATGGACCATCAATAATTACTGGCTTGAGGGGAATGACTGCTAGCTTGAGTTTACCAACAAATTGTTGACAGATCTGACATTTTGACACCCATTCATACGCATTGCGAAACATAGTTGGCCAGTAAAACTACGCTTGCAAGATTTTGAATGCAGTAACCCTTGATGAGAAGTGGCCTCTACATGCTTGATTGTGAAATCCATCTAACAGACATTGTTGTTGATCTTTGTTCACATATAACAAAAGGGTTCCATCAAGCACTTTTTGCATTTTAATGTTCTTTTATGCTATTTGTCCATGTGAATTGGACATTCTCTATAAGTTAAATAGTATACAATTTCTGCATACCATTCATCTGCAGAATCAACAAATAGGACCCTAGGAAGATCTTCTTTAGTTTTAGTTTCAGGCTCACCATTAACCTGGTGTTTCAGATCACCATCTTCCGCCATCAATTGACAAAGACCTCTCTCGCGGACAAGTTTAGTTGGCTTGATCTCCAAGTTGTATTATTGCACCCTTGCGACCTAGTTACCTCTCCTAGTACCCATCTCCTACTGAGTTAGGACGCTCTTAACTGCTGGATCAGTAACATACATCATTGTGTGAGCCGTCAAGATATAGAATATGAAATTCTTTACTTCTCTCACTATTGCATACAAATTCTTCTCTAATTGAGAATACCGCATTTCACTATCTTTAAAGCTGCTACTCATGAAAGCAATTGGAGATTCGGTCTCTTCATTTAGCTTATGCGTCAATATGGTAGACATGGTATGTTCTGACACATAACAATAAAGGATGAAGTCCTTATTAAAATCAGGACGGACTAACATTGGTGCTTGGCTGATAGATTCCTTAATCATGATGAACGCCTTCTTTCCTTCGTCTATCCACTTGAAAGGTGATGTTTTCTTCATCATAATTGATATATCTTTTGTAAGCTCTGAGAAGTCTGGTATAAACCTTCATATGAAATTTGTTTTGCCAAAGAAGGAATGCACCCTAGTTTTGCTTGTTGGTAGAGACAGATTCCTGATGGAATCAACCCGACTAGGGTCAATCCGTGTTCCCTCCTTAGAGATGATATGACCAAGCATTTTGCCTTCCGTCACTGCAAAGATGGACTTCTTAGGACTCAAAGAAATCCTGTGGTATTTGCATCTTTCAAACACTTTCACTAAATGTGCAAAATGGTCTCCCTGCATCTTTGAGAAAATAGTGAGGTCATCAAGGTAGACGACAATCAATTTGTTCCTCAAGTCTCCAAATGCCAAATCCATGGCTCTCTGAAAGGTAGCACCGGCATTGATGAGGCCGAAAGGCATCCTTTCATAAGAGAATGTACCCCATGGGGTAGTGAAAGCTATCTTGAACTGATCTTCCTGAGCCATAGTGATCTGATTATATCTAGAAAAACCATCAAGTAATGACAGCATCTCTGAACCGGTGACTGTCTGCAATGTGTGCTCCATGATTGACATAGGATAATTATCCTTGAGAGACGATTGGTTCAAGTTCCTGAAATCCACGCAAATTCTGATTTCACCATTTTTCTTATGTATAGGAACTATGTTTGACACCCATGTTGAATGCTGAATTGGCAATATGATCTTTGCATCCACCATTTTCTGGATCTCTGCATAAATTGTGTCTTGAATTTGTAGGTTTTGCATCAGGTTTCAATAGAATTGTATGAGACAATTCAATGGGTGTGAAGACTTTCAAGTCTTCGTATGACCAAGCAAAAACATCTTGATATTGTCTAAAGAGAGAGATAAACCTTTTGCTTTCTTCTTCTGTACAACATTTGCCTAAATTAACGAGCTTAGGCTTGTCTTCGAAACCAATGTTCACTTGATAATGCTCAGTAGAGGTCTTATTGTCCACTCTCCTCTAATTTTGAATGTATCTATCATGTCTGTCGAATATATCCTCAAAGGATATGAGACCTTTGGGAATCTTGTTACCTTTCAATTGGATAATACCTGAATCTGCCTCTTCCATGACTTTTGTATCCCTTGAAGCTTCCGTCATAGATTCTTCAAACCAACCTTCAAAAGATGAGAGGAACGAATCAGATTCATCATTATCTTTGATCTCCATAATAGATTCTCTGAAAGGAGCCAAACTCCCCTAAAAGAAAAGTCCCTTGAAATTATCTTCGATGACGAGAAAGTCTTTGATGTGGTCATCGTCATCGAAGATTTGCTAGTTGTCACAATTTTTGGGTATGGCTAGCCTGTATATTAGCTCAATACCAAATGCATTCTGACAAAAATCAGAATGAGGCATGAAAAGTGAAGCAGATACTGTAAGAGCATCTACTTTTCTATTATCTAAGTGTGGAATGTATTGGATGTCAAATGCTTCGAACTAGTTGATTGCATTCCACACCCTTTATCTGTAATGTCGAAGGTGATACTTTTTCACTTGAAATTGTCCCCTAATTTGCTTCACGATCATCTTTGCATCACCTTCAACTATGAGTAATTTAATACCCATATCTTTTGCATTCTTAAGACCTAACAAAAGCGCCTCATATTCCACTGTATTATTTGTACATTCAAACTACAATTTGTATGCAAATGTATACAAACGACCATCAGGAGAAATTATCACGACCCCTTCTCCTGAACTGGCAATTGAATAACTTCCATCAAATTGCATAGTCCATATATTTGGCTCTTCTTTTGATTCGTCAACTGCGTAGACAACTTCCTGATTCTCTTTGATTATTTCTGACAGCATAACATATGTACCAGGACCTGTTTCTTGATATAGCACTTGTGCTTGAGGATCTTGAGATTTCACCACCATGAACTGAGACTTGGTTTCTAGTTCCATTTTGAAACTGCCTTTCTTTAATGGATTGGTCGCAGATGACCAATCCAATTGTATCTCCCCTCCAAGATCTTTGCAGAAGCTTCTACTTAACAGCATCCCATAACTGGCTAGAATGTCGGCTACCAAGATAGTCATCATTATTTCTTCTCGGGACAAGACACCAACCGTACTTGAGCATCCTTCAATTGTCCAACCAACGACATTTACTTAGACTCAAGCGAATAACATTTGTGATGCATTTTGGTGCACAAGAGTCCTAATGCATTTATCATCTGCAAGGGCATGACATTGTTTGATGCTCCTGAATCAATGATACAATTGCTCAATTTATAGCCTCCTATATATAGAGAGATATAGAAAGGCTTGGGCTTCTCTTCTATTGGAACGGAGGATTCAAGTAACGTAGGTTGCATGACAGTCTCCTTCTTGACATACTTAACAATTCTATCTAGCTGATCTGGATGCTCCTGAAGATATTCCAGTTGAGAAATCTATACCTTTGTCTTCATCATAGAATCCACTATATCAAAATTTGCTGAAGTCGAATCTTGAGCAGTCTTGACATTTTCATGTGGTGGTTTAATATTAGAAGTGGATGCCACTTCCTTCCCCTTTTCTTTTGATCTTAGTCTATCCTCTTCTTCTTTTTGTGCCTTGAAATGTTGAGCACATGTAAACACAGGCGTTGAAAGATTTTCATGATTTACCGCAAGAAAATATTGACGAAGATCCCCTTGTTCTTCCTTTATTAAAACAAGTTCTTTCTGGAAGTATCCTGTAGTAGAGTCGCCATCAAAGTTGTCTGTCTATGGTAAGACAACATTCGCACTTGGGGAAGGACAATGTTTGAAATGGGTGCAGCATCGACATATCCCATAATTTGATTCATTCTTAAATTTTCAGGACATGTGGCAGTAGTATGTGCATCAGTTTCATGAAATGAGCAAAACACTATATTTTGGACAGCATCAATTGCTTGTCTTGGTGGAGGTGCTAGCAACCTGGGCCTGTAATTATTGAAAGGCTGGAAATTGTTCCTCTTAGGTTGATATGGTTGCTGTGGTTGATACTATTGTTGTGGTTGGTATTGTTGTTGTGGTGACTGATACGACTGTTGTGCAGGTTGCCCCTGAGTAGGCAACCGTCTCTTCATAATAGTCACTTCATTTGCTACCTTCTGTAGCAGTGGATCCATAGAACTCTTAACAAGAGGCCTAATTGAATCGGTCTTCATCTTGCCAGAGGTAATCATGTTATCCTCCAACTTGATGGCATTTTCTTGTGCACTAGATAATTCTATCTCATCAACCGATCTCAAAAAGAAGGCTATCTCCGAAGGAAGAGCGTTAATGAAACTGCTCAACAGAATTTGCGAAGATGGATTGAGTGTATGAGAAAGGTGCGTAACCAAGTGATTAAACCTTGCTACAAACTCCCTCATTGGTTCATTGTTTTCCATCTTTGAGTTTGAGAGTTGGGCAAACAATCTATGTCCGTCTTCGGCAGGCTTGAACCATGCCAAGAATTTCTCACTCATAGTTGCCCAGTTTGTAATGATGCTTGACTCTAAATGGTTGAACCAGTTGGCAGCTTTTCCCACGAGAATCTCAACGAAGAGATGCACAGCAACATCTTCATGTGATACATGCAAAACAACGCAAGCTATTGTGAATGCAGAGATGTGTTCATCAGGATTTCGAGTCCCATCGCCATGGAACTGGGGAAAGTGCTTCCTTGACCCCTTTGGTAACTCATGATGTGCTTGCAGGGCCAAAGGTCAAATAATATCACCCCAAGGCAATGGGGATGGATGCCTCTAATTTTGATCATTGTGATTGTTATTATTTGCATCACCCATTGCTCTAGGCTAGGTTACTGGTTCCTCTTGAGGTTCTTCCTGCTTGACTTCAGGAACTGTATGGACTTTAGGAACTATGTTGGATGCTTCTCCAACTTCTGTAGGAACAAGATCTTGGGAGAAAGGATCCATAGTACTATCTTTCCCCCTTCTTGTATAAACCCTGTGAGCCAGGATTATCTACTGCCACGCAGGAGATGGTAATACAGGTCTTCCGGCCGCAAGATCTGGTTTGTTTTCTTCTTCATCAAGAATAGTAGCCGCATTTCTCCACTGAACAGGTCTTTTCTTTTGCGCAAATATGAAACTCCTTAGGTTACTAATGATGTTCATTTGCTCTCCTTCCACACGTACAAGATTTGGTTGAATAGTAGGTGGTCTACGATTTGGTTGTTGAACTGGAGCAGTAGGATGCTAGAGAGTCATTCCCGTGTCATAAGCCTAAGCTTTCTTGAAGTTTTATGCCTCGTGCCCCATGGTGGGCGCTAGAAAATTGTTGGCATTTCAATTCGCACCTCTAGAATGCGAGTTGGAAATGGACAGCTATGCATAGATAAACTGCTCTCCTATTATGAGGGGGAGTTCCCTTTTTGCTGATGTTCGCTTAAAAGATAAATAAAATAAATTTGACTATCTTCTTTTTGTTTCTCAGTTGCGAGCACAAGGTTATAAAACTCTAATCACTGCAGTAGAGGTTTTTCCTTTTTAAAACTTCTAACTACAACTAGGCCTAAACTAAATGACGCTTTCAATCTCCTAAGTAATTAAGAGCAAAAGGGATTAAAAGTTAACAAGGAATGATTTGTTTTTAACATAAAAGCTTTAATAAACTCCTTCCAGATTCACATCAGAAGACTTATTGTACTTTAAGATGAAAAACTAAAATAAGATTACGCAAGCCACACATCTAACAACAAAACTAGATGATCATAGATAGAAAATCAAAGAAAAAGGCATGCATGAGACTTCTATTCCCAATATCATAAAGTTGATACAACTCCAGGACAACAATATTCTAGCAAAAGGTAGACATACAATATGCAATCAAACACTGGAAAATAGACAACAGAGAATGAACGGGCACTTGAAATAATAATTTCTGCAAGATAGAATAGGCACAACATATTTTGCTATCACAATTACCATTACTTACAATGGGCAAGGCTGCCCTTATTTATACTAAATCAAAGGAGTAGGGAACCCTAAAATCTTCTTGATTTAACCTAACTAACTTGCCAACTCGCAAGCTTTATTTCTATTCTAAGACAAAAATTACAACTAACAAATGCTTTAAAACAATTTGTTTTAAAGCAAAGATAGCTCCAACTATTACAAAGTGATTTTTCTATTTTAAGGATGGATAAGCTTTGGATGAAATCAAATGCTTTAAAATAAAAAGCATCTAAGTTAAAGCTGTTTTCTTTTGAGCCACATCCTCATCTACATTCTTGCTTTATTGGTGATGCCATCCATTAATATTTTGAGAAATAATATCTTCTAAAAAGCGAGTGACCACATCTTTGCCAGGAACATTGATACTCTCTAAGATGATATTTTGGTTTTCCAACATTTCTTCACCATTTGCAACCATCTGAAGGAATTCATGAACTTCACCCATAGCTTTGTCAAACTTTACTGTCATGGCAGCAAAACGATCCATCTTGCTAGCACTGATATCACCATTAAAACTGTTGCGGACGAGAGTCTGGAATTCTCTCTGTACTTCCCTGAGATCATACAGGGTACCATCTTCTTTTTCATATGAACATGAGATATGAGAAATGAATGATCTCACGAACTTGAGAACATTTAACACTTTTTCTTTCAATTCTGTTAACTCAGAGATTATACTATCATAATTTTTTACTGTGAAAAGATACTGTGCTTTCCAAGTAGAAACAATCTTCTTATTTTCAGCTGAATCAACAGAATTATATGTTATCTTCAAGTTGGAGATAATGATCTCAAATACTAGTCTATTCTCAGCCAAAGTCTATTGTAATCCCTGAATGCCTTGACGCAGATCATGAGCATTGTACTTTAATTGATAGAACTATGAAAGTACAACTCTACCTTTAGTCACAAATTCTTCCACCCAATCCTTCATGTGCCTCCCATAAATGACTAACTGATTGAACTACTGCTGATCGGCCAGTTATCCCAGAATCAGAGGAAGCAAAAAATCGGCCTGTGACGTGCCATGAAAAAGATTGGAAATATATTCCCATAGCTGCCTAACTTCAGCCTTGAGGGCTGCTTTATCTTCTCCATCCTTCAATGCCCTCTCCTTCAGATTATCTTCTGCAACCTCGAAGAGATTTACATCTATATGCCGGGTACTCCTACCAAGATTAACTTTGACAAGCTTGAAGTCATCAACCTCAATATCATCAACATTTTTATTTTCTGGCGGTGTTGTAGTTTCAAGGATCATTTTTCCATCTGCATTCTTTTCAATGTGAACTTGCTTCTTAAGTTTCCTATCTGGTGTGTCTTGGTAGATGCTTTTAAGCTCTGTCAAGTTCAACTGATATGAAGGTTTTCTCCTCTTCCTACCCAAAATGTTCTCAAGCCAAGATGATCCATCCTCTCTTGGAAGCTCGATTCCAACTTCATCAACTCTTGATGAACCAATATGTGTCTCAGTGTTATGAACCGGTGAATCTGGCTCTGAATCTATATGAATGGGAGAAGAACTTGGTGATGAAGGAGGAGAAACATGTACTGAAGGCATTGTTTCAACATGCGGTGTTGGTTTAGTGAGAACTTCTAATGCAACTGCTGGTTGTTCCTGCTGACTATGAACTAGAGACTCAACCTTTTTCCTCTTCAACCTGGCCATCTTTGTTACTTTTGGAAGGACGCTCATAGATTTAGCCCTTTGTTTTGGTTTGGAAGTGGAAGGTTCTGATGGTTGAACTACTAGCGGCTCTGCAACCGGAATGGCTTCTTTCCGCTTATTTTTCAAGAATATCATACTATTTTTGATAACCCGACTCGTTCTTTCCTTAATCAAGGTGTTTTCTTTGGCTGACCAATTAATTGGTGGCAATGGTTGTTGCTCGACTTGATCTCTGAAATATGTCAGAAGTAGAACTTCACCATCATTTGACAAGCCCTCTACATCTTCTGACAGGGTATCAGCCAACTGCCGAAGGGTAAACCTACTGTAACTACGTTTCTGCACTTCAAACTCATCTGCACAATTATCCCAGAAATCTTCAACTGCAGGTGCATGTACATAATTTTGACCAAGGTGTGATGCAAAAACACCACGAGGATCATATGAAGTCCTCCTGTCAAAAAACTTAAGACCATACTTGGACGATTCACTACCAATCACTTTGACATCTGCTCCAAATGTACATCTGGAAATACCCATCCCAATTAGAAAATTGAAAGCTGTCTTGCGCCTGCTATGCAAAAATGTATGAACTTCATAGACTTGCCTCAGAAATTCTATGAACGCTACCTCATTTGTAGGATATCTCGGCAGCATGGTTGGCTCTCCTAAGAAGCCATATGCTCTGATGTAGGAGAAAGTGTGAAACTGGATAAACCAATCAGCCCATTCTGATATTGCCAATCTGGCATTAGCTGAAAATTGTATATGCAACTCACTATCCAAATCTCTCACCGCATGCATGAGTAATGCATCATTTACTCACCTGTAATGTGGCTCAGCCTGAGAAAATTCTAAGTACAAGAAATGGTGATATACATGTTGTATCCTCAGAGGTCCAACAATATTCAAACCCCTAAATTGACCCTGAAAAGCCATTACATATACAAGGTATGACATCATATGGAATTCATGGGCCCTTTGAAAATCAATTATCTATTGGTGGAGACTATCACTGATTAGTGCCGACCAATCATAGTATTCAGTTCTGTTAACAATCTAGGACATGATGTAAAACATCCAAGGTTGAAATTTGTTAGCATCTGCTTGACATGTGATTCGGCTTAGTAGAGTAATCATTATTGCATGTTCTTCCTTGAACTCTCCACATCCAACGTTCTTTGGCATAACATTCTGCTTTTCTTTCAACCAGCTCTAAGCAATCTTTTTTTGATACTTTTCTTTATCATTATGCCACACCCTCTTGTATTCTTCAATTGAAACGACTAAGTTTTCCCTCCATATTGGTATTGAAAAACACTTCTCAATATCATTTGGCCTGAGGCTGCAGAGCAGCAGTCCATCTGCTGATTGGATTTCTCTTGTGACTGAATTGTAATACTTTATACAAGCAATTATGAATTAGATACTTTGCACTGTGATGGGGAACGAAGCTGCTGTAAGTAACTCGGTGTGATTTAGATTCCTAATAGTGTTGTTTCCTACATCTTCTAAAGGATGCAAATTGAACATTGGAAATACCTTATGCAAGTCTGTCTCGAAAGTTCTCAGGTAATTGTGAACCAATGCTATTTTAGGCTTGATCTCAATTGGAGAGTACTGCATACTGAAAGACTTGAAAAATGACTGTGAACACACCTATGTCGGAAAAACCTTGGACACAAGGCTGAAAGTTACTCGTTGATTTCTTCTAAAAAGCAGAATGTGAGCAAAAAAGCTGGCACATGGGTTTTGTAGGCAATCATGTTTTGAAGCAACCCAGATCGTCAGATTTTGAAAAAGTGGAGGGTCTCCTGAAAAAGTAGCAAAAAATAGATTCCCAGGAAAAATAAAATTTCCCAATCTTCAAGAGGATGAAATTCTGGATGGACCCATCTCGATGAAAATTGAAAAAGCTTCAGCCCTGTTTCTAAAAAATGATCCCCTAGAAAGGACCTTGAAAAAGCGTGCCTCGTTGCTTCCTCATCCTGAAACTATGAAGAACACTGAAAAAGCACTTCGTTTGGGTCTTCGAATCTTCATGGAAAGAAAATAAAAATCTTCCTCCTCTGGATGCAACCTGCAACAGTAATGAATAAAGAAGCCAACAACTTGTCTTTATAGAACTTTAGGGCGAAAAAGCAGCTTCCTTTGTGAAAGAATAAAGCTTGAATCTTATCCATGAAGAAAGCATCTTTTAAAGCACAAATCCAAGTAGATATACTCAAATAGGAAGAATCCATATTTTATAGTTGCCTATGGCTTCATGTGTGAGATGATGAAAAATATCTTCTTTGATGATGTCATCAAACATGTGATGTTGCAAAAGTGTTAGCCAATTTTTACTTCATTTTGAAACTTTTGCACTCGTTCTGACTCCAGTATGGCCTGTCCCTGACTTCAACAAGATGGCAAACTGTCACCGTTGATTGAAAAAGCTGACCGATCATGGCACGTTGAAGATTTATCAACTGAGATGTCATCCCTAGCCTCAGACTGACGATCCGACGACATTTGACTGCAAATCTGACTCGTGGAAACTGTCATCGGAAGATGTTTCAGAAGTGGCTGTCGAGAAAACATTGTTAGGCATGAAAAATTTCTAACACCTGAAAAGTTGGGCACCCCCAGCCTCCAAGGGTGCTTGGTTTTTTGTGCCTTAGCCATTTTTGGGGAATTTTCAACATTTTCAACTTCTTGATTTCCGCGTGTTCAGTGACTATGGACACCTGTTTGGTTGTCAAATCTCATCTGCCAGAGCAAAATTGAAACTGATGATTAGGCAGGTAGGCGATCTTGATGAAAACTAAACTAATTGAACCCTTTGTCTGCCTCGAAAACTGAGCCAAACTGATTTTCTATGAATCTGATCGAGCTGACAGAAGAGGATTTGTCATTTTTCAGGAAAAAAAAAACATGAAAATTTTCTAAGTCTCGGTGGGATAGGCGCCCCCAGCCTCTAGGGGTGCTTAATTTTTTGTGCCTTAGAAATTTTTTGAGATTTTTCAGTTTTGATTTCATTTCTCCGTTTTTCATGTCGTAGGCCCTGTTTCATCTTAGTTTTCGGTCATCCGGCTGACTGCTGAAGCACGATGGGAGGTGATTTGAGTAGCCTGATCATACCTAAGATGAATTTCTAGCTTTTACGGGCATTTCGATTGAGTTTGACTGATTCCGACCCCTTGGAAGCGAGTTGACAAAGACTTTTTGACATTTCTTAAAAAACACAAAAAAAATTCTAACTCTGATAAAGATGGGCGCTCCCAGCCTCCATGGGCGCTTGGGTTTTCATGCCTTAGAAAAATTTATGATTTTCAACTTCTGTTTGTAATTTGCCTCATTTCCCATGCCGGCAACTGCTTTCTATCTCTAATTTCGACAATTCCTTAGACAACTGCCATTGGATGAAGGATGAACTGCATAGTCTGGGTATATCTGACATGACTTCCATCTTTTCAGGATCTGTTGACCAAAATGACTATTTTTATCAACCCAGAAACTGACTGACGGAGACATTTTTCTTATTTTATGAAAAATAAGAAGAAAAAACTAAGTCTGCTAAAGTTGGGCATCCCCAGCCTCCAGGGGCACTTGGAAATCCATGCCTTAACCATTTTTTGAAGATTTTTAACTTTTCTACACTTTTTGGATTCACCATGCTCTCTTTATCGTTCCTCGTCAGTCAACGACTGCTCACCAGTTCTACGTTAGCTAAACAGCCCGAAAGACTTGAAATTGATCCCTAGCAGATGAAACTCCTCCATTAATGGCTTCAGAGCTCATGCTTCACCTTCTAAAAATGTAGAATTAACCTAGTAGGGAAAACACGACCTTTTGTAGATTTCATCTGGACCACCTTGATCGCAATCAGAATTAGGCACGACACCTGAATCAAAGATTCTATTTTTAGAAACTTTCTATTTTTAGAAAATTTTGCCAGCATCCGTATCTCAAGAAACCTAGAAAACCTAATTTGATGTCTATTTTTAGAAACTTTCTAAAAATAGAAATTTCTATTTTTAGAAATTTTGACTTTTTGACTTTTTTGACGAATTTTTTTTTAGACTTTCACAAAATTCCTTAATGAAGCAAAATTTTTGATTTGGCACAACAAATTGATATTCCAATTTGTCAAAGCTTTGAGAGATGTCAAACAACCATCTCTACATCGATAAATTTTTGTTTGTTGCTTTGGTTCACTAATCTTTGTGCCCATAAGTTTGAACCCTAATTATGAATTTGAACCCTACATGTGGATCTTAACTATGCTAAAATTGATGTTAAAGATCTTCTCACCATGATGTCTATAATTCACATTTAAAAAGGGGTATTGTTGATAGAAACTATTGAGGAGCTTACTAGGCTGGGATTTTTCTTTAAGCATAGTCTTGCATAAAACATGATCCAATCATAGCATTGCACATTAGACTATTCACAACACTACTCTCTTTACACCCCTTATGGAGCCACTTGCATGCTAACATAACACTCAAATGCAAACCCAATAGTATCTCTTCACCTACAGTCACGTAAGCATCAACCTTTGCAATTTTGCACACATCCATGCATTATCAAGATTCCCTTATGCACAAGCTTCAATAACTTCACAAAGCTCCTTCAACATCATGTTTCACATATGCTTTATACTCCTCTGTATTGCATTCTACAACACATGCTATGCATATTCTTTACCTATGGAACTTTACATTAGACCATACATGTGCGACACATGGAACCTCAACATCCACATGTTATGCTTCCATAAGCACATGACAATTGGCAAGTATTATGCCATAGGAAATGGCTCCATATAAGTTTGACACTTGGCACCACACACTTTTGGCACATGATGGTGTCATGTGCCGCATGTAATTTGTACCATACACATTTGACACTTGGTAGTATAATATCCACACATGCCAGATGACCATATACATTAGACACAGGTCAACATGGACATGGGTATTAGTTGTTAGCCTCACTTATAAATACTAACATTGTAGACCTTGTATAGGGGAGCCATTAGAGGGGAATCCATCAACACATCCAACTTGGAAATCCAACACTCTAGCTTAGCATCCATAGATCAACCATGCGCTCTATGCAACTAATATAATCTTTTGTGTAGTCTAGGTAAATGAAGCAATATGTCTCATCCCTTTTCTAATCATGGTAATTCTCATTCTCAACCTTCTCTATATTTATCCCCATTATGATATTGACTATACATAACATTTCTACTAATGTCTCTCTCTATGAATGTGTTATGTTTTTTCATATCTTGCTTTCCAATTTCTATTGTGCATTCTATAATTCATAATATTGTTTAAGCAATTCTATCACTAGATAGGTTATGGATTGTCCTCATCTCCTGCACTTAAATTAGATCATTGGTATCAAAGCTTGAAATTCTACTATACCTATTGTAATCTAACACATAATCAACATCAAATGCAAGCCTCTATTCATTGTTGTAGACATGGGAAAAGAAAACAACATGGGCAAAGAAATCAATGTGGAACATATCTCTAAAATGGAAGGCTACCTTTTGACATCTCTCGATAGGGACAAACATATACTCATAAAGATTTAGCATATCTAGCACTAGAATCAAGAGCTACAAGAAAATCTCCACTCACAGAAGAAAGGATTTAAAATAATCTTTGAGTGACTGAAAGATCTCATGGCATGCAATATACTTTGGAGTACATGACCATTGAGAGGGGGGGGATGAATCAGTGGTCTATAAACTTTTAAAACCTATTGCACCTTTTAACTCAAAGGATAGAGAATGAGAGACTTAAAGATTTATCAAATACATATGCACAAGTATGATTATAAACATTATGATCAAGAACTCAAAGACAAAATATTAGGGCACACACAAAGATAAACAACATGAACCATAATACATGTTTTTCATGAGTGGAAAACCCTCATAGGGATGAAAAACAACTTGGAAAATGCCTCACTAGCTTAATCAAAAACATGCCTCACTAGATACACAAAATGCCTGACTAGAAAGAGAACCTCACTAGTTATAGCCTCACTGGAAAATACAATTGCCTCACTGGCAAGAAATGAACATTAGAAAAAAAATCAATTCAGGGGATTACCCTGATTCACTACAACACATCACACTTCAAAACCTTATGTCTCCTTCACATGTACCTATATCATAATCATATGTCTCAACCTGCAAATGAACATATCCTATCTGCATCTGCACTCACATTCTTAGTTACTTGTGTCAACATTTTTTATAAGATCCTTGATCATACACCTAATTCTGCATATATTCAATCCAACATATCAACTCAGGATTCTAATGACACATAACACACATATACAACTCTATACAATGAGTCACTCACTCACAACCATCCTTGCACCAACATAAACACCTTTTTCATGTTGTTTGAACCCTCTTAAAGTCAATGATTTATATGAGCATCCTATGCATATGATTACCCTCTGCAACACAGAATACAAATCCCATACCTTTGGAAAACTGATGTTTCTTTTTGAAGAATATCTCTGCAACCATCCTCTGGACTTAATAATCTGTCTTCTACATTGCTATTCTATCTCTGCATTACAAAATGATCTTCAAGAGCTGTATTTACATTCTAAACCATAGTTTACACCTCTATTGTTGACAATTTGCACATAGGTAACATGAACTCCTTCAATCCATTCTTCTAATCTTAAACCCCTTTATCATATTGATTTGCATTAGAAGTTTAATATAATGAACATTACCATCCAAATCACTAACTAACTGTCAAAGATACAACACTATGTGCCTTTTATCAATTTTGTTGGCCCTTGAAGACGGTTAGAATTCTATTGCAAGGCAGTTAGAAGGTCTGCCCGTCAATCTTAATGGAGAAGAATGTTCATTGGATGTTTTGAATTGTTTTAAATCTGAGCCTTTAGATATTCCTTTCGCACCCGAGTCTCTTTTAATTTGTGCCCTAGATTTCTTTTTGGGCACCCATCAGAATGTGACAACCTTTAGTTTCCGGTTTCCTCAAAAGTGGGCCGGTCACATATATGACTAAAATACCCCTTCAAACGGTTCTTTAAGTGAAGTGACTTCTTATAACAAGTCACTTACAAAATAAAACAAAAGCACCCCTTTTATGTGACAGGCTAGATTAGGTCTTAATAACAAGGATTAGGGTTTTAGTGCCTTTTAGGAGCTTTACATACAGTTAGGTTGACTTAACCAGTAAAACCCTAAACATTGACATAAAAAACCATTGCACATTGACATGAAGGTATTGCAGGGATATTGGTTCACCATATGAATAGAGAATGGACCAGATACAAGATTTTTGGTCAAGGCATATGAGTTTTAACAAAGGGCACCAAAAATGACACTATCTACTAACACTAATTTGAACTGTGATCTAGATTCCTTAAAGCACCTTGTCATGACATATGGTCATCACCTTGCATGAACCCTGAACCATCATGAATAATTGAAGCACAATGAACCCTCCACCATGAATGTCACCATAATATTGGCATCAAACAATAACATCTCACTCTCATGTGAACAACATCAGACATCATAGCAGCATAGTCAACATCATGTCCTGATGTCCTACAACATCATGAACAACATGAACTATAAGGTGACCACTCTCTCTATCTCTACAAGGATTGTCAACACATCAACATGACATCATCATGATCTAGTCCTCCCATGTGTGATGTCTTTGCATCACAATCATCACAATAATCACAATCACAACCTGCCACTGAACCCTTTGACATCAATGACAACTACAACAACAATCTCCCCCTTTGTCATTGATGGAAAAAACCAAACAAAACCAAATTGCTCTCTCCCCCTTTGACATCAACTGACAAAGGGATCCAAAACAATCACTCCCCCTGCAAAAGAGCCTCCATACAAGAAATGTGCATGAAATGAACTGATCAAGATCTAATCCTTCTGTTTCATGCATAACATCATTCAATGACTCATCTTGATACCAATATGCCAACATCAATCACCTTGCACTGTTGGAACATAGACTGCATAATTATAGTATACTCAAACCATGACATCATGAAACTGTGTGCAATTGTTCTTTATGGAATGTGCTATCAAGCTTTATCAAAGTAAAATTGTATCAGTGTATAATGATTGACAAACACAACAAACTCTGTTGATCACTGTGAACACTTTGAATTGACACCCCAACATTATTTCTGAGATCAAACACTGTTATTCCTATTACATAGACAAAATACTAACAAAAGTAGCATCAACTTTTGATGATGAGCTTTTGACTGATCTCAAGACAACTTGGAAGAATAATTTACAATTCAATCACTATATGAGGCATAGCTTGAGACAACACCTTGAACACACTGAATACACCACTGCAACACATATCACACATACCACACTGTCACACTTGAATAAAGCTTACTGAAGACTCTAAAATGAGAATGCATGTGAAAAGCATAGCAGAATCAAACCATCAAATCAACTAATGAAGCATGTGTACTCAATCATAACAAGTTTATCATTGTCTTTGTATTTTGCAACAAATAAACTGTTGTGAAATCATGCACTCTGACTGTCTTGCAACAAGCTAGAAGCAAAATTATCATTTCAAGGCCATTGCAAATCCCATAGACCATGTACCTAGTATGATGATCATCCAACTTGATCAAGATGTATGTGACTATCACAAGGATCATGCAGCAAGAAATGAATGCCATATTTTGTTCAAACAACAGTTCCATACCTTGTTTCATGTTAACAACCATTGCCTAATGAAGATGGAGTAAAGGACCATCTTACCTCTGAAAACCAAAGCCACCGTCATGAATGTCAATACATACCACTATTACATAACACATTTTGTACCTTGAAAACATGTCCAAGCATGATAATTGCCAAAGAAAAATACTAAAATATCAATCCACTGTCATGAAATCACTCATATTGCATAATCCTTTTTTATTGTCACCTTTGATGTTTAGTTTCCATGCAAGTTGACCTCCAAAGTATAATGTAGCTTTTATGATGTCCTTTGACCACAAAGTTGTCCTAAAGATAGAAGTAACTGTACCTTACAAACTGTATTGTCATCTAATCCAAGCAATTCCACTATCCTACAAACAAGACATTCATTGTTCTTCTCATCTATCCAATGACATCAGAAAGCCTCTAGGATGGATGTCATATCCTTGTTTCAAAGTTCTTTTTATCAGGAAAGCACTATATTGTCTCTATCTGCAACAACTTCTTGCTCAGAAGATTGTATACACACAATCCTGTTATAAGAAACATCAACAAACTCCATAGACCTTTGTATTATCTAAGAAAGGCATACTGTCACTAAATTCTTCTATTGTCCCTGTCCTCTCTACTGACTTGTCCTAAATTGATCTTGTGGTCTGATCCTAATTCCTAGTCTGTCAGACCAAATTTGCTACACCTTGTATCTTTATTATCTTGGCATTCAAAATTGTGCATGAACATCTCTACAAACTGAAACCATGACTGCACCATATCATTTGATAGCATCACAAGGAAGAAGACTGCCACATGAAGACTAATATAGAGATTTTATCAAAGAAGCATTGTCCTAGAGTCACTGCTCCATAATCTACTACCATGTGCCTTGTCTATCTTTCTACATTTTTCATATGGCACATTGATTTAACACTTGAACAATCTAGATCAAGTCATGTTGATGCCATCTAGCAAAGATGACTATGTCTTGTCACATTGTTGTTGACTTACAAAACACATCTGATGCAAGATATACCATTATCACTTTAAGCAAACATGAAAGTACAGTTTGATCATGGGTACTTAGGGGTATTACAATCTAATGCATACAACCTGTCTAGTTTAGAATAAGCACTCACACTGTCACTTTTATTGATGTCACAATTACTATCATACTTCTTGCATGTTGTTCTTAGAAAATCATCCAAGTCGTGATCTTCAAGGATTCCTAAACTGGTAGACCCTTCATAGACTTCTCTAAGCTTTTCTTACTCTAGGTGCCAAATCTGTTCTTTGAAACTTTGCATTCATGCTTACTAGTGAACCTGTAATTTCAACTTTTGACAATAACCTCTCTTCCTTTATACTTTGAAGTAAGTCTTGCACATACCATTACTGACCACTACTCTCAAGCAAGGTTTGATCACAAAGTTTTAATATCTAATAACTGAACCAAAGCATAAAGCCTAGCGAACATCAAAAATTGTCAAGTATGTCAATATTTAACTGACATAATGTAATCAAAGCAAAGATTACTGCTCCAAAAGATAGAAAACACTCCACATACAACTTTTTGAAGTAGATCAAAACATGAACTGTAACCTAATCAATCCCACTAAACCTCCTAGGGGGTAAGAGGTAGGATATTGGACAACTCCCCCTAACTTCATATCACTTCTCAAGCAACTGGTGAACTATCTTGTGCAGCATGCACAAGTTTAGGATCCTTCTTGTCCTGATTTTGTTTTCTTCTCCAAACCTGTATAGGATTTTTCTTTTCTTTGCTCAAGGTGTCTGCTCTAGATATCTTCAATTTTTCCTACAAAACTGTGCCTTATGCCTAAGATTATGATACTTAAAGCATGTTACATTATAACCAATTAGAGGAGTAAATAAATCATATCTCTTTGACATACCAAAAGTGCTTCTAAGATCATATCTTCCATGCATCCAACAATTTTATGCTACATGACCAACTTTATTATAGTTATAACAAACACCATTATAGCCTTGATTTGACAAGCTATAAGAATTTTTGTCCTTATTCCATCCATCATGATTTCTTGAATGAGCTTTACAATCTCTAGCTCTATGACCATAAATATGACATGAATAGCAATAACCATGAAACTGAGAATAGTTGTACCTTATTGAATGGTATTGCCTGACAGGTGGAGGTCTTGAGGTCCTACTTGTCCTTTCTCTTTCAACATCAACAACTTTATCTTTTGCTTTCTCTTCAGGAGCATCAACATGATGACCCAAATCTATCTTCTTCCTTGGTGTATCCCTGACTTTTGAACATTGTCCTTCTTCATAACCTAGACCAGTAGTGTCTTTATGATGCTTTTGCTTACTCAATATGTCATTCAAGTAATCAATACTCTATTCAAACTGAAGATTTTTGTGCAACTTAGAAGATGCCTTCTCTAACTCCTTTCTCAAAGAGACTATTTCTGATTCTAGTTTTAGACATTCACTAGTCTTGACTTCAAGACCAGATTTTGTAAAAGCAACAACCCTTTTAGCTTCTTCTATTTCAGATTTTAGACTTATAATCAGTTTGTTAGATTCATCAACTTGACTCTTTAACTTAACAACCTGATTTCTTGTCTCTTCAAACTCTAAAGAAACTTTTGCAAAATCTGAACATACCTTGTCTTTGGAATATTTTTCTTGTTGAAGTTGGTCTTCTAGTCTCTTATTCTCTTTTCTAAGTTGCTTGATTGTATCAAGAGCACACAAAATTTCACCTTCTAAATCAACCTCACATTCTTGTTCATCATAGTCATCTCCATCCACAAAAAGGTCTCCTTCTTCGTCATCAATCTCAACAACAAAATCATCTTCTCTTTCATCAAGTTCTTGTTCATCTACACTCACAATGAAATTTTCCCTTTTATCAAAACTCTCAACTGCAGGACCATTCTCTTTATCATAATTTGTATCAACAATCAAGGGTGACTCATGCAACAACTTATTGCTTGACTTGACTGGGGCTTGTTTTACAACCTCTCTTTGTTTGGCATCTTTCTTTTCTCTATTTCTTTTACACTTTCCCATGGTACTCCACTATTAGAACCTACCCAAGCCTGTTAGACTTCTATAGGGAACCTGCGCTTTGATACCACTTGTTGGAGTACATGACCACTAAGAGGGGGGGTGAATCAGTGGTCTATAAACTTAAAAAAAACCTGTTAGACCTTTTAACTCATAGGATAGAGAATGAGAGAGACTTCAAAGATTTATCAAATACATATGCACAAGTATGATTATAAACATTATGATCAAGACCTCAAAGACAAAGAATTAGGGCACACACATAAAGATAAACAACATGAACCATAACACATGTTTTTCATGAGTGGAAAACCCTCATAGGGATGAAAAACCACTAGGAAAATGCCTCATTGGCTTAATCAAAAACATGCCTCACTGGCAAGAGAACCTCACTGGTTATAGCCTCACTAGAAAATACAACTGTCTCACTAGAAAAATGTGCCTCATTGGCAATCAGGTGCCTCACTGGCAAGAGATGAACATTAGAAAAAAAAATCAATTAAGGGGATTACCCCGATTCACTACAACACATCACACTTCAAAACATTATGTCTCCTTCACATGTAGCTATATCATAATCATATGTCTCAACCTGCAAATAAACATATCCTATATGCATCTGCACTCACATTCTTAGTTACTTGTGTCAACATTTTTCATAAGATCCTTGATCATACACCTAATTCTGCATATATTCAATCCAACATATCAACTCAGGATTCTAATGTAACATAACACACATATACAACTCTATACAATGAGTCACTCACTCACAACCATCCTTGCACCAACACAAACACCTTTTGCATGTTGTTTGAACCCTCTTAAAGTCAATGATTTATATGAGCATCCTATGCATATGATTACCCTCTGCAACACAAAATACAAATCCCATACCTTTGGAAAACTGATGTTTCTTTTTGAAGAATATCTCTGCAACCATTCTTTGGACTTAATAATATGTCTTCTACATTTCTATTCTATCTCTACATTACAAAATGATATTCAAGAGCTGTATTTACATTCTAAACCACAGTTTACACCTCTATTGTTGACAGTCTACACATAGGTAACATGAACTCCTTCAATCCATTCTTCTAAGCTTAAACCCCTCTGTCATATTGATTTGCATCAGAAGTTTAATATAATGAACATTACCATCCAAATCACTAACTAACTATCAAAGATACAACACTATGTGCCTTTTATCAATTTTGTTAGCCCTTGAAGACGGTTAGAATTCTATTGCAAGGCAGTTAGACGGTCTGCCTGTCAATCTTAATGGAGAAGAATGTTCATTGGAGGTTTTTAATTGTTTTAAATCTGAGCCTTTAGATATTCCTTTTGCACCCTAGTCTCTTTTAATATGTGCCCTAGATTTCTTCTTGCGCCCATCAGAATGTGACAACCTTTAGTTGCCGGTTTCCTCAAAAGTGGGCCGGTCACCAATATGACTAAAATACCCCTTCAAACGGTTCTTTAAGTGAAGTGACTTTTTATAACAAGTCACTTACAAAATAAAACAAAAGCAACCCTTTTATGTGATAGGCTATATTAGGTCTTAATAACAAGGATTAGGGTTTTAGTGTCTTTTAGGAGCTTTACATACGGTTAGGTTGACTTAACTAGTAAAACCCTAAACATTGACATAAAAAAAATCACTGCACATTGACATGAAGATATTGCAGGGATATTGGTTCACCATAGGAACACAGAATGAACCGGATATAATCTTTTTAGTCAGGGCATATGAGAGTTAACAAAGGGCACCAAAAATGACACTATCTACTAACACTGATTTGAACTGTGATCTAGATTCCTTGAAGCACCCTGTCATGACATATGGTCATCATCTTGCATGAACCGTGAACCATCATGAATAATTGAAGCACAATGAACCCTCCACCATGAATGTCATCATAATATTGGCCTCAAACAATAACATCTCACTCTCATGTGAACAACATCAGACATCATAGTAGCATAGTCAACATCATGTCCTGATGTCCTGCAACATCATATATCACATCCTGCATCTCATTAACATATCCTACATCACATAGTCAACATCATGTCCCGATGTCCTGCAACATCATGAACAACATGAACTATAAGGTGACCACTCTCTCTATCTCTACAAGGATTGTCAACACATCAACATGACATCATCATGATCTAGTCCTCCCATGTGTGATGTCTCTACATCACAATTATCACAATCACAACCTGCCACTGAACCCTTTGACATTAATGACAACTACAACAACATATACATCTTGTTGTCCCCATCCTTGATATTCTTTCTCAAGCTAAGAGTAGTTATACACAATCTATTAATAGTCTATAGTAATGTCTCTCCATATAAGAGGAGGAACTAGCACAAATTGAATCTTAGTGCACACTATTCCAAGCACCTAAACAATCATAATTCAATGTGTCAACATCAATCAAGACTTGTGATGTGCAAACAATAATAGACCTGCTAAGCCCCTATCATCCCTTGCAATATTCTAATTCATCAAGCTCATTTGGCAATTTTTAGAAACACACCAAAGGCATTGGTCTCAATCTTCTAAAGTGAATGGGCCACAATGGCTAAGGCCTTAGCGAGCACAACCAAGGCATCATCATCCCCCTCTAGATAAGGATGGGAACTCACAACACCAATCTAGGACACATTAGTGGCCATGCAAAGAGAATAACATTTCAAATTCTTCTTACCACAAGATAGTGTCGATGAAGCATCTACATCACACACTACATCCAATAGTTTAAGTGTCTCCACTTGCATGACAAATAGTTCTGGTTTGACAAGGAATCAATAGGTTCATGCCTCTTAGCAACACATTGCAGAAAATGAACCTCATGCAGGTGCACGTGCTTGTCAATTGCATCCTCTGTAATGGAAATTCCAACCATGATGTACACACGATCACACATAACAACACTCCATTATATTCAAATGTGTAATAGGTGAAGGCATCCTTAATAAAGGCTTACAACACACACCTTAATTACTTGTCACCACTACCTACTCAGCGGGCATAGCTAGAGACTATTGGAGCATACATCCATCTAGTCTTTATGGAAAGAGAAATCATTCACAATCCACTTGTTAGATCTGAAACATCCACGCTTGTCACGTTCTTAGCATGTGTATATTTTTGTAATCCAGTCTAACATATAGGAAGTGTCGACACATTCCTAGAAAAGACAACATGAGTACATTTACACCCTCTCCTTTTTAGCATTGAGTATAGGGATATCACATACATTCCTCAACATTTGTAGGCATCTATAATAGAAGTACCATTTTAGCAATAATAACAACAACATTCTTGGGAACTTGAAGATTCAATACAAATATGGACATTTGTTCTTTAAGAAATGACACATCAAATTCCAATAAAACATGGGCTTCTCTCAACAATTCTTGATCTAAGATAGACTCCGTATGAACTGCATCTACATCATCTGATTAACTCAACCTAGATTAGTAGATAAGCACATCAACATCCATGTATCACTAAGCATCTCAAATTACCTAGGACTATCCAATTGATTCTTCCTAGATCAGTGCATATATAGTTGGTTGCACCTCATTTTTGCATTAGTGTCTTTAGACACATCAAAATACAATGGGGGGCCATATCTCCTAAAGAAAGGGTATTTGAGCACAACCTTACACACTAGTTTTTTTTGTGCATACTAGAATGTAATAAAGACCATTGCTCTTCGAGAACAAGAGTATGATCTTAGCAAAATCTTGTGCATCAAAGCATTAAAAACACTACTTTCTTTGCATCCCATTTGTAGCCAGATAACACCTAGATGCCTTGTACATAGATGCATAACCCATAGTACTGATTTGTGCATAGTCATGAAAGCATCAACCTTAGTGGTTCTACACACAACTACACACCATGAAGATTCTTGTGTGCACAAGCTTTAACAACTTTACAAATCTCCTTCACCATCATGCTTCACATATACTTTATACTCCTTTGTGTTGTGTGCTATATTACATGCTATGCACATGCTCTACCTTAGTAACTTTACATTGGACCATACTTGTGAGACACATGGAACATGGACATCCACATGTTATTCTTCCATATGCACATGACACCTAACAAACCTCACACCACATGAAATGACTCCATACAAGTTTGACACTTGGGACCATATACATTTGGCAAATGGTAGTGATTTGTGCCACATGTAATTTGTACCATACATGTTTGACACTTAGCAGTGTCCTATTCACATATGCCATGCAACCATATGTGTTAGACATATGCCAACATAGATGTGGCTATTTGTTGTCAGCTTCACCTGTAAATACTAGCATTGTACACCTTGTGTAGGGGAGGCATCAAAGGGGAAGCCATTTGTGTATCTCACTCTAGTCTAGCAAGTGCAACACTCTAGATTAGGAAATATGTATCATCCCTTTTCCAATCATGGGAATTCTCATTCTCAACCTTCTTTATAATTAATACACTTATGTATTTATCCTTATTCTGATATTGAATAGAAGTAGCATTTCTACTAATGTCTCTCTATAAATGTTTTATGGTTTTCTACATCTTTTTTTCTAGGTTTGGTTACAAATTCTATAATTCATTGTCTTGTTTAGGCTATTCTTATCACTTAGGTATATTATTTATTGTCCTTAGATTGTCTCCTAGGCTCAAATTAGATTAAAATGAATAGTGAAAGTTGTAGATATACATTTTTATCCATTACAAATATGTAGCTAATATGTCACTTTTCTTAATAACTTGTGACCATTCAAATCTCAATCAATCAATTGGAGTATGGTTTGTATGTATTTGAACTTGTTCTAATGGATGTTGAAGTTTTATATGCCTACACTTGAGTCCTTTTTGTTATGGTTAGTTTTTGTTTTCATTTGTGGTTCATTTGTAGTGATGGGAAAGACGTAGTAATAAAAACTATTATCAACATCATCAAATATTAAGTGCTAAGTTACATGAATTTTATTTATCCAAAGATATAAATAGTTTCATCTTAAGCACATATTATACCCTTTCTACAAATTAATCTTTCCAAAAAACACAAAATAGTTTTATCTTGTAATATAATTGTATATTATTTTAAACTATTTTTATCTTTCTAAAGTTGATAGATTTTGAACTTCAATCCCTAATCTAATTTAATCTTATGAAGAAAGAAAAGCAAGAAAACAAGCATACTTAAGATCCCTTTATTTAGCAAAATATAACAATGTCTTTGTTTTCTAATTGTAATGGTAAAATTAGCATATCTGTGATAATTCTCATTTAGTTTGTTCCCACCTTGATGGAAATATATTAATGCAATAACATATTGACAAGTGGAATACTCTTGTATTATACTGGGCTCATGGCCCCATCCATATTCATCCCTATTTCATTTGCATTCACACTACTTTTCATATATTCATTCCCCACCTCAAAATCAACACTTATCCCTTTAAATTATTTTGATGGATGTGGGTTTGATCCAAGTCAATCTTGAAGAGTATGATAATGATCATTGAATTCCAAGTCATCAAATTCAAATTCCAATTTTTTTTCCCCATTTTACTAGTTGTTATTATGGGCCAACCTAGCACATATTTCATATGCAATGTTATGTCATGGTATTTAAACACATTCATTATCAACTTAATTTCATAAGGTGGATTGTTAAAGTGCACTTCAATTCTAAAGGGAAATAATTGAATTAAATATGTATCATCACATAGGCCACATGCATGTCTAAAAATACTATCTTCAATCTTTTTCATCACTATCAATTCAGTCCACCAAGGGGTTTGACCTGGAACCTTGTTGAAATACACAGGACAACTGAGAGGGGGGGTGGTGAATCAATTGTCACAAAAACTTAACTTCATATAAATATCAAACCATCAACTACTTAATTACTGATAATTAAATTTAATCATGAAAGCATGAAACCATAGATTTATTCACAATTACACATCCAACATAGGAGACACCAGATTTTTATGTGGAAAACCCTATAAGGCAAAAACCATGGTGGGTGTTAGCCCACAGAAAAATATAAGTTATACCAATACTGAAAAATAGAGGCTCACTGCCTACAGGGCTCACTGTCCAAAATTCTCATTGCAAGGAACAACTCACTGCCAAGAACGGCTCACTGCCAAGGGGTGGCTCATTGCCAAAAAAATTTGAACTGATTTGATAGCATCTACTCTATGCCTGAGTTTAGTTCCATTGAAGTGCAATATTCTTCCTCTGCTTTGCTCTTCTTACTCTTCGCACTTATCTCCTCAATTTTTAGTCACATATTTTTCGCAATTACATTACAAGTCTTTATACAAGTCATCAACCTTGGAACGCACATCAAGGTCGGCAATACATTCATCAACCGTTGGAACAATCTCCAAGGTCAGCATTACAAAAACATACATAGAAATAGGTCTAGACCTAATACAAAAATTAGCTAAGGGAAAGATGTAAAGATGTATGTTGATCACGCCACGCCTTAGCTAGGACTCAAACACAATCCTTCATGCCACGACATGCTTCTACAATCTTCAAGGCATATCTGCAAATAGTGAAATCAACCAAGTTAGCCAAGACTGGTGAGAACACTAGGTCTACTAAGAACATTCTTCATCCACGATCTAATTTTCTCTTTGCAGACCAATCCAAGGGTAGGAACATGATCAATAGACATCCACAAGCACATTGAGATCATCAGGAACAACCACACAACTTCTAACCACTCTGTCAAGAAGATTCTTCAAACTGGAGCACATAAACACCACTGCCAGCTACTGTCATAAGGAAAAGATCACTTGTGGACCACCAGATCATGAACCATTGGAATTGAAGGCACATATCATCATCTTAGACTTAACTCTAGAACTGCAGACCAAAATACTTCAATGCGGAGGAATGCGGAGCATAACACTTTCTCCCTATCACTGCCAATCATACAGAAAAGTAGTTTTCACTCTGATGAGCATAGCTCACTCAAATCTTCATATCTAAGGCTCAAACTTGGAACATAGCATTTTTAGACAAGCCTATAAATAAATTCCAATCTGTGGACAAAGATATTCATTCTACAAGAAATGTGGAGCAATCTGTTGGACTATTCTTATGTAGACAAAGATATTCTACAACATACTGTTTCTACCGAAGGAGCAAATTTTCTCAATATCCTCAATATTAGGCTTTCCAATACTTACATAGACATCTAACTCATTACAAGCAATCATCAAGACAAGGGCATAGTTGGCAGTAATGACAACACTGATATGAGGCACATACTTGCAACAATCTCCCCTTTTGTCATTGATGGCAACATATGATATGAAAAACTAAAAAGACTATCAATACAAGATTCTCCCCCTTTCTCTTTACACATCTACACTCTTTCTCCCCTTGAGTTTTTCACATGATTTCTCTCCCCCTTTGACATCAATGGTAAAGGGCACATACTTGCAACAATCTCCCCTTTTGTCATTGATGGCAACATATGATATGAAAAACTAAAAAGACTATCAATACAAGATTCTCCCCCTTTCTCTTTACACATCTGCACTCTTTCTCCCCTTGAGTTTTTCACATGATTTCTCTCCCCCTTTGACATCAATGGTAAAGGGCACATACTTGCATTCTGTTGTTTTGAATCAACTGAACCTTTTCTGTTATCAATACTTTCTTGATTAGGAGCTCATACCAGTAACATCTAGCTACTCCCCCTAAGAGATAGCTCTTAAAACATCAATCCAGATCAAAGAATGAGACTTTGAGTACCACTGGACTGATGCATTCCCATGTATCTTAATTTAGGGCAGGAGGGATAATGACCCCTAACTTTCCTCTGAGATACTCAAAAGTATCCTTGGGCAAAGGCTTGGTGAAGATATCTACAATCCAATCCTTTGTGGACACATATTCCAATTTTACTTCATTCTCTATCACCTTTTCTCTTAGGAAGTGATACCTTATAGATATATGCTTTGTTCTTGAGTGCATCACTAGATTCTTTGAAATATTTATAGCACTTGTATTGTCACAAAAGATTGCAACTAGAGCTTTATACACAAATCTTATGTCTTTCAAAGTCTGCTTCATCCATAACACTTGAGTACAACAACATGCTGCTGCAATATACTCTACTTCTGTAGTTGACAAAGAGATTGAATCTTGTTTCTTGCTCAACCATGAAAACAATCTGTTAGCCAAAAAGAAAGTGTCTCCACTTGTACTCTTCTTGTCATCAACATGTCCGGCACAATCAGCATCTATATAAGCACTGAGAGTGAAATCATTATCCTTTGGATACCATAAGCCATGATCTGGTGTGCCTTTTAAATACCTCAAGATTCTCTTTACTTCCAGCACATGTGATTCTCTTAGATCTACTTGAAATCTTGCAACAAGACAAACTGCATGCATAATATCAAGTCTGGTTTGAGTTAGCTAGAGCAATCCTCCAATCATGGATCTATACTTTTTCTGATCAGTCTTGGGCGATTCATCAATTTTTCTCAACTTGCAGCTAGTCACCATGGGAGTATATATCATTTTAGAGTCTTCCATCCCAAACTTCTTCAACAACTCTTTCACATACTTAGACTGAGATATGAAGATTCCTTTATGTGATTGATTGATTTGCAGACCCAGAAAGAAAGTCATCTCACCAAACATAGACATCTCAAACTCTTTTTGCATTTCACCAACAAATTTCATACACATACCTTCATTGCCTCCAAAGATGATATCATCAACAAAGACTTCAACAATCAAAATTTGATCACCATTAATCTTGAAATAGAGATTACTGTGAGTAGTATCTTTATTAAACCCTAACTGCAATAAGTACTTATCCAACCTTGCATACCAGGCTCTAGGAGCTTGCTTGAGTCCATACAATGCTTTCTTCAACCTACATACCATATCACCTTGATCTGATAGTTGGAATCCTTCTGGTTGCTTAATGTAGACTTCCTCTTCCAACTCACCATTCAGAAATGCAGACTTCACATCCATTTGATACACTTTGAAATCTTTGTGAGCTGTAAATGCCAGAAACATTCTGATTGCTTCAATCCGAGCTAACGGAGCAAACATCTCTTCAAAATCTATTCCTTCAATTTGAGAATATCCTTTGCACACAAGCCTTGCTTTATTCCTTACAACTTCTCCATTTTCATTCAGCTTATTCCTAAAAACCCATTTGGTTCCAATAACATTTTTGTCAGCAGGTCTAGGAACTAATTCCCAAGTTTCATTCTTCTCTATCTGCATTAGTTCTTCCTTTATTGCCTTTACCCAATTTTCATCATTACATGCTTCATTCACAGTTTTTGGTTCAATTATAGAGAGCAAACAATAATTCACTTGTTCTTCTGCGGCTCTTTTCCTTGTCAGTACTCCTTTGTTTTTGTCTCCAATAATTTGATCTTTAGAGTGATTGATTCTTACATACCTGGGGTTCTTAGCAACACTTTCCAGAGCCTTTTCTTCCTCATCTTCAATGTCTTCTTGTTCATCTTTTTCTTCATATGTTATAGCAACAGGTTCATCTGATTCATAGCCACTCTGATATGATGTTCTTCCTTTGTCTTCATCCAACTTCACATTTGCACTCTCAACAATCTTTTTTAGCCTTTTGCTGTAGCACCGATAGGCCTTACTCTTGGTAGAGTATCCAAGGAAGATTCCTTCATCACATCTTGCATCAAATTTCCCTAGATCTTCATCTCTTCTTATATAGCATTTGCTTCTAAAGACTTTGAAATATTTTACTGTAGGAATTCTTCCATACCACAATTCATAGGGAGTTTTAGTACCATTACCTTTCACTTGAACTCTATTTTGAATGTAGACAGCAGTATGTATAGCTTCTTTCAAAAAAAATTCCAGCAGACCTCCTTCCTTCATCATTGTTCTACCAGCCTCTTGAACTGTCTTGTTCTTTCTTTCCACAACTCCATTTTGCTAAGGAGTCCTAGGTGTAGACAACTGTCTCTTTATCCCTTTCTCTTCACAGAAAATGTTGAATTCATTTGATGTGAATTCACCTCCTCTATTAGACCTCACGCATTTGATTTTCAACTCTATTTCATTCTCAACCATTGCCTTGAAGGATTTGAACTTCTCTGGGGCTTCAGATTTGTCTCTTAGAAAAGTAACCCAAGTCATTCTAGAATAATCATCAATAAGCAACATGAAGTACATGTCACCTTGTAGACTTCTTATCCTTGTAGGACCACATAGATCTGTATGTACTAGATCCAGCAAACCAGCAAAAAAATTCTCTTTGATCTTGAAACTTGTTCTTGTCTGCTTCCCAAACTGACATTCCTTACAAATGGTATCGGTGAGTTTCACAAGTTTTGGTAAATCTCTCAGTCTAACCTGAACTTATCTTTACCAGATTATTAAAGTTTATATGACACATCCTTCTTTGCCACAACCAACTCTCATCTTCTTGGGCTAATAAACAATAATCATTAGTTCCTCTTAATTGATAGATGTTACTTCTAGTCTTCTTACTGGTAACAATCACAGTTCTGGAGATTTCCATGATCTTGCACCCATTATCTTTGAATCTCAGATCAGAGCCTTTGTCACACATCTGACCAACACTCAAAAGATTATGCTTCAAACCCTTCACATATAGGACATTATCAATATTATGCTTTCTATCAAATGAAATAGATCCTTTTTCAACAAATCTTACCAGTTGCATTGTCCCCAAACCTAACCAATCCTCCATCATACTTTTCCAAACTCACAAACTTACTTTTGTCACCAGTCATGTGATGTCAGCATCCACTATCAATAATCCATTCATCCATATTTTTCTCGACCTGAATAGCCAAAGCACTTTCTTCCACTGGTTTTTCTTCCTTCACACAGCTAGTAGAATTAGTAGACACAACTTCTTCTTTAATAGAAATAAACAAGAATTCATTTGCACTCATACTAGCATCATCAAATTCATCATCAGTCACACCTTCATCATCAAGATCTCTAACATAGTAGCATTGCTTTGGAGCTCTAGGCCTGTTCTCAAATCTTTTTCTATTCCTTTCAATTCTTTCAGGGCATCTGGAAGCATAATGATCTACTTTACCACATGAAAAATATTTGAAAGGCAATTCACCTTTGAACTTACCTGAATCTCTTTGCAATCTATCAACAAAGTTAGCTTCAATTTCATCAAAATCATCAATAGGCTTCACTTTGTATTTTTCAGCTCTGGAGATCTTTTCAGAAGTACTGGCTTTGAAAGCAATCTCAACTTTCGGCAGAGCATCACCAAACTCTTTAATCTCAAAGGCTGTAAGCTTTCCAAGCAATTGATCTCTGTTAATAGTTTTCACAATCATTACTTATTCAATTGCAACTACCTTGTGACTATAGGACTTTGGTAGTGATCTAAGAATTTTCATCACAACTTCCTTATCACCAATAGCTCCTCCCATATCTTTTATTCCATTGACAAGTTTATCAACCCTTTGCATAAACGTTGTTATATTTTCATCTTCATTCATCTTTAAACCCTCATATTTCACTTTCAGGCCCTATAGCTTGGCTTATTTTATAGAATCATCTTCTTCACACAGTGTTTTCAAATTTTCCCAAACTTCATTTGCAAATTCAAGATCCATGACTTTTATCAACTTAGTGTCATTTAAAGCACTTAACAGGGCATCTCTAGATTTTATATTCAACTCACATTCTTTGATTTCATCTTCAATTGTCAAACCATTTGGAGGCATGGTATATTTTGACTCTGCATCTTTCCACACTTTATAACCAAGACAAAGGAGATGGATTTTCATTCATATCTTCCAAAGAGCATGATCTGTCCCATCAAACTATGGAGCTTCCTTTTTAAAAGACATCATGGATCTTCCTCAAGCTGTTAGGCTTTCTTCTGAAGAACCAACTCTGATACCAATTGTTGAAATACATAGGACAACTGAGAGGGGGGGTGAATCAGTTGTCACAAAAACTTAACTTCATATAAATATCAAACCATCAACTACTTAATTACTGATAATCAAAATTAATCATGAAAGCATGAAACCATAGACTTAATCACAATCACACATCCAACATAGGAGACACCATATTTTTACGTGGAAAATCCTATAAGGGAAAAACCATGGTTGGTGTTAGCCCGTAAAAAAATATAAGTTATACCAATATCGAAAAACAAAGGCTCACTGCCTACGGGGCTCACTACCCAAAATGGTCACTGCAAGGAATGGCTCACTACCAAGAACAACTCACTACCAAGGGGTGCCTCACTGCCAAAGATTTTTGAACTGATTTGATAGCATCTACTCTATGCCTGAGTTCAATTCCATTGAAGCACAATATTCTTCCTCTACTTTGCTCTTCTTACTCTTCGCACTTATCTCCTCATTTTTCACTCACATCTTTTTTTGCAATTACATTACAAGTCTTTATACAAGTCATCAACCTTGGAACGTACATAAGGGTCGGCAATACATTCATCAACCATTGAACAATCTCCAAGGTTGGCATTACAAAAACATACATAGAAATAGGTCTGGACCTAATACATAAATTAGCTAAGGGAAAGATGTAAAGATGTATGTTGATCACACCATGCCTTAGCTGGGACTCAAACACAATCCTTCATGCCACGACACACTTCTATAATCTTCAAGGCATCTCCGCAAATAGTGAAATCAAACAAGCCAGCCAAGACTAGTGAGAACACTAGGTCTACTAAGAACATTCTTCATCCACATTCTAATTTTCTCTTTGTAGACCAATCCAAGGGTAGGAAAATGATTAGGAGACATCCACAAGCACATTGAGATCATCAGGAACAAAGCACAACTTCTAACCACTCTGTCAAGAAGATTCTTCAAACAGGAGCACATAAACATCACTACCAGCTACTGTCATAAGGAAAAGATTGCTTGCGAACCACCAGATCATGGACCATTGGAACTGAAGGCCTATATCATCATCTTAGACTTAAGCCTAGAACCGCAGACCAAAATACTTCAATGTGAAGGAATGCGGAGCATAACACTTTCTCCCTGTCACCACCAATCATATAGAAAAATAGTTTTCACTCTGGTGAACATAGCTCACTCAAATATTCATACTAGAGGCTCAAACTTGGAACATAGTATCTTCAGACAAGCCTATAAATAACTTCCAATGCGCAGACGAAGATATTCATTCTATAGGAAATGCGGAGCAATCTGTTGAACCGTTCTTCTGTAGACAAATATATTCTGCAACATAATGTTTCTACTAGAGGAGCAAATTTTCTCAATATCCTCAATATCAGGCTTTCCAACACTTACATAGGCATCTAACTCATTATAAGTAATCATCAAGACAAGAGCATAGTTGGTACCAATGACAACACTGATATGTTGACATCAATGACAACATCGGTTAGGCACATACTTGCAACAGATCTAACCCATTCCCTTATCAAGTCAGCAATCTCCTCAACGATGTCTCTAGACACCACCTTAATTTCTCATATATCCATCAAGCAAAGGTGAATAAATTCTAGAAGAGAATATTTTTATTAGATCATTTGAACATGACCTAGACATGTTAGATTAAATTTGCAATGATTGGGATCAATTGTGTAGGGCACAATATTGATCTACAAATTCTTTTGTGCAAGTTTAGACTCTAAAATATTCATCAAATTATAAGGCAAGTACATTGAAATGAGGGAAAAAAGTGGCCAAAAAATGTTTTTTGGTCCAAATAAGTAATGATGTGATTGTGTTACAAATAACACAATCATGTTATGGTTTGGTAGTGACCAACCTAAGGCTTGGTCACTACCAAGCCATAATATAAGCAAAGCACATTATAACACACTCACATTTTATAACTTGTTAATAGAAAAAAAAGCATGTGGATTTAATTCATCTTTGTGGTAGAGCCTAAGTTACCATTAGTTGCTAGGTTACATGTGGATTTTATTCAAGAGTTCAATTGATTTTTTTAGATTGATCATGTCTTTTTATAAGTTTAATTTATCATTTTTTAATGGTTTTGATCAAAATTCAAATATTAATTCAATACATTTTCATAATTTCCACATTTTGTATGCAATATGACATCATTTTTGCAACATTACTTTGGGAGTCAACTTGGATTAAATATAATATTTATAATGGTGAATGAGACACTTTGGAATTTTTCTACATACAACACTTATGGTTAAGTTCATTACACTCTTAACATAAGGATTTGCAATTTTTGTGAAAACCATAAACTTGTTTATGCAATTTGGTTAGTGATCAATCATGATTTGGCTATAATCTATGTTAAATATGGATTCATGGTGCCAATTGATATTATATGAAGATATAGAGATAGAGATATAGAGATATAGAGAGTGTGGAAGAGATAGAGAGAGGGAGATATATAGAGATAGAGAGGGGGGAGAGATAGATGGGGGAGGGAGAGAGAGAGATGGGGGGAGATAAATATATATATATATATATATATATATATATATATATATATATATATATATATATATATATATATATATATATATATATATATATATATATATATAGAGAGAGAGAGAGAGAGAGAGAGAGAGAGAGAGAGAGAGAGAGAGAGAGAGGAGGATAGATAGATAGATAGAGAGGGGGAGATAGAGAGATATAGATAGACAAGAGGGAAAATAGAGAGGGGGATGTTAGTTCCTAGAACCGTAGGTCCACAATCCTAGAACATTTTCTCACCTTCAAGGCCAGGGGGTGTCATCAAGAAGGCAGAATAAGGGCTCATCCACAGATTGAGGATGGTTAAAGTCCAATTGACAAGAGTGGATAATCTCTCCTACACTTTAAGCTTAGCTAGGCTCAGGAGGGTATTCATAGAGGTATCCCTTAACAGGGTTTGATCACAAGGAAAGGTGAGCAATATGAAACATTGCAATAGTATCCAATGTATGTTGGACCCCAAAAGTTGTCACTAGGTCACAAACTAACCTATCACACATATAACCTTTAATTAAGCTAATTACTACACCTTGCAGATGCACCCACAGATAATAACAACATGATATCCCACAAGATGAATCCACTTAACTTCACTTACACAACTTGCAAGATGCAGGCATGCAAGAACATGATTCTCTAATGATTTGAACACTGAAGGTTAATTATGATTACTCCTTCATTATAATATTGAACCATGAAAAACATGAGAAAACTAATTGATAGCACGCTCCCATAAAGCATGCACACATACCCCAAACAACCTTCAAGTGAGAATCAAGTCTCTACACAGCTAAAAGGCTTTCACATAACTTCTACCAATAGAATTACAAGAACTAGGACAACAACATAAGGATTAAACAAAGTCATTCATATGCAATTTAGATATACCAAATATCAATGGGTGACATGAGCTAGGTAAATACTCATTAACAATGTTCATACTATTCTTCTCTAATTTGCTACAGGAACAAGCACCATCAAGCTATGGAATTCAAAACTTAAACTATCATTTTTTGTAGCCAAATCAGCCTCCATTATAATATATCAAAACTCTGCAAATTACATATATTTATAATAACACGTATTCCAAATGGACTTCAATGGCCTACCGAGGAAATTCTTCCTACTCTCCTTCTCTACAGAGGTACTTCCCTCCTACTATTCTTCATGACCATAACAAATCAGACTCTTGCATCTTGTTGTTGCCAGGGTTCGCCTTAATTCTGCCACCTTTCATTATACAGGGTTTCGCCCTTTCCTTACAATGATACTACCCGCTTCTTATTCTCTTTGATGTTTGGCCTCCCTCTATCATTGAACCATAGTCGGTCATTCTCCTTTATTTCTCAGCCTGCTCTATGACTACTGTCTACCTCTATAAATTGGCCTTTCTTCTTTCTTGTGTTCGTCCTCTTATATCTGCAATGATTGGCCACTACTTCTTGTTATCGGCCTCCCTATTTGGCCTATCAGTCTTCACTTTCCTTTCTGCCTCTTATCATATGTTTCAACCTTCTTTATCAGCATCATCCTTCTCTTCCCTCTCTCATTTCTCCAACGACGACCTCTCTCTCATTCTCTGATGCCTATTGGCCTATCTCTTCTATCAGCCTTCTCTACCACTTGGCCTCACAATCGACGACTTGCATTTCATCGGCCCTCCTTTTTAACCACATGCCTACCTCCAGATATATCAACTACCCTCCAGTAGAGGTAATGGCAAATCAGTCTCTTCCCATGATTGTTCAACTATTTTCTGCCTTCTGTCCACTTGACCTTGTGCGACTGAGCATTACCAGTTACATTTTTTCTATTCTGAGTCGCGTGCCTTTTCTTGTCTTAATTGGCAATTCTCTCTCTACATGCATGTGGTCTGCTTTTATTTTTCTTCTGTCGCTTTGTCTATTTTTGGTCTTTCTGCCTTTCTCCACCTTCCACTGTTAATCACTAACCATCCCTCTTTGTTTAAATATAGAATCTCTCTTTATGACACCATCAACATGTCTTCTATCTGTTATGACATCATGGCTGACACCTCCTCAAAATAGCCAATGAACCTTCTTGCTACTAATTTCCTAAATAATCACCACCTTCACCATTTATTCAACTTTTCTAGAAACTAATTATCAATTATTATTGTTCCTGTCGCTTTGGCGATAGGAGCTTCCTTCCTCATGCTTTCTGTCATTGACTTAACACATAAACCCCAAATTTTAAAGGCTAACACAAATTTTGAAAATTGATAGGATGCCCCTGCATCAGACTCCCCAGGGGACAAAAATCATGGGCTCTGGCACATGTGTTCCTCTGCAAACTTAATCAAACCTTTTCTTCCACCTTTTCCATAATTTTTCTATCCCATATGCATTGTTCTTTGAATATTCTTATGCAACACTGTGAGTTGCTCTCACATGATTGTCCACATCACTTATAATCCACCTCCAATCTTGAATTCTTCTTTCATCCACCCTAAACAAATATTAAACAAAAGGAAAAATTATAACAACACCTATTTCATTATCAATACTTACCATTCCTATATCATCCTCAATAGGTTCATCTGTCATATCTTCTAGCCATTCTTCCTTCATGGTCATCTGCTGCAACACCAAGTCATTTTCAGCTTCATCTTTTATCATCTCACTCTCTAACTCTGCAACATCTTCTATTTTTATTTCTATAACCACTTCTGCATCATTGTCTTCAATCTTCTCTACTGTCCTATTTATGCTCACACCTTTAATCTTCTCATTCCATTCTTGTTCAATGGTTGCCAACTGCTTCCACAAATCTTCTTTAGCATTTTCTATTGTTGGTCCATCTTTCGATCTTATCTCTTCTTTGCTTTCATTCTTCTTTTGTCTGCCTTCTTCTTGCTCTGGAACTATAGTTGCTCCATCGCCATCTTCTTCCTCTGTAGCTGCTTGTTGGGGCAAATCTGCCTCTTCAACACATACCTCTGCTCTCTTCTTTTTCCATAGAACTCTTCTATTCCACTTTTCCTCTTTTATGTCATACTTGCATCTTTCAATTTGCCTTTGTCTACATTCTTGCTTTCTAAAATATCTATTCCTCATTAACTCTTTTTCATCTAATAATCTCCTCATATTTTCCTCATTATTATGAATTTCACTCAAAGCTTCAACATAAAAATCAGATTTCTTTCTCTCACCTTATCTACACTTTGCTTCTCTCGTTGATGCTTCTTCTCTTTCTTGCCATCCTCTATTGGATTCATCATGCTTCCAATTTCTAGTTGGTTCTTTTCTTCATGTTTCCCACTCATTGTCTTTCCCACAACACATTTGTTTACTACTGCTTACTTTACCATCCACACTCTATCAGTAGATTGATGTCCTTGCTGCATTCGAGCTTCTTTTTCCTTGTTCTATTTTCATCCTCAAATCATTTCCTCCAGGCCTCTTTGCTAGCCAACTCAACCTTACATCAGATTGCCACTTATTCATCTACACATCTCTCTTTCTATGCACTTGCTTGTTAGCATAAACACAATCAAAAGTATTCATCTCTTTACAACTTAATTGTTGCCTTTCATCAATCTTTTTCTTTTGCCAACATGTCATTACATATCCATGATCCTCAATCACATTTACATTTTCCAATTTCTTTTTCTCATCTACTTGCCTATCCATATTCTCATTTCTACATTCATGATCAAAAGTAACAATTTTACCTTCATTCTTCTATGCAAGGACCCGCTGTCCCAAATTGCATCCACCTTCAACTTCTTGGCCTTTCAACTTTTCTTCTTTATAAGCATCTTGTGCTGCTACTGCAACATCTTCATATGCATCATGAAACTCTATGGTTTCCTCTTCATCTTCATCATCAAATCGAACATCTTTAGCATCAATCTCCTCTTCATTTTCAGGTACTCTGTAATGCACCTCTGCTACAAACTCTTCTTGGCATTCTGTTGCCATCAAGCTTTCCTTGATCACATCTTCCACTCTTTCTTCAGGAGCTATTCTTGCCCCATCTCTCATTATCTTCAAGGTCTCATCCTTGACCTTCCTCCACACATTCTTTATACCTACATACAAATCTGCAAACATAACATTAGCAAATAAAATGAGAGACCACAGTGTCTCTATCAGTGCCCTCCTCATGGACATTCTTCCTTCTCCATTTCTCTTTATCTCAGGTGCTACCTGTTGCACCTTTTCCTCTTTCTCTTTTCTCCTATTCTCTTCAATGAGAAATCTCTTGACCTCTTCTAGTCTATGTTTCTTCAATGGCAACTCTCTGCTGTCCCATCTTTTCGGGAACTCTCTCATCTTCTTATCTTTTCCTCTTAAGGATTTTATACTCTGCCTTTTCCTCTTCATAACAATCTCCTTTACTGGCCATTTTACTTTCTTACTCATTGGCCAAACCCAATAATATCCTTGGTCTTGTTATTCATACCATTATTTTACCAACATCAGATCCCTCTTCAACTCTACCAATTCTCTTTCGAATTCTGCATCTGTCATCCTTTTGTCTTCTTTTCTTTTGTTTATTTTTGTGAGACTCTCTTTCTTCCTTTGTTTTTGCATTATTCTATCTTCTTTCATCTTTCAAATAGCTCCTTAGGGCTTTCTTCTCTTTCCAATCTGCCTTGTCAGTCAGCAACAACAACACAATGTACAACCTTCAAAAGGTCAATAACACATTAAACATTCACACTTAGATCATTCTATGCTCTGATACCAATTTGATAGCATGCTCCCATAAAGCATGCACACATACCCCAAACAACCTTCAAGTGAGAATCAAGTCTCTACACAGCTAAAAGGCTTTCACATAACTTCTGCTAATAGAATGACAGGAACTAGGACAACAACATAAGGATTAAACAAAGTCATTCATATGCGATTCAGATATACCAAATATCAATGGGCAACAGGAGCTAGGTAAATACTCATTAACAATGTTCATACTATTTTGCTCTAACTTTCTACAAGAACAAGTACCATCAAGCTATGGAATTCAAAACTTAAACTATCATTTTATGCAGCTAAATCAGCCTCCATTATAATATATCAAAACTCTGCAAATTACATATATTTATAATAACACTTATTCCAAATGGCCTTCAATGGCCTACCGAGGAACTTATTCCTACTCTCCTTCTCTACAGAGGTACTTCCCTCCTATTGATCTTCATGACCATAACAAATCAAACTCTTGCATCTTGCTGTCACCAGGCTTCACCTTAAATCTACCACCTTTAATTATACAGGGTTTCACCCTGTTGGTTTTTTCCCAGACTAGATGCTTATTCCCAGATTTCCCTACAAGGTAGCCATCAATGATCAACAGGATCTCTGGGCCAGGGGCCAACAGTGTAGGAGATAGACTCTATATTTTATCTCCTCTTCTTCTTCAGGCTCTGCAAAACCTAGGGGGGTATTCCCTACTCAACATCCATGAGGATATACATACAAGGCTGGGATGCTGACAGAAAGCAGATAAGTCCTCCTATAAGTAGACCAAAATCGTAAGATAAGAGCAAAGGGGCTAGCTTTGGGCCTATTTGCAGTTGTAGACAGAGGACTGAGGATCCTAAAACTAATTCTAATGTCCTAATGGTTGTTTTAGAGTTTGATTTTGATTTTAAGTTTGGATGCAAAGCTGGACATGGTTGTAACACAAACACAAAGCAAGATTGGTGCCTATCCAGGGCCTGGAGTCAGTAGACATACACCTTGAATGATATGCATGAACAACTAAAACTGGATCTCAGGGGGACACATATGATACTTGCCTTACAGATATCTCCCAATATAGAGTGTTAAGCTATCTATACTTATGGCATCCCTACTGCAGTATACCCTTCCCAATGTTCAATCTAAGAACAATTTAATCTACCCCTTGAGCAGAAGTTAAGAGATCAGACATTCAACACAGGAATTCTATGTTCTAGAGTCTCAAACATTGCTTAAATATCCAGACTCAGAAGAAAGATACATGCAATACTGGAGACAGAATTAACAAAACACATGCTAACATAGCATTTCTCATATAAAATTAACCATGAAATCAGTGGATTCATGCAAAAACGCACAACAAGAGATACATAAACTCACAGGTTTTTATGGACAGAGCAGCCAAAACCAACTGTATTGTATCACAGAGCCAAAATGTTCAACTTTCAACAACCAAAACAATGGTAACACAGTCTGCTTATAATAGCCAGAAAGTGTACCACAGCAATTAATTACATGACTATCACAAAAAACTGCCAAATACAGCCCATGAGAAATGGCGCCCATAAGCCATCAACGTAGTAGGCAGGAGAGTCGACAGGAGTGGCCTCGAGCCCTGTGCCACCATCCAAGAGTTTTCATCCACACTGGGACAACTTGATCGCTTGTCTCGTCGCCCATACCCTTGCACTGTCGCCATTGATGGCTCAACTACCCGCAACCACCAGGAAAAACACCGTAGCGTTCAAAAAGAATTTCCCGCCAAAATGTGCTTCTTCACAGGTTCAAAATACACAGGGGAATAATCCCACATGCATAGTACGGAAACCCCTTTAGCGCTTTATAAGCATGGTCGCAAAGACAAAAGGTGTCGAGCACTTTTGCCATGCTCGACACACGCCTCTCAACCCAAAGCCCATCGCTGAGACCAACACCATCGGCCAAGCCCACAAATCCTCCACCGACCTCAATTGTCTCACCGACTGCACCGCAAGCCTCTGTCGGCCAGACATAGTCTATCGGCCAACCCAAAAGCTTCCTTGCCGATCTCAAAGGTCACGTCGACACCTACTCCACATTCCCCTCCATCGGTCAGAGATGAACCATCGGGCCAGCTCTCCAGACCTTCGCCGATCTACCAAGTCTCTCCGATGGCCAAGCAAAATACACCCTCTTCGGCAAGACGACTACCATCGGCCCAGCAAAAAACCCCTCGGCCGACACAACCAATCACGCCGATACATCAACAAGCTAGGCCCCGCCCCTTCGTCGGCCAGACCCACACTATCGGCTAAATGCAATCCATCCTCGCCGACAACACAAGTCATACTGATAACACCTCCGCAAGTCACCAACATCCCCATCGGCCAGAGGTAGACCATCGGTCAGGTATTCTACAGTTCACCTGATGTCCCCCACTACGCCGATGAGCAACTTCATCGGCCAGACTACATATATCGGCGGCCCCTAAAAAACCCTCGCCGATGACAATCACCACGCCGATGACACCATCGGCGAGACCATACACACGGTTCACCCGATGGCCACCCTCCATGCTCCCATCGGCCGGACCATAGCTATCGGCCAAACCAAAAACTTCCCAGCCGATGAAGAATGTTACGCCGATGCCTTCGAATAACCTTGCATCCCGCATTCGGCGAGACCTAAGTCATCGGAGCAAGAAAAAGATCCCTCGCCGATAGACCAAACTTTCACCGATAGATATCCATCGGCCAAACAAATGCCATCAGCCCAACACCTGCCCACTCACCCGATAGTCTATGTCGTGCCGATGGCACATCAATCCAAACTCCATCGGGAACATCCAATGCATCGATGAATCACCTATCTGCCTGGCCGATAAGCAAACTCTTGCCGATGAATACCTAAAAAAAAAACCCTCAGCGGCCTGACCATCTCCTTCGGTGGGACAAAAATTATCTCCGCCGATAGCACAAAGTCCCAGTGACATAAAAAGAACACACCACAATCCCCATCGGTGAGATCAAAACTGTCAGAATAACAATAAGCCTCCCCCCCGATAGGTAAAGTCTTAGCGACAACACCATCCCTGCCATCAACCTGATCACCAAAACACCTACGAGGTCATGCCAATGGGTAAGAAAATATAGGGTTTAAATGAAGAAACCCTCTAAACATGCAAAATCAACCTCCAGGTCAAAATGAGTGCCAACACTGGCTCCGAATGGGGACGTGAAGGTGAAAAACCTGCAGCGAGAACCAGATCTCCGGGCAGACCAGGCAAAAGACCAAAAAAAGCACGAACTGTACAAGACATCTACATTATATACATATTTTTACAAATGTGCACAGGGATAGGCCATCTATGAAAAATAAAACTTAAGGAATTGGCCATGCACAGGCAATTCCAGAACTTCACCATCTAGGGCCTGCAGGAAATAAGAGTCCTCCCCATGAGTGCTGCAAATCTGATATGGGCCCATCCATAAGGGTTCGAATTTACCATGTTTACCCTTTTCTTGACCCTTTGCATTTTAGATGAGCACCAGATCATTGACTTGAAACTTCCTTTTTGTATCTCTCCTGTCAAACTGATATTTCACATCTTGTTGTTTCTTGAGGTTGATTTGGTGTGCTTTCCTTTTATTTTCATCCAGTGCAACCAGCTGGTTCACTCTTTTTGTCATGGAGTCTTCAATCTTCTATAAACTGGTAGGAGATTGTTTATGGGCAATCTAGCTGATGCACCATACACTATTTCAAAGGGTGACATCCCAATAGCCTTTTTTACTGTCACTCTGTCAGTCCATATTGCCAATTTTAATTTTGAGTCCCAAGCTCTCTTGTTCTTGTCTAGCATCCTCTTGATAATTTTCATGATGCTCTTATTGCTTGATTCTGCTTGACCATTTCCTTGTGGGTGGTATGGTGATGCATATGATAGATTGATCCCATATTTTTTGCAAAAATCAACAAATTCACCTGATCTGAAGCACATAGCATTATCAGTGACTATCTTGAATGGTACTCCAAACCTGATGATAACATTTTCCAGTATGAAATCCATCACCACCTTACTTGTAGCTCTCTTAGCTGGAATGGCCTCAATCCATTTGGTAAAGTAATCAGTTGCCACTAAAATCCAACTGTGTCCCCCACTTGACTTGTCTGCAATTTCCCCTATGAAGTCAATTCCCCATTGCTGAAATGGAGCATCCATAGTTACAGTTCTGAGGGGTAAAGCACCATCATATCTCAATTTTCCTGAGAATCTTTGGCAAGGGTCACACTTCCTTACTAACCTTTGTGCATCTGAAAAGAGAGTGGGCCACTAATATCTTGCTCTGAGAGTCTTATGAGCTGTTGTTTGGGCAGTATAATGTCCACCACACAATCCTTTATGCATATCAATCAAAACATTGTTAGCCATATCCTCATCCACACATCTCAGCAGCACACCATCAGGGTTTTTCCAGTATAGCTCACCTTGAACAATAACATACTTGATTGCATGTAACTTTAAAGTCCTCTTTTGACTGTCACTGAAATGGGAAGGACAATTCAGATTTTGCAAGTAGTAGATAATATCCTTGTACCATTCAGATCTTGATACATTTACACTCTCATTTTGGACTGCATTAACTTGGCATGCTTCCAAGTTTGACTGTGCCATCATCTTGGCTAATCCTTGTCCTCTTACCAACTTGGTAACTTGTATGTCTATGTTGAACTCTTGCAGTTTGTTTATCCATCTACACCTTCTTCCAGTCACCTCCTGCTGAGTGAATATGTCTTTGACTGCTGCATGGGGTACATATGCAATTACATGTGATCCTACCAGGTATGGTCTGAAACTTTTGATGGCTCTGACTAGTGCATATGCTTGTTTTTCCATAATATCATACTTCAACTTAGAAGCCTGCAAGGACATACTGAAGAAAGCTATGGGTTGTTCAAAACCATCTTCATTTTTTTGTAGCAAACACACAGCAACAGTGTGAAAGGAAGCAAATGAAAATACTTGGAATGGCCTAGAAAAATCAGGAGATTTAAGAACATGGGCCATCTTGATTGCCTCTTTGATACTCTGAAATGATTCTATTGCTTCACTTTCCTAGTTGACAGTTGCATCTTTCTTCATCATCTTAGAAATGTTCCTTGTAGTTTCTGCAAAGTTGGGAACAAACCTCCTAACAAAATTTATCTGTCCAAAGAAGGACTGAACTCCTTTTACAGTTTTTGGCATTTGAATTCTGTCAATAGCAGCCACTCTCTCTGGATCTATCCTAACTCCATCCTTGGAAACAATGTGTCCCAGGAGCTTTCCTTCAACTACCCCAAAGGCACACTTCTTTGGATTTAAAGAAATACCATACTCTAGTGCTCTTATGAAAATCTACTCTAGATGCAAACAATGCTGCTCTTCCTTCTTTGAATATGCAGTCAAGTCATCCTGATATACAACCAGGATTGAATCAATCAACCCTGCAAAAGCAACATCCATTGCTCTTTAAAATGTAGCACCTGCATTTGTTAGTCTGAAGGGCATTCTAACATACACATAAGTTCCCCATGGAGTGGTGAAGGCAGTCTTATACTGTTCTGATTCCTTTACCTTCACCTGATTATAACCTAAAAATCCATCCATCATGGATAAGAGTTCACAACCAGTCACTTTCTGCAACATAGCTTCCATATTAGGCAGTGGACAGTTATCCTTTAAAGAGGATACATTCAAGTTCCTGAAATCAACACAAAGCCTAATATCACCGTTCTTTTTTCTGACTGGGACAAGGTTAGACACCCAAGTTGAATGTCTGATTGGCACAATTATTCCATCTTCCCTAAGCTTTTTAAGCTCTTCTTGCATCTTTGGAGCTAAGGTAGGATTAATAGGTCTTTGCCTCTGTCTGAATGGCTTAGCTCCAAGCTTCAATGGGATCTCATGCTGGAATAGATCTTCCCTATAGGCTTTTAGGTCCTCATATGACCAAGCAAAAACATGTTTATACCTTTTCAGTAATGCAATCAGCATACTCCTGATGTGTGGTTTGAGCTGTTTACCAATGTATACCTTCTTGGGGGCCTGAGATGTCCCCAAATTTATTTCTTCTAAATCTTCCTTATTTGTGGGAGATGTCCTTGTGACCAATTTGTCTCTACTGTCAAAAGCTCTTTCCAAAGCTACTAACCCTCTAGGGATTTTATTAGTCTTCAATTGAATTATCTCTTTTCCCACAAGAGTTTCTTTTCCATCTATAGTCTCTACAAAAGCTTGGAAATCAATTTCTTGATTCTCATATTCATCTATGCAATGCAAAAATTTTAACAAATCCCTATCATCATTAAACACTTGCCAACTGCATATGTTTTCTGGTACTGCAGGCCTGATTTTAACTTCTACGTTTGTAACATCTGACAGAGTGATGTTATCTGGCCTTATTGCAACATTAGCTAGGAAATTAGCCATAACATTCTTTGATCTCTCTACCCAGCCTATTGAAAATGCATCAAATAGTTCAATGGTATCCCAAACAACATGCTTGTATTGTTTCAATCTTTTGTTTTTTGAAGCATACCTATCTCTAATTTGGGATACAATCAGCTCAGAATCCCCAAATACTCTTAGCATTTTGATTCCATGTTTGAGGGCTATATTTAGGCCTAAGATTAAAGCCTCATATTCTGCAATGTTGTTTGTGCAAACAAACCTCAGCAAGAAGGAGAATTTAAGGAGCTTACCAGTTGGAGACAGGAAAACAACTCCAGCTCCAGAGCCTTCTTTTGCACAAGCTCCATCAAAATACATGGTCCATAAACTTTGCTGGTCCAGCTCTTTAATGCAGACATTTTTCTCTTTATCTTCTCTATCATCTGAGACAACCTTGAAGTTATCACAGTCAGTATTTACAAAGCATATCTGTTCCTCTGCTTCTTGGTCTTCCACTGTCTCTGATGATCTCTGTTCTCTAATTAGCTTAACATCCCTGCCATTCATTGGAATCATGGCATATGACAGGTCCAGCTGCATACTTCCACCAATTAGTGCAGCCCATCTTCTTGACAGCAACATACCATATTGTGGCTTGATGTCAACCACTGTTATATTCATTTTATATCTCTTTTCAGGAAATGCTGACAGTTTGAAATCTACATCCTTCATGATTCCAATAACTGGTACCTCTCTGGCATCCATAGCATAACATTTTCCACATGCCTTGTCGATTTTCAATCCAGCTTGTTGCATGACGGCTAAAGGCATGACATTTGTAGATGCTCCAGAGTCAAGCATACAATTTCTGATTATTTTTCCATTTATAACCAGGGATACATAAAATGGTTCCACTTGTGAAGGACACTTTGTCATAGTCACTCCTAAATAGACTTCAGGAGCCTCATCTTCTTCATTACACATGACATGCTTCTCACCCTGGATCTGAACATTTTGTTTAGCTTGAAAAGGCACCCCTGAAATTAGGGATATTGTCCTATTCTTGATCTCTTCAACCTTCATCAGTTCCATAAGTGGAACAAAGACTTTTACCTGGGAGAGGACTTGAGCTATATCAAATGGAGCATAATTTTGTATAACAGTTGTAGCTTGCTCCACAATCTTATTTTTATCCTGAACTAATTTAGCTTTTACTTTCATAGTTCCCTGATCATCATTCTTGTCTTGGGAACCTTTACTTTGATCTTCAGCCTGAGGGATTCTGTTTTCTAGTCCTTGGGATTCATGACCTGTTCTATGTCTAAAATTCTATTTATTATTACCCCACTACCTTTTTTGTAGTTCAATTCCTTTATGACCATGCACTGGCTGACCTGCAGAAATACCTTCTGGCTTATGTGGGCTGCTTACTATATTTTTACCTATGAGATTATAGTTGCTCTTGACTTGAGCAACTGTTGCAGCTGTGAAGGCCCTAATTTCCTCATCAGAAGGTCGTTGTAAGTTACTCAGAAAATTGTGCGAGCTCTAAGCATACACATAGCTCTCTTCATTACCTTCATCATAAAAGTCCTGTTGACAGGCCCGAATTCCATCATCTGTACTCTCATCAGCATCATAAATGGGGTATCCATTGTTTGTGGACATCATATTAACATCATCATCTTGCACATAATGTGGCTCATTGCATTCATTACAAGATGTAGCATTATCACACAAGGACTGGGCAATCATACACTGTGACTGTGAATGTGGCATCTGACAAATTATACACCATGGAGTATCATCAACAATATTTACAGCTTTCTTTATAGGATCAGGAGTTTCTTTGACATATTGAGCTCTCTGATTTGTGTTGTTATGTGGGAATATAGGCTTACCATTATGCCAATTGGTATTATAAGGCATATCATGCAATGATGGCCTCTTTTCCTGCCTTTGATAGACTTGCCTATCAGGACCTATCCCTTTTTCACTTCTAGCTAGTCTGTAGCTTAGGTCCTTAACAACATTTGCCAATTTGTCTATCTTATCTTCAGGGGCAGATGTATTACCTTAAGTGTTCTGAGGCTTGTTTGGATTCTGCAGAATTTTCACATCATCCCTTCTGTTAGTCTTGCCTGATGCTTTCCTGTTGTTCTCAATATTCACTGCAATTCTGAAAGCATCCCTGAGAGTAGCAGGACCTTTATCTCTTAATCCATATGCAGTTTTTGCATCAAAGGCATTGATATACAATATTATGCACATTGGTTCATTTAGCCTCATGTGATGTGGCAATTTGTTTAACACTTTAGTAAATCTTGCATTAAAATCTGCAACCTGCTCATTTGACCCTTTAGTGATACTGGTAAACTCATTTACAAAAAAGTTAGGGTTAGTTTTGTCACCATATTGCTCCTTGAACATCCTTTTAAAATCATCCCATGATGAAATACTCCGATCAGGTAGATTCTTATACCATTCCCTTGCCTCATCTACTAAAGATTGCATGAATGACTTCATGAAAACATCCTCATGTTCAACCTCAAAGTTATCCATGACATTTTGAAAGGCTTTTAGATGATCTTCTCCTGACACTGTGTTGTTTCCTGAAAATTTAGGCACCTGCAGCCTCAGATGCTTGTCAATGGGGTTAGGATACCCAGGAATACCATCAAATACTAGCTGTCTGAATCTATCTAACTGCATGGGCTGTCTGTCAAACTGATTAATATTAATATTTCTGTTTGCATTCTAGTTTCTTACATTGTTCAGTGGTATCCTAGCATCATTCACATTTTGTCTCTCATCATTATGCTGATGTTGCACTTCATTTCTCTGTTGATGTCTCTGCACATTTGCATTCTCAAGGGTAGGAATTGAATTATTTTGGGCAGCCCTTAAAGCTTGCACTTTCTTCCTCAGGTCATCTCTGATTGTTATTGTCTGTTGATATTCAAACTCGGCCCTTAGGCTCCTAATTTCATCAGCTAGTTTTTCCTCGCTAGGCCTAGAGGAGGATGGTTTTACCATATTCTGATCTTCATCTTCATCATCCCTCAGAGACTCTGCCTCTTCAAACCTTTCACTAGGGTCTAGAAATGGGCATTCTTGGAACACCTCTGACCTCATTCTCATGCTACCACCCTGTTGCCTCTCATATGCACCCTGAATATCAGCTTCTGCATTTGAAAAGTAAGGCACATGCTGTCCTGATGGCCTAGGGTTATCTTGCATATCATTTTTTCTGGGGGAACCCTCATGACTGACTGAGACAGCTCCCTTTCTTCTGTACATCATTCTTCTTGTTACTGGTAACTCTTCAAATAAATGATTTTGTTGGGATCTTCTCCCCTACATATAAGTTTTACTTTGACCGGTTGGGAGATTACTTCGGAGTCGCCACCTATTACTAGGAACTGTTTTCTTTTGTAAATCAGGGTTCTTTCACAAACTCCCCAGCGGAGTCGCCAATTTCTATTGGTGACTCAGATGGGCCACAAATATATCATTTTCTCAAATTTCTGTCCCCAGCGGAGTCACCAATTTCTGTTGGTTTTTTCCCAGACTGGATGCTTATTCCCAGATTTCCCTACAAGGTAGCCATCAATGATCAACAGGATCTCTGGGCCAGGGGCCAACAGTGTAGGAGATAGACTCTATATTTTATCTCCTCTTCTTCTTCAGGCTCTGCAAAACCTAGGGGGGTATTCCCTACTCAACATCCATGAGGATATATATACAAGGCTGGGATGCTGACAGAAAGCAGATAAGTCCTCCTGTAAGTAGACCAAAACCGTAAGATAAGAGCAAAGGGGCTAGCTTTGGGCCTATTTGCAGTTGTAGACAGAGGACTGAGGATCCTAAAACTAATTCTAATGTCCTAATGGTTGTTTTAGAGTTTGATTTTGATTTTAAGTTTGGATGCAAAGCTGGACATGGTTGTAACACAAACACAAAGCAAGATTGGTGCCTATCCAGGGCCTGGATTCAGTAGACATACACCTGTGAATGATATGCATGAACAACTAAAACTGGATCTCAGGGGGACACATATGATACCTGCCTTACAGATATCTCTGAATACAGAGTGTTAAGCTATCTATACTTATGGCATCCCTACTGTAGTATACCCTTCCCAATGTTCAATCTGAGAACAATTTAATCTACCCCTTGAGCAGAAGTTAAGAGATCAGACATTTAACACAGGAATTCTATGTTCTAGAGTCTCAAACATTGCTTAAATATCCAGACTCAGAAGAAAGATACATGCAATACTGGAGACAGAATTAACAAAACACATGCTAACATAGCATTTCTCATATAAAATTAACCATGAAATCAGTGGTTTCATGCAAAAACGCACAACAAGAGATACATGAACTCATAGGTTTTTTATGGATAGAGCAGCCAAAACCAACTGTATTGTATCACAGAGCCAAAATGTTCAACTTTCAACAACCAAAACAATGGTAACACAGTCTGCTTATAACAGCCAGAAAGTGTACCACAGCAATTAATTACATGACTATTACAAAAAACTGCCAAATATAGCCCATGAGAAATGGCACCCATAAGTCATCAACGCAGTAGGCAGGAGAGTCGACAGGAGTGGTCTCGAGCCCTGTGCCACCATCCGGGAGTTTTCATCCACAATGGGGCAACTTGATCGCTTGTCCTGTCACCCATACCCCTGCATTGTCGCCATTGATGGCTCAACTACCCGCAACCACCAGGAAAAACACCGCAGCGTTCAAAAAGAATTTCCTGCCAAAATGTGCTTCTTCGCAAGTTCAAAATACACAGGGGAATAATCCCACATGCATAGTGCGGAAACCCCTTTAGCGCTTTATAAGCATGGTCGCAAAGACAAAAGGTGTCGAGCGATTTTGCCACGCTTGACACACGCCTCTCAGCCCAAAGCCCATCGCCGAGACCAACACCATCGGCCAAGCCCACAAATCCTCCGCCGACCTCAATTGTCTCATCGACCGCACCGCAAGCCTCTGTCGGCCAGACATAGTCTATCGGCCAACCCAAAAGCTTCCTTGCCGATCTCAAAGGTCACGCTGACGCCTACTTCACATTCCCCTCCATCGGTCAGAGATGAACCATCAGGCCAGCTCTCCAGACCTTCGCCGATCTACCAAGTCTCTCCGATGGCCAAGCAAAATACACCCTCTTCGGCAAGATGACTACCATCAGCCCAGCAAAAAACCCCTCAGCCGACACAGCCAATCACGCCGATACATCAACAAGCTAGGCCCCGCCCCTTCGTCGGCCAGACCCACGCTATCGGCTAAATGCAATCCATCCTCGCCGACAACACAAGTCATACCGATAACACCTCCGCAAGTCACCAACATCCCCATCGGCCAGAGGTAGACCATTAGTCAGGTATTCTGCAGTTCACCCGATGTCCCCCACTACGCCGATGAACAACTTCATCGGCCAGACTACATATATCGGCGGCCCCTAAAAAACCCTCGCCAATGACAATCACCACGACGATGACACCATCGGCGAGACCATACACATGGTTCACTCGATGGCCACCCTCCATGCTCCCGTTGGCCAGACCAAAGCTATCGGCCAAACCAAAAACTTCCCAGCCGATGAAGAATGTTACGCCGATGCCTTCGAATAACCCTGCATCCCGCATTCGGCGAGACCTAAGTCATCGGAGCAAGAAAAAGATCCCTCGCCGATAGACCAAACTTTCAGCGATAGATATCCATCAGCCAAACAAATGCCATCGGCCCAACACCTGCCCGCTCACCCGATAGTCTATGTCGTGCCAATGGCACATCAATCCAAACTCCATCGGGAACATCCAATGCATCGGTGAATCACCTATCTGCCTAGTCGATAAGCAAACTCTTGCCGATGAATACCTAAAAAAAAAAACCCTCATCGGCCTGACCATCTCCTTCGGTGGGACAAAAATTATCTCCGCCGATAGCACAAAGTCCCAGCGACATACAAAGAACACACCACAATCCCCATCGGTGAGATCAAAACTGTCGGAATAACAATAAGCCTCCCCCCCGATAGGCAAAGTCTCAGCGACGACACCATCCCTGCCATCAACCTGATCGCCAAAACACCTGCGAGGTCATGCCGATGGGCAAGAAAATATAGGGTTTAAATGAAGAAACCCTCTAAACATGCAAAATTAACCTCCAGGTCAAAATGAGTGCCAACACACCCTTTCCTTACAATGATACTACCTGCTTCTTATTCTCTTTGATGTTCGGCCTCCCTCTATCATCGAACCATAGTCAGCCATTCTCCTTTATTTCTCAGACTACTCTATGACTACTGTGTTGCCTCTACAAATTGGTCTTTCTTCTTTCTTATGTTCGGCCTCTTATATTTGCAATGATCCTCCACTACTTCTTGTTATCGACCTCCCTATTTGGCCTATTGATCTTCACTTTCCTTTCTGCCTCTTATCATATGTTTCAGCCTTCTTTATCAACATCAACCTTCTCTTCCCTCTCTCATTTCTCCAACGATGACCTCTCTGTCATTCTTTGATGCCTATCGGCCTGTCTCTTCTATCGGCCTTCTCTACCACTCAGTCTCACAACCGACGGCTTGCATTTCATCAAACCTCCTTTTTAACTGCATGCCTACCTCCAGATATATCAACAACCCTCTTGTAGAGGTGATGGTGAATCATTCTCTTCCCATGACTGTTCAGCAACCATTTTCTGCCTTCTGTCCACTTGACCCTGTACGACTGAGTGTTACCAGTTACATTTTTTCTATTCTTAGTCATGTGCCTTTTCTTGTCTTAATCGGCCATTCTCTCTCTCTACATGCATGTAGTCTACTTTTATTTTTCTTCTACCGCTTTGTCTATTTTTGGTCTTTCTGCCTTTCTCCACCTTCCACTATCAGTCACTAACCATCCCTCTTTGTTTAAATATAGAATCTCTTTTTACGACACCATCAAGATGTCTTCTATCTATTATGACATCATCGCCAACACCTCCTCAAAATAGCCAATGACCCTTCTTGCTGCCAATTTCTTGAATAATCACCACCTTCACCACTTATTCAACTTTTATAGAAACTAATTATCAATTATTATTGTTCCTGTTGATTTGGCAAAAGGAGCTTCCTTCCTCATGCTTTTTGTCATTGACTTAACACATAAAACCCAAATTTTAAAGGCTAACACAAATTTCAAAAATTGACAAGATGCCCCTGCATCACTAATCTACTCCTAACCCTACTCCTACAACTACTCAGGACATAGGATGATTTGGCCCTTCACCAATCTAGACTGGTACCTACTCCATTGGGAAATAGAGTCATGAACAACTCAAAGAGGAGGGATATGCACCCAATAAGACATCAACAAAACCAGATGTGCATTTACATACCTATCGGATATTACATCTTATATAGTGGACATAGTTAACAATCCAAAACTAAACTACAAAAACCCATATGCAACAAAGGAAAGATCAACACAAAAGATTTGTATTGCATTAAAATGTCGACATACATTTATCTAATCTCTATTACATTCGCACTAGAAAATGTGGTAAGAGAAAATACATAGTTGTGATTGTACATTCCCCTAAGTCATTGTAAATGGCTATGGAGACATACCACTTCATATATATGTATTTAAACTTATTCCTATGTTATACTAGATGGATTCCCTCATTTTTAGGCTAGATTGGCTTTACTTGATGCCCTAAAATCACCTGAGGCACTTGCAAACCAAAATTGGATCAACAACCAACCCCTTAAAATGAATACAACATTTATTTTATAGCCTTCAAATGTTGCACCCTAACCTACATTGAATAATCATCTGCATCTAAAATCTTCCCACTTAGGATGAATGACATAGATTGTGCACAAGTACAACAAGTAGCTGAGAATAACCTATCACATTCGTCATGTTCCTACAAGTTTTTGAGGTGGTTAGGGCATTTGAATGCATCCACATTGTGTTATCATGGGCTACTTTTACTTTGGCAGCCTCCTCTTTTTTATCGTCAGAATGTTTGAAAAATTAAAACTTTGCTTTACATTTCAACGATTCGGCTAGTTCACAAACCTACAAACTAGAAAAAACATTTCTCTCATCTTTACTCTTCTCTTTTCCTTCTTCTTCCTTCTTTGTCTTGTCTTCTGAAATTTTAGCAACCTTGGGAACTTAAGAATTTTTTTTGGCTTTTCAATGAGTTCACGAATTGGCAAACTCTTTCGACATTTTGGCAAGTTCATGAACCTATGAACTTGCCTGAAACATATAACTTTTCTTCTTCTTTTTCTTTTTTGATGATTCAGCGAGTTCACAAACCTATGAACTCATTGAAACATTTGGACTCCTTTTTCTTCTTCATTTTCCTTCCCCTTTGTTAGCCTTTTGGACAAACTAAGAACTTATGAACCTTTTCGGTAGGTTTGCCAATTCGCAAACCTATCAAAAAAGATGAAACTTTTCACTTCCTTGGCCAATTTTCTCCCTCATGCCTTCTTCTTTAATGTTTTGAGGCAAATAAGAACCTACAAATCTTTTGACAAGTTCGTCAATTCATGAACCTGTCAAAAATCTAAAACACAATACCTTTTGGGCTTTTGACGAGTTCATGAACTAGTGAACCTACCAAAAGGCTTATACTTAGAAGTTTTTTGATGAACTTGAAGGTTTTTTTGAGATTTTAGAAGGTTTTCAAATACAAAATAAACTTAATGGGGAGAACAAAAGGTAGAATGTAGGTAAAATAGGCAAGGACTTGAATGGAGTAGAAATTTTTCCAATCGGGTCCCAAAAGTGGGTCTATTTGGGGATGTGTGCCTCTTGCAAGCATAATGAGGATCCAATTATCTATAGGAGAAAACAAAAAAAGAAAAAAATAAAACATAGGGAAAACAAGCCAACATATGTATAGGGCAACACATAATAGGGTATATACAACACACACAACCAATAGCATGAAAGCACACAAACACTGAAGGGATAGTTGTGAATTAAAATTTTAACACAATGCAGGTCAACCTTGCAAAAGATGGATGGAGCTACTTGCCTCTATCTAATACAAATTGAATAATGGAGCTAATCTCCCACAAAGTGAAATTGCATTCACTAGCTAGCTGAAACAAATAATGACTGTCATCTGCATGCACTATTCTGTAACCATTACCCATGAAGTGGAGACCAACTCCACCATCAACATCACTAGAGGGAAACCATAAATAATATGTGCAAGAACTATCCCACACAACAACATGCACATTCTCAACAACAAAGAGTGGAGAACTAAAATTCAAGTCAACATCAAAAGAGATGGATGGAAGAAAACATCCACCAACAAGTGCAACATCATCATACTTGATGACCTCTCCATGTGAACCAAGTGACAAGGAGAAAACCTCCAATTCACATGACAAAAAATACATGCGTAACCACATTGTTGATCTATAAAAATAGATGATTCTTCTTGCAAATCAAACTAAAATAATTCTAGCTCTGGCATACCTTCAAGTTGGGCTGCAACATACTAATTTTCAGCTTCACTAAAGTGATGCAACTCATCTTCATCATCACTTGTATGTTGAACCCACACAAAGGACTCAAATTTAGGTACCCCACTATCATCCACAACATTAAAAATATAACCTTCATCACAAAGCAAAGTTTCATAATTAACCTAGTTCTCATCAAGCTCTTGGATAAGAGGTGGCTAGCATACACCACTTTCACTTGTGCTGATACAACTTTCAATAGTTGAGTCATAGGCATGATTCAGGCCAAAATGCAAATTGTCAACACAGCTATTAGCAATATGAGACACATCATATGAATAACTGAGTTCTTCCAATTGTCCCACTATTTGGAGCTCATTCTGGCAAATTGTTGTGTAATACATACTACTGGAAATTGACTGATGACACATTTCTTCTTCCTCATCCATTCTTGTATCATTTCTGTGTAGCCTTCTTGAAGCATAATCTGCATGGGAAAGACAACAAACTTTTCACCAAAGAAATAAGTTATCATATGCGTTCACATGATCACCAGGCAATTTCTTTAAATTGAAGATTATTGCTTGCACTAACATCTATCTCAAATAGATTATCAATAAATGAAAGCACATCCATATCATCCTCATGCAAATAAACATTAACTACTTCATCATCACCAATAGGAACAAATGAGGGTAACAGATCAAACAAGAAACTAGTTTCTTTCTCACCTTTTGTATCACATGCATATGCACACTCCTCATAATCAGTTTCACCAATTGATCCATATGACTGCTCATTTGTGCACACACCTTCCTCATTGTTCACCTAACCACATACCTCATTTTCAAATTGAAGTTCATCACGCATCTCATCATTTTCATCTCCAACGGATCACCTATCCAACTAAAGGTAGGTGCATAAACCATCTTCATCATTTGCATTATTTAGATTCACCATCTTTGATTTCTACCCTTATGACTACACAATCATATTTATCTACTATTGTAGTCACCTAAGATATTGCATCCACTTGGTTGTTGCTTATAACAACATGTGCATTACCAACAAAAATTGTATTTGAGCTCAATAATTTTGTAATGTAATCATCCCTCATCTTTTCAACATAGTCTAAGAATCCATAATCTTGTTGCATTCTTATTAACTTCCAATCCTCTTGCATTGAACTCAAACCAATCTCATAAGCTTCAAAGAACATATCGATGCAAGGTGTGTTAGTCTGGAAGCATTTGGAATCCTAGAAAGGGCAACTGGAAGCTTGTGAATGAAATCCATGCTAGACTCTTCATCCTATCTTTTAATAGTTGCTAATTCATGAACAAGGTCAGTAGGGTCAACATATTTTGCAAATTCATCCTCAAATGTAGCCACAAGGTCTTTCCATGAAGCAAAGGACTGCTCTAGAAATTTTTCAATCCATTCTTTTGCCTTTCCACGTAAGGACCTAACAAAAAATCTCATCCACATGTCTTCATCTTCAAATTGAAATTCTTCCATGAATGCTAAAAAGTCATCAACATGTGTGTCGCCTTTCCAAATATCATACCCATCAAATATGGGCATTTGCCTAAAAACCATGGTTGACATGCTCTACATTTTGTAATCAACTAATGAGAGGTCCAACTCTTTATAAATTGTGTCCACGTGAATGACAGGGTACTGAGAAACTTGTTTTTTAGGGGCAACAGGGCAAGCATGGGACTACACCCTAGACTCAAGCAACTTAATCTGATTATCATACTATTTTAGTTTCTCAACAAGTTCATTTTTCTTTTGTATGGATGCCTGTAGATTAATACATGTGTTCACAGAGGATGCAGGGATATTAGAATAGCATAAAGATGCATCACTAGAATAGTCATAGGCATAAATTCTGATATAGTTTCTAGGATCTAAAACATAACAAGATGCATATGAAGAAGCATCCCTAGAGTAATCATATCTATACCTAGAATCCATGACTAGAAAACTCTACCATGCAGGGCAGAAAACTAAGGTATTACAAATTATGAATGTCTTTACCATGAAAAAATGATATCTCAAAACATAGGAAGAAAGAACCATGTGTACCTATACCAATCCCTGCAAGCTTGAGATGTGTTCTTGAAGCACCAATAGCAAATAGGTAGTAGCAACAACAAACTTCCTCAAGTCTAAAATAGGAATACCTTGAAGCACACTAGATCTCCAAGGCAACAAATTAATTATGAGTTTATCTCATTAGCATAGTCCTCATTTCAATTCAAAACCCATAATTTCTTCCCTGGTAATGGTGCCAAGATGTTGGTGCAAGTTGACAGGAGGCCAAACACTACACACAACAAAATGCCAATAGTAGACTATTGCAAACCTTGTTAAATTATTGCATTGTGAAGGTCTTCAAGATCTAAACCAAAGTATTAGTTCCCTAGCAACGACACCAAGATGTTGGTACAAGTTGACGGGCTGCCAACTCACAACATCAACACAAAAGAGCATAGCTATTAATATTCTTCAAGTTGGTTCCTCACCAATGACAACATTATGTTGGTGCAAGTTGATAGGAGGCCAAACACTACACATAAAAAATGCACCTGGAAATGGCTAGAAAATTGTAAAGATAAAATTATCGGGGTCTTCAAAATAATTTCCAACTTAATATATCCCCAAAAATAGTGCCATGATGTTGGTTCCCAAAACCGCAGGTCCACAATCCTAGAGCATATTCTCACCTTCAAGACCATGGGTGTCATCAAGAAGGTAGAACAAAGGCTCATCCATAGATTGAAGATGGTTAAAGGCCAATTTACGAGAGTGGATAATCTCTCCTACACTTTGAGCTCAGCTAGGTTCAAGAGGGTATTCCTAGAGGTATCCCTTAACATGGTTTGATCACAAGGAAAGGTGAGCAATATGAAACATTGCAGTAGTATCCAATGTATGTTGGACCCCAAAAGTTGTCACTAGGTTGTAAACTAACCTACTGCACATATAACCTCTAATTAAGTCGATTACTACACCTTGCAGATGTATGCATAGATAATAACAAACATGATATCCCACAAGATGAATCCACTTAAATTCACATACATAATTTGTAAGGTGCAGGTATGCAAGAACATGATTCTCTAATTATTTGAACACTTAAGGTTACTTATGATTACTCCCTGGTTATAATACTAAACCATGAACAACATGAGAAACCTAATCTACTCCTAATCCTACTTTTACAACTACCTAGGACTAAGGATGATTAAAAGAGAGTGTTGGCCCTTCACTACTTTGGACCGGTGCCTACTCCATTGGGCAACAGAATCATGAACAACAGAGAGGAGGGAGATGCACCCAATAAAACATCAATAGAACTAAATGTGCATTTGCATACATATCATAGATTACAATTTATATAGTGGACATACTTAATAATCTAGATCTGAATTGCAATAACCCATATGCAACAAAGATCAACACAAAAGATTTGTATAGCATTAAAATGTTGTCATACATTTATCTAATCTCTATTACATTCACACTATCAAATGTGGCAAAATAAAATACATAGCTATGACTATACATTCCCCTGAGTCATTGCAAATAGAAATGGAGACATACCATTGCATAGATGTGCATTTCAACTTCATCCTACGATGTACTAGATGCATTCCCTCATTTGTAGGCTAGACTGGTTTTGCTTGATGCCCTAAAATCACTTGAGGTACTTGCAAACCCAAATTGGCTCAGCAATCAACACCTTAAAATGAATACAACATTTATTTTAATAGTCTTTAGATGCCACACTCTAACTTGCATTGAATGATCATTTGCATCTACAATTTTCTAGCTCAGAATGAATGCTTGGATTTCACACAAGTATAATAGGTAGATGAGAATCACCTAAAACCTTTATATTGTTCCTATAAGTTTTTGATGTGGTTGAGGCATTTGAATGTTCACTTACACTACATTATGCTAGGCTACTTTTACTCTGGCAGCCTCCTCTTTGTTGTCCTCAGTATGTTTGAAAAATTAAAACTTTGCTTTGCTTTTCAGTGATTCAGCTAGTTTGTGAACCTATGAAATAGATGAAACATTTCTCTCCTCTTTACTCTTTTCTTTTCTTTCTTCTTCATTCTTTGTCTTTTCTTTTGGCATTTTGGCGACCTTGGGAACTTAAGAACATTTTTCGATATTTTGGCTAGTTCACGAACTAACAAACTCTTTCGATGTTTTCGTGAGTTTGCCAACTTACAAACTTGTTGAAACATATAAATTTTCTTCTCTTTTTCAATGATTTGGAAATTTCATGAACCTGTGGACTCACAAAAATATTTATACTCTTTTGTATTCTTCATTCACCTTCCCATTTGTCAGCCTTTTGAGAAAAATGAGAACTTACAAACCTTTTTGATAAGTTCACTAGTTCGCAAACCTACTAAAAAGCTAAAACTTTTCACTTCCTTGGCCAAATTTCTCCCTCATGCCTTCTTCTTTCTTTTTCTTTAGTGTTTTGGGGCAAATAAGAACCTACAAACCTTTTAGTAGGTTTGCCAATTTGCAAACCTATCGAAAAGATGAAACACAATGCCTTTCAGGTTTTCAGCAGGTTCACGGACTGGTGAACTTGCCGAAAGGCTTATACTTAGAAGTTTTTTGAAGGAATTGAACATTTTTTGGAGGTTTTAGAAATTTTTCAAACACATAATAAACTCAATAGGGAAAACAAAAAGGTATAATGCAGGAAAAATAGGCAAGGACTTGGATGGATTAGAAATTTTAAACCGGGTCCCAACATGGGGGAGGGGGGAAGGATAGAGATAAATATAGAGATAGAGAGAGGGATAGATAGAGATATATAGAAGGAGATATAGAGAGGGTTTATTTTTAATTCTTTACTGTTGATGTTTAGGGTTTTGGGTTCACATTGAGAGAGAGAGAGAGAGAGAGAGGTAATTCAATGTTTAGATTTCATCTTTATGGGTTCAACATGTAATGTTTAACATTAAGATTTATTGGTTTATGCTTATGTTTTAGTGTCAATGTTTAGGGTTTTGGGTTGTGATTTAAGGAACTTAGATTTCAAAATTAAGGAATAGGAAGGTAGAGAGAGAGAGATAAAAAGTTCATTCAATGTTTAGCTTTCATCTTTATGCATTCAACATGTAATGTTTAACATTAATATTTACTAGTTTGTGTTTAATGATTTAGTGTCGATGTTTAGGGTTTTTGGGTTTTGGGTTTACATTTAGGGAACTTATATTTCAACATTGAGAGAGAAAGAGAGGTGGTGTAGTTTAAAATACACTTGTGTTATTTATTCAAATTTTGGTCCCACCTTTTTAGGGTTGGACGACCAAGCCTAAGGATTAGACCTTTATGATACCTCCCAAAGACATGTTTTTAATAGACAATAACATTTTTAATATTTAATATCATCAAATTTATTTATTTTATAACAAAAATTGATGAAACCACCACCAAAATGACAAGCTAATTCTTAGCTTTCTAACCAACTAATTTTTTTTAATATTTTGAATAAGTTAAAATGTATTTATTTTTATTTTCTTTGAACAATGTCTTCATATTCCTCAATCACATATGTATTGATTTTTCTTTATAAATTTTGATCTGCTTATCAAAATTTAAAACAACATATAGGATTGTTCTACGCTTCATTTTTTATGCATTCAAAAAATATTTTTTTTTTTATTATTTTTGTACAAGTTATGTGACATGCATGCTCAATTATGTAATTTTTAGGATACATCCACTTTGAAAATCATAAAAAAATATTCGATAAAAATATGAAAAAATACACAACTTGTAGTACTCACTCTTAGCTATATTTCTACCAACTGGTTTTAAAAAATAATGAATGCAACAAAAAATTAGGGGGCGCACACAAGACACTATGTTATATTTTAGTGAGAAAACAAGAATACTTTTGTGTACACACAACATTTCACGCTCTTAATCTTAACCATTTCTAAAAAAAATAGTAGTTTAGAAACTAGATTTTGAGTACTACAATTCTTGTTCTTGTTGTATCTTCAAATTTTTGAGTGTGTGCATCTCAAATTACTCATCCAAGTTTAGGGTTAGTTGATTTTAGGAAAAAGTGGCTACTTTTGACCCCCTTTTTGTCCCCCATTTCCATGCACTTACCTTACAACAAATAATTCCTTAATAGTGGCAAATCATTCCAAAAAAACATCAACATCATCTACTCATCATTGATCCTAGAGCTAAGAAAATGTAGAGTAAAAAATTGTAGACATCACAATTTTTACTCTATACTAGGCACTCATTTTAATGTCCACATTCATAGCATGTTTTTCTTTATTTAGCCAATTCCTCAACCTTATAACCCATTGTAAAGGTAATAGGTGACCCATATATTTCCATTTTCTATTTTTGTACATTCTCCAAACTCCATGAAAATATGTGTCATCCTTGATGCTAAAGCAATATTATTAGTGACCTAGTCACCATTGTGATTGAGGTGGCATCCATGTGTAATGAACCATTTTAAATGACTTAAAGCTTATCCTGGTGTTGTTTTTGCATTTTTAGTGGCTACCATTAATTCCATCTTCTTAAATAAACCATTTCAAATCCTTTTATTCATCTTAGGATTTTATAAGTAATCTAATAGAAATCATTTAGAAGTTCTTCTTGATTATGAACAAATATATTATTCCCATGAGCATTCTCTAAAGATTCTTTTTGACACAAAGGAAATAAATCCTCTTGATCACAAAACACACAACTTGAAACTTTCAAACAGATTGCAACAAGATAGATTAACTCAAAATGGTATTAGACTTCTTTATTCAACATAAAAAAATACACTCTGCAACTCTATTTACATAGGGATCCACAATGGTGTCTCATATACACATACTCCTACTCCTCAACACTGCTTGTTCATTACTTCAGACATTAACTTTATTTTACATCAGTCTACATGCTTTGGTAAAATAGCTAATTCATTCTTTAATCTTCCTTCTCGACCGTACCTATACACTCTAACACTCTTCACCATGACATTTTACGGTTGTCTTTCCTCCTTAGGTAGACGCCTTCTTCTCCATCAACAAGACCTTTTTAACTAGCAAGAGATGCTATGGAATAGGAAGAGACACAGGAATACAAATGATTCCCCTCCTTCAGAATTGTTGTGACCTTTCATATATTGCTCGTAAGTTTCCTTTACACATGCCACCAAGTTTTGTTTTACTCCGTATTCCTTCCCTTTCACCTATATTGATAAGGCGTTCAACCTCCAATTCTCTGAAACTCACGTAGCTTCCTTTATTTCTTTCAAGGCTGCATCCTTCTGCCAAGGGTAAAATCCATTTGAATGCCTTTTCTTTGGTGTCATTTTAGATTCTAGCATATGGTATTCCAATCTCTGCAGACAAGACAAAACTTGTGCCTTCGTTATACCTTGGTCCTATCCTATGTAAGTGAATCGACTCATTTCTAAAGTGTTTATGCAACCTCCCTATTTGCTGGATAGGCAGTTTCATCTGATGCTTCATTCCACCCTTTATATATCCAACGAATCCCATCGAATATCTTCTATTTGTCCCGTAATGTCTAGTAGATATCATGGTTTACAAACATGCTATGGTGAAGCGTATATGGACTGGATGACTCCTTCCCTACTCCAATGGAAGCAAATGTAATATATCCACCATGAGAGTATATGAACACCAAGATATCTGAAACTGGATCAATGGTAGCTAGAGTCATAAGTTGTGATAAAACACATTCAACAACTTGAGGATTTACAGGTTGACCAATGAATATGACCTGATTACGCAATAACACTGATCCAAGATCAATGAAACCTCCTGATGTCATTAGAGCTGGCATTAATGGTCGATTATCTCGACTTGTGGCCTTGATGCTTAATTTCCCTGAAATTGGAGGAATTTCCATGACAAAATTGCCCTACCTCCATCAAAATGACCTAATTATGTTCCAAGGCAAACTGCCAAAACAAAAGTCAAACAAAATAGAAATAAAAATCTTTTTGGTGACACAGGATTGCCAACATCCCTGGGTGCTCCTGCATCAGACATGCCAAGTAGAAAGTTTGTGAGCATATGCTCACAAAGTGGAGTTGAGTAGTTGCACTACTCTTCCAGGATGCCATCAACCTGTAGCAAACTCCTTCACTGTTCAAGAGCTGAAAATCAATCTTTCTTTCGCCTTTTCCAACATCCTGCTGAAACACACACCACCTTCCTCCAGCAACACTGCTTCTTCCTCCTCTTTCCCTTCGTGGATTCATGTACACTAAATCTTGACCTCCTCCACCAAATTATTTCCTCACTCCTCTCCTCCTCCATGGGTTCAAACCCACCTTTAACTGTCCACCTCCACCAATATCCTGCAACATCCTTAACCATCTCTACACACAACCACGCAACATTCTCTTGTCCTCTATTCATCTCATTTTTGACTACCACATCTAAAAACAAAATAACATCACATAACTAGTTTACCTCATTCACATGCATAGCTGCAACATCAAACTTCATTGTGATGTCTTCCATGTTGTAGTCAGCTATAACTACATCCTCTACTGTTGCAATCACTTCTTCATTTTCTTTCACCTTCGTTTCACTTACGTCTTCTTCCACAACCAAAATATGCAACATCAAATCATCTTTCTCCTCATCCTTCGCTACAAACTCTTCATGTTCCATCATTACATCTTCTTCATCCTCACTGCCCACATCTTCATCTTCAACTGTTGCAACATCTCTTGTTGCAATCTATTTTCTTTCTCCATCTTTTTCTTCATCTCTTCCTTCATTTCGTGTACACACAAATCCGCCTGCATACAAAACATCATTATAAAAAACATGGGACTCCTCCTCACCCATTTTCCTTTCCATCTTCATCTCCGTTATACTTTCTCTCAGAACATGTCATGTCTTTTGTCACAAATCCTGTAGTTGATTATCCAACACTGCCATCAATATTCTGTCTCTCCTCACAAGGAATTAAATTACTAAAGGTCTTCTCAAGACCAACCTCATATTTTTGCTCTTTAACATTCTGTCAAACACTTTTCCTACTACTCTCTACACAAGATGACTTCTGGAAGATGCTTCCTCATCCAATCTCTATCTCTCAGTGGCAGAACTCAACACCTTCTACCCAGCTTTAGTCTTCATTGGAGAATAGCCCACGTCGGTCCTGGTGCATACTTTGCACTCTCAGGATCACCTCGCTCTGATACCATTTGATGCAAAGGAAATAAATCCTCTTGATCACAAAACACACAACTCAAAACTTTCAAACAGATTGCAACAAGATAGATTATCTCAAAATGGTATTAGACTTCTTTATTCAACATACAAAAGAATACACTCTGCAACTCTATTTACATAGGGATCCACAATGGTGTCTCATATACACATACTCCTTCTACTCCTCAACACTGCTTGTTCATTACTTTAGACATTAACTTTATTTTACATCGATCTACATGCTTTGGTAAGACAACTAATTCATTCTTTAATCTTCCTTCTCGGCCGCACCTATACACTCTCACACTATGCACCATGACATTTTACGGTTGTCTTTTCTCCTCAGGTGGACGCCTTGTTCTCCATCAACAAGACCTTTTTAACTAGCAAGAGATGCTATGGAACAGGAGGAGAAACATGAATACAAATGATTCCCCTCCTTCAGAACTGTCTCGACCTTTCATATATTGCTAGTAAGTTTCCTTTACACAGGTCACCAAGTATTCCTTCCCTTTCACCTATATTGATAAGGCATTCAACCGCCAATTCTCTAAAACTCACGTAGCTTCCTTTATTTCTTCCAAGGATGCGTCCTTCTACCAAGGGTAAAATCCATTTGAATGCCTTTTCTTTGGCGTCATTTTAACTTCCAGCATATGGCGTTCCAATCTCTGCAAACAAGACAAAACTTGTGCCTCCGTTATACCTTGGTTCTATCCTATGTAAGTGAATCAACTCATTTTGTAAAGTGTTTATGCAATGTTCCTATTTGTTGGATAGGCAGTTTCATTTGATGATTCATTCCACCCTTTATATATGCAACGAATCCCATTGAACATCTTCTATTTGTCTTGTTATGTCTAGTAGATATCATGGTTTACAAACATGCTGTGGTGAAGCATATACGGACTGGCTGACTCCTTCCCTACTCTAATGGAAGCAAATGTAATATATCCACCATGAGAGTATATGAACACCAAGATATCTGAATCTAGATCAATGGTAGAAAGAGTCACAAGTTGTGATATAACACGTTCAACAACTTGAGGATTTACAGGTTGACCAATGAATATGACCCGATTACACAATAACACTGATCCAAGATCAATGAAATCTCCTGATGTCACTATAGCTGGCATTAATGGTTGATTATCCTGACTTGTGGCCATGATACTTAAGTTCCCTGAAATTGAAGGAATTTCCATGACGAAATTGCCCTACCTCCATCAAAATGACCTGATTGTGTTCCAAGGCAAATTGCCAAAACAAAAGTCAAACAAAATATAAATAAAATCTTTTTGGTAACAGAGGATTGCTAACATCTCTAGGTGCTCCTGCATCACTTTTCCTCCAAACCCTTTGCTAGTTTATTTCATAGATTCTATTAGTTTTGCCTAGTATTACCACCTTGATTACTCCTCAACCTATAGCCTTACATCAATTTACCAAACTTCCCCTTGACATCCTTGGCAAGTTCCATAACCCTTGTTTCTCCATACACTATTACACAACACACATTGGTAACAAACTCTTGTAGGAACTCCCAAAAGTTTTATTTTACTAGAACACTTTGGATGTAGGTCTATAAACACCAAATCTTCTCCATCATGGACTACATGTAGAGTTGAAAGTACTAAACAAGGATCTCACTAAGGCAGATTCCCAAGCAATCTCAATATTTTTTCTTGTCCAATGCTATAGATTTAGGCCTATTTTCTCTTTATAGGTTATCGAATTCCATATTTGTGAGAAAAATGATAATTAGTAGGAAGACCCACACCCACAATTCAAATCTTAGTGTCTGAATCATAAAGGTTACCACCCCATTACACAAGTCTCCACCATGATAGATGTTCACCACCATGGAACACTATTTCCTATTCCAAGCGACATTTATGTTGATCATGCAACTTTCACCTTTATAAATTGGGACACAATGTAGTGGTACAAGCAATACTGTACTATGGTGGATGCTATCCCAATTTTACAATTTCCTATCCAAAACTAGTTTCTTATCTTCTGCACTTCATCACCAATCTTCCTCTACTCCATTATATAAATCAAGGACACCTTTATTTCCCCTTCTCTAGTCATTTTAGCATTCTATTTATATAGCATAACTTGTTCATTTATTTAAAACCATGCTCTAGTATGTTGTGTAGGAAATTGATGTAGCTTAAGCAATATGCATTGCTTTCTTCAAAAAAGGTTAAAACATACTTTACTTTACATGCATAGGAAATAATAAAGCAAGTTCAAGAATCTTATCTACATTTTGGCAAACCTAGCTCTTCATCACATCTTCTCTTTCATTTAAATATGTAAAAGAAAAACAACTTCCTTCTTTCTACAAATGCACACACACAACCCTCCTCTTTCCAACCTTTCAAAATAAAAACATAAAACATTTCTTTTTATTTCATAAAACTTTTCTATTCCCTGGTCATCCTAGTTGTTCATGTCCCTTATCATTATCCTTCTTATTTTCTCACCATAACCCTACCCCCCTCCATTGTAGTGCCCATCCAAACCCAAAAATGTCTCTCCCTCCTCTTCCTAACCCTAAGGAGGCATTTGTATTCACCTCTTCTCTAAATGGTCAATTCCATCATGAGGCTTACCTTGCTTAATTGGAATCCAAAAAAGGATAGAAACTAGCCAACCACATATAAGTCCTTACAATTAGGTGGGTTCTCTCAAGGATGGAATTTCCCTTGTTTGGTTGATGCCCTCCACACTATATTAATTTATCATTTTAAGGGCTTGTGTTGGCACCCAATTATAACTAGTTTAGTTTAGCACCATAGGTATATTTAGAGCCTAATTAATATATATCTTGTGTCTGATTTTATAATCATGCACGTGTTAGATATGAGAGGGTGCATGCAATGTATTTGTGGAAGAGATGTATTTTGGGATTAATTAAAGTCATGGATTATGCATGCATCTATAATTAGTCTAGGTAGTGCTAAGGGATAGGTGCCTATATATGCCCCTAATAATATTATGTTAAAGATGTCTCAAATGAAGAGGTGAATATCTAGAGATGTTAATGTTGGACCAATCTACATGTTAGTATTTTTGTAAGTGTCATTTATGTGACATGTAATTTAATAAATAGTAATGTTGAGTATGCTTAGGATATGTAACTAGTGGCATATAGAGAAAAGCATAGGGTGAGACAAAAGGATATGCTAGCAAGTTAGTAGTCTAAGTACTCAAAAATTGGTCTTTAGCATGCAACTAGATGTGGGCTACTGTGGTATAAGATCTCTCAAAGCCTCCAATAGGCTACATCTAGATTCACATTAGAAACTTCACAATTCTTATCAAAACTGAAGCGCAACAAAGTTTCTTGACTTCAATTCTAAATGGTCAAGCATTGCATCAAACAACATCTAAAAATGAGATGCAATTTTCTATCATCAATTGAATAAATATTGAATAAAGAAAAATGGAGAATAGATGATCATAAAATCATATGAGGGGAAATCCAGGGTATCCATGGTAAGTGTTTGCCAAGAAAGATGATTCATCAATGCTATGGGAAAATTTGCCTTATTAATGTTGTGGAGGAAAAAAGAGAAAATGTAAGTGGCAAAGGTTAAAACAATACATGGGATACATTCAAGCAAGGAAAATGGGGGTGTAGATTAGCTGATTTGCTATTTTAGTGAGCTTTTTTAGGAGCCCAAGGGCCTACCTCCTCATAGGTCCATTGAGAATGAGATCTAGTTATTGCAAAATTGTCAACTTCTAAATATAGGATTGTATTGGCAAAGTATTTTAGAGGCCAATTAAGTTAAAGAATATCCATGAGATTTATTGGAACAATGAGTTATACGACCTAGCACTTCAATATGTGTTTCTCCAATTATGTAGAGTCAAAGCAAGATGGAACATGGCACATGAACATCAACTATCTAGTGCTAAATAAAATTATGGTAAATATAAATACCCTTTGCCACACATAGATAATTTATTAGATTAATTGAAGCATGCTAGATATCTTAAAAAATTAGACTTGAGGTATGATTATCGCTAATGATTAAATAAGAAGATATTTGGAAAACAATGTTAAAGATTAGGTAGGGATTATTTGAGTTCCTAGTACTTTTATTTGAGTTGTTTAATACACTAGAGCAACCTTTATGAGTTTAATGAATGAACAAATACACCTTCTCATTGATGAGTGTGTGAGTTCACTTGTGTAATATTCTTGTTTTTATCAAATTTATGAAGAACATGTTGAGCGTTTACAAAAGGTGTTGTAGATTTTATTGGTGTACAAGTTGTGGTTAAATGGTAAGAAGTGTGAATTTGATAAAAAAGAGTTTGGTTTATCTTGGACATGTAGTTGGTGATGGTGCAATTAAGATTGACCTAGAAAATGTGAGGCCATTGTCAAGTGGTTGAATCCCACAAGAATAACTAAACAAGAAGCTTTAATGGAACAACTCAATAATTGCATAAGTTTACAAAATTATTTTCATTTATTGAAGGTCCATTACATGTTATTACTAGTCATGGTAAGAGTTTCAAATGGGGGAGTGTGAAACAAAAAGCATTTGATGATTTAAAGAAATAAATCAACAATGCACTTGTATTAGCATTAACCAATTTGTATCTTCCGTTTGAGGTAGAAATGGATGCAGTCAATTAGACGATGGGGGTTTTTCCATTACAAGGTGAAAGACCAATCTGTTATCATTTTGAGTTATTTCATGGATCAGTTCTTGGGCATTGCACTTATGATAAATACATAATTAAGCAAAGAAACCATAGTGTATACATATCACCGACCACATCAATACCTTCAAGCTTAGATGAAGCTTCAATAGGATAGGCATTACATGTGGATGGGTTTCTTACAATAGTTCAACTTGGTTATCAAGTACAAAAAATATATAACCAACAAGTTTGATGATTTATTATTAGGGTCACCATTAGTTTCAACATTTCTACTTTATCTCTTATTGAACAATTTGGGAAGGAGGTTTGTGTGGAAAATTATGAGCATGACACAGGTTTTAGAGAGTTATATTAGTAGTTGAAAGAAGGTAAGTTTGATATTTTCTAGTCAAAGAGTGATTTTTATTTTAAGGATAGATTACTCTTAAAAATATTTTTTGGTGCATTCCAAAATAGAGGAGATTGGTGTTTTTGAGAGAAGTACATACTTCTAAAGTATCCGGTCACTTTGGGGTTATGAAAATAGTTTCAAATTTGTAATGGTATGTATATTAGTGTTATATGTAGAAATATGTAGTGAAATATATTCATAGTTGTAAGCTATGTAGTGTGAGTAAGCCCAATAATTAGAAATTAGGATTGTATCATGAAAGGAAGTAGAGGTGTGGAATATGCTTCATACACTAATATATGAGAGGAGGTATGTGCAAAAATTAAACTAATCATATAGTTACAATGAAATAAATACAAACAAGAATATACCATAACATAATGATTTACGTGGGGAAAACCCTTTCAAGATTTAAAAAACCCACACTCTAAACCAATTTGATGTATTATTAAGTAATCAATAGTTACAATACACTTGCAAAGTCTAATACTTTATATGAGTGTCACCAATAAGAGATCTAGAGTAATTCTAGCATCATAATAATACCTATAAAACTCACTATATCAACCCCTAATGCATGTGTGAATATTAATAGGTACATCAAAAAGATAGATTTAAAATACCATAGACACCAAAACCATTGGCCAAGAAAACAACATGAAACACCCAAAAATGACCAAAAAGATCAAAAAATGAGGGTGCTTCCCCAAACCCCTTTAGAAGGAGCCTTTGAATCCATTAGTGGAGGGCCTTCAAGCCCACTTATCATGGAGAATATATATTACACATAGGATTACAAGGTTGAGGCACCTTTCCTAACATATTAGCCACTTCATGTCCCAACTCATCCATGGGATATCATTTTAATGGTTTCAATGGAGGGTTGTCCATGAGGTATAAGGGGCATGATTCTTTATTTGTGGTAGTTAATACATTCAATAAAAATTATGTTATAATTCAATGTAGAAAGACTTTGACAAGGTAGGATGTAGAAAAATATTCTTTTGTAAATGTATGGATTCACTTCAACTTGTCTCAAAGCATCATTTTAGATTGAGATTCTAAGTTTCTTAGTAAGTTTTGATGTGAACTTTGGGATAAAATGGATACTAAGTTAAAGAGGAGTATGAGTTTCCATCTACAAATGGATGGACAAATTGAAGTGGTAAATAGGGCTTTGGTTTAGTTACTCTATGGGTATAATTTGAAGCATCTAAAGAGATGGGATGAGAGCATAACATACATTCAACATTACTACAACTTGGTAGTGCATTCATCTATGAATTTTTTTCCATTTTAGACATGTTTGGATTTTTACCTCGTAGTGGTCTAGAACATTGTTATGAGATTTTCAAAGACAAATAATTATTCCATCACTTCTTGTAGGGTAGTTCTAGTGTTGACAATGCGCCGTGAATCTTTTTTGGATAGAGGAATTTAATGAGGTTAGTTTTATCCATTTTAGGAGGTTATTTGACTTCATAACTAGCCATGACTGGCCCATAAATCACTAGATTGGTAATCCTAGAGATACATTATCAATAAATTACTAATTTTTAGTCCTATCTACACTCTCATCAAACTACCCTACAAGCTCTATCTTACCCATAGTGGTATTATTGGGCATGACATGTCAAAGGAACATATATACTAAACAATAAAATAAATCAAACAAAGTAGACACAATCACTAAGCATGAAATTTCCTCTAGAGAAACCCCAAGTAGGTAGAAAAACTCTAGGAAGAGTATGGTTGTGGTATCTCACTCACTATCAGTGCTATCACATGGATATTCTATCATTACAATGGTCTTACAGGTTTGTACAATCACAATACAACTTCCTATATCTCCATTATGTTCATACAACTCCATAATAACTCTACGCACACTATCTACCTCCTTCAATAAAACATTACGAGTGTTCTCTCAGCCAATTGAATCTTTACAATGGTGTTTTACTATCTTTTTATCTTTCATTTCCTTACATTGATGGGAGATGAATCAGTTTCCCTTGAATGGAAACTACCATCCTTGTATAAGCATCCAATTGTCCACATGGGAACCTAAATGAACTATCAACCATCCCTAATGACCACCAACAAAGAATGAGAGGCATTTATTACCTACCCAATTGACATGAGTTATCATGTCTCCATGGAATATAAATAGTCACGACTATGGAAGAGTAACAACTGTCTCAAATAAAGTGTTCTACCCTAATGTTACCCAACATGATTAGATAATAAATGTGACCTTTCCAAAGTCAATCAATGACTAAATAGGGAACAATGTCATCCATTTCATGGTCGTCTACCCTAAAACAATTATTAACAATAGTAACTACCAAAACTAATTTGAAAATAAATGAAGAACTAGATTCCTAGTGCTTCAAATTACCCAATGATGTTCTAGACCACCATTGAGGACCTACAAATGCATTACTCCACTCGTACATCTATTGCATTTCACTATAACATGCACCATATTGTTGAAAGTAATGATAAGCATCCCAACGATGATCCTAGGAGAAGAAGAATGACCCTCTAAATTACATGAGGTCAAGAAATACTCCTTAAGTGACCTCATGTATTCTAGGGTGAAAGATATAATACTTGCACTAGCCCATTATTAATTGTAGCAGCCTACATGACACCTATAATAAATTGAACGATGCTTGTAGTGAGTTGCATTATGCCTATAGTAGACTGCATAATACCTGTAGCAACCTATACATGTCTATGGCATTATTATAAATGGTCTACAGGTGATTTTGTTGCATGCACTTGACTTCAATACCTTCTTAATTTTAAATGCTTAACCATTTTTAAATCACACCTCTCTAAACAAGAGGATTTTGGTCCCCAATAGCCTTAGGACACAATCAATGTGGGAATTTTCCCATGTCTTTACACGACATTCATTTATCCTTATTCGAAAACTATCCTTTCTCACTAATCAACCATGTCTCATGTTGTCCCTGCCTAATCTGCCTCACTTTCTTGTTAAGAATTATATCTTATGCCAACTCATGTCCATCTTTGTAGGTGTAAAATCATGCAAAGAAGGAATAATAACATCCTATTGATTTTCATCTAACACAAAAGGATCAAACAAACATAATCGATCAACATTAATTATTAAAAATATATTCATATATATAGTCAATTCCAACCAAAAAGTAATTTACCTAACTTGCTCAATGATTTCAAATGGATCATACCACAAAGGTTTTAGATTTCATGAAGGACCTTGTTATCTCTCCTTACCCAAGTACAGCCAAACCATGTCACCAACATGAAACTTATGCCTAGTTTGGTGCTAATCATGATGCTTGTTTTAAATGAGTTGAGACTCTTTCAGTCTCTCTTAGAACTAAAGGTGTATTTCCTCACTTTCTCTATAAACCTATTGGCTTTATCAACATCAGAGTCTCCACTTTCTAATCCCTTAGTTGACTATCCCAAATAAATATCAACTGGGCCTAGTGGCATAAAACCAAAACATGCCTTAAAAGGTAAATATTCAACGAAGAATGGATAAACCTAGTGTATGAGTGATGCATATACACCAAATTTTTATCCCAACCCTTGGGATACTTATGATTATAACCTTTTAGTACATATACCAATGTTTTATTCACAACCTTTGCTTATCAATGGAAGGTGGTGGACTATTTGAGTTTCATGTCCATTCTTTCCCACAATATGGACCAAAACTTGCTCAAGAACCTAGAATCTCTTTTGGATATGATGCTCTTTGGAATACTAAAATGTATTTGCACATGGTTGAAAAAAATCTTTGGGGTTATAAGTGCCCAAAACTGTATGGACCTACATGATAGTCCAATGATGATTTGAAAATCCAACTCATGACCCATGTGGCATGAATTACATCTCCTCATAGCTAATCCAACTTGATGGAAGTCCTCCTTGCATCATTAGGACCTTTCCTTGTGTGTTCACTAGCATTTCTAGCCACATACTTAGCTTGTAGACATCTGTTTGTCAAGATGTCCAACCCAATCTAAATCAAAAAATCTCTATACACTCAACACACTGCACATATCATTAGTACCATGATAAACTAAGCAATTATCTAGAGTTCCCTTCAATTACCTAAACACCCTTTACAAATGTGTCAAATGTTCTTTGGGTCTGGCTGCACCATGAACTTACTTAAAACTCCCACTACTTGGACAATATCTAGTATTGTGCAAACTATCTCATACATAATACTTCCTACCACACTTGCATAAGAAACCTTCCTCGTGTCCTCCAAATCCTCCATAGATTTAGGACATTTTTCCATACTCGGCTTTGTACCAACTAGTAGAAGTGAACTTACCATTTTATTGTCTTGCATTCTAAACCTCTGGAAGACTATCTCAAGATACTTCCTCTAGTTTACCCATAGTTTTCTTTTACTTCTATATTTGTATATCTCTATACCAAGAATGTATCGAGTAGCTCCTAAGTCTTTCATATCAAATGTACTAGACAACTAAGTTTTAAGCTCTTGAATTAATGCTTTATTGTCTCCAATGATAGGCATATCATCACATATAAAACAATAATCACAATATGATCATTTACATTTTTGAAGTATACACAATGATCAACATCACTTCTTCCAATACCCAATTCTAGAATGTGTATCAAAACTTTTAGTTCCAAATCTATGGGGACTTCCTTAACCCATATAGAGACCTATTCATCTTACAGAGCAATTTATCTTTACCTTTCACCTTGTATCCTTTAAGTTTCTCATTAAAAATTTCCTCCTTTAAGTCTCCATGCAAGAATGTTGTCTTGACATCCATTTACACAATTTCCAAATCAATTGTCATAACAATAGATAACAACATTCTAATGGAACTCAACTTAGTAATAGGGGAAAATATCTCATCGAAATCTATTCCCTCAACCTGGGAATAACCCTTTGCCACCAATTGTGCCTTCTACTACTGAAGTGAGCCATTCACTCTAAACTTCTTCTTGAACACCCACTTGCAGCTAATGGGTTTCCTATTCTTAGGCAGATCAAACAAATTCCAAGTCTTGCACTACTTCAATGACATCATCTCCTCATCCATGACATTCTTCAAAGAATTTTTCTCTTTGGAAGTGAGAGACTCTTCTGTAGAACTTGGTTTACTATCAATACAAGTTAAAGAAAAAACACAATAGAAATATGGCAGACTATACCTTTTATGTGATCTCTATTACCTTTTAGACCTTCTCATAGTTATCAGTGAAGAATTCCCTACCGCATCTACACTCTATTATTCTTTAGAGATACCGCCAAATCGGTTAACCTCTTCTTATTCCAAATTGTCATGTTCACTATATTGTTCAGTTTTAGATGCATCTTGTTGCTCTACCTATGTCGCAAAATACATCTCCTCTTTTTAATTTTCCTTTGACTATTCAATTTTTGGCACTACACCAAGTTCCTTAACTATAACATCCCTTGAGTAGAGAATTTTCAAGGTTTGTGGATTCCAAATCTTGTAGCCTTTGACATTTTTTCCATAATTGATGAAAATACACCTTTTAGCTTTGGGATCCAACTTGGACCACCACTCCTTAAGGACCTAAACAAATGTCGCATAGCCAAATACTCGCAAGTGTGTCACCACTAGTTTTCTTCCAATCCATACTTCATTTGGCATCTTGTTTTTCAATGAAAAAGTAGGAGACATGTTCTTCAAGTAGCATGTGGTGCTCACCGTCTCCACCCAAAACACTTGTCCTAGGCCTACACTACTCAACATACTCTTGGCAGGATCAAGAAAATTTTAGTTTGACCTTTTATCCACCCCATTTTATTGTGGTGTGTATGGGGTAGTTCTTTGCTTCACAACCCAACTTGCTTATAAAATACATCAAAATATTTAGAGCATAATTCACCACTATTATTTGTTCCAAACATCTTTATTTTCTTACCAATCCAATTTCAACAAGAGCTTTGAACTCAAACTTGAGAAACACCTCATACTTACTTCTAAGAAAATGTATCCAAGAATACCTATAATAATCATCAATGAATGACACATAGTACAAAGACTTGCCAATGGATAGGATATCCATAGGACCAAATATATCATTATGTACCACCTTCAAAATTTCTTTTTCTCTAGTGCTTCCAAAGTTGAACTACACTCTATTTATTTTACCTAGGACATAATGCTCCCAAAAGTCAATACCAACTGAACAATAAACAAGGCCTTCTACCATATCCTTATTCACCAAGGTTTTTAGGTCTTTTTCACTCAAATGACCTAACTATAAATGCCACATTATCCTCGATTAATATGTAGTAACATTAGCACAACCAAATAAAGTTGATACATCCAATAGAGTACTATGTTGCACTATGTTTACAAGCACCGAATTACCTCTAGCTAATCTACACCCTTTTCCATCAAAATTAACATGAACTCCTGCATCAGCCATGTTAAACACAAACACAAGGTTTCTTGCCAAACCTAGTTTATGCAATACAGCTAAGAGTGCTTGTACTCTACCACCCATTAAAGCAACCTTGACCTTTCCTTGACCAACAATATTCAGATGGATTTTATCACTAAGAAACACTTTCCATTCATCACTTTTGTTATACTCAAAGTACCACTCCTTATGTAGCTTCATATGAAAAGAAGGACCTAAATAAATCAACCAGGAATCATCACCAACAATGTTAGTAGACATAAAAGAATCGGTGATATACTCCTCAGTGTCAAAGGACTTACCAGAGAAGTCATCCTTCTTGGATTTACACTCCTTTATGTGACCCTTCTTTCCACAATTCCAACAATTTACCTTAGACTTACCCAAGTATTTAGAGCTAACTTTCTCCTTGGACTTCTTATCTCATGTCTTCTTCTCACCTCTCTTCTCTTTTGATTTGCCTCTTACAACAAGGGCATCAAAAGATTTATCATCCATCAACCTTTTCCTAGTTTCTTCGCTTAAAAAAATGATAATAGCATTTTCCAATTTAAGAGTTATATCATTAATACTTATAGACATTACAAGGTTATCCTATGAATCTGGTAAGGAATAAAGTAACACAATGCATTTGTCCCCTTTATTCATCTCGACTTCTATTAACGTAAGTTGACTTAATATCATATTAAAGTTATTCAAATGATAAATTACACAATCTCTATCCCTCATTTTAAAAGAATATAACTTCTTCCAAAAAATAAGTTTATTAATTAGGCTATTGGACTAGTATAATGTATCTAACTCTTTCATAATGAATTTCTTGTTTGCTCTTGAGACACATTCATTAACACAAAATCTAATAGACATAAGTGGATTATACTTCTAGATTTCCTATCCAATTTTACCTAGTCTTCATTAGACATACCTAAGGGTTTAGCCAAAGAAGATACCACAATCCACTAATCTCTCTCCACCAGAAGATCTTCCATCTTCAATTTCCACAATTTCAAATTTTGACCATTGAATTTGTCAATTTTAGACCATAATGTGCTTGCCATGAATTTAATGTTGTTCTACCTTATCATAAAATCCTTCCAAGATTTTGTTTGATTCCATTTATACACTAACTACAACTTACCAACCATTGTAGAGCTACATCACCACACGCAACCAACCTTGTACTCTAATACCAAATGTTGGGGATTTTAACCCCTATTGCAGAAGATTCACAAATTAAAATGATGAATTCTTAAGATTATGGGTTTAGTTAACAGTCAACAACATGTACCAAATATAAATATCAACACATATGAAAGTAAATGAAATAATATGTATCCACAAGATTACATAAGACACAAATATTTTTACATGGAGAACCCTCACGAAAGAAAACCCACCAAAAAATATGTTCACTCTTGTATTATAATTTAGAATTGACATCAATTCAATACAATAAGGTCTTAAACCTTTTTTAGAGTCTCAATCTACAATATACCCTTCTTCTGCAACCACTCTAGTGTTTACACACCAACAATGTACAAATGTCTTCAATGTCCATACAATGAGTTTAGCACATTCACACAAACTGATACATAGATGTATTCATGGGAAAACCAATCATCCAATTGTCTAACTAACTCATGGAATACCAAGAGTCATGCAACTAGATTCTAATCATACATGATGTCAACATATCGCACTTAAAACCAAGTATGATGTCTCCACATGGATAATCACCTTGTAAACTTTACTAATGCTGGACACTATGAATCAATAGTCACATCCTTTACACTATTGGCATCAGTATATTTTGAGTATAGCCACCACTACCAACTTCATGCTTAAGATAGAAAATACAAACATAACTTCACTTCCAATTGCTTGCAGTGCCTCATGTCATCTTCTAGGACATTAGCCAACCCTCAGATCATGACACATGTTCACCCGTTCTACCACAAGTGCTCCTACATCATTGATAATGTTGTTGCAAACACTAAACTCATATGTAGTCATGAGTTCTTCTAGAGTCGTGACTTCTTCATCTAGATGACTTGTCATTGCTATCATAGAACCATCATATGTGATGTATCGCAAGGCCTATAACATCATTATCATATGTACATTATGTTTTCTATACTTCAAAACCTGAAAACTTGTTGTACTTCACCACATTACATTGCAATGAAGACTACAAATAAACTCTTCCTATAAGGACTCTTTGTAAGTGAATATCACTCAAGTCCCAACATTCTCCCACTTGATATTCAACATAGGAGATATTGCAATATTTAACCCAATAAGTTAACCTCATGCTTGGGAATGGGATTGTAATGTCCCGTTCTAGGTTTTGAACAAAATTCTCTGAATTTCAAATTTCCAACATGAAACCCTAAGACTGATTTTTTATTTCTGATTCAAACAATTATGGACAGCAAACACATATGCATATAAATTTGCTCAAAGTAACATAACAATGATCAACCCTTATGATTGCTTCTTCAATTATTAGCTCTTTCAACAATATATGACACCAAGATGCAAAATATAGAAGAAACAAATATGATTTTCTGAGTTAACAATCTACTGCTACAAAATTTGCACTATAGAGAATGCAATTACATCAAGTTTGTGGATCCAATGAGACCATACAATCATGTACCAGTGACTGAAACAATCCAAATCTGAATGTCACTTAGTACATACCAAGTGATGTAGCCAACAAATGAACGGACCTCTCACACCATTCGGGTTTCAATGTTGATGATGATAGATATCAGAATGTGTGATGCCAATTCTGGTTGATGATGTAGAAGGTGGCTAAGTGTCTTCACGAATGGTAGAATGTTGAGTACAATGTAAACCAATGCTGCCTTACCTTCCTATTACTGGTCGCTTCCCTGCAATGTTGAATGTTTGGCAAAGTGATGATGGTCTAAGACTCCAATCTGCTGTCTAAGGATCTTCCAACATCTTCGTCTTCCTTGACATTCAAATGAGATTACAATGACCAAAAATGCAGGTCAAACTCCTCAAACATGAAATCGCTGCACTCAACAATGATCGGGGACTAGGGTGAGGCTACTCCAAATTACTGACGCAGGCCTGAGGAAAATCTGATGCAACGACTTCCTTATTGCAATGGGTTCTAATCTGGTTTTATCTTCCAATAATGGTGCTCCAAGTTGCTAATGAATCTTCAACAATATCTGTCTGTAGATCGGCATCAAGGGGTCTTCAATGTCTTCAATGATTATGTCAAATATCCTCAATAATGAAACTCAAATCTGCAAGATGTCTTCAACAACTCTGCTTCGAATATCCTTCGAAATCCTCCAACAACTCTCCAATGAAGTGCAATTAGACTTCCGTCATGAAGCTTCCACAAGTTGAACTAGGTTTTCGTCCAAATCAACTAATATTCGCAAGGGTTTTCATCCTTGGAATAGTGCAACAAAGTTGCGGATCCACAAAGGGTTAAAGATTTTCTAATAATCCTCCAATGATCCTCAATACTTGCTTTATACATGTTTTCTCTTTCATCTCTTTAGCTGGCCGACCTCCACCTCCTTATTCGTATTGGCGCCCAAAATTGATTTTAAATTCCTTTTATTTTTCATCTTCAAGGCAGCCGACCTCCCTCAGGCCGACTTCTTTAAAATCTTGGCGCTTAAATCTGCTTTGAATTATAATAGATTCCCACAATAAGGCCGACCTAGAGACATTGGCCGACCATCTTCAAAGATTGATGCCTAATATTTGAATTTCTTTTATTAAAAGAGGCCGACCAAAAAAATTCTTCAATAAGGTCGACCTTAACAAGTCTTAGAGCCAAAGATTGATTTGAATTCATTCTAGGCCAACCTCAGGAACATGATTTTATTTTAACTACTTTCCTAAGCTGACCAAAACATAGATAATTTTCAATGCAAATTTCAAATTGAAGATTTGAAATCCTTTTTCCTCAGTTACCTTTTCCAAGAATGGTCACTCTGAAAATGGGGACATTACAGTCCTCTCTTCTTGAGATTGCTTGTCCTCAAGCAATGACAAACCTGCATCCTGCAACATACCGTCAAATGACAAGTATCTCCACCCAATCAAATGTCTTGTGATCACACAAAACTTTAACCTGTGGCCACAATTCCTAAGAAGAATATGAAGAATGCAATGCGAAGTGAGTTCCAGCGGTGAAAGCCATACACACCCGAACTCGACTCGGCCCCATTCTCCAAAGAATGCAATGCTATCAACCACAAGCACCAAAATCTCCAAATCTCCAGAAGCTCCATCCTCAGTGAGTGCTAATTCCAACAAAGACCAAACACCATGCTAAACCCAAGCCCTGAAGGAAACCATGCCTGTCAATAGGTGCTAAAGAATGTGAACTCTGAAACACAACCACAAGTCTCCAAACATCTGCTACACCACTCTATCAAAATTATCATCAACACTCCATGAGTTGTGCAGTAACTCATCAAGATCCCAATGAAGTGATGTGCCAAGCATGCCACCACTTGGATCCCAAATCACCATGTCATTACATACAACAAACATGTAGAGATGAAAGCAACTTAAAGTGCTAGCAATACCAAACCAATCTCCAATTCCTATAGATCACCCATGTATGTGAAGAGTACCCAACATAGGTACAAGAAAGTGTATAACCACTCCTCCTAGGTTCTTGATGTAGAACAGGACAACAACCTCATGACTGAAAATCAAACCTACGTGGATGCCAATAAAACTGCCAAAATCATAAGATGATAGAGTATCAACCCTATACCATTCTCCAATGATGAGGAGAAGATGCAACTCTCTTCGAAACTCTTGAACAACCATTGTCCCCCAAGAATCATGAAAGAAATCCATGTTCCATGAAGTAGAATAACCAACTCCTATCAAAGTATGAAGCAGTACTCCATAAGCTATGGCTAGAACATCAATGCCATCATGCTCACTTCAAAACCCTACACCACAGTCCAGCTGCAACACAAAAATTAGTGACTCAAATTCAATTGTCATCGCAATGCTTCCAAACCTAATGTCATAGTTCTACTACAATTCCATTCTCCCAAGTGCATGTCAACAAAAGGCAAGTGTCATCATCTGAAGTAAGGCAGTTGCAAACTCTACCAAAAAGTCATCAAAAAGATGAGACTCATCACAATCAAACTCTCCAAGTGCTCCATGGATGATCAAGAACCAAACCAAATCCATATCTCTATCTGCACTAGTAGCTGACAACATTCTTCCAAGAATTATCAACACAGAAGAACTCCAAAATTTGCTCAAAATCTCCCTCCAATCCACTTGTATGAATTCAAGTGAACTCATGAGATGATTGAAACAAAGATAACAATCGTGTTACATCCCCAACTTATGATTTAGCCTAATCTTACTTTTATGTGGTAAACAGGAAGATTAATCTTAGATTAAGGGTGATGCCGCAATAATGGGTTACACTTTCTAAGACATCCTGTTTTTTCTGAAATCACATATTTTTAGAAAATATAATGAATTAAGCCAAGTTGAAAGGTTCCATTTAAAGGATTTTAATTGAAAAGGGTTTGATTCAAACCCCCTTGGATAGAACCCTGCTAGTTTTAAACCATACCTATAATGGAGTCTCCTCTACACCTATCAAAATGCAAGTATGTGGTCCTTATTATAAGCTTCCCAAAAAATATAATTTTAAATATATTTAATTTGATTATTATATTTATTTTTTATTTCTTGTGAATGTAGGTTTTTCATTGAACATCAAGTTCTCTGTTCTACACACATAGAAAATTAATAACCTAGTGAAAAAAAATCTAAAAATTATCTATGCCCTAGGTATGATGTCCTTGTTTCAACCAAAAAAAAAGAATTTCGATACATACAGAAAAAGTTATGTTTTACGGAATATGCCTATGTCTAAATTATAATCGGTTTGACTTCAAAACTTAATTAAAAAAATATTCAACAAAACATTATAAAACCAAATGCATGCCCTATATATCAGTGTTACCAATCTAAATTCAAAAGAATTAGAATTTTATCCTTTGTAGAAAAAAAGTTATGTGCTACAGAATACACGTCACTTTAAAAAAATGTTGTTTGCTATTAAAAACTAGTTATCAAAGAAGACGCAAAAAAATTTACAATTAACTCCAAATTTTAAAAAATATATATTTTTAGAATCTAAAAACAAAATCTCACAAATCACTAGTTCACATCATCTTCAAATTCCTAACGGTTTAGCGGCTATAGGTGTCAGAAAGTGAATATTTATTTCAAAATGTTGATTTCAATGTCAAGTTTGGCCAAAAAGTGTAACCTATTATTGTGGGATGACCTTAATGATTTGATGTTTGTGGAAAATATCAAATAGAATCATTGATTACATAGATATCGAATTATGTTCTATTAAGCATGAGATTATTTATTGTTAAGTTTATTTTAATCATATTGTTTTATGAATCAAACGATGATACACTAATCATTGTTATATGGTTGTGAGTGTATAATCAGAAAAATAATCTCCCTCCAAAGATGGAAGGAGAGTATCACTTGGGAGGAGGAGATAGATGTTGTGAAAAAAGGTCAGGTTGCCATTTGAGTATCGAAATTATTCTTCATGAACCAACGACCATTAGGGTAAGTATTGGTCTTGTTTCCTTGTTTGAGTTGAACTTCGTTGGACTATAGAAGTCATGTCATTTTACGTTTTCTCAACACCACTTAAGTCGATTGACTTCATGATGTTCTTAGAACATTAGTTTATTCTAGTGAGTGTTGTCGGTGTCAAAGATTTCCTATGTTATTGCTTTATATTATATTAAGTTTTGTTATCAACGTTAATTATTTCCTTAACGTCTAAATAGCGAGGTGGGGGAGTGAGTCTCAACCCCAAGTTGCATATTAATATCATCACTAATGTGATTGATGATGTCATCTTGATGATATTTTGAATATCTTAATATCCTTATAATATCATAGAGATCCCCATAATATATTTGAAGTTATAAATGATATCCACTTAATATGGAATCAAATTTTGTTAAGTTGATGAGTGTTATGTAGTCATGGGAATGTGCCATAATCCATGAAGAGTGGAAGAGTGGATGGCTCTACAATGTCAACACTGCATGTGTTGTGCCTTGCGAAGAGCTGCGAAGGAAGTAGGGATTGGAGTGGATTGTTATCCACTAATGAAAGAGTATAACGGTCTTACTCATGCAAAACCTCATGGAAGAGGTAGTGTAAGGCATTATTAGAAGAAAAGGGATACGAAAGAAAGGCTCTCGCGAAAGGAGAGGGAAGAACACAGTGAGGTTTGTGGAAGACCAGTTGACGGTTTATTCCTAAGGGTTCTACGATGAACTCAAGCTTTATTAGGTATCTGTGTCTTACATGTAAAACTTTTATTAGTGTTAAATGATACTTCTAAGTGTTAATGGATGTGATAGTTCTTATGTCACTCTTACTTTAAACTATTTTTAATAGGTCGTAAGGCTGATAGTTATTTCACACTGTTGTAGCAGTAGAAGTTTATCATACCAGGTCGTAAGGCTGATAGTTATATCACACTGCTATACAGCAATAGAAGTTTATCATACTAGGCTATAAGGCCAATAGCTATCTTGCACTACTATAGTAGTTGCAAGTATCTTTACCAGGTTGTAAGGTCGATAGTTATCATTCAAGGCTACAGTAGTATAAACTATCTCTATTGGGTTGAAGATTGATAGCAAGCTATGCACTGTTGTAACAGGCTAGCTAAATAACCAGTTGGGCCGCAAGGCCGAGGGAAAATAATGACTACTATGATGATTCTTTCAAAGGCCACGATGTCGACCAAGGTGATATACAATTAATATGTGTGGATACACTTGGAGGCCACGAAGTTGGCTAATGTGTTTTAGCCTAAGCTATTAAAAACACTTGATATTGTGTTCTAGCTTGTGTCATAACATATTGTTATTGTCTATGATTGTGTTGTAGCACGCTATGGAATAATTACTACCTACATTTAATCATAACCTTATGTAAATATCTCAGGTCTGGAAACCTCTGTTGATAAGATATTAATATGTGAGTCCCATATAAAGGACTACATTAAATGTGGTTTAGAGGAAACCCATCTCTACAAGATACTTTTTTGATATGGTTGAGAAAGAATAGTTTGGAAATAGAAACCTTTGTTATTATGTTGCACAACCCAAATACTTATAGACCGGGATTGGATAAAGAGTTGATTTATCAATTAAGTGTGTATTATTTGAATATTTATTTGACTTATAATGGTAATGTTTTGGAAAAGGGATGTTGGGTGAAATAACCCTCTTGAACACCTAGACTTTTATAGTTCATTATTGATGTTATCAAATAAAATGGAAAGATGTTATATCCATTGTTGATTTGTCAAGAACTCTGTTATAAGATGGTCATAGAACCATGGACTGAAAAAGGTCTTAATCACTAAAACCATGAATCTTTGAATTCTTTTAAGACTAAAGAGAGGGAATAGAGTGGCATGGAGTCACATGTTACTTGTTTCATAGGCAACATGACAAATATTGAATGCACTCCTAGGATAGGAGTCAAAAGTCCAAGTTAGATGGACTAATGGGGATTTGAACCTATTCATACTATGACCTATAGGGGTCAAACCGTGAACAATGTAGGATGAAACAACTTCTAAGTTGAGTCAAAGTGTGTGAACATTTGACTACTTTCATTGTGAAACGTTATTTATATAAATAATGCATTTGTCTCTACATGCATTAGTCAGTTCATTGTGCTCTAGATGGCATAATGCTTCCAATAGCGTCATACATAGTTAGAGTGGATTTATAGTTGTATGACTGTGAAGTATTATGAAGGACACAACACTAGATACTCAAATGGAAAACCTAATGCTTCCTTATATCTATACCCTCCATGAAGGGTAGGACCGCTTCCATGAAGGAAGTTGTATGGGGAACCGCCAGTCTATGGTTGGAGGAAAAGCACTCGGGTGATGCTCTCCTTCCCAAGCAGAAGACATGCCGAGGCTTATGAAGACATATGTCAAAGTTCCAGTTACAGTGCTTACCTTTATATGACTTGTTTGTCAAACTTATATGTAACTTATCATTGATGTTATGAGCAAAACATTGTAAATGTATAGTGAAAGCAAATTACTATTATGATATCTTGGAAATGTTGTAAATCTATGTTTTGAAATGTATAGAAAAGATATGCATATTAATTTGATTTATTTGATATTTGATTATTACTTGATTAATTCTGATTATGCTAATCATGACTTTAGACTTAATGGTAATTAAGTTGGTTAATTTTTGGTTTAACAAGAGTTGGCTTATTACAAATAGCATTATCATAGCTCCATGGTATGCTCCTTCCATCATCATTAGTCACCAATAACCTATAAAGATGATTCTTTGCATAGATACTTATCCCAAAAGAAACTCTACCATATTGATGTTGCGGTACTCTGATCCTCATGTGAACTTCAATTAGAGTGTATATGATGATGCTTGAAAATTCAACATCAATAATCTATATCCCATCAAACATAACACCAAAATAGTACACCTCTCCTTGTGGTAATCCCACAAAGTCAAACATCAAACCATGATGATCCAATCTAATCTGGTTCACTGCAGGAAACAATCCATCAACATGTTCCACCTCATAGTTACACACCATAGCTAAATCATGCACATCTCTTGTATTATCAAAGTCAAGAGGTACTCCACCATCCAACTCAAAGAGTGGATTATCAAAAGTTGTTTCAAGATCTATCTTGAATAATGGGTTATCAACAATCTGAATGGTGTCATTATCCTCATGCTCAATCCAATCTTCCTACTGATCTAAACTTCCACATTCTGATCTCCTGAAAATATGTGCTAGATCAAACTCCTCTTGAATGTTGTCAATCTCTCCAATCACCTGTTTGATTTCTTCGATCAATTCCTCATTCTCTTCCTTCATGGATTGTTCAGCTACATAAAGTTGATTTTCTACATCTTCAAGAGCCATCTGCGTATTTTCCAAAGCCTCCTTAGTGTGCTAAAGCTCTAAGGTGAGCTTATTAACTACATCCTCATTTCTTTTCCAAGCATTAGCATACACTCCAACAATCTTGAAGATAAGGTCCCTATCTGAAAGTAATTGCAAGAAATTTGATTTCATTGGTACCACTGCTTCTTTGATTAGCTATAAACATGTAAGAGAAATTTCACCATCCATGCCTTTCTGTCTTCTCTCAATTTGATCCTTCTAGTAGAGATCTTCAATGATCTTGTGAGTGTCATAAAAATGTACTAGGGTTGCAACAATCATGTCCTCTATAATTTTCAGTGGTTCCTTCAAACTACTAGTCTCTAGATCATCATCTTGAAATGCTTTTTCTGATAGTTCCACAAAAGCATGTTCTTCCCAATCAGCTTCCTCCATGGCCTCTTCTTCATGATACCCATGTGTAAAGACTAGACCATCATACTCCATCAAAGGGTCACCACCATAGTAGTAGTTAGAATCTTCTACATCATGTCCTTCTACAATGTCTTATCTAGAAAGAGTGTTCACCATTGTATCCTCCTTAACCACCAATTGATCCTGTGTCTTGCAATGTAAAATCAATCCTATTTACTTCACTTTATTCACCACATACTGAATCCTCTGAACTATTCACATAGGTATGAGCAACATCCCACTCAAGGACACCCAAACCACAATGATGTAAAGGTGATGAAACAATGTTGGACTCAATCAGCGAAACATCACAAGAACTCAAATCTTCATGTAGATGATCTATCTTGGTCGGTCTAACAAACTTCATGGTGATATCTTCCTCAGTATTCAAGTGCTCTTCACTTGTAGTCTTGATAGATAAATCTTCTTCAACCTTGTAGTCACATTGAAATGTCATGTGCTCCTCACTTGTGGCTTCAATAGGTAACTCTTCTTCAATTGTGTCACTATCTACTTTAGGGCTACATGTTACTTGATGATTGTCCTCCTCATGCAATTTACAATCAAGTGGTTCTTCTTCATCCAAATGTTCTGCTATGAACTCCTCTTCATCCATCAGCTCCTCATTAACCAAGAAAGGTCTCGACTTCTTTTTACACTGAACAATCACTGTTCTAGCTAAGTCCCTTTTGACATGATAATCCTTCTTCCTAGTAGCCATAAGAATAGATAGTTCTAAGTAATTGTGGCACAAAATCACTCTCATCGATAGTCAAAGTCATGATGGCGTGCATGAATGCAATAACATCATCAACATGTTATTTTCTGACCACATAAAATAAATGGAGAAACGTTATGTTGATCAATTTATTCAAAATCTCAAATCCAACATGAGAGTATGTAATCTGACTTTTGCAAAAGTTTCAAGTATAGAAATCCTTCTAAGAAAGTGAGAACATGTGATGTCATCAAGACCCTAGAAACTATCCACCATCAGCTGAATTACCTCTTTCAATGTTTTATCACTATAAGGAGCTTCAAGTGCTGAAATCCTCATGATTTTTCTCAAACATGAAGTGACAAGAAGTCTCACATTCTTATCATTGTGTCTTAACAACCTTTGCTTACCCAAAGAAGATATTACAGGAGTCAAGGTTGTTCGCATTTCCTTAGAAGATGACTGATCCAACATGTGAAGACATCCCTCTACTTCCTCCAAAGTGCTGAGAAGTGCATCTTTTGACTGGGATAGATTTTCAAGTCTACTACCTGATCTATGAAGCTTTTGTCTCACAAATTCTTCACTTATAGATGTGGATGAACCAATATAGTGCCTAGATTGTCTTGAAGGGAAACCTTCACCTTTAATTCTAGGCCTTGATGTATCCTTTCTATGCTCCATATACAAATTGAAGTTTATACATTCTTTGATGTTGCTCAAAAGTGCATCATGCTCATCACATATGGTATCCAACTCATCCGCTAATAAAGACACAACCTTGGAACCCATGATTCATAACTCCCAAGTAGGTCAATCTTTTTACACATATCATGCCCGATAAGACTGAGTCAAATCTCAACCCAATGTAGGTGGATCTAACTTCAAATCTTATGTTTAAGAATTCTATTGGAATAAGCTTTGACTTTTGTCAATACCCAAATACCCTCCAAGCTGGCAAGATCCAAGCTCTGATGCCACTGTAATGTCCCATTCTAGGTTTTGAACAAAATTTTGTGAATTTCAAATTTCCAACATGAAACCCTAGGACTGATTTCTGATTTTTTATTCAAACAATTATAGACAGTGAACACATATGCATACAAATTTTCTCAAAGTAACATAGCAATGATGAACCCTTATGATGATGGATTCAATCATTAGCTCTTTCAACAATATATGACACCACGAGGCAAAATATAGAAGAAACAAATATGATTTTCTGAGTTAACAATCTATTACTACAAAATTTGCACTATAGAGAATGTAATTACATCAAGTTTGTGGATCCAATGAGACCATACAATCATATACCAGTGACTAAAATAATTCAAATCTGAATGTCAATTAGTACATACCAAGTGATGTAGCCAACAAATGAACAAACCTCTCACACCATTCGGTCTTCATTATTGATGATGATAGATATCACAATGTGTGATGCCAATGTTGGTCATTGATGTAGAAGGTGGCTAAGTGCCTTCAAAGAATTGTAGAATGTTGAATACAATGTCAACCAATGTTGCCTTACCTTCCTATTACTAGTTGCTTCCCTGCAATATTGAATATTTGTTAAAGAGGTAATGGTATAAGACTCCAATATGATATCTAAGGATCTGCCGGCATGTTCGTCTTCCTTGACATTGCCAAATGAGATTACAATGACCAAAAATGTAGGCCGAACTTCTCAAACATGAAATTGCTGCCATCAACAATGATTTAATTACTCCACAATGGGTAGCAACTAGAGTGAGGCTGCTCCAAATTATTGATGTAGGCCTGAGGCAAATCTAATACAATGACTTCCTTATTGCAATGGGTTCTAATTTGGTTTTATCTTCCAACAATGGTGCTCCAAGTTGCTAATGAATCTTCAACAATATCTCTCTATAGATCGGCATCAAGGGTCTTCAATGTCTTCAATGATGATGTCAAATATCCTCAATAATGAAACTCAAATCTACAAGATGTCTTCAACAACTCTTCTCTGAATATCCTTCGAAATCCTCCAACAACTCTCCAATGAAGTGCAATTAGACTTCTGTCATGAAGCCTCCACAAGTTGAGCTAGGTTTTCATCCAACTCAACTAATATTCGCAAGGGTTTTCGTCCTTGGAATAGTGCAACATAGTTGTAGATCCACAAAGGGTTAAAATTATAGATAAACTATATTTTCTAATAATCCTCCAATGATCCTCAATACTTTCTTTATACATGTTTGAACTCTTTCATCTCTTTAGATGGCCAACCTCCTTCCTTATTTGTATTGGTGATCAAAATTGATTTTAAATTCCTTTTATTTTTCCTCTTCACGGTAGCCGGCCTCCCTCAGGCCAACTTATTTCAAATCTTGGCGCTTAAATCTACTTTGAATTATAATAGATTCTCACAATAAGGCCGACTTGGGCCGACCTAGAGACATTGGCCAACCATCTTCAAAGATTGGTGCTTAATATTTGAATTTATTTTATTAAAAGAGGCCATCCAAGGAGTTTCTTCAATAAGGCTAACCTTAACAAGTCTTATCTCTAAAGATTGATATGAATTCATTCTAGGCCAACCTCAGGAACATGATTTTATTTTAACTACTTTCCTAATTTGACCAAAACATAGATAATTTTCGATGCAAATTTCAAATTCAAGATTTGAAATCCTTCTTCCTCAGTTACCTTTTCCAATAATGATCACTCTAAAATGGGGACATTACAGGGATAACCTCATCTTATTCCTAGACCGCATGAAAATCATAGTACTTATAGGTTTTGTCAAAATATATATAATGTTCACCTAAGTACCAGTTTTCTCGATCTGGAATTTCCTATTCTCAACCATCTCCCTCACAAAATGATATTTCACATCAATGTGTTTTGTTCTTGCATTATAAACATGATTCTTAGCCAAATAAATTACACTTGTGAATCATATTTCAACATTGTTTTACTCTTAAAACCAATATTGTTACCTAACCTCTTCAAACACACTGCTTCCTTACAAGAATTTGTTGCAGCCATATATTCTACTTTAGTAGTTAATAAGGCAACCATTTTTTCCCTCTTCCCCATCCAACTCACTGATCCTCTAAACAAAATTAACACATACCTACTTGTAGACCTCTAGTTGTCAAGATTTCCAACCCAATCTAAATCAACAAACCCCTATACACTCAACACTACCCATATCATTAGTACCATGATAAACTAAGAAATTATCTAGAGTTCCCTTCAAGTACCTAAACACTCTTTTCACATGTGTCCAATATTTTTTACCTGTACACGCCATGAACTTAATTAGAACTCCCACTTTTTGGGCAATGTTTGGTCTTGTGCATACAATCACATATAATATACTTCCTACTACACCTACATAAGGAACCTTCCTTATGTCCTCCAAATTATCCACAGATTAAGGACATTGCTCCATACTCAACTTTGTGTCAACTAGTAGAGGAGAACTTACCAATTTATTGTCCTGCATTCCAAACCTTTGCAATACTATCCCAAGATACTTCCTCTAATATAGTCATAGTTCTTTTACTCTTATCTTTGTATATCTCCATATTGAGAATGTATCTAGTAGATCCTAAGTCTTTCATATCAAACTCACTAGACAACTGAGTTTTAAGCTCTTGAATTAATGCTTTATTGTCTCCAATGATAAGCATATCATCAACATATAAAATAATAATTAGAATATGATCATTTTCCTTTTTAAAATATACACAATGATCAACATCACTTCTTCTAAAACCCAATTCTAGCATGTGTGTCAAACTTTTGGTTTCATATTTGTGGGGACTACCTTAACCCATACAAAGACCTATTTAGCTTACAAACCATATTCTCTTTACCTTTCATCTTATATCCTTTAGTTTGTTCCATGAAAATTTTCTCCTTTAAGTCTCCATACAAGAATGTTGTCTTGACATCCATTTGCTCAATTTCCAAATCAAGTGTCATAGAAATTGATAACAACATTCTAATGGAACTCAACTTTAAAATAGGAGAAAAGATCTCACCAGAATCTATTCCCTCAACTTGAGAATAACCGTTTTCCCCCAATCATGCCTTGTACCACTCAAGTGAGCCATCTACTCTGAACTTCTCAAACACCCACTTGCAGCCAATAGTTTTCCTATCCTTAATTAGATCAACCAAATTCCAAGTCTTACACTACATCAATGCCATCATCTCCTCATCCATGACATTCTTCCAAGACTTTCTCTCTTTGGAAGTGAGATCATCTTCCACAAAACTTGGTTCATTATTAGTACAAGTTAAACTAAAAATAACAAAAATCTGATTGACTATACCTTTCGAGTGATTTTTGCTACCTTGTAGACCTTCTCATAATTACTAGTGAAGAATTTCCTATTGCATCTACACTCTATTCTTCTTCAAAGATAACAAAAAATGTGCTAAACTCTTCTTCTCCCAAATTGTCATATCTACTATCTTGTTCAGTTTTAGACGCATCTTGTTACTCTACCTTTATCTCAAAATACATCTTCTCTCTTTTATTCACCTTTGATTATTTAATTTTGGGCACTACACCAAGTTCATTGAATGTAACATCCCTTAAGTTGATAACTTCCAAGGTTTTCAAATTCAAAAGCTTGTATCCTTTGACATTTTCTCCATAATCGATGAAAATACACCTTTTAGCTTTGGGATCCAACTTGGACCACCACTTCTTAGGCACTTGATCAAATGCCTAAGCTAAATACCTACAAGTGTGTCACCACTATTTTGTTCCAGTCCACACTTCATATGACATCTTGTTTTTTTAGCACTGAAGTAAGAGACTTATTCTTCAAGTAGTATGTGGTGCTCACCGCCTTCACTAAAAACTCGTCTTAGGCCTACACTACTCAACATACTCCTAGATTGATCAAGCAAATTTTGTTCAACTCTTCTTCCACCCCATTTTATTTTTGATTAAATTAATATGGGAAGGGTCCAAACCCATAACAACATCTCCCACGAAGGCTACAAGACGAGTCTCATGAGAGGAGAGATTAAGGACACCAACAAAAATTGAAAACTAAATTTAGAAACAAACATAATGACCATCCAAAAAGAGCCAAGCCATCTTAGATGCAGCCATAAACCAGAAAACACACATTATAAATTAGCCATTTTCTTAAGGCCACTTATGGCATGCTATTCTTTATTGAGAAAATGAAGCTTGTCCTCAAAGGAGATCTCCTTAGGCTTGTTGTATTCAACTATAGCTTTACCTTTTTATTCATTTCTTTTAGCCCATGTCCTGTTGGCTGACCTTGCCTAGGGAGTAGGATTCTTACCTTCCTAATGTTTGGCTTTCCTTTTCTCGATCTCAAATTGGAAAACTAGTATGATGGTAGAAGAATTCTTCATGATTTCTCTTCTAAACTAGACAATCTCCTCCATGTTCTTCAAAATGTTATCCTGAATCTTCTTCATGGATTCAACCTCTTTGTCTAAGGTTTTGCATTTGTCGAACATAGCTAAGAACTTTTCAATTTCATTCCATTTCTCATCTTCAATTTGTTCTTCATTCCAAGTAGATGTTTCCTAAAAATCCAAGATTTCCAGGTGGTGGATTTTGAGTTTAGTAGTCTTCAGCATGGCTAACTACCATTTAAGAATATTATTTTACAGGATCATTCCCTCTTGGATATTATTCATATTTTCTTCCATTCTGCTGCAAGAGTTACACTGGGGGTTCCCTTTCATAAACTGAATGTAAGTCAAATTTTGCAACAAACCTTCCAGAGTAGGAGAAGAATGCCCAACTAGAGGGTAATTGTTGGCAAGAGACACTATATGGATTCATGGTTGTTGTCATTGATGGCAACAAAGGTCATCCCACATATCCGCAAGTCATGATGTGTCTCTACCGGAAGCCAGAATAAAGAATGTTGTGGTCCGGTGAAGAAGAACAGAGCATGTGGCAAGGTCCGACAGATTGGTCCGGATCTCTCAGAGGAAGTGTCTTGGTGCAGTGCGGATTTGGGGAAGTCAAGAGGACTACCTTGAGTGGTATATTCCAAGGATTTAGCCTCCGGTGATGGACAAGGAAAAAGATATGAATGGTTGAGTACCGGATTCCTGAGAGACAGTGAAAACAGAGGAAGAACTGACTGGCAGAGTATCAGACTGCTTTCCGGATGTGTTACTGTTGATGACAGAGATTGTGAAGGCATGAATCATGTTTGGCCGACATAATTAATGATATCTACAAGTATATGCTGATCCGCATTGCTTGGTGAGGAAGGATTCAGCCGACAGAACAAGAGTTTGTAAGAAACTAGACTGTTCCGGATGCCGACTAGAAAGGTGATGAAATTACTTGTGCGGATATATATAGAGGATGGATTTAGTTGTGAAGTGAGTGTTGATGAAAAAGGTATATGCGAATAAGTCCAGAATAGAGCAGAGGTAGCAAAAAGGATCCGGTATGTGAAAGATAGCAGAATAAAGAACAGAGGAAAGATGAAGTGCAGCAGATCAGTGTACTGAGCCTAACCGGAACTGAACTCCAGCATATGTAGATGCTTCAAATCAGTTCAAGACTGTGATTCTTATCACTTTGTAGACAGTGTGTCTTCTTGTAGGCAGTGGGCCTCTTGTGAGCAGTGTGCTCGGGCAGTGAGCCCTAATTGGCAAGTGCCATTTTTTGTAATTTCCTATTCTTCTAATAGAGAATAATTTTTGGGTTAATCACCCCGTGGTTTTCTCCCTTAACAGGGTTTCCACGTCAAAAATACTGTGTCATGTGTTTCTTATTTCATGATTAATGTTTTTGTGTTTGATTCTATGCTGCATCAATTAAAAAGAAACTTCAATAAGGGAAATAATTAGGATAACTGATTCACCCCCCCCTCTCAGTTATCAACAATTGGTATCAGAGCTAGGTTCCTCCTAATAGAGCCTAACAGCTTGGGGAAGATCTGGGATTTCAAATGGATGCATATGGTTTAAGGGAGCAACTCAAGACTGCTCTTGAGGATCTTGAACAGTCAAATTCTGAAGTCAGTGAATTAAAGGAAAGACTCAAACAGGCTGATGAATTCATGAGAGAATTAAAAGACAAATTAAGTCTCTCTATGAAAAAGAGAAAGGAGCTGCTTCAACAGTTGGCAAGACAAAGTGAAGAAAGCAATACAAATGAAGAATTGACTGAGCAAACCAAGTTATGTGAAAAGTTATCAAAAGAAGTCATTATGTTAAGACATGAAATGGAATCAGGAACTATAAAGTTTACTCAAGAGATTGAAGAAAAAAGAAAGGCTGAAGACAATCTAAGACAATCTCTTAAAGAAAAATCAGAAGAATGCCACCAGATGGACAGGATTATCAGACATCTTGAATCTGATCTTGAAGATGCCAAAGATAATGAAGGAAAACTTGAGGATCAAATTGCCTCTCTCAAAAGAGACCTTCAAACAGCAAATGAATATAAAGAGAAATTCAAGATAAGTTCTGCTCAACTTGAAGTTCTTCTTGGAAGTCAAAAGAGGACAGATGACAAGTATGGTTTGGGATATGAGAAAGGAGAAAGCTCCGGATCCGGTCAGAAGAATCTTGGATCAGAAAATCCAAGGAGCAGGCCTAGAAGACCTCCGGTAAGACAGCCAAATGCTCAAAGATATCCATCCTTCAATGGATACTGCCACAGCTGCAACCACTTTGGTCACAAAGCTAATCAGTGCAGAATGAGAATGAATCAGATTAATTCATCCTTCTCCGGACAGTGCTTCAACTGCAAAAGGTATGGACACAAATCCCATGAATGCAGAATTATGCAAGTAAACAAATCATTCAAAGGTAGATGCTTCACATGCAATAGAGTAGGTCATATGGCTAATCAATGCAGATCAAGAGGATATCAGTCAAATATGCAAAGAAATGTTATTTGCCAAATCTGCAATAGGTCCGGTCATAATGCTAAAGTCTGCAGAAACAAGAATCAGGACAAAAGAGGTCCGGTGTATAATCAGAATCAAGACAAGGGTAAACAAAAGATGAATGCGGATGAGGTTAGGAATCAGATGAGCAAGATTTGGGTGAAGAAAAGTTCAGAGAATGTAGAGGTTGGATCCGCACCAGACTCTGGTGCTGATATCTCTTCCGGAAATTAAAAAGTGAGCTCAGGCTCAGGGGGAGACTCAAAGAAAATCTTGTTCCCCCAGCCAAACAAGTGGTGCCGGATGTGGCACAAGATGCGGATCAAAGGGTTTGTAGATATGAGTCTTGAGATACTTCAGTCAAGTTTTCAGAGGTCCGCATGGAGTTATGAAGAAGTTGTGATCGATCAAATAAGACCTGTTCAGGGAGATGCTCCGGTATGATAAAGGATTACAAAAAGGTCCGGAAAGATCCAGAAATGCACTATCTTGTTCTGCGGATTGGACAGAGTGTTTGGGATGTTCTTGTAATATGTTACCTCGATTTATTCATGATTGAAAGATCCGGATGATATCCACAGATCAGGACTAATCCGGGATACTCCAAACTATCCAGACAAGGCAAACCGGAATGATGTAGGTGAAGCATTTATTGCAGACAGATATTAGGGTTCGCGGAGCAATTTAAGGGATTTCTCAAAGGTCATTTGCTCATTCTGCACTCGAGAAGAAGCGAAAAGTGGAGCTCTGCAACAAGGTTCATCAAGCACACCAAGGATCTCCTGCCGAAGTTATTGCATAAAGAAATCAATCCAACCACTCCGTGCAAACCGAAGGCGCATAAGGTATTCTCCGTTTTTCATTACCTCACTGCAAATCTTTGAAGAATGGCTACTCCAAACATAGTTAAGATCTCTGATAGACCTCGCCCCTCATTCAAGAAACATCCCTACAAATCATTGGAGGTAGATCCACTAGGAGCCTTCTCTAGTGTTCCTCACGGAGTTTTACATACCGAAGACATTAGGGTTTACATACATGCAAGCATTGAGGAATTTGGGGAATTCAAATTAAGAGACCTCTATCACAAGCAGCTGATAGACAATGCTTTTGAGCTTAAACCAGAGTATAAGGATATCCAGAAGAAACAATTTGAGCAATTTATTCATTTCCCCTGCTTTGAAGAAGATGAATGGGTCCGGTATGTACTGAGCAGGATGCATGACAACTTTCTATGGCTAGATAGACCCTGCAAGATCACAAAAGAGGCAATTAGAGCAGTAACTGGTCTATACTCTTCCGGAGGGGTACCTATCCTCAAATCTGTCAAGAACAACATTGTAACTGAGGCCACCGGATCAAAATTTGATAAGAGGGCAATGACCATTGAAGATATTTCGGATCCGGATATCAAATATGCATCAATGATAATAGGATACAAGATCTATCACTCCAGCAGGGAGAATTCTGTATCCGGAACTGCAGTATACACTGCCTATGAAATGCTAAGAAAGAATGCAGAATATGATCTCTGCGAACTACTGCTAAGCCAATTAATGGAAAATATACAGAAAATCAAGAAGGATAAGAAGAATTCCTTTAAGTATGGTACTCTTATTGTATGTCTATTCTTCTACTTCATGAATGAGCTACCCGGAACAAGTGGATGGGTATGGCAGAATGACAAACCTGTTGCAGTCCAGATAAGAGACTATTTGCATGGACTTGGGGATGCAAAAGCGAGAAATTCAGCTCTATGGGGATACTTTAAAAACTTTCAGAGCATGATGCAAGCAAGAGAGAGAATTCCCCAGTCTCTTGTTGAAAAATACAAAGACTCAGTGTGCTTTATGGTTGACACTGATCAGTGCCTAATGGAGGCAGTGGAGCCAAGGACTGTCTGGATCATGCCCATGGGGTATGAAGTGGATGAACAGATAGTGGAGCTGCATGTTCAACACATGCTAAGTCAGCCTAAAGATCCTAAGGCAGAAAGGTTTGGAACCTTTGAGGAGCTGAGTGTAAAAATACATGTAGAACTCAGGGAACCTGAGATTAAAAGAAAGGTGAGAAAAGAAGTAGAGCACATTGCTCAAGGCCTAGGCATCTCAAAAGAGGCACTTGATGCCAGCCGGGAAAAGAGGAGGAAGGCTGAGGAAGAAGAGAAAAGTAAAGAAAGTGCTCCGGTTGAAGCTCCCACCCGGACCAGATCATCAAAGAGATCTGCACCTCCCACAACCAAAAGTTCAAAACCGGAAGTTCAGGCATCCGGTAAGAGATCCAAGACAAAAGCCACAAGGGCTTATGGAAGCCAAAAGGATGAAGAGGAAATAGAATCAGATGAGGGAGTAAGAGAAATAAAGAAACAGAAGAAGAAAGGATCCGGTAAGCCCTCCACAGGCCAAGACAAGGATGAAATGGCAGAGGTATCTGTTGAAAAGCCCACTCTATCTCTAGAGAGCATAATCAAGTCGGTCACGGTGGATGGAAACCTTCAACCAATGACTGAATCATATGATGACTTCAGTGAGGCCGACCAAAAGACTCTGCAGGAGGCCACAGTCAAATATCTTAACATATATAATAAGGCTTTCATTGAAATCATATCTCTTATTCCTAAAAGCCTAGAAAAGGAATTGGAAGTAAGAAAGAATAATGCTCATGCTAAAGATCTTGAGATCCGGGAGCAGATAGCTATTCAGCTATATCCTCAAATTGATCCCAAGACAATGAACATTATCTTCAAGGACTGCAAAGATGAGTTCAGAAGCAAAGCCAGGATGAATCAACTCATGCTTGGTGAGACTGACAAAGTGGCCCAAGAAACAAAAGAGATCCTCCGGAAGGCCTTCAAAAGGTTCAATCTTCCCGTTGTAGAGGACTTAGGTACAGAAACAGCTGAGGACTTGGGACCCTCTGCTCCAGAAGAAGTGAGCCCTGAACAGACAAATATCTCTCCTCCGGTTTCCCCTACAGTCTCCGGATCCAAAGAAGAAGAGCAATTACAGGAGAAGGAAGCAGTGGTGAAAGACAAAGAGGTTGACAGTTCTAAGACTGCAGAAGAAAAGAAACATCTGTCTCTGGCAAGAGACACTGCACAAACTGTTCAACAATTTTTGAGCAAAGAAACTTTAGAGATTGATGAACCGGAGCTTCTAAAAGGCCCATTTGATTTTGACTCTCTCTCTCCGGTACAAACAATGAAGATAGCTTCATTTGCAAATGCCAAGGCAAATGAAAAGCTCCTGAAGTCTCATATGGAAGACTGTGAGTTGATAGAGGCTGCTTCCGGAGTACTTGTAAAGATCATGCCATCAATCCAGATAGATCCGACAGCCTCCTCTTCCGGTAATCTAAAAACCTTAGTCAGCAGTGTTGATACACATTTTGATTCTCTAGAAAAATCAGCTGAAGAAAAGGTCCGGAAGGAATTTTTGGATAAAAGATTTTCAGAAATATTAGAATTAATCTCTAAGGATAGGAAGATTGTAAGCATTGGAATAAAGAGCTTAGAAAATGCTCGTAAGGATGGCGGTGACATCTATAAATTTTGTATATCCTGGTCAAAGGCAACAGCAGCATTTGACAAGAAAACAAAAGAGGAACAGGATAAGCTACAAAGCTTATCTCAAAGTTTTGATCCTCTCTCTTCCTCCATAATAAACCAAGAATGTCAGACTATTGCAGTCTTGAATGAAATAAAGAATCTTGAGAAGGAAAGGAAGAACATCACCAACCGGATGGGAGAACTTAGAAGGATTATAATCCCTAAGTTGGAAACTATGCATGAGGCCATCAGTGATGCTCAGACCACCGCCCAAACAAAAGATCCGACAGATCTCAAGCGGGCAGAAGCTTTTGCATTTTTGTTGAGTGGTCACATTTCAATTTTGGACAGAATGAAGCAAAGCTGGGCTACAGAAATGATCCAATTGCAGACATCCTTTGCAGACATTCTTCAGTATATGTGAGTATGAAAATATGCGGCTATGTATAGAAAATTTTTTGAAAATTTTGATGTGCGGACCCCACCCTTTGCCATTGATGTCAAAGGGGGAGTGAGGAGCAGTGAAAAATGAGGAATCCAACTAAGGGGGAGTTCCGGAAATTGTATATAAAGACAGAGCATCAGCAAAGGGGGAGCATAGTGTAAACACTTAGTCATTTTTCACTAAGTGTTGCCATCAATGCCAAAGGGGGAGATTGTTGGCAAGAGACACTATATGGATTCATGGTTGTTGTCATTGATGGCAACAAAGGTCATCCCACATATCCGCAAGTCATGATGTGTCTCTACCGGAAGCCAGAATAAAGAATGTTGTGGTCCGGTGAAGAAGAACAGAGCATGTGGCAAGGTCCGACAGATTGGTCCGGATCTCTCAGAGGAAGTGTCTTGGTGCAGTGCGGATTTGGGGAAGTCAAGAGGACTACCTTGAGTGGTATATTCCAAGGATTTAGCCTCCGGTGATGGACAAGGAAAAAGATATGAATGGTTGAGTACCGGATTCTTGAGAGACAGTGAAAACAGAGGAAGAACTAACTGGCAGAGTATCAGACTGCTTTCCGGATGTGTTACTGTTGATGACAGAGATTGTGAAGGCATGAATCATGTTTGGCCGACATAATTAATGATATCTACAAGTATATGCTGATCCGCATTGCTTGGTGAGGAAGGATTCAGCCGACAGAACAAGAGTTTGTAAGAAACTAGACTGTTCCGGATGCCGACTAGAAAGGTGATGAAATTACTTGTGCGGATATATATAGAGGATGGATTTAGTTGTGAAGTGAGTGTTGATGAAAAAGGTATATGCGAATAAGTCCAGAATAGAGCAGAGGTAGCAAAAAGGATCCGGTATGTGAAAGATAGCAGAATAAAGAACAGAGGAAAGATGAAGTGCAGCAGATCAGTGTACTGAGCCTAACCGGAACTGAACTCCAGCATATGTAGATGCTTCAAATCAGTTCAAGACTGTGATTCTTATCACTTTGTAGACAGTGTGTCTTCTTGTAGGCAGTGGGCCTCTTGTGAGCAGTGTGCTCGGGCAGTGAGCCCTAATTGGCAAGTGCCATTTTTTGTAATTTCCTATTCTTCTAACAGAGAATAATTTTTGGGTTAATCACCCCGTGGTTTTCTCCCTTAACAGGGTTTCCACGTCAAAAATACTGTGTCATGTGTTTCTTATTTCATGATTAATGTTTTTGTGTTTGATTCTATGCTGCATCAATTAAAAAGAAACTTCAATAAGGGAAATAATTAGGATAACTGATTCACCCCCCCTCTCAGTTATCAACAGTAATGACTCTTCCTAGAGGGAGCATGACTTACTACCAGGGACTGAGCCACAATCTAAGGCACCCTATAGAATGACTACTACAAAGTTGTATGAGCTTAAGGGACAATTGTAGGAGTTATTAAATCAAGGGTTCATTAGACCTAGTGTGTCACCATGGGGCGCATCGGTCATCTTTGTAAAGAAGAAGGATGGTACTTTGAGATTATGCATTAATTATAAGATGTTTAACAAAGCTACTATAAAGAACAAGTATCCATTTCCAATAATAGATGAGCTTTTCAATCAGATGAAAGGAGCAACAATATTCTCAAAGATAGACCTTAGATCCTGTTATCACCAATTATGGAGTAAGGATGAGGACATCTCTAAAACAACTTTTAAGACTCGATATGGTCACTATGAGTTCACAGTAGTACCATTTGGGTTGGCTAATGCTCCAGTAGCTTTCATGAATTTGATGAATAGTACATTGAGAGATTGTTTAGATGATTTTGTGTTGATCTTCCTTGATGACATATTGATATATTCTAATCAGTGGAAGAACATGAAAGGCATTTGAGAATTTTTTTGCAGCGGTTGAGAGAGAGAAATCTTTATGGTAAATTATCGAAGTGTGCATTCTTTCAAGATAAAGTGCACTACCTTGGTCATGTGATCTCAGCAGAAGGGATTGTAGTTGATCTTGAGAATATAAAAGAAATAATGGAATGGCCTGCACCGTAGAGTGTGACAGAAGTCAAAAGTTTTATGGAACTTGCAGGTTATTATAGAAAGTTTGTGGAAGGTCTTTCAACCATAGCAGCACTAATAACCGCACTTCAAAAGAAGGGTAAGAAATTTGAATGGATAGAAAGGTGTGAGCAAGCTTTCCAAGTGCTAAAGGAAAAGCTCACAGCTGCTCCTATCCTAACTATACCAGATCCTAATGGGTACTTTACTATTATAACAGATGCTTCAGGGGAAGGATTAGGAGGAGTGTTGATGTAGAATGAGCAAGTGGTTGCTTATGAGTCAAGAAAGTTAAAACAACATGAGTTCAACTATGTGTCGCATGATCTTGAGTTAGTTGTCATAGTTCATGCACTTCAGATGTGGAGGCATTATCTTATAGGTAAGCCCTTTGAGTTAAAGATAGATCATCTAGGGCTCAAGTATATATTTACTCAACCTAACGTTAATGCATGATAGAGAAGATGGTTAGAGTTCCTTAGCTAGTATGACTTTGGAATTGAGTATATAAAAGGAAAGGAGAATAGAGTAGCAGATGCTCTTAGCAGGAGAAGACATCTAGCTGCCATTGTTTCTTTGAGATCCAATTTGAAATAGAAAGTGATTCAGAATCTTCATGGGGTTGATCATTATGAAAGAGTAAAGCAAGCTTTGGAAGTAGACCCCTTAGATCACAGGTTTGATGGTTATGTGATTGAATCAAATGGACTTTTGAGATTTCAGGGAAGGATGTATATTCCTAACTCAGGAGAGTTGAGGAAGTTAGTGCTCGAAGAGATTCACAATGCACCTTATTCAGGTCACCTTGGAGTGACAAAGATGGTTGAAGGTTTGAAAACTTTATACTTTTGGCCTAGACTTAAGAGGGATGTGACGGAATTTGTAGCTCAATGTTTGGAATGTCAATGAGCCAAAGTTGAGCATGTGCATCCAGCAAGATTGTTGTATCCGCACAGTATCCCTGAGTACAAGTGACAAGTAATAAGCATGGATTTTATTCAAGGGTTACCTATGTCTAAGAATAGGCATGATGTCATCTTAGTGGTTGTGGACAAGTTGACAAAGGTAGCACATTTTATTCTGGGGAATCTTTCAGATGGTTCTATGGTCTTAGCTAAGAAGTTTGTTCAGGAGATTTTTTGATTGCATGGATTGCCTGAGACGATCATTTCAGATCGAGACCCTCACATGACATCTCAAATTTGGACAACTCTTAATGCAACTTTGGGTACAAAGTTGAATTTTAGTTCAACTTATCATCCTCAAACAAATGGTTAGGTGGAAAGAGTTAATCAGGTGGTAGAAGACCTTCTCAGAATGTATTGTATGGATCAGTAATATAAATGGGAGGAGTACCTTCCATTGGTTGAGTTTGCATATAACAATTCATACCATGCATCTTTGGGAATGGCACCTTTGGAAGCTCTTTATGGGCGTAGGTGTCGAACACCTATCAGTTGGGATAGGGTGGAGGACAAAATTGTGATTGGTCTTGAAATGTTAAGAGAAATGGATGATCAGATGAAGTTGATTAAGGAAAAGTTGAAGCAAGCTTCAGATCGTCAAAAGAGTTATGCAAATAAGAATAGAACTCCTAGACAGTTTTCAGTTGGTGACAAAGTCTTTTTGAGGGTTAGACCTCATAAGAGTTAAGTATCATTTGGAAAAGCCTGCACTTGCCAAAATCTATAATATTTTTCATGTGTCTTTACTTAAGATTTATCATCCTAACGTGTCACAAATGTTGGATTGGCGTGCTTTACAGGTTCAAGATCCAGGAGTGGTGCTGGTGGAGCTGAATCAAATTCTAGGAAAGTGCAACATTAAGTTGCGTAGCAGAGATGTGGTGCAATATAAGGTCCAATGGGATCAGTATTTTGAGGGCAGTACCACATGGGAGGATGCAGAGGAGATTGATAGATCTTTTCCTCATTTGAGGATATAGCTTAGATTTCTTATTCATGCATGGATTATGATACTTGAGTTTGATTATTGTTTGAGATACTTTGAGTTTAGTTATGCTTTGATACCTTGAGTTGTTAATTATGATCTTGTGATACTTTGAGTTGATGTTATTATTTTATGACACCTTGATACTTTATTGGTGGTTGATGGACACTTTATTGTTTTGATGTTTAATAAGATATCGAGATGATGTCTCTTCCAACTAGGGAAGGATGTCATGTCTCTTTTTTTATGAACAATATGATCATTCTAGTTTAGTGAACAATTATTGTGATTGACTTTAAGTAATTTTGCATACGTGGAGGTAATTATTATGAGTTATATTGATGAAAATTGGAAATTGTTTTAAATATTGAATATTGATGTAAATGCAATGATTTGCTTCGGCTATGTTTTGGAGACACTAACCTATTGACGTCAATTTGAGTGCAAATGGATGTAGTACTCGTCAAAGACAAGAGCATGGCTGAGGTAGAGATGTTCTAGCCACTTGGCAAGAACTGATGGATGGATTACCCTGATACAATCACACACATCACGTAGTCGCATATGCATTATTGATTGGCTTTGATTGCTTGAATGCATAATTTTTAATTGTTTTCAAATGCATGATGAGATTACTTTAACTTAATATCTTTTCGATATATATTCAAATGATGTATTGTGTGTTATTTAAATAAATAATAAAATATTGTTTATAAGATGTTTGGAAGATTATATATATATATAATTAAGCAATATTGTATTGCATTTCTCTTTTCGATTATTTAAATGATTTTATTTTAATTAAAATAGTTAAATAATATTAAAATTAGCATTATTATATTTAGAGTTTTGATAAAAGAATTAAAATAGGTTTCCTCTCACCCATGCGATAGTAAGTTTCAAAGGATAATTTTTTTATCATTTTTTTTAAATATTATTGAGTCAAATCAGGATAATAGAGAATTTTAAATTATTATATTCCTCATGCAAAAGAGTGACTTCAGTTATAATACATTATCCTTGAGTTTTTAAATGCATGGCATGTCACTAAAATAAAGGATTTTACTATTGTTAAAGAGGCAGCTCTGAGAGGGAAAAAGGGAGAGGAAACGGATCCCACACCCCACATTTGGTAGTAAAAAAGAAGATTTTTGGCAGTGACAGAAAAAGATAATTAAGGGCAAGAAACCACGACCTGAGCAGAAGGAAGGCGTCTTGTAGCAACAGAGGCAGCAATAGAAGATAGAGGAAGCAACGACGGGTGGCAAGGTCGACTTCCTCTCAGGCGATTCTACGAGTATTTATCTTATATTTTTGTATTGGTTTAAACCTGCTAAAAATAACATTAGATCATAAAAAGTGAATTAGCCTGTGTGCATATGTCTTTTTGGCTTTGCATTGACTACTAATCAACCTGCTAACGTCAAGCTTGTCGTAAACTTCTTTCCCTGGCTACCGCTCCTCCTCATGGCTAGCTATCACCTTGTATGCTAGCCATTTTTGTTTTGTGGTTGTCCCCTTAAAACTGATAAAAATTTGATATTGAAACCTCTAGATTGTTGTGAGGAATGATCCTGTCAAAACATACTGGGACTAATTTCTTCTTTGGCTAAGTCGTTCTATATTTTCTTTCCTGGCCGCTTACCTTGGACAGTCGTCGTCCATTCTTAATGACTAGATCAACTTCTAGTTGATCTAGATAATCGACCCAATCTATCTTATCTTACTTGTCTAAAACTGTCAAAAATAGAGATGATAACTTTTTAATTACATTTTGATAAAACTGATGATAAGACTTTCAGATGACCACCTTAGACAAATCATAGCAGATCTTGGGTTGAATGTAAATCTTTTATTTTTGCAGAATAGAAAACAGTCCATGTAATTGACCTACTTATTGAACAAACAAATGTGATCATAACCTTATAAAAGGATAAACTATTGTATCCTTACAAACATATTCCATAGCTATTGTTGTTGTTCCAAAAACATTGAATTTATGCCATTATCTTAAATGACAGAAATCAGATCTAAGACCCTGTATATTTTTCTTATTTTCCTTTCTGTCACAGCTCCTGTCACCGAAATCATAGGAGTTTGTTGAATTTTATATACATTTTTAATGATTAAACTAAGTAGTTCATGTCACAGAAATGACATGAAGGTGGTAGAATATTACACTTAAATTGCATGTCTAAACAAATTAGCTCCTGTAGCAGAAATAAATAGTAAGCTAGATTAATATCTTAGAATGACTGTTATTGAAGACATTGTGACTAAATTTCAAGATTAGAAACTATATTAAATTGATGGCATTATGATTACAATTGTATGAACAAAGATGAATGATTTGATTGGAGAAGTGTAATTCCTTGAATTTTTTTCTGGGAAAAGGGAATTTTAATGATTTATTGACAAACTTTTATTTTTTTTATTATTTATTATTTCTTGCTTCTTGGGGAAAGAAGTAGTTTTTATATAGAAATGTATTGGTCTACTTTTGGGATTGCGATGTTGAATGTGGATATATCAGAGATGGCTTTTCCTCTTTTCAGGAATTGACCAATTTACTTAAATGATTAGATATAATCAGAATAACATTGAAATAGATGTTTATTGTCTATCAAACTTATTTATTGATATTTCTGCCACATCCTTTTGTGAGACAATTTGCTTTTCATTACTTAGAATTGATAATCAGACATTAGGGTTGCATCAGGTGTTCCCTCCTGCAGTTGTTACCAGGTAGCTAGACATTCTGTGCATGGCTAGGTTTCCTTCATTTCAGGAAGGGATCCAAAAAAGTGTAAATACTTCATGGTTGGGTAGAAAAGCACCTGAGCCATGTTCCCGTCTCTCAGTTTGCAGGTGGTGGACCACTTGGTTCGTGCAGCTGGAGAGTGTATTTGGTTTATTTATTATTGATGTACTTGTTTATTGTACCTAATTAGATGTATTATGGCATGATTGCCGAAGGATTTATGTATATTATTTTATAGTGTTTGTTACCTGGTTTAAGCAAGTGAATATTTAAGATTTATTGACATGGAGATTCATATTTTTGAGATTTTCTTTTATTTGAGATATTGTGATTAAGTGGATTAATTACATTTTTTATCTTTGAAAGTTGTATCTAAGTGGATTAGTTACATCTTTTATTTTTGGTTATTGCGATGTTGTATTTAAGTGGATTATTTGCTTCATTTATTTTTGAGTTGGTTTAAATGCTTTTACATGATTTATGAGGCTTTATATTCATATTGTGATGATGCCTTGATCACTTCTTGAACTACCTAAGTTCAAATGAGTTGAAGATCACAACTCCCACATTAAGGCTTACATTAAAGCAGTTTGATAACTCTTCCCCTGGGATGGAGTTGTCGTGAGAATATTTCTAAAGACCTTGGAATGTATAGCTCTAGATTGGTATTATTAGCATCTAGAGGCATCAATCCACTCCTTCCAATAGCTCATCAGTGAATTTATTGTTGCATTTGATATGAATAGGTTGGTGAAAATATAAAATTGAGAATTCTTGAGCATTAAATAAAAATCAAACGAGTTAGTTTCACATTTCATCACATGATGGAGGCAAATCCTTTATTCATCAAATATTACACAAAATATGGACCATAGGGAGCTATGCAATCTCTTCTTGCATGCCCTTAATAAGAACACATAGGAAGAGGTTTAGAAACTCCCTTATAAATCATACAAAAAGGCTCTTAAAAGTGCTCTTAGAATAGAAAAGGCCACTATTAATGGTGAAAGGAAGGAGTATGGTACCAACAGAAGGTTGGTCATCCATGACAACAACAATAATAACAATAAACTCACAACACCAAAAATTTTAAAGAATCAATACAACACTATTACTGATAGGGTTACAGATATCCCACCACCCAAAACTAATAATAGCAATAAGTACAAAAGATAAATAATAAAATATTGTTTATAAGATGTTTGGAAGATAATATATATATATATAAAAATAATTAAGCAATATTGTATTGCATTTCTCTTTTCAATTATTTAAATGATTTTATTTTAATTAAAATAGTTAAATAATATTAAAATTAGCATTATTATATTTAGAGTTTTGATAAAAGAATTAAAATAGGTTTCCTCTCACCCATGCGATAGTAAGTTTCAAAGGATAATTTTTTTATCATTTTTTAAAAAATATTATTGAGTCAAATCAGGATAATAGAGAATTTTAAATTATTATATTCCTCATGCAAAAGAGTGACTTCAGTTATATTACATTATCCTTGAGTTTTTAAATGCATGGCATGTCGCTAAAATAAAGGATTTTACTATTGTTAAAGAGGCAGCTCTGAGAGGGAAAAAGGGAGAGGAAACGGATCCCACACCCCACATTTGGTAGTAAAAAAGAAGATTTTTGGCAATGATAGAAAAAGATAATTAAGGGCAAAAAACCATGACCTGAGCAGAAGGAAGGCGTCTTGTAGCAGTAGAGGCAGCAATAGAAGATAGAGGAAGCAACGACGGGCGGCAAGGTCGACTTCCTCTCAGGCGATTCTACCGAGTATTTATCTTGTATTTTTGTACTAGTTTAAACCTGCTAAAAATAACATTAGATCATAAAAAGTGAATTAGCCTATGTGCATATGTCTTTTTGGCTTTGCATTGACTGCTAATCAACCTGCTAACGTCAAGCTTGTCGTAAACTTCTTTCCCTGGCTGCCGCTCCTCCTCATGGCTAGCTATCACCTTGTATGCTAGCCATTTTTGTTTTGTGGTTGTCCCCTTAAAACTGATAAAAATTTGATATTGAAACCTCCAAATTGTGTGAGGAATGATCCTTTCAAAACATATTGGGACTAATTTCTTCTTTGGCTGAGTCGTTCTATATTTTCTTTCCTAGCCGCTTACCTTGGACAATAGTCATACATTCTTAATGACTAGATCAACTTCTAGCTGATCTAGATAATCGACCCAATCTATCTTATCTTACTTGTCTAAAACTGTCAAAAATAGAGATGCTAACTTTTTAATTGCATTTTGATAAAACTGATGATAAGACTTTTAGATGACCACCTTAGACAAATCATAGCAGATCTTGGGTTGAATGTAAATCTTTTATTTTTGCAGAATATAAAACAGTCCATGTAAATTGACCTACTTATTGAACAAACAAATGTGATCATAACCTTATAAAAGGATAAACTATTGTATCCTTACAAACATATTCCATAGCTATTGTTGTTGTTCCAAAAACATTGAATTTATGCCATTATCTTAAATGACAGAAATCAGATCTAAGACCTTGTATATTTTTCTTATTTTCCTTTCTGTCACAGCTCCTATCACCGAAATCATAGGAGTTTGTTGAATTTTATATACATTTTTAATGATTAAACTAAGTAGTTCATGTCATAGAAATGACATGAAGGTGGTAGAATATTACACTTAAATTGCATGTCTAAACAAATTAGCTCCTGTAGCAGAAATAAATAGTAAGCTAGATTAATATCTTAGAATGACTGTTATTGAAGACATTGTGATTAAATTTCAAGATTAGAAACTATATTAAATTGATGGCATTATGATTACAATTGTATGAACAAAGATGAATGATTTGATTGGAGAAGTGTAATTCCTTGAATTTTTTTCTGGGAAAAGGGAATTTTAATGATTTATTGATGAACTTTGATTTTTTTTATTATTTATTATTTCTTGCTTCTTGGGGAAAGAAGTAGTTTTTATATCTACTTTTGGGATTGCGATGTTGAATGTGGATATATCAGAGATGGCTTTTCCTCTTTTCAGGAATTGACCAATTTACTTAAATGATTAGATATAATCAGAATAACATTGAAATAGATGTTTATTGTCTATCAAACTTATTTATTGATATTTCTGCCACATCCTTTTGTGAGACAATTTTCTTTTCATTACTTAGAATTGACAATCAGACATTAGGGTTGCATCAGGTGTTCCCTCCTGCAGTTGTTACCAGGTAGCTAGACATTCTGTGCATGGCTAGGTTTCCTTTATTTCAGGAAGGGATCCAGAAAAGTGTAAATACTTCATGGTTGGGTAGAAAAGCACCTGAGCCATGTTCCCGTCTCTCAGTTTGCAGGTGGTGGACCACTTGGTTCGTGCAGCTGGAGAGTGTATTTGGTTTATTTATTATTGATGTACTTGTTTATTGTACCTAATTAGATGTATTATGGCATGATTGCCGAAGGATTTATGTATATTATTTTATAGTGTTTGTTACCTAGTTTAAGCACGTGAATATTTAAGATTTATTGACATGGAGATTCATATTTTTGAGATTTTCTTTTATTTGAGATATTGTGATTAAGTGGATTAATTACATCTTTTATCTTTGAAAGTTGTATCTAAGTGGATTAGTTACATCTTTTATTTTTGGTTATTGCGATGTTGTATTTAAGAGGATTATTTGCTTCATTTATTTTTGAGTTGGTTTAAATGCTTTTACATGATTTATGAGGCTTTATATTCATATTGTGATGATGCCTTGATCACTTCTTGAACTACCTAAGTTCAAATGAGTTGAAGATCACAACTCCCACATTAAGGCTTACATTAAAGCAGTTTGATAACTCTTTCCCTGGGATGGAGTTGTCGTGAGAATATTTCTAAAGACCTTGGAATGTATAGCTCTAGATTGGTATTATTAGCATCTAGAGGCATCAATCCACTCCTTCCAATAGCTCATCGGCAAATTTATTGTTGCATTTGATATGAATAGGTTGGTGAAAATATAAAATTGAGAATTCTTGAGCATTAAATAAAAATCAAACGAGTTAGTTTCGCATTTCATCACATGATGGAGGCAAATCCTTTATTCATCAACTATTACACAAAATATGGACCATAGGGAGCTATGCAATCTCTTCTTGCATGCCCTTAATAAGAACACATAGGAAGAGGTTTAGAAACTCCCCTATAAATCATACAAAAAGGCTCTTAAAAGTGCTCTTAGAATAGAAAAGGCCACTATTAATGGTGAAAGGAAGGAATATGGTACCAACAGAAGGTTGGTCATCCATGACAACAACAATAATAACAATAAACTCACAACACCAAAAATTTTAAAGAATCAATACAACACTATTACTGATAGGGTTACAGATATCCCACCACCCAAAACTAATAATAGAAATAAGTACAAAAGAAGTTATAATTATGAAAACTTAGGGAATCAAAATATCAACATTAGTGACTATCCCCTAAGAAATAACTATGAGCAATGAAACAAACAAAATGAGTGATCATACAATAAAAATCAATATGATTCGTATCAAAAACCTCACAACTTCAACCTCAACAAGTATTGTCATTTCACAAGAGAAGGGCATATTGAATCACATCGAGAGTGCCAACAATTCATAATAGACCTCTAGAGGAACAAAGATGTCTATTTGAAGATATGTTCCTCCTCCCACCAAGAAATATGAATTGTAACCAATAGGGGCTAGTTGCTCCTTAAAACTTGAATCTAAGGATCTACCAAGATCCTTTTCCTACAAAGCAATAAGGTAACATTTCTAACCAAATGTCAAAATCAAATTATGCTGATTCTTCTAAAGAATCAAATGGCCCAGGGTAGTTGGGCATTAAAGGGGAAATAAATATCCCTAGCTTAATCGAGCTTGTTCAAACCGAGTCTTCTAAGAAAACCTTGTGAACCAAGAAATGGAAAACCATGGGCATACAATCTCAACAATAGACCCTACACCAACTCTAATCAATCCTTATGACTTGGTGGAGGACCTTAAGAGAAATTTTGCAAAGCTATATTTTATAGATCTTTTGAGAGACTCTCCCTCTCATTATGCAACACTCTTAGAGGTGAGGATAAAGTATTTGAATAACATAATTATGTCCCCTAAAGATAAAATCAATCAAGTGGACCTTGATACAAACCCACCTAACACAAAGTTGCATGAACCTAGTTTATTTTTTAATCTTAATAAAATACCCATGAGTGTTGAGATAACAAGTGATCTCATCTTGTAATTATAACTGTGGATCTATGACACATGCATTAAATGAACTCTTGTTTATGATGGTACTATAGTAAACATTATTCCTTTCTCCCTCTTGGATACATGGTACAAATATACAAATATCATAAACTATAAGGATATTTTGCAAGGTTACAATAACCTTAAGGTAGTGACTATTGGAAAAATCATGCTCCCAATTTTTCTAAGACCTAAAATAGTTTTGATAATGTTCTACATAATTAACAAGGATACATGGTACAACCTACTATTAGGAAGACCCTAGATCCACAAATTGAAGGTGATTTCTTCCACTCTTTCAAGAATTTTGGTTCCTTCATTTAGGAAAAATATATATTGTTGAGGGAGACTCAAAACGCTTTAACATGCTCAAAGTGGATGCTACTAAAAATAAAGTAGGCATACCAATTGACTATGATCCCAATGCTAATAAGATCATTGTTCTAGAACCAACACCCCAATCCATTCAATTGAAAAATGGACCAAGCTCCGAACTAAGTCTCAACCATCACAACATAATGAACTACTAAACCAACAAAATTGATTGATGAATAGGGAATTAGGAATTTTGAAAAGGGAGAAGCCTCTACAAAAAATCATCTCAACTAAGCCACTACAAAGATAAAGAAAACATTAGAAAATGACAAACCTTTTCAATTTCCTTTTAATAAAATCTACATGGTCAATGTAGTCTTAAAGGTAGACATTTTGAGGATGCAGAGGAAGATGAGTTGGTTGGACCGAAAGGCTTGCTTCAACACACCTAAGAATAAAATAAATCTCTTAGCGATCCTTTAGAAGTTGGGTCACCCCCACACAAGAAGTTCAAATAAATATGATCAGTATAGCTAATGTTATACTCCTATAGAACAACCAAAGATCTTGTCATTAAGTGAGTCTTATATTCCCCTAACACCCTCGAGTGACTCTTATAGTCCCTTAATGCTAACAAAAGAGTCATACACTTCATTAATTCCATAGATGGACCAAATGCATCTTACAAATCCTAAAGATCACACTTATGCTTACTCGATTGATAATGAGTTGAAAAATGATCCTAAGGTTCCCTCAAGAGCCTTAATAAGGGATAATTAGACCAACCAATCCTAACCCACTGCCTCTGTTCAATCCAATGATATGTGGAAAGGTCCCTAAGTCCAACTCAAGATAATTGAAAGATTCTTTGATGAGGATGAGGTGATCATGTGGGAATTCAAACAAGAAATAAGATATGTATAACCATCGAGACTAAAAACCCAACTATCCTAGAGTTCCCAGAAAGATATGTTGACTATTCCATGGATTTGTAGCTATTGCCTAATGGAAAGATAATCATAAGATTCATTCCTCCACAAGAACTAGAGGAACCCCAAACTCCTTATGAGTTGTTTAAATTTGTACAATCACTCCAAGAATATGACAAAGTTTGGATTTATCTACAAAATGAATTCGACTTATTAATTGAGCTTCGGTCCTATGAAGAAACCTTGTACTAGACTTCATCCCATCAATAAGTGTTTCATGCTCTATCACAACTTATAACACCCTATCTATGAGGCCCACTCCTCCTCATTATCACTTTTATTTTGATAGACTTATGTTGCTTATGACACTCGTGGATATGCTAATATACTTTGTTATAATCATAGACTATATGGACATTAATACTATGTTTAGAATAGTAGTTGATTACCTATTTTAATGATGAATTGGTCAAATAATGATAATGAACTTGTTTACATTATCTATATTTGAGTATAGAATTCATGTTTACCTTGTATCTATAGATTGATTTTAGAATGGACTTGCATGTGCAATGATTGATCTCAGTGTAATTGGATAGGTGTTATGTGTTTATGTGATTGTGTGTGAATGTGATTTTACTAGTGGATTTAACTTATCTTTTGATCTTCATTGAATCATGGCAATGTTGTTTAAATTTGATTTATCTATGGTGTACCTATTGATTTAACTACAAATTTTGTTTCAGCTATTATCTTGGATATATTGACATTGTGTGCAAGTGCGCAAGTTAATTTCTATGACTAATGGAAAAATGTGGAGGTTCTTAAGAAACCACTATTGTGATTCCATAGTATACCTAGGCCTTAACCTAAGAGGGAATTAAGGTCTTCTTGTGTAAATGTGTTGTGTGCGAAATCTTCTTGATTAATTTTTAATCTATGATTATTTTTATTATTGTTAAGTTAGGGTTTGGTTAAGTCCTCTTGAGTGTCAAATCTCATATTTAGATTTAGGAGAAAATTTTAAAAGTATTTTAATGTTAGTTTCTTTATTATTTGAGTCAAATTAAACCCCTAAAGTGATGACCTATGAGATGGGTCCATGTTTGAGTGTTTAGTATGTGTTTTAGATGAGTTTAAAGCCTTGAAAAGTGTCTTGGAAGATAAGTAACAAGATTTGGAGGCAAATCTAATTTCGGTGGCAAAATCAAACTTTTCCCTAGATTCTTTGTATCTAGACAATTGTTCTTTATTTAAACCTTTCTTGAAGCTTTGTTTAGGGTTGAATTTTCTATTTTTGAATTGTCACATTTCATTTTCGAGTTGATTGGGAGAAGAAATGAGTTGGAAGAGCTTGAGATCTTTGGAGAAAAGGAGGAATTGAAGAGCTTGAACCAAGAGATTCTCAAATTTTTTTGGAGTATTGAGGTAGGATCTCAAGCCACTTTATAGTGTATATTATTGTTGTTTGTTGTTAAAATGATGCTTGAAAGTTTACTAGTTTTTCTATGAATATTCATGATATTGTATGAAAAACCTCTTGTTGTGTTGTGTATTATTTGTTGAAGCTCATTTAGGATGGAGATTATTTTGTGTTGAGTGTGGATATTCCCATTTGGGTTAAGAGTCACCCGTGTATTGGGGTTGAGAGAGGTGTGGACCCTCTCTTAGGGAAAATTTTCTAAGATATGGTGTTGATTGTCATTAAGTACTTATGTGTGTAGATGGGTTATGTTGTGGAGAGCAGATATACATGTCATGGGCTATTCATTTTGTTATGGATATATAATTTGAGTGGAAATATATTGTGATGAGATTTGTTGAGTTGTGGGGGTTTTCTAGCAATGAGGAGATTGAGATATTATCTACATTTTTCTCTAAGAGGTTAGTGAGTCCCCTTGAGTCCCCTTGTTATGGATCTTGAGAAGATCCATTTGTGTGTGTTAGCCTTTTTGGATAGTTTATAAATATGTGTGTTTGTGTGTTTCTTGTTGTGAAACTTAGTTTCTTGAGGGCCTCCTAGCTTGGGGGTGGACTTGTATTATAAGTTCTACGGTTGGGAGGTGAGCTATCCTTGGTCATGAGAGGCTTTGTGGTTGATGATCTAAAGTACTCCTTGGATGGATTCCTCATTGTGAGGATATGATATACATTTTCCTCATGTCATTTTTAAACCCTCATTGTTAATGGGTTTATGAGAATTTACCCATTTAAGTATGGCACATTAGAGTATCTTGAGAATATTAAGTCTAGCATGCAAATGAAAATATTTTTCCATCCTGTTATTGTAATTATTATTTAAAGAGAAACAAATTTACATGTTTGTATATCTATAGTTGTAGAAAGTATTTATCTTCATTTATCAATTCTAAGTTTATATGATTATGTGAAAAAGAAAAATAAAAGTTGAAATTTTTGGTAACTGTTGTCATATTTTGCCCAGCCCAAAATATCTCAAAAATCTCTCCTTCCATAAAAAATATCCAATCTAAGAAACCTGAAATGGAAGAAGTTTCCCTTAGCAAAAACCCAGAAAAAATCCTCAAAAATTTCCAAGATTTTGGCCCCTTCTTTGCCTTAGTCAGCAAAATTTCATTTTGGCGAACCTTTAGTTCACAAGTTCGAAGGTTATCTGATTTATCAGTTTGTCGAATGAAGGGAAAATCAGCTAAGGAAAAATAATAAAAGGCTAAGGGTGACAGGGATCTCTTCTTCAAGTCTAAGGAAAAGCTAAGGCACAAAAAATAAAGGCCATCAGCAAATCGGTAGAATTTTGAACTTACTAAGTAGTTCAGAATTTTGAGGAATCACCGATTAGGTGATATGAGCTAAGAAGCAAAGGAAGGGAGATGGTTTTGAGAAAGGTGGATTCACCGACTAAGGCCAAAAGTAGCTAAGTTTGTGAGATTGTAGATTCAATGATAAGGCGAAAGTAGCCAAAGGCTTGGTTCAAGAAGATGGAACCTTGCTAATAAAGCAAAAAAATAAGGAAAAATCGGCTAAGGCATGGAGGTTCGCATAAGAGAAAGTTTACCAACTGAGGGGAATCAACGAAATGACGAAAAGGGGAACTTGCCAACAAGTTCATGAAATTGTAATTCGTCGATAAAGCGAGAAGAAAGGGCAAGGGAAGGTTCTAAAAATGGAGAAATTGCTGATAGCAAAGGAAAAGAAGCTAGGTGAAGGAAAGGCCTGAAAAGCAAAAGAGAATCCTAGTTCTCAAAAGGGAGATTTTGTTGATAAGGAAAAGGTAAAGCAAGCTCAATTTGTGAAATGAAGATTTTGCCGATGGGGCAAAATAAAGGCCAGAAAAATGAAAATCAATGTAATATTAAAGCATGTACTATAATGTATTGCTTTGAAATATTTTAAAGTCAGTTTAAATATTTTGAAGTATTGTAAAAGGCATGACTTTTCTGGGTGCCTGAAAATGCGCTTCCAGGTGATGCCATAGCATGTAGTTGGAATAGTGGAAGGATTCAATGTGCAACTACCAGTTATTACTGAAGAGGACGAGGTGTTTTCAATGGCCTATGCTTCTATAGGTCCTTCCAAGGACAAATCAGTGCACATGATATGGGTGGCCATCCAGGCTGCAGATTCCTCAAAATGTCAAGCATGGACGCTCCTCAAGCCCATTGATTTCCTGATAGGCTTCTGAGCCAATTGAATGCAGCATGGGCATGATTTGTTGACCAAATTTCAACACCCGGGGTTGCATGATGGATTCAAAATGCTATATATGCATAGAATAACGATTTAAAACTGTTAGTTGTTTGTTCTAGGCTATTATATAGGTTAGATAGTTAATGCCACAGACCTTGTAACACAACTATATGAAATAATTGAATGTGATACATTGTGCTCAATTCTGAGCCTTTATTGTCTCTGGTTTATTGTTCACCCATGAATGTAGCTGGTTATTTTGTGTCTACTTTTTGTGACATTATCTCTCTTTTGTAATGGCTTTCTAGCCTTCGTGACTAATATAGACTACTATTTTGTCTCTCTCCAAAGTTTTATTATGTGCTTATTTGAGAATTATATACTGGTATTGTGGGTAAAATGACCCCTTTCTTGGCTTTAGTTCTCTATCGAACCTCTATATAGATTGTGTGAGTCTGTGTAAGATTTTTACAGTCTTAAAGTCATTATTGTGTTATTCAGAAATAGTTAAAACATCCTAAATCTTGGTGCATCACCATTTCCTTTTCTACATTTCATCTATCCCTTTTCTCCTGGTGATCATTAGCATAGGTTTAGTTTAATTCTCTAAGCCTTAATCTCAGAAAGAGGAACCAACCTTCTCTGGAGGTCTGATCTCATCTACAAAGTCCCACACCTTGAGATCAGTCCCATTGTGTCATTGGAATGCTTGGACATCCTCCAAGCAAGGTGCAATTTCACGTGACAATAGTTTCTGGCATGCTCGGTGGGACCAGTTTGATGAGCTCTATCGTCTATTAAAGGATTTGGTGTCTTCTTCAGTACATTTTGCCATTTAGGGTAGTATACTTCAACACCATGGTGACTCTGCTAAACAAATCCACTAGTGAAGCACCCCAAGTGCTTAAGGATTCATCAAAAATAGAAGTTTGGTGATACTTTGGTCTTTTCCAACTTTCAGGAGCATCTCAAATCACATGACAACTCTCTTATGGTATGTTTCCAGTCTCCAAAAGTAGACCTGTTACCCTTGTTTTCAAAGAATATTTTGATACATCTCTACTTTTTAATGCTCTAGTATGTCAATCTATTATGGAAGTCATGGCCTTTTCCCCCCATCAAAAATAGGCTTCCATACATCCATCATAACATTCACACCACTGTCATGGCCCTACCAAGAAACAGACCCTTTGTGGCCTTTAATGGTGGAAGCCCTCTCAACATTGCACAGTATGATGACATCCATGTTCTAGCTATGAGGGTTATTCCCTTTTTCACTGGTGAAAACTCCACCACACCCACTGAGCACATCCAAGACATTGCCAATGTATGCTCCATTCACAATGTTACCCAAGACAATGTCACAGTAAGGCTCCTTGCTTCTTCCTTGAAAGGAAAGTCTCTCTAGTGGTACAGGGGGTTACCTACAAATTCAATTCATGGATGGGACAATTTGGGAAAAAGACTCTATCGGTGTTTTGAAGATAATGGTGATCACTTGATAGAGCAACCAGCCACTATTAAAGGTATCCTTATTAATTCAAGGTGGATTTTAATTTCATATTTAAAAAAAATTGGTACAAGATTCCACCATTGGTGAGGCCTTCCCATAATGTTTCCTTCTTGTATTATTTGAGATCCCTAAATAGTGATATCGTTGTCATGATCCAATCTCTAGGAGGGGATGTGTTACCTGATGCCTATGAGGTAGCTATTAGGACAGAAAATTGTTTAATCTTGGTTGGAAAGATTGCTCCTAGGCCTCCAATCCCATTATGTCTAGAAGCCCTAGTCATTCAGCTAATTATGGTACCAATTCCTATAGCTAATGTGCCATACCAAGCTCCTAATCAACCCTATCAGCCTAATTGGCAACTTTCTTAGGTGAATAGTAAAGGACAAAACCAATTGAGCCATGTTAGGCCCTTGAACTCCATAAACTTAGCTACTACAAGTACATCAAGCATGCTTGTTCCAATTCAAAATAGCTCAGCTAAAGGTTATAAGTCACGCCATCCATGCAATCCATCAGCATTTCCAAAGCAACAGATTAGATCTAGTCAATAGGCTATCGTGGGACAAAGGCAAATGCAGGTCGAATGTGTGTTTTTGAATTGGCATGTGGATGATGTTTCCTTGTTTCACGAATTGCCCAATTACATTGAAAATGAAGAAGACAGGCAGATGATAGTGGATTTGTAGTAGCATAAGGGCATTGAAAATGATGGCAATTTATTGCAGGTTGTGGCCTAGCATGACAGTGAGATTCTAGCTCATGAAGAAGAGCATATGAGCAGCCCTATACTGAAGAGTGTAGAGGACTTGGAGGAGGCTCATTTCTGGGATGAGCTTGATGTTTTCTGCTCAAACCTCAATCGTAAATCATTACCTCTCGATGAGGTAGGTCATGAGCAGTTTGATAAGCAGATTAAGGAGGTAGTCATTCCTCCAATCGATAAAGAGTCAGAACATTCAGACCAGTGGAAGAATGATGAGGAAATAGATTAGGGGCATGAGATCAACTTTGTTGATTTGCATGTCATTACAAGGGGATGCCCTATCAAGCATCCGGCCTGGCTAGAGACAGATCATGAAGAGTCACCTCCTGTCATGATTACTTCAAAGCATGAGGTTGAACCTCAAGAAAAACTAGATCATCCCATTTATCCACTTTCAAGTAGCTATATTTCCAATCAATGAAGGTGGATAGGTGAGTTTTTCTTGGTCCTTGGGGAAGCATTTCACCATTTTGTTGTATGTCTACCCCTCCCCCACCTCTTATTAACTTCCCATAAGCATGTAAAGCACTATAAATTGTTGAGAAAGGGTAGTTATTTTGAAAAACTAGTTAATGGCATTGTTTGAGGTCATTTATGATTGGTTAGTTTAGGTGTAGGTTAGTTTTGTTTCCATTTTAGGTTTCCTTTCGATAAGTTCTCTTACACAGGCTGCATTCTCATTAGGAGATTGCTTGCCTTCTTGTTTTTGGTGTTGTCTTGCTTTCTGGAGGCAGTTTCAGTTATGTTTGGTCATGTTGCTACATTTCTTTTGACCCTATGCCCAATGGATTGTATAAGGCAGTTGGATCCTTGTGTTTAGCAAGCAAACACCCCTACATAGTCACCAAAATGTTGTCATATTTTGCCTAGTCCAAAATATCCCAAAAATCCCTTCTTCCATCAAAAATATTTGATGTGAAACACTTGAAATGGAAGAAGTTTCCCTTAGAAAAAATCCCCAAAATTTTTCAAGATTTTGGCCCCTTCTTTGCCTTAGTCAGAAAAAGTTCAATTTGGTGAACCTTTGGTTCACAGGTTCAAAGGTTAGCCAATTCGTCAGTTTGCCAACTGAAGGGCAAATCGGCTAAGGAAAAATAATACAAGGCGAAGGGCGGCGGGGATCTTTCTTCAAGTCCAAGGAAAAGATAAGGCACAAAAAATAAAGGCCATCAGCAAATCAGTGGAATTTCAAACTTACTAAGTAGTTCAGAATTTTGAGGATTCGTTGATCAGGTGATATGAGCTGAAAAGTAAAGGGAGATGGTTCTACGACAGGCAGATTTGCCGACTAAGGCCAAAAGTGGCTAAGTTTGTGAGATTGCAAATTCACTGATAACGCAAAAATAGCCAAAGGCTTGGTTCGAGTAGATGGAACTTTGCCGATAAAGCAAAAAAACAAGGAAAAACCAACTAAGGCATGGAGGTTTGCAAAAGCAAAAGTTTGTCGACTGAGGGGAAAAGTTTGTCAACGGAGGGGAATCAGTGAAACGGCGAAAAGGGGAACTTGCTGACAAGTTCAAGAAATTGTAAATTCGTTGATAAGGAAAAAAGAAAGGGCAAGGGAAGGTTCTAAAAATGAATAAATCACCGCTAGCAAAGGAAAAGAAGCTAGGTGAAGGAAAGGCCCAAAAAGAAAAAGAGAAGCCTAGTTCTCAAAAGGGAGATTTTGTCGATAAGGAAAAGGTAAAGCAAGATCAGTTTGTGAAATGAAGATTTTGCTGATGGGGCAAAATTGAAAGGAAGCTAGGTGTGCGGAAATCGCTTCCTACACTAATCTAATGAGGAGAGGGCTATGCAAATTCAAATTTATCCTAACTATTACAGCAATGCTAAACCATTAACATGAGATATTGCAGCAAAACAAAAGAACCAGAAAGCAGACAGAAGAAGAGAGACAAAGATTTACAGTGGGGAAAACCCTTATCGGGTGAAAACCCCCAAACTTAGAAACCTGCACAATGTATTAACAAATCTAAAAGAATGTTTACAATACACTTGCAATGCAAGCTTCAATGGTCTTCGACACTCATGTCTGGAGTCAATCTAGCAGCATAACAATACCTGTAAACCTATGATACAAACTCCATCTCCAAGCACCTATTTAAATAGGAAATACAAGGCAATATTGGACCTATCTTGGAATGGGTGTCCAACATGGCTTCATGGACCAAAAGCCATGCCCAAGGACACTTGGTCAACATTGTAGAATGTACCTAACACTTGTCCATAGCTCCCATTCCAAAGAGGTCACCTATTTCCAAAATGGGCTATGACAGATGCTCTTACGACGCTTACGACCGTCATAGAATCTGTCATACCAGTTACAACTTACAGTTGTAAGAGAATCTGTCATACACATGCTATAAATAGCATATTCTCTTACAACATGTCATATTCCACCTTAGGGCACCCAAATATGCCTTATTCAAAGATGCTTCATGACACATGTCATCACCTGTCTTATAACCTTCTATTTTCGACTCTTACATGTCATAGATTCGTCATAGGAATCCGTCATAACCGTTTGGTCAAACATTCCCTTACATAACATGGAAGATGCCGACACATGGCAAAATGCTCCTACCAAAAAGTGGGACGCCTATCTCCTCATGTGAGGACAAAATTACAAGTTGTCATATTCCATGTAGGATCAACACATCACAGTGCCACATCCCACAATATGACAATATGGAATTTACAACATAGGTAATTAAATAATAAATGCAAACATTACAAATGTAAGGAATTACCAAGGTTGAGACACCTTAATTCCCAACATTCTCCCACTTTTCAAACACCTTGTAAGAGCCAATAGAAAAACATGATTTAACCGCTATAGGCCGAGAGGCCCATAGACTCCGAACACCATCTAAACTTGTCTGTGCTCACTGGTTTCGTCAATGCATCTGTAACATTCTTCAAAGTATCTACCTTCTCCAAATTTACCTTTCCATCCTCAACCATGTCTCGCACGAAGTGAAATTGAACATCAATATGCTTTGTTCTAGCATGGAAAGTTGGATTCTTTACAAGGCAAATTGCACTCTGACTATCACAACTAATCGTGATCTGACCTGCATCAACACCAATATCTAAACACAATCTCTTAAGCCAAATGGCTTCCTTACAAGCATGAGTTGTTGCCATATACTTAGCTTCTGTCATGGACAAAGCAACGACAGGTTGTCGCTTACTCATCCAACTAATAGCACCAACAAATAGTGTAAACACATAAGCATTGGTGGGTCTCCTGCTGTCAATGTCACCTGCCCAATCTGAATCCACAAATCCACAAATATCAACAGAATGCGGAGGTCCTAAAACATTACCATGATAGCAAATGGAATACTCAGAAGTACCCCTCAAATATCTGAACACTCGCTTAACTACATCCCAATGAACCCGTCCAGGATTAGCCATAAATCGACTAAGGACTCCCACTGCTTGGGCAATGTCTGGTCTTGTGCAAACCATAGCATACATCAAACTGCCAACAACACTAGCATAAGGTACTTTTCTCATGTCCTCCACCTCACTAGGAGATTTTGGACAATCCTCAACAGACAACTTCGTCCCCAAAGAAACGGGAACACACAATGGTCTACAATCTGCCATGTTGAATCTGTCCAACACGGTCTTCACATACTTACTCTGGCTTAACCAAAGTTTTCTGTTGGTTCTGTCTCTTCTGATTTCCATTCCTAGAATGTACCTGGCTGCCCCTAAATCTTTCATTTCAAACTGAGCTGACAACTAAGATTTAAAATCAGAAATCATATTCTTACCCTTCCCAATGAGCAACATATCATCAACGTACAGTGCAACAATGAGAATGCAATCACCATCAAATTTATAATACACACAATGATACGATTTCGATCTCACAAATCCAATTGACAAGATAAAGGCATCAAACTTCAAGTACCATCTCCTAGGAGATTGCTTCAAACCATACAAAGACTTTTTAAGTTTGCAAACCAAATTTTCTTTACCTTTCACCATGTAATGCTCTGGCTGTGACATGTAGATTTCTTCCTCCAAGTCACCGTGAAGGAAAGCTATCTTCACATCCATCTGTTCTACCTCCAAGTCATAAGCTATTGTGAGAGACAACAGGAATCGAATGGATGTCAGCTTTGCAACGGAAGAGAAGATATCACCATACTCTATACCCTCCACTTGTGAATACCCCTTCGCAACCAGTCTGGCCTTATACTTCTCAACACTACCATCTGCACCAATTTTCTTCTTGAACACCCATTTGCATCCAACGGGTTTTCATCCAGGAGGCAAAGGCACCAAGTCCCAAGTTTGATTCTTTTCCAAAGAAGCCATTTCTTCCTCCATGTCCTCCTTCCAGGAACCTGCATCTTTCATATCCAAAGCCTCTAACACAGTTCTAGGTTCATCACTGTTAGTGATTAAAGCATAAGCACAACTAGAATCAAGCAATGTAAAACCAAACCTTTCAAGTTGCTTTCTTATCCATGTAAACCTCCTCAAAGGCTGAGGTTGAGGTTCAGCTTCTTCATCTGAGCTGCCAGAGCTCTCCTCATCGTCAAGTCCAACATTGTCTTTATGTTCAGTCTTCTCAGGGGTAGCAGGAAACTGAACAACATCCTCTTTCTTTACTATTTCTTCTGGCTACAAGACAGTGGAAGAAGGTGTAAGCTCTCTGAAGATGACACTTCTGCTATACAACACTTTTTCAGCCACGGGATCCCAAAGCTTGTATCCTTCCACACCGACACCATAGCCAATGAAGATACACTTAACAGCCTTGTTCTCCAACTTTGACCACTTCTCCTTAGGCACATGTACATATGCCTCACAACCAAAAACATGAAGATGCCTTATTGAAGGCTTTCTACCAGACCACAACTCCATGGGTGTCTTTCCAACAAGAGCTGATGTAGGAGATTTGTTTACCAGATAGCAAGTAGTGGCAACAGCTTCAGCCCAAAAATTTTGTTCTAGGCCAGCTCCACTAAGCATACTCTTGGCCTTCCCCATCAGTGTCTTATTCATCCTCTCTACAACTCCATTTTGTTGCGGGGTGTATGGAGTTGTCTTATGTCTTTCAATCCCAAATTCCTTGCAATACTTATCAAATTCTATAGAACAGAACTCACCACCGTTGTCAGTTCTCAAACATTTAATCTTTTTACCAGTTTGATTTTCAGCAAAGGCCTTAAACTCCTTAAACTTGCTATAGACTTCAGATTTGCTTCTAAGAAAATAAATCCATGTCCTTCTACTGTAATCATCTATAAAAGATACAAAGTATATAGATTTTGATAATGAAGGAACATTAACAGGACCAAACACATCAGAATGAATAAGGTCCAACACACCAGAAGACTTATGAGAACTCGAGTAAAATTAAACATGGTTTTGTTTTCCATAAATGCAATGTTCGCAAAAGTCAAACTCAAGATTACAATCATCTAACCCCTCAATGAGGTTCTTATTTTTCAAGGTACGCAGACCCTTCTCACCAATGTGGCCAAATCTCTTATGCCATAACATTGTCTTTTCAGCAAGAAGTTTAACTTCCAATGCACGATTACAACCATCAAGACTAGAAACAACAGATTTCTTCACTGCTCATTCAGATGGTGGGGATGAAGTGACTGTTGCCCTCTTCCTTGAGTCAGAAGAACTATTGCATTGTGGAATGCATGCATCCAACTGAAACAGAGTACCTCTCCTAGTACCCTTAGCAAGCACCATAGCTCCTCTAGTCATCTTGCATCCTTCTTTCGAAAAGACAACCTGCACACCTGCATCATTCAAACTACTTACAGAAAGCAAGTTCTATGCTAAGCCTGAGATGTGCATAACCCCAGAGATCCCCTTCACTTGACCATCAGGGAATCAGATAGAGACTCTTCCACGACCAACAATCTTCAGATGAGAGTCGTCACCCAGATACACCTTTCCACCATCGAACTCCTCATACTTAGTGAACAAGTCTCGATGCAAGGTCATGTGGAATGATGCACCAGAGTCAATTAGCCACACATCATCAGATGCATGGGTTGCCAGGGCTGTGATGAAAGCATCGCCGTCATCTTGTGACTTGTCAAAATCTGAATCAAGAGCTTTCTTCTTCTTCTTCTTCTCCTCTTTGCATTCCTTTTAGAAATGCCCAGTTTTGCCACAATTCCAATAAAGAGCCTTGGACTTTCCAAGAGATTTGGATCTCCCACGGGATTTGGATCTACCCTTCTCAGCTTTCTTATCCTTCTTCTTCCCTTTCTCTTTGGGTCTTCCACGAACTGCAAGGGCCTCTTTGGCTGCCTCAAAAGACTTTCTCCACACCTCTTCAGACAGCGGCGAAGAAACCACTTCTTCCATTTTGAATATGGATGTGGTGCTTCCAATTGCCATGACAAGATGATCCCATGAGTCCGGCCAAGAACAAAGCAGGGTCATACACCGATCTTCCTCCTCCATCTTTACACCAATAGATGTCAATTGTGTAACTATCATGTTAAAAGCATTCATATGCTCAGCAACCGATCCTTCGTCCTCCATTTGAAGGGAATACAACTTCTTTCTTAGGAAAAGTTTATTGACTAGGGATTTGGCTTGATACACATCCCCCAACTTCCAAAGTAGTTTTGCAGTAGTCTCCTCATGGACATTTAACAACACAGAATCAGCAAGACTAAGTCTTATGAGACCCTTAGCCTTCCAATCTTTGAGATCCCACTCATCTTGTGACATTGTAGCTGGTTTAGTTCCATTAACACTTTCCCAAAGGTCTCGGTCAACAAGCATGTCATCCATCTTGAGCTTCCACAGCTCGAAATTACTACCATTGAACTTCTCCACTTCAAATCTTCTGGATGTGCCTGCCATCTCCTTGCTGCAATAAGATACAGAATGCTCTGCATAGACTCCCACTCAACCTAAGATTAGCTCAAAAAACCCCTACCCAACAACTAGGACCAAAGGTGATTAAGCTCTGATACCAACTAAAAGGAAGCTAGGTGTGCAAAAATTGCTTCCTACACTAATCTAATGAGGAGAGGGCTATGCAAATAAGGAAAAACTAGCTAAGGCATGGAGGTTTGCAAAAGCAAAAGTTTATCGACTGAGGGGAAATGTTTGTTGACTAAGGGGAATCAATGAAACGGCGAAAAGGGGAACTTGCCGACAAGTTCAAGAAATTGTAAATTCGTTGATAAGGAAAAAAGAAAGGGCAAGGGAAGGTTCTAAAAATGAACAATCACCGATAGCAAAGGAAAAGAGGCTAGGTGAAGGAAAGGCCCAAAAAGAAAAAGAGAAGCCTAGTTCTCAAAAGGGATATTTTGTCGATAAGGAAAAGGTAAAGCAAGATCAGTTTGTGAAATGAAGATTTTGACGATGGGGCAAAATAAAGGCCAGAAAAATGAAAATCAATGTAATATTAAAGCATGTACCATAATGTATTGCTTTGAAATATTTTAAAGTTAGTTTAAAATATTTTGAAGTATTGTAAAAGGCTTTTAAAAGGTGTGACTTTTCTGGGTGCCTGAAAATGTGCTTCTAGGTGACACCATAGCTATAGGTTGAGGTTCCAGGTAGTTGGAACAATGGAAGGATTCAATGTGTAGGTACCAGTTATTAATGAAGAGGACGAGGGTTTTCAACGGCCTATGCTTCTATAGGTCCTTCCAAGAACAAATCAATGCATAGGATATGGGCGGCCTTCCAAGCTGTGGATTCCTCAACATGCCAAGCATGGACGCTCCTCAAGCCCATTGATTTCCTGACAGGCTTCTGAACCAAATTGAATGTATCATGGGCACGATTTGTTGACCAAATTTCAATGCCTAGGGTTGCACGATGGATTCAAAATTATATATGCATAGAAAAAAGATGTAAAACTGTTAGTTGTTTGTTCTGGGCTATTATACAGGTTAGATAGTTGTTACAAAAGACCTTGTAACACACCTATAGGAACTAACTGGATGTGGTACATTGTGCTCAATTTTGAGCCTTTGTTGTCTTTGGTTTATTGTTCACCCATGAATGTAGCTGGTTATTTTGTGTTTACTTTCTGTGACATTATCCCTCTTTTGTAATGGCTTTCTAGCCTTCATGACTAATATAGACAATTATTTCACCTCTCTCCAAAGTTTTATTCTGTGTTTATTTGAGAATTAGATATTGGTATTATGGGTAAAATGACCCCTTTCTTGGCTTTAGTTCCCTATTGAACCTTTATATAGCTTGTGTGAGTATGTGTGAACTTTTTACAATCTTGAAGTCATTGTTGTGTTAATTTAGACATAGTTAAAACATCCTAAATCTTGGTGCATCACCATTTTCTTTTATGTATTCCCTCTATCTCTTTTCCCCTGGTGATCATTAGCATAGGTTTAGTTTTATTCTTTGAGCCTTAATCTCAGAAAGAGGAACCAGCCTTCTCTGGAGATCTGATCTCATCTGCAAGGTCCCACACCTTGGGATCAGTCCCATTGTGTCATTGGAATTGTTACATCCCCAATTTTTGTCTTGCTTTACTTTTACCTTTTACTTGGACATAAGTAAATTTGTTGTGATGTTTAGATTAATGACAAGGGAAAAACATGGTATTTATATTGAATGTCATTTATTGAAATCATGGGAATGATTTTGTTGTTGTTGATTTAATATTTGTATTATGAGATTTGATTTATTAGTTAAATTAAATGAATAATGATGCACTGATCACATATTGTTTGGTGACAAGTGAAACAGGATTTCAAGTTACCAAATGACTCTCAGAGAAGAGAGAGAGTATCTTTCCAGGAGAGAGATATAGACCTTGGGATACGAGTGGTTTATTTGCCAAACCGAGTTAAAAGTGTTTAACGAAAATGTGAACCAATGTGTCATAAGAGGTAAGCTTTGTCTTGTCAGTTCACTTTTGAACCTAATCTACACGTAGTTGATAATGTTTTACAATCATTCTTAGTCATATTAAGTCGTCTTAGTCATTAATAACATTAATGACGTCGTTAAATTTGATTTACAACTATTTACATTTAACGTAAATACTGCGATGTAATTTTCGTAAAAAGGTTGTCATATTATTACTAAGTCTTTTGAAGTGTTTAAACCCATTCTTAACGTTAAGACTTATCATCGAGTTAAGATGACATGCTTTGTCGACGGATCATGATGAGGAGACTAGCTCAACTCAATCACGTTATCCATAACTTTCGTTTTAGTATTATTCTCTTATTGATTAAATCATGAAATCAAATAGAGATAATGATATATAAATAATATTTGATTTAATCAAAATATATATAAATGAGTCGAATGAGGAAATACCTCATGATATAATAGTATGGTTTTAAGTTGAGCAGCCATAGGTATCTTTTGAGGAATCCTTTAAATGATAAAAGCATGATGGATCGAACTTACTCATTAAGAGTAACCAATTGCTTAAGTTAGTATTTAAAGTTGGCGGCCTCATATAGGAGGAGTGGTGGATAACTCCACCACCATCTCTGATCTCCTCAAATGATGTTTCTATCATTAACATTTGTCAATGTCTACACATTTTTAGCTAAGTTGAAGTCAAACCATTGGTCATTACCATTTGATTTTAATGAGTTTTGAGAACTATTTTGGAGTGGGAGCAAATAGATAGGATGACTCATTATGAGTCTATTTTGAGCTCTTAAAGGCTTGGATGGTCGATGGCATAACTAGTAAGCGCTTATGTTTTGTTTTGGCTAGGTCGGGTTATGAGGTACAAGGGAGTTTGCAGCGGGCAGTGAGGAAGATTGGTAAAGTTAAGTAAGAATGTGGTCATTGGGGATGAACACAGTAGCTTATCACCGGCCCATATACCTTAGTAAGCCGACGTCGTCACGTAGATATTCTTATATGTTTGTTTTATAAGACAGAGATAATCATAATGTATAGTTGTTATGACAAATCGTTAACTAAGTTTGGTTATCCTGTCAGTGTTATATGTAAGCTATGCTATGTGATAAGTTGTTTGTGTCGACTTAAATACTATCATTGTGACTTATTTGTCTAAGTCGATAGTGAATGTGAGTTTTAGGATATCCGAGAAGTGTCGTTTAGCTTGATATGGGCCGATGTAAGTTCTGGCAATGTATTCAGTTTTGAATAATCACAGTGAGATGATATTACATCTATCTTTAACTGACAGGTAGACTCTTCTATTGTTTAGGTTTTATATAAACGAACTTTCTTAGAAACTGTTATAGTCTTCTATCGATTAGAAAACCAGTCGCACAGTGAGAAGAGCAATCTTCAGAAATAAGTCGACTATTCTTATCATAGGTGAAATATGTATTAAATTCTTATGAGAATAGTGTAAAGGGTTTTCACTAGTAAACTCTCCAATCAAGAGTAATACAGAATAGAGTATTTAGTGAAGTTGATTGTATTGAAATCAATCTTGTTTTCTTTTCCGTGCATTGTCTAAATGGTATCTTATCCAAGAAACCTAGATTCTTGGTGAACTATGGTGACTATGAGGTATCCTTTGAAATGATAGAATAACTACTAATAGGTAGTTGAATAGGATAAAGAATCAAAGATCTTCTCCTATCTAAACTAGAACCATGATGAGTTTGGTCTATAGTAAACCAATTTGCAGAAATAGACCCTGTCTATATAGAAATAACCTTGTATAAAGCATATATGGGTACATTTATGTAGTGATGAGCAATGGCATCACGTATGGTTGAATTGAATAGGTATTCATATTCTTGTTGAATAAAGGATAATACCTTAGCAAGATTTATTGTAAACATAGTTATGGTTGGGTTAAACCAAAGGTCTATTATAATCTTTAATGAGATATGATAATGTAGAAGTATTGTAGTACTCAATGGTTGTTTAAAACCCTAGAGTAAATTAGGACCAAATGAAGGTTAATGTCAATTAGACTTAACTAAGTCTAAGTAGACTATTATTAGGTCATGATGATTAAACGAATTGTGTAAAGACAGCCAGGATGAATAACTGCATGAATATGACATTATCCAAGTTGAGTAGGGATGGGTGAACCCAACAAATACATTCATATGAACATTATTTATAATTAAAAACTTTGGCCATTGTCGATTCACTATATTCAAATTGCTCAACCTATCAGAAATCATACTTAGCTAGAGGGTATATAGGGTTGGATGATTGATAGAGTTTAGTAGAATACAACACTATGTACTCGGAAAAGGCAAATAACCACTGGTCACCTATGGTCTATATTCCTCGTGAAGGGTAGGGCCACTTCCTATATGGAAGATGTGTGGGAGACCGTCGGTCTGTGGTTGGAGGTAAATCACTAGAAAGATGCTCTCTCTCCAAGAAGGAAACATGACAGGACTCGTGATAAAGATATCAGATATTCAGAGGCAATAAATATTCCAAAGTTTATATATTGTAATTGATTTACTTTTGTAAACAATTGTACTTGAGATGGATAATATAGTTTATTGTATTTTGTATTGAGAAATCTTGTAATTGTAGTTACTTGATTATATGTTGAATAAAAGAAAAAATTTCTCTATCTCATTTTACCTTGTTAAATTCCTTCATGGTAAATTTTTTAATTTTTCTATGTCTATAGAACTTGGATGTTACATGTGGTATTAGAGCTACCAGGTTCAGCACTAGGGCTTATGAGACCACTATGCTTGCCTATAGTCAACATTATACGGTTAGCTAATGTTTGAAAATTTCTGTGCCAGGATGGTACGTTTTAAGAACACAGCAAGAAAGTCTCTTAATTCAAGCCAATGTTTCCTTAAAATTAAAAGAAAACGTGAGGCCATTATCAAAACCTTTGAGGGAACCAATGATGAGAGTGACATTTGGTTGAGTGATACTGATAATCTAGTGACTGCCTTAACTCGAATCAAGCGAGTGAGAAAGGAGTACTTCTAAAGGGTTAACGATGAGGAAATAACTTTGGTTAGGTGAGACCCCCGCATACCCTCAACTACCGAGATCATAGAAGTTAGGTCTGATAGTGAGTCAGAGGGTTATATAACTCGTGGTTATGTATCTGAAAATGAGTCTGAGGGATATGCTCCTCTGGATCATGACTTTTGAAGTCATTTCTTGTAAAAGGAAGGAAACTCTTTACTTTTGAAAAAAAAATTATAAATAAAAGAGTTGTTTTTGTGCCAAACTATTGTTTAAATTGAGTTTTATGTTTAGATTTAATGGGTTACATTATAATCTTAAACTAATGGACAACTCAATATTCTCAGGTGTGAGAAATCAATAAACATGGTGTGGACAAGGACTAACCAAGGAGAAAGTGAAGAGGAAAACCACCCACCAAATGATAAGTTGAACCAAATCATAACCATGCTTGAGGAAACCAATAAAAAATTGGGTGATTTGGAAAAGAAGGTGGATGATAAAGGGAATACTGAAGGGGGAGGTGAAAACTCTCATGATGAGAGTGGAGAAAACCATGAAGATCAAAGTAAGAGTACCGAACCTCATAAAGAGGCAAGGGATAGATTGACCTTGGAGCTTTCAAAGGATATGAAAAAGGTTGTTCCACCAAAATTTAATGGGACAAAAACTGAAGCTGCTGCAGAACCTTGGTTAACAGAGATGGGAAAGTACTTCGACATAAGAAATTACTTAGAGGTGACTAAGGCAGTATGGGGAGCATTCCAACTGGCAGGAGAAGCGTCCACTTGGTGGATGAATAAAAAGATGGAATTGAATCTGAGCTCTCTAAGGGTAACTTGGGATGAGTTCGTGGAACTCTTTCAAAAAACATGGTTACCACAACTCTATTTTGATCAAAAACTGATTGATTCTCAGAATCTCTGACAAGGAGATATGACAGTAGTAGAGTATGGAGAGAAATTCACTCGACTCCTGAAATACATTCCACAATATCAAAAGGATGAGAGATTTAGGATCAGAAAATTCATCATGGGCCTAAATTCTCAAATTGGTGGTGAAGTGGATGTACATGGTCCTACAACAATGGATCAAGTGTACGAGAAGGCAATCAAGCAAGAGCAAAAGTTGAAATCCATCTCGGCTTATCGTGATAGAATTCGCAAGAGGTTTAATGGAAATCCTAACAATCAACCCTACAAGAAAAGATATGAAAAGACCTATGATAATAAGAGGAAAGATAAGGGATCTCAGAAGAGCAAAGGTGTATTTGGTAATGAGAAGAACAATGGAAACTTTAATAGAAGTGAGGATAATTATTGGAATACTTTAGATAAGAAAGGACCCATTGGAGGATGCTTTACTTGTGGGGCAACCATTATGCAAATTGTTGCCCTAATAAAAATCAAAATGGTCAACAGAGAGGTACTGCACTACCTACTCAGCAAGAGGCATTCCAGCGAAGGATTCATGCATCTCTCGATAACCGTCAAGCAGAGTATCAAATCACACCCATTGAGATGATAGGTACTTTGTTTGAAGTCCCTATATCTATTTTGATTTATACAGGAGCCACAGAAAACTTTGTTTCTCCTAGAATTAAGTAAATTTTCTAGAAAAGTAGGTTATATGTCCAAATTTTGGTCAATAGAATATGCTAACCAATCTAAGGCTCAGGTAGAGCAATGTTTGTTTGAAGCCAAAGTTGACCTTCTGATTTTCTCAACTGAAGTAAATTTGTATGTAGCCCCCTTAGGTTCTTATGATGTGATCCTTGGAATGAATTGGTTATGGAAACATAGAGCTAAGGTTGACTATTTTGCAAAAATAGTTGAATGCTTAGATGACTTGGGAAATCTGACCCAATTCCAAGGGATTCAAAAAGAAGTTGAAATCAAGACTATCTCTACTAAGTAGTTAAAAAGGTTTAGAAGGAAAGGTTGTCAACTGTTTGCAGTTAAGATGGAACTTTGGAGGAAGGGGTAGAAAACCCTAGTTTATCTTTTGGGGAAACGTATCCTTTTCTTCAGGAATTTCAGGATGTGTTTCCAGAAGAACTTCTGGGATTACCTCCCAAAAGGGTGTTTGATTTTGCTATTGATATTAAACTAGGATATGAGCCTATATCAAAAGCACCCTATCCTATGACAACAATGGAGTTAATGGAATTGAAAGCACAATTACAAGAATTGTTGGCAAAAGGTTTAATCAGACCTAGTGTTTCACCTTGGGGTGCCCCGATTATTTTTTTGTTAAGAAGAAGGATGGAACCCTTCATTTGTGTATAGATTATCGTATGCTTAACAAAGCAACGGTAAAGAATAAATATCCTTTGCCACGTATTGATGATCTTTTCGATCAGATGCGGGAAGCTACCATGTTTTCAAAGATTGATTTGCGATCAGGATATCATCAGTTAAGATTGAAGGATGAAGAAATTCATAAGACAACTTTTAGAACCAGATATGGACACTATGAGTTTATAGTGTTACCATTTGGTTTGACAAATGCTCTTGCTGCATTCATGAATCTCATGAATAGTATATTCAGAGATTGTTTGGATAAGTTTGTTTTAGTATTTCTGGATGATATACTCATTTATTATAAGAGTGAGGAAGAAGATCATCGACACTTGCAATTAGTTCTACAGAGGTTAAGATAACATAAGCTATATGGAAATTTATCTAAGTGTATGTTCTTTCAGAAGGAGGTCCAATACTTAGGCCATATTATATTAGCTAATGGAATATCCATTGATCCTACAAAAATCACAGCTGTTTTGGATTGGCCTGTACCAACAAATGTACATGAGGTGAGTAGTTTCATGGGCCTGGCAGGCTATTATAGAAAGTCTGTTCTAAATTTCTCCAGTATTGCTAGTCCAATCACTTCCCTGTAGAGGAAAGGAAAGAGATTTGAATGGACAGACAAATGTCAGAAAGCATTTGATCTCTTAAAAGAAAAGTTAACTACAGCTCCAATCTTGAAAGTTCCTGACCCCGAAGGACAATTTGAGGTAATTGTTGGAATAAGGTGCCATTAACCTTGTAAATTCCAATATTGTATTTTATTCCATTTATTATTTGTTATTTGTAATCACCCATAAGGGAATGAGGTAGTCTCATTGACAGTTGTGATTTTAGAGTTACCGGCGGCAGTTACGAAGTGACATTTATGGTTGGCAAATGTAAAAACTCAAATTAAATGAGGGTAGGCGTGCTCCCTTGAGGAATATACTATTTTTGGCATGTATGATAATTGTCATAATGTTTGGTAAGTGAATCTATGACAGCTGCAAGTTGTCATAAGATTCTGAGACTCTATGATGCATATGACATATATGTTAGTTGTATATTTGCTATATTTAGCCCAAGTTTTCTATATTGGAAAGATACTCTTTTGTGGAATCTATGATGGTTATGACGCATCATAAGATGTTGTAAGAGGCCAGATTTAGTCTTGGGCCCCCAACCTTTGCATGGTTGTTTTTGGACAAGTGTAAGATGCTTGTGAGATGGTAATTAATGGTTACAGGTTGGAGAAACTTAAGAGAGAGAAGGTGAATGCCTAAGATGAGTTAGAAAATGTTTCTATAAGTATTTTCTATGTATTAGTTGCTGCAATATAGATTTTAGGTACTTAGGTGCTACCAGAATGCTGTCAGATTGAAGACTGGTGGAGAGAGTTGAAGTGTTGTTGTATTGTAAATCATTTTCAGATTCATACAAACATTAGGCCTCTTTCCTCTGTGGAGTTTTTTACCTGAAAGGGTTTTCTCCACATTATACATTGTGTTATGTGTTCATATTTCTGATTTTGCATTTCTGTGAAGCATAGTTTTGTTTCTGTGTTACAATCTCCATTACTAACACACAATTAAAGATTGTAGAAATTTATATTGAGTCAGATTTCCATTGAAGTCGTGTTGCTTTCATTTATAACATTTGGTATCAGAGCCTGGCTAGCGTTGACTCTTGGGTGGTAGTGTGGAAGTTGTAGCTACAATGGCAGATTTGGTTGCATTTGTTTTGTAGATCTTGTGTTGTTATTATGGCTACATTCACCGTTGCATCAACCTCTCGATTGGACATTGAGAAGTTCAACGGAATGGGGTATGAGTTGTGGAAGCTAAAAATGGAAGATTTGTTGGAAGAAACAAATCAGTGGTTGGCTGTCCAAAAAGAGAAGAAACCCGATGATGTCTCTCAAGATGAGTGGGATAGACTGGATAAGAAGGCACGGGGAACCATCTGGTTGTGTCTTTCAGACTATGTCCTGTTGAATGTCGCAAAGGAAGAGACTGCATACAAGTTGTGGAAACGGTTGGGTGAGATCTATCAAGCCAAGAGTATGGTAAATAAACTTTATTTAAAAAGAAAATTGTTTTCCATGAAAATGTTAGAAGGTGAATCAGTTGCAGAGCATTTAAATTCTTTTAATTTGTTAGTGAGTCAGCTTGATTCAGTAGATGTTGAGGTTAGTGAGGAAGATTAATGTATCTTACTTCTTTGTTCTTTACCTGAGTCTTGGGAGAATATTATCCTTTCTATCACTGCTAACCTTGCGGATCTGAAGTTGGATTCTCTTGTTTCAGTGCTACTATTATAGGAATTGAGGAAGAAGAGTTTAGATAGTTCAGGGGATGCTCTCAGTGTCAAGGGAAGGTCTAAGGAAAGAGGACCTAAAGGAGATCAGAAAGGGGCTAAGGACAAGTCCAAGGGCCAATCTAAGACTCCTGGTAAAAAGAACAGAGTTAAGTGTTGGAACTGTGATAAAAGGGGACGTGTGAAGAAGGAGTGTAGAAACCCCAACAAATAGTGGGAGAGTGCTTCAGATAAGTCCTCGAATGCAGGTGAAGAAGTTTTACTTTCTGCATGTAATCTTGTTTCTAATTATCACTGGTTGGTTGACTTAGAATGCTTGTTTCATGACTCTGCATAAGGAATGGTTCTCCTCATATGAAGAATATGATGGAGGTAATATCTACCTTGGTGACAACTCTACATATCCAATTATTGGGAAAGGAAAGCTATTGTTGTGTTTCAGTGATGGGAGGATTAAAACCCTCCCTGGTGTTTTGCATGTTCCTAGATTAGCTAGAAATCTAATTTCAGTTTTGAAGTTGAATGATTTGGGAATGCATGTGACATTTGACAAACATGGTTGCAGATTAGTGAGAGGGAACTTGGTGGTAACGAAAGGGAAGAGATTCAGGAACTTTTTTAAGCTTGAAGCCACTACAGTTTGTAATGCCTCCTATGCATTTGAGGCCACTACTGAAAATACATGTATGTTGTGGCATCGTAGATTGGCCCACACAAGCAATAATGTATTAAAAACTATTAAGAATAAAAATTTGTTGGATGGTTTCTCCTATTCTAATGAGCACTTTGATTTCTATGAGCATTGTGTGTTTGGTAAACAAAACAGAAAATCATTTCCTTCAAGAAGCAATAGAACAAAAGAGAAGTTAGAAATTATTCATACGGATGTGTTTGGACCTGTGGATAATGAATCTATTAGAAAATCTTGTTATTTTGTAACCTTCATTGATGATGTATCCTGATTTACATGGATTTATTTTATGAAGCATAAATCTAAAGTTTTCACTAAGTTTAAGGAATTCAAAGTCTTAGTAGAGAACCAATCAGGTTTAAAGATAAAAATATTAAGATCTGACAATGGAGGGGAATATTGCTCTAAGGAATTTCATGAGTTTTGTAAGCATGCAAGTTTAATCAGACAAAAGGCAACTCTATATACACCACAGCAGAATGGTGTTGCAGAAAGGATGAACCGAACAATTATGGAAAGGGCCAGAAGTATGCTTAGTGATGCACAGTTGGATAAATTCTTTTGGGTAGAGGCTGTGTGTACTGCTTGCTACTTGATAAATAGATCTCCTTGTAAGGCTCTTGATTTGATACCTTATGAAGTGTGGATAGGTAAGAAATCTTTTGTTTCACATTTAAGGGTTTTTGGTTGTGAGGCTTTTGTTCATGTGCCTAAGGAAAAGCGATCTAAGTTGGATCCAAAAGCTAAAAAGTGTACATTCATTAGTTATGGTGATAATGTGAAAGGTTATAAGCTTTGGAATCCACTAACCCGCAAGATTATCTTTTCTAGAGATGTTATTTTCAGGGAACTTAGAGCTATTTCTAAACCTGAGCAGCCAAAAGAAAAAGATGAAAAGGTAAAGAAGGTGCACTTTGATTTAGAGCAGCAAGATGCACCTTGGGAAGAATAGAATGATGGATTGGGGGGTGAAGAAGAAGAAGAAGATTCAAGTAGTTTTGATGAAGATGAATCTATTGTAACTATAGAAGAAGTTGGTGCAGATGATCATGCAGAAGAACAAGTAGAGTCTCTTACTCCACCCTTGAGAAGATCCACAAGACAACGGAATCTAATTGACAGGTATAGCCCACCATATTTCCGTTGTGTATATGCTTTATTGAGTACTAACGATGAACCTAGATCCTACAGGGAAGCTATTTCTGCAGATGATAGTAAGTCTTGGTAGCTAGCCATGTAGGAGGAGATGATGGATTTAGACTCTAATAACACATGGGATCTTGTTCATTTACTGAAAGGAAGAAAGGCCATAGGATGTAAGTGGGTCTTCAAGAAGAATTTTAGAGCAAATGGGTCATTGGAGAAGTACAAGGCTAGACTAGTAGCCAAGGGCTACTCCCAGATAGAGGGAGTTGATTTTGGTGAGATATTCTCTCCTGTTGCTAAATTGACTTCTATTAGATTTCTCTTATCCATTGCTACAGCTTATGATTGGGAGATTGAGCAAATGGATGTTAAGACTGCGTTCTTGCATGGAGATCTTGAAGAATAAATTTATATGCAACAGCCTACAAGTTTTGAGGTAAAAGGAAAAGAACATTGGGTTTGCAGGTTAAAGAGGTCTCTTTATGGTTTGAAACAGTCCCCCAAAATGTGGTATGAAAAGTTTGATTCATTTGTTTTGAAATTTGGTTTTGTTAGAAGCAAGGAGGATCATTGTGTTTACATTCATTGTATTGATGATTCTATACTGTTATTACTTTGTATGTTGATGACATGTTATTTTTCAGCAATACTAAGGGTATGGTCAGTGAGCTTAAAGCCCAACTTTCAGGTGCATTTGAGATGAAGGATCTTGGTGTTGTAAGTTATATTTTGGGAATGGAGATCAAGAGGGATGGAGTTAACAGAAAGCTTTGGTTGTCACAAAGTATGTGAATACTATTTTGTAGAGCTTTAGTTTGCAAGACTGTAATCCAGTTAGAGTTCCTTTACTCATTGGTACTAAGCTTTCATTAGATATGTGTCCAAAGACTAAGGATGATCTTGAGGATATGTCTAATGTGCCATATGCTAGTGTTGTAGGGAGTTTGATGTATGCAATGGTTTGCACTAGACCAGATATTGCCCAAACAGTGGGAGTTTTGAGCAGATTTATGTCTAACCCTGGTAGATAGCATTGGAACTATGCAAAAAGGGTGTTTAAATATCTTGCAGGTACTCCTGATCATTGTTTGGTTTATTCTGGTGCTAATAGTGCTGATAAATCTTTGGACATACAGGGTTTTGTTGATGTAGATTGGGTAGGTGACTTGAATAGTCAAAGGTCCACTAGTGGCTATGTGTTTACTCTGTTTGGAGGTGCATGAGTTGGATGAGTAAGAGGCAGCCCACAGTTGCTTTGTCCACCACAGAAGCAGAGTGTATGGCTGCAACTCATATCTCTAAGGAGGTAGTTTGGTTGAGGAGACTGTGTATAGGTATTGGTTTTGATTACAGGAACATTCAGATCAATTGTGATAGCCAGAGTGCTATCTGTTTGGCTAAGAATCCCATGTATCATGCTCAGACTAAGCATGTTGATGTTTAGTATCACTTTGTTTGAGAGTTGGTTGCAAATAGAGAGATTGAGCTGAAGAAGATAGACACTCAAGAGAATGTTGCATGTTCATTGACCAAGCCTGTGAGCACAGAGAAGTTCGTGTGGTGCAGAGAGGCCATGGGCCTTATTTCTAGTGCCTGATTATTTTTCATTTGATTTCCTATGAATTGATTTACAATGTATAATGTTAAGTGGGAGAATGTTGGGATAAGGTGCCATTAACCTTGTAAATCCTAATATGGTATGTATTTCATTTATTATTTGTAATTTGTAATTACCCATAAGGGATGCACAAGTTTCACCGGTAGTGGTAAAAATTACTTATTGTCCACGGTAATTACGGAGTTACTGGCGGTAGTTACGGGATGTCATTTACTATGGTAAATGGTAATTGGTCAAAGTGGGGTGCACATGTGGAGGAATAATCTATTTTTAGTGGTATGATGCATGTCATAGATGTTGTAAGGTTTAAGAGATTCTATGACAATTGTAAGTTGTCATAAGAATCTATGATACTAATAATAGCATATGACACATCATAAGATGTTGTAAGTGGCTATTTTTGGCCCCAAGGCATTCAATCTTGCATGGGCACATTTTTCCAAGTGTAGGATGCATGTATGACAGCATTTATGACCCCGTAAGAGCCTATTCTTGGCTATGGACACCCAAGGTTGTATTGTTGACTCTTGACAAGTGTTATGGGCTTGTAAGAAGTCATTTAATGTCTTGAGGTTGTGTAAATTCTATATAAAAACCATAGCATAGTAGATGAGAGGAATATAACAGTTTACAGGTACCCAGGTTCTGCCAAAGTGAAGGTTGAAGGACAAAGGAAGTGAATGTATTTGTAATCTCCTTTTGTGAAGATAATACAACTTGGCCTCTTTTCTTGGTGGAGTTTTTTACCCAAAAGGGTTTTCTCCACATTAAACATTTGTGTTATGTGCTTGATTATGCTTCTGGTATATTTTTGTATTGTGGGTTTATGTTTTGTTACAATCTCTACTGTTAATGCACGTTTAAAAGATTGCTGAAATTTATTCAAATAAGATTTCCATTGAAGTAGTGTTGCTTTCATTTCTAACAGTCACTCCGCAGGATTGTTATATCCACATGATGTACCAAAGTGGAAACGGCAAGTTATTAGAATGGACTTTGTTCAAGGACTTCCTATGTCAAGGAATGGACATGATGCCATTTTGGTAGTGGTTGATAAACTTACAAAAGTAGTACATTTCATACCAGGAAATCTGACTGATGGAGCACCTGTTTTAGTTCGTAAATTTGTGCAAGAAGTGTTTAGATTGCATGGTTTCCCTGAAAAGATTATCTTAAATAGAGATGCGCGTGTAACGTCAAGGTTTTGGCAAACTTTGTTTTCTGCGCTAGGGACCAAACTCAATGTGAGTACAGCTTACCATCTTGAAACCGATGGGCAAACTGAGAGAGTTAACCAAGTCTTGGAAGATTTTTTGTGTATGTATTGCATGGATCAGCAATATAAGTGGGAAAAATACTTACCACTTGTGGAATTTGCTTATAACAATTCCTATCATTCTGCTATTAAGAAGGTGCCATTCAAAGCATTGTATGGAAGAAGATGCTGAACTCCTATAAGTTGGGATAAGCTAGAAGATAGGATTAGCATCAGACCAGAAATGCTAGCTGAAATTGAAGAGAAAGTTAAGCTAATCAAAAAAAGATTGGCAGAAGCCAATGATAGGCAAAAGAGCTATCCAGATGCAAAACGTGTTCCAAGGCAATTTGTTGTTGGAGAAAAAGTTCTTTTGAGGGTTAAACCTAAGAAAAGTTCTATTAAGTTTGGGAAATCTTCTAAGTTGGCCCCTCGATACGTGGGACCCTTTGAAGTGCTTGCAGTAGTCAATTCGGTTGCCTATAGAATTGCTCTACCACTAGTCTTATCTAGAATGCACAATATTTTTCATGTGTCTTATTTGAAGAAATATATTACAGGTAATAATCATATTTTGACTTGGAATTCCTTACAGATGCAAGACCCAGTGGTGATCACGATCGAGCTACTCAAGGTGTTAGGAACGCGCAAGCTTCGCTTGCGTAACAGAGAGGTTTTGCAATGCAAGGTCCAATGGGACCAATATGCTGAGGAAATTGCTACATGGGAGGATTACCATGAATTTTATCAAAAATTTCCTCATTTATTTGAGAATGTTACTAGTTGAAGCAATGAATTTGCTTTCTAGTACTTTTTAAATACCTTATATCATCGAGGACGATGAATCTTTAGGGGAAGGATATGTTACATCCCCAATTTTTGTCTTGCTTTACTTTTACTTTTTACTTGGACATAAGTAAATTTGTTGTGATGTTTAGATTAATGACAAGGGAAAAACATGGTTTTTACATTGCATGTCATTTATTGAAATCATGGGAATGATTATGTTGTTATTGATTTAATATTTGTATTATGAGATTTGATTTATTAGTTAAATTAAATGAATAATGATGCACTGATCACATATTGATTGGTGACAAGTGAAACAGGATTTCAAGTTACCAGATGACTCTTGGAGAAGAGAGAAAGTATATTTCCAGGAGAGAGATATAGACCTTGGGATACGAGTCGTTCATTTGCCAAACCAAGTTAAAAGTGTTTAACGAAAATGTGAACCAATGTGTCGTAAGAGGTAAGCTTTGTCTTGCAGTTCACTTTTGAACCTAATCGACAGGTAGTCAATATTGTTTTACAATCATTCTTAGTCGTACTAAGTTGTCTTAGTCGTTAATAATGTTAACGACGTCCTTAAGTTTGATTTACGACTATTTATGTTTAACGTAAATACTACGATGTAATTGTTGTAAAAAGGTTGTCATATTATTGCTAAGTCTTTTGAATTGTTTAAACCCATTCTTAACGTTAAGACTTTATCGTCAAGTTAAGATGACATGCTTTATCGACAGATCGTGATGAGGAGACTAGCTCAACTCAATCATGTTATCCATAACTTCGTTTTAGTATTATTCTCTTAGTGATTAAATCATGAAATCAAATAGAGATGATGATATATAAATAATATTTGATTTAATCAAAATATATATAAATGAGTCGAATGAGGAAATACCTCATGATATAATAGTATGGTTTTAAGTTGAGCAGCCATAGGCATCTTTTGAGGAATGCTTTAAATGATAAAAGCATGATGGATCGAACTTACTCATTAAGAGTAACCAATTGCTTAAGTTAGTTTTTAAAGTTGGCGGCCTCGTATAGGAGGAGTGGCAGATAACTCCACCACCATCGATGATCTCCTCAAATGATGTTTCCATCATTAACATTTGTCAATGTCTACACATTTTTAGCTAAGTTGAAGTCGAACCGTTGGTCATTACTATTTGATTTTAATGAGTTTTGAGAACTATTTTGGAGTGGCAGCAAACAGACAAGATGACTCATTATGAGTCTGTTTTGAGCTCTTAAAGCCACGGCTTGGATGGTCGATGGCATATTTGATAATTGCTTATGTTTTGTTTTGGGTAGGTCAGGTTATGAGGTAGAAGGGAGTTCGCGGCGAGCAGTGAGGAAGTTGGTAAAGTTAAGTAAGAACGTGGTCATCCAGGATGAACATAGTAGCTTATCACCAGCCCATATACCTTAGTAAGCCGACGTTGTTAGGTAGATATTCATGTATGTTTGTTTTATAAGACAGAGATAATCATAATGTATAGCTGTTATGAGCAATCGTTAACTAAGCTTGGTTATCCTGTCAGTGTTATATGTAAGCTATGCTATGTGATAAGTCATTTGTGTCGACTTAAATACTATCGTTGTGACTTATTTTTCTGAGTCGATGGTGAATGTGAGTTTTAGTATATCCGAGAAGCATCGTTTAGCCTGATATGGGCCAATGCAAGTTATGGCAATGTATTCAGTTTTGAATAATCACAGTGAGATGATATTACATCTATCTTTAACCAATAGGTAGACTCTTCTATTGTTCTGGTTTTATATAATGAACTTTCTTAGAAACTGTTATAGTCTTCTATCGATTAGAAAACTAGTCGCACAGTGAGAAGAGAAATCTTCAAAAATAAGTCAACTACTCTTATCATAGGTGAAATATGTATTAAATTCTTATGAGAATAGTGTAAAGGGTTTTCATTAGTAAACTCTCCAATCAAGAGTAATACTGAATAGAGTATTTAGTGAAGTTGATTGTATTGAAACCAATCTTGTTTTCTTTTCCTTGCATTGTCTAAATGGTATCTTATCCAAGAAACCTAGATTCTTGGTGAACTATGGTGACTATGAGGTGTCCTTTGAAATGATAGAATAACTACTAATAGTTAGTTGAATAGGATAAAGAGTCAAAGATCTTCTCCTATCTAAACTAGAACCATGATGAGTTCAGTCTATAGTAAACCAATTTGCAGAAATAGACCGTGTCTATTTACAAATAACCTTGTATAAAGCATATATGGGTACATTTATGTAGTGATGAGAAATGGCATCATGTATGGTTGAATTGAATAGGTATTCATATTCTTGTTGAATAAAGGATAATACCTTAGCAAGATTTATTATAAACATAGTTATGGTTGGGTTAAACCAAAGGTCTATTATAATCTTTAATGAGATATGATAATGTAGAAGTATTGTAGTACTCAATGGTTGTTTAAAACCCTAGAGTCGATTAGGACCAAATGAAGGTTAATGTCAGTTAGACTTAACTAAGTCTAAGTAGACTATTATCAGGTCATGATGATTAAACCAATTATGTAAAGATGGTAAGGGTGAATAACTGCATGAATATGACATTATCCAAGTCGAGTAGGGGTGGGTGAACACAACAACTACATTCATATGAATGTTATTTATAATTAAAAACTTTGGTTAAAGTAATGCATTTGTTTTCTACATGCATTGTCTGTTCACTGTATTCGGATTGCTCAACCTATCAGAAATCATACTTAGCTAGAGGGTATCTAGGGTTGTATGGTTGATAGAGTTGAGTAGAATACAACACTATGTACTCAGAAAAGGCAAATAACCACTGGTCGCCTATGGTCTATATTCCTCGTGAAGGGTAGGGCCACTTCCTATGTGGAAGATGTGTGCGAGACCACCAGTCTGTGGTTGGAGCTAAATCACTGGAAAGATGCTCTCTCTCCAAGCAGGAAACATGACAGGACTTGTGATAAAGATGTCAGATATTCAAAGGCAGTAAATAGTCCAAAGTTTATATATTGTAATTGATTTACTTTTGTAAACAACTGTACTTGAGATGGACAATATAGTTTATTGTATTTTGTATTGAATAAAAGAAAAAAATTATCTATCTCATTTTACCTTATTAAATTACTTCATGGTAAATTTTTTGATTTTTCTATGTCTATAGAACGTGGATGTTGCATATGGTATCAGAGCTACCAGGTTCAGCACTAGCACTAATGACACCACTAAGCTTGCCTATAGTCAACATTATGTGGTTAGCTAATGTTTAAAAATTTATGTGCCAGGATGGTACGTTTTAAGAAGATAGCAAGAAAGTCTGTTAATTCAAGCCAACGTTTTCTTAAAGCTAAAAGAGAACATGAGGCCATTATCAAAACCTTTGAGGGAACCAATGATGAGAGTGACATTTGGTTGAGTGATACTGAAAATCTAGTGATTGCCTTAACTCGAATCAAACGAGTGAGAAACGAGTACTTGGAAAGGGTTAAAGATGAGGAAATAACTTTGGTTAGGCGAGACCCCCGCATACCCTCAACTACTGAGATCATAGAAGTTAGGTCTAATAGTGAGTTAGAGGGTTATATACCTTGTGGTTATGTATTTGAAAATGAGTCTGAGGGATATACTCCTCTAGATCATGACTTTTGAAGTCATTTCTTGTAAAAGGAAGGAAACTCTTTACTTTTGAAAAAAAATTATAAATAAAAGAGTTGTTTTTGTGCCAAACTATTGTTTAAATTGAGTTTTATGTTTAGATTTATTGGGTTATATTATAATCTTGAACTAATGGACAACTCGATATTCTCAAGTGTGAGAAATCGATAAACATGGTGCGGAGAAGAACTAACCAAGGAGAAAGTGAAGAGGAAAACCACCCACTAAATGATAAGTTGAACCAAATCATAATCATGCTTGAAGAAACCAAGAAAAGATTGGGTGATTTGGAAAAGAAGGTGGATGATAAAGGGAATACTAAAGGGGGAGGTGAAAACTCTCATGATGAGAGTGGAGAAAACCATGAAGATCAAAGTAAGAGTATCGAACCTCATAAAGAGGCAAGGGATAGATTGACCTTGGAGCTTTCAAAGGATATGAAAAAGGTTGTTCCACCAAAATTTGATGGGACAAAAACCAGAGATGCTGCAGAAGCTTGGTTAATAGAGATGGAAAAGTACTTTGAGATAAGAAATTACTCGGAGGTGACCAAGGCAGTATGGGGAGCATTCCAACTGGTAGGAGAAGCGTCCACTTGGTGGATGAATAAAAATATGGAATTGAATCTGAGCTCTCTAAGGGTAACTTGGGATGAGTTCGTGGAACTCTTTCAAAAAAATGGTTACCACAACTCTATTATCAGAAACTAACTGATTTTTAGAATCTCCAACAAGGAGATATGATAGTAGTAGAGTGTGGAGATAAATTCACTCAACTCCTAAAATACATTCCACAATATCAAAAGGATGAGAGATTTAGGATCAGAAAATTCATCATGGGCCTAAATGCTCAAATTGGTGGTGAAGTGGATGTACATGGTCCTACAACAATGGATCAAGTGTACGAAAAGGCGATCAAGAAAGATCAAAATCTGAAATCCATCTCAGCTTATTGTGATACAAGTCGCAAGAGGTTTAATGGAACTCCTAACAATCAACCCTACAAGAAAAGATATGAAAAGAGCTACGATAATAAGAGGAAAGATAAGGGATCTCAGAAGAGCAAAGGTGGATCTGGTAATGAGAAGAAGAATGGCAACTTTAATAGAAGTGAGGATAATTATGGGAAGACTTCAAATAAGAAAGGACCCATTGGAGGATGCTTTACTTGTGGGGGTGACCATTATGCAAATCATTGCCCTAAAAAAAATCAAAATGGTCAATAAAGAGATATTGCACTACCTACTCAGCAAGAGGCATTCCAGTAAAGGATTCATGCATCTCTTGACAACCTCAAGCAGAGTATCAAATCACACCCATTGAGATGACAGGTACTTTGTTTGAAGTCTCTATATCTATTTTGATTCATACAGGAGCCACAGAAAGCTTTGTTTCTCCTAGAATTTTAAGTAAATTTTCTAGAAAAGCAGGTTATATGTCCAAACCTTGGTCAGTAGAATATGCTAACCAATCTAAGGCCCAAGTAGAGCAATGTTTGTTCGAAGCCAAAGTTGACCTTCCGATTTTCTCAAATGAAGTAAATTTGTATGTAGCCCCCTTAGGTTCTTATGATGTGATCCTTGGAATGAATTGGTTATGGAAATATAGAGCTAAGGTTGATTGTTTTTCAAAAATAGTTGAATGCTTAGATGACTTGGGAAATCTGACCCAATTCCAAGGGATTCAAAGAGAAGTTAAAATCAGGACTATCTCTACTAAGCAATTAAAAGGGCTAGAAGGAAAGGTTGTTAGTTGTTTGCAGTTAAGATGGAACAAGTGGAGGAAGGGGTAGAAAACCCTAGTTTATCTTTTGGGGAAAAGTATCCTTTTCTTCAGGAATTTTAGGATGTGTTTCCTAAAGAACTTTTGGGATTACCTCCCAAAAGGGTGTTTGATTTTGCTATTGATATTAAACCAGGATTTGAGCCTATATCAAAAGCACGCTATCGTATGACAACAACGGAGTTAATGGAATTGAAAGCACAATTACAAGAATTGTTGGCAAAAGGTTTAATCAGACCCAGTGTTTCACCTTGGGGTGCCCTGGTTATTTTTTTGTTAAGAAGAAGGATGGAACCCTTCATTTGTTTATAGATTATCGTATGCTTAACAAATCAACGGTAAAGAATAAATATCCTTTGCCACATATTGATGATCTTTTCGATTAGATGCGGGAAGCTGCCGTGTTTTCAAAGATTGATTTGCGATCAGGATATCATCAATTAAGAATGAAGGATGAATACATTCATAAGACAGCTTTTAGAACCAGATATGGACACTATGAGTTTACAGTGTTACCATTTGGTTTGACAAATGCTCCTGTTGCATTCATGAATCTCATCAATAGTATATTCAGAGATTGTTTGGATAAATTTGTTTTAGTATTTATAGATGATATACTCATTTATTCTAAGAGTGTGGAAGAACATCATCAGCACTTGCAATTAGTTCTACAGAGGTTAAGAGAACATCTTCTATATGGAAAGTTATCTAAGTGCATGTTCTTTCATAAGGAGGTTCAATACTTAGGCCATATTATATTAGCTAATGGAATATCTGTTGATCCTGCAAAAATCACAGCTATTCTGGATTGGCCTGTACCAACAAACGTACATGAGGTGCGTAGTTTCATGGGCTTGGCAGGCTATTATAGAAAGTTTGTTCTAAATTTCTCCAGTATTGCTAGTCCAATCAATTCCCTGCAGAGGAAAGGAAAGAGATTTGAATGGACAGACAAATGTCAGAAAGTATTTGATCTCTTAAAAGAAAAGTTAACTACAACTCCAATCTTGAAAGTTCTTGACCCCGAAGGACAATTTGAGGTAATCACAAATGCCTCAGAAGAAGGATTAGGAGGAGTACTTATGCAAGAAGGATGAGTCATTGCATATGAGTCAAGGAAATTAAAATCTTATGAGAAAAATTATGCGTTGCATGATCTGGAAATGGTAGCAGTAATTCATGCCTTACAGATGTGGAGACATTATTTGTTGGGAAAGACTTTTGTACTTAAATCAGATCATCAAAGTCTTAAGTATATTTTCTCACAACCACATTTGAATGCTCGACAAAGGAGATGGTTAGAATTGATATCTGACTATGACTTTGAGATAAACTACATCAAAGGAAAAGAGAATAGAGTAGCTGATGCTTTGAGTCGTAGAAGACATTTAGCTTCTATTATTTCTATTCATGGAAATTTCAAGGATTTGGTATTGCCAAATTTGTCTGGTGACGAGTTTTATGAACAGGTTAAGCAAGCTCTGGAAGATAATCCTAAAGATCCAAGATATGATGGTTCTCTATTTGAGTCAGATGGACTATTGAGATATAAAGATAGAATTTATGTACCTCATTCAGCTGGATTGAGGGATTTATTATGGAAAAAAGTTCATACTGCACCATATTTAGGACATCCAGAAGTGACCAAACTTCTAGCAGATGTTAAACCTCTTTATTTCTGGAAGGAAATGAAGAATGATGCTGCAAAATTTGTAGCAAGTTGTTTATGTCACACCCGCATCTCCCGCATGGACACGACGCACAAACGCCTGTGTCATGACCACATTTGCCATGTGGTCATGACACGAGCCGCAAATTTTTTTTTCTTTTCAACCCTAAGAAGCCCCTCGCACGTGTCTGCGTGCTCGGTGGCTATATGCAATGGCGTAGACATGTTGACGTAACCGTGTTGGTGAAGGCCATCTAGGGGGTATGCGACACGTAGTGTGTCTCATCTAGGGTTAAACTGGTTTAATCTAAACCCTAAGTTCCTAGGTGAAAATGGTTTTGTCCGCATCAAACCCCAGCAAATCTCAGATCGAAAATTGATAAGGCAATATAGAAGGATGGTGCGTGATTAAAGTGGAGAGATGGATTTAAAATAATTAAAACATCGCATAAAATAACCCTAAAATCTAACAAAATTCTGACAACATAACGCCTTACGGGCGTGAGTGAAAATTCATTACACTATCGCTTATCTTGGTTACGTAGTTTACCTGTTTTGGTTAATCTCTCAAATTACTTGGTAAACCAGGCCACTTACGCAGGGATTACTATCTTTATTTGGCGACGTTTACTGGGTTTACGCTTAATTTACTTGCCATGCAGTATCTCCTTAATTATAAATATATATATATAGTTATTCAATGAGATTACAAGAGTTAATACAACAATTGTTATATATATATATAAAAGTACTTATATTTTATATATATATATATATAAACATTATTTATTTTAAACATATGCTTTGTTTATAATTTTCTTTCTTTATATAACATAGGCCAAAGCTAACTCATGCATTCCCATTTTAATCTCCACATAGAGCAACCCTAATTTCTTTATTGTGTTTGGGCTTGCAGGGTACAAGCGTGGCGGCGGCGGTAATGGAGGAGGGCCACGGAGATGGTGTTGGGAGTGCGTTGGTGACCACAGAGGTGGTGGTGAGGTCACTGCGAAGGCGAAGGGCAGAGTATCGGGAGGCCACAATGGACGGCGGGCAAAGGACGGTAGTGAGCGGAAGTTTGGACTGCGCAGGGAGTGGTGGACAGGTGTACGCAGGTGGAGGGCAAGGGGGACCGCGGGGACCGCGGTCAGCGGAGGCTCCAACAGCCGCAGTAGGGAAAGAATGCTGGCGGAGAGGTTACGGGGACTCCAGCAGCGGTGGTATTGGGTAGCCCGTAGGGGGCTTCGGCGCAAACGAAGGTGTGGGGAGGGGCGGAGCTCCACCCACATCCCATGTAGTGGGGTGTGGGTGGGGCTCCGCCCCTCCCCACACCCATTGTATGAAACTTTGATGGGGGTTAAAACCCCAACCATTATTATATACATTTTTGTCTATTTTTTTTATTTTTATTTTTTTTATTTTTTTATTTTTTTTATTTTGCACAGCAATATTCTGAAAATAAGAAAAGTTTCATTTCTTTGTTAAAAGCATTTAAATATATGTATTTATATATATTTCTCAGAGTTAGGATTTTAATCATAATTTTCACAATGAGACAGCAATGATTTTTTTTTTTTGAAATAAAATAGTCAAGTAAATTTATGAGTTGATAAGAAAATGCAAGCTGTGAAATTTCTCATTGTCTCCATTTTCTCAAACATTGGACTAAAACTGAATGCAACATTTCCATTTAACTTCCAAAAAAAAAAAAATTTGTTTGAATACTAGCATTCCTTTTTAAAATCAAGTAAATGGAATCTTAGTATTAAGCTTAGCTATTTTTTTTCATTTGAACATTCAATGACAGAATACAAGTATTTGTTTGGGGCAATTTGATTTATACAGAAATACATCGTCCTTCTCCTATTTTTTGCAACACTTTAATATAGATTTCTACTGCACCAATCAGAAAATTACTTTAACCCCCTTTCTTTTGGAACATTGCACAAAAACAGAAAATGCATTTCCTTCCTTTATCTACAATATAATCTAACAGTAAATCATAAATTTATTTCTCATGCAAATCTCTATTCTTAACTCACCTCATAGGAAAATTTAAACAGTATTTAAATAGATTGAAAACATTGTTTACATTACACAAATTTGTTTTGATAACTAACTTCATAAAATAGGATATAAACAGCATTGAATAGAATAACATAATGTTTACATTTCTCTATTTATTCCAGCCATCTCTATGGCAGATGTCTTAGTAATCTTTCACCAGAAAAATGAAACACAATAAGGCCATAATGGCCATGGCTTCAACGGCCACTAAACACTACAAAGGCCACACAAAAAGGGCTCCATGACTACTTCACTTCTCTTCTCACAACATGCAACAACAAGACAACAAACTAGCCACTATAAAAGGAAAAGCTCTCCTCCCTACCGTAGACCCGGAAGTGGGTCACCCCCGAGCTAGGGAGGTAGGGATTTCACACAGGTTTTCATTCCACAACAAAAAATAATCACAATAACACAAAAACAGAACAACCCCATAGGTTTTACACATAACTTAACTCATAAGAATGAGCTTGGTGAGGGTAGGGAATGGACCCCTCAACTTAAAAGGGCTCCCAAATGATAAAAATCTCAACACATGGCCTCAAGCCAAAATCTCCATATCACACCATCCTCCAAATCACAAGTACTCCATGGCACTCTTGCCATCCAATAAATCACAACCCATGGCCTCAAGCCCAAAATCTCTATAACACCATCCTCCACAAATATCACATAAAATCTCCATGGCACTCTTGCCATTCAACATTCTCCTCCACAAATAAAAGCCCTCAAGGCACAAATACAACTGTGGGAGAGCCCCCAAGAATGTTCCTTTTCCCTACCTATACAAGTTGAGCATTACCTCCATTGGAGGTGCTCTCACCATAACACCCATCCCAACATCACAATGCAAAATAACAAATCAACCACAAACTAAAACACAACACATCATATAAGCAAATGTAAGAAAGCAAGTAAGGAGGCCTACCTTCAAGGCCCTGACAATGGAAGTAAGATTGGTGAAGAGCTCTAAGCCTTCCCAACCTCCAACTCCAAGAATTTCTTCCAACCTTCTCCCAACTCCTCCAAAGATAGCAAGAAAACTAAAAATTGTAAGGAAAAGCACAATAAAATTCTAAGGAAGAGAACCAGAAAAAGAAGAACCAGAAGAACCCCCACTCCTCTACAAGAGGAGCTATTATAGGCCATCAACTTGGCCATGAGGAATGAGAAGGTGACACTTGTCACCCTCTCCTTCCACCCCCATCTCCACTTCCTCCACTAGTGCTCCCACACAAGTGGGAGGGGGACAAATGGTGAGTTGGATTCCCACTCACAACTCCAAGAAGACAAGGGTCTTGAATGGTGCTCCCACTCACTTGGGAGCCTTGGAGGCCTCTTAGAGACCTCCCAAGTCTACCTTGGGATGTGAGATGTGTCCTTCCCAAGGCAAGGCCCATCCCCCATCTTCCCTTATTCCAAAAATTCGTCACTTTTACTAAACCATGGTTTAGAGTGACCTAAGGTGAGTCCAAACTAGGGTTAGATGGTCCAAGTTGACCCTAGACTCATGGTTAACCACCTAGGGTAACTTTTGGGACACTAGGGTTCATGAAGGGGTTAAAAATCCACATTTAAATGGCCTCAAAAAATAAGATAAATACCAAGTGGTGTAAATCAAATAAAATTATACAACACTTATTATTAATCAATTTTAAATAAAAAGGGTACTAAGGCAAAATAAATAAAATTAAAATCCATCACAATAACTCTACACTCAAATTCAAACGTGATCCTTATCCCTCTTGGAAATGGATCAGTTTTACAGGGAATAACATAGTGTGAATTCTACCTCCGATTTCCCATGGCTAGGGAATGTAAAACCTGCACATCTTGACCAAGTGTTAGTCCTGTCAGGAAAAGTCATAGCCGAAGAAACTAGAAATTAAATTCACGCAAACAAATACAACAATATCCATCAATACATAAATCCAAATTAACTGCACTATCCAAACATATGTCAATTAGTCCATATCACATAATCACTAGAATCTTATCACAACACATCATCAAATATAAACCCGTAAGTCGAATCACACAATTAGCATCACTATGATCAAATCGAATCACATATGTCAAGTCAATGTCCTAACATAAACAGTGGATAAAAATCAAGTCTACATAATGAAACATAATCACTAAGGTCTGATAATGTCATCTACTGCATGGCATAATGAACACAATAAGGGAGGTAATATAATCGGCCTCACAGTTTAGAATGCCAAAGGGTAAAAGCGGAGCATCATCACCCCGCAGGATTGTTATATCCACATGATGTACCATAGTGGAAATGGCAAGTTATGATGTGGAGGAAATTCCACTACCCACCCAAAATGGCAGTTTCAGCTTGTATCAGCCAGACCCTTCCATCGTTCCCCCGAAAAACCCCTATCCGTTACCAATTTGATAGGGAGCGCACTGCGGAAACATAAATTAGCAACACAAAATAATTTGAACCACTATAGTGGTTATACCAAATGAACCTCTTGAACCAAATGAATCTACGAGCTCATTGAACCGTTGAACCCGTGAACTCGTTGAACCGTTCGCTCGAACCATTCGGTTGAACCTTCCCCTTGAACCTTGCGGTTGAACCTTCCTCTTGAACCTTCCACTTGAACCTCCCGCTTGAACCTTTCGGTTGAACCTTCCGCTTGAACCTTGCGGTTGAACCGGCGCAACCTCAAACTCTCAAACCGTTGAACCAATTGTGTAGTGTTGAACCGACGAACCAAAAGAAACTATTGAACCGTTGAACTGGTTCAACCCGATGGTTCAACAGACACTATCAACAAAACTACACTATCACTTAACTCAGAAATTTTCTTACCGACACATTCGGTCGCTCTGATGACTCTTCAAACTGCCTTCGTTGATGCACCGAAGCATGTTCTCTTCCCACTCAAGTTCGCCGCAAATTCGACGCTCGCCTGCAAACCAATCTCTCCTCGTGGCTCACAGTCCACATTCCATTTGGTGATCACCTTCTAGCTTCATTTTCCCTCTGCACTGTTAGAGTTAGTCGAATATGGTACAAGTCATTGCGGACCGCTCCATGAGAACCAGATTCTTACATCCATGGATGGGTCCATTATGGCATTTTTACACGCAGAAGAAAAGGGAAAATAGTCACTTTGATGCCAGTCAGAAAGTATACAGAAGACTATAGAACTGAAATTAAAACTCACTGTCAAAAGGAAATTCTTATTTCTAAATCTGATTGTTTCTCTGCCTACACACACACTCCGTCTAATCGCAAAAAGTGCTTAAAACATTCTCCATGGGTGGCGGTTGCAGCGGTGGGAATGCCAACCGTTCTGTAACCGCTCACCACACAGTTACATTTAGTTTCTTGCCAGCTAGCAATGGGACAGTTACATCCCGATTCTCACATTCTTGGTCGCTTGGACTTTAGGAAACACATCACACCAAAATAAACTGCAAAACAAAATTAAACTACCTAGGTGTTTATTACATTCATTTTGGTCCTAGGCTCCTTATTAGGCCCCTTAGGACATTTTACCCCTACATTCCTATGATCATCTCTCCGTGCCCTTCCTGGGTCTCTTTTCCAAGGTGACCCCTTGGATGCTCCCGCATCATACTCCCTGGGATAAAGGAAACTCTTGTCCCAAGAGTTGGGTGCTCTGTTCCAGCCAGTCTGAAAACTATTTAAAAAATTCCTCTGCCATGTGACAGGGAACATGAACGCACCTAGAGTTATCTGCCTCCTTCTTCGCCAACCTGCATTTCTCTTCCAATCAGTATTTGTGTTACAAAACACATTCCGATGTCCTCTCCTAGGACTCTGCTACTACAGTTCTCCTACCCTGTTCCCTGGAAATTTCTGATTTGTTTCTTTTTGCAATGGCTCCTGTTTGGCCTCCTTCTTCTGCCTCTCTATAGGACAATCAATGTCCCCAACCTTGATGCAATTCAAGTCCTGAACTTGCTGTTCCTGAGGACTATCATCCGCCTTCCCCTGCAACTGTTCATGTTGCTTCCAACCAGCATTAACTTGTACATTCAGCTGTACTTTTTCCCCAAAACAGATAACAATATGGTCCCTCTTGTCTTCACAAGATAGAGGTTTTAACCTGTACTTCACACCATCTTTATGCACCAAATAACTATTTGTATAGCCATCATGAATTGTTCTCCGTAAATATTGCCATGGTCTACCCAGAATTATATGCCCACATGTCATTGGAATAACATCACATAAAACAGACTCATGGTATGGACCAATTGAGAAATCAACATATGCCTTCTTACTAACCTTAACTTGTTGTCCCTGGCTCACCCAAGTAGCGTTGTAAGGATTTGGATGATTAAATGTCTACAATCCCAATTTGTTTACCATCTCCCAGGAAATTAAGTTATCATGTGCACCTGAATCTATGATCATCTTACATAATTTGCCATGGCTTAAACAATTAGTTCTAAAAATAGATACCTGTGGTGCTATCTGCACTTTGTCCACCATGAGGCACTCTCCTATTTCTGAATCGAGAGCTACTTCTGGTGCCTTGTCTTCTTTCTTTTCCTCTTCCTGTGTCAAGTGAAGTCTTTTCTCCTTTCCCTTTTCAACATCCTTCCATTTTGGACAATTGTAAGTTGTGTGCCCAAATTCATTGCAAGTATAACACCTACTAGTGAATGCACCTCTACCTGATCCAAATCTGCCTCCACCTCTGTATCCACCTCTCTGTTCTGTAGTGGACTCTTTGCCTTTTTCATTGCTGTTTTGTTCCTCATTAGTAGGCTTGCCCCTACCTCTAGACCCTCTACCAAATCCTTGTCTCTCTTGCTTCCTCTTCACCCTTTCTTCAGCCCTTATGGCCAACTGAAAACATTTACCAAGTGTTTTTGGTATACTTAGACCAATCTCATCCTGCAAGTTATACCTAAGCCCATTTAGGTATCTTGCTACTTTCTCATCCTCATCTTCTAATCCACCTCTAATACTAAGCTTGTGGAATTGCTCAGTATAGGACATCACATCCATGTCCTTCTGCCTCAAATTCTGTCTCATTCTTTTTGTCTGAATGGTATAATCAGATGGAAGAAACTGAGTCTTCATCATGTCCTTCATCTTATTCCAAGAAGTGATTTTTGTTACACCTCTAGCCACTCTTTCTGTCTGCACACTACTCCACCATGTAAGTGTTGTTCCTCTCATCTTTGTCTTTGCAAATTTCACCTTTCTCTCATCACTGATTTCTTCATATTCAAAGAAATTTTCAAGGGCATCTATCCACCCTAAGACTTCCTCACTATCCATCTTTCCCTGATAGATAGGCAACTCCATAGTTGCTTTTGTTCCACCACCCTGAACTGCTTTAAGCAATCTCAGAAGTTTCTTTTCTTCAGGATCGAATTCATCCCCAGGAGCTTTCTCTTCTATCTCCTCATATTCTTCTTCATCTTCCTCACCATCTTGTTCCTCTCTTTTCTTCTCCAATGCTTCCAATCTGGCCAAGATTGTAGCATTCTCCCTTCTCACCTGTCTCAGCTCTCTTTCTCTTACAGCATCTTGTGCTCTTCTCTCTCTCAGTTCTCTTTCTCTTGCCTCCAATGCTTCTTTCAGTTCTTCATTTGCCTTAGCCATCTTATCCTTCGGTGGCATCTTGACAACTCTGAATCTTTCCACTAGATTCCTTTTCTCCCTCAGATACTCAATACTTTACCCAGAGCTTTTGCTGCGCTCTAATACCAATTTGATGCGGAGGAAATTCCACTACCCACCCAAAATGGCGGTTTTGGCTTGTGTCAGCCAGACCCTTCCATCGTTCCCTCGAAAAACCCCTATCTGTTACCAATTTGATAGGAAGCGCACTGCGGAAACATAAATCAGCAACACAAAATAATTTGAACCACTATAGTGGTTGAACCAAATGAACCTCTTGAACCAAATGAATCTACGAGCTCATTGAACCGTTGAACCCGTGAACTCGTCAAACCGTTCGGTTGAACCTTCCCCTTGAACCTTGCAGTTGAACCTTCCGCTTGAACCTTCCACTTGAACCTCCCGCTTGAACCTTCTGCTTGAACCTTACAGTTGAACCGGCGCAACCTCAAACTCTCAAACCGTTGAACCAATTGTGTAGTGTTAAACTGACGAATGAAAAGAAACTGTTGAACTGTTGAACTGGTTCAACTCGATGGTTCAACAGACACTATCAGCAAAACTACACTATCACTTAACTTAGAAATTTTCTGACCGACACATTTGGTCGCTCTGATGACTCTTCAAACTGCCTTCGTTGATGCACCGAAGCATGTTCTCTTCCCACTCAAGTTCGCCGCAAATTCAACGCTCGCCTGCAAACCAATCTCTCCTCGTGGCTCACAGTCCACATTCCATTTGGTGATCACCTTCCAGCTTCATTTTCCCTCTGCACTGTTAGAGTTAGTTGAATATGGTACAAGTCATTGCGGACCGCTCCATGAGAACCAGATTCTTACATCCATGGATGGGTCCATTATGGCATTTTTACACTCAGAAGAAAAGGGAAAATAGTCACTTCGATGCCAGTCAGAAAGTATACAAAAGACTATAGAACTGAAATTAAAACTCACTATCAAAAGGAAATTCTTATTTCTAAATCTGATTGTTTCTCTGCCTACACACACACTCCGTCTAATCACAAAAAGTGCTTAAAACATTCTCCATGGGTGGCGGTTGCAGCGGTGGGAATGCCAACCGTTCTATAACCGCTCACCACACAGTTACATTCAGTTTCTTGCCAGCTAGCGATGGGACAGTTACATCCTGATTCTCACATTCTTGGTCGCTTGGACCTTAGGAAACACATCACACCAAAATAAACCGCAAAACAAAATTAAACTACCTAGGTGTTTATTACATTCATTTTGGTCCTAGGGTCCTTATCAAGCCCCTTAGGACATTTTACCCCTACATTCCTATGATCATCTCTCCGTGCCCTTCTTGGGTCTCTTTTCCAAGGTGACCCCTTAGATGCTCCCGCATCAAGTTATTAGCATAGACTTTGTTCAAGGACTTCCTATGTCAAGGAATAGACATGATGCCATTTTGGTAGTGGTTGATAAACTTACAAAAGTAGTACATTTCATACCAGGAAATCTAACTGATGGAGCACCTATTTTAGCTCGTAAATTTGTGCAAGAAGTGTTCAGATTGCATGGTTTCCCTAAAAAGATTATCTCGGATAGAGATGCGCATGTAATGTTGAGGTTTTGGCAAACTTTGTCAAAGGAACAGTCAAGGACAAAACCAACTGAGCCATGTTAGGCCCTTGAACTCCATAAAATTAGCTGCTACAAGTACATCAGGCGTACTTGTTCCAATTCAAAACAACTCAGCTCAAGGTTATAAGTGGCACCATCCATCCAATCCATCAGCATTTCCAAAACAACAGATTGGATCTAGTCAGTAGGCTATCATGGGACAAAGACAAATGCAGGCCAAATGTGTGTTTCTGAATTGGCAAGTGGATGATGTTGCTCTATATCACAAACTACCTAGTTACATTAAAAATGAAGAAGACAGGCAGATGACAGTGGATTTGCAGCAGCATAAGGGCATTAAAAATGATGGCAATTTATTGCAGGTTCTAGCCCAACATGGCAATGAGATTCCATCTTATGAAGAAAAGCATATGAGCAACCCTATACTGAAGAGTGTTGAGGACTTGGAGGAGGCTCATTTCTGGGATGAGCTTGATGTTTTATGCTCAAACCTTAATCATAAATTATTACGTCTCAGTGAGGCAGGTCATGAGCAGTTTGGGCAGATTAAGGAGGCAGTCATTCCTCCAATTGATATATAAGAGTCAGAACATTCAAACTAGTGGTAGAATGATGAGGAAATAGATCAGGGGCATGAGATCAACTCTGTTGATTTGCATGTCATTACAAGGGGATGCCCTATCAGGCATTTGACCCGGCTAGAGACAAATCATGAAGAGTCACCTCCTATCATGCTTACTTCAAAGCATGAGGTTGAACATCAAGCCCATTTATCCACTTTCAGGCAGCTATATTTCCAATCAGTGCAAGTGGATAGGTGAGTTTTTATTGGTCCTTGGGGAAGCATTTCACTATTTTGTTGTATGCCCACCCCTCCCCCACCTCCTATTAACTTCCCATAAGCATGTAAAGCACTGTAAATTGATGATAAATGGTAGTTATTTTGAAAAACCAATTAATGTCTTTGTTTGAGGTCATTTTTGGTTGGTTAGTTTAGGTATAGGTTAGTTTTGTTTTCGTTTTAGGTTTCCTTTCAATAAGTGCTCTTACACGGACTACATTCTCATTAGGAGATTGCTTGCCTTCTTGTTTTTTGTTTTATCTTATTTTCTAGAGGCAGTTTCAGTTCTGATTAGTCATGTTGCATTTCTTTTGACCCTATGCCCAATGGATTGTATATGGTAGTTGGATCCTTGTGTTTAGCAGGCAAACACCCCTGCATAGTCGCCAAAATGTTGTCATATTTTGTCCAGTCCAAAATATCCAAAAAATCATTTATTCCATCAAAAATATCTGATGTGAGACACCTAAAATGGAAGAAGTTTCCCTTACCAAAAAACCCAGAAAAAATCTCCAAAAATTTCCAAGATTTTGGCCCCTTCTTTGCCTTAGTTGGCAAAAGTTTAGTTTGGCAAACCTTTGGTTCATAGGTTTGAAGGTTAGCCAATTCATCAGTTTGTCGACTAAAGGGAGAATCAGCTGAGGAAAAACAATACAAGGCTAAGGGCAACAAGGATCTCTTCTTCAAGTCCAAGGAAAAGCTAAGGTACAAAAAATAAAGGCCATCAGCAAATCAGTGGAATTTCAAACTTACTAAGTAGTTCAGAATTTCAAGGATTCGTCGATCAAGTTATTTGAGCTGAGAAGCAAAGAAAGGGAGATGGTTCTGAGAAAGGCAGATTCACCAACTAAGGCCAAAATTGGCTAAGTTCATGAGATTGCAAATTCGTTGATAAGGTGAAAGTAGCCAAATGTTTGGTTCAAGAAGATGGAACTTTGCCGATAAAGCAAAAAAATAAAGAAAAATCAGCTCAAGGCATGGAGGTTCGCAAAAGTGAAAGTTTGCCAACTGAGGGGAATCGGCGAAATGACGAAAAGGGGAACTTGCCGACAAGTTCATAAAATTGTAAATTCATTGATAAGGCGAGAAGAAAGGGCAAGGGAAGGTTCTAAAAATGGAGAAATCATCGATAGCAAAGGAACAGAAGCTAGGTGAAGGAAAGGCTCGAAAAGCAAAAGAGAAGCCTAGTTCTCAAAAGGGAGATTTTGTTGATAAGGCAAAGGTAAAGCAAGCTCAATTCGTGAAATGAATATTTTGTCAATGGGACAAAATAAAGGCCAGAAAAATGAAAATCAATGTAATATTAAAGCATGTACTATAATGTATTGCTTTGAAATATTTTAAAGTCAGTTTAAAATATTTTGAAGTATTGTAAAAGGCTTTTAAAAGGCGTGACTTTTCTGGGTGCCTAAAAATGTGCTTCCAGGTGACGCCATAACTGCAGGTTGAGGTTCCGGGTAGTTGGAACAGTGGAATGATTCAATGTGCAGGTACTAGTTATTAATGAAGAGGAAGACGTGTTTTCAACAGCCTATGCTTTTGCAAGTCCTTCTAAGGACTAATCAGTGCACAGGATATGGGCGGCCTTCTAGGCTGTGGATTCCTCAACACATCAAGCATAGATACTCCTCAAGCCCACTAATTTCCTAATAGGCTACTGAGACAAATTGAATGCAGTATGGGTATGATTTGTTGTCCAAATTTTAATGTCCATGGCTGCATGATGGATTCAAAATACTATATATACATAAAAAAAAAGATGTAAAACCATTAGTTGTTTGTTCTGGGCTATTATATAGGTTAGATAGTTATTGCCACAGACCTTGTAATGTAACTATATGAACTAATTGAATGTGATACATTGTGCTCAATTCTGAGCCTTTACTATCTCTAGTTTATTGTTCACCCATGAATGTAGCTGGTTATTTTGTGTCTACTTTATGTGACATTATCTCTCTTTTATAATGGCTTTCTAGCCTTCATGACTAATATAGACTATTATTTTGTCTCTCTCCAAAGTTTTATTATGTGTTTATTTGAGAATTATATACTAGTATTGTGGGTAAAATGACCCCTTTCTTGGCTCTAGTTCTTTTTCGAACCTCTATATAGCTTGTGTGAGTCTGTGTGGGATTTTTACAGTCTTGAAGTCATTGTTGTGTTAATTTGGACACAGTTAAAACATCCTAAATCTTGGTGCATCACCATTTTCTTTTTTGCATTCCCTCTATCCCTTTTCTCTTGGTGATCATTAGGATAGGTTTAGTTTAATTCTCTAATCCTTAATCTCAGAAAGAGGAACCAACCTTCTCTGGAGGTCTGATCTCATCTGCAAAGTCCCACACCTTGAGATCAGTCCCATTGTATCATTGGAATGTTTGGACAACCTTCAAGCAGGGTGCAATTTCACGTGATAATAGTTACTTATTTATTTTATTACATGGCTAGAAATGTGAGGAAAAAGAAAGGAAATCAGATTTATTAGATGAAGTTTAAGTTATAATTCCTAGTCATTTTTTCCTTCAAATTTAGATTTTATATTTAAATGATTGTATCCAAGCAAAATAGAAGGAACATTTTTATTTCAAATGATATGCATAGATGTATACAGATGTATCATTATCCAAATACACATATATATGTATGATTTTTTATTCACGCTGAAAAGAAAATGTAAAAGAAAATAAATAATACTTGTAGTTTGTTACTCTATCTTAAAAGGAAGAATATAATTACGCTGAAGGCGTTCCCTTTGGCAAACAAATACCTGAATAGCAGATCGACGGTGCAGGATTCATTAGAGCTGTGCAAGACGATTGAAGCAACTTGAACCGTTCGATTTTATTTTCACATTTTACTGTTGTCTGAATATCTTTCGTTCACGCAGTCACTTTTTCCTTGTTCACGTTGTCGTCCGCATTCATTTTTACTATGCAGCCATAAATGTCTATCACATTTAATTCCCTTAGTAATATTACCTACTTTTCCAAGATATTAGTTACTTTGTTTTTATATGTTAATTTTCTTGAAACACGAGCTGCGTTTATATAATTTTATCAGAATTTTTTATTTTAATACTTTGCAGAATTGTTGTATGGTATGATTTTTTAAAGTATGATCTTTCCTTTTTAATTTATTATGAAAAATATAGCATGGACTAATAAAATTTTATATTATAAATTTTTTTAATGTTGTATGTAACTTTATTAATTTGAATTAATAGTATTTTATTTTTCACATATGTTCTCTAAATTATTGAATATATATTTTCTAACTATATTTTTTATTTTTATCAGTTTAATTGAGTTTTTTTAATATATTTCAATATATTTTTAGAAGATGATATGAATGTTAAGAGATCAAGAAATTGATTGTCTAAGGTTTTAATATATTATATATGATTATAAATTAAGAGCAAACTATAATGATAATGAGGAGAGAGTTGTATTTGTCTAAGCCAAAAGAAATTAGTCCCAAGGAAATTGGGCATTTTTGGAACTTTGAAGTCTTGAAGGAAGTTGTTCTATAATGTTATTTATACAATATAATTATTTATAAAACATCATTTTGGAAATTAGGTTGTAATTAAGCTACAAAATAATTATCTAAATGTTTAGTGTTGGGTCTAGATTCATATGAACTAAGTGTGTGTCTATGTGTCGGCACACATAAGGGGTATATAGTTCTTCTTACTTGTATTGAAGGTATTTTAAATACATACCTAAGGTGTATATAAATATCCTTAATTGAAGGCATTTTTAGCGAGTCACAAAGCATACTTTTAAGAAATACATATATTGGTTGATAGACTTATTTAAAAACGGCGTTGATTGGAGGACTTAATAAAGTGAGATTCCATTAAAAAAATTGTAATTCTAGGTTTGGATGGTCATAGGTTCAATTCCACGTAGTATAGAAATTTTGAGTGAAAGAGTGGAACAACATCACCTTCATTGATCTTTCTTATGTTTTTATTACACCAATAAGAGTTCCCCTCTAGAAAGCAATGAGTATCATTTTTATGTGCAACACTTTTTAAATCATGCAACACAACTTTGATATATCATACAACTTCATTCATTCCTATTTACTACCAACTTGATCACTAGAGTACACATAGGGACTGCCATATGATCCTATAAATTGGTTTGATGGACCAATGAAAATTAATCTAAAACGCTACATGTCTAGCATCAACTCCTCTAAATCTGGAGAATAAACCTACCCATTGAATGCAAGACTTCTCTCAAATATCCTTTGAAATAAAATCATAGGCCAATGAGCACCTCCAAACATGAAATGAACTTGCCACCACGAAGTTGAAACAACTAGTGAGCCAAGATATATATGGGTGCCTAGGACTATTAGATAGCATGTAAGACATCACTGGACATGAAAAGCCTAATAAACTTCATTAATGTAAACTCTAGATCTACAAACATCCAATCCTTCCAAACTTGGAAGACTTATTAAATGGAATCTATAATGCTCTTTGCCTTTGATATTCACTTTCTTATTTCTTGTGGACCTAAGCCACTCTATATACCTGGGTTGAGCAAATGTTTAAAGTTTGAAATATCAAATTTAAAGTCTATGGTGCTTATGTTTGGTGGACCCAAGGGTTTCATTAGTCAAATTCTAGAGGGGGGCTTGTGTTTGAGGTTCACTTTTCTCCATGCTCGTGTTCTTGGTAGACCCAAAAAACCTTATGCAATAGAGCTCAATTAGTGGTCTTGAGTCCATGGTATTTATACTATCAAGTCCGTGATTATAAGGTGGTGCTCAAGTGAATTAGGGTTTTACATGTCACTTGGTAGGAACATTGAATATGGTATGAGGGAATCAAGAGTAGATACATGGGAAGCTCTATCAAGTTTTATTGGTCTTTCAACCAATTTGTGAGTTTCCTAGATACAAGGAAGCAAATACAATCTGATTGGTTGAAAGACTTTAGGTTTGTTATGGCTTATGAATTCATGGTTTATGGTCTACGTGTTAAAATATTCACACCCGTACAAAGAAAACTTTATTGTGAGCCATCAAAATGTTAAATAGATCTTTGTCTCACTAACTTGATATTTAAGTGGCAAGATAAGTTTAAGGAAACGACATTAAACAACATCCTACAACTTGATTCAACACTATAAATCTTCATTCCTACATAACCATTTATATCAAACTCTTTCACCTATAAATTTGTGAATTATTGTTTGCTTCATATTCTTGTGTTGTTGAGGTTTTTTAGGCTTAAAATTTGCAATAATGGTAGAATCAACATATTGTGGGCTCTCGGGAATGTTTGGGAAGAAGAAAGTCTAGAAAACATCATCAACAATAACACAATGTCGCTCAACACAGGCATATTTTAGGGCTTTCTCTAAATTGTTTTATGGTAATCAAAAATATATTTTATGTTTTTATTCTACAAATATAACATCGTTCTCATATGATCTCAATTTGTGAGCTTTTTAGGATGAAGATTTTATAGCTTGTCATCAGTACAAAATTCCCCTATATAAGGCTTAGGCATTAACAATACATAAATCATAGGGTCTAACACTTGAAAGAGTAACAATCAATGTCGACAACTCGAAATGGACCAAAAAAATTTGCATATATTTTATATACTCTCTTTTATTTCCACCTGTTTGTTAATTCACCTATGGAGCTTTCTCCTTTTATTAACAACAAACTTTTATTTCCACCTTGTATACATGTTTATTTTACTCCATTTCATTTCCACTACAAACCAACAACATATATCATTAGCTAATTTCAATGTTCAAATGATGGATGGCAATCAACAACTAAAATGGACTAAGAAAAAAACCTCTTTACTACTTTTACAAATACACCCCCTTGTTTATTGCTCTTGGCAACTCAATTTTTGAAACTACATATAATTAAAATATACTTGTATGCAAAATAATATTTTCTTTTTCCCCTACAAAAAACCTTCCCACGTCCATTCTCAATGTACTTATTGCACACTAAAGATAGATAGAGAGAGGGGGGGAAGAAAGAAGGGGATATATATATATATATAGAGAGAGAGAGAGAGTAATATTGTATCCTAGAAGAATAATAGGAGTAGATTATTGTCATTGTATAGGTTGACTGGATGAAATTGTTTAGAGTGGAAGGAGACAAAGAGATATATAGAGAGAGGTAGAGTGATATAAAGATAGATATAGAGAGGCAGAGAGATAAATAGGGAGAGAGAGATAGAGAGGGAGATATAGAGATAGAGAGAGAGGGATATTGGTAGAGAGGAATCTAGAGAAAGAGAGATGGAGAGAAGAGATAAAGAGGGAGATGGGGTGAAGAGAGAAGGGAGAAAGAGAAAAAGATTTAAGATAAAGGGAGAGAGGTAGAGAGGGAGACAAAGGGACAGATAGAGAGATAGAGAGGGAGAAATACAAATATATAGAGAGGAAGATTAAACAGGAATAGAGAAAGATCTAGGTAAAGCAATAGAGAGAAATAGAGATAAGAGATAGAGAGGGAAAGACATATACATAAAAGAGAGTAACTTTTGATCAATCATTTCACTCTAACAATCCAAATATGGCTCATGTATATTTATAGATAAAAGAGAGGAAAAATGTGGTGCTTTGATTTGTTCATTATACGGTACCATCTTTTCTATTTTGAAGCCTATTTATCTAAAGGGGATTAATATCCTTTCTTTGTTCTCTAGAACTAGGGGTGTAGAAGTGAGATAGAGAGAGGAGATAGAGAAAGCAAGAGAAAGAGAGAAGGTGAGATAGAGAGACATATATAAAGATAGGCAGAGAGAGATAAAGAGAAATAGAGAGATGATATGAGAGAGAGAGAGAGAGTACCTTTTGATTAGTCATTTCATGCCAACAATCAAAAGATGACACATGTTTTGAGCATTTCAAATTTGAGGTTAGTACTACATTAAAGATCATGGAGCTTGGTATGGGTTGATCTAGATCATCTAGCTCCATCAGTATCTTCTAAATAAGCTATTTTTGAAAATATTTTTGTATTCTTTAAAGATGGATGAAGGACAAATGGAAGAAGAGGGAAAATGTATCACTTTTATTTGTTCATTATAGGATACCATATTTATATTTTGAAGCCTTTTTATCTAAAGGGGATCAATATCCTTTCTTTCTTCTCTAGAACTGGGGGTGTAGAAGTTGCTTTGCATTATTTGGGTATACCACTCAATTATGTTGTATCTACAAAAAATTGTAAACAAAACAAGCTTATCCTCAAAAGTTGGGTGGAAAAAACATATCAAAAAGGTAAATTGATTGAGGTAGACGTGCAAGATGATTGAATCATTGTCCACCGTCTAATTTTCTAGTTTTTTATTCTCCATCACCACTTTTGTCTGTTATTCCCATCAAGTAAGGTCTGATGTGGTCAATCTACCAGAGATGTTCTGTGTGTAGGGATAAAAAACAACATATTCCATTGCAGACGCTTTTTCTTTAGACATCGACAAACCCTGCAAAAATGAGTAATGACCAATGAATATAATTACCCCCATTGTTTTCACAATGGGTGATTGGGATTTAAAAAGATAGCTAATGGTGACAAAAATATCGTATGTATCTTATATTTGAAAGGGCCGACATTTTTAAAATGAAATATTATATATTTATATATATTATGTTTAACATTTATACATATTTGTATTTAATATTAATATATATTTATTATGTTATATTCATATACACTTAATATGTAATATATAATATAAATATGATATTTTATATTAAATATCAAATATTTATAAATAACATAACGACTTCAAATAGAATGCTATAAAATAATATTATATACCATATAAAATATATTATAGTTATATATTTATATGTATAATATAATATTATTAAATTGTATATTTAAATTAATCATATTATATATTTAACATTTATATTTATTTTATATATAATATATAATATTTAATATAGTTACATTGATTGTTATATAGTATATTTTATATGATGTAAATTATTTAATATATATATTAAAAAATACTATATTATAAAATTGTATATTTATAGTTTAATTGTATTTATTCTATATATCATATATAATATCTAACATAATAATACTTATTATTGTATACTATATTTTATATGATGTGAATTATTTAATATATTTTAAAAATAACAATAATATAAAACCATATATTTATATTAAATATTAAAATATATTTTTTATTTTATTAAATATTAATTTTATAGATATAATTTATATTATACTTATATTTATCATTAAATATTATATTTTATATGATACAATTTTCTTTTATTGGTAAGTGAGGGATTTTTAGGCTGGCCCACTCCAGCGGACTGCAGCAAGAATCGCCAGCGGTGCGGCCCTGCTAAGTCTATCATCATGCCACTTGTGGCGCAGATTGCCACCAGTGGATTCATCATTGTACACCATTGCTACCACGACCTGTTGAGCTGCGGAGACCAAAGTACACTAGAATTGGAACACACTCCACTTTAAGGACCTCGGAGTGCCAAGAGTTACCTACATAGAGCCACAACCATTGAGAAGCAAAGATGTCTTTGGGGGGATTTGAACCTTGGTCTCCACAATAAGGACCAAGTGGTCTTAACCACTAGACCACACCCACTTGACATATGATACAAATTATTAAATACAAATATAATATTATATATTTTTAATAAAGTACTATTTAAATTAATTTATAACAAATATAACAGTTTAACTGACTTTCTCAATCTCAAGGTGTTGGCCACAAATTATCCCACAACAAAAATAGAGAGCAACATAAGATCTTCTCTCTCGCCCTTAGCCAGTCCTCTTCTTGTTTAACAAGCATGTTGAGCCCGTCCATTTGAAATGGTAGGCCTAGGTACAAACTTGACAAGACTTGCCATTCATTAAGACTATCTTCTTGCATTGGATGTCCCCAATCAAAAGGAGTTTCATCATTAGTGCCTATCAATGGATCTGAAGATGTGCAGTGTAAATTCCATGGGACACTTGGCAGACATGTGGAGTGTGCATAATGAATTTTTGTTGGCGAGACTAATGTATAGATTTTCTAAGGAGGTCTACATGTGCAACATCGAATGGGGAGGCACCATGTGTTTCTAGCTAGCAATTGTGGCAAAAAAATTGGTTGGCCCGCTATACATTTGGTGAAGGTTTCAGTTACAAGTCAACACCACTTAGGTACGTTGAAAAGTTGTGGAAGTTTAATTGCCATGTCTTTAAGTGAATGATGATTGTCTTGTATCCCTATGGACCATGTCATTATCTAGCATTGAAAGAGCTTTGTAGTATTAAAGTAAATCCCATGAACTAGAAATCTTGGTTGTCCACAGTCAACACTTGAATGTTCTTTTTCGTGAGACTGCCACTATTGGCCAATGGATCCACAACCTTCACCTTTACCACAGGTATCGCCACCTACATACAACATAAGTCAGTAGTCTCCTTGATCTAATAGAAATCATCTCGGCATTTCATTTGATACACATGGATTCCAACTATTGGCGCCTACAAATGAATAACACTTGTAGGTTCGAAAGCATTCACTATGTACGTGAAGTGAAGTGGACAGGATGATTACAAATATGATCTTTGAGCTCATTTATGACATATTTTAGTTCTTTTCAAGGTTTCTCTATTAAACAATTGAATTACATTTATACTGTATTTTTTGTTTTTATATAGTGGATTATAATAATATAAGGGAGCATACATCTGAACCAGAAGTCATCTTTTGGCTAAATTCATTTAGAAGTCAAATTTGGCCCAATCACACTTTCAGATCTCTACAACTTCACTTCAATCCATTTCTTAGCCTCAATTTATTTTATAAGCATTATAAATCCCCTTAAGGCTACAAAATCAATATACATTTTTATGAATGAACATAATATTTGGTGATTGAATGTTTTGTCATTATATGTATTTGTTTATCAATTTACACAATATCCTAGAGTATTGCATGTAATATCTCTCTTTGTTAACTTAGTCGTGTTGTTTATGCTTTGAAATCAATGTGTGTTGCATAAAATGTCATTCTCCATAGCAAAGGACCAATCTATCCTAGGTGATGTCATTGCACCAATGGAACATTTTAGAAAGTCTATCCCCAATTTTTCCTAATGTTTGTGAAGAGCCTCATTTTTTCCAACAATGAGTATTATAAATAGAATCCATGATCTTGAGGAGGATACGTTGAGTGTTGGCCAAATACTTATTCTAGGATGAAATTTGAAACCAGTCATTGCATGATCCAGTATAGCTCGAAGCCCACAATGCCATTGAGGTTTGATCAAAGACTCTAAGACCGTGCAGATTGTCTCCTTAGACACATCTATATTCACCCAATATCTATGGGTTGTTGACAAGAATTTCTCCCCAAGGGTTACTCTAATGGCCTGTATCAAGATGACAACATTTACCTTGAAAATCATTCTCAACCTAAAATGTATGATATCCTCCAAGAAAGAAAATTGCCTTTCCTTGGCCACTAACCTAATTGTCATGTCCATATTGCTTTTTCTCTAGAACCACCAAAAATGGTATGACAAATAGGTATTTATGGATCAAATGGTGGGAGTTGGTTGTATATCTTTTCATTTTGTTTTACATTCCTAAAGATCTACAATAGGGAGACATCTCCTCTGCCTTCACTTGTACCAATGAATACACCACCACCTTCTTATGATTAAACCTCTCAACTTGTGAAGAATGTGTTAAAATAAATATGTTTAGGGGCAAGGTCTTGCCATGTTTGCACTGTGTTGTCCATTAGACAATCTCCCTTGACATCAATATCGAAGTTAGCAAGGGATTTTGTGTGGCAATTGACCTCTTTGTAGACATGCTTTATTGTGAAATCGTATAGGGATTCTAGGAGGTGCAAACACTACCTTAAAATATTATTTATCTTCCAATTTGGAGATCAATTTTCAACTATAATTAACAAATAAAGAAATATATGATGCTACTTTCATGACCCCTGCTTGCTTGAGATTTAATTCAATTGGAGGTTTTGATCTGATAATAGGTGGAAGCCCCTATAATAATCTAATAGGAAACAACATGAACACAAGGGATGGGCTAGAGGGGAAGCATTCCTCCATTTTCTATGAATTTCCACATATTGTGAACTATGCAAGGCATGCAATTCATTCAAGTGTAACTTGATAGAATAATGTAACCTTCATTGTGTACTAGTCTAGACTTCAATAGATTATAAACTCTTTATAAATTACGGACATTATTACTATTTTGATTATATGTAAAAAATTTGATTGCACAATCAGCATGAGACTAATTACACGTATGGATGTTGCCAATTGTAGACCCGTATGGTATTTTGGTAACAAATTCTTTTTTTTATACTTGTCTCCACTTAAATAGATTAGTAATTTCTTGTTTCTCATAGTCATGTGCCCCCAAATTGAATAGGTTATAAAAAACAAGTATTGTAAATCATGGACATTATTTTGATTATATGGAGCAAATTTGCTTGCACAATTAGCATGGGACTTAGAATTGTGGGCATGGATACTGCCAATTACAATCTTATGGTTATTAGTTTGATTAGTCATGATAATCATGATTTCTTTTGGAAAGGATTGAATGAAAGCCTAGAGGATGTGCAAAAAATCAAAATTCATAAAAGAAAGCACTTAGATTTAGAAAACATAAATGCATCAAAAGAAATCATTTTAGAAGATAAAGCTCAAAGAAAGTATGTCTTCCAAAGGTTTGTCTATAGAAAGTAAAGATAAAAATTTCCATTCACCACACCATGTTAAAGGATTGGTTGGATTTTGTCTAGCACTTGTCGTTGTCACTCTTTTTCCTTCCGTTTGCGGTGGCTTGCCATTTTTCCCCGTTTTCATTTTCTAAACTTATCAGGAAAAATAGTGTCAGAGGAAGTATCATGTCATTTAAATGTCCCCTGCCAAATACCCTCTTTTTTATGTGCGCCCCTTTGTATGGGCATGCCAATTAATTCACAACACTTGAGAAAAAAAATGACATAGGCTATAGGGATACAAGAAAATCATCATGACAAGCGAACTTCCACAACTCTTCGGGGTACCTATTGCACACCAAGGTGTGGTTCCTAGTAAATAAAATTTTGTATCGTGGCTGTAAAAGTTATGTTTTATGGTTATAATTATTTTTTCATCTACCATTTTGTATGTTTGATAAAATCAAAAAAAACCAGTAGTAACAAAAGAGTTGTCACTGAAAATGAAACGTATTAACATTCCTTGCAAACTCTAAGCAACAATAATAGAGCATACTGAACGACTGAGAAATTAAAAAATTTGAATTTAATTTATATATATACAAAAAGCGGTTGGTTTATTTACATAAACCAGGTCATATTTTTTTGTTTACAAAAATGGTGGGGCACTGGAGAAGGGCGATTGCCCCAAGCTATGGATTTTTCCACGGCTAGGTGTGGTTCTCATGCCCCTTTTGGGGAAAAGAGGGGTGGCCAAGCTATTTTCCCTCTCCCCGCTTGTCTTATAAACTAGCATACCTATATTTAAAAAATATATCTAAAGTACACCCAGAGATATCCTTCTCGAGGCGCCTATTTCCACCTATGTGAGGTAAATTGATTAAAAAATAGGTGCCTCGAGAAGGATATCTCTTGGCGTACTTTAGATATATTTTTTAAATATAGATATGCTAGTAGCATCCGCAGCAGCAAGCCTAATTTTAACTATATTATATATCTTATTAAGAATTATTATTATATAATATAATATTATAATATATGTTAGATATATTATTATAATATATTATATAATAATTATATATAAAATTAATAACTAGGTTAGATATATTATTATAATTATGTATTATTCTTTAAGGTTTGAATGAAGGTTAGATTTAGAATTATGGTTTTGTTTAATGATTGGGTTAGGATTAGGCTTATAAATAGGGTTAGATATAGAGTTATGCTTATGAATAAATACTTAGTGTAATGTTACGGTTATGGATAGAATTGGAATTAGGGTTAGATTGAGCATTATGATTACAATTATGGTTTGGGTTAGGGTTAGAACCAAGGTTAGATTAGAATTACAAATTTGTCTAGGGAAACATTTAGGGTTAGGGTTATAAATAGGATAGATTTACGATTTTAATCATGTTTTAAATTATGGTTATGGTAAGGATTAGAATTTGGGTTAGGGTTATGATAAGGATTAGAGTTACGATGTTAGGATGTTTATTTTTTAGAGAAGTCTATGCTAAGTATAAATTTAAGATCATGGTTCAATTAGGCTTATAATAAGGTTATAATCTAATTAGGGTTATGGTTATGTTTATAAATTTTGTTACATTTAATTTTTTTTATTAACGTACCAAATTAGTGTTAAGGTTAGCATATTTATCTTTATAGAAATATATGCTAATTGAACCTTAATGTTAAACCTAACTATAACCCTAACATTATTTTTAATTTTAAACCAATTTGTAACCCTAAAGTATTTCTAATTTTAACCTGATTTGTAACTTAACATTGATATTGAATGGTCTATATTGACTACTTATTGTAATCATAGTTTGAACCCTAATTCTAACATATAACTCTAACCCTAACCCTAACCCCAACCCTAATTATAATCATTACCCTAAATCTAATTCTAACCCTAACCATAACCCTTATTCTAACCCTAAGCATAACCCTTATTCCAACCCTAAACATAACTCTAACCCTAACCCTGACCATAATTCAAAGACTAACGCTAACCTTAATACTAGTTTTAATTGTAATTGTAACCCTAACCCTAACTCTATTTCTAATATTAACCCTAATTATAGTCATAACCTTAATAATAACCCTAACCTTAATTCTATCCCTAACCCTAACCCTAACCCTAACCCTATTTGCAATCCTAACCCTAACTCTAATTATAACACTAACCCTAACCCTAATTATAATGTTAATCCTAACCCTAACCCTTATTCTAACCTTAAACATATCTCTAATTTTAACCCTAACCTTAATCATAATCGTAACCCTAACCCCAACTCTAATTCTAGCATTAATACTAATTATAGTTGTAACCTTAACTCTAACCCTAACCCTAATTCTAATCCTAACTTTAACTCTAATTAGAGTTTCTATGTTAGGGTTAGCATATTTATCTTTATAGAAATATATGCTAATTGAACCTTAATGTTAAACCTAACTATAACCCTAACATTATTTCTAATTTTAAACCAATTTGTAACCCTAACAGTATTTCTAATTTTAACCCAATTTGTAACCTAACATTGATATTGAATGGTCTATATTGACTACTTATTGTAATCGTAGTTTGAACCCTAATTCTAACCTATAACTCTAACCCTAACCCTAACCCCAACCCTAATTGTAATCATTACCCTAAATCTAATTCTAACCCTAACCATAACCCTAATTCTAACCCTAACCCTTATTCTAACCCTTATTCCAACCCTAAACATAACTCTAACCCTAACCCTGACCATAATTCAAAGACTAACACTAACCTTAATACTAACTTTAATTATAATTGTAACCTTAACCCTAACTCTATTTCTAATATTAACCCTAATTATAGCCATAACCTTAATAATAACCCTAACCCTAACCCTAACTCTAATTCTAACACTAACCCTAACCCTAATTATAATTTTAACCCTAACTGTAACCCTTATTCTAACCTTAAACATATCTCTAATTTTAACCCTAACCTTAATCATAATCATAACCCTAACCCTAACTCTAATTCTAACATTAATCCTAATTATAGTCGTAACCTTAACTCTAACCCTAACCCTAATTCTAATCCTAACTTTAACTCTAATTATTACCCTGATTGCAACTCTAACCCTAACCCTAATTAAACTCCAACCCTAACTCTAACCCCAACTCTAACCCTGATTCTAACTCTAAGCCTAACTCTAACCCTATCCCTAACCCTTATTCTAACTGTAATTCCGACCCTAACCACAACTTTATTTCTAATCCTAACCCTAATTCTAAGTCTAACCCTAATTATAACCATAATTAGAACCTTAATTCTAATGCTTACCTTATTTCTATCCTTAACCCTAATTGTAACTCTAATTCTTACCCTAATTCAATATCCCTAACTTTAACTCTAACCCTAACCTCAAGTCTAACCCTAACCATAACTGTAACCCTAATTCTAACACTAAACCTAACCCTAATTCTAACCTTAATTTGAATTCTAACCATACTTCAAACCCTAATTATATACCTAATTACAACCCTAATCATAATTTCCTAATTCTAAATATAATTCCAATACTAACACTAAATGTAACCCTAATCAAACCCTAACCCTAATTCTAACATTAGCCCTATTCCCTAATCCTAATCGTAATTCTAACATTAACCCTAATTCTCATTCTTATTCTCACCCTATTTCTAATTCTTACCCTAATTCTATCTCTAACCCTAACCTCAATTCTAACCCTAACCCTAACCCTAATTTCAATCATAATTGTAACCCTAACCCTAATTTTAATTCTAACCCTAACCCTAACCATAATTCTACTCCAAACCCTAACCTAAACCTAAACCCTAATTCTAACCTTAATTTGAATTAAATGAGATAATTTTTTTTAACATTTAAGTATTAAATATAATATAATGGTTCAATCTAATTCCAACTATTGGTTTCCTAGTGAACCACAACAAAAAGATTTGCATTTTTAAAAATAGTTTAACACATCTCTTGCTACAATGCTTAATGATGATAGAAACAAGTTGAGCATCTTTATAAATTTTTCATAAATTAGAAAGTAAGTTGAGCATCTTTATAAATTTCTCATAAATTAGAAGGAATGTAAGTTTCCAACCTACTTAATATATTTCTTTCAAGATGTTAATTTAATTAATTTCATGAAAGTAGTTATATTCTATTAATTAATTTATATATATTAGATTAAAAATATGTATTAATTTGAAATAATATTGAACTTTAATTTATATTTTGAGGTTAATATTTTTAATCTATTTATATTAATATCTTATATTTAATGCTAGATAATTCAGCTAATAAATTATAACCTTATATTTAACTCTAATTAAATTAACTTTAATATATCTCTAATTATATATATCTAATGTTAATATATTAATATCTCTAATTTATATTAATATATTCAATTATATATATTAGATTAAAATACTCATTACAAAATTAAATGTATAAGAAGGATATCTCTAATTAAATTAAATTTATTAATAATATTAGTTAGAATAATAGATTATTCTATTTTCTATGATAGATTATTCTTTAATTAAATTTATTTGATATGAAAAACTAAGAATTTATTTATAAAAGAAATAAAACATGTTTGATTTTTCTATTTTCATCTCAACATCTCTAATACTTCTTACTTTCTTTGTTTTCTTTCTAATTTTTATGTTTTCTTTGGTTTTTTATATATATGATTTTTTACTTCTTACTTTTTTGGTTTTCTTTCTAATTTTTATGTTTTCTTTGGATTTTACATATATATGATTTTTTTGTTGTGCAGGTAACAAAGTATACAAAGGGTATTATTCTTCATGATCTTCTAATAAGCTATTTTTCTCTTTCCTCATAGGGCATTGGCTTTTTCTCACTGTCTTTTTTTTTCCCAAAACTTATCAATCAGCAATAACTATGAAAAAGATGAGGCATGGTGAGTGGTTACAATTTTTCTAATCTTTAAATCTGCATTATATTCTGTTTTAAATTCTAGTAATATCTACTTTTATAAGGCTCCAAGAATTTTATTTTTGTAAAAAGATTAATTTCATGAAAGTAGTTATATTCTATTAATTAATTTATATATATTAGATTAAAAATATGTATTAATTTGAAATAATATTCAACTTTAATTTATATTTTAAGGTTAATATTTTTAATCTATTTATATTAATATCTTATATTTAATGTTAGATAATTCAGCTAATAAATTATAACCTTATATTTAACCCTAATTAAATTAACTTTAATATATCTCTAATTATATATATCTAATGTTAATATATTAATATTTCTAATTTACATTAATATATTTAATTATATATATTAGATTAAAATACTCATTAAAAAATTAAATGTATAAGAAGGATATTTCTAATTAAATTAAATTTGTTAATAATATTAGTTAGAATAATAGATTATTCTATTTTCTATGATAGATTATTCTTTAATTAAATTTTTTTGATATGAAAAATTAAAAATTTATTTATAAAATAAATAAAACATGTTTGATTTTTCTATTTTCATCTCAACATCTCTAATACTTCTTACTTTCTTTGTTTTCTTTCTAATTTTTATGTTTTCTTTGGTTTTTTATATATATGATTTTTTACTTCTTGCTTTCTTTGTTTTCTTTCTAATTTTTATGTTTTCTTTGGATTTTACACATATATGATTTTTTTTTGCAAAGGGTATTATTCTTCATGATCTTCTAATAAGCTATTTTTCTCTTTCCTCATAGGGCATTGGTTTTTTCTCACTGCGTTTTTTTTTTCCCAAAACTTATCAGTCAGCAATAACTATGAAAACTGCATTATATTATGTTTTAAATTCAAGTAATATCTACTTTTCTAAGGCTCCAGGAATTTTCTTTTTGTAAAAAGATTGCATTAAATATAGCCTTCTCAGGTTTTATTCCTACCTCCAATTGGCATTTTTTTTAATTATTAACATCTTTTCTTCTTAGTGGTGTCTTAATTCCAACTAAGATATGTGCAATGCATGGACGTGGTCATTAATATTCCAATTTTCTTATTTTATTTGTGGAGTGACTATTTGTATTATTTAATTTTTTAATAAAGATTCTAGATTGGAATCTTATAAGTTTACGGAGAGATTCTAGAATCTTTCAGCTCTTGTTCTCCACCATCCGGCTTAAAAATTAAAATCTTAAAAAAAAACAAGTTTTGTATTTGTGTAGGCCTTTAGCATTGTTGCAAAATAAATGATTTCTTTGTTCCAAAAGGCACCTTAAATTATTCTCTGGTTGTACAATTTATGTCTATACAAAAGATACATCAATAATATTGAAAATAAAATGACTCTAATTTAAATAAATTAGCTACTCATTTTTTGATAGACATCAAATTTCCACAGTCCATAATGCTTGGATTTCAGTATTTCAGGATTAAACTGTTTGCAAGTTTTTTCCTCAACGTTTCGGATCACACTTCGTGATCCATCATCAGGAGAAATAGCAAGAGAAGAACAAGAGAATGAGTAAATTTGCAGACTAAGACAACTAAATGATTTACTCATTCTCTTAGTCTGCAAATTTACTCATTCTCTTGTTCTTCTCTTGCTATTTCTCCTGATGATGGATCACGGAGTGTGATCCGAAACGTTGAGGAAAAAACTTACACACAGTTTAATCCTGAAATACTCATTTTTTATTTAAAGCAAAACCTCATTTATTTTATTTTAGCTCTAAGGGTATGGAATAAACTTGGAAAAACCAGAAAAAAAAAGAGAATAAATTATAATATAAAACAAGAGCTGCAATGCAGCTACAGTCCCTGCCAGCTGCAGGGATGCAAAAGCATGCCAAGCAACCAAAAGAGAAGGTTTTGCAAATAAAGTCTAAATTGCATTATAATGTGCATGGACTAATCTTAAAATCAGCAACCTGATTATTCTTGTGAAATTATATTGTGAACCTGTGAGCATCACATTACTAATGTCACTAGCCAGATAATTGCCATGAAAGCAGCTCAAAACACAGAGAGTATAGGTGGAAAGCATTATCACAACATAGGCAAGTAGCCAATGGAGCACACATAAATCCAGAAAGCACACAAAGTATTATGTACAATATAGTTTGCATTGAACACATTATAGTTTGCAGCTAAAAGTATCAAATTAAATTTCCAGCAATGCCAACACAATGAAGCATGATAATAGAGGTACACTTCTTGAAGCTCCCAAAAACATTTAAAAAACACAAATCACAATGCTATCAGCAGAATTTACAATTTTCTAGGCATACCAAGGAACATTATACATTCATCCCTAAACATCCCAAGGACAACAACTAAGGTTTGACAACAACATTGGAAAGCAAATTATTTGTTGTGTTTGGTCTAGCATTACTCAATTGATCAACACCACTGCCACACTCAAGCACTGCTGCAGCCCCCATCCCAGTCCCTGGACAGCATTCAAAGTATCACAACAAAGCTTGAATTATATATGGAAATAATGAAATTTACTTCTACCAATGTATGACAATGCAAGGAAAATGGCAACTGCTAGTAAATTAAAATAGGTGAGAAGCATCACGGCCACTACTCTCACCTATGCACATGGACACAACTCCAAACCTGCAATCTTTACCACACACAGCGAGCCCCTGAAAGCAAAATATACAAATTGACAACCAAACAATCAAACAAATCCCTTATTCTGATAAATATTTAATCCTTTTGTGGCCTGCACCTGTTGTATAAATTTTCATTATTACCTTCAAAGTGAATATAAGTAGGTTTTATATAGAAAAAGCTAATGCTTTTGTGCAGATTTGAAGATTGGTAAATTTAACTTCTGAATAGATTTAAGATGCAGATATGACAAGAAAGTTCAGCACTTTTATGAAATGTAATGGATGATATGCCAAAAAAATTTATGTGAGTGACTTAATTGGAAAAAATCATTAACTGCATGATTCAAAAGGAAATTTTGGGAAAAAGATTTGACAAGATCCTTGTTTGATGATCGATGCTTAATGCCTATGATTTTGGTGATAAGGGATTAAATGAACGAGGGTTTGGAAAAATTATACATATGAGGTGCATTTTGTTACAAAATTTATTGAAGATATCAAACTGACTGAGAAACTGAAATAATTACAATTTGAGGAGAGCAACATTTGAGTTTGAAATCAAAGCAAGAATTATTGAGTGAAGAGGAAAGAGAATTTGACAAGATGCCGCCATGAAGAAATGGTAGAGGTTGTTTACTTACAAATGGTAGAAGCTATCCATTGCAAAGTAAACAGAAATACAAAGATAAACAAAATTGTACTAGGAATTTGTAGATTAGAACTAGTGATTGCTTTATTCATTCAAAATATTGCTTATACACAATTGTAGACCAAGAAGCATTTAAAAGATCAAACTACCTTTCCTTGACTACGAGAAGCCTATTTATCACCTGACAGTTGCGAAAGAGACAACCACTAACAACCGACTACTAATAACTACTTGAAAGCCAACCAAAAATTATTACATAGTCAAATGCAACCAAATTAGTAAACCATAAAAAAAGAGTTTTATACTAACTATAGAGGTCATGGTTAAGGTAGAGGTCACATTGTTGTGATGTTGGTGAAAGAACTACAGGAGGAGCGCAAGGTGTTGTTGAGATACCTCTACTGCAATTGACAAGTGTTCCACCAGAATGCCTAGTGATGGAGCACTCTATCGCCACTTGATGGACTTTGAAATCGCTGACAACAACCATTTCGATGAGGGGATTAATGGTTGGATTTGTGAGGGTGTCACAAAAAAATATATGAATGAGTAGGGCACACTGCGTAGGAGATGGCATGCGAACAACCTCACTCTTGCACCTATGACTATTGAAGCCACGCAAGCTCCCATACTTTGGGACCATTTAATCATTGTGCCAATTTCTTGTGAGCCGGTTTCACAATGATGTTCTACGCATTGGAGAGCAGCACATAATACTAGTCAACCCACTGACCATTTATGAGTTGACTAGGTGGCCTTGCAATCAAATGCAACAACAAGATGAGCCACCATATAAGGATTTGGGTGCTATGTTAATAAGCATCCAGAACAAAATCTATTCTCACACTGTGTAGAGTAGCAGATAGGGTCTCAATATCAATGTTTGGGCTATGTCCAACCCACAAATTCAAGCGACATGTGTGCTGCTGGGAATGAAACTCTTTGTGCAAAGCTAGGGTTGATGTTGTTCCATTCACTAGCACACATGCAAAAACATATGATAAGTGCATAAGGCAGCATCTACAACTACTGAGCTACCTGGCAAATGACATGCTGGAGAATGTGCAACTTATGTAGGACAAGGGTGAGATTTCTTCTACAAGACATTATTGGTTCTACATGTTTTAACCTACTACAGTGCATCAATGGGTGAGGACACAAGCACACCAAACCAAATCCCGAACCTGTGGTTCCAAAATTTGATGTTAACTACAACGCACAGAGAGGCAGCTTCCCAACACAAGGTGCAAATGGATGGATGGTTGTGTGTACTACAATTGTAGTTTGCATATTAACATCAAGTCATGCTATAACCCAAGTGTTTAGTTTCACCTCTTCCAACACTAAAACAAAGTAATCTTTCCAAATTTATTGAGCAACCATGTGCCAAGCACTTTAACATATACAGTAACGCTGCAAATGGCGAAAGTCCAGCACACATGGCAATTAACAAAGGCATCAGTTGCAGATAACATCACATACACTTGGATGGCCATGCTACATTTGCAACGTAGACCGAAACAAGAGCAGGTTTCATAGCAAGAGTTGCCAAGGAAAGGTGCACCAAAGACAGCTAGTTGTGCAAGACACTGAAGTTGTACACCAACCTTTTGGACCAGAACATTAAGGTAAACATCGCAGCGGAGATGGTAGAGAATGTGGGGTGGTCTTGGGTCTTCAACACCCATTGTATTAGCTCTACTTCTATGTCAGGAAATATGGTGTTTGCCCGTGGGAAAGGGGCTTTTGATTGAAATATTTAAGTCCCTGTTTCCCCTGTAGCGTGTTCAAACCATTGTAGCCACAGAAAACTATATATATATATATATATAACCACATCCAACAAATGCATTGTGTCCCTCAGTCCGTTGATAAGTTTTGCAACAAATGCAGCTCACTAAACTGGTTCATTTGAATGCAAAAGATAATATGATGTTTATGTACCTTAGTGTTGCAAGCACATATTTAAGTACATCTAGATGGAGGTAAATCATGTACTGATCGTTCAAAGATCTAGGGAGTGGAACATAACCATTATTAGGTTCTGCAAATCCTGTCAAGAACAAAATCAACAATTTAATAACTATTGATGAGATTGAAACATGACGACGGTAGTAGAAAGATAAATCTAAATAAAATACTTATGCACAAGTATTTTTGCTTTATCTTGACCATATTACACCAACCTTTTGGACCAGAACATTAAGGTAAACATCACAGCGGAGATGATAGAGAATGTGGGGTGGTCTTGGGTCTTCAACACCCATTGTATTACCTCTACTTCTATGTTAGGGTATATGGTGTCTGCCCGTGGGAAAGGGGCTTTTGCTTGAAATATTTAAGTCCTTGCTTCCCCTGTAGGGTGTTCAAACCATTGTAGCCACATAAAACAAAAAATTATATATAACCACATTCACTTGGGACTTTGCATTTGTAAACAATGCAAATTCCAGTATGCCACTATCAGATAGATAAAACATTTAGCATAGCCTACATTTATATACAGTTCCCTTTTCATCGATCAAAATTGCCTAGGTGAAGTTTCTGAAGAGTGTCCTTTCTCACAGAAACCTGTAAACAAATTTTAGTGCCATTGAAGAAAATAAAAAAATAGCAGAGTAGAAATTCAAAAATATAGATTACCCAAACATTTATGTGTATATCCAACATGCAACATACCTTCCTGTTATGTAAAAGCTCTGCACCATTCTCAATAATCTCAGAAAATGCATATCTAGAATTGGTTTTTTCTCTGTCAAACTTGAAGCAATATAAAAACTCTAAGTGAAAATAAACAAGAAACCGAGACTGTATGGCACTCATAAAGAAACCCCCGTCCCAACAGGCCTCACAACCAGACTGCTCACGCTCAGGACAGCCGAAAGCTTCCAACAAGGGCTTTTCTTCAGATATCCTTCTGCTACGTGCCCTTAGCAAAAACAAGTTTTGTCTATTCCTTTGCTACGCCTGCCTGAAAAACAACCACCTACAATAGAAATCCTGTTTTAATTTTCTCTTGCCCTTTTTTCATTGGAAATATTTTTCTCAGATTTTTTACTATTCAAAATTACAAATTTCTACCAGGAAAATGCTCATTATCCAATCCAAGCACAGAAAAAATCTAGAAAAAAAAAAATCATGGCAAAACATTAGAAAACACGGTAAAATTTTTTGATCGGCACTGTTTTTAATGCAGCACTAATACAGTTTAGTATAGTGAAAACATAAGTCCCTGCCTATATGACAGGGAGTAATAATAGAATCATTTTCATATTCCCTAATGCAAGTATGGTGGCTTGGAGAATAACATAAAAGATTAATGAAATATTTAAACAAGTGAAATACCTAAAATATGAAATCAAACAAAATGCACATTATATCTCTATTCCTTTTCATCATCCTCTTCCTTATCCCTACATGCAAAAGGGTTTGAAACAAAAACAAAATAATAAAAATAATAACTTTATCTTAAAATTTGATAGTGCAAATTATCCAAGCAAAATATGGTTGCATGTTTAGATAAGAGCTTGTGTAGTTTCCATGACTTCTTCATGGAGCTATAATTTCTAGCTCTCCATCCACTGCAACAAGAAAAGGCAGAAGAACCACCAAAAATAAGGGAGAAAATGAAAGATTAGGGAAAAGAGTTTCATATGCTTTTGAGGTGTGTGTTAAAATTGTATCTTAATTTATTTATTGTGCAAATTATATTCCTAAAAATTAGTTAATTGACCCCATACATTATGCCCTGTTAAATTGTGATGTGAATGTAAATTGATTTATTTGTTTTATGTTAACATTTAATTTTTGTCACAAATTAAAAAGTAATGTTTAAAATTAGTAAAGCAAGTAATTTTTTTAATTAAATAGAAAAAGGAGGTTAGGTGTAAATTAAATATATTGTCAAAAATAAAATATTTTATTTATTTACTTTTTTTAAAACTATTATGGAAATGTATATTAAAATAATAGTCAATTCAAATTAACTCAATTAAAGTGGTTTATTTGTATTGTCAAAAATTACTTGGTTGTTATTTAATTATGTTCCTTTCATTTTTAAACTTAAATATGGATTAATACATATATTACATCATTTGAATTTGATTACAAAAATTAGTTAAAAGATTATTAAAATAATTCTAGATGCTTGGGTTAATTTAAATATTAAATTGTTTTTAATTATTTTGGCAAAGAAAATTAATTGTTCATCTCACTATAAAGCAAACGGAGTTAATGCTTTCACATAGAAAACTTAGAGGGAAATTACTTGTGTGTTTTGTTCCCTTTGCGACATCGTGCATAACGACATGGACACCTTGATAGATTGCTCTCATTTTTCCTAGGGTGTTGCAATTGGAGTTCCATCACACCCACTTGTGCTTTTGTTTCTCTTCATCTTGAGCAGTGTGCTCTCATACATGGCACGTGTAATGATGTCATGTGTGCTTTATTCCAATACTATGAGTAGTGTAACCCTTCGTATTATAGTATTGTAATAAAAAATAGTTACCTTGTGTTTATGCCCATTTTTACATGTGTATACAAGAGGGCATGGCACTATCCCTCATAAGCAAGCACGAGTAGGGTTGTAGAGGAAGTTCCAACTGGCTCATACAAGGTAGGAGTGCTTGTCCTTAGAAAGGGTAGTGTCAAGAATAGAGAATACAAAATAAGATAAAATTCCAAGAAGATTGGAAAGGTCCATATTTAGTTAAGGAAGATGTCGACAATGACGCTTGCCTCTATGGAAGGTGAAGAATTTAGTAAAATCATCAATGCCTTCCATCTTTAAAAAGTACTATATTTGAAAATATCAAATTTAATAGTAAAATAATATAAACACACACGCGCACATCTAAAAAATAAAAGCATGCATTGCATTATGTTCCACTCCATCCTCCCATCTATTAGTAGTTTTTTGTTTTCTTATTTTCATCTTAGTAGGAGTCTTAAGTTGCTAAGTATGGGTTGCTTTACTAAACCATAGATTCTCCAAATCACATTTGTCATTTATCCCTTTACACTCCCATAATTTAAATGAATTTATTTAAATCTTTAAACTAATCCTAATCTTAGCTATCATTAAATCTAGTCTAACATGAAGCAAGTTTTCAAGCCTATAGTACCCTATAGAAGCTAATAGGCAAGTCTCCCTAATTCTCCTTAGTAAGGGGGGAATCTTAGAAGTTGCTAGTACCCATTTGGTTGTGTCTAGTCTCTTACTTGCCTTTCCTAACCTTCAGTGATGAGCCCTCACTTCTTACTGGTAGTGTGGGGTTAGGTTAAGGGGGACCAAACTCCAATTCTACAAATTCAAAATCTAAGCCAAAAATAAAGTAAAAACAGTGAAACCCAAAAATGAAAAATATTGCACAATGTCCTTACTCTCAAGTAGAGACCCAAAAATCAAAGCTGCGAGGGTGATATTCATAAGAAAAAGGAGTTAATAAGAAAAGCACATGGACACACACACACACACAAACTAGGTGAAATAACGAAGAGTCTATCCTACATTTGAAAGTCCATCCTTGTTGAGGATGCTTTTCTTTACCCCAAGTTTGACTTGTCGGCCATCTTTTGGCCTAAGTCTAGAAGATACTAATAAAATTTGGGCTTGTCAATGCCTAAAACTAGTCTAAGTGGTGAATCTAGATCAATATCAACCTTTAGTCTCCTACAAAATTCATAATAAAGTGTTCCCATTCAATTTCCCATTCCTACTTGATTCACTAAAAAATATCTATCTCGAAAGCTTAGTGAGTCATCCTATACTAATCAATCTACAATCCCTTAAGTAAAAAATCCTATAAAGAGCAATCATGCTGTTAGTACCATATGTATATCATCTCAAGATTAAATGTCATATAAAAATAGCATTTGTTTAAAGCTTAATCATGTGAATCTATTATGTTACATCTATAAAGCCTATGATGCATCCATACATATATATCATACATTGCACATATACATCATAAAATAGAAAAGTGCAAAAACATGAGCATAATATAGCATCCATATGAACATATATCCATGAAAAGACCCAAATTCTAAACTAGCCATGTGTACAAGGGAAAGCAAAATAAAGATGTCAAGCATAAGCTAGATATATATCAACGCTAATCTCAAAAATAAAGCTACATCATATGTATGAGAATGAACTAATTAGTACATAGGATCCATCATGAGAGGCCCATAATCAAAATAATAGGTGTTGCAAGATCTCCTCATGCAATGGGGTAAAATTAATAAGCTAATAAAGTTTCAAGTAGCACAAGGCATCAATAAAATTCTCAAGGTTGACTTTGAGCCACAAATTTCCAAGGGCTCTTGCTTACTTGTCTCCTCCTACTATCTATTATATCTGACTATATAGGAGTCCTATGAGATTGCCCTTGAGAAGAGACTAGTGTGTGGACTTGTGTGTGAGAGTGGAGTAGTGTCCCAACTCATAAATGGGCATGTGCTCGTAAACTAACCCTGACATCATCCAACTCTTTTAGTAAAGCAACCTCAAACTCTAACACAATGATCCTCTTCCTCTGTGATGCAACCTAATAGCTAGCATGGTAGGTAGGAGTGAGAACATCTATATGTCAACTCACCACTGAAGGCATCCTTGCATCCACTAGGAGTGCCTCTTTATCTTGCCTCATGATAGGGACAAGGATATCTAAAGATGTATTCTTGAACAAGTCCCTCCAATCATCCAGGGTACCTATAAAATCAATCACAAAAGAAAAGGAATAGCATTAGTTTGACATTAGAGCATAAATGATGATTAAGTTGTAGGCTATGATAAGCAAGTAAAGAAAAAAGTGAAGTGAGGTACTCACGAGAGTCTCTTGGCTACAATGGTGGGATTAAACATCCTCATTTACTCCTCTATTGTCTATGTAGCAAGGACAAGTTGAGGTATTCCCATAGCCCCCTCTTGAATCTCCTTTATAGCCTCATTGTCCTCTAGTGCTGCCTCCTTCTTTCCAACCTCAGGAATGTAGTCATTGTCATCCTCGTCATCATCCTAGTCACACTTTGTGTAAAAAACAAGATGACTCCTGTATGGACGTAACTATCTCTAAACTTGTCTTTGTAAGGCCATGTAATAGGACTCCCAAGAATAAGAGAGGTCGAGAAGGGTACTACTCATTGTACCTTAATTTTCTCTTGAATATATTGGTGGCATGGGGGCATAGGGGGTAAATTTGTTGGATAATCATTACCAAGCTACTATAATACTCATGAAATTAAATGGGTCGCAACTAGGCCATTCTTATCTATCAAAGAGATCACCCCTGGATAGTAGGATGATACAACTCAATCTCTTTTGCACCTCCTCTCATGCCAATATAGGGATCTATGATAAAGTTACCACAACTGGTGTTTCCACATCAAAGTGACCAACTCTATGCCATCTCATGGCTCTAGAAAGTGTAGGGTCCATTAGGGGCATCACTCACTAATATGGTATAATGTGCTCTATAATTTGCACAATAACTAAGAAGGGATGAATGAAAGAAAGTGCTCTCCATCGTACAATCACGTACAAGTATCAGTAGACAAATGCTACTATATCGACTCTTCAAGATAGTACTCCACCCTACTCCACTTTTTGGATGATCAATGCCTAGCACCACTAAAACATGAGTGTCTTCTTGCCTCCTGACAAGATAGTGGCAATTAGACCAATCAAAACCTTTCATAGGAGTGGAATGGCACATGAAAGAACTAAGGTAAAACATGTCCCCTAGATTGTCATCTCCTAGAAAAGTTGTTGAAACTAATCTCTCATCCTTAGACTCTAGCCCAAAAAGCGTAAGACGTTATCCTTGAATGGGGACACCTCAAATGTAGTACATGCCATAAAGAGTGATCATCCACTCTCCTAAGACTCCAATAAATCATAATGTGTTCTAGTTGGCGTCACAATAAGTAAGAATGTTCTATCAAATCCACACTAAAGGTCAAATGATAAGAACTTTTAGCACTCTAGCTAGTCCTAATCAATGAAGGATGGTCTAGTCCACTTCTTATAGTGCCTCCACAGTGTCTACCTACTAAGTGTTGGAAATATGTTTGTCATTGATGTCAAAGGTGTTGTGTTCATGCTTGTTGTTAATTCAAAGGTATGGAGTTTGTCATTGATGTCAACTTATTGATGTTGGTTTGACATGCAAGCAACTATATGCAAGAATATGCAAGAAGTAATGGTGTCCAAAGTGATCCTTCATTTCACAGTGGTGTCCAAGTTCTTCAAAGGCAGTGTTCATTCAACTCAAGGATTTCAAGGTGTTGTTGCAAAGTAGCTTGCTCTTTTTCTTGTCAAAGGTGGATTGTGTATGGTATTGATGGCAAGTTTCTCTATGGCAGATGTTAGTACCAACTATGCAGTTGGTTAGGAGATCTCAGTTTAAAAGGTCATTCATGTTAGTACCAACTATGCAGTTTGGTTAGGAGATCTCAGTTTAGGTTGGTATGGTGTTCATACTTCATGCTTCAGGAGTGTCATTAGAAGAGTTATCATTAGATGATCTTAGTGTTGGATGATGAGATCTCTTAATTGGATTTGGGGTGACCAAAGGTTCTTGATATGAAAAAGGAATTCATTCTCAAGTGGCAAGTGATACATATATTTGTATATGTTCTTTATGAGCACATACTTGCAAAGGAGATGTGAGGTACTTTGGTGAAGTTTGTTAATGCATAGTAGCAAAAGTGGTGTTGACAAGGATATATGTATTTCCCTTCATGGTGATGATGTTTCATGACAAGGTATGTATTTGTCATTATCAGGGGTTGATATTGATGGTGTTGAGGATCATGCTTCTATCTTCATAAGTTTGGTTTGCAACTAAAATACCTTTATTATTTTATTACCTCTTTGTAATAGTTAAGGTTTACATGATATCATCAAGGTTAGTAAGTTTTTGAAGACCTAAAATCTAATAAACTAAACCCTAAGAGAATCATAAAGGTCTAAGGTTCATGTTTAAAACCTAGGGTTTTTATATTGTGCAGACCCGTCAATACAAAAAGGCACTTTATGTTATATTTTTAAATTGACCTTCTATAGCAGGTCATTGTCACTTAAGTGACAATGTTTAGGGGATTGTCCTCATGAGTCAACCGGCCCTCCCTCCTTGTGCTACCGGCTTCCATCAGTGATATGTTTGGCTTTTGAAGGCAAGTCTTAATCAACGGTTCTTATCAATATCTCTCAGGCGCGAAAGAAGATATCAATGGCCATGATTTAAACCCCACTTAACTTCCAACGGTCTCTCCTATGCATTAAAATTGATGGGAATTTGAAGGCATCTCTATGCATGAACTATGTTTAGTCAGTTTCATAATGGTTTTAGTGTGTAGAGCTTTATCAGAAGCAAATATATCAAAGTCCTAAAATAGTTTTGATTACTTAACATGCATGAAGCATGCGGGACTCCACTCTCTTCTAAACATAGATACTCTTCTGACCGAAGCAAAGAATATGTTTTTAAGGCTTCAAAAACATGCAAATATATATATATATATCTAAAAAATAGAAGATGAAGATTTCAATGACATATAGATGTATCATTTTGATCTGTGTGTGTCAAGGGAGATGAATGGAATGCAGTAGAAAAAGAATGAATTTGAAGAAATTTCAGTGCATAAAGAATGTTTTAGATATTGCAAAGAAATGTGAATTCTTTGAAGCTATGATCTCAATAGACAAATGATGTGCAGTGGTGACAAAGACAGATTATGCAGAGCAAGTTCTTATTGATTGATGGCAGAACATGCTGATGATGACAGAGATAGAGCTCTAAATATGCATTCAAAAAAGATTATTAGTTAAGGTATATGTGCAGCAATCTTTGATCATTATTCATATTTACTTGTGCATGGTGTTTATTGAAGGGAATGTTTGTGTCTAGGGGTCAGAGTAATTTTGTTTGCAGATATATATTGTTGCAAAGAGATATGCAAGAAATGAATGAAAGAGAGATGCAGATGAATTGAGATAGTGTAAAGAGGGGATATGCAGATTGAGTTGACTGAAAAGGAAATGCAGATTGTGTATGAGTTTGATTGAAAGGGGATATGTAGAGATCAGTGATTTGTATTGAAACAGAGTAACCCTCTGTATACTTTTTGTTTTTCTGAGATTGTTGTAAATGCTCCTATTACCAGTGAGGCATCGGATATGATATTAGTGAGATATTGCCAATGAGGCATAGTTTGTAACTAGTTAGGTTTGCCAGTGAGGCATAGACTGTAACCAGTGAGGTTTTCCAATGAGGCTTAATGGAATTCATGTTCATAGTGGTTTTTACCCTTCTGGGGTTTTCCACTCAATCACATGTGTCATGACTCTTATGCTTTGTTAATACTCTCATGTCTTGATGCAATTGTCTTGTGTTTCATGATCATGTTATATTGTTTTGGTACTATTGTGAGAAGATCTAGTTTGAAGAATTAGTTTTATCAGATCATTGATTCACCCCCCCCTCTTAGTGATCCTTAGTATTCCAACACTAAGCATACTTTATGGTGGCATTCAATAGGCTATAGGTGTCCTACCAAGTAGAAAATTTCATTAGATCTTAGAAAACTCTTGAAAATTGTAAGAATGAAAATAAAAAACTCAAAAAGAAGTAAAAAAAATCCAAAAATTAATAAATCACAAAAACCAAAGTCAAAACAATAAAGTTCTTGCAAATTAGAAAACTCAACCTCAAAAACAACATAAAATAGATAAGTTTTTTATCATCCCTATCCACAAGTAGTGATCTTGAAGGTCTCTCGAGCAACCTAGGCTAAGTGGTAGAGGCACTCAAGTGTCCTACCCTCACAATACAAGTGACCTAGTAGGGCCAAAAGGGGTGACCCTACCCATGCAACAAGCAAACCCCATGCAACACAAGTTAACCAAAAATGCATGAAATTTAGGAAAATAAAAGCATAAAAGCATTTTCTACCTAAAAAACAACCTAATGCAACAAACGACACTGAATTTAACAACCATTTTGACACTCAAACAATGAAAACTAAAATAAGGGAAAAAGAGGGAGTTTTTATCAATTTCCACATATGAGGGACCACTGGAGGCTGAGGTTTCTCTATTCTTGATCCTCTCATTGATATATTTATGTCAACTATAAGCTTGCACGATTTTTTCATCATTTGTCCATAGTTCTTCTCTCCTCTCTCTCACCATAAGCACAAGCGAAGTGAAAAAATAAACAAATTTGGTATATATGGGTAAGTTTTAACCCTTTTGGTAGGTAATTTATGCATATTGAGGTGGCATAAGTATACTTCACACCCACCATCATGGTTTTGGATAGGAAGTGGGGGCATTTAGCGAAGGTAGTATCTCTTAAACCCCGTGTCATTGGTAAGCACTCTTGTCATTTTTAACTACATCACTTTTCATGATTGTCATATTATATGTGTTCACAAATTTCATTTTGAAGGCCTAGATGCAAGACAACGAAAACATGTAAGTAAAGGTAAGTGCAAGTCTCACGTGCTTATTTTAGGAAACAACACCTACCTTCCATTTAGATTGCCATACCTAAGGGAGAAAATATGCAATTCCCCAAAATTATATGAACCTACATGACAATCTAATAATGATTTGGTGGTCCATATCATGACCCACCTACTGTGAATTAAATCTCTTCCTAGCTTATCCACCTTGATGGAAGTCTTCCTTGTGTCTTTAGGACATTCCCTCACATGTTCACTACATTGTTAGCTCTACATACTCAACTTATGTGTTTCCTTCTTTCTTTGAAACTCAATTTTCATGCCTTCAATTGTAGGGGTCCCTAGTGAAGTTTTAGGGTTGGTTGAGCAACCAACCTTGGTAAAATTGGTGACCCACCTTACTGAAATGGTAAAAATTATATTTTATTGGCATGTGAACGTTATAGTTCTAGAATTTAATCTTCTTAATGCAATATAAACCTGGGAGTTTTATCAAACTACCAAAATTTAGCAGCCACCACATAAAAGTTTTACAAAAAACAATATCCACAATCACAACAGGCTTCAAAGTATTTTATTTATTTGTAGTGTTCATCAGGAGTATAAAATTTTACAATTTAGATAATACAATCTTCTTCCTTTGTAGCACTTCTTCTTTAGAACCTACACTCAGGCCAATGAACCCCCATAAACTACCATGATTTTACTTATATATGTCATGATCAAGGAAGTTGAATTGAATACAAGTATATTAACTATCACAAACTGAATCATATTCCAAATAGTGTGTCCAAAGTTTCTAAGGATAGGTTTCATCAAATCAACATCGTCTTGAACTTCCAATTGTTACACATAATACTCTTCTAGGTAAATCAACACCCATCCAAATCTCTAAACATCTACATCAGTAATTTCTTCCCTCCGTGAACCATGGAGCCCTTCATTGGAATTCTCCATTTCAAAGTCTTAAAAAAGCTCTTTTGGGGAGTTATATAATGCTTGCACTATTCTTTCTATGCATATCAGTATTATTGCAAGCCTTCAAACATCTTTTTCAGTGGATCATCACTATGGTGTCCCATTTAACTTCATTATCAACGATTCAATGCCCTTGTGAACCATTAAATTCTTTGTCCATTTTGTATTTTGACAAATTTTCCCATCGAAGAACTTGGAATTTGTCATCGACACTCTATTTGGTTATTAAATTTGAAAGTTCACCAAACCCTTATGAAAGCATTTATAATCTCTAATAAACTCCTTCATTGCAAGTAAAGTTTGTTTTCCATCTCTTTCAACGAAAGGGAGAGTCCTTGTACTTGAGAGACTATCAATAAGGAAAAGCAACAAGCATGTCGACGATAGGAAAAGTTCTTGAACTCAACTTATTTATTGAAACATTTTATAAAAGCCTTGAAATCCTTCAAAATGCCTTCAGAAATATAAGAAGTTCACATCCATTAAAATTCATTGACTCACAAATAAATACCTTCACATTCACTCAAAAACAAAGTTCAAGAATTAAAATAATTGCTAGCAAGGAAGAGTGATAGGACTTTTAGTGAATAGCAAGGTTTAAAAACTCTCATTTTTTCTGACAAGAGTTCATGAACTCAAACTTTTGCCGAAATTGTCCAGATAGCCAAATTTAACCAATTTTTTTCCAAGTTGAAACTGAAGATACTCATCAAGGTCATGTTCTCAACTTGACCAAATCAATATGAAATTCCTCCTGAAGCAAGACTATCAAACCAACTAAAACAAACAAAACCAAATGAAACTGAAATGGAAAATTAAACCTGAAATGTTTTTGGTTAACACAAGATTGCGCGTGAACCCGAATGCTCCTGCATCAAACATGTCAGGTAAGAGAAATTTTCAATGGGTGTGCAACTCATGAACATTTAAGCAAGTATGGAATGGGAATTCCATACTTAACCAAATTTGAAGTGTTCACCCAAGAGGCTTCATTAGTTGTATACTCTTTATATTATTCCCCCTTGTTCTTCTGATGACTCTAGAATCTATCACTTGGTCTACTTCTTTGAATTTATCCTCAAGCAACTAATGTATCCATCCTTGTTCATCTAAAAAATCTAAATGTGTATTTCCTTATGTACTTGATTCCCCTTCATAATACTTATATAAATCAATGACATTGAATATTGGGGAAATATATATACCTATTGAAAGTTCAATTTCGTATGCATTGGATGAAAAATTTCTCAACACCCTGCATGGGCCTATCTTTTTCCACTTCAGTTTGTTATACGTTGCCTAAGGGAACCTTTCTTTCCTCAAATGTGCCAATACTAAATTACCTACTTGAAATTATTGCTCTCTTCTACTCATATCGACATGTTCTTTGTATTTTTTGACACTCGTTTCCAAATTTTCCTTCACTTCTTTATGCAATTCTTGAAGATAGTCAGCAAAATCCTCTACAACAAAACTCTTTCTATGCAAATCTGTAATATCCCTCAATTAATCAACACCTCTGGGACTATAGCCATAAACTATGTGAAATGGGTTTTTCCCTACACTCCAATTAACTAAATTATTATATGCAAATTCTACCTAGGATAATATCAAATCCCATTGATTAGGCTTGTCCCCTACCGAACATCTCAACAAATTACCAAGAATCTTATTTACAACTTCAGTTTGCTCATCAATCTAGGGATGATAGGCTAAACTAAACCCCAACTGTATTCCTAATCTCTTCCATAAAGTGCACCAAAAGTGGCCAACAAATTTCATATCCCTATAAAAAACAATGCTCTTTGGCAATCCATGCAACCTAACTACCTCTTTGAAAAATAACATAGCTATGTGTGAAGCATCATTCAAGTTTTTGCATGGAATAAAATGAACCATCTTCAAAAATCTATCAACCAAAACAAAAACTGAATCATTAACTCTTTGTGTTCATGGTAATCCCAAAAAAAAAATCCATGCGTATATGCTCCCATGATCTTTCTAACATAGAAAATGGATGATATAACCTTGTGTTTTGTCTTACTTCTTTGGCATGTTGGCAAATTCTACAACCTTGCACCATTTTCTTTACATCTGCATTCATGCCACTCCAATAATATCCTTCATTCAATTGTGCCAATGTTTTATCCACTCCAAAATGTCCACTCAGACCTCCACTATGTTTTTCTCTTATCAAATTTTCCCCCATCGATCCCTGATGTATGCACAATCTCTTTCCTTTGAACAACAATCATTCCTAAATAAAATATTCTAGCCATGGAGTTCTATCCTTCTCTACTAGACTCTTTCATGTTGTCCACGCTTCTTTGAAATCTACATCTTCTTCATATAACTCCTGCATAGAATCAAAGCCAACAACATTTGCCCTTAATTCATTTAGCAACAAACATCTTCGACTTAATGCATCAAGTACCCAGTTAAATTTTCCACTTCTATGTTTCAAAACAAATAAATAACTCTGTAAAAATTCAACCCACTTCATATGCTTCTACATGTTTATAAACTGCAATGCATGATGATCTATATACAACACGAACTCATTAGGTAGCAAATAATGTCAAATTTTCTTTATTACTTGTACAATTGCATAAAACTCTTGATCATATACAAAATACTTCCTTTTGGATTCATTCAACTTCTCACTAAAGTATGTTATTGGTCTTCCATCTTGACTAAGGACTTCTCCAATCGTTGTCTCACTTGCATCACAATCTACTTGAAACACTTTTCCAAAATCAGGCAGTGCCAAGACTAGTTGTTTGGTCACTTTTTCTTTCAATATTTGAAAACTCGTCTCTGCTACAGTTGTCCAACTAAATTCTATCATATTACCCTTCATGGTCTTTGTAATAGGTGCACAAATTCCACTAAATATTTTTATAAATATCTTATAGAAGATTGCTAACCCATGAAAACTTCTTGCTTCAAACATACTCCTTGGTGAATGCCAATCTACTATTGTGTTGACCTTTTCTAGATCCATTTTCAATCCATCTCTTGAAATAACAAATCCTAAATATACCAATTCATTCTTCATAAAACTACACTTTTTCAAATTCACTAGCAAATTTTCTTCCTTCAATCTCTGCAAAACTACCCTAACATGCAACAAATGTTCTTCCTTTATTTTACTAAAGATCAAAATATCATCCAAATATACAATCACAAACTTACCAAGAAAAGGCTTCAACACTTCATTCATCAACCACATAAAGGTGTTGGGGGCATTTGTCAATCCGAATGGCATTACCAACCACTCATACAAACTATCTTTTGTCTTGAAAGTTGTTTTCCACTCATCTCCTTCCCTTATTCTTATCTGATAGTATCCACTCTTCAAATCAATTTTTGTGAAGTACTTGGATCCACTCAAAAAATCTATCATATCATCCATCCAAGGTAATGGAAACCTATACTTTATTTTTATTTTGTTTATGGCCCTTGAATATGTACACATTCACCATTCTTCATCCTTTTTGGGTGTCAACGCGGATGGAACAACACATGGAATGAGACTTTCTCTAATCAACCCCTTATCTAACAATTCATGTACTTGCCTATTAATCTCCTCATTCTCCATTGGTGCCATTCTATACAGTGCTTTATTTGGCAAATTCACACCATGTATCAAATCCATGCAATGACTTATACTCCTCATAGGTGGCAATCCATTTGGCAACTCCATCAATATATTTGCATATTCATCTAGAATTTCCTGAATTTCTATTGGAAACTCTTCACTTCTTTTTTCTATCATATCTACTACAAGCTTAGGAATAAAACAAAAACATGTGTTCTCCTTATTTAACTCCAAAAATTTCTTCCTAGAAATCAAATAAATTTTGGAATTATTTTCTACTTCTTCCTCTTTATCCTTCAATGGATTAAAGATAAATTCCTTTCCATCTTTCTTTATCCTATACGTGTTTATTCTACCATCATGTACAACTTGTCTATTAAATTGCCAAGGTCTACCCAAAAGAATATGACATGCATCCATTGGCATCACATGACAAAGAATTTCATCCTTATAACTACCAATCTAAAAATTTACAAGACGTTGTTTACTTACCACCAATTGATGTCTCCTTTGCAACCACGAAACTCTGTAAGGACTTGGGTGTTTCATTTTCTTCAACTTCAATTTCTCTACCATCTCTTCTGACACTAGATTGTTAGTGCTTCCGCTATCCACTATGACTTTACAACATTTTCCACCCAACTTACATCTTGTTCTAAACAAATTTCTCCTTTGGATAGGTTTAGGTTTTTCTTTCTCAGGGTTCATCAAAATTCTTCTCAACATCAAGGATTCTCCATCCTCGATATCTTCCCCACATTTTGGGGAAGCCACACTTTCATTTTCTTCTTGTACCACATTTATCCTTGCTTCTTTTCTTTTTCTTCTACCTTGTTGTATTTGAGGACACTCAAATGCCCCGTGACCAGCTTCTCCACATTGGTAACATGTACCAGTGAATCCCATTCCTCTACCTCTTCCCAAATATCCTTTACCTCTAGAGTAATCTCCTCTTCCTCTAGAGTAATCTCCTCTTCCCTTGTTATATGGGGTTCTTTTTTGAGAGGTGTTGGTTTCTCCTTGTTTACTTTGATATCCTCTACCACTGCTGGATTGTCCTCTTCCATGTGAAAATTTGCCTCTACCTTTGGATTTTTTGTTTTCTTGCCAGTTTCTCTCCTACCTTTAAGGCATATTGGTAGGCTTCTTCAATACTTTGTATTCGAACCATACTTATTTCATCTTGAATTAAGTAATGTAAACCATTGACATACCTTGACATCTTCTCAACATCATCATCTACATGTCTAACCCTGATGTTTAGCCTGTGGAATTCTTCAGTATAATCTTGTACATTCTTCTCTTTTTGCTTCAAATTTTGCAACTTCTTGAATAAATTGATTTGATAATTTGCTGGCAAAAATTTTGCCTCTAATTTTGTGACCATTCGGTCCCCTAATTTGATTTTCTCATTTCCTTTTCTTTGCCTTCTAGTCTATGCGTGATCCCACCACAAGGATGCATGTCCCTTCAATTTTGTGCATGCAAATTTTACCCTTTTCAGGTCTTATATTGATTCAAAATCAAAATACTTCTCCATCTCTGATATCTAGTTGATGAGTTCTTCTAGGTTTAAATTACCATGGCAAATTGGTGGATCAATCTGTGATTTGCTACTAATTCTAGGCATTGCCTCGAAAAGTATGCGTTCTAGTTCATTCATCTCATCTTTCCTATCTATCTCACATTCTTTAACTTCATTTTCATCTTCACTAATATATTCCACATGTACTCCTCTTCACTGTGCCACTTCCATAGCGTCTAACCTTGTCATAATTCCTTGAAACATCTATGTGATTGCACCAGCCCATGGTGCTCCTCTTCACCCTCATCCTCTATACACCATGTCTCATGAATCCTCTGCAGTTGCAGGCTTTCTCTTTCTCTCACTCACCCACGACAAAATTCTTTAAGATTTCTTCTACTCAACATGACCCAAACTAAGCTCTAATACCATTTAATACATTATAAACTTGGGAGTTTTATCAAACTACTCAAATTTAGCAGCCACCACATAAAAGTTTTACAAAAAACAATATCCATAATCACAACAAGCTTCAAAGTCTTTTATTTATTTGCAACGTTCATCGAGAGTACAAAATTTTATAATTTAGATAATACAATCTTCTTCATTTGCAGCACTTCTTCAGAACCTACTCTCAAAATATATATTAACCATCACAAATTGAATCGTATTCCAAATAATGCGTCTAGAGTTTCTAAGGATAGGTTTTGACAAATCAACATCGCCTTGAACTTCCAATCATTACACATAATACTCTTCTAGGAAAATCAACACCCATCTAAATCTCTAAACATCTCCATCACCAATTTGTTCCCTCCACAAACATGGAGCCCTTCGCTGCCATTCTCCATTTCAACGTCTTCAAAAAGCTTTTTTGACGAGTTATACAATTCTTGCATTGTTCTTTCTAGGTATATTGGCATTATTGCAAGCCTTCAAACATCTATATCAACAGATCGTCACTGTGGTGTCCCATTTAACTTCATTGTAGGTGAACCAACACCCTTATGAACCATCAAATTCTTTGTCCATTTTATATTTCAACGAATTTTCTTCTCAAAGAACTTGGAATTTATCATCGGTAATCTATTTGATTCTTGAACTTGAAAGTTCATCGAACCCTTACAAAATCCTTTATAATCTCCGATAAACTCCTTCATTGTAAGTAAAGTTCACTGTCCATCTCTTTCGGTGAAAGGGAGAGTTCTTGTACTCCAGAGACTGTTGATAAGGAAAAGCAACAAGCATTTCAGTGATAGGAAAAGTTATTGAACTCAACTTGTTTAACAAAACATCAAGTATAAAAGCCTCGAAATCCTTTGAAATGCCTTTAGAAATATAATAAGTTCACATCCATTAAAATTCATCAACTCACAAATAAACGCCTTCAGATTTTCCCAAAAACAAAGTTCATGAACCAAAATAGTTGCCAACAAGGAAGAGCGATATGCCTTTTGGCGAATACCAAGGTTCAAGAACTCACAGTTTTGCCGACAAGAGTTCATGAACTCAGGCTTTTGCCAAAATTATCTAGACTTAGCCAAATTTAACCAAATTTTCAACAAGTTGAAACTGAAGATACTAATTAAGAACTTCTATAAAGTCATGTTCTCAACTTGACTAAATCAATCTAAAGTTCCTCCTGAAGCAAGACTATCAAACCAACTGAAACAAACAAAACCAAGTGAAACTAAGACAAAAAATTGAACCTGAGATGTTATTGGTTGACATAGGATTGCATGTGAACCTGGATGCTCCTGCATCTCTTCCATTTTAGCCTCTAATTGATAGTCTTCTTGAGTCTCAATGACATGAGTCATTCCCTCTAACTATTTATCTTCTCTCCTTGAGTAATTTTAATCCCCCATTGACAAATTGTTCATTTTCCTCTTTAAACACTCCATGTCTTACGCATTTGGGTAGTTATTCTGCTTCAATTTGGTTGCCTTTACATGATTTTGCAAAGAAGCTCTATATCATTTCCTCTCTGAGTAGGAATAGGATCCCACCTTCATAGATCTACAAGCCTACCTCTAAGATAAATCCAAGATTCATCATAGCATCCTTCTAGGATTTGAGCCTTCCCGCGTAGCATTTGAAGATTCTAAATCTTCCATACCATCTTCCAATCAATATTCTATCTAACAGTAGCATTTTACCCTCCCTTCCCTGCTTCTATCAAGAGAAGTACCCTAAAGTTTTAGAGGAGAATACAACACAAAATCGATATCCTCTGAGGACATAAGTCACTTGAAATTCAAGGAATCTCCATTGAAGCTTCACATAGGTTGCCTGATTTTATTTATTTATGTAAAAACTTTCTTTCAAAAATTAGTTTAAAGTATTAATTAGATCAACAATTTGCCCAAGAATTGAAATTTATTGTTGCTTCTTGGTTAGATTTAGATTTTGTTATTGCTTTCTTGGATTTAATTAGATTTAAATGGCTTCTTTAGATTAAATTAGATTTAGAATCTTTTTTTATTTGTTTTCGTTTATTTCACTTCAAAGCATTATCAATTCAAAATATCTTCAAAAACAAATTATCTCTATTTAAAAACAAGATTCCTTCATATTCAATAATCAAAACAACAAGTTTATTTCATCAAATAGAAAATCACAAAAAGTAAACCATAGATATTGCATTTAGGAAAATTCAATTCATTTAGTTACATTTATTGAAAATTGTAAAAAAATTAACTTATTTTTAGCTAATTAGTGCACTTGAAATATTTATTTTTAGAAAGAACAAAAAGATATTAATTTATTTGCATACATATTAGTTTTGCATTCATCAAAACAAAACATAAATAGTAGGCTCACACATAGGTTTTGGAAACCCCTTATAACAAACAAGTCAACATCAAAATGAATTGAGAAAATTCAACAAGTTAAGTGAATCAAACATCAACTATTATTCAACCAAGCAAAGATAAACAAACTCACCAAAGCTACTATTTTAAGTTTTTTATTCCTCCATCACTCAAATTTTCATGCCCAACATGTCCTAGAGTTAGGGAAAACTAGATTGAGTCAGTTTTAAGTGAGATAAGAGCAAATCAACCTATATAAGAAACACCCTATGAAGATCAAGTGACCATCCTCAAAAAAATCTAGAAAATTCCATGCAAGAGACCTAGCCCTCCTAGAAGAGCTAATCATATTAGAAGAATGCAAGCTTAACACCTTTTGTCACTTTGCCCAAAATCAGCTCAATTGAATTCAAACTAGTAAACCACCTAGCCAATTTAGAACCACTGTGACCACACCTCTCCAATGATATGCAAGAGAACATTCAACACATGGTCACCAATGCCTTGCTTGAACACCATAGTCCTCTATCAGGTACTCTTTACTCAAACAATGATTGAATTGATTGGTAGAGCCCCACTCAACATCACAATATTGTTGTCACCCATGGGACTTTCCCTCCTTGCAGAGAGGGTTGTCCATCATATTCTCCCTCGCCTAACTTTTGCCACAAGAGCATGAGTGATTTAATTAATTCCAACAACAAGGGTGTATTGCATGTGTTATTGAGTCCATGTCATGCACTTTATGGTGACTTGACTTAGAGTATCATACTTGTATCATTCCCTATCACTGCCTTTTTATAAGAAATCAACACACACATCTTGATGAAATGATCCACTAGTACAAGAATATGTTAATTACCTTCCTTAGTGTTAGGAAGACCTCCAACAAAATCCATGGAGATGCTTTCCCAAGGCCTTTTAGACAAGGGCAATGGTCAGAGCAACCCCAAATTTTTATTATTGGGCTTACTCACACTACATAATTGATAACTACAAACTTTGCAACAACAATTGTTAAACATGGCAAATAAAATTAATGTTGGAGATTATTTAAAGTCTCATCTACTCAAAATTTCCACCTATATGCCATTTGTGTGCCTCCTGCATCAAAAAACTCCTATGCTCTCTTGGCACACAAAGTTTACCTGCTTTGTATATGTGTCCTTAAAGTTAGTAGTCTTGTTGGGAATCAAACCCAACGTGTTTATTGCTACATGTAATTTGATATACCCTGCTAAAATTTGCATCTTTCTCATAACCTTCTACATACACTTCACCAAATAAAAGGCTCTAGCTTAGACAAGCTACTCACCATAAATAAAAGAGGTCGTCTAGACAACATATCAACTACCTATTGGGACTAGGTGTGGCATACACCTTGCAAGTCCTAATGTGATTATTTTGTCCTTATGTAGAAAAGAAGGTGTCCCACTTTGAGATGGCACTTTTGTCCATGTGTTGGACACTTTGTAATGTGTGTAAGAAGTTGTAAGAGTGTCTTATGACATTGTAAGATGTGGAACTTACTTATGACAATTTCTACAATGCATGTAAGAGCATGATTATAGGGAGTTACAAAGTGGACAATGCATCTTGACCTAATCATGATGTGTTGGTTCCCAAAATAGATAATCCAAAACCCTAGAGCATCACTCAATCTCCTAGGCTAGGGGTATCATCAAGAAGATTGGAAAGGGGCTCATCAATAGGCTGAGGATGATCAAGGGGTAACTATTAGAAGTGGGTAATCCCCTCTTCACTTTTGGTTCTGCTTTAAACCAAGGACGGTGTTCTTAGAGGTATCCCTATACATAATTTGATCTCTCCACTCTTCTTTCTTACAGGGACCAAGTTGCACACCCACTCTGAATATCGGATAGGCTTGATTATACCTCCATTTTTTAGATTCATTAGTTCTTTTTGCATTTGAGGAGCAAGAGTGGGGTTGATTGGTCTTTGCTTTTGTTTAAAAGGATTTGCACTAGGCTGGAGGGGGATGGTGTGCTGAAATAAATCTTCCCTATAAGCCTTGAGCTCGTCATAAGACCAAGAAAAACATTTCTTGAATCTTTTTAGTAACACAATAACATTTTCTTCTCATTTGGTTTCAACTTCTTACCAACGTAGATCATCCTAGGAGCTGCCTCAATTCCTAGGTTCACACTTTCAATACTATCTTCTTCAATTGGCTTGCCTTTGCTCTTCAATCGATCTGCATTATCAAACATTCTTTCCAGTGCCACAAGACCTTTAGGAATTGTGTTTGTCTTCAGTTGTACCACCTCATTACCAAAAAAGTTTATTTTCCATCTTCAATTTCTACCATAAGCTTCCAATCTATTAGTTGATCATCAAAATCATCCATATAGTTTAGGAACCTATAAATTTGATTGGTATCATTAAATAATTGCCAACTGTAGCTGTTATCAGGGATATTGGGTCTTGTGAGAACCTCGACAACATACTGAGAATGAGAAGACACTAATTGTAGATTAAACTTTGAGGTTTCAACAGCTAGAGTGTATGCCTCTTCATTCTCAGACCTTTCAATCCACTCAATGCCAATAGCATCAAATAATTCCAAAGTATCCCAAATTGCATTTCTCTATGCTCTTAATCTATTGTTTTTGGTTGCATAAACACTTCTAACATGTTGTACCACAAGTTTAGAATCTCCTTGGATTTTTAAAATTTTGATTCCATGCTTATGAGCAATATTTAATTCTAATAAAAGAGACTCATACTTAGCACTATTATTCATGCAGTAGAAATCAAGCCCAAAGGACAATCTAAAATGTTCCCGATCTGGTGATATCAACACAATACCCGCACTTCAGCCATCTCTAGAATATACACCATCAAAACACATTGTCCACAATCATATGCATCATCAACAAGAGGAGCACGATTGGGAGGATCAACAATAACATCATGATGATTATTATCACAATATCCAATGAAGTGATCTATTTCAATATCAAAGAAGTTTGCTTCATCAGCTATCTGGTAATGATCCTCTATAACATCGTCCATCTTATTCTCTCTATACAACTTCACCGCAAATCCATGCACAAGGATGGTAGCATATGACAGGTCCATCTAGATACTGCCCCCATAGAATCTTCTCACTTTCTAGATAGCAACATACCCCACTTGGCAGAGCAATCAACAATGATGACATCCATTAGAAATGACTTATCAAGGTAAGCAACAAGCTAAACTTCAACATCCTTTACCAGTCAAATAACATTTAGTTCTCTGGAATTCAATGGCAAAACACTTACCATAAGTCTTAGACAATTTCAGACCTAATTCATTCATAACCTCTAATGACATGACATTACTAGAGGCACAGAACTCAAGCATACAATTGTGTAACAACCATCCATTAATAATCAATGTTGTATAAAAGAGATCAACACCCATCTGGTTATTAACAATAGATGACCCCAAAGAAACTTCTACAGTCTTCTTCACATCATTGTTGCTAGAAATAATAGTAGGTTATTCTGGTGCATTAACAACAATGATAAATGATAAATCTCTATCCTTATGTTTAGGAATTCTAAGGGCTTCTCCTATTAGCAATGAAATTCTAACTTGCCTAAGAAATTGAGCCATATCTATAGGGTAATAAGTTGGTAGAGGGGTATCACATGATATAGTAACATCATTTGTATCTGGAATGAAAGACATCAACTAATTAGTAGAAATATCCACACCTTTCAAATCTTTGCCCATACCCTTGTTCTTATCTTGTTCATTTGGCATCTGGAGATGATTGGTATCATTATTTGAATTTTGTAGTTTTAGGACTGATACAATAGCTAGTTGCACCACATGTGCTAGATCCTTTTGCACATATTTATTATCTACTGCTAAGGGGTGCATTGGGGCTTTCTTCTTCTAAAACATCTTCTTGGGAGTGGTGGTGTCCCTCTTTTCAACATCTATTTTTTATTTTTCCTTTTCACTATCCAGTCTATTTCTACTTGGCTTTGCAACAGGGTTACTTTGCATAGGCACTTGCCTATTCCTCAACTGGTAACCCCCCTCTACTTGCATTAAATTATGGTTGTCTCAATAAGGGCTTTCATATCTTCCTTTGAAGGTTTGGACTACTAATAATTTTGATGCATGATGTCTCTCAAATGCTCAAAATCATGAGCTGGTAATTCATACTTTTTAGGGTCTACACTATAATCATATTGAAGAACATGATCATCCTCACCATAATTGTCATGATTAGCATCCATGTTCATTAGTTCATAATCTTCAGTATCAAACTGATTGATTTTATCCTCATAATATTTAGCACCACCTTCCTCATTAGGGAATTCATCTTCTCTACTCATTGAATGAGAAACTACACAACTGGTTGAGTCATGTGGAAGGTAGCAAGCCTGACACCAGGATGAAACCTCTTGAAAGTTGACTTGATCCCTTCTCAATGGATCTAGTGTGTGCCTCTCAGGCTATTTGAAATTTACCTGCTCACGGGTTGTTTGCTTGACATTATGTCGTGGCTTCTTAGACCAATCCGTGTTGTAAGGCCTATGATGTAACCTTTGGCCTTCATTAAAACGTGTTGTTGCACCTTGATGTGGCAGTCCCTTTTCATTTCTTGCTACATTATAGGATAAATCCTTCATAACTCCCATGATTTTATCCAATTTATCTTTGATTGTGAGAGGCTTATTAATGGCTGCCCTGTCCATCTAGGAGATCTTTATATATGACCTCTTGACATGTTTACCTTATGTTGTCATGTTGCTCTCAATATTTATGGTTGTAGCATAAGCCTCCCTCAAGTTTTGAGGATTCTTGTCTCTCAAATAATAAACAATCTTGGAATCAAAGGCACCACAATATAGTACCAAACACATTGACTCATTGGGCCTAAGATTTGGAGGTACCTTTCTCATGGTATGAATCTGCTATTGAAGTCCACCACCGCTTCATTAATTCCTTTCTTGATGGTTGTGATTTCATGTATTGCAAACTTGGGATCAACCCTATCCCCATACAGTAATTTGGCTCATGAATTCATCCCATGAATCAACATTATTGTCCAAGAGACTCTTGTACCATTCTTTGGCACTCTCTTCTAATGAATGCACAAATAGCTTCATTATCACATCCTCATCATCTATTTCATATTAATCAATGACATTGATGAAATGTCTCAAATGTTCCTCACTTGTGATTGCACTATTCCCTTAAAACCTAGGAATATTTCATCTTATTTCATTTGGAATTGGGTTAGGAAAATCAAAGATGCCAAAGAAATCTAAATTTTTATACCTCTTTACTCCCAAAGGCTGCCTAACTAGAGGAAACCTCTAAGCCTATCTTTGGAATGTCAGTCTGGGGTTTTAGATGTTCTCGAATTGTTGATTTATTTGTTGTTATGGTGGTTGATTAGGAATTTGATGTGCATGGGCACCCTACTACTCCATTTGTTGGTACTATTGTCACTGTTGTTGGTGTTGTTGATTGGGAACTTGATCATGATATTGATTTATGCCCTGTTGTTGGGTTGTTTGGACTTGAGCTTGCTAGGAAAATAGAGCCTATTGCTAGTCAAATTCTACCTGTAACTCTTGCGTTCTCTTTCTAACATGATCTATTAAATCTAATTCTTCATTTAATATTATTTCCTTTTCTTCAGCATTAGGCTATCTAGGTTGATCTTCATCACTAGGAATATTATCATGTTCGTTCCTTTGTGACCTAGTAAGCAAAGAAGGATGTTAGGGGTTTTGATATGCCTCTCTAGACCTATCTCTACTTCCCCTACCAATGATGTTTTTAGTTCTTCTAACTTCATATTCATCTGTATTCATTCTAAGCATGTTATCAATAGAGTCGTTTGATGTATATTGATCTGATGAATTTCCTTGGTCTTGAAAATTGTGTCTAGAGGCTCCACCAATGTTTTTGGCCCTCCACCTATTTCTTTGATTATTTGATGTAGGAGAATCTAGTGGTGTAAGGGCAATCTTGCATCACCCAAAAAAAAATTGGTTTCAAAATTGTTGATGTTCTTTCCATTTCTTTTCAAAATTTGTGGTTCTAGTTCCATAATCACTTGAATAATGATGTAGAACTTTCAATTTATCCAAACTACTAAAAATAGCAACCTGCTATTTTTAGAAAGTTTGCATTTGGGCACGGATTGAAGTGAAAATTTATAGGAAGATTCATAACTAAAAAATAAGACCTTTGGCGAAGGAATCATGCAAAGATCATTTGCGAGCTGAAAGATATTAAAGTTTTTGTTTCCTGAAAAATGCCTGAAAATTATTCAAACTCAAGTTTGAGGCACTAAACGACCCCGTATGGGCCCAAAAATGGTCAGAACTAGAAGAGTGAGTTCTTAGGGCGTAGAGCACTCCGCGAGCTTTCTGACGCATAAAACGGTTCGTCAATTGGACACCCAGATTAAAAGTTATGGCTCCCAGAAATTGACCTATTTTTGGAGGGAGATGCAAATTTCAAAATTAGGTTGATGGCCGCCAAAAAGGCTATTAATAACCATTTTTGGGAACCCTAGGCACTAGTAGAGTTAAGGGGGAAAGTGTAGAGTCAAGAATAGGTAGGAAAACATAAATCCTAGCAGATTTGGGGTTACATATGGTAGATGATTCTAAAGTCTTGTGAGAAGAAGTTGTAATGTGTTGCAGCATGTGGAGGGTTGATTCCTCTTATTGTATTTGAGCTTCTATAATGTAATAAGTTGTCCAAATCAATAAAGAAAGTTCTATTTTCTATGTGCAATTTATGTTGTGTGTTTTATGATTTACCTCCTTCATCATTATTGGTCTGGTCTAAGGATTCTTCATGCCCTTGCTACTCTTGATATTTCTTCTTCGAACCATTGTGAATTGTATTAACTACAAGTTGACTTTTAGGTTGGCCTGAACAGAGTCGACACTTCCCTCTTTGAAGATATTACTAGAATTTTCATTATGTTGTAGAGCTGCAATAATTTTAACCAAAATCAACTTGTCTCTTGCAACGGCGCCAAAGTGTTGGTTCCCAAAATAGCTAATCCAAAACCCTAGAGCATTACTCAATCTCCTGGGCCAAGGGTGTCATCAAGAAGATTGGAGAGGGGCTCATCAACAAGTTGAGGATAATCAAGGGGCAACTGTTAGGAGTAGGTAATTCCCTCATAACTTCTAGTTTAGCTAAACCAAGGAGGTGTTCCTAGAGGTATCCCTCAATAGGGATTGACAACAACACAAGATAGGTTCACATTCACAACACTGTAGTAGTACCCAAGTTGTCCTAATCCACAATATTTTTGCTAGATCAGACAAGCGTACTGTATTATAAAACTTCTCATTAAGCTGATGATAGCATCACTACAACAGTGCAAGATGCAAATATGAAAGAATATGATTCTGTGATAATTTAAACATTGTAAGTCACTGATGATTATTCCCTAGTTTGCAACAATAAATCAAGAACTGCAGTACATCCCTAATATAAACCTATAGCTAAACAGACGTTGGATTATAAAATGAATGGTGTTTGATTCTTCACTAATCAGACTAGTGCCTACTCCATGGGGCAACAGAGTTACAGAATGCAAGATAGAAGGAGATACATTTGCAAAACATTGATAGAAAACAAATATGTATTCACATACAAATCCTAGATAACATTGCATATAATGGACATACTTAGTAATCCAAAATAGAATTGCAATAACCCATGTGAGATGAAGAAAAGACCATTACAAAAGCTTGCAATGCATTAGATGTTGTCACACATACATCAAATCTTCATTACACTCATACTAGCAAATGTGGCAAAAGAAAATTCACAACTAGGACTATGCATTCCCCTGAATCCTTACAAAATGTCCTGGAGACATACCATTATACATATAAATACACGTTGAAAACCCTTTTCTCTGATTAATGTATCCCTTCCTTTTGTAAACTGAACCAACAATATTTGATACCCTAGATCCTCTTGAAGCACCTGCACATCCAGAACTAGCTCAATGATCAACCCTTCAAAATGAATACAAAGTTCTCTTTTATGGCCTTTAGATGTTGCGCCCTAATTTGCTTTGAATGATCCTAGCATTTGTAACATTCTTGCCCAAAATGCAAGGCCCAAATGTTGTGCAAGTATAGATAATGGTTAGGCATACCTACTATACTCATGGTGTCCTTGTAAGATTTATTGCAGCGGACATTGGAATAAATGCATGGCACATTTTTTAAATTTCATGCCTTTTCCATCTTTTAAACTGTCTTGACACTTTTGAAATTTGGTGAACCATTCAAGTGGTTTGCAAGTTCACGAACCACTTGAATCACCAAAAACACATCCTTTACTCTCTTTTCTTATCTTTTCACTCCTTTCCTTTACTTTAACATTTCAATACTTCTTAGAACTCATGAACCTCCCAGCTTTTTATCTTTGTTCTATGATCTTTTGTTTTGGCATTTTGGTAAGTTCGCGAACCAATGAACTTGCCAAAATCTTACTTGCTTTCTCTTATCTTTGATCATATTTTCTTTCTTTGGTTCACATATTTTCCTTTCGACATTTCATTAAGTTCATGAACTAATGAACTTGTCGAAAGCCACTTTACATAACCCTTTCTTCATTTTCACTATTCAGTAGTTTGGAGAAAACATGAACTAATGAACACCTTCTTTCTTCCTTTCTGATCAAGAGTATGAGACTCCCTGCAACCCCAAAATATGAAGAAAAGCAAAGGCAAATCTATTTAATTGGGCTTTGGGAATTGGGCCTTCAATGAAAGTCCTTCCACTTAAGAACGGGAGTAAGATAATCCCCGACACCGTGATCCCAAAAAACATAAAACAAGTAAAATCCACCTTAATCACCATAGCGCATCAGATTTGACTGCTCCTTGATGGAAAACAAAACATATATCCACCTTTGGAGACTTTTGGGATTTTAAAAGAAGTCATGCCATCACATGGAATCCCGATGAAAAGCAACTTCATTGGGCCTTGACAAATCAGGCTTCCACCAAACATCTTCCTTTCATGATGGGAAACAAGCAACCTCTCGAACCCCAAAGTCTGAATAAAAGAAAAGGCAAAGCGAACTTCATCTAACCTTGGCAATTTGAGCCTTCACCAAATCATCTTCTTCCTTAGCAGGAGAACAAACATGTTAGGAATTTTTAGGTCCAATAAAACCAATTCCACATAACCCATAAGGAGAAAATGATGCATACAAGTAACCATAATACAAAGATCAAATGACAAACACAAGATAACACAAGATATACCCTAGGAAAACCCTCAAGAAGGAAAAACCCAACCTCCAAAAGCATCCACACTCATTTGTATTATTCAGCAATAAAATATTACAATACACTTTCATGAGTCTCCATGAACACCTGTAAAACATCGAGCTCCTCTAATGCATCCTCAATGTGTCTAAGCATGAATCCACACATCATTTGCCATGCTTCACAATATGCACTCACAAGAGAAACTCAATACAATGATAGCCTCTCACACAACCTCCTGTACACCAACAATGATGAGTCAGCCAACTCACAACTAATGACCATGTGCTTGATTTTATAAACCAAGCTCACACAAATACAAGAAGTAGTATTGGGTAAAACCATGTGTTCCAAAACCATGGATACACAAAACCATTGACCCCCTCATTTAATTATTGGTACTACATTTTCCTAACAATTAAATAATTACAAATAAACAATTAATTACTCTATGTGTCCCACACACATAAAATAATTAACCCAATGTTACATACAACTTATACAAGTGGCATCCAAATAAATATCTAATGTGGCTAAACACATCAATTAAGATGCACCACAAATAAATATTTATTTTACATGAATGAAATAATACAATATTATGCAAGGTGTACAACACCCATTTCCAAACATTCTCCCTCTTGTTGTATACATTGCATAAGGGTCAATCAATGAAAATACATCATCATAGGAAAACATGAAATCACATGAATCTCCAGCATGCTCTCATGCTCGATCAAGATACCTATAACAAAATCAAAATGACCACCATCTCAAGAAAGAACTCCTTTCATCCTCTAACATGCCACCTATGGAAGAAAAGGATCATGCCAAGGTGAAGATGCACTAATCCAAAGAACACAAGCATCGGATCCAAGTGATAACAAAAGACTCCAAGCTATTGTCAAAGGTAAAAACCTACATGACTGGAAATAGCACCCACAACATATGCTAATACATCCAACCATCCATACCTCATAGGTATCAACGACATCAATAAACTCATGCCAACAACATATCCAACCCATATACCACAATCACAAGCTCCATGTATAAAACCTATTAATGAAGAACACATAATACAGGAACTCCCACTACATGGGTAATGTCAAATTTGAAAATAGATCAAAAGCATAACAAGTCTACCAATCAACACTCAAACCAAGGTGTGGATAATTAACAAGCCAATGTAGTATCAAGAACAATCACAATGATCCACATATGCATGATAAATCATTGCATACTCTCTCAGAACATGTCATCATAACTCTCCCAAGTCCAACCATAGGAACATGATCCTCTAGGAAGTACCCATAAGACAAAGAGAGAAAACTTGTAAATCATAATGTCCTACCAACACCACAAAGTGCTAAGTTGTGTTAAGTGTGATCACCTCTACAAGCCCAAATGAAAAACCTCAAAAACACCCAACCATTCAATCTCATAGATCAAATGAACATATGTATCATGTAACCAACATGGATGTAAGCCTCTCTAACCAAGGTAGATCAAACTCATAATCATTCCATAACCAGGAATAAGCCCAATCACATCTCCTAAACTCCTCATAATGAACATCATAAATAAAACCATATGAACAAGGAGATAACCATGCCAACATCCCTCAAATGAACCCCCCAGAACCAATAACCATAGCTCAAGATCCATATCCATGATAAGATAAAGCATAAAGAAAAATGCATCTAAAAGGATGGGCAATACCTCAAAGATGATAAACTGTCGAGTAGACCAAGAGTGGGGAATGAGAATGCTCCTCCAGGATACACCAAGCCACAATGACTCTCTCCAAGAACAATCTCCTCTAGGTCCATAATGAACTCACATCCATATCCAGGTGTAAGGCTCCTAAATCTTCCTACTGAAACCTCCAATGAGTAACTATCTCAACAAGTGTCTCTAGTCCCAAGAGAACTCCAACCTCACCTAAGTCTCCAAGTATCCAAGAGTACCTCCATGATAAATCCATGCTAAACTCCAAATGCAACATCACACTATCATGAAGCTCTTAAGCACATGACCAATGTAATCAATACCAAGAGAACCAATAAGATCACTATCCATGCTCCTACTTCACATCTACATAATCAAGCAATCCATCATCACATCATGATCTAACATCTATTCCTAGGAGATCACATGCATAAAAGCACACATCCTATCTCCAGAGATCTTGTATCATGCCAATACTCAAACTAGCATCCAGAGTAAACCAAGACATAATACCAACATCTCTAAACAAAGGATCAACATGTCAAACTGACAAGTAATAAACTGACACCTCAACCAAAGACTCCAAAAGTCCTCCATGGTAAACCAAGATGTCAACATCTCCAATCACATGAATATAACCATCTATTAACAATGGATCTCGGGATGTTAAAGTACTCTCACTGAAATAAGAATCATAATCTAAGAGCCTCTCCAAGACACCCATAACCACTACAGAAGATCATCCATCATAAATGATGAATCCACAATACTACCAAAGCTCCCACTGAATTGTGACATTGAGCTATACATGGTAACAAATTAACTATCTCCTAAATGAAGATTATCCATGGCCCCAACACAATCAAGAAATCCTGTTGTAACATCAACAACTCCCAAAAAGTAAAGTATACCATGATCTCCAAACCAAGAAGATAAAACCATCACTGTCAAAAGCTCACATAAAAAAATGTATCCAATATATCCATGACATCATGATAAACATGCTATAATTCCCAATAAACAACTATCCATGCACTCTAATTATCCATCCTCTCATCCCAATGCAACATATCAATGTACAAATGACCACAAACAAGGCCAACTAACAAAGTATGCATAAACACTGAATCAATCCCATGGATAAATATAGTCCACATCCAAGTCATCCCACTATAGCCAAGGGGTAGCTAATCCACAAAACTACATAACTCGAAGATCCAAAACAAATGTAACATATAAAATCATCATCACACTAGTAACATGCATACTGAGATATCAAAGAAGATAACCTGTAGACTCCAAGACTCAAACACCAAATCAACACTAGATGCAATTTGTCAAACAAGTCCACAATGAGTAACCATAGTCAAGGAAATAATCAAGCATCTACGAGATAAGAACAACCTCCTAAAACTACACCACCTGTAATCATGAATCAAACATCATAGCCCATACCTGTCAATCGCATACATGATCATGTCATGCCAATGAAAAAGTGTACCTGCATATCCATGACACTATAATCATCATCATCATTGTACCTATACTCAATTCCCACTGAAATGAGACTCCTAGTCTCACACGTGTATCAACCATGTCCTCAAACTAGAAGACAACATGTGTACCTGTCTCCATCAAAGTCCAAACTCTAAAAACACCTATAAACCTATATCTGGAAGTACCAGATCTAAAAACCTGCTATACTATAGTGATGGTCTCATATCAACATGCACTCCCACAAGTTTGTGCCCAAAAATCCATCTGAATGCTATGATAATCACATTTTGAATCTCAGGCTCCTATAAGTGATCAAACAAGTACCAACCTCTCTCTACACCCCAAAATAAAAATCTACATGATCTAATCTATAGTACACTGCAATAGCTCTCCAACGCCTATCTGAAATTGAAAATCTAATTCTGTATGTAAAAGTTATGAGCATAAAATTATCTCAAAGTAATGTCTGGCTTCAGGGACAAAATTTTGACACAAACAACAAAATTTGGTCACCAAACCTATACCACTACATAGTGCTCGGAAAGACCTTTCCGACACCTATAAGAAGTTGAAAATCTAATACAGTGGGTGAAAGTTATGACTCCCGGAAGAAAATACCCTCTGAGGGATAAAAGGGGACCCTTGATGGGACCCTTTCTGTACTGTTGATGTCATCATTGACGTCATCATTGACTGGACGTGTGGTGGTGTTGACGTGGTGTTGGACTGGTGTCACATGGTGATGTGGTGGATTTAAAAGGGAATTAAATTTGTTTTAATGTTTCATTTTTTCACCTGGTGGTGAACCCAACAGAGGTTTCAAAGAAGGTTTATTTTTTGTTTAAGTCCTGGTTTAAAGATTATGGACTTAGTTGTCGGTCACCACCGGCAAGGCATGTCGATCGACCAGGGGCTCCATCCCGGCCATGTCGGCCCAACCGGGCTACCAAGATCGGAGGCCTTAGAGCCTTCTGACTTGGCCAGCATTAACCGAAAATTGACAAGGGGCCAGTGGGGGGGCCGACCGGCTCTGATGCTAGTAGTACTCCCGCAGTACCCTGCTGTAAGGTGTAGGTATATGTTTACAGACCCCCTACAAATTATTTTTTAAATTTTTTTAAAATCTTTTAAAATTTCATTCTATAGTTGTAATTTTTTTTATTTGTATTTCAACTATAGAAAAAAATTTAGTGCAGGATCTATATATATTTTAAATTTTTTTACCAGCATACCTGCAGATCCGTACGGTCGTACGACCAAATAGGGCAAATGGGCAAAACAATTTCTCCATATCACAGTGGCCAAAATAGGGCAAATAATATATTTTTCTTCACCTCTCAAGCCTCCTGAATCCAACGACGAGGTTCATTTTGTCCCAGGAGGTCATCTTTGAAAACTCCCTCCTTAAAACCCTCATTGAACTGATCCAAGAAGCCCTCTTCTACCATGATTTTTCAATCACCAGATCTGCAATATTCTCGACAAATCTGTAACACCCAAAACCCCAAATATGCAACACAACCTTCACAAAACCTTGTAATGTCCCAAATCCTTTCATGCATTGCCATGGATTCCACTTTGCATCAGATATACACACACAAGGGTTATAAAAAACCAAGGAGCTCACACCTCCCACAACCATAAACATGGCTTTGATACTACATGTTAGGAATTTTCAAGTCCAATAAAACCAATTCCACATAACCCATAAGGAGAAAATGATGCATACAAGTAACCATAATGCAAAGATCAAATGACAAACACAAGATAACACAAGATATACTTTGGGAAAACCCTCAAGAGGGAAAAACCCAGCCTCCAAAATCATCCACACTCATATGTATTATTCAGCAATAAGATATTACAATACACTTTCATGAGTCTCCATGAACACCTCTGAAACATCAAGCTCCTCCAATGCATCCTCCATGTGTCCAAGCATGAATCCACACATCACCTGCCATGCTTCACAATATGCACTCACAAGAGAAACTCAATACAATGATAGCCTCTCACACAACCTCCCATACATCAACAATGATGAATTAGCCAACCCACAACTAATGACCATGTGCTTGCTTTTATAGACCAAGCTCACACAAATACAAGAAGTAGTATTGGGTAAAACCATGGATACACAAAACCATTAACCCTCTCATTTAATTATTGGTACTATGTTTTCCCAACAATTAAATAATTAATTACTCTATGTGTCCTACACACATAAAATAATTAACCCAATGTTACATATAACTTATACAAGTGGCATCCAAATAAATATCTAATGTGGCTAAACACATCAATTAAGATGCACCACAAATAAATATTTATTTTACATGAATAAAATAATACAATATTATGCAAGGTGTACAACACCCATTTCCCAACAAAACACCTCCATGACAATGTGATCCTGAAAAACTTAGGCAAATACGTAGTGTTGGGGATCGGGGGTCGTGGTCACCATAAAACACACGCCTGAAAAGGTAAAGAGAACAAAGGAAGGCCAAACCCACAATCTCGAAAGACATAGTAGTTTAAAACATCAGAGATTGGGGATTGGATAGGCCTAAAAACACATGCCTAAATGTAAATGGAAAGTGGGAAATCCTGACACCGTGATCCCAAAAGACTTAGACAAATATCAAAGAACCAAGGTGGAGCTTCAGGGATGTTAAGGATGGCATGCAAGCACAGGAAACCTAAAACTCTAAAAAGTTGATAAAAGTACAAAACCAAGGAAAATGCCAAAAATAGCCCAAATTTAGACATTTATGGATTTTTACCTACACATTGACATACATAGAAACCCATTTAGGATGTCTCAGATCAGTTATCAATGATGGCTCAAAGTAGTCCAAGGCAAAGCACAAGGAAGAGCCACACTTGGGATCTTTTGCAATGTTTGGACATAGAGAAAATAGGCACTAACATAATGTATGGTATGATGCATCATAGAGCATATTTTAATTCAGATAATGAGTCTAGAATAGGGTGTGGGTCATGAGAGTTCTTACCATGGTATTTTGGGACCTTGTTTGGGCCCAAGGTAATTGGTGGTATTGTAGGCCTCCTCAAGTATATTGAGGGTTGAGATGAAGGCATAGAGGATATTTTATTACTTACTTATGTTGTCATATTTTCTTTAGATGATTATGGTGTTGATTTTCATTTTAAGGCTTTAAGTTGATAATCTATTGTGAATATTATCATTGAAAATACATTGGTTTAGTTTTTTGAAGGTTGAGTTTTTCCCAAAAGGGTTTTCCTAGGGTATATCTATGTCATTCTTCCTTCGTATTATTTTTCTTTCATTCTTGTTATTTTTAAGTGTTGTTTTATATGTTTCTTAAATGTTTAAGATATGACATCTACAAGTCTTTCCCCATAGGGTCAATATAGAAAATGTTTGTGTCATGTTTCCACTTTATGGGCATAGGTTCATGTGCACTTGTATCAAACTTATTTTAGGCTATAAATCTTACTGTATTAGTAGTGCATTGTGGCATTTTTTCTTTCATTTGTTATTGGAACCATTGTTTTAGAGGTAGGAGGATTCACCTTCCTTGTGATCCTAATCCTTTTTCAAGTGGAAGTTTCACAATTGATCATATTTTATAAGAAAATAATCATGGAAAGCACTTGTAGAATAGAGAAGACAAAGGATCTTGGAGTTGGTCATGTGGTTGCATGTCATATTTTGTTGACTTGAAGCTTATGTTTAGTAGTACGAGATTTCCCTTTGGTCTTGTGGGGATTGGGGTACTTATAATGGGTGCTTGGTTTTAGCCCTTGGTTATGTGATAAAGCACTAGTTTCTTATCCCCTACAGTTGTATGCATGATTTGTGGGTTCCATGTGGCTGCATGTTGCTTGCATGTGTTTTCATGTGGTTGCATGTTGATGCATGTTGCAAATCTATGTCGTCCCAGAGTTGCATGGATGGATACACGTGTTGCATGGGGTTTCATTGGGTGCAAGGTGTAGATTCATGGTGTTTTAGGTTTGTGGGTTGTACATTTCTAATAGTCTATCATTTGGAATATGGATCTAGTGGTTATAGATTTTTGGTTGTTTTAGATGTGTTAACAGATTCAGATTTGCATGCATGGTTTTGAAGGTTTTACATTTAAACAAAATATATGGTTTTTAAGATATATGAAGAGACTGTTGTTCAAGGTTTTCTAAATGATTACAGTTATAGATTTGCATGCATGCTTCATGCATGGTTTGAGGAGGTTGATTTCAAATTTCTCAGTGTAGGAGTGTTGTGATCCTTGTTGCGTTCCTGAGTTACGATTGTTCAATGTTGTGGAATTGTAGCATTTTGGACCTAATGTTGGTGTCATGGAAGAATCTACATGTTGTATCTCTTTCTACTTATAATTAATGTAGATTTGAGTCTACTAACTTTTGGGTCTATATTCCTTAGTGGATCCATGCTTTGCTTTGAGATCTACAAGTTGTGTAGTTTTTGTGTGTTGTCTATACTTGTAGGGTATATAGATAACTTAGATGTGGGTTGTCTAAACCCATAGATCTTTGTAGTTTTGATGGTGTCTTTGGTGCAACAAGGTTATTTTGTAGACTATTTGGATGCCATGGAGTTGTAGATTCTATTTTGTCAGCCTTTAGGCCATCATGATGCATTAATGTGTTTAGTAGTAGAGAGACTAGAAGATGGATGTTTGTTGCACTCGTAACATCATGGTGGTTACCTACAACATAGTGAGGGTCACTTGTATCATCATGGTAGTTACTTGCATCATAGTGAGGGTCACTTGAAGCATCATGGTGGTTACTTGCAACATCATAGTGATTACCTGCAGCATAGCAAGGGTCACTTGTAGCACCATGGTGGTTACTTGTAGCATCATGGTGGTAACTTTCAGCATAGTGAGGGTCACTTGTAGCATCATGGTGGTTACCTGTAACATAGTGAGGGTCACTTGTAGTATCATGGTTGTTACATGTATAATTACAAGGGTCACTTGTAGCATCATGATGGTTGCTTGCAATATAGTGAGGGTCACTTGCAACATTATGGTGGTTACTTGTGCTCATCTTGGTGGTTACTTGAAAAATCATGGTAGGTACTTAAAACAAATAGACTTAAGGACTTATAACAATTTGATGTGCAATTTGATTTCCTAAGCATGTTCTTTGGGAACCTATATAGGTGGACTACGTTGTCATGAGAGGCTCCGGATCATGGTTGAGTGGGAGCTTTGTGTAGGGACATAGTTGGTGGTGACTACTTGTTCTCTTGGTTTCGAAATCATGGTTTTACTTTGCACCTTGGGAACTCTTGGTATTGTAGTTGAGTTATTTGATTATGTGAGGGCCATGGATGATCTTTAATTAGGAGATATTTATCACAATGCCATGGGTAGATCTAGATTACTTGCAGTGGGAGCTCTGGCAGTGATGTGGGCCTACCAATTTGATAGATGGTCCTTGGTTTACAAGATGAGTGTTATTGTGTCATGGAAGACTCTTGATTACTAGTTGGAGTTTTGGCATGATATGGGTGCTCTTGGGAGGAGATCTAGTTGTCAAATGCATGATCTTTTGTGAGAAAGATGTAAATCACAACTTCATAAGGAGTTCCTAGTTTATATATTGATCATGTAGAGTAATCTTTGGCAATGATTTGAGGTGGTCTTTTGGTAGAATGCAATGATCATTTTTCCTTGGGGAGCTTCTAGATATTGCAATGATGCAATTGTAGTTCAATTAGCATGGGATGGTTGGTTGGGTGCTTGTTGATGCTAGATAGACTTGGGTGAGGCTATAGATCTCTAACTTTTGGAGATTATGTGTTGGAATGGTGACTCTTTGATGAAGTTTCAACAAAAAGGTCGAGGAGCCATCACTTGGAGCTGGACATGAGTTCAACATAGACTTAATGAGGAGATTGTTCATTGATAGAGCAATCTCATTCCCCACTATTTGTCCACTTGGTGGAGAATCATATATAATAGGTATCGCCCATCTATTTTCTTAGATGCATTCTATATTGTGCTTTGTCTTCTCATGGGAATGAGTCTTGAGATATGGATGCCAATTCTTAGGGATATTTTTAGGAGTAATTTGCATGGCTTTGTTCTTTTGTCTTTTCATGTGTATGAGTTTGTTATGAGGTTAGTTTTAAGGAGTGTAGGGGATGGTTTGTGGGTTTGGGAATATTCCTTGGTGGTGGGAATGGATATTAGTTTGATCTTCCTTCGATTGAGGGGACTTACATTTTTTCAGTTTCTTGATGCTATTATGTTTGACTCTGGGGTTGAATGGTTGGATGTGGAGATGGAATGTTTTGTTTGAGCTTTGGAGGTGGAGATCTTTCTTGATAAAAATAGAGAATTTGATGGTGTAGGTAGAATAACATGTTATGGTTTGTAAGTTTTCTCTCCATGGTCTATTGTTTCTTCATGGAAGTTTAATTCATATGACATTGGAGTTGGGATTTGTGTTGAACTATTTTGATTACTATGTTTGTGATCATTTACTATTATTACACTTCATTATTTTTAGTAATAGTATTTGAGCTCTTTAATCTCTATCTTTTGTGATGTGGAGAACTTGGGAGATCTGTGGAGATTAAGGGTGAGAGAGTGAGCAAAAAACTTTTAAGGAAGTATGCTCTATTATGTGGCAAGCTAGTTATAGTTTTGTAGATCGTTGTCTGTTCTTTGACATTAGATGGTTTTAGAGGTCATGAGCCATGTGTTTTGTGTGAGTGTTGTTTGTGGACTTTTGGATGTTATGGTTAGCACCAAACTAGACATTACCCTTGCAGTGGGAGTCCTAAGGAGGTATATGTGTCCATGATGGGCAAATTTAATTAGACTGCATTGTTAAGGGTCTTCAAGTTTTTTGCACATGTGTGTTTTCTACTAGGTAATATGGACCTTGAGCAGGATAGTGGATATACACAAACTTAAGTTTGTGGATTGGGATGGATATGTGGATAGTAAGAGGTCTACTAGTGGGTGTGTTTACTTTGTTTTGTAGTGTGGTTTAGTTAGATGTGTATAATTGGTCGTGGTCATTGTCCCAATATTGAGGTGAGTATATGACTTATACTTAGTCCTATTTTTGAGGAGTTCTAACTTTTGTGTTTGTGCTTAGATATCATGTTGAAGTAGTAGTGTTGTTATAGGTCACTTTTTGTCCAATGGTAGTGTTGCTGTGAGTCACTTGTAGCCATGTCGTAGTGTTGTTATAGGTCACTTGCAACTAAGTGGTAGTGTTGTTATGGGCCACTTGGAGCTAAGCCAATGGTGCTATGGGTTACTTAAATCCAAGGGGAAGTGGTACTAGAGGTTACTTGGTTGATGATACATATGCTTCGATGAAGATTGAGATCATAGTAATGTTTAGTTGGTGTGACATGCTTATACCCTTGGTGGAGAGTTCACATATTTGTTGGTATTTCCCTTTTACTCTCACAAGCCATACAACAAGTGGGAGAATGTTGGGATTAGGTGTGGCATACTATCACATCCCATTGTTTTGCATAGTGAAATACTAGATCAATAAATATGGGATCCCATGCTTTATTTGGATGGTTGCAAAAGTTTGATTGCGATCATGGGATTTATAAGTGGTCAAGCCAAAACATGGGTTGCTACGCAAGGTCTAGATTTGTGTGTTTTGGAATGGAGTACACAAAAATATCTAACCCAAGCACCATGATACTTACTCTTAGCACCTGCTCAATGTTTTGAGCTAAGTTATTTTGTTTATTTCAAAAGCCTATCAACAAAACCTTTTGGGCACATACCCCAAATCTTTGTGTTCCATGCAACGACACCTCTTTGAGGCTCCTTGTCAAATCTTTCCACATGCCTTGTCACTACTCACATATATTTCATGGCATTCAATCCTTTCACACATGACTTGGATTCCACTATTGGGATACATGTGGAGAAAAGCAATTTTTGGACAAAAAAGGAGGGGGCAATTTAGATTTTAGAGGGGCACTGGTGGAGAGAATGTAAGGGAAAAGTGGAGTCTAGCTTACGCCTAGTCAATGGTAGCTGCTTAAAATTTTCTAAGGAGATTTCATCACAAGAGAAAATAAAAATTGAATTTTACCTTGCAATCATGGCATTCCATGAGATCACATTCCTTTAGGCAGAGTTTGTGAAAATAGATAGTGTGCCTAGTCTATGCTTCCTTACTTGGACATTGAATTTTACCTTGTAATCATGGCATTCCATGAGATCACATTCCTTTAGGTAGAGTTTGTGAAAATAGTTAGTGTGCCTAGTCTATGCTTCCTTACTTGGACATGTTAGATTTAAAATTTGAGGGAAAAGAGGTTGTCATTATAATATTTTGAAGGGGAGAATTAAAAAGTTTGAAATACATTTTTAATGATTCCATTTTTGATATCCTTCTACTATGGAATTCCAGGAAATCACATTACTTAAATTGATTTGTGATTTTTTTATAAAAGATTGTAATTGCATCATAAATGATGGCATTCTTCTATTCTTTATGCTCTGATATGAAATAGAATAGAATTCAACTTTAACCCGATTCTTGCAAGTTATTTCATTTTGAAAAGCTTTAAAGATAAGCTTTATCTTTAAATAAAAGATAAGCATATTTTTTTTATATCATTTTATGGAAAAGCCCACATAAACTTCCCTTTTTATGAATTTTTAAGTTAAAAAATGAATTTAATTTATTTATTTTTATTAATGTTTAAGTGGACTCTTCCCTAAAAGAAAACACTTGGTGATATGATAGAGATGTAGTGTTAATGTGTGGATGCTTAGCTGAGCCCCTCAACATGTGACTAGTTTTGCTTACTCTATAATTCGTGTTGGATTCATTATATATTTCTTTCCTTGATTTTGTTACTAGATGTTTCAATTAAAATAAGACAATGCAAATCCTACCCCATAAAACCATTATTCTACCTGTGTATATCATCAATCAAATAACAATTTTGTGAGGGATGTGGTCTAGATTCTATTAATGTTGAGACCTTTCCTTAAATCTTGTAAGTTGTTATATGGTAGTGAGTGCTTAGGAGTTAGAAATTCTCCTATTATTAGAACATGTGCCTCATAAGTGAAAGTATATTGATGTTTCTAGGAAAATCACATATTGTTATTGGCTATTATTTATAACCAAGGCACGGTTTGAATTTAGGGAGCACATGGGTGTCTTCATGTGTCTTTAAGTTATTGAAGTTTTGCAAATCATAAATTTAGCATGAACAGATCTTAGTCAACAAATGCAATGCAATAAATTTTCTTAGAATCTTGGTCACTTCTTGTAAACAAAAATTTCATGACGAGTTGTTTAAAGACTTGTATGGTTTTCTTTCAAACTAAGCAGCCTTGGGATAAAGATAGAATGTGCCAAGTTTTCTTAGATGGACAGGAAATTGAAACAATACTTAGAAAACTTATGTAGGAATTTATGCAACAACTAGAGACTACTCATAAGAGAAAGTTTCTAAGAGCGTTGTTTTATTTTAAAGGGTTGTAGTCCATTATAACTATGTTTTGGAGTAGTGGCATGTTAACATAGATGCTTGAAGTTGTATAACCTTGTCATGATTTAATGTCAATATCAACATTAGATGATCAAAATATGGAACCTTCCTCAAGAACTAAGACCATTTTGAGGATATACATATATATTATTACATTGCAAGTTAGAAGAGTATACATGTTGTGATTGATTCTATTCATGTGTTTTTTAGCATTCAACTATTATTTGTATAAAGAGTATAACATCTAAGTGTGTTATCTATCATTAGTAATTGGAAAATTTCTTTGACTTTAATGTCAAGATAACATTGAGAAGTGATTAGGACATTATAAATATTTTGTGTTTATGATTGTGTTATGGATTAGCCTCCATAGTACAAAAGATTATTACCTTGGGAAAGAAATGGAACTCTCCCTTTAATTGCATGTCAAGTTATCATGATGAGGTGATTAAGACATGATTACTCTATGTTCATAATGTGGATTAGCATCCTTGGAGGACTAATCAATAAACATTATCACCTTAGAACTATATAATTTAAATTAAACTTAAAGGACTGAATGTCAGATATGGACTTGTCCTTGGATATATTTTATCCAGTATGTTGAATGTTGAGATATCATGGGAGATGATAGGATATTCTTAAGCTATAGGCATTGATATATGGTTAGCCCTAGAGGATTTTATATTAAATTACTCACTAGAATATGTTTAGAAATACAAGTGAGTTTAGATTGTTTCTAATTGGTAAATGCTTGGATCATGAAATCACTAGTTGCATGAAGGGTTTACAAAGGATTTGAGAAAATAGATTAGACTATACCCCTTTGAGTCTTAGTGGTAAAGGGCCTAAGATTTGCAACATGATGAAGGGTTGTGTTGACGAACTACGAAGCCTCTAATCTCAATACGTAGGCAAGGCCATTTTGTGTGAGCCTCTGAAACATAGGTCTAGCCCCTAGGATGGGTTTATCTTTGTTTTTATGAATTCTTAAGATCCTTGGTGAGATAAAGCACCAGATTAATCACTCAAGTAGAGTAAGATGTGGGATAGTTTGTCTAGCCTTATTATATTATTAAATATGAGTTAAGATATTATGACATTACTATTTCAGGGATGCATTGTGTAATTATTGATTTTAGTGTATCATTTGTATAGAGTCAGTGAAATAAGAAATACTTTCTTGATATCCTCATAATTGATGGTCATGTGTTGATGTAAATCATGATCTAATGAGTGCATTATTGTAACTCATATCTTTATTATTTTGATAAAAATATAAGTTTATCTCTATTAGATATTCAGAGTGAGTTAAATAGACATGCATGATAGGTGATGATGTGGTTTATAATGCTTGGCCAAGCTAAAACTCAATTGCTAGATATGATTTTGGGTTGTTGAGTTTATTTTGCCATGTCATGTGTTATGGAGAATGCATTTCTATATGTTTTCCAAATAGGCATTAGGTAGAATGCATTCGTGTCAGAACACTAGGACTTCATGAGATTTCATGCATGTTGGCCACGTTGGGCTAGGCTCTGTGATGGGGCAGGCTCCTCATGTGGTAGAACGGGGAAGCCTATGGCTTCATGGCAGGGTGGAAGTTGTCCCAATGATGCTCTCTCTTCTTAGAATACGAGGAAGAGGTCTTTGAATGAGAGATTCCACTTGGATATCTTCTTATATTGATACATTTTATATAGTCTTTAAACATGATATTGAATCATGTTATTGTACTTGATATAACTATAAACGTTTGATTATGTGTATTTGATAAGCATTGATAGCTATGAAAGATGATTTCATAAGCTAAGCTTCCATGATATATGAATGATGTTGCAGTGTTATCGTGCTTTCATCATTGGTGAATAAATTGAGTTAATCTTTATAATATATGATTATTATTGAAATCATTGATGAGATTTGAGAAAATTATGTTTTAAATGTTACAAGTATGTAAATTGACATTTTTTATACCATATTATGACACTTATGAGACATTTGTATGCTATGGAATAATCCTTGATATCCTACTGTTGCATGATATAGTTATGGATGTAAATCATTCTTGATATGGCTTTATCGTAATTAATATCTTTATTTATTATGATAATTGTATGTTAAATCCAGTGTCGTTACATATTTAAAATGTTTAAATAGAACTATTGAGCTGATTATATGATGCAATTAATGATGTGCGGTGATGGCAATCAAATTTAATGCTTATGTTATCATTATTGTAGAGTTTAATGTTGCAATAATGTGATTTATTTGGTTTTATTGGAATAAGAATAACTACAGAGTTGTGTTGTGTGAGTGTGACAGGACCAAAGATGACCCTCTCATCAAAAGAGAGAGCATCATTAGGAAGAGGTGCCTAGCAGTCCAAGCGCTGACATGCCTGATAATTCGGCACACACTCACTTAGTTGCATGTAGTCAGATGTAGTAGTCATAAATGAAATGGATGTTGTGTTTGTTGAGTATGTGTTTTGTGGGTAAATAAAATAGTCTTTTTATCTTATTTATTTATAGAAAATGAATTAGCTTATTTTGGTTAATTCCTCCTTAATTGCTTAGTATAAGTTATAAATTAACCTCAAAAAGGAAAAAAGAATAAATAATAGGAAATTACCTTCCTATCTTGATTATAAAAATAAGAAAGAAAATTACTTGCTTTAATATTAATATGATGTTTTAATTTTTTAGCCCATAGGCCATTCTATATGTGCACACATCTTGTAACTGCCAAAAAAATAAAAAATAAAAAATAAATAAAATTGTTATAGAGAGGCCGCCTCTCCTACAAGGATGAAAGATTCAGATTCCCGTAAATAAGATTCTAAAAATAAAAATCATAAAATTCAAAAACAACAAATAAGATTCCAATCTTAAAAAACTAAATAAAAACTAGCAACTAAATATGGGCTATAATGATTACATACCTAGAAGGTGAAATGAATGCACGTTAATCTCTTAATAAATAAGAACTAAGATTCTCTTATTTAACAACAAGCCAATGGACAAATGGCATATATATTATCAAATATTTATTATATTTGTTATTATAATATATCATATATTTTTATCAATATAATATATTACATTATAATATAATATCATATTATAATATAATATAATATAATATTATATCATATTATAATATAATATTATATTATATTATATATAGTATATAATATTATATAATATGTTTTTATCAATGAAGATAATGAAAAATATATATTATGAAATTATGTATATTATAATTATTATTTTTGAAAATATAATATATAATATAGTATATTATAATATAATAGTATAATATAATATAATATTATAATGTTATAATGTTATCTTAAAGTGCTAAAATAGCAACATCTAATTGCAATGGATTTTTTTTTTAACTTTTGAACTTATTACTATATACATATTTATGTTCTAGAATCTTTCTAAATTATAAAAAGTATTCTAAATTTTTAAAAAGATAGTATAGAGTAAAAATAGTTTAAAAAACAAACTAATATTATAATAATATAATATTATAATGTTATATTATTATAATATAATAATATTATATAATATATATAATATATTTTTATGGTGAAGATAACCAAAAATATTTATTATGAAGATTTTCAAATATTTATGTATATTAAATATTTGATATATTCATCAAATATATTATAGTTATTATTTTTGAAAATATAATATTATAATGTTATCTTAAAGTGTCAAAATAGCAACATCTAATTGTAATGGACTTTACCATTCTATTTTTTAAAACTTTTTAACTTATTACTATATGCATATTTATATTCGAAAAAAGATAGCATACATTAAAAATAGTTTAAAAAATCAAACTAATATATTTAATAACTTTTGTTTTTTCTTAAAATATTTTAATTGTTTAACTATATTCTTTAACTATGCTATGGCACTCCCTCCCCTCTTCCAACTTATTTTTTTGTTTTATATAAAATTTAAATTATATATTTATTAATTTATTAAATCCATTTTAAATCTGTGGCTCATATTTAAATAAACATTGTTTAAAAAAAAATTAAAAAATGCAACTTTTTTATTGTACAGAGTGAAATTGATAACAAAAATTATAGATCTTAAATAATTAAAACCCCTACATCCATACCATCTTCGTGTGTATCTTGCAAATAATAAAAATGACAAGATCTATAATAGTTAAAATAATTTGTAAAAAACCTCCATTGCAAATTATTAAATGACAAATCTACAATAAATTATAAAATAATTGAAATATTTTTGTGAAACACCTCCATTGCAAATTCTCATTGTGCATGCAAAAAAGAAATTCTCATTGTGCAACCCTACATGCAAACCAACAAGAAAAATTAGAGAGCCTCTAGAAAAAATAATTATGGAGAAAATTAAAATAAGGTAGTGTAAAACTATACTTTTTATATGCTTTTATATCATTTTGGTAAGTTTTAATATTTACTAAAATTAGAACTCCACGACTCCCTATTTTCTAGCTAATGTGATTTAAAATTAAATTAATGTGCATAGTTAAATTAGAATTTTAGTAGAATCTTTAAAACATAAACCTATTTTATAATTACTAAATCATATGATTTTATTTAAATTATATACCTATATTTTAGGTAACTCACTCCATAACTTATGGCTTAATGATTGTGATGTGATTTTAAATAGGTTTATTTGTGAGATGTGCTTTAAAATTGAATTTTATTATTTAATTATGGAATCCCTTGTTTTATGTAATGTGACTTTACTAATTTATTTGTTATATGTTACATTTATTCCAAATTAGAAGAATATAAATTAGCAAGGCAAGTTTTATTTTTTTAAAAATACAAAAACAAAAGTAAGGGCAAATTAGAAGAATATAAATTAGTATAAATCATTTAAAAATATATATATTGTTGATTAACTTTATTTATTATTTTCAAAAAAAAGTTGTATTTTATTTATTTTAGAAGAAAACTTAAATAAGTTGAATTTTATAGTTATTAGATTAAAATTAGGATTAGGGTTAGGGTTAGGATTATAATCAGGGTTGGGGTTAGGGTTAATGTTAGAATTGGAGTTAGGGTTAGGGTTACAATTAGGGTTAAGTTTAGTATTAAGGTTAGGGTTCCAATTAGGATTAGGCTTAGGGTTAGAGTTAGAATTGAAGTTAGGGTTAGAATTAGAATTAGGGTTACTAAATTAAGGTAAGCATTAGAGTTATAATTAGGGTTAGGATTAGGGTTATAGTTAGGGTTAGAATTCAAGTTAGGATTAGGGTTAAAATCATAGTTAGAATTATAGTCAAGCTTAGGGTTAGAGTTACAGTTAGGGTTAGGGTTAAAATTAGAGCTATGTTTAGGGTTAGAATAAGTGTTAGGGCTAGGGTTAGGGTTAGGGTTAGGTTTAAAATTAGGATTAGGGTTAGGTTTAGAATTAGGATTACAATTAGCAACGTGGTTAGGGTTAGGGTTAGAATTAGGGTAAGGGTTGGAATTGAGGTTAGGGTTAAAGTTATAATTAGGGTTATTAAATTAGAGTAAGCATTAGAGTTACAGTTAGGGTTAAGGTTAGGGCTAGAGTTCAGGTTAGAATTTAGGTTAGGGTTAGGGTTAAAATCATAGTTAGAATTAGGATTAGGGTTAGAATTAAGGTTATTATTATATTTAAAATTAGGGTTATAGTTGGGGTAGAATCAGGGTTATGATTAGAATTAGGGTTAGGGTTAGGGTTAGGGTTAGGGTTAGAGTTAGAGTTAGGGTTAGAGTTAGGATTAGGGTTCCTATTACAATTAGTGTTAGAATTAAGGTGGGTTACTATTAGAATTAGGGTAAGAATTATAATTAGGGAAAGCATTAGAGTTATAGTTAGGGTTAAGGTTAGGGACAGAGTTAGGGTTAGAATTAGGGCTACTGTTAGATTTAAAATTAGGGTTATAGTTAAAGTAGAATCATGGTTATGATTAGAATTAGGGTTAGGGTTAGGGTTCAAACTAGAGTTAGGGTTAAAGTTCAATTAGGGTTAAGGTTAGTATTAAGGTTAGGGTTAGGGTTTGAATTATAGTTAGGCTTAGGGTTAGAGTTAGGGTTAGGGTTAGGTTTTAAATTAGGATTTGGGTTAGGGTTAGGGTTAGGATTATAATTAGGTTGGGGTTAGGATTAGGGTTAGAATTAGGGTTATGACTATATTTAGGGTTAATGTTAGAATTAGAGTTAGGGTTACAATTAGGGTTAAGTTTAGTATTAAGGTTAGGGTTAAGGTTTTAATTAGGATTGGGCTTAGGGTTAGGGTTAAGATTCAAGTTAGGGTTAGAATTGAAGTTAGGGTTAGAATTAAGGTTATTGTTAGATTTTAAATTAGGGTTATAGTTAGGGTAGAATCATGGTTATGACTAGAATTAGGGTTAAGGTTCAATATTGAGATTAAAATATTCCTTAAAAATAGGTACCCTAATTCTAACCACAACTATAGGAGTACACTTAGAATTGTTTTATAAGCCTCAAAACCCTCAATCTAACTGTACTTCTAAATCTAACCTCATTTAACATAACTCTAACCATAATTTTGGTCGTAACTCTAATAATAACACTAACCCTAATGCTAACCACAATCTCAACTCTAATTTATACCCTAATTATATTTATAACCCTAACCCTGACCCTGACCCTGACCCTGACCCTAACCCTAACCCTAACACTAATGCTAACCCTAACTCCAATTCTAACCATAGTTCTAACCTTAACCCTATTTCTATTCCTAACCCTAACCCTAATTGTGACCCTAAGTCTAACCTAAACAGTAACCCTAACCCTAATTTTAACCCCTAACTATAATCCTAAATATAATATATAATATAATTTCAATTAGAATCATTAAATAATATAATATATAATTTTAATAATTATATATATTATAATTATAATTACTATATATAATATATTATAATAATATCTAATCTATATGATAATATTATATTATATAATTATAATAATTCATATAATTATATAATATAGTTAGAAATAGGCGCCTCGAGAAGGATATCTCTCGGTATACTTTAGATATATTTTTTAAATATAGGTATGCTAGTTATAAGTTATAAGGCAGTTTTGGCCAATGGGAGTGGTGGTGATAGTGGCTAGGGAAGGGAAGGGACATCTGTAATCAATGAAGGAAGAGGTAGAGGTTGGGAAACATGGATCAACGGGAGTGCTGGTAATGATGGCTGGGAAGGGAAACTGACATCTGTTCAAGAGAACTGATGGATGCAGATCACGGTGAATAATCAGAGAACCAGGTAGCTGGGGAAAATGAGAGGACCAATGATGGTTGGGGAGGGGAATTGGATTCTATAATAACTAAAGGAACAAACATAGGATGTGTAGAGGTTGAGAATTACATGTTGGGTAATGAGGATGCTGATTGGGATCGTGGTCAAGAGGCCAACCTTGAAGAAGGCAGCATTCTGCTTTCTGAAATAAAATTACCTAGGTTTCTCAATGCTAATATTGATGACAGTCAGGAGGCAGCAATCAGACATGGATTGTCAAAGAAGCTGGCAATCATTCAAGGCCCAGCAGGCACTGGGAAAACTATTGTTGGTCTCTTGATTACAAAGCAATTGCTTGCCAATCTAAAGGTACTTGGTCCCATAATTGTGGTATGCTACACCAACATGACCTTGGACTAGTTCCTAGAAGGGGTTTACAAGTATGAAACAAGCCTAGTTTGCCTTAGGACTAGAATCAAGAGCCAAGTTTTGTAGTAGTGTAGCCTAGAAAGGTTTCAAAGGAAATTCAGAATTCGGCTTCCAAAGATTCTTGGTAGTGCAAAAGTCAGGCTCAAGTGTATTCAAGAAGGGATGGCTGATAATTTAAACTTTCATGCAAAGTGCATGTATGCAGAGCATGTAACTAGGGAAGCTCTTGTTAGGGTCGCGAAAGAAGAGCATATGGATAGTTTATTTTTCTGCAGTTATTGTCAAGAGGATAATGTTTACTAGTCATGGTTGGCTGGTAATGATAAGGTACACCCTACTTCTGCTTGCCCTCACTCAGTTGAGGAGTTTAATATTGAAAGTACCACTCGGAATCAAGCATTAAAGTTTGAAGATATTGAGGATGATCCTGTAAGTATTGGTAAATATTTCTTGAGTATGGTCATATTGATGATGTATGGATTTTGGATGCCCCTTCTAGGAAGAAATTAGATGGGTATTAGATGAACCAAATTAGATTGCATGGGCAGAAAGCATTCTAGAATTTGGCTCTTAAATATGAATCTTTAGTCAATGAAACGGTGGAGACAAGAAGCAAAATTCAACAATACATATTAAGCAGTGCAAAAATCTTGGGCATGACCACTACTGTAGCAGCAAGATTCTTTGATATATTGTACTCCATAAAACCACAGGTGATGATAGTAGAGGAAGCAGTAGAAGTCCTGGAAGGTCAGTTGTTAGCTTGCCTAAATCCTCACATTGAGCATCTAATTCTCATAGGAGATCACTTGTAGCTCCAACCTTCTATTGCTTCCTCACAACTTGCCCTTAATTACCACTTGGATGTTTCATTGTTTGAAAGAATGGTGATGAATGGAATAGAATACAAAACACTAGAAATGCAAAGGAGAATGAGGTCTGCAATTGCTTATCTTCTCTCAGGTTTGTATCCTACTGTTAAAGATCACAGATGTGCTAAAACCTTAGACAATGTAAAAGGGGTTCTAAGCAATGTGTATTTTCTAAATCATTCAAATGTGGAAAGCTGTGTGGATAATTTAGGTAGCAAATTTAATCACACAGAGGCTGATTTGGTGGTTGAGTTTGCCTTGTATCTAATGAACAGATGTGGCTATTCTCCAAGGGATATAACAATTCTTAGCATGTATAGATCTCAAGCTAATGAGATAAGTCAGCGTTTCTTACAGGATTCTTCTAGAAAGAGGAGGGTCTGGGTTAAAGACCACATTGGAGATGTACCAATGGTAAGATGCGTTGATGAGTTAGGGGGAAGAATGTAACATTGTAATTCTTTCCTTGGTAAGGAATGCAACTCAAACTCAATCTTCATATATAGAATCTATAGGTTTTTTTGGGATTCTGAACAGAATTCTTGTTGCTCTGACTAGAGCTAGATTGGGACTATACTGTATAGCATGTTTTGAAATTCAGTAGTTTAGTTGGTCTTGTGGGAAGTGGGGCAATGCAAAAATGGATATGTAGCATGTTTTAAAATTGGGTCTACACTGTATAGCATGTTTTGAAATTCAGTAGTTTAGTTAGTTTTATGAGAAGCGGGGACATGCCAATATAATAAATATATTATAATAATAAACATTTCATAAATTCTCATACTATACAGAGCAAAGCAAGATTGATCTGTATCTAATCTACTTAAGGGATTTTCTGCTTCACATGGAAATGCTTTTTGTAAAAATACGCTTCCGCATTTCAAATCTTACTGATTAGTTAACTATGGGGATGTGAAGATTTGCTTCCATTACCTGAGGAGGAGATTCACATTGTAATTAGATGCATAGACTCTTTAGCTTACATCACTTGCATGGAAGTTCTTGATCTTAAACAGAGAAATGTAAAATCAGCACACTGCCATTTTTAGAGCAATGGCAATGTGAGTTCAAGATAAATGACTAATAGTAAATGGAGGTTAAAGGATCTTCTAACCAAGTTGCTGGCATTTCAAATCTTTCTAATTAGTTAATTGTGGGATGTTGGTGCAAATAAAAAGGGGATCAACTAGAATTACAAAACTGTAATTTTTTTTTTATAATTTTAATATATTAGCTTTTAAAAATTTTCATTTTACTTATTTTTGGATCATATGCATTGGGTGTGTGGTATTGTTTAATATTTATTTATTTGTCACCATCATAACATAGTTGTTTTCTTTTCTTTCACTTTAGTGTATGCCCATGTAAATTCACATTCACACTAAAGTGGAGGAAAATGTTAAGGGTGAAAGGTGCATACCTTGCCCTTTTACTTTTTGTTTTACATGTCAAATTCAACAACAATTATGAATCACTAGTAGATATACCACTTCTTCTTGGCTAAATGAAAGGTCATAGTTCTCTAATGGTTTGTTCATGATTTTGTTCTTTGATAGTTTTTTCATGTTTTAATTCATGTGGCTATTCATTTAATACATATTCCATTAATTTTGTTTGTAAAAAAATAATTGAATTTCTCTATTAAAATTAAGATGAGGATTAATAAACTTTTTAGTGATTTTTAAATTCAACTTCAAACATTTTTTTATGGATTGTCTCACCTACTACAAAGCACTTAATAAAGATTTATAATGAAACAAATAGTTATAGTATTTATAGTTGTATTCACCAAATACTATACGTAATGACATTCAAATAAAAATATAAATACATATTATTTAGTGATAGGCCTATCATCCATTTGATAACACATTTGGTACTTTTACTAGTTTTATTGCAATTATGAAAATCTACAAATTATTTCCTCCTTTAATTGGGGCAACTTATATACATTATTTCAAAAAAGAAACTATGTTTATTTTGTTTATTCCTCATTGGAGAAATAAAAGGTAGAGGGGACATTTTTCAACATGAAGGAGAAACACACGTTAAAATATGAAATTCTACTCTGTTCATTTTATTTTGCCAGCTGTCAGGAAATGGGGAAAAATAATGAAAGACAAGAAAGGTGGGGTTCTTGGTTTTTTCTTTTTCACATGGGGAAAGAGGCAAGGAATGAAGAGGAAGAATACAGAGGTATATAGGAGGAAATCAAGAAGATTTTGGTCTATGACAAGCATACTCTTGGAAGTAATATTGGATCAAGATTTGATTTAACATCAGATTAGAGGTATGAAATGTGTTGAATCTTCCTTATGGAAAGTATGAAATTTATTTGAATAAACTATTTGATATCTCAGAAAAATAAAAACTATTATTCTGTTAAAAGATATTTCAAATAAGAATTTTAGTTATTTGAAACACAGTTCTAATTTTCAAATGAATGAAGGTATGGGTAATTTCTTTGAGAAATAAAAATCTGGGCAAAGCCCATGAAAACTAAATACAATTTTTTTAAAAAAAAAAATTTATATTTATTTCACTATTGGCTAAATTCCAAGATACCCATTTCTCAATTATGTATCACTCAAATTCCTCTCATAGTTATTTTTTTAGACTCTTACATGCCTAGACAGGCAATTGCCCAATTGGGAACTCAGGAAAATTCATAGATAAAACCATTGTATTTGCCACTATATTGGAAGCCATGAACATTATTTGTCTGTGCTGGCAATCGGCAACCCAATTACTTTCCTGGCAGGTGATTGAATAGAGGAAATGAAAATTAGTTGTTAAATTCTATCATAAGTATTGAGATTTTAAAATCTTTATGCAAAATTCTGTTGGAGTACAATACCACTGAGAGGGGGGTGAATCAATGGTATACAAATTTTAATAAGACTTAGTGACCTTAAAATCTATATTTCAAAACTTTGATACAAAAATAATTCCTATTGACTATAGATGACATCATGACAACCTTGGACAACTAAAACAGATTGATCAAAGTCAAGAATGCATCAACTTGATGTAGGGACTATAAACAATGACTCATTGTCATAAATCTTAACACATAGTGACTAATTGTGAAATATGATTGTTCATAAAGTGGACATGCACAGTATCATTGTTTCAGACAGTGATATAAGATAAGTATGTGTTCATATAGACCAAAGTAAATTAAATGACTTTAAAATAAATGACACATGATAAGCAACTAAACATGAGAAACAAACTCATCAATGACAATCCATAACATATATTTGTCCTGAGTGGAAAACCCTCCAGGGCATAAAAACCACTCGAAAAAGTGCCTCACTGTCTTAATAAAACAATCTCACTGATTACAGGCCTCACTGGCGATTAATTCAAGCCTCACTGGCTACAGTTGCCTCATTGGCAAAGGCCATTTCTTGTCTCACTGACTTGACCTTTCAATACATGCTCTAATCATGAAGAAAAACAAATACAAAGGGATACTTTGTTTCGCTTTGATCCAGACTAATATAACATCAATAATGTATGTACAAATTTTGCACACTCGACATCATTCACATTATATCAGGTGTATACAGAACTATATACACTTTCTGCTCAATGCCCTTTTTATATATTTCATAATATCTTCCTCTTCTCATTAGACAGTTTGAAGAGATAATGTTTCCATAAAACTATTTCAGGTAATAACTGGTTTTTCAACCGCGTACAACTGAACCAAATAACTGAAACATGAAACTGATTGCAACTGCTTTCAAAATTATAACCATACTCAAAAACTTTCCTTATTATACAGAAGTCGAGTATAACTGAACAAGGAAACATAATCAACCAGAAATTTCAATTGTTTTTACTGATTGCACCAGAATTTCAAGTGCCCAAGAAAAGTATATGTCTTGTGCCTTTATCTTTGCACATGTTTACATTCCAATAGAATATTACAGACCCACAAGCAGTCTTGCCATTTCATCTTTTCAAAAGAGTGTTCAAAATGCTTCTAAGTAGAAGAAAGGTATTTCAAAGTTCTATCAGAAAACCAGCAAAAGTAAAACCCTTACAGGTAAAAGAAAAAATTTCATTTTCGTTGTTTGAAGACAGTAAATAATAGGTTGTGCTATAGCTATAACACATTCAACCCTCGAAGGCAAATGAAAAAAATCTACTTATCTTTCAAAGCCCAAATGCAAACCCTGCTAATTTTTAGATCTCAGGAAGCCGACAACATAAAACCTTTTAAACAATTTCAAGTTCGAAAGCAGACACAGATATCTTCAATGATCTTTATGCATTTTAATTCAAAGCAAATAATAGAGAGAGAACACTTGATTGGCGATGGGAGTGCTGATGATCAACAGCAAAAAAACACTTTTGTCACTTCAGAAGATCCCTTTGACAATTTTCTCCAAAGATTCTAGCCATTTTCATGATCTTTCATGATTACAACAAAATAAAAAATGGAAATGAAACCCTAAGAAGAAACCATCATATTCGAAGCTCTGACTTTGTAATATGAAAATTAAAAATGCCTTTCTGCCTGAGCTTATCTTATTGCAACTGAAGCCACAGGTAACCCTAATAAGACCGGTGTTTGTCAATAAAACAAAATGCCCTTTTCAAGTTTTGTTACATAGTGGTAACCTGCCCGACAGGTAGATGACTAAAGAATGTTGAAGGGAGCTTTTTTTATCTTGTGGAATATGCTTGCTAGGGAATGTAAACAAATATAGACCATGGTCAACACTTGAAAGCAAGTAAACCATCATAGACATGAGTAAACACCAAGAGCATCATTATCACATCAGAAACCAGGAGGTTGAACAACCATGAAAAGCCAAGTGTTTGAACATCATGGAGAACAACAAAGGAGGATAAAGCCAACAATACTCCCCCTTTGTACATGATGGGAAAACACCTCTCTTCTCTCCCTTTTTGACATCAGGGCAAAGGGAGTGAAAGAATGCAAAGGCAAGGTTGTCCCATGAATGAGAAGTATCTAGAACATCTGAAACTGAAACTGAAATGTCAGCATCAAAATGAGCACACAAATGGACAAACAACTAAGGATGCTATTACAAATAATGCCAATCATCAATTAGAAACCATGCTAACTATCATAAGATACTAAAAACTATCTGAGATTAGAAATATGCAAGAAACTCCCCTTGAGTCCATCAACTAAAAATGTCACGGAATTGGGCACATGATCTGTCATGCTACTCATAAAAATGTCACTATCACTGTAAACAACCTCGTCATTATATCATGCTATCAGTATCATGTCAACTGGTAATATCAAAATGAAACAGTATAGTAACTATAGCAGCTGAGATGAGCATCAAATGCACTGTTATCATCCCATACGAGCATAAAAGATCATTATACCAAAAAGCATAAGAACACAGAAGATCAAGTACAAAGACAATATGAACCATGAACTTCAACAACAATCTGATGATGTGCATGATATGCAAATATGTACCAACTATCAAGCATATACTAGAGCATGTGACCACTGTATTCAATCACTATAGTGCAAGTTGTGAATTGATCATCAGGGCAACAACCTCAACTGTCTTGTATAGCATGTGTCAAACTATCACCATTATTATGATGCTAAAAATAATAACCTCTATCCTAGCAATACACCCTGTGACAACAATATATCATTGTGTTGTAAACTGAATATGATGTCAAGATCTCTTCATACCACAACAATACAACCATACCCCTGATCTGTATTACAAGATAACTTTCAATGTTTGCATACTCAACAATAAATATCTAGTCTGTAAGATATTGTTCTCACACAATTTTTAGTGCACATTTGTATGAAGCATCATATCATGATACATCTTAAGAAACTTAAACCATCTTGAAATCTTGAAACAAACAACACTAGTATCTGCATTATCTTCTCATTGATGATTGCTTCATCAACCTTGTCAATACATAGTATTATTATTCAAACTAATACTTACAAGGATTCTTATTAGATGACATTATCAAACATTACCAAGAGCATGGATATTACCTCAGTTTCAAGACACATCCCATGAGTACAAAGCAACATTGCTTTCCAACTTTCTTCAAGTGTCCAAGCTACATCACTGCAATTACTATCTTCTTCCATTTACAAAGGCCAAACTTCAACATGTATACCACATTCTATATAATCAGAAAACTACAAACTGTCAAAGCTATTATATCCAAAGACCACTGTCAGAGCGCAAACTACTGCCACAGTCAGAGCATGCATAACATAAAACAAAGATCACTGATCGGAGCATGACCAATCAATTTGTCCTACATACTTGCCACATTTTGTAAACATGACTACCAGGGCATTTGCCATCAATGTTGTCCCCTTTGTGAATAAGGAAATATCACTGTTCTCAGTGACTAATCCTGTCCCAAATGATGCAGAGCCTAAATTTACACCTATTTTCTCAACAAGACACCATACTTAACTATATACCTTATAAAGTGCATATGCCTTGTCTGTCCTTCACTGTCAGACATCATCATTGTTATACTGATCACAATCAAGTATGCACTATCACACATCATGATCTACTGTCCTGATCTATAAACTGAATTGCACTATGTTTTTGACATTAAATTACTCCCCATATCTATGAGCATTAAAACATACTAGGACTATTTCCATCATCAGCCTGTGAGTCAAAAACATCACTAATATGACTTATAATTAACTTGATAGAAGCAAGAACAATAACCTCAAGAACATCCTGTCATCAGGCAAACTGAAACTAAGAGATGCTGACTAGGTTTGCAGATTCTGATTCTGCACTTACCAACAATGTGTTGACAGATATTTACTATCAAAAGTACAACAAGACATACTTCACCAACTGTCACCATCAGAATACTGTCAGAATCATGGCAAGAAAACATTGTGTCATCATGAGAAAAAGAAACTAATACAAACACCAATCGCTTTCACCAATCAAAACCATTCAAAACTCTGTATAACTGTTCTCACTGAATCATTATCATCAGTTTCATTCAGATATCAACCATGTCTTAGTTTTAAACTCACTGTCACTATCTAAAAGAACTATCTCTGCTTTTAGTTGTCCTTGGGGTAAGGATAGAGCATGGAATACCTCCCCTTACAACATGCTACTTCTCATGGAACAAATGAAGCTACTTGTGCAGTGTACACAAGGTCAAGGTGTGCTTTTCTTGGATCCAGTTTTCTTTTCCAAACCCAAACATGTTCTTTCTTTTTCTTAATCAGGTCAACTATTTCCTTATTGTTACCAGATGATTTCTTCAACTTACTTCTGCAATGTTGTGCCTTATGTCCTAACTTATGACATCTATAGCATATCATATTGTTAGAGAAATAATGATATCTGTTCCTTGAATTTCTATAATCATATCTTTCATGCATCCAGCAAACTCTTCTCATATGTCCAACCTTATTGCAGTTATAGCAAACAACATTGTAGTTTTGATTTGACAAACCATAATAACTACAATTCCTAGCTCTATGACCGTACTTATGACAGACATAGCAATAACCATGAAATTGAGAATAGTTATACCTGACCGAATGATATTACATGATAGATGAAGGTCTTGAAAAATTGTTAGTTCTTCTTCTCCCAATATCAACAATTTTATCCTTTGCTCTCTTCTTGTTGTCATCAGAAATAGTAGAATGATAATTTAGATCTATCTTCTGCCTAAGAGTCTGCCTAACCTTGAAACTCTTCCTATTTGTTGTTGCAAAAACTATTTCCTTTTTAACTTCATCTTTAACACCAGAGCTTTCCCCTTTTTCATATCCTAAGCCAAAATGATCCTTGTAGTTTTTCTGACTACTTAATATTTCATCTAAAGCATTTGTGCCTTTCACAAACTTATGTATTTTGACAACATCCAAACTATTCTTTAGATTGACAACTTCACTTTCAAGTCTCAGACCTCAAGATCAGAATTTGTTACATCTTTTATTCTTTTTGCTTCCTTAATTTCAATTTTTAGACTAATAATCAATTTGTCAGATTCATTAACATGACTTTTTAATTCTGCAATCTGATTTCTGGCATTTTTAAACTCTAAAGAAGCTTTTTCAAAATCTAAACATACCTTGTTCTTGAATTCTATCTCTTGTTGAAATTGCTCTTCGAATCTCTTATTCTCCTTCCTAAGTTCCTTGATTGTATCCAAGGCACACGAGTTCTTCTTTTAAATTAGTCTCACAATCCTATTCATAATCATTTTCATCCACAAATAGGTCTCCTTCATCATCAAATTCATCTACAAAATCATCAAATTCATGTCTACTCACATTCACATTGTCATGATTCTTAACTGCAGGGCTGATTTCTTTATGACACTTTGTATCTATATTCATGGTTGACTCATGCAACAATCCATTGTTGGACTTAACTGAGAGATGTTTTTCAATTTTATGATCAGCATCTATCTTTTCTCTACTCAAGGCCTTATTCCTATTCTTTTTACCCATTGTACTCCACTTCCAGGAACCCTTAAGTTGGTCAAACTTCTTGCAAGGGTCTGGTTTTGATACCACTTGTTGGAGTACAATACCACTGAGAGGGGGGGGTGAATCAGTGGTATACAAATTTTAATAAGACTTAGTGACCTTAAAGTCTGTATTTCAAAACTTTGATACAAAAACAATTCCTATTGACTATAGATGACATCATGACAACCTTGGACAACTAAAACAAATTGATCAAAGTCAAGAATGCATCAACTCAATGTAGAGACTGTAAACAATGACTCATTATCATAAATCTTAACACATAGTGACTAACTGTGAAATATGATTGTTCATAAAGTGGACATGCACAGTATCATTGTTTCAGACAGTGATATAAGATAAGTATGTGTTCATATAGACCAAAGTAAATTAATGACTTTAAAACAAATGACACATGATAAGCAACTAAACATGAGAAACAAACTTATCAATGACAATCCATAACACATATATTGTCCTGAGTGGAAAACCCTCCAGGGCATAAAAACCACTCGAAAAAGTGCCTCACTGTCTTAATAAAAGAATCTCACTGATTACAGGTCTCACTGGCAATTAATTCAAGCCTCACTGGCTACAGTTGCCTCACTGGTAAAGGTCATTTCTTGTCTCACTAACTTGACCTTTCAATACATGCTCTAATCATGAAGAAAAACAAATACAGAGGGATACTCTGTTTCACTTTGATCTAGACTAATATAACATCAATAATGTATGTACAAATTTTGCACACTCTACATCATTCACATTATATCAAGTGTATAAACAACTATATACCCTTTCTACTCAATGCCCTTTTTTATATATTTCATAATATCTTCCTCTTCTCATTATACAGTTTGAAGAGATAACTGTTTCCATAAAACTGTTTCAGGTAATAACTGGATTTTCAATCGAGTACAACTAAACCAAATAACTAAGACATGAAACTGATTGCAACTGCTTTCAGAATTATAACCATACTCAAAAACTTTCCTTATTATATAGAACTCGAGTATAACTGAACAAGGAAACATAATCAACCAGAAATTTCAATTGTTTTTACTGATTGCACCAGAATTTCAAGTGCCCAAGAAAAGTATATGTCTTGTGCCTTTATCTTTGCACATGTTTACATTCCAATAGAATATTACAGACCCACAAGCAGTCTTGCCATTTCATCTTTTCAAAAGAGTGTTCAAAATGCTTCTAAGTAGAAGAAAGCTATTTCAAAGTTCTATCAAAAAACCAGCAAAAGTAAAACCCTTACAGGTAAAAGAAAAAATTTCATTTTCGTTGTTTGAAGACAGTAAATAATAGGTTGTGCTATAGCTATAACACATTCAACCCTCGAAGGCAAATGACAAAACTCTACTTATCTTTCAAACCCCAAATGCAAACCGTGCTAATTTTTAGATCTCAGGCAACCGACAACATAAAAACTTTTAAACAGTTTCAAGTTCGAAAGCAGACACAGATATCTTCAATGATCTTTATGCATTTTAATTCAAAGCAAATAATAGAGAGAGAACACCTAATTGGTGATGGGAGTGCTAATGATCAACAGCTAAAAAACACTTTTGTCACTTCAGAAGATCCCTTTGACAATTTTCTCCAAAGATTCCGACCATTTTCATGCTCTTTCATGATTACAACAAAATGAAAAATGGAAATGAAACCCTAAGAAGAAACTGTCATATTTGAAGCTCTAACTTTGTAATATGAAAATCAAAAATGCCTTTTTGCTCGACCTTATCTTATTGCAATCGGAGCCACAGGTAACCCTAATAAGACTGGTGGTTGTCAATAAAACAAAATGCCCTTTTCAAGTTTTGTTACACAGTGGTAAACAGCCCAATAGGTAGATGACTAAAGAATGCCAAAGGTTCCTTTTTTATCTTGTGGAATATGCTTGCTAGGGAATGTAAACAAATATAGACCATGGTCAACACTTGAAAGCAAGTAAACCATCATAGACATGAGTAAACACCAAGAGCATCATTATCACATCAGAAGCTAGGAGGTTGAACAACCATGAAAAGCCAAGTATTTAAACATCAGGGACAACAACAGAGGAGGATAAAGCCAACAAATTTGACTGGGTGGCTGGGTGAGCATGCTGCTAGAATTAAAATTTCTTTTAAAAAAAAGTTTGGCAAGAAAGTCTTTTTTTTAATTTATTCTATATAAAAATTGTTTATAAATTTTGTACTACACTCAAAAACTGAAATAGTTGCTCATCTCGTGTAGTTTTAACATTTTAAATTCAGATTTCCCTTATATAGGAACCTGGTGATGGATCATTTAGGAAAGGATAAAAATTTCCTTGCCTAAAGATTGAAAAATTGAGAGTGAATAAGATGCAAATTCATGCTTGAATAAGAACAATTATTGAAGTAATTGAAACCATAAATTAAATCGCCTGAGATTAGTGAGTAATTGTTTTCCATTTAAATTTCTTACAAAACTAAATATTATTGTTTGGAATTATTTCTAGTACGCTGCATATTCATTGACATGATGGAAATTATGGTTTTTAACTGATTTCCTTAATACAAAAAACTATAGCTTGTACTATATATTAAAATAGTTTCAAATATCAAGAATACTAATTTCTTTATACCAAAGTCTAATGATTGTTCATTTTATTAGAAAATTAAAATATTTTGCCTCAAGAAACAGGTTTGGGAAGGAATGAATTGGATAAGACATGTTTGAAATTAGTGGGTATCATTCACCATTTGAAATCTTTTATATGAAATTTAATATTCTCTATGGTTTGAAAATTTATCCATTGTTGAGTTAAATTACAAGTTAAAGGTAACTTTACTCCATAGGGATGAATTTAAATGGCTTAAATATATATTGAACAAAAAGAAATTTGTGAGATATAGACATGCATGATAGGTGATGATGTGGTTTAAGTTGCTTGACCAAGATGAAACTCAATAGCTATGATTTTGGTTATTGAGTTTATTTGCCATTTTCTGTGTTATGGGTAGTGCATTTCTATATGTTTGCCAGTTAGGCATTAGTTAGAATGCATTCATGTCAGAACACTAGGACTTCACGTGATTTCATGCATGATGGCCACAGTGGGCTAGGCTCTTTGCAATGGGTTGGGCTCCTCATGTGGTAGCATGGGGAAACCTATGGCTTCGTGGCAGGGTGGAAGTTGTCCCAATGATGGTCTCTCTTCTCAGGATACGAGGAAGAGGCCTCCAGACAAGAGATTCCATTTGGATATCTTATTATATTAATACTTTTATATGGTGATTAAACATGATTTGGAGTCATGTATAAAGGACTTGTTCCTCTTATTGTACTTGATTTAATTGTAAACATTCGATTATGTGTAATTGAAAAGCATTGGTAGCTATGAAACATGATTTCATAAGCTAGGCTTCCATGATGTAGGATTGATATTGTAGAGTTATTGTACTTTAATCAATGGTGAATAAATTGAGTTATTCCTTATCATTTATGATTATTATTGAGATCATTAAGGATATTTGAGAAAATTATGTTTTAAATGTTACAAGTATGAAAATTGATTTTTTTAATATTATAATGTGACGCCTGTGTGAAAGCAATATGTTATGGAAGATTCCTTGATTTCCTGATGTTGCAGGATATATTTATGAACGTAATTCATTCTTAAAATGTCTTTATCATAATTAATATCTTTATTTATTACAAAAATTATGTACTAATTGGAGTGTCATTTCATGTGGTATCAGAGCTCTAGGTTAAACACTAGGGCCTTGTGTCTACTTTGCTTCTAACACATGTTATTTGACTTTTCAAGGATATTGTTATAAATAAAAGAGTTAGAATGGATCAATTACAAAATGCTGATCAAAGTGCATCCAAAAATAAAATTGAGCAAGATGATAAGTTGGATTGTATCTTGGCACTGTTAACAAATATTAGAGCTAGAATGGATCACTTGGAACAAGAAGTAAGAACAACTTATTCCGTGCCTAACCAAGATACACATCAAGAGACCTCTATTAATAGATAGAGTAATTATGATCAGACTCGTGGTGAAGATGAGGTAAGGTCTGATAATAAGAGGGCCAAGATAGAAAATGAATTGGCTAAAGATATCAAAAAGATAGCACCACCAGAGTTCAATGGGAATACCTTAGGGGATGGTGCAGAGGCATAGATTATGGAAATGGAAAGGTATTATGAACTTCAAAACCTCTCAAATGAAACCAAGGCGATATGGGCAACCTTCCAATTGAGAGGAGAGACAACTACATAGTGGGAGAATGTTAAAATTGAGAAACATTTATCATCAAAAAATCTCACCTGAGAGTTATTTCTATCCTTGATTAGGAAGCGTTGGCTTCCACAACATTATTTTGACCACAAGATGATGAAATTTCAAAATCTGAAACAAGGAGAATGTTTTATCACTCTATATTGGGAGAAGTTCATACAACTTCTCAAATATGTTCCTCTTTACCAGCAAGATGAGCACTTCCAAGTGAGGAATTTTATTTTGGGATTGAAACCCCAAATTGGTGCTGAAGTAGATCTCATGGTCCATAAACTATGGATGATGCTTTTGAGAAAGCAATTAAACAGGAGCAAAAGCTCCTAAGTATTGCTGAGTTCAAGAAGGAGAGTAAAGAAAAGAACAAGACTTATCACAATCAACCTTTTGCAAGTCCTTCTAAGCATAAATTTCATAAGGGTAACCAGTCTAGTGATAAGAAACTCAAGAACAAGTTTGTTAAGAGAGGTGATCAGGGTAAGTAATTTATTAAACCCAAGGGCCATAGTGAGGGTAGAAATAATAATATTGACAGAGGAAAAGCACCTAGTAGAAAGAAACCAAAGGATGGATGTTTTGTATGTGGTGGTGATCACTATGCGAGCAAATGTTCACAGAAGTCAGGTGGAAGAAACGAAGGAAATGATCAATAGCATATTCAACATCACATCCATGTCATGATGCATAGTAGACAAGAAAATTTCTAAGCTACTCCCATTAAAGTTATAGGTACACTTTATGATTTTTTAGTTAATGTTCTTATTGATATTGGAGCTACAAAATGTTTTATAGATCCTAAATTAGTGGATAAGTTGCCTAGAAAGGCTAGTTTTATGGAAATCTCTTGAATAATTCAATATGCTAATCGAGAAGAGAGGAAGGTAGACTGATGTCTAGTCTTGAATGATTTAGAGATCCTAAGCTTTGTCGCCGAAGACAACTTGTATGTACCCCCACTAGGATCTTACAATGTGATTCTAGGAATTAATTAGTCGACTCAACATAAAGCCATTATTAATTGCTCAGAAAAGATGGTAACATGTTTGGATGACTTTGGGAATCCAACTAGGATTTTTGGCATCCAAAAGGCCATAAGTCTTGAGCAAATTTCAGCCATACAGGTAAAGAAGGATCGGAGGAAGGGATGCACTTATATGCAATCCACGTAGATGACCTGGAAGATAGTAAGGAACCATCAATTGAAGATTATCCTATTCTCCAAGAATTTTGTGATGTGTTTCCAGAAGAACTACCTGGGATACCACCAAGAAGAGAGTTTGACTTCTCTAGTGATCTTTTACCAAGTTCAGAACCATAGTCTAAAGCCTTGTATAAGATGACCATCACTAAATTATATGAGTTAAAGATTTAGCTTCAAGAGTTGATATACAAGGGCTTAATTAGATCAAGTGTGTCACCATTGGGGGAACCTATGATCTTTGTAAAAAAGAAAGATGACACTCTTTGCATGGGCATATATTACTGAATGCTAAATAAGGTGACCATCGAAAATAGATATATGTTGCCCAGGATCAATGATATTTTTTATCAGATGAAGGGTGCAACAATGTTTTCCAACATTGACCCAAGATCAAGCTACCACCAATTAAGAATAAAGGAGGAGGATATTCACAAAACTACCTTCAGAAATCGCTATTGGCATTACAAGTTCATTGTACTCCTCTCTGGCCTCATGAATGCACCTGCAGCCTTTATGAATCTAATGAATAGTGTGTTCAAAGACTGTTTGGATGATTTTTTCATTTTTTTCATCAATGACATTCTTATCTATTCCAAAAATGAGATGGAACATGAAGAGCATTTGAGAATAGTCCTACAACGCAGTCCTACAGCGCTTGCAGAAACATCAATTTTTTGGAAAGTTTTCCAAATGTTCTTTCTATCAAAAGAAGGTGCATTATTTGGGTCACATTATTTCAACCGAGGAATATCTATTGGTCTAGCCAAAATTAAAGCCATCACGGAATGGCTAGCTCCAACTAATGTCCAGGAAGTTTGTAGTTTCATGGGCTTGGCAGGATATTACCGAAGGTTTGTAGAGGGATTTTCTAAGATAGCTAATCCTATCACCACCCTTCAAAAAAAGGGTAATAGATTTGAATGGACTGAGAAATGTGATCAAGCTTTCCAAACCTTGAAGCTTAAGCTCGCCATTGCACCAATCCTAATAGCGCTAGATCTAAATGGAAGGTTCTCTATCGTAATAGATGCTTCTAGCAAAGGTTTGGGTGGGGTTCTCATGTAGAATGGGAAAGTTGTGGCCTACGAAACCTAGAAATTAAAGCAATATGAAGTGAACTATGCACACCATGATCTAGAATTAGTGGCTAGTGTGCATGCTCTGCAAATGTGGAGACATTATCTTATTGGAAAACCTTTTGAACTCAAAATTGATCATTTGGGGCTCAAGTACATTTTCACCTAGCCCAACCTTAATGCTCATCAAAGGTGATGGCTAGAATTTTTGAGTGAATATGGCTTTGATATTTATTATATCAAAGGAAAGGATAATAGAGTAGATGATGCTCTAAGCCAAAGGAGACATATTTCTATGATCACAACTTTCTGCTCTACCTTTAGAGAATAAGTACTTGAGCAACTTCAGCATGATGAGCATTACATTAAGATCAAAACAACCTTGGAGGAAAATGCATCTAATCATCAGTTTAATGGATACAGGCTTGAACTAGATGATTTGCTTAGATTTTAGAATAGAATGTATGTACCAGACCAAGGTGGCCTAAGGGCTAGAATCCTTGAGGAGGCACATAATGCTCCTTATTTCAAAAACCTAGGTGTGTCTAAGCTTGTAGCTAGTTTGAAACCATTATACTTTTGGCCTGGCTTAAAAAGAGAAGTGACTGAGTATGTGGCTAGATGCTTAGAATGTCAGCAAGTCAAGGCTGAGCATGTGCATCCTGTGAGACTTCTTTATCTACATGATATTCTCGAATACAAATGGCAAGTAATCGGTATGGATTTCATTTAAGGATTACCAATGTCTAACACCAAACATGATGTCATTTTGGCTGTGATAGACAAACTTACTAAGGTAGCCCATTTCATTCCTATAAACCTAACTGATGGTTCTTTGACTTTGGAAAAGAAATTTGTGTAGGATATTTTTAGACTCCATGGTATGCCAAAAATGATCATTTATGATTGTGATGATCGAATGACTTCTAGATTTTGGAAAACTTTGCATGCAGCTTTTGATACACCTCTAAATTTTAGTTCAACATATCATCCTCAAATGGATGGGTGAATTAAGCGAGTGAATCAAATTGTTGAGGATTTTCTCTGAATGTATTGCACGGATCATCAATACAAGTGGGAGGAGTATCTGTTGTTAGTTGAATTCACATATAATAATTCCTTTCAATCTTCTCTTGGAATGGCACCATTTGAGGCTCTTTATGGTAGGAAACGTCATACTCCTATTAGCTAGAACAATTTCGAAGACATAGTGGTCATCGGCCCTGAAATGCTTAGGGAGATGGATGAGCAAATGAGAGTGATTAAACAAAGATTGAAAGAGGCTTCTGACAAACAAAAAAGTTATGCTAATAAAAAGAGAAGCTTTATACAATTTTATGTAGGAGACAAAGTGTTTTTGAGAGTAAAACCTCATAAGAGTTTTATCTCGTTTGGCAAGTCGGCCAAACTTTCTCCAAGATATGTGGGGTCTTTTGATATTGTGGATGTGATAAATCATGTTTCTTGTAGATTAGCTTTACCTCTAATTCTATCTCTATTACATAATGTTTTTCATGTTTCTTTATTGAAACCTTATCATCAAAATGCCACTCACATACTTGATTGGCGGGCATTGCAAGTTTGGGATCTAGAAGTGGTTCAAGTAGAACTCCTCTGCATATTGGATCAACACAAAATCTATTTGTGCAATAGAGAGGTGATTCAATGCAAGGTGCAATGGGATTAGTTCTCGGAGGACAGTGCTACATGGGAGGATGTTGCAGAGATGCAACGTTTATTTCCTCATTTATTTTAGCATTTTGTACATATATTTTCAGCCATCAGAATGATGACTATTCCTAGAGGGGAGGGATGTCAGCCAAAATTTGAATACTATTATAAAAACTAGTAAATATGTGTAAACAATATGAACATATTCGTTGTTGCGATTTTTTTTATGTTTAAAATGTTTAAATAGAACTATTGAGCTAATTATATGATGCAATTAATGTTGTGCAGTGATGGCAATCAAATTTAATGCTTATGTTATCATTATTAGAGAGTTTATTATTGCAATAATGTGATTTATTTGGTTTTATTGGAATAAGACTAACTACAAAGTTGTGTTGTGTGAGTGTGATAAGACCAAAAACAACCCTCTAATAGAGAGAGCATCATTGGGAAGAGGTGCCTAGCAGTCCAAGGCTTGACATGCATGACAATTTGGCACACACTCACTTAGTTGCATGTAGTCAGATGTAGTAGTCATAAATGAAATGGATGTTGTGGTTGTTGAGCACGTGTTTTGTAGGTAAATAAAATAGTCTTTTTATCTTATTTATTTACAGAAAATGAATTAGCTTATTTTGGTTAATTCCTCCTTAATTGCTTATTATAAGTTATAAATTAGCCTCAAAAACTAATAAATAATAGGAAATTACCTCCCTATCTTAATTAAAAAAAGAAAGAAAAGTACTTGCTTTAATTTTAATATGATGTTTTAATTTTTTTATTGCAATTATGAAAACCTATAAATTATTTCCTCCTTCAATTGGGTTTTATATCCATCTATAAGCCACATTTCTTAAGAAGTTAAATGGGCAACTTATTTTATGCATTATTTCAAAAAACAGAAACTATGTTTATTTTGTTTATTCCTCATTCAAGAAATAAAAGGCACAAGGGACATATGTCTACATGAAGGAGAAACACAAGTTAAAATATGAAATTCTACTTTATTCATTTTATTTTTCCAGCTACTAGGAAATGGGGGGAAAACAATGAAAGACAAGAAAGGTGGGGTTCTTGGTTTTTTCTTTTTCACATGGGAAAGAGGCATGGAATGAGAAGGAAAAATACAGAGGCATATTGGAGGAAAGCAAAAAGATTTTGGTTTGCAACAAGCATACTCCTGGAAGTAATATTAGATCAAGATTTGATTTAACATCGGACTTGAGATATGAAATGTGTTGAATCTTCCTTCTGGCAAGTAATAAATTTATTTGAATAAACTATTTGATATCTCAGAAAAATAAAAACTATTACTCTATTAAAAGATATTTCAAATAAGGGTTTTAGTTATTGAAACATAGTTCTGATTCTCAAATGAATGAAGATTTGGGTTATTGGGAATTTACCCCGTAGAGAGATTAAATTTTATTTGAGAAATAAAAATCTTAGGCAAGCCCATGAAAACTAAATATAGTTTGTTTTATTTTACATTTTATTTCACTATTGGGTAAATTCCAGGATACCCATTTCTCAATTCTATATCACTCAAATTCATCTCATAGTTATTTTTTAAATACTCTTACATGCCTCAGACATGCAATTGCCCAATTGGGCACTCATGAAAATTCATAGATCAAACCATTATATTTGCCAATATATTGGAATCCATGAGCAATATTTATCTGTGCTGGCAACCGACAACCCAATTACTTTCCTGGCAGGTGATTGAATAAAGGAAAGGAAAATTAGTTATGCCGATAGGCATTTCCTTAGTGAGCAGCACTACCTCAAATACATACATCGATGGCCCAGATTAAAAGAGCTACCATCAAACAAATCTTGACCGTAGATTTTTTATTATTATTTTTAATCATTGTAACAGTCATACGATTAAAAGCTTGGACAGAAAGGCATAGTATGGCTGCAGGGATAATAGCAACTTTCAGTCACCGTTTCATGCCACCTGTTCGGTCAGTATTAATGTCGATCTGCAAGATAAGAAGAGATCGAGTGAAAGATCTGCTAGGTGTGAAATTCTAGAATTATCATATCTATCTTGAAAGCTCTGGAATCAAAGAATCCCTCTTGTTACACGACTCTTTCGCTGTCACCACAATTATAAATATCTCATGTGATGGTGAAGGTGAGTAAGCGACGGTGAAGAGCAGTGAGCAAGATGCCTATAAAGTCTCTAAATGTAGATCCAGCGAATTCCAGAGCCACAGTGTAGCAGGGGATGGGCATACGGTGTAGCAGCGAATTCCAAGAAGCTCAGAGCTACGTATATGCAGTAATTTAGAAAAAATGACAGCGGCAATAGCGGTGTTGGCAGAGGCAGAGGCGAAGGTGGATTTTTCATGGCAGATCAAAGCCAAAGTTTAATGAATGTTATGCATGAAGTGGATAAGCAATTTAATAATCTTGATGTATAGCTCAGCGACAGTGTTCTGCAGTTAACATTCCATTTCTCATGTTCTTGTAAAGTTGTAGGAAGCGTTGTTTCAATTTTTATAAATTTTGACACAATTTGTTGGAGTTTATTTATGCTTGCTTATTCTCTGGTTTGCCCTAAAATAATTTGTTCGTAGATCGATTCAAAACTGCAAACCTCGGCGTCTGACATCGAACATCGGGATTTTTATCCGCAAACCTGGATCATCTTTTTAGACTCACAACCCAACACTTTGGAGCAACCTTCACTCTGTTACAAACAGTATCGTTTGCACCATTGAAGCTATTGCTAACAATTAGTTTGAGAAGAGCGAGTTAGGGTTATTTTAAAAATGAATAAACATTTTTAATCTAGTTTCAGGAATTACAAAGTGATTATACTAATTTAAAAACTTCAAATTCACTTCTGGGATTTCACAGATTTAGGCAACTGCGTCGAGTGCATTATGAATAGGTCATAAAATACATATTCCCTTTGGTTGCCGCCCCTGCAATAACACGTAAAACAAAAGAAAAATAGAAAAAAAAAAAAAGTTTTAAACAGAAGCCATTCTGGCAATCCCACGACCTGCACAAACACATGAAGAATAACTAATAGAGCTATAGAGCTTAATGATACCAGATGTACATAGCTTCGTTCTTCCTCTGCATTCATTTGACCTGCCGAGAGGATTAAAAAAAACAACAGATAATAGGGTAACTATGGGCGGACTTGGTTGATTTAGGGATTTAGGGTTCTTTTTGAGCCCTAAAACGAAGAGATGAGATCTAATCTCATCCAAGCGCTGTGCTTTTGCTGGGCCGCTCACCCCTTTGAAAGAATAAAATAGATATATAAAAAAAAAACATAACCAACCGTGCCTTAGACTTAACTAATAAAAATTAATATTTAACCTTATTTTCCTTTCATTTAAAGTAGCGTCTAGCATTAGGGCAAGTTTTAAGATACATGTTAAGTAAAGCTTGCTTTATTGAAGGAATTATGTATCATAGATAGATTTCCATTTCGTTTAAAATATATTGAATTAACTCTCTTCTTTTTTATAGTAATTATATAAGTGAATAAAGTTATTTTTATAGGTGCGATGATTCACTTTTGCCTTTATTACTTTGACAATTGATTCAATTAATTTGTTTCTATGGTCAATTATATAAAAATCAATAAGAGATTCAATTAATTTACTACATATACAATATAGACTATAGGGATAAGTGATTGCCCATATAAAGTAATAATAACTTTAAAAATATAGATATTTATCTAGTAAGGAATTGACATGATAATAATTTTACTCATTAGATTCTCCTCTTTTCTTCCTGATGATGGATCATGGAGTTTGATCCAAAATGTTGAGGCAAAAAAGCAATACACAGTTTTTTCCAAAAATGCTATATTCTCATTAACATGGACTGTGGAAATATCATGAATACAATCAACTATATTTTTTCATTTCAATATTTAATGTAAAAAGAAATTTACTAATATAAGTGAAAGAAGACAATAATTAATGTGATGAAATTTCAATAAGAATTAATAAAATAATTTAGTGCATTAAATAACTTATAAATTAATAAATAATAAAAATATCTAACAAATTCTATAGTAACTATAATTGATTGAAATATCTAACTATCACACAAGTATCTATAGAGATAAAATGAAGAAAATATGAAACAAGTAGAGCATATGATGCTTGTAGAGGCCCAGGTCTTATAAGCATATAAATGTCAAGAGATCTATATGGCTTGGCAAGAGATAATTCTTATTGAATTACTTATTAATCTCAAATAATGCAATAATTCTTTCAATCTAGTAGTAATTAGCAACAACGGTTTCATTTAATGACCTTGTAATACTTAGCATTGTGAGTAGTGGCTTTAAGAGATCATAATCTCAACATGTGCACAAAGGGTTGATATGTAGATTAGCATTTTGAAATAACAGGATGGAATAGCACATGTAAGAATCTATTTGGGAAAGAGTATGTGATGAGTATCATTGGAGAACTGCCCGTGCTTTGAATGTTGTCCATTTTAAGAAGGGCGTAGTGGTATAAATATTAAAAGGAGCATTTATGTATGCTTGCCATGGTAAGAATGTGAAAGGTTTATGTTATAAAAGAAAAATACACCCAAACAGAAAATGTAAACAAACCATATATTAAAATGACTATATATTTAAAATACAATGATCTATTATAAGAATGTAAAGGATAAATATGATATGAATGAATTGGTTTGGACTAAAATTAATTAGTAATGTATTGATCAAAGTTGGCAAATCTCTAAACTACTATAATTTATTGCTAAACAACATTTCTATAGTGATTAAATCAATGCAAAAAATTTCTATACAATTATTTATCAGAAGCACTCTCAAATTAATAAAAATTAATATTAATGATGAATTTGAATGGCTCATAAAATACTCACCAAAGGGTTGTAACACTTTAAATGTATGAAGCTGCAATCATGCCCTAGCAAAATGGATACCCTTCAATCCATTTTGATCAATAAAAGAGGTTGATTAATCATGCACTTATGATAGTAAAGGGTTAACAAGCAAAAACATTAATGTTAAGTGACTTGATTTTATTTTTTAATTGTGATAGTAAAATGTGTTGCTAACTAGTGACAATGTTGACAGGGTATTGGTGTGTTAGATTAGAGATAATGTTATAAGCATTGCCTTGACTTTAAATTGTTTCATAATTAGTTTGTTGGGTTTTAATTAGTTTGGTGGGTTCTAATGCCTCAAATGACCCACCAATTGACCAACCTTGGCTTTGCTTGTAGCAATCAACACATTAATTGGCCCATTATTTCATTTGCTCAACTAAAACAAAATCACGAGATCGTTGAGAAAGCACACTCACCCTTCTTAACAATGCATATGCAATTTTTTTATACATGATAATGTTTATCACAATTTCATTTTCTAATTATTTTAGAAAGTAATTTATCACATAATAAATATATGAACAAAGTGATTTCTTTATAGATAATAATGTTTGTCACAATTTTATCATCTTCATATAGGGGTTCTATGTGATTTAGATTGATTTTAAAGGGAAAGCTTTTGTTGGTGTCCTCTTACCTCATATCTCGTCCCTTGTAAGGAAGCCATTTTGTATTGAATTTATTTTTTACGAGAACAAACTCAAATCAATATTCATATCAAATTTGAAAAAGATACCAATGATATAATAATAGATAAGTGTACAAACAAAAGTAATATTTGCGAGAGCAAATTCAAATCAATATTCATATCAAATTTAGAAGATACCAGTGATAGAATAATATATAAGTGTGAAAAAGTTTGAAATGATAAATTATTAGATTAAACCATTTCAAAAAGGCAACCTCAAAAAGTATTATAACAAGAAAAAAATTGAAATATGATGATCAACTACTTGCTACCCCCTATATACAACATTTGCTAGAGTCAACATACATAAATACACCTTATCTACTTTTGCTAGATTTGAGATAAAGGAGGTTTTGTCAACCTCCACTACTTAGATTTTTGTGTTTTATATGATTTTTTTTGTTTAATACGATTCTTAGTTGTACCTCAGAAGATAAGGAGACTAAATAGCAAATTTTAAAGGTTAGGCTCTTTAAATCCTTCTATGGAAGAGTTGGTACATTGGGTGGTAGGATTATTAGGATATGATAAATATTATGATTGCATATAAAGTTGTACTCTTATTTCTTGGTAAAGATAATACCCTCATTTCTTTTCCATCACTTGATAGTTGTTTGTTTAATATGCATTCACACTCTCTTTCACCATCACCTACAAGTATGAAATTTTTGCAATGTTGCACACACATCTATCTTGGCATACAACTCCATTGTCCACTCCGTGCAACCACAATATCTGTGCGGCCTAGATTATCATCCCTCACATCAATGAAATTTGTAATGGATGTCCTTGGGCAAAGCAGATAGTTAAGACTCGACCCCTTCACTTCTTCACAAATGACTTCCTTAAACAGTTGGTACAAACACCAAATATACATGCCAAAGAAATACTCAAAACTCTTTTTTTTCCTAAATTTTCTAGTCCAAGAATTATATGTATTTCTATTTGAACTTTTAATTTTTTTGTGTTATAACATTTTACCACATTGAAGGTGAACTATCATTTTGAAAATTATATTTTTGTAATGATTTATACAGATAAGGTAATGATATTTCAACACATAATTTAGTGGATTAAATAAATTTAAATTTTTTTTAAAAAAATCAAACAAATGATCTATACAGATAAGGTAATGATATTTCAACACATAATTTAGTGGATTAAATAAATTTTAAAATTTTAAAAAAAATCAAACAAATTCTACAATTTCTTCTCAAAACTATCGGCATGCCCATTGAACCTCTAGGTCCAATTGCTAGTTGTTAAATTCTATTGTAAGTATTGAGATTTTAAAATCTTTATGCAAAATTCTACTGGGTGACTGGGTGAGCATGCTGCTAGCATTGAAATTTCTTTAAAAATAAAAATGAAGTCTGGCAGGAAATAAAAAAAGAGGGGCGCCTGTTTGGAGTTATTTCCTCATTAAAAGAGGAATACTTGTGAAGAAGAATATGAAGGGGGGCGGCCCTGTTTGTTGGGTTGTGTCCAACAATGGTAACTGAAATAGTTGCTCGCCTTGTGTAGTTTAAACATTTTTAAATTTAGATTCCCTTATACAAGAACCTGGTGATGGATCATTTAGTAAAGGATAAAAATTTCCTTGCCTGAAGAATGAAAAATTGAGACTGAATAAAATGCAAATTCATTCACGAATATGAACAATTATTGAAGTAATTGAAACTAGAAATTAAATTGCTCGAGATTGGTGAGTAATTGTTTTCCATTTAATTTTCATACAAAATTAAATATTACCGTATGGAATTATTGACATGATGGAAATTATGGTTTTTAATTGATTTCCTTGATATTTAAATCTATAGCTGGTACTATACATTAAAATAGTTTCAAATATCAGGAATACTGATTTCTTTATACCAGAGTCTGGTGATTGTTCATTTTATTAGAAAATTAAAATCTTTTTCCTGAAGAAGAGGTTTGTCAAGGAGTGAATTAGATAAGACATGTCTGAAATTAGTGGGTATTGATCACCATTTGAAATCTTTTATATGAATTTTAATTTTCTTTATGGTTTGAAAATTTGTCCTTTATTGAGTTAAATTACGGGTTAAAGGTACCTTTACTCCGTAGGGATGAATTTAAATGGCTTAAATCTATATTGAACAAAAGAAATTTGTGAGACACAGACATGCATGATAGGTGATGATGTGGTTTAAATTGCTCAATAGCTATGATTTTGGTTGTTGAGTTTATTTTCCATTTATTGTGTTATGGGCAGTACATTTCTATATGTTTGCCAATTAGGCATTGGTTAGAATGCATTCATGTAAGAACACAGGGTTTCGTGCATGTTGGCCACGGTGGGCTAGGCTCTTCGTGATGGGTCGGGCGTCTCATGTGGTAGCACGGGGAGGCCTATGGCTTTGTGGTAGGGTGGAAGTCTTCCCAATGATGCTTTGTCTTCTCGGGATACGAGGAAGAGGTTTTCGACGAGAGATTCCACTTGGATATATTCTTATATTGATACTTTTATATGGTTATTAAACATGATATGGAGTCATGTGTGGAGGACTTGGTCCTCTTGTTGTACTTGATTTAAATGTAAACATTTGATTATGTGTAATTGAAAAGTATTGATAGCTATAAAACATGATTTCATAAGCTAGGCTTCCATGATGTAGGATTGTTGTTGTAGAGTTATTATACTTTCATCAATGGTGAATAAATTGAGTTATTCCTTATCATATATGATTATTATTGAAATCATTGAGGATATTTGAGAAAATTATGTTTTAACTGTTACAAGTATGAAAATTGATTTGTTTGAATATCATAATGTGACGCTTGTGTGAAAGTAATATGTTATGGATATATTTATGAATGTAATTCATTCTTAAAAGGACTTTATCGTAATTAATATATTTATTTATTACAACAATTGTGTATTAATTGGAGTGTCGTTTCATGACCTTGCAAGTCATAATGTTTGAATTATCTATCTATTTGTAATTATTTATTATTTTATCTTCGCATGAGAAAGAGGCGTCCCACTTTAAGGTGGCACTTTTGGCCATGTGTTGGATACTTTGTAAAGTGTGTAAGATTTTGTAAGAGCGTCTAATGCCATCATGATGTGTAAGAGCATCTTATGACATTGCAATAAATGGGAGTTACTTATGACAGTTTCTATGACATGTGTAAGAGCATGATTATTAGGAGTTATAAAGTGGACTAGGAATCTTAACCCACTTATGATGGATGTTATGATGCATCATAGAGAATCTTTTAATAGATATGATGAGCCCAAGATAGGATGTGGGCCATGAGAATTCTTACCATGGTATTTTGGGTCCTTTTTTAGGTGCATGGAAATGCCTTATGGTGGTTTTTTGGGCCTCTGATTCTATATATTTAAGGCTTGAGATGGAGGCATATAAAAGATTCTATTGTAGGGGTATGCTATTGAATTTTCTTTAGAGGTGTCACATCTTGACTTTTGCTTGCATTTATAATTTGGTATAATTGATGAGACTATTGGACATTACCTTATGATTGTTGATTGTTAGATAATTACACGTGTGTGAAGGTAATTTGTCGTTATTTTTTAAAAATGCATAAATTTGAAGTTGTTATATTGATGGATTATTATGTTATGATTATTAGTTATATCTTGCTCGTGCTTCGAATATGGTTTTATGGGATGTGTACTTTATATTTTAGTATCAAAGCTCTAGGCTTAACACTAGGGCCTTTGTCTACTACACTAAGATACAAATTTGGATGCAGGTTGACCCTAACCAACCATAATGGATACTAGAAACACAAACTGCAGTGGCCTGAGCAATAGGTAGAATGAGTGGTTAGACCAAATCCTCAACCTCCTGACCCAACAAGGAGCTAGAATGGACAACTTAGAGCAAGAGGTTAGATGAAATCGAGGGGGTCAAAACTAGGATGAGAATCAAAGGAATGAGGAATGGAACCAAGAGGATGAGGACAATGGAAACAATCAAGGTAGAGTTGCAGAGGAATTGGCTAAGGACCTCAAGAATGTTTCTCCATCCAAATTTGATGGCAAAACCATCGGAGATGGAGTAGAGGCTTGGATCATCGAGATGGAGAAGTATTTTGAACTCCACATAATCTATCCAATGAGACAAAGGCTATGTGGGGTGCATACCAACTCACCGATGAGGCAACTACTTGGTGGGACAATGAAAAAGCTGAGAAGAGGTTGTTGCTAGGAGAGATAACGTGGGAACTCTTTCTCCAACTTTTTAGGAAGAGGTGGTTACCTCAACTCTTCATTGACAAGAAGATGACTGAATTTCAAAATTTGAACCAAGGCGGTATGTCAGTAACTTAATATTGGGAAAAGTTCTCCCATTTGCTTAAGTATGTACCACAATATCAGTTGGATGAGTGATTCAGGATCCAGAAGTTCATCATGGGATTGAGACCTCAGATTGGAGCAGATGCAGACATCCATAACCCTTTGAATATGGATAGGTTTCTGAGAAGGCAATCAAATAGGAACAAAAGCTTCATCAAGTAGCCAATTAAAGCAAGAATCGAGATGCTAAATTTGGGAACATCCATAATCCTTTGAATATGGATAGGTTTCTGAGAAGGCAATTAAATAGGAACAAAAGCTTCATCAAGTAGCCAATTAAAGCAAGAATCGAGATGCTAAATTTGGGAACAAGAAATTCCAAAATAATAATAATCAGGGAAATAACAACCATTGGATCTGGAATATGAAGAGAGGCAACAACTCCCAAGGCAAAAATGAAGGAAATCAAAATGGAAGCAATAAGAGAGGCAAATTCAACAATAGTAATAACATGAGGGATATGCCTGAAAGACCAAGAGCACCCCGCAGTGGATATTATGTATGTGGAGAACACTATGCCAATGCTTGTCCTCAATAGTCATTAGGGAGAAGGAAAAGAAATCAGCAAGGAGCACTATAACATCAGATCCATGCAATTGTAGACAACCGACAGACTGACTTCCAAGCAACATCAATTCAGTGTACAGGTAATCCTTGTGGCTGTCCTGTCTCTATATTAATTGATACTGGAGTAACTGAATGTTTTGTAGACCCAAAAGTAGTTTCCAAATTATCTGTTAGACCAGGACACATGGCTAATTCATGGATGGTTCAGTATGGAAATTAGGCAAAAAAGAGGGTAGATTCTTACCTTTCTTATAGTGATTTAGACCTTCCAAGTTTTCAGACTCAGATCAACCTTTATGTAGCACCCTTAGGGTCATATGATGTGATTTTGGGGATCAATTAGTCGGCTGAACACAAGTCTATTGTGAATTGTGATGATAAGATTGTAAGATGTTTGGATGACCTTGGGAATCATGTTGAGATTCATGGATTTTAGAGACCCCTTGAGCTTAGACAAATTTCAACTATGCAACTAAAGAAGGACTCAAGGAAGGGATGTTCCATTTATGTAGTCCAAGTTAGAGATCTTGACAACATGGAACCAGTACATGATGACTACACTGTCCTTAAGGAGTTCCAAAATGTGTTTCCAGTTGAGTTGACAGAGTTACCACCTAAGAGGGAGTTTGACTTTTCTATCGGCTTGCTACCAGGGACTGATCATTAATCAAAGGCACCTTATAGGATGACCACTAAAGAGTCTTATGAATTGAAGGCACAATTGCAGGAGTTGTTCAACCAAGGGTTCATTAGACCTAGTGTGTCTTCGGGTGGTGCACCAATCATTTTTGTGAAGAATAAGGATGGGACTTTGCGCTTATGCATTGACTATAGGATGTTAAATAAGGCAACTATAAATAATAAGTACCCACTTCCAAGGATTGATGAGCTCTTTGATCAAATGAAAGGAGCTACACTGTTCTCTAAGATAGACCTTATATTCGGCTATCACTAATTAAGGATTAAGGACAAGGACATTTCGAAGAAAGCTTTTAGAACTCGTTATGGCCACTATGAATTCACAATGGTGCCATTTGGGTTAACCAATGCTCCCGTAGCTTTCATGAACCTCATGAACAATGTACTCAGAGATTGCTTGGATGATTTTGTGCTAATATTCTTGGATGACATCTTTATTTATTCCAAATCTATTAAGGAGCATGATAAGCATTTGCGGATAGTTTTACAATGCTTAAGAGAGTGTAAACTCTTTGGTAAGCTATCCAAGTGTACCTTCTATAAAGACAAGGTGCATTATCTAGGTCATGTCATTTCGGTAGAAGGGATTACAGTAGATCCAAAGAAAATTCAGGTAATTGTGGAATGGCCTACACTGCAAAATGTGACTAAAGTCTGAAGCTTCATGGGACTTGCAAGGTACTATTGAAAGTTTGTAGAAGGGTTTTCTAGAATCACAGCACCAATCACTTCACTCCAAAAGAAAGGGAAAATATTTGAGTGGACAAAGAAGTGTGAGCAAGCTTTCCAGATTTTGAAGGAAAAGCTCACTACAACTCCAATTTTGACTATACCTGATCCTAATGGGTATTTCATGGTGATAATTGATGCATCAAGAGGTGTAGGACGAGTGCTAATGTAGAATGGACAAGTGGTTGCTAATGAGTCTAGGAAGTTGAAATAGTATGAGCTGAACTATGCACCACATGACTTAGAGTTAGAAACCATAGTTCATGCACTTCAGATGTGGAGGCATTATCTCCTAGGGAAGCCATTTGAATTGAAGACAGACCACCTAGGAATCAAGCATATTTTTACTCAACCCAATCTTAATGCTCATCAGAGGAGATGGCTAGAGTTTCTTGGTGAATATGATTTTGAGATTGAGTACATCAAGGGAAAAGAAAATAAAGTGGCAGATGCTCTTAGTAGAAGGCATCTAGCAACCGTGATTACTATGAGGTCAAATTTGAGGCAACAAGTAGTTCATAATCTACAAGGAGATGAGCACTACTTTAGAGTGAAGAAAGCTTTAGAGCAAGATCCATCAGACCGTCAATTCGATGGATATGTGTTTGAGTCAAATGGAATTTTGTGATACCAAGGTAGAATGCATATTCCAGACTTAGGGGATTTGAGGAAGTTAATCCTAGAAGAGATCCACAATGCACCTAATTCGGGGCACCCTGGAGTGACCAAGATGGTAGAAGGATTGAGATCATTATATTTTTGGCTAAGACTCAAGAAGGATGTGATTGAATTTGTGGCTCAATGCTTGGAATGCCAGTGAGTTAAGGCTGAGCATTTGCATCCGATAGGGCTTTTGTACCCACATAGTGTACTAGAGTATAAATGAAAAGTGATTAGTATGGACTTCATTCGGGGGCTGCCAATGTCCAATAATAGACATGATGTCATCTTGGTAGTTGTGGATAAGTTGACAAAGGTAGCACATTTCATTCCAAGAAATCTTAAGGATGGTTCTTTGATCTTAGCCAGGAAGTTTGTCCAAGAAATCTTTTGTTTGAATGGAGTACCTAAGACGATCATATCGGATTGAGACACTCACATGACTTCTATATTTGGACAACATTGAATGCAACTTTGGGGACAAGATTGAATTTCAGTTCAGCATATCATCCTCAAATCGATGGTTATACATAAAGAGTAAATTAGGTAGTTGAAGACCTCCTTAGGATGTATTGTATGGATCAAAAGTATAAGTGGGAGGAGTATCTTCAATTGGTGGAGTTTTCTTATAATAATTCCTACCATACATGTTTGGGATGGTACCTTTTGAAGCTCTTTATGGGCGTAAGTGTCGCACACCTTTAGTTGGGATAAGGTGGAAGACAGGATTGTGATTGATCCATATATGCTTAGGGAAATGGATGATCAAATGAGATTAATCAAGGAGAAATTGAAACAAGCAGAAGATCAACAGAAGATCTATGCAGACAAGAATAGGACGTTTAGACAATTTTTAGTAGGGGACAAAGTCTTTTTGAAGGTCAAATCTCATAATAGTTTCATTTCATTTGGCAAATCGTCCAAACTTGCTCCTAGATTTGTAGGACCATTTGATGTGTTGGAAGTGATTAACCCAATTGCTTACAGACTTGCTCTATCGCCTGCTCTTGCCCAAATCCATAATGTATTTCATGTGTCTTTGCTTAAAAGCCATATCATTATGATCCTCACACATACTTGATTGGCATGCTTTATAGGTACATGATCCAAGAGTGGTGCCAATGGAGCCCACTCTAATTATTGATAGACGCAACGTTAAGTTGCATAACAGAGAATTTGTTCAGTATAAGGTCCAATGGGACCAATATTCTATGGATAGTGTCACATGGGAGGATGTAGAGGAGATAGACCATTCTTTTTCTCATTTGAAGACTTAGTTGAGATACTTTTATTTGTTTAGTGTGGTACTTTATTGCTACAGTGTGATGCTTTGTTTGCTTAGAGTGATACTTTTGATAGTATTAGTGAGTTACTTTTATTATTTCAGTGTATGTAATAAGATATTGGGACAATGTCTCTTCCTAGCAGGGAAGGATGTCACATCTCGACTTTTGCTTGCATTTATAATTCGGTATAATTGATGAGACTATTGGACATTACCTTATGATTGTTGATTATTGGATAATTACATGTGTGTGAATGTAATTTGTTATTATTTTTTAAACATGCATAAATTTGAAAGTTGTTATATTAATGCATTATTATGTTATGATTATGACTTATATCTTGCTTGTGCTTCGACTATAGTTTTATGGGATGTGTACTTTACAAGAGGAGTAGGGTGTTTATCTCCACATTAAGGCTTTGAGCCTGATATTGTTGTGATTGTTGTTGTAAATACATTGGTTCGATGTTTTGGAGGGTGGGTTTTTCTTGAAAGGCTTTTCCCAGGGTACATTTGTGTCACTCTTCTTTTGTGTTGTTTTTCTTTCATTTTTATTATTTCTAAGTGTTGATTTATATGCTAAGAAAATGCTTAAGATTTGATATCTATAAATCTTTCCTTATAGGGTTAATTTAGAATATGTCTATGTCCTATTTTTACTTTATGGGTATAGGCTCATGCGCACTTGTATCAATATTACTTTAGATCGTAAATCTTATGATATGGGCATTGCATGTGTGGCATTTTTCCTTTCACCACCTTGTTCACCACACAACATCTATACTTGACCATGAGATGAAACTCCTAAAGGAATCCCATCCATTTGTAATGTCAAGACTATTACAACTTCATTTGTGCTTGTAAGTATTATAAGGGTTCATGGTTTGTGTGACCTATAGTCTCTTTTCCCATAAGATAATGTTTCCACTTCTTTGTTCTAGAAAGATGAGCATATAGTTATTTACCATAGGTGTTATAGTTTCACTAGGCCTAATTTTTTTATAGAATGATAATAAACAAGCTCGACTTCCTACAACAACACCACACCCGTAGTATAATCATTAACATCCATCTCTACCTCAAAAGTCGTATGTAAATTGGGTAAAGAAAGTGATGATGCCATACTTGTCTTTTTCTTTAACTCCTCAAATGCACCCTACTATCTATTACCATAGTGTAACTTTCTCCCCTTGCCTATGACTTCATGCAATGCTTCGTGCAATGAGCAAGAGTAGATGAGAAGTCTTTTATGAATTCACGAAGGTATTGGGTTGCACAGGTTCCAAAATTTGTTATCTCACTCATGGTAGTGGGCTTTGGCCAATTGATGATTAACTCAACCTTGGATTGGTTTATCCTTGTCTCTCCATCAACCACCACATTCTTGAAGTATACTAAAGAACTTTTAGCTTACTTACACTTCTTAGTATTTAGCAATAATCTATTCTCCTTAAAATCTCAAACACCTTTTCAAGATGAGACATGCTATTTATAGAACCTACTAAACACCAAAATTTCATCTAAATAAATAATAACACAAGAATCAATTAATGATCTCAATACCTCATTTATGAGGCACATGAAGATGGTTAGTGCATTGCACAATATGAATGGAAGTACCAACCACTATGATGCAAAGGTTCTAAGGGGATGGAAGACACTTCAATAGGTTTGTCAAATCACTCAACAAGAAGGGGGAATTCACTGTTTCACAAAGATAATGTTTCAAGGTTTTCAAGGCCTATGCCTAGGGGCTCAATATGAGATATGGCACCAAATGCATGAACTTCTCAAGGGCAATCATTTCAGAGGGTTCAGAACAACCAACATAACCTTCCCAAACCATTGGTTAGGGTCTTGCAAGTATAGGGCTAGTACTTGCTTCACAAGCCCATCACACTCCTTGTAGCCCTATTTTAGGGGACAGTGGCAATAACTCTTCCCAAAGACCTTTCTCTAACAAACCCTGACCATTCATAGGTGTACTGACATAAGGCTCACAACATATCACAGAATGGCTAGTGAGTCCTTTTGGACAAATGCTTCAAAATAGGATTGGTATTACTGATAAAGCCCCAATTAGGCATGTTTTACAAAGAGACCGCCCTTCAATGACTTCACAAAATAGGTAGGATCACTTGAACATGTTAGTTATGTGGAAAAACAAAGGATTTGATTGGTCTTTGGCTCCAATAGTTGATTGTACTGGTTTTGACTAGTTGGGTTTCTTCTATTGGCTTGACACATGGTTTTGTCAAGCCAAAACCATCAAAACTCGGCCCAAAACTCGACCTTCCATCCTGCAATCATTACAAACATCAATTAGACAAAAACACAGACCCATTCCACTGATCATTTGGTGATGAAGAGCAGTAGAATGGTCATTTATCCATCGTTTTGCTCAGAACCGTAAATCAGGGTTTATCCGACCAATTTGTAGAAGAACAACAATAACTTCACTCTAGATCAATGTCAAGGGCTCAAATAAAGTTCAAAACAATCTTAACACTACCCTCTACCAATCCAATACCACATGGGCTTATGACAGTCTTGTACCAAGACAGAGTATGACCTGTAACAGCAAAAAGACACCAGAAATTATAGGAAAATAATAGAGTTTTGTATTTCTTCTTGGAAATCTTCAACTTCATGCCCTGCACGATGTGTGAGAGGCATTTTATACATGTCCACATCATTCTCAAGTAGTTTGGGGTGAATTGGTAACTGAAAACCAACTCTGCAACCTCCAAACTGTTCACTATCACCTTCTAACTAATGTGTTTTGTTTACAATGAGGACAATTCGTCTACAAGACTGCTTCAAACTCCACTAAAACAATGGCATCATGCCATGAATGACTCCAAACATGAATTCCACTCCATTTTCACACCTATGGAGGGTTTGACCATAGTTGACCAACTAGGTCCTAATTGCCTACATGTAAATAATTCCCACCAAGGCCTTACAAGATGATTGCAAATGACTTCAACATGCTTCAAGGTGGTCACAAGACCTTACTACAATTCAACAAGATGGTCTTCAAGGCCTTATTGCTAATCAAACCAAAAACATAGCAAGAAACTCAAGATAGGCCTCTTGGACCTATGGTTGCCCCTGCACCATGCTCCCGAGGAGAGAAGAATCTCAAGTCCCCTTTGAGATGAGTTCTTCAAGAGAAACCCCATGCTGTTTGATGTCATTCTCAGACATCTAGGTGGCATCTTCTATAGGGAGATCTTGCCATTTTATAAGGTATTCTTTATATATCTTCATCCTAGTCTTCTTCACCTCCTTTGTGTTTAGGATACATTTAAGCTTCATGGGTTGGCTAGGTGGCAACTCCTTCACCCAATCATCATCCTCATCTGCTGCTACACCTACATTAGAATCAACATTCACAGGGCCTTTGTATGGATACAAATCAGAAACATTAAAGATTGGAGAGATTGCTACCCCAGGAGGCAACTCAATTTCATAGGCATTCTGCCCAAATTTATGGACCACCCTGCAAGGTCCTATCTTCTTCATCATGAGTTTGGTGTACTTGCCTTTAGGAAGCCTTTCTTTCTTCAGATGTGCCAACACCAAGTCACCAACCTTGAATTGAAGGTCTCTCTTCTTTAAATCTGCTCTCTCCTTGTACTTGTCTACATTCTTTTGAAGAGTTTCTTTCACTTGCTGATGTATGTCTCTGATTGCAACAGCAAAATATTCCCCTTGAGCACTTCTCCTATCCATTCCTTGTAGATCTCTCAACTCATATACACCCCTAGGATGCATCCCATAAACCACTTCAAAAGGGCTCTTCCCAATACTCCTATTCATGGAGTCATTATATGCAAACTTTGCCTGGGGTAAAATCAAATCCCAAGCCTGTCCATGCTCCTTTGTTAGACACCTTAAAAGGTTTCCCAATGACCTATTTACTACTTCAGTTTGCCCATCCATTTGGGGATGGTAGGCAGAGTTGTATGACACCTTTGTGCCTAGTTTCTTCCACAAGGTCCTCCAAAAATGACCTATGAACTTGGCATCCCTATCAAAGACAATATTCAAAAGCAAACCATGTATTCTTACTATCTCCTTAAAGAATAAACCTACAATATGAGATGCATCATTGGTTGTTTTGCAAGAAAGAAAGTGTGCCATCTTACTAAATCGGTCAACAACCACAAAGACACTATCAAAACCCCTTTGTGTTCTAGGCAGCCCCATTACAAAATCCATACTTACACTCTCCCAAGGCCTATTGGGAATAGGAAGTGGCTGATAAAGTCCTGCATTGGATGAAGTTCCTTTGGCTCTTTGACATATGGTGCAACCCTCAACATATTTTCTAACATCCACTTGCATTCTTGGCCAATAGTAGAACATCCTAACCTAATCCAAAGTCTTATCAAGTCCAAAATGACCTCTAAGACTCCCACTATGCTTCTCCTTTATAATATTCTCCCTCTTTGAAAATCTAGGCACACATAATTGACTCCTTTTGAAAAGAAAACCATTTTGAAGTACAAAATCAAAGTATTCACTGTGGAATGTATTCAAAAACTGATTGCAAACCTCATAGATTTCCTTGAAATCAACATCATCATGGTACATGTCTTTGAGTGCATCTATCCCCATGCTTTGAAATTGCATTTTCTACACCACAAGTGCCCTTCTACTAAGTGCATCTGCCACCTTATTGGCTTGGCCTTTCTTATGCTTGATGGTGAAGGTATAGGCTTGTAGATACCCCGCCCATTTCATGTGTCTATGATTTAGTTTGTCTTGCCCATTCAAGAAACTTAGAGCATGATTGTCAGTAAAAACAACAAATTCTTTGGGCAATAAGTAGTGCCTCCATTTCTTAAGTGCTTGAACCATAGCATATAATTCTAGATCATACGATGAATGCTTTCTCTTTGCTTCATTAAGCCTTTCACTAAAAAATGCAATTGGTCTGCCCTCTTGGCTTAAAACAACCCCTATTGCTTGGTTACTAGCATCACACTCAATGGTAAAAACTTTGTCAAAATCAGGGAGCACAAGTATAGGTTATTGGGCTACTCTTTTCTTCAAATATTCAAACCCTTTATCAGCTTCATTAGTCCAAGAAAACTTACCCTTATTACCTCCTTTGATGGTGTCAAGAATTGGTGCACATATGCAGTTGAAGTTCTTTATGAATTTCCTATAAAAGCTTACAAGTCGATGGAAACTCCTCACATCTCCCATTGATTTTGGAGTTGGCCAACTGAGAATAGCATCTACCTTTGAAGGATCCATCTTCAAACTCCCTTTGGAAATGACAAAGCCAAGGTACACGAACTCTTCTTTCATGAAGTCACACTTATCCAAGTTTATCATCAATTTCTCGTCATTTACCCTCTTTAGTACCATGTCAAGGTGCTTCAAATGTTCTTCTTTGGACCTGCTAAAAATAAAAATGTCATCTAGATAAACCACAACAAACTTTTCCAATGAAGGGTTTCAATACCTCATTCATAAGGTGCATAAAGGTACTAGGTGCATTGGATAGCCCAAAGGGCATCAACAACCATTCATAGAGACCCTCATTTGTCTTAAAAGTTGTCTTCCATTCATCCCCCTCTCTAATCCTTATCTGATAGTAACCACTTTTCAAATCAATCTTTGAGAAGTAACATTGTGCTCCCAAACAGTCCATGAGATCTTCTATTCTGGGCATAGGAAATCTAACCAAATTGTTATCTTGTTGATGGCTCTAGAATTAGTACAAAGCCTCCATTTCCCATCCTTCTTGGGTGCTAGGACAGTAGGTACAACACATGGGCTCAAGCTCTTCCTCACTAGGCCTTTATCTATCAATTATTGCACTTGTCTTGCAATCTCTTCATTTTGGGCTGGTGTCATCTTGTAGGCAATGTAGCCCCTGGTATCAGGTCAATATGATGACTGATATCTCTGATAGGAAGCAAAGAATTAGGCACATCATCCACTACAATGTCTCTATACTTCTCCAACAAGCTTTGGACTTCACTAGGGATCGATTCTCTCTTGTTTGCAGACAAAACAAACCTACACTTTGGCTTGACAATCAAGGCAAATCCTAGACCCCCTTCTTCTTTCAAGGTCTACAAAAATTCTTTTCCCCTACTACCATGACACTAGAACCCACTTGTTTATCTAGGACTTCATCTAGTAAAGGATTCAAGGTAAAAGACTCACCATTCTTTGTGATAGTATAGGTATTCTTTTGCCCATCATGTTGTGCATTAAGATCATACTGCCATGGACGTCCTAGAAGTAGACGGCAAGCATCCATGGGGATCACATCACATAGGACTCTATCCCTATACCCCCCCAATTTGAAAATCTACCCAAGATTGCTCATTTACAAGTACTTGCTGACCCTTATTTAACCAAGACACCTTATAAGGGATAGAATGAGGGATTCTCTTCAATCCTAACTTCTCAGCCATTTCTAATGATACCAAATTATGTGTAGATCCTGAATCAACTATGAATTTACATACCTTTCCACCAGATCTGCAAGAAGTTCTAAAAAGTGACTTCCTTTGTGGTGGCTCCTTGGTACTTGGCACCTTCAAGAGAGTTCTCCTCATCATTAGGCTCTCTCCATACTCTGGATCTGCATGCTTAGGTGGTGAGTTGACACTTTGACAATCCTCTTCTTGCACTGGCAGACTTCTCCTTTCTCCTCCATGAGAACTAGAGCCTTATTTCTCAGGGCATTTGAAGGCTGGGTGTCCTACTTGATTGCAATTATAACATCTACCTGTGAAGGTGTTAGAGCCTCTTCCTGGGCCACCAAATCTTCCTCTCCCATTTGGCCTTCTTCCTCTAAAACTTCCTCTACCACGTGAATCTCCACTTTGTTCGTTGGGATTAGACACCCCTTGTTGCCTTTGGGACTGATTCCTGCCGCCAAAATTGCCTCTTCCTCTGAAATTTCTGCCTCTTCCTCTACTCTGCTGATCACTTTTCCTCCTCAGCTTCTCTTCTGCCCTCAATGCTACTTGAATGCACTCATCCACGATATTAGGGATTAGGAGACTGATTTCATCTTGAATATTGAACCTTAATCCATTAAGGTATCTGGCCACCCTCTCCTTTTCATTCTCCACATGTCTAGATCCCATGTTGAGTTTATGAAACTCCTTTGTATATGCAACCACATCCAAGTCCCTCTGCTTCAAGTTTTGCATCTTCTTGAACACTTGGACCTCATAATCTACAGGTAGGAACTGATTCTTCAATTTATTTGCCATTCTTTCCCATGAATCGATCATGGACTTTCCCATCTTCACTCTTTCTCCTTGAGTGTAGTTCCACCATGTTAAGGTGGATCCCTTCAATTTTATTTTTGCCAACTTCACCTTCCTATCCTCTGGTACTTCCTTGTATTCAAAGTAATTGTTTAGAGCATCAATCCACTCTATTACCTCCTCAACATCCATCTTTCCTCCATACATTGGCAGGTCCATCTTCACATCAGAGGCCTCTCCTTTCATTGATTTCAAGGCATTGAGAAATCTCTTTTCCTCAGGGGGCAATTCTCCCTCTGGCTCTTGAGGTTCTCCCTTTTCAGCTTCTTCTTCTTCTTCAAAATCACTATCTCCTTCTTCTTCTCTCTCTCCTTTTCTCTCTAGCCTCCAAGGCCTCAATTTCATCTTCTAGGGCCTTCATTATCCTGGCCATTACTGATCCACCTTTTGGATGCATTGTCTTTCACACTTCAACTCACAACTTTCCCAATCAGACCCTGCTTTGATACCACTATGATGCAGAGGTTCTAAGGGGATGGAAGACACTTCAATAGGTTTGTCAAACCACTTAACAAGAAGGGGGAATTCACTGTTTCACAAAGATAATGTTTTAAGGTTTTCAAGGCCTATGCCTAGGGGCTCAATATGAGATATGGCACCAAATGCATGATCTTCTCAAGGATAGTCATTTTAGAGGGTTCATGACAACCAACATAACCTTCCCAAAGCATTGGTTAGGGTCTTGCAAGTATAGGGCTAGTACTTGCTTCACAAGCCCATCACACTCCTTGTAGCCCTGTTTTAGGGGACAGTGGCAATAACTCTGCCCAGAGACCTTTCTCTGACAAACCCTGACCATTCATAGGTGTACTGACATAAGGCTCACAACATATCATAGAATGGCTAGTGGGTCCTTTTGGACAAATGCTTCAAAACATGACCAGTATTACTGACAGAGCCCCAATTAGGCTTGTTTTACAAAGAGACTGCCCTTCAATGACTTCACATAATAGGTAGGATCACTTGAATATGTTAGTTATGTGGAAAAACAAAGGATTTGATTAGTCTTTGGCTCCAATAGTCGACTGTACTGGTTTTGACTAGTCGAGTTTCTTCTATTGGCTTGACACATGGTTTTGTCAAGCCAAAACCATCAAAACTCAGCCCAAAACTTGACCTTCCATCCTACAATCATTACAAACATCAATTAGACAAAAAAACAGACCCATTCCATTGATCATTTGGTGATGAAGAGCAGTGGAATGGTCATTTATCCAACGTTTTGCTCAGAACCCTAAATTAGGGTTTATCCGACCAGTTTGTAGAAGAACAACAATAACTTCACTCTAGATCAATGTCAAAGGCTCAAATCAAGTTCAAAACAATCTTAACACTACCCTTTACCAATCCAATACCACATGGGCTTATGACAGTCCTGTACCAAGACAGAATACAACCTGTAACAACAAAAAGACACCAAAAATTGCAGGAAAAGAATAGAGTTTTGTATTTCTTCTTGAAAATCTTCAACTTCATGCCCTGCACGATGTGTGAGAGGCATTTTATACATGTCCAAATCATTCTCAAGTAGTTTGGGGCGACTTGGTAACTGAAAACCAACTCTGCAACCTCCAAACTGTTCACTATCACCTTCTAACTAATGTGTTTTGTTTACAATGAGGACAATTTGTCTACAAGATTGCTTTAAACTCCACTAAAACAATGGCATCATGCCATGAATAACTTCAGACATGAATTCCACTCCATTTTCACACCTATGGAGGGTTTGACCATAGTTGACCAACTAGGTCCTAATTGCCTACATGTAAACAATTGGCACTAAGGCCTTACAAGATGACTGCAAATGACTTCAACATGCTTCAAGGTGGTCACAAGACCTTACTACAATTCAACAAGATGGTTTTCAAGACCTTATTGCAAATCAAACCAAAACATAGCAAGAAACTCAAGATAGGCCTCTTGGACCTATGGGTGCCCCTGCACCACGCTCAAAGAGGCTCTGGTACATTTTGAACATTGTCTTCCCCATATCCTCTTCCTTGACCCTCACTCAATGGTATATAGGTTTAATGCCTAGCTTTGTAGAATATTCAACACATTGTAAATGATCTAATAGATCATCAATTTGGGACAATGGATAACGATTCTTTGCAGTTATCTTATTTAGTCCCCAATAATCTATGCACATTCATCATGTTCCATCCTTCTTTAAAACTATGAAAATAGGAGATCTAAATGGAGAAGTACTTGGTCTAATTATCCCTTGCCCCAATAAATTCTTGAGCTACTCTTTGACTTCCTTTGGACAAAAGGGCATTCAGGCAATAACTGGATCTCATGTTCTATATCTCTCTTTGGGGGTAGCCCCTTGGTCTCTACGAATACTTCAAAAAACTTATACACTAAGTCATCCATAGCTTGCTGCTCTTTGAATTCCTTTGGACAAAGGACACTCAAGAAACAATTGGATCTCATGTTCTATAGCTCTCTTTGGGGGTAGCCCCTTGGGCTATATGAATAATTTAAAAAACTTATACATCAAGTCACCCACACCTTGCTACTCTTGATGAGTATATCTACCATGTATCCCATTTAAGTCGATCCTTTTTTGTTCTCCTTTGCCTCCCAATATTAGAAAAGAAAAACTTGACACTAGTATTAATCAATTGCTTTGCTTTCAATACATTTATCATGGTGATTTGTGTTTTCTTCTCAGTTGCACACAAAGTGTATAGTTTTCCATCTAAAATCAACCTATATTAATTAGGCCCTTTCCAATATGCAGCATCCCAAAGGTATAAGTATGGACTACTGAAAATCACTTCACACACATCCAACTTTACTACATCCACCAACACTTTATCCTTGTAATCAACACCTATCAAAAATTTAACTTCACATTTTTTCCTCACCTTGATTTCTACACATATTTTAGCCAACCTATCTCATAAGGTTGTGGGTGATCTATTACTTGCAATCCTGATTAATTTAACAAATTTTGAGATATTAAATTATCATGCAAACATGTACAAAAAAGAGAGTCTACCTTTTTGTTCTTTGATGTGGATTTTGATATGAAAGAGCTTCATCATCTCTTCTTCCCCTTTTACCTTGGAGCTCTCACCTACCAAACATGTCTATTTACACAACACGAGAGATTATCTCATCTCAATTAGAATTGCCTCAATTCTCTTTCCCTTTGCTCGTCATAATAGTGTTGGCATCCTTCTTTCTATTCCTCTAAGACAACTTTAAATCAAGACGTAGCTTCCAACATTTTCCCTCTACATGCCCTTATTTTGTAGAATGGGTACATTGTGTTTTGTCTTTAATCTTACCTTTGTCCTTTTTTATTGTCATATTAGCACTCTTCTTTGTCTTTCCCTTGTCCTTCTCCCAATGCTTCTAACCTCCTCGTTGTTGTCCCTTTTCTCTATTGTTTTATGAAAAAAGATGCCTTTTTCTTGTCTAGATCCACATAGTGAGTCTGAGCACATGCCTCATCAATAGCTTGAGGCTTTTCCATGAGCACCAATGTCTTTAAGTACCCAAAAAACCCACCTATATGCTTCATTAACACATCCTTTCTATGAACCCTCTTCCCATTAGAAGTGCCCTCTTCTAGAACTCACTGGTACACTCATATACATTATATCCTTGATGTGATCAAAAGTAGTGTCATTGAATAACTCTGGTTTCTTCACAACTCATGGGATAAAACTTCTTTTTCAAAAGCTTCTTGAAGTCTTCCCACTTTGAAATGGGAGCAAATTTTTGAAATTCAAGAGTTAATTCATATCTCTCGTACCACATGCGAGCATGGATAACTTGAGCTTGGAAAATGAAATTTGTTTGTGAGAAGTAAGTTGATGAAAGTTGAAGTACACACATGTATGAGATATCTATTAATCCAACTTCTTAATGCTAATCTCTCTATCATATGAATATCTTTCAGCCTTAGCTTTAGCCTTAAACACACTCTATGTGGATCCTTATTTTGGATTAGTTTTCACTAGTTATTCTTCTTCCTCGTGCTCAATAATTCCCATTTTTCAACCAAGGCTTGCATAAAGGTTTCGATCTAGTTTATTTTTCCACTAAATAAAAGATCCTTTCCTCATCTTCAAGTCTTCTAAACCAAAATTCTCCTTCCTCCTCTCCTTCTCTAGCCATTTCTCTTATAATCCTAATGCATCACCCTGTTCTAATCTTAGGTACACAAGGAAATAAGTTCTCACTACCCCTTCACCTCGTAGATGGAATAAATTGTCCAAACTCTGATCAACATCTAGAATTGTAGGCTTTGATACCACTTGATCCATAAATCTTTGGATTGATAATCCTAATGATGCATCACTAATGTATTACTAGTTGTTAGCCTTATCTACACTCTCATCAAGCTACCTTACATGCTTCTATCTTACTGTAGCAATATTAGTGTGTACCAAATATCAAAGGAACATTTATAATAAATAGTAAAATAGGTCAAATAAACAAGACACAATCACATAAAATGAAAACTCCTCTAGAGAAAATCTGAATGGGTAGAAAAACTCTAGGAAGAGTATGCTTGTGGCATCTCACTCATTATCCAATGCTATTACATGCATATTCTACCATTACAATGGCCTTATGAGTCTTTGTAATCATGATACAACTTTGTCTATCTCCACTACATCCTTGCAACTCCACAAGAACTCTACACACTATTTGTCTCCTCTAATACAACATTAAGAATGTTCTCCTAGCCAATTTGTTGCAAGTATGTGCAGTCAGTGTTGTCATTGATGTCAACAAGCTTGTGTTGTCATTGGTGTCAACTGTATGAGTAAGAGAATATTGCAAGAGTGTGAGCAAGTTGGTGTTGAGTGGATGACTATCTCTAATGATGAGGAAGTTCTAAAGATGGTGATAATATGTTTCCGGTGCTTGGTTTCTATGTGCTTTTGAGAAAAATTGAATAAAATAAGAAAACAGTGTGTGGCAGTGGTATTTTGTGTTGCTATGTAGTGTTCTAGTTTTGCTCTGCATTTCTTTCTTATTGAAGATCTGTTTATGTGGTTTGGATATGTTGTTTAGAGGTGTTTATAGATGCTACATTTAGGATTTGGCATGCTAGATTGTTGTGTAGAGGAAAGTGTGTTCACCAGTGTGTGAATTGTGATTTGCAGAGGTGTTTGGGAGAAATGTCTTTGCTCCGCATTTCTCCACAAAGGGGTTTTAGGTTTTGCGGTTATGGAATTGTGCTTATAAGGATAATATCTATCTTTATCTAAGTTGTTCATGGTTTGATGCTCCAAAAAAGGACTTATTGAGTTGCAGTGTATGACAAAGACATTTGAGTTTGCTGGGTAAATAGGATAAGGTTGTGTGGTAGGTGAAAGTTGTTGTGGAGGAATTTGTTGGTCTTCAATATGTTTGTGGGATATTGTAGATTGCACTTAAGCATAGGATGTGGTCCGCAAGTCATTTTTGGGATTGAGGAAGCGTGTACATAATTGTTTATGGTGTTTACACCGGTTCGACCAACCTTGGGTGTTTACACTAATTGCAGAGTTGCTTCAATGATTGTGGAAGCATGGTGTAGCATGTATGAATGGATTTAGGTCAGAGATAAGGTGTGTTGAGGTCCGCATTCATTCCTTTGCACCACGGTAATGTTCTGGGTCTGACCTAATTTGAATTTGCAAAATTAAGGTGCTTTACCGACATTGGAAAATGTTCTTAAGGTTGAAGACGATATAAATAAGTGTCAAGGGATCGTGAAAGGGTGTGCCCATGATGGAAGTGATGTGAATGATATTGTGGTAGAATGTGTGGTGCAGTACAATCTTTCATTTGTTAGACTACTACGCAGTGAGAAGAAGGTGTCTACAATTCATCAGTGAGAACTCTGGAGGTGATGATGGCATTGTGGTGGACTTTTCTGTTGCATTGAGATAGTTTTCTCCTTGTAACAATCTTCTCTATCTTCTTTTCTATTCTAGCAGTGAGCCTTTCTATTAGGCAGTGAGCCTTTCTTTTGGGCAGTGAGCCTTCCAGCAGTGAGCCTATTATTTTCAGTGTTGTTACTGTTGGAACAATGCAAATAATTAAGAGGGGGGGTGAATCAGTTATTTTATAACTTTTATCTTTCTTGCTTTCTTTTCTTATCTTGACATTTGGTGCTCTATCAAAACATGGAAGCAAAGACAATCATAAGAACTGAAAAATGAAATCAACACATAACACAAGGATTTTTACATGGAAACCTTGTAAGGGAAAAAGCCACGGGGTGACTAACCCAAGATTGTATTCTCTGTTAAAAGAATAAGGAGTACAAGTTTGGCATTTGCCAATTAGGGCTCACTGCTCGAGCACACTGCTCATAAGAGGCACATTGCCTACAAGAGACTCACTATCTACAAAACTTACAGAAGATAATCAAGTGTTTGAATTGATGAGAAGCATCTACAAATGCAGGAGTTCAGTTCCAGTTAGGCACAATACACTGATCTGATGCACTTCATTCTTCCTCTGTTCAATGTTGTTAATTCAGTCACAACCAAACTTGAATTGCTGTTCTCACACTTATCCCTACTTTTCTTTGCACCTTCTTTCTTCACATGCTCATACCCCACACACTACATGTTGGAATCCGTCTGGTATATATATCTACATCAAGGATTTTCATCAACTTTCTAGTTAGTAACAAGAACACTCAAGATATTTGCAAGTTATTGATCTGTCAGCTGAATCCATGCTTGATTTGTGGTGCGTATCAAAAACACAGGCATAGAAGTCATTAATCATGTCGGCCAACAATGTATAATCCCACAAATTGCTTGATCAACACCTTTTACTCATCCGGATTGAAGTCTGATACTTTGTTGGTCAATTCTTCCTCTATCTGCTCTGCTTGATTGGAACCCAACACTCAGATGCTCATATCTTTTTCTTGCTTTATCACTAGAGGCTAAATCTTTGGAATATAGTAGTCATGATACCCCTCTTGACTTGTCCAAGTCTGCAACTTACTGAGTTACACCATCTGAGAGATTCAGACCTAATTGTCAGACCTTGTTACATACTCTGTTCTTGTTCACCGGACCAAAACATTCTTCAATCTGACTTCCGGTGTAGGCATATTATGTACTACGGATGTGTGGGATAGAGTTTATTGCCATCAATGACAACACTTATGAAGCCACACAGTGTCTCTTACCAACAGTTACTACTTTATATTGTGAGCTAATCCTCACTGTGGTTTTTTCCTTCTTGGGTTTTCCATGTAAATCTGGTGTTCTCTTGTGTTTTATGTTGGTTTGATTCAATTTTTGTTATTTGCTTTCATGCGTAATCATCATAACAGTTTAAGGGATTAATTGAATTGATGTGGATCTAAATGTATTTGAGGGTTTTGGAATTATAAGTTACAACTGATTCACCCCCCCTCTCAGTTGCCTTGTGCATTCAACACAATTGAACCTTCAAATTAGTGTTCAACTATATTTTTATCCTTCTCTACGTTACATTAATGAGAGATGGATTGATTACCCTAGATTGCAGTACCATCCAACTCTCCACATGGGAACCCAAACGAATTATTGACCATCCCTAATAGCCTCCAAAAAACATGTGAGGTGTTTATTGCTCGCCCAATCAAAATGAGTCACCATGACTCCATGGAATGCAAATAGTTGAGGTTGTGGAAGAATACCAACCCACTTAAACAAAGTTTGTGACCCTAACATTGCTTGATGTGTGTACATAATAAGCACGATCTTTCTAAAGTTAATTGACAACCAAAACAAGGAACAACATCGTCCATTTCATGGTCTTTTGCCCTAAAATAACTTGCACTAATATTGACCACCAAAACTAATTTGAAAATGAATGAAGAATTGGGTGCTTGACACCACAAATCTACCAACAATATTCTAGATCACCATTGAGGACCTGTAATGCATTCCCCATTCATACATTTGTTGCATTTCATTCTAACATGCACCATACTATTGAAAGTAGTGATAATCATCCTAATGATGATCCCGAGAGAATAATAATGCCCCTATAACTTACACAATAATGATAAACATTCCTCAAATGACCTCATGTCTTATGGGGTGCAAGCTTGTAGCTACTTGAATGATGCCTATAATAACCTACATAATACCTGGAGCAACTTGCATAATGCCTGTAACAAGCTACATGATGCCTATAACAAGCTACATGATGCATGTAGTAGTATATACATGTTTGTAGCATTGTTAGAGATGGTTTGTGAGTCATCCTAAAGTGTGTACTTAACTTTGAGACATTTCTAATTCGAAATACAATCATTTTTGGATCATTGACTATTGCTTTTCCCATTTTAGGCCACATTAGGTCAACAAATCATCATTATTTGTGATTGTTCACTTAATCTTGGTGTCGTGGTAGTTGATGTTCATCTTCTAAGCATTATGGTTCGGGTCTTTCTCCTTCATGGATGGGACTAACATCTATTTAGGGATGCTTGTAAACTATTTCATGGGTTGGCACCCTTGTTTACCTTCATTGGAAGAGGAATTATGTAGTTCCAACCATTATTAGAGTAAAGCTTGAAGTAGAGCAACTTGTGGATGGATGGGTTAAAACTTCTTACTTGTTGAAGCATGGTAATAGTTAGAGTTGGATTGACATTCATTGATGTTGATTGTACTTGATTGGTTATAGCAAATTTTATAGAGTATCTACTCATCCAACGAGGGCTTTTCTATTTTTGGGTTTCTCTAGACCAAATCTTGGTGTTATAGTCATTGTTACATGTGTTGTCTTTGTTTTCATGTTTTTCATTGCTTTAGCAATGCAATTGCTTGCATTCTTTGTTATTATCATAAGGATTAAATGATTTTGTTTAATTGTTTGCACTCATTTGAAGGTTGTTTGAGTAGGTAGAATTAGAAATCCATAATCGGTGAACTCTTTTAAAATATCTAGGGCACTTTATGGATCATCTCCAACCCTTGATCTTACCATGCTTATCATTCAACATACTTAGATGCTTGTTACATGTATTCTTTACAATTATTACTTTACATCATTACATTTACTTCTCATGTATTGTTTTTCACCCTCTTATAATTCTTTGCATCTTGCAGATGCAATCGATTATAGGGGGCATATCATATCACTAACACTCTCATGTTGAGTTTTTATTGACAATTATAGGCACATACAAATACTTATCTTCAATATGTAGTAGGCCTTGCGCTTCATGCACCCTATCACTCATTGATCACTAAACAAGGTGGATCATTACCACTTTCCAATATAGGCATAATTTCTCCTATTGCCTTTCTCCTTTTATGATTGTTGACAATTACATTTAGATTGCAACTGCATCGTTGAAGCTATTCATGGAAATTATTTCCTTTGTGTTGCAGGTTCCCATGGAGAGTACATGATGACACCCTATAGGGTCCATTATTTTATACAAATCCCATGGTGTAATATTTTGATGTTTGATTATTTACTTTGCATGCATATTTGTTAGTGCTACATACTTTTAGATGCACGATCATGCTAAGATTCACATACACCTCAAAGTGGGGGTAAAATGCATTGCTAAAATTTACATACCTATGCCAATTCTCATTTAGTTTTATGTCCGTTTTGAGGAGGATGCCTTGATACATTGACATATTGACAAATGACATTATTTTGTGCAAAGTCAGTCCCTTGCTCTATGCCATATACTCATCCATTACACATACTCATATGCATTTATCCTCTACCTCGCTCCTGTGATCATGCATCCTTATACATTAACTTATCCATGTCTTTATGACACCCATATATGCATGCACTTCCACCTACACATTCCCCACCTTGATCCATCCACTCTTTAGTCTCTACTCAAGTTCATGATCACAAGGTCAACCTTGGAACCTTGGACTTGAATTTCAAATCCAAAATTTATCCAACTCTTGCCAAATGTTTCCCTCCTAGGACTGACTAAGTACAATTTTGCATAATCTATTACTATGTCCTTGTATTTAAATACATTTGAAACACATTCATTTTATTATCTCCTAATCATTCAAGCTTATTGGCATATCATTCACATCTCAAACTTCAATTAGTGCACTAAAAATAATCTAGATTTGCATGAGCATTCAGAGGAGCATATGCATGACTAAAGAGTGGTCTTTTATGGGTTGACCTAGGAGAACATGTCCCCTTGTGACATAATGATGCCCTGCCAAGGCATTTTTAAATACTGCTAGTCTTAGATAGCATAAAAGGTAAAAGTAGAGGTGAATCAGGTGAAATAGATAACATAGTTGTGCATGTTACCAAATCATTTCTCTAGGTGCAAGACATTTCCTTGAGCGTGAATCTGACCTAAATTTGTAGACATAAATAGTAATTTCTAATCCTAAAGCAAGTTGTAGATTGTCATATCCTATTTATAATCCTAAAACATCATAGATTCCATAATCTTTATAAAGATCATTCATTCTTCGATCATAAAACTAAATACTATTATTTATTACACTTATTTTAAATTTACTTCCTACATTTAATTATTACAATATTAAAAATATCACACCTTTAAATATTTATCATTTACAATTATGGTGCGGAGAGGTGTTCTAAAGATAGAAAGTGTCATGTCATGATTGTGTACATCAAAACCAAAACACAACGAACATATATTAAAAAAATTAAAAAATATAAAATTAAACTTTCAAAAAGTAACATATAATTATATACCATTTACTACATTTTTCAAAGTAAAAACAACACAAAAGAATTATCAAAATAATGAATGGTCTTTTTCAAAAGAAAAATTAAATTTACATATAAAAATAAAACAGCTCTTCAAATTAAATAAAATATAAGCAATGCAATAAAATAAAATAATTTTAGAAATAAAAATCAAAGTACATATATATATTTTTGATCCCACCTCATCCCTAAACTACATATAAGGGAATGCTATTCTCCTTTTACAATTATTGTGCCAGAGGTGTTCTAAAGATAGAGAGTGACATGTCATGATTGTGTACATCAAAACCAAATCACAACGAACAATATTAAAAAAAAACTAAAAATATGAAATTAAACCTTTAAAAAGTAACATATAATTATATTTATATACAATTTACTACAAAAGAATTATCAAAATAATAAATAATTTTTTTCAAAAGAAAAATTAAAATCTACATATAATAGTAAAATAACTCTTCAAATTAAATTTTATTTTAAAAATAAAAATCAAGTGTGTGTATATATATATATATATATGGTGGCCTCATCCCTTATATTTGGGACCTCAAGGTTTTGAAATTTGGTGGATGGCATAAGTTCTAGGGCCTAACGAAATTTTGAAAAGACTCTATCATATGAAAGGAGAGATTTTGGACAAATTGTCAAAATTTATATAGGATTATGATGATTTATATATTTGATTTTTATATGATTTACTTATACTAAGCCCTGTCATAGTATTTGAAGGGCACCATTGAACAAATAAATGTCATAAAAAAAAATTGTTTGACAATAAGGTTGACTGTCAAATTTAAGCCTTGGGCATAACCAATCAACAACTTCACTCTCACCAATTGTATCTATCCAATTGAACTACAACCTTTGGTAGTCAAATATATTTTACTTAAAAATTGGTAGGCATAAACAAGGAAAAAAAAAAAATAAAAAAAAAAAAAATAAAAAAATCGAGGTAATAATCCTAGGCGGGCCCTGTTACGTATTGGATTTGGGAAAAGGGCTGAATCCCCATATTTACAGTTCGAACGGTTTGTACAAGCCCTCTTTTGAGTGAAAGATGAGGTAAGAATGTGGATTCAAAGCCTTTCAAGGGTTTCATTTCAAACCCTGGCAAAGGCAAATTATTTCACTTCTTCATTGTTATTTGAATGTCCGTTCCAGTGGAGCAGATTATTCAGCAGCTCTGAGTCGGCGGCACGTCTAGTGATGGCGAATGTGACGAGAGGCAACTTCAAGAGCGCTCTGGAGGGCCTTCGCGGCCTTGTCAGAGATGCAGATTTTATTGCCATTGATTTGGAGATGAGTGGCCTTACCAGCGCACCATGGCGCGACAGTTTTGAATTTGACACGTTACAAGTTCGATACTCGAAGCTCACCGATTCCGCTCGCAACTTCGCTGTCTTGCAGTTTGGAGTCTGCCCTTTCCGCTGGGACTCCGCCACTGCTCAATTCTTCGCTTATCCGTAAGCATTTCGCTTTTATACATTCACTTTTATTATGCATTTTAACACTGCAACAAGTATTATATTCGTGGCCAGCCCCAGGTCAAGCTGGTTGCCTTTTCTAGCTTGTAGTTATTGTCATGTGATGCAATTTACAAGTTTCTAATTTAGCAAAGAAACGAGAACACATGATCTATTTGCCAATAAGAAGTGTGTATATATATTATATATATGTCAAATTTTTTTATTTATATAAAATTGGTATTACCCCTGTTTTTAATGGAGGTTGATAGATATAAAAAAACTGTATTGTTGGTGCCTGATGCAAGTCAAATTTTATAATATTATGCACATTAGCGAAAGGTCATAGAAGAAATAGCTACTACTCATGGAAAATAGGTTATTTAAGGATGACTTGAGCATTAAATACTCCACTATTAAGAAAGCCCACTTAAAAATGTATAAATGTTAAGATCACTGACAGTTCCAAGCTTGAACTTGGAAGTAAATAAACCTGGTGATTTACTGCCATCTTTGGAATCATGCCATCTAGCCATATTGAAGTTGCCCCGGCCCCCACTAACCCCATGTCCCCATGCTGCTGCTTAAGTTGTTTTTCTGCTTAAATTTAAGCAGTTGGAGTGGCCCCATTGAAATTTACAATTATGGGAAAAGGATAATATAGAATCTTTCCCTATTTTTGTGGAGCAGCTACTGTTTAGGAATAGCAAATAAGGAAGCGGTCCCATGGGAGGGGACTTCCTAAATTATCTCAGCGGTGCTGCTAAGATTTTTTAGGAGCATTTTACAGCGGGTGGTTCTATGAATTTTGTAGTTGCGGGTATGCTTAAAAGTTTAAGCTCCAAATTTTATGGAAGCTAGTGGTCTCATGAAGTTTTTTTAACTCTAGTTTATGGTAAATAATTTAATAGAGAAGTTGCTCTGCCTTAAGTGAAATAAAAACATAAATTGGAAAAATTCCCTCCAAATTTTGCCCTTAAATTAAGTGGCGGGAATGAAAAAACTGTAAGTTAACTCCCTAAGCTGTTGGGGGAAAGTTTCAGCCCCACCCCATCTGCACTTGCTCAAAAATAACCTCCTAAACATTAGCTGCTCCTATTTTGGAGGAAAAGATTCTGATTTAAGCATTAGCAGTTTTATTTGAGTTCCATGGGACCCTTTGCTCCACAAAAATAGATCCTCTAGCAGCTCCATGGGACCGCTTCCTAAGCTGTGGAAAAAAAGGGGGGGGCTCGAAATAAGCAGCGACTGCATAATGAAAAATATGCCATGTGGCTGCATATATTTTCTTCCTTCCTTTTTTTTAATTTTCTTCTAAATTAAGATAATTTTTTTTAATAGAGTAAAAACTACAAATTAAGATAATTGCTTAAAATAAACAGAAAAATAAAATATTCATGGGGTGACTAGCTCCACAAATATCTCCTAAAAAAATTGAGCAGTGGCTGCTAGCCAAAATAACTAAGCAGCGGCATGGGGACATGCCCTAAGATCGTTAAACAGTCGGGAGATTATGTACTAAACAAAACCCTAAGGTGTCACTAGCAAGCAGTGCGATATATCAAACATAATGAGCTTCAGGGTTTTCACCTTTACCAAGAACATCAACAGCCAACCAAGAGGCTAAACATCACATAGCTTCACCTCACCCTCTGGATGATTACAACAGTAATCACCATTGCCTTTAAAATGTTAGCAAGCATTTTGAGCCTGAAATGTATGATCTTTGATTATTGCAAAGTGATTACATATGGTCTATGCTGTTTGATAGTATTGGCAACTACCCTTTTTTTGCATGAGTGGCACCTCTTATTTTCCAAGATCAATAAAGCAGATGGTAACAAATATCATCCGAAAGCCTAAATGAATTAGTTAAATGGACAAGCCATTTTTTATCGTACTTAAAGTCTTGTTGCACATGTTGGTAGATAGTAAATACTGTAAATGCAAAAGGGTATTGAGTATATGATTCATCACACAGTACAGAGCATGATATTGTCGTTTGTCTGTCTATGCAGGCACAATTTTTACATCTTTCCTCGCAATGAACTTCCAGCTAATGTTCCATCATTCGATTTTCTCTGCCAGACAACATCTATTGAGTTCTTGGCTAAGCATAACTTTGATTTTAATGTTTGTATTTATGAAGGTAATTGTCTGTGAAACCAACTGATTAATTATTTCTATCATTACACCAATAATAAACAAGCCGGAACTTTCCTTCAAAAAATCGGGCTTTTCTTTTTATAGACATGATTGTCCTGAAATGATTGATTTTATGATACGTTTTCTCAGTGATTGCTTGCTTATATCTTTCACTTGAATTTTTTGAGTTAATTGGTACTCCTACTTCTTATTTTAACAATTTTTAATGTGTTGATATGTCATTTCTCTTGTTCACTGGGGAGCTAAATCTATAGCAATCAGCTGATGTATTCTTATGCATTTTAAGGTTTGATTTAATAAAGTAAGTTGACATTAAGTTGTCACCATGTTGGCAAGGGAATTGAAAATCAGGACCAAACATAACATTACAGCCTACAGGTAACAGGTTAGTTCAGGCTAGTGGTTAAAGTTGCCAGAGTTGTCATTTGACAGTTGTAAATAGCCTCAAAGTTACAGCTACCAATCATATCATCTTCAGTATATAAACCAGATTAAAATTGTTTTATCTAAGTTACCGAATTGGGTATGTGTATACCGTATGGGTATGTAGATATGGTATGCTGGTACGCTGGCATGACATTTTTTTCCGGGGAGGCTGGGTACTTCTTGGGTATGTCTGTACAGGAAACATATAAAAATTATAAATATATACATATTTACAACCTAAAAGCTATATTATATTAATACCATATTAATATTAAGCTATACTATATTAAATTTATTTTTTAATTATATTCGAAAAAAACTATATTAATGCCATCCTAGTATACCATATTAATATGGTTTATTTTTTAATCTATATTCAAGAAAGTTATATTAATACGGTGATCAGACACTGATGAGAAAGCTATATATTTTTTACTAAATTGTGATCGAACAACAACCTTAATCAGCTAATAGATGCAATGCTAGTATTGAGATTAGCTCGTTTCCTTCCTTTGGTGGGTAGCTATGAACGGGAAATAGATAGTTTGTGGCTAGGCCCTGAAGTTTAGATGACTAGAACTGCCTTGACTTCTTTGTCGCTGAGATATTCTAGTTCGATCAAGAGGGGAGCGAGAGTGGTTTCATTTGATTAAATATTAATGTCATTGCCATAAAAATAGAAAAACATTTTATCAAATATGGGTGTCATTTTTCTGCTGTCAATGCTATTCCTTGTTCCCATGGCTTGTCAAAGTGGCATTTGAGCAACATATTGTTTTCTCCTTCATATTCACAATCGAGCAGCAGAGGGTTCCTTGTTCCTGCATAAGATAAAACTCATGAAATGAATGAAATACTATTGTTTAGGGTTTTTAGGAGGTCAATAAGTAAGAAAAACCCGTCGAAATCTACACCCGCCTTTGGAATCACGATGGAAATGCACTAGAATCACCATGTCATTGATGAAATCTCCTAGGTTCGTTAGTTGCAGATTCCACATGATTTCGACGGAAAAATGTGAACCTTGCTTGAACCCATAGGTGCATTGTTATAGATTCTGATTTGGGACATTTCATACCCGGAATTGGCCTAGTTTTCTACCAATTTGGTAACCCAACTAGTTTATTAAAGTCTGATTTGGAATATAGTTGAAAATGTGTAATGTCCCCTTTTGGGATTGCCCTAAATATTGCCCTAGAATCACAAGCTTAATGTAGTTAGGGTTATATCTTACCACTTAAATGCTTCAAGCAAGATAAATCTTGGTTTAGGTCCTGCAATCATGTTAGATGATATTGGAAATATAATTCATATGATTAGAACATAATAATTGCCTTATCTATTTAAGCTATACAAAAATACATAATTATTTCAAGACTACCTAAACTACCAATATCCATAATGCATAGTGGAAGTTTAATCATAATAGGACTCGGATGAGAAACATGATAAGTCCGCCCGAAGCTATCCATCTAAGCCCAAGAGCACGAGCGTCTAACCAAGACAACCCATCCCTTGGCCCCAAGCGGCAGGGACGTCCAAACCAAGACAATTCCACCCTTGGGGTGGGCTACTTAGTGGATACACTTGTATCTGCTTTTCCTATCCATGCTTGTCTCGTCCATCCCTCTTATGATTGAAATTCCTTGAATCCATACAACCAATCATAGTTTGGCCCGATAGGAAAACCTTGAAAGGGGTGCCTGTAAACTACTCAACCCATCTAAGCCCAAGAGCACGAGCGTCTAACCAAGACAACCCATCCCTTGGCCCCAAGCGGCAGGAACGTCTGAACCAAGACAATCCCACCATTCGGGTGGGCTACTTAGCATGGGAGAGCCCGTAAATTGCATCCTCCTAGCTTGCTTCCTTCAACCTTACATTTGATTGATCATAGGATAAAGACATTCATATATATATATATATAATCTATTTCTTTTAAAGGAATATAATCTAAGCATTGATCCATCACAACAATACTATGAAATATGCATGTATGAGAAATCAGACTTATTCATAAATTAATTATTGCACACTAACTCTATAGTTCGTACCAGTATGCCTGGAATTTCTTATATTAACCCCAATTGATATATCAGACTTGTAGATTGCTCGATCTGCAAATGGATGACAATTTGGACGTCTTATTTCTAATATTTTGTTGCCTGAATAATGAATGTGTTTATGAAAATGGTTGCTGATTTAATATTCAGAAGATATTAATATTTTTGCTGATGATTCGATGCCGCCTCCTCTTGGTATATGTCCTTTTATATCCCCGTATCTCTACAAAGAGACGTATCCCTTTGGAGGGACATAATCTTTTGAATGGACGTGGCTTTTTGTTTGGTCGCTGGTTTTAATTAATTGCTGCTTTGTTTTGGTTTGACCGCTGCCTCATCAATTACATTCGATGCTTTTAATAATTTGCTTCCTTTATTAAATACTCATCGCTGCCCTTAATCTTATATCATGTGGATTTAATCGCTGCTGTTGCTTATCAATATTTTATATATTTTATTATTATTTTTATATGTACATTTTATTATAAGAATTATAATATTAATTGTTAATTTTGCTATTTATTTTATTTATTTCAAATTTACGGGGTCATGACAGTCCACCCCGCCCAAGATTGCTTGTCCTCAAGCAATCACTATTAGGACGCTCCTAAAGTAATCAACATCCCAAATCAATCTCATTGAAGAATAGTTGTTAGTCTACTTGTCTCCATCCAACCGCCGACATAACCCTTTCTAAAGTACGAGGATAATGTATTGTCCAATATCTTTCTAGTTTATGTACTTGTATTTCCCAATATCTCTAAACAACAAAACCAAGAGTTGGTAACTGGTAGGGTCCCTAACTTAAGACAAGTTTTCTCTCGCCTCAAGGAGAAGAAACCAAAAGACATAGGTACATGAAACATCAATGTAAAAGATCACTTTCTTCTTTGGTATCAATGACATCCTCAGAACCAATTAAGTCGGCTCAACCTTTGCATATGGATATCTTTTTGAATTCACGCAGGAGAGGGAGCTTTCCATATATTAAGATGGGAATTAGAAGCATGACACACATCTATGACCTCGATTGCAATGATCTTATATCTTTTGGTCTACTTGTTTGTATGTTTTATAGTAGTCTTGATGACCCTCTAATGGAGTATCATGGTATGCCCTCATAATCTTTTCTTTCATTTTCGATCCTGGAATTTGTAGGTTATGGGCCCGTAATATAACTTAGCATAGGCTTATCTAACAATTTTGTTGTAACTTGATTTGTATCAAATTTATCTAAGGTACCTACATGCCTAATACCGATGTCCTTGATCTTTATGAATGGGGAGTTACTTTAATCAAGAAAAGAACTTAGAAGGAGACTCCTGGAAGAATTGATCTAATATAGAAGTGAATTTGGTTCATAAGATAAGTTTACTAGATCAATTTTGTAGGTTACACTGTTGATCCATGTATTGCCATTGTTTCTATGAGTGTGGGATAGATCACTTGATTGTAATCTTGTTCCAAAGTAATAGAACAATTTATTCTTAATTATGTTCCTCCTCCATGAAGCTTGATGAATATATCTTACAATAGATTTCCAACATTTCCCTTAAGATCACTCAAGGGTCCAAACTTGTAGGTTCCTAAAGAATTGAGTTGTCTTCATTACATTTTCTCAAAAATGTTGTTTTGGCTTTTTAAGAGATTGACCATCCTAGGTCAAGATGATACCACAGTGTACCTAAATCTCGAAGTTTGAAAGATAACCTTAATCCATCTTAGTAACTTTATATATGCCTAAGTTTCTGTGACAACTAGATTTTCATTTGAGAATTGGAAGTCAAATTATATTGTTAGATTCAACTATGTTGAGTGGTTGTGATTGATTGTTCCTTCCTTGGGAAACTTTTGATATTTTGATTGCTTGATTTCCTGATGAATAGATGAGTGATGATTGCTTATGTCAATGAATTGATTTATCCTTTATATCTATTTCTGGAAGGAGTCAATACTCTTCTTGGCTGCCTTTTTCGAGAATAATACTTTACCTTTGAGTTGATTGTTAGATTTATTTCCTCTTGATGGTTTCTTCACAAGGAAATGATTCCCCTTTTATATTTTATTGTTAAGGAAGTCCTATATTTGAAGGGTTACACTTTTCGTATTTGGGGTTTCATCTTTTCTTGCATCATCATTATTCTTGAGGACCTAATTTAATTTAATTATAAAATCACTTAGGGTTTTATTCTCAATTGAATTCTTCAATGATGTTTTGGATGTCTTTCTCAGATGAAATGTTCTCCCCTTTTAAAGTTTGAGGGAGTCACACTTTTTCACGTCATTGGTTACAACTCTTCATTATTGCACAAGTTAATTTGTTAGTGCTTCTCAACCCAAGAAGTGTTTGACAAATAAAGCTTTGATAGATTTGGCATTTCCATAATTTTTAAGCATAAAGTAATGGAGTAAACTTGTTGAAAAAAAACATTAGACATGAAGCAAACACATAGTTATACGTAATACACGAAGCATACACAGGATACACGAAGTATACACGTAAGACACAAAGCATGAAGCATACACATAGATACACGTAATACATGAAGTATATATTAAAATAAATTAGTTAAGTTTCTCTAATGGTCAATCTAGTTGTTTCTCCTATTTTTAGCTTCCGTCTAGGATAAATTAGTTTTATGCTTTATTAGCTTTATTTTTCTACTTTATGCAAGTTGTTCTTCTATTCTTAGAGTTTGCATTCTCTTTATAAGAGCATTCACTCTTCTTTGTAAATCATTAGATTATTCAATAATAAATCTTTCATATGCTTTGGTAACATGGTATCAGAGCTAGAAATTCTTTTGGGCTCTCCGTATTCCTCACGGATCTGGTCTTTTGTTTTTTTTGGTTTGTTAACCCTAGTCACGTCTGGTGCTCGCAATTTCGTTTGATGGTTGCGGATATCTCTCACGAGTTTTATCCTGATCACTGCGTCCTTCTCTCTGCAAATCGGAAGCTTTCATCGCGATTCTGTATATTCTGAAGGAGTTTAAGGAAAAGTTCTGGTCGTTTCTATTGTTAGTGGGATCTCACATTTTCTGGCTTCCTGAAGGCGTCGGTTTTATTTTGTTTTAAATCTTTCGTGGAGGTTGCGAATCTCTTCTATTTATGGTTGCTGCGTCTGGTGCTCAAAGATTTCTAGAAGGTGCTCCCTCTGTCTGTTTGGGTCGCGATTTCCTTCCCTTCCGGTTGTGTGAGAAGAGGCCGAGCGATTCTGGCGTGTCTCACTTGGACGCGACTTTCCCTATTTATCATAGTCTCTATCAATGCTTCTCACTCGCGATTCCTTTGAGTTTCCTCTTTTCGCGACTTTAGTTCCTGATTATTGTTTACTTTGAGGTTGCGATTCATGTCATCCTCCGTCGAACAATGAGACGCCTCATTCTATTTTGGAGGTTGCATGGAGGTGGTCACTGTCTAATTGAAGTCGGCAGATTTTCTTCATCGCACTCCTCTTGATAGCAACCTTCGTGAATTTTTTCTGGCTCCAACGGGTAAAAATCTATTCAAAAATTTCATCGCCGTTTGAAGAGCATTAGTCGTTGGTTGGAAGTGTTTGTCGTTTGTGGTGAACGCTTCTGGCAGACTTTAATGTCTATAGTTATTGTTACTATACAATCTTAGCAAACCGAGCCAGGTCATGTTGCAGATCAGTGCTGTTTACACTACAGCCTAAGGTAGTTCGTGCCAGTTGTGGGTCCCACCTGCGCCCAACAGACATGCAGAGTTTGTTTTGTCTCGATTTTCGTGTTCAGATGTTCTGAACTTTTGGTTTCCGTATTCTCAAGATCAATATCCTAAAATCTGTGTTCGGATTTATCTCGAGATCCGTGCCATTGTATCTATATTTCAGCTTCATTCTGAGTTTGCTGTCTGTGCCGTCTATCTGCTTCCATATCTGTGCCCACTGCTTAGAATTCGTCTTTTTGTGTCTCAGAAAACGTAAAGCATGGCATCCTTGACCAACATTCTGTTGGAAAGCAGTCAGAGATTCAACGGCAAAAATTACAACACTTGGAAGCAGCGAATGATGACTATTTTTGAGTATGGGTGTCTGGACCAGATTATTTTGGGCAAAACTACACGTCCTCAAGTGACAGGTAAGGATCAGGATAGATTCGATGAGCAAAATCATGAAGCGGTAATGCTTATCAAGCTATCAATCATCAATGATCAGCCTTAGGTTCCGTCTGGGAAAACAACAAAAGAAATTTGGGATTCACTAAAGGACCTTCATGAAACATCTGACAAAATCCGAGCATTCTTTCTCAAGAACATGCTCTTCTCGATCGTGATGGATGAACAGATGTCTCTGTAGGAGCATCTCACCAAAATCAAGGACATCCGTGATCAGTTGCAGGGGATTGGTCGGAAGATGGAAGAAGAAGATATGGTAGTTATCACTCTAAAAAGTCTACCACCCTCTTATGAGCACTTTATCGAGACTCTTAACATTACTTAAACCAATGTTAGTTTGAAGTTTCCAGAACAGTGCAACAAACTCTTGCAGCAGGATCGATGGAAACGACAGTTTGGTAACAGTGCTACTTCCTCTTCCTCAGAACATGCATTTACCGCCAAGTCCTTTTAGCAAAATTAGGGCACCAATAAGCCCTCTCAGCCATTTAGTCAGGGTCAGTCACAGGACCCTTCCAAGAAGTACAATATCAAGTGCAATTACTGCCGTAAGTTTGGCCATATGAAAAAGGATTGCCAGAAATGCTTGGCTGCTGAACAGTCCAAGTTTGAAGCATCAACACCATCAGCACATGTCGCAGAGCATACTGAGCAGAAGGAGTCTGCTTTCTACGCCTTCTAGGCCAACTCTTCTGCTTGTTCTTTCAGTTGCTTGTGGACCTGTCTACCTCGGTTTCAGTTGTCATCTTTTGGGGGGGCAACTTGGTTTAGTTAGTGGATTGACCATTAAGGGGGGGTAGTAAAATAAATTAGTTAAGTTTCTCTAATGGTCAATCTAGTTGTTTTTCCTAAATTTAGCTTCCGTCTAGGATAAATTAGTTTTATGCTTTATTAGCTTCAGCTTTTTGCTTTATGCAAGCTGTTCTTCTATTCTTAGAGTTTGCATTCTCTTTATAAGAGCATTCGCTCTTCTTTGTAAATCATCAGATTATTCAATAATAAATCTTTCATATGCTTTGGTAACAGTATACACATAAATACATGTGAAACATGAAGCATACGCATAAATACACATGATACACGTAAGACACAAAGCATGAAGCATATACATAGATACACGAAATATACGAAGTATACACATAAATACATGTGAAGCATGAAGCATACACATAGATACACGTGATACACGAAATATACACGTAAGACACGAAGTGTGAAGCATATACATAAATACACGTAATATACGAAGTATACGCATAAATACACGTAAGATATGAAGCATGAAGCATACATGTAAATACATGCAATACATGAAGTATGCACATGAATACATTTAAGTCACGAAGCATACACATGAATATACGTAAGTCATGAAGTATACACATGAATACACGTAAGTCATGAAGTATATCCTTGAATACACGTAAGTCACGAAGCATATACATGGATATACGTAAGGCATGAAGTATACACCTATATACACATAAATCATGAAGTATACATTTGAATACATGTAAGTCACGAAGCATGTACATGAATGTACGTAAGGCATGAAGTATACACCTGAATACACAAGTCATGAAGTATACACTTGAATACATGTAAGTCACAAAGCATATACATGAATGTACGTAAGGCATGAAGTATACACATGAATATACGTAAGTCACGAAGTACACAATTGAATACATGTAAGTCACGAAGCATATACATGAATGTACGTAAGGCATGAAGTATACACATGAATATATGTTGCATCAACTATCATTCACAGGATGGCAAGAAGGATGCTCTGATACCATTTGTAATGTCCCCTTTTGGGATTGCTCCAAATCTTACCCCAGAATCACAAGCTTAATGTAGTAGGGTTATAACTTACCACTTAAATGCTTCAAACAAGATAAATCTTGGTTTAGGTCCTGCAATCACGTTAAATGATATTGGAAATATAATTAATATGATTAGAACATAATAATTGCCTTATCTATTTAAGCTATACAAAAATACATAATTATTTCAAGACTACCTAAACTACCAATATCCATAATGCATAGTGGAAGCTTAATCATAATAGGACTCGGATGAGAAACATGATAAGTTCGCCCGAAGCTATCCCATCTAAGCCCAAGAGCACGAGCGTCTAACCAAGACAACCCATCCCTTGGACCCAAGCGGCAGGAACGTCCAAACCAAGACAATTCCACCCTTGGGGTGGGCTACTTAGTGGATACACTTGTATCTGCTTTTCCTATCCATGCTTGTCTCGTCCATCCCTTTTATGATTGAAACTCCTTGAATCCATACAACCAATCATAGTTTGGCTCGATAGGAAAACCTTGAAAGGGGTGCCTATAAACTACTCAACCCATTTTAGGGGAGGAGTCTATTTTTAAAAAGTCACCCGAAAGGCATCGTTATTCATCCCAAACCCTATGGAGCATGTTGGTACAGTTTATTTGGCTTTTTGGTGAAGTTTGGCATTTTCCGCAAAAAAACATGTATTTCAATCAGCTAACAGTTAATATTGTGCATTTAGACTTATAAGTTGGAAAATAATTATATAAGTGCAAGGGTATGATAGCTCATTGGAAAGGGGAAAAGTTAATCTTTTATTTAGGCACATAAGAGTGAGAGCTAAAGTGGTGAAATATTGGAGTTTGAGGGGAAAAGTATATTTCTCTATTTTATAATTCATTTTATTGTGCAAATTCCAAAAAAGTGCCTATAAAAGGGAGTTGAGAGCTCATTTTGCTCTTTATGCTCTTTATGCTTGTTGAGATATTGTTAAGTTGCAGGAATGAACCTGAGATCTTCATCCTTCTTGAGAACGAAAACTCTCTTGAAGAAATCTAGTTTCGGTGGTGAGATATCCACCCTAGCTGGAAGAGGCAGCTTCACTGTGAGGAGTTGCACAGAGCCAATCTGGAGTTTGATGTTTATTGATAAGCTTTTGGTTTGTGAGTGTTAGATTTCAGTGTGTGGGGTTTGAATGATTTTTAGAGATTGATGTTTTGGTTGTGTTTGAGATACCCGCTGTACTTGCTGGCCGTACTCCTCTGCAGGCTGTACATATGGAGTATGCATATACTACTGTGATTTATGTTTGAGTTGTGTGCCAATCTTTGTCCATGGTAATTCATAGTACATCTGGGCGCCTTCATTTCCATCATTTGTGGACTATTTACTGCTGAAACTAGAGACTTGAACCTGGTCGTACCTCTTGCTGGGCCGTACCAAGTCATGATTGGGACGTCTAAACCTGTGGTACCATTCGCTTCTGATTAAGGTTTGATATCATCTCTTTTAGAGGCGTCTCCAAGGGTTATGGTTAGAGCATTAGCATTGAAGGAGGTTTGATGTAAGTTGGAGCTGCTCATTCAAGGGTTTGACTGTCATATACGTTGCTACAGACCAACGCCAGCCACCTATAGCATATCAATTCAGAGACCAGCATTCATTTACACTCTTCCTAGTTGGGTATATCTATGGATACTTCATGATATTATTGTATGTTTGAACTCCTTCATTAGTTAGAGTTTTCTATTGCTCCATTTGCTCAGCCAAGGCATGCTATATCAGAGTTAGGCTCTAACGCTGCAGATGTTTCATTATACTATTTGTGATGCAAACTTGTAGTGGCTTCCCACTAAACAAGTGGATGTGCTAGTGTGGTTAGACTGCTCATTTACTTTGTATTGGCTTCCCATTTAATGTGCCTCTTTCATTTCATGTACTTCATTTCTTAGGTTCCTGTTGAATAAGTGGATGCACCTGGTTTTTACTTTCCTTGTACTCCCACTGAATAAGTGGTTGCCCACTGCACAAGTGGATGTTTACTCTCATGCTTATTCCCACGATTGAGTGGATGCCCACTGAATAAGTGGAAGATTGTTACTTCAATTGGTTTATGATTTTGAATGCTAACTTTGAAGCACTTGTATGCTCTCACCTTGCCCACATCGGGATCTGGGTGATCAGAAAGGTGTGGAAGATATCTTGTTCATACCATTCCATTGTTGTCATCTTGTTAAAAAAAAATAGGGTAGCATATTACAAAAATCCTAAGACAAAAACCCTTAGGAATATTGATTTCGGAAATGGAAGATCTTCCCTAGTCAATCTACAGGGGGATTCATGGAGGATCTACATTTGTGCTGAATGTTTGCGGATTTACGGGTTTGTGCTGAATAGCTGTATTTTTTCGAATTGATGGAGTTTCGAAGGAGTTTGTGCTGAAGTGGAGTAAAATCTTTATCAGGTTTTGTATTTGCCTTTTGTAATGTCCCCTTCTTAGCCCATACAGATGGATGGAGAGTTTGTCTATTATTGAGTTCCTGTAGACTAACCAACCTGGTTAGGGAATCACTGTTGGTGTTGACTTGGATGGGTTTGTCAGTATTTGAGTGGATGTTGGCATGGTTTAGGTGTGATCTTCAGTTTGGCACTTTCTGAGGTGGATTTGATTGCTTAGGCCCGGACTTACTAATTTTGGCAAATTAGAGTTTTTGTTCGTTTCGGGATTTTTAGTGTTGGAGATGAAGCGTCTTGGCGAGACCTTTCCAACGACCTACAGATCACTGAATTTCGAGATCATTTGGGCCTCCGTTTTAAAGTCCATAAACTATTAATGTTTATTTAATATTGGACTTTGGGTTATAATGGTTAAGTGTCAAAAATGAAATATTAATAAGTCACTATAGCCATGATGTTGAGCGCTCACCTTGAGATTGTAAAAAAATGACTTAAGTTATGACTTAAAGTTGTGTTAGGAGGTGAACACCTCATGTGGAGATATGGGGGTTAAAAATAAAATAAATAAAATAATAAAGTAACCCTCTTCTTGGGCGTTGGAAGCCAAGGGCTTATAAAAAGGAATTGTGAGCTCATTTTTTTAATTATTTCACTCTTGGAAAAAATGATATTGTCGTGCAAACTTTGAAGCTTGGCTTTGGAGGTTGAACAAGGGTTTTGCAGAGACGAAAACCTCTGTGAGATCACTCTCTTTGTGCTTGAGAGATAGCATCAAGAGGGTTGTTGGGAGCTTCATACAGAGGCTTCGCTAGTGCTTTGATTGATAGTTTTCATGAGGGTTTTCACACAGTTTAATATGCAGATTTTATGAAGAGTATTGATGAGTAACTTGCAGATTTCAAGAAGGATTCAGGGAGTATTGAATGCTGGTTCAATAACTATGCTGGCCATACCACTTTGAGGAGAACCGTACTATCTCTAGAGGCAGATTTTGGAGTTTTTATTGGAGTTTGATCACTTACCTTGGCGTGGACTGAAGTTAATGCTGCTGCAGTGAATATCAGTGGAGAAGAATTCAGATTTTTATTAGTTTGCTGTGATTTTTCCTCCAGCTTGGCCGTACAAGGGCAGATTGTGACGTGGGTCCCTAGAGGGGGTTCACTGGGCATTTTGGGGCCTCATTTCACTGCATTAGAGGTGTTGGGAGCCTTGGAAAAAGACTTGCATCTGTTGTATGTGGAAACATCTGCAGAGGGTTGCATTTGTAGTATCTTTTAGACCAAACCCTAGCTGATTCATGTACAACAGAAAGATAGTTGAAGAACATGAAATGGGTATGCACCTGTAATTCATTTTGAATGATTCTATGAACTGGGTCTTTGTTATTTTGCTCATATCTATCATATTTTTTTCTGGGTTATCATTGCATGTTATATATTTCATTGTTATTTGGCAAAACAATCACATGCAAAAACAAAACCCCTTCTGCAATTTTTGTCTAGTCTGAAAGATCACAAAACAAATAAAAATAACACAATATAATAAATTAAAAAGAAAAAACTAGGGCAACTCATTACAGTGGTATCATAGCTCAACTTTTCCTGCCATCCAGTGGGTTAATGAATTTCTATGAGCATCAGTGACAGAGCAAGAAGATATCAAGAAGGACAGAGAAAAGGGGAAGAAGAATTTTGGGAACATTGGCCTTTTGATACAGAGGACAACAATCAACACACTTAGGAAATATGGGTGATAGAGGTAATAGAGACCCTGAACCAGACCGTACAACACTTCTTTTGGATGCCTTGGTTAGAAGTTAGGAACGAACAAATTAGCGCATGACTCAGTTGGCTGATGCGATTGCTTTAATGGCAGCCAATAACAGGAGTGATGAGGACCAGAGGAATGGTCAAAATCCACACAGGGTAGAAGACCCGTATCGACAGGCAGCAGTAGCGAGACCTCTTATGCCGGTTTTCCCACCCAGAGTTGAACCACCAGCAGGGAATGAACTTACACTACTTGAAATGCAAGATCAATTCCGATAGGATTGGGTAGATGTAGGACTTGATTTTCAACGTGACATCTTTACGTGACTATATGGATGTTAGGATGAGGCATACACATATCTTTACGTGACTATATGGATGTTAGGATGAGGCATACGCCCAATAGAGGCAACAGAGAGCTTGTCTTGGAGCATGAGGAATATGTTACAGAGCTTCAAGATAATTTTATGCTTATGCATGTAGCTACTAAGAATGAGGATGTGTGCAATGAAAGTAACAAAACAACAGACTTGAATACACATTTAGAGCTATCCAATGAAGCTGATAACATTAATGCAAATGTGGGGATAGTTGAGAGCATTAAAATATCTTCAGATGATGGGCATATTGAGAGCGGATATGATGAAGCCTTCAAATCAGCTAATAATGATGATTCTACGTTTATTTTGAATGATGGTGATATAGGTGGTCTTGATTTTGAGAACAAATCTGATTTCACGTTGCATGTAGCTGATCTTTAGCAGAGACCTAGTGGTCTTGTTGATTTAGATTCACAGTTCACTGTTGAGGATGAAAAGGAAGAGGCACAGATGATTTGGGACAGCCTTAGAGTTATTGATGACATGAATGAAGGTTCTGATTTTAGTATTCATCATAGCAGCAGTTTATTTTCTTTGCATGAACATGGTTGGAAAGAATCATTTATGGTGATTCCTGATAATCCATTGTTTGAGATGGGTGTTGATATGGTGTATGACAATCCACTTTTTGAGTTGAATGATGGGACTACTCATGATTGTAGCATTGCACTTGGTGAAAATAGCAAGGTATGGGATCCGGGAGAAGATTCGGAACTTGAGTTGAAGTGTGGTTTTCAGCTTGGTTTTGATTTAGGTTCACATTATGAGGTGATTGGTTACCCTCCCGGGAAACCACCGGATATGAAATGTGTAAAGGAGACAAAAGAAGATTGCATAGGGAATGTTGTGATACTAGGAGATGAAGTAATTTCATGGGATGAATTGATTCATGTAAACTTCTTCATTTTTGATTTTGAAAAGTTTCCAATAATGCTCTTGATTTTGCTACAATCTTCAAAACAACAAGTAAAGGAGGTTTCAAGCTTGTTACTTATGTAGCTCTGGAGCAAGGACTTAAACATAACATCTACATGTTCGACAGTCCATCTTTTGGATTGAATGATGTTTTACCTCATACTAATTTTTCTTTGGGGTTGTTTTTGAAGACAACAATTGCTCCTTGCACCTTAGTTGTTGATGCTTTTAGGGATGGGTTGCAAGAGATTACTAAAAGGGGCACAAACTTCCTTGATGTGCATACTGTTATGGATGGCACCTAGATTTATGATGTGTACCTTTCTAGTTATGCTGGAGATCATTCTTGGTTGGGTATCCATGCTTGGGATCCTCAACAAGGATTGATGGAGCTTATTGGAAAAGGTTGGTATGACCTTTGGAGGTATAAGGATGAAAATTTCAGAATTAATGATGTTGTTCCTTTCTTTACCAGCCATTTGGTGATTCTGTTTGCTTATCTACAAATGGATTGGAGAGAGATTTTAAGTAAGGATTGGAGTAATGAACGAATGGTTACTTTTGAGAGTGTTACTTGGCAAAGCATGGATCAGAATTTCAGTGTAGAGCTTGTTTTTGGGTTGCAGGTCAGTCACTTCACTTTTTGGAGTGCTCCCATTCAAGGGAGTCGGCACTTTCTTCTTTGTCAAGGAAGTAACAGTTTTTAGTTGGTGATTGCTTGGAGGTGTTTTCCAAGCATTTTTGAGTTGTGTTGGCACAACACAATGTTTTTCACGCATGCTCATACTTGGGAAATCTGTTAGTGTTGTCGTTGTTCCTGGTGTAGAGCACTAAAATCAGATTGTACCTCTCTGATTTCAGTTTGGGACAGCAGTCATTATTGTTTACTTTAGACCTTCCTAACTCAAGAAGTTAATCGTATGAAGGATTGTGATGTAAACTTTGATAGTTTACCCTCAGTGTGGGTTCAGGACAGCGAGTTTTCACATGCTGTGATTCATCTTTAGGGGCTCTTAGAGTTGTAACAGTGAGTGTTACCACCGCTGTCCACTTTCCGATCAGCCTACACATGACTTTAGCTCTTGACCCGTAACTGTGTTGGTTTGTCTTTTCAGATCAGCAGTGGAGTATCTGGTGGTTGGAGTTGGTTGATAGAAATGGTTTGGTCATAGGAGATGACTCTATAACTACTTCCATACTCATCTCTTCTATGTTTTCAGTAGGATTTCAGAATGGTTACTGCTGCCCTTACATTTCCACATTGGTTATGGTGCTATTCTTTTGTGAGAATATTGGTTTCGAGCTTTGGCATGCTTTAGGGCAGATGGTTATGGGAGTTATTCCGGACACGGTTCCTCTATTTATTGCTTCCACCCTGGTAAGTGACAGGTACTGCAGATACTTTATGAGGATAGTGTGCATATCGTCAGATGATGCCTTATTGATTGTAGTGGTTTGGGTGTGTTGGTGTGTTCGGAACCTTCCTTTTGACACTTGGAGACTAAGTGTCGATGATATGAGTACAATTGATGACAGTAGAGGCATTCCCTAGTTAACAGATTTCAGAGTATTGACAGTGATTGGTCCACTTCGTCTTTGGGGGAGTTTGGTTTTTGGGTTGAGCAGACTATTCTTCCTGTTGCCCAGGATCATGTTTGATACATGGATGGCAGTCATGTACTTTACTGGGATGCCTCAGTAGGAGATGTCTCATTGTATGGGTTTCAACCCTTACCGGTGTCCCAGTTTGGGGTTTGGAGATGATTGCTTCTGGGAGTCCTAGGAGAGGAGAGTGATGTTGTGGCACAACGGGTTTATAGTTTATATTAGAGTGGTGTAGCGACAGTGTGGTGGTTTTTTCCAGAGATTGACTTGGAATCCAGGGATCACTTGGGTTTGTAGTCCAGCAGCTGTTGGGAATAAGAGAGTTGATGCTGACTCTCTTGAGCGTATTCTTACGATGTTACAGTTGGATCTTTCTGAAAAGCAAGTCCCTGAGGAGTTGATTGAGTTCATGCAGTATCTGATTGCTCTTCTTATAGAAAGTTTTCAGGTCATTTATATTGGTACCTTGCAGGACAGTGTCTTCAGTAGTTGGTACCATAGATCTCCTAGGTTGACTTGGGACCCTGGGATCATTCTTGATTCCAGTTTGGATCAGTCTGTTGATTGGAGGCCGTATTGGCATTGCTTGAGGACAAACAATTTTGGGAAGGGCGGACTGTAATGTCCCCTTCTTAGCTCATGCAGATAGATGGAGAGTTAGTCTATTATTGAGTTCTCGTAGACTAACCAGCCTGGTTAGGGAACCATTGTTGGTGTTGACTTGGATGGGTTTGTCAGTATTTGAGTGGATGTTGGCATGGTTTCGGTGTGATCTTCAGTTTGGCACTTTCTGAGGTGGATTTGATTGCTTAGGCCTGGATTTACTAATTTTGGCAAATTAGGGTTTTTGTCCGTTTCAGGATTTTCAGTGTTGGAGATGAAGCGTCTTGGCGAGACCTTTACAACGGTCTATAGATCACTGAATTCCAAGATTATTTGGGCCTCTATTTTAAAGTCCGTAAACTATTAATGTTTATTTAATATTGGACTTTGGGTTATAATGGTTAAGTGTCAAAAATGAAATATTATTAAGTCACTATAGCCATGATGTTGAGCTCTCACCTTGAGATTATAAAAAAGTGACTTAAGTTATGACTTAAAGTTATGTGCTAGGAGGTGAACGCCTCATGTGGAGATATGGGGGTTAAAAATAAAATAAATAAAATAATAAAGTAACCCTCTTCTTGGGCGTTGGAAGCCAAGGTCTTATAAAAAGGCATTGTGAACTCTTTTTTTTTATTATTTCACTCTAGGAAAAAATGATATTGTCGTGCAAACTTTGAAGCTTGGCTTTGGAGGTTGAACAAGGGTTTTGCAGAGACGAAAACCTCTGTGAGATCACTCTCTTCGTGCTTGAGAGATAGCATCAAGAGGGTTGCTAGGAGCTTGATATGGAGGTTTCGCTGGTGCTTTGATTGATAGTTTTCATGAGGGTTTTTACACAGTTTAATATGCAGATTTTATGAAGAGTATTGATGAGTAACTTGCAGATTTCAAGAAGGATTTGGGGAGTATTGAATGCTGGTTCAATTACTATGCTGGCCATACCACTTTGAGGAGAACCATACTATCTCTAGAGGCAGATTTTGGAGTTTTTATTGGAGTTTGATCACTCTTACCTTGGCGTGGACTGAAGTTAATGCTGCTGCAGTGAATATTAGTGGAGAAGAATTCAGATTTTCATTAGTTTGCTGTGCTTTTTCCTCCAGCCTGGCCGTGCAAGGGCAGATTGTGACGTGGGTCCCTAGAGGGGGTTGGCTAGGCATTTTGGGGCCTCATTTCATTGCATTAGAGGTGTTGGGATCCTTGGAAAAAGACTTGTATCTGTTGTCTGTGGAAACATCTGCAGAGGGTTGCATTTGTAGTATCTTTTAGACCAAACCCTAGCTGGTTCATGTACAACAGAAAGACAAAGTTGAAGAACATGAAATGGGTATGCATCTGTAATTCATTTTGAATGATTCTATGAACTGGGTCTTTGTTATTTTGCTCATATCTATCATATTTTTTCTTGGGTTATCATTGCATGTTATATATTTCATTGTTATTTGGCATAACAATCACATGCAAAAACAAAACCCCTTCTGCAACTTCTGTCTAGTCTGAAAGATCACAAAACAAATAAAAATAACATAATATAATAAATTAAAAAGAAAAAACCAGCGCAGCTCATTACACCTTTCTAGGGTCTGCGAGTACAAATTTATTAAGATTTGTAGGGCAAATAATAAATTTTTAAGTGCTGTGTGTCTGAGGTGAAAATCCAAATCAGATTTATGCCAGTGCAGTGTGTGTGGTGATAAGCTATCAAATAAATCAGAAATTGTTTATTTGGGTTCAAGACCCTGATGGTACCTTATAAAGCTCATAGCATGTTAGCCATACCGTTGGAGTTTAAGGTATGGGAGCCATACCATTTTCTGTCATAGCCAGACCATATTTCACACATTAAAGGCTGCCGTACATGTTTTGCCTTGATTAATATAAGGTTGGAAGCTTATTAGAAAAAGTAAAATCTGCCGTACAAGACAAAAATTAAGAAGCAAGCATTTGAAGTTTGGGGTGAATCACCCCGTTTAATTTGTGAAGGGAAAAGCAAATTCTTTTTATGAAGATTATTTTTATGGTGGGCCGTACTATCACAAAGGAAGTCCTTCTTTCCTCAAGGTAGCTGTACAATTTTTATAATGAGGATTTTGGTTTGTGAGAAGTACTGTACTTTTCCAATAGGTACATTTGGTAATTAAATATTGTTTCAAGTGCTGCAACAGTCTGCATATGTTTACTAGTATTTTATATCAGCATATTTAATACTAGCACTTGCACCCATAGGAGGTTCAAGGAATACGCTGATAGGAACAACCAACGAGTTTAGAAAATTTTCCGGTGTGATATTTTTTTATGGCGTGAGACAATTCCGAGCACTATAATGCTCACATATAAAAGCCTATCGGCTAAACAGCTGTGCTATCAGTTCTGCATCAGCATTCTGGGTTATTTTGGGCAGACAAGCTACCATTCCAGAGTTTAATATTGCAGCGATTTGGTCATAAGTTCTAGGAAGTGTCTGCAGTATTACATCAATTCAATCTGGGTAATTACCTTATGTTTTTTTTTCAGTTTGCTAGCCAATTGTTTGACAAAATGTCAATTTTAAGCGTGATGGATAACTTTTTGATAAAATTCCTGGAATTGATTTAGATGAATATTTCATTGTTTAATCAATCAATTTGCAATGATTTGTGCAATTCTCTTTTGATTTCATGCATTGTTAGTGAAAATTTGCCAAGTGTTTCAAATATCCTGTTTTGGGATACTACATAGACTATGAGAACCAAAAAAAAAAAGAATTCAATAGTAAATTATAGATCTTTTTGAGCATATGCTCCCTCGTAGGCTCTAAAAAATAGCTTTAATAATGGTTCTTAACCTTTTGGGATATTTGAGTTTCAAGTGGTATATAATCAAGGAGCCAGAATATAGAAAGTTGTGCAACTTGCAGATTTAACTTTGATCTTTATCCTTGCAACTATCCATTATTTATTATTATTTAGAGTTACTTTTGAGAAATAGGGGTTACATGTACAAATCCCTTTCAAAATGACAGTGCTATTTTTAAATCCTTTCTTGAGAAGGAAAAATAAATTGAACTCAGCATTTGTGCTCTAGGTGTTCCAAAAAACAATTATTCATATTTTAGGAATAATACCTTGCTTAGATTGGGGATTTTGATGTTTTCTATGTTTGTTGGAAGGCTTTACTATGACTGAAGCCACCCTTTCAAGATTCCATTGCATGTTGGTATGTCTTGTTTCATTGACCATGTCATTGCCTAGTTCATCTGTTAGGCTGAAAATCACCTGAAATCACATGAAGACATCCTTGGTGACTACAAGTTTAAGGGCTTAAACAGGATCTATAATAAAAGTGTTGCGACTAATTGATTGACAACATATATATTTGTTTTTGAATTTTCAGGTTGTCTTTTTCCAACAATTACAACTTGTTTTTCCTGCCCAATGTTAGTTTGACGTGAATTAATTTGTAACAATCAAGGGTTTTTAGCCTATAATTCTGTTTTAATTTTTTTTTAATGTTTATTTGTTTACAGGAATATCATATTTATCAAAACAGCAAGAAGCTGAAGTTAGACATAAACTGGGCTTGACAGATGTGGATGAAAACAAGGAAGGCAATTCTGAAATGAGCATGAATCATGTAAAAGAGATACCTTTGATTAGTATTGCTGATGTTCTCTTTTCTGAAAGGATGAAGATTAAATTTGGTCAGTGGCGTGATAATCTACTAAGGGACCGAAATAGCGGGCTTCATCCTACAGTCGGTGGAAGTGCTGATTGTCATGTGCAAGGATGTGAATCTGACATCAGCTTTTACAAGAGACGTCCTTCACTTCTGCTGAGTGGATTAAATTCTCACCAAAGCCTATTGGTTAAGCAGGTAGTGACTCCGACCTGTTTATTTTTGTTTTCTGTACTGTGAAGTTGCTCTATATATGGCCACCCCTCAATGGAATATTTTTATAACATTTATATAGGAACATGTATGGTATGAAGCATAACTTGTAAACTCACGAAGCATTAAAACTTGGCATACCCAGTTTAGACTTGGATTGGCCAAATTGGCAAATTAAACGGTACTCAAATTCCTTAAAAAAACATGAATTTCATGCAAAATACAGCTAGACAACGTATCAAATGAGTTTGTACAATGTTGGGGAAGTGTTTTCTATTAGATTTTTAATAACAAAAGGGTACAATATCTCATCAACATGCAAATACGACAGCTAATAATATGATATACATTATGGTGATTGAAAATCATCATCAAAAATTACAATTCGATGCAATTTACAACAATATATAATTTTGCCGTCTCGGTATACATCCTGGGGTCCTACTCCTCGCGGTTGGTTGTGGATCCACCTTTGAATCGGAAGGTAATGACTTCTCCTTAGGCTCAACATCATCATTAGCCACGATGTCATCCAATCCAACACCTCTTGCTTTTGTTGCACCCTCCTCTGCATGCCTCTCGGAATATGCAATCTCGTAGTTTGTGAACATGGGGTTCTCATCCCGTGTAGTCCATTCGTTATATGGATCAATGTCTTCCAAGTTAATCCACTCATGATTAGTTGTGCCCTCCACCTTTTTTGAGTGAAGGAGAAGGTTGTATTGCACGAAGATGATGTTATTGAGGCATTTTTGTGTCAACTTGTTGCGTTTCATGTGAATGTCATTAAATAAACACCAGTTGTGCTCACATCCAAAAGCTCTACAAGGCAAGGACAAAATTTAGAGGGCTAGCTTTTGAAGATTTGGGGTTTTCCTGCCCCAGTCTTCCCACCACGCAATTGCAAAGAAGACATTCCAAGTTTGAAAGTAAGCAATAATTGCCCACATCAAAGATTTGAAATTTCAAAGTGAAGTAAAGTGAAGACAATTTTTTTGTTATGTGGTGCTTGGGTGGTTCACCCTCAGATAACTAGTGGCGAAGTGAAGAGCCTCCTATCAACATGCTTGTATTTCTGCAACTTATCCATAATTAGTTCATTGACGTCAACCTTAGATGACATCCTCTTAGTGCATGTTAAGAGGTCCTCAACCTCTCCATCAACATCTCTAAAGTCATCTATGGAGAAAAAATTAGGGTCGAGATGGTACCTTGTTGCATGGATGGGTTGGTGGAATTGATTGTTCCACCTCTGGTCAATAATGTTCCAAATGGGTTCAATATTTCTTCTTATCTCCCTTGTAATACTTTTGGATGGCCTCCTTGGCCTCAAAAATATATCCCATTTGGTTTTGCTCCCCATCCATCAAGCACAAAACTTTGACTAAAGGCTTCGACATCTATAAACAAATTAAAGTTGCAATTAAAAATAAAATGTAAATAAATTGAATAATATCTTGTAATTAGAATTTAGAAAGAGTGACCTTAATGATACAATATAAAATTTAAATAGAAGTTTGAAGTTACCTTGATGATCTTGTTAGTGGTCTTTGCAAAGACATCCTCAAAAACTATCTTTGCGACCCTCTCTCCTTCCATCTTCGAATAAGAAGAATCCAACCATTGTTGGCTCACAAATATTTGCTTCAAAGGTGTTAGCATACTATAGATGGTTTGCAAGGTGAGGAAGTTAATTGCAAACTATGTGGCACTTGCTCACACAAGCTCTTTTCCCTTGGTTTGATCTCTCATCAAGCCAAGCACGCAAGGGTGATTGTAGATGTATTTGGTGATGTTTCTGACATCTCTCGCCATGAATTTGACACAATCAAGTTTTCCTATGCCCTCCAACAAAAGATCAAGGCAATGGGCAGTGCAAGGAGTCCCAAAAAGTATCGGCCACCTCTCCTCAAGTTGTTTTCCGACCGCTGTGTATGTTGTATTATCTATCACAAGACCACATTTTCTATACTGACCTCTAACACAACCTCCTCCAATAATAGACTTAAGTTTTTTGCATTATCGACTTTGTTTGAGTCGTTGATGGACCTCTAGAACACCATCGCACTATTTGAACTAGAAAGTTGATGAATGTGCAATTCCTTCTATCTAACCAACCATCCGATAATATGGTGCATCTATACTTGCACCAATGCTTCTTTCGCTTCTCCACAATTGTCTTTGCATTTGCCACTACTTTCTAGAGCAATGATCCACTTATGTCATGTGGAGTAGGTGTTGTGTACCCTTTCCCTACAATGGTCAAGGCCGTGACCAAATTCTCCTAATATGGGCTTCTTGCCACATTGAAAGGAATGAGGTTGTAGTACCAAAAATTTGCACATGCCATGTCTACTTCTTCATTCTTGTCCTTATTCCAACTTGTACCCTTAAAGTGAAGGTTGAGATCCTAATGTGTTCTACGACACAAGAAAAACTTCTGACTAAAGTCAGAGTTGCATGGACACAAATGCGGTATTGGATACGGATACAACCTTTTTTCAAGGCGCCTAAAATGGATACGGTTGGATACGACATTCATAAAAAACACACATATATATAACACAATTTTATAAGTTATTAGAGGATATTCTCATTACTTTAGAAGCAATACAGGCACATAATTGATACATATTCTAAAATGTTTATATTTAGATATAGTTTCATCATCAAAGAAAAATTTAAATATACTGATAGAATCACATGTTATCAAAAATATCATCACTATTCTCTTGATATTGGAGTTCTAGATCATCAACTACACTCTCAGAATCGAATGAAGATGGACTAGAGGATCCTCCTGCTGTGTCAATTTTCAACAATGGGACTAAGATGTGTCAATGCATTTATGGATACATCAATGTCACTCATCTCAGGTTGCACATCCCAAAGTCTACTAGGTCCCTTTATGTAGTCTGTGGAGGAATGCGACAAGAGACGAAGATTGGAATGGACATATACAAGGTCCTTTGCTTTACTAGCTGCTAGCCTATTTCGTTTCACATAATGGATGAAGCCATATGTGCTCCAATTTCTCTCAGATGTAGAAGACCTCGAAACCTGTAAAAAAATTTGATGTTACAAGTTACAAAGAGTAATACAATCAACTAAAAAGTAAAATAAGAAATAACTTGAATTAGAATATAATTCATATAATGTTAAACCTGTGATAGAAGTTTGATAGCCAATTTTTGCAAATGTTTGGTCGTGGCACCATGGAAGTTCCACCACTTCACAGGGTCCATTATTTTCTTATCTGCCATTGCATCAACATCTGCATAAGTTCCATCAGAGGATGCAAAGCTCCCAAACTCACCTCAAATCTCCGTTGCAACTTTAGGATTTGTAAACATCTTGAAATCTTTTTTATATCCGTCAACTACCTCAAGATCCATACTTGGTGCTGTTCTATTTGGCATTGCCAACATGTCAGCATGGTAGTACTTGGGGTTCAAAGCATATGCCAGAAGTTGCAAAGGAGTTGTCATTTTATCCGAACTTTTCTTGATTATCTCATATATTTGGTTATAAAATAATTCGGAGGGGTCTTACTCTTTTGCTATGATTATGTCCCTAACTTGCTCCACCATTGTATCTATGCAATCATAGATGTTGCCCAATATTGGCTTATTTGTGTTACAATGACGAATGAAGGCATATATCGGCTTAGTGAAAGAGAGCAAGTAGTCTACTTTAGCTCACCAATCATCATCAAGAATGATTGTCCTGATATTATTCGCACTATCTGTTTGAGATTGTCTCCAAACTACCCAAATATCATTAATCACCATTCTTGTTAAGGCTTGTTTCACATCCACAAGCCTTTTAAGAACAATGTAGTGTGTGGCAAAGCGAGTCTCTACCACTTTCAATTAAAAATTAAAAATAAAATACAAAATATAGCTTAGAATATATTTCAAAATACAAAATGATATACTTCAAAATACAAAATATAGTTCAGAATATAGAGAAGTCACCTTTAATAGCTCCAACTTAGTGAATTGTCTATAAATGGCTTGTGACATTTGGTGATTACAAATAAACATTTGAATTTGTTTGGCTTCCTCATAAATCTTTTGTATCCATTGGATTTTGCCAATTTTTTGTAGCATCAAGTTCAAAGAATGAATTGCACATGGAGTCCACCAAATGTTTGGAAATCTTGCCTCCACAACCAACCTTGTTGCTTTGCATACCTTCACATTATCTATGATCACTGGAACAACATTTTCTGGGCCCACTGATTCAATTGCTTCAATTAGAATATTGGCAATAAATTTGGTATCTTTTTCATCGGCCTTGCATTCAACTACTTTCAAGAACATTGCTCCCTTTGGGGACATTGCAATCACATTGATCAGTGGCCTATTTCTAGCATCCTTCCATCCATCACAAATGATAGAAACTCCTGAGGTTTTCCATGAAGTTTGAATCACCTACAATTGTCTATCGATAATATCTTTTTTCTTTAGCCAAAAGAGTGGTATGAACCTTCTCATAACCTAGGCTTTTTTATTCTTTTGGGGCCTCATTAATTGACCTAACCATCTCTTGCCAATATGGAGAGCACACCACATTAGATGCAATCTCATTTGCATACAAGCAACGAGCAATATTTTGATCTATATCCTCTTGACTCTGCAAATTAAATGATTTTTCAAGAAGTTCTAAATTGCTCCTCTTGTGACCTACAGATGTCCCTAAAGCTGATTGTGGATGCAAAAGGGGTCTATGTAGAGTTGACTTTTGTTTTGATGCTCGAGCAAGATTATTGGCTTCATCTTGTTCTTTTTGATAATTTGTAATTTTGGCAAGTGACAACCCCTTCACCGGTGGGCCATCAACATTTGGACCATGACATACAACACACACTGTCCCTGTTATGTGGCAAAGGTGCTCACGAACCCTGGTATAGCAACCTTTATACTCTTTTAGGCACTCCTGACATATCCATCTATAATCTCCACCACTTTGAATTTTGTCAACAATGGTGACATATTTCCACAATGGAGATCTAGGGTCCGGTTCGATCCACATCTTATTTTTGTTGATTCTCCAACATCGAACGATGATGATGCCATGAATAATATCTTAGAATAATTAAAATTTTATTAAGACATTTAAATCTAAAATAAAATAAAATAAAATAAATCTAAAGTACTTGCAAACCTAAATATATTCACTTTCACATTTAATTTTTTAAATAATTAAATATTTATATATATTTTATAATTGGAATACATTAATAAAAAAGTTTTATAAATGAATAATTGAATATTTTTATAGATATATTTTTAATTAGAATAAATTAATAAAAAAGTTTGATATATATATTTTGTTGTAGAGTACAACAAAATATAAATAAAAATAAAATAAGAACTTATAAAATATAAACATTTTGAATTTAATAAAATAAAAATATAAACTCATAAAATATAAACATTTTACATTTAAATTTATATATGAAATTTATTATATAAGCATTTTAAATTTAATAAAATAAAAATATAAAAAATTTAATATAAATTATAAACTTATGATATAAAGATTTTAAATTTAATAAAACAAAAATATAAACTTTGAAATAGACGACATACCTGTACAGTGCACGATCGGGATAATACAGAATAGAGGTCGCTGCGATAGGGAAAGAATAACCCACGATTCAATGATTCAACAGATATAGAGGCTAATAGGTTGCGAATTAGAAGACAATGCTGCGTTTGAAAACAAAGGAAATGCCTTTTAAAACAAACAATTTTGCATTGGACGGGATGAACCCTAGTCGAGGAGTTTTTATATTGAATGGTTCAGCCGACTAGGAAACCCTCGTTTTGAAGAATTTTTAATGGTCAGCCAACTGAAACCCTAATTTAACTTGTGTTTTTAACCATTGGAGTTAAAAATACTGGACAATTTTTCCAAAGATGTGAATCCAGGAGAATCTGACGCGGTTAGAGGAATACAGATTTTAGGGCACAAGCAGGAATGGTATCCAAGACATACTTGCACCGCACCGTACCCAAATCTGTACCGGTACTCAGGTATGCGTGCCTTGTGGAGGGGGATAGGCATATCTTGCACGTCTGACTAAAGTCTATTGGAGCTCAATGAAGTGGATGTGCTCTGAATTTGTAATCCATGGACCATGACTAGAGCCCACAATCTTTGTCATATCTACCTCAGATTCTTGCACCATGTTGGGATTCATCATTGCTGAAATGGTTGTGGATGGCCTTGTTACAAAAGAATCGATGTTGTTCATTATACAATGGAGACAAAGGCTCCTTAAGTAGAATTACAAAGACAGATGTTTCTAAAAGAAACAATCGTTAACAAGAGACGAAGTTAGAAACTACTAGATGACCATTAATAACATAAATAGAAAGATATTATTCTAATACCCTCCCTTAATGGTCATCATTCTAACTACCCAAAGAGATAATAGAGAAGGCTGCCCCCTTCTTCTCAGAACGCTTCTGCAACAAAAGACAAGAGCTTGCCACTGACTCTGCCTCTTGAGATGAGTCTGCCACCAACCCTCCCAGAAATTGCAGAATTTCTGGAAAAACAACACCAATCGTCCAACCTGATTTTAGAGAACTGTCCCTCCCTGTAACCAGAGATATACCAAGAACAACTGCCACGATTTTGAGGAAAAATCGACAAACCCTCCAAACTTCTGCAGATGAGCATGACGCTCCAGAACAGACTGCAAGAAGCCAGTTGTGCAGATATTCGCCCTAGCATGGCCAGGTGCGACCAAAACAGACTGCAGCAAACCACGATTTTTGAGGGGAAAAAAAACGCCAAACCCAGGATAAAAATCGATCAAAACCGGACACGATTTTTAAGGTGAAAAATTGATCAAAACCAGACATGAAATCCGAGACACGGATTAGAATACAAATCATCGTTTTAAGGAAAAAACTGTAAAACCCGTCCAGAAACCAAAGTCCTCCCGAATTGCGAAAACCCTGAGTAGGGCATATAGGAGCAAACCCTTAATTTTTGAGGAAAAATTATAAACCCTCCCATGATTTTTTCAGGCAAAAAATCAGAAAACCATACAGAATTTTTTAAGAACAATTATTAAAACCCAAATAGAACAGCAATTGCTCAGAATTGAAAAACGGTACAGAAAACCCCCAACGAGCTCAGAAATCCTCCAAAAAGAGCTGCCAAAAAAATAACAGAGGGTTTTATCAAAAACCCTAACTCGAAAATCCTGTCCAGAAGGAAAGAAAATAAAATGTGACCCAAAAAAATCTAATGACAACCCATAAATCTTCTTGAAAAACCCAGAAAGAATCTGAGATCAGAAAAAAATTTCGACTAGAATCAGAGGATTTATTGCCAAAACCCTAGTTGGCTGCACACAGAACCCGAAAGACCAATCTGCAACTTCGAAACCCTAGCCACTGTGAACCTGAGTAGAAGGAAAGAACACGTCCAAAGACTGAACTGTGGTCCTTAACAGATGCAAATCGCGGAAATTTCCAGCAAAAACGAACCCTAAAAGGATTTAAAGCTTGAAGGAATGTTCAAATCGCGACCCAAAACTCGACCCACTACCTTCACAATACACAGACGCCCAAGGACGTTGAAGGTAGATCGCGACTAGACCTTTAATGGCTCTGATACCATGTTCAAAAGAATCGATGTTGTTCATTATACAGAGGAGACAAAGGCTCCTTAAATAGAATTACAAAGACAGATGTTTCTAAAAGAAACAATCGTTAACAAGAGACGAAGTTAGAAACTACTGGATGACCATTAATAACATAAATAGAAAGATATTATTCTAATAGGCCTCATCCTCTCCAATTTTTTGGGTTGGTCAATCTAAGGGCCACATTCATCCCTTGTACAACCTTTGGCTTAGTGTTCAAACACAATTTCACATCATGGCCATCAATTTGTGCAAGGTGGAATTTGAGGTAATTGATGGCTACACTTATTTTCAACCTACAATAGTTGCAAATGACTAATCCCATGGTAAGTCTTGGTATGCCATGCATCCAAGTGGCATCCCTTTTGCCAACATTTCGACTTCCACTTCTTGATGCTATTGGATGCAAAGTGCAAACCCTGGCATTAAAAAAAAAAAAAAAATTTAATTGCTATAAATCCTAGCATTGAAAAAACAAAAAAATTGTAGAACCATGACTTTGATAAATGAAACAAAACTTTGTTATCGGTTCGTCTAGGAAAACCCTTGGATCTAGGTTTGCTTTGAACTTGGTCTAGGGTTTAGATCTCCTGCGGGGCTATCTAGGGCACTACCCAATAGACCTAGATTCGGTTGGGTCCATAGCTAAGCGAAGATGTCCAGAAAAGAAGTTTTTTTTTAAAATTTATTTAATTTTTTTCTTTTTTGTTTGTTGTTGGTTTGGTTCTTATGGAAGAGCTTCAAATCAATGTGCTCTTGGAAGGTCTTTGTAGGGTATAACGGAGGGCTTTGCTCGGCCACCATCTCTTTGATGGGATTGACTATTGCATCTTTGGGAGTGCAAGAGAACACCCATGATATCCTCACCTTGTCTTTGTTGATCAGCCCTTTGTGCAGCTTGCTTTTGTAGTTGCCATTGCTCAGAGTCTACAACAATGGAATTGTGAGAATAGACAGTTGAGTAGATGATGTACATAAACAATAAGCAATGAAGGAATGAATATATGGTGCATGGTTAGTGATTAGTAGTTACCTCTACTTGGTCACCGAGCTGAAAGATGAGAGCACTAGGAATGCACTTAGCAATGACATTTGAGTTTGACAAATTTACATTGAAGTAGTATCGTTATTTTTTTTTGAAGGTGCCTCGATCCTATTGGAGGCTCTCCTAAAACCCTCGCCCTTGCCCTACTTTTAAAAAGCAAAACAAAAAAAAATTGTTTTGGGCCCATGGTCCCCTTGTCCCCGTTGTCCCCCTGTTTCAAAACTCCGTGATTTTTATGGTGATTTTGTGTTTTATATGATGCTATGTGGTATTCTAACTTAATACTAGTTCTAGGCTGCAATATGTATATATTTATGATTTTTATATGTTTTTTGTATGTACGAACCCAAAATAAACTCAACCTCAATTTTTTTTGCCATACTGGTGTACCTAAGCCTGAACCAGTCTTTTCGGAAAATAAACAAAGTTTTAAATGTAGAGACCTTACATTAATTTGGATGCATGTGGAACACAAATAAACATGTATGGAAGAATTTAGAAATGTAAAAGAAGTCTGGAAAAGTAGGAAGAAAACCCCCCAAAAAACCAGAAACTTCAAATATTGCAGAAACCTTGCTTCCACAATTGCCTGAAATTACCACAAGAAGAGCTCAAAGAAGCTTAAATGCGGTTGTGAGTGACAAATGAGGTTGAGTGGGGTTAAATAGAGCAATTTGGCAAGTTTTTACAGTGTTTATAGTGCATTAAAAATGTGTTTGCAGGTCTTTTTGTGCGTTTTTGCACCATGGGCCATTCTTGCAACATGGTGTGGACACGGACTCGCCATGTACCTGCGAATACTTGTGGGTACTTGCAGCAAGTCCCTGACCCAGACAATTTTCTTGAGAGCATGAAAAACTCGTGAGTTGCATGAGTACTTGGTGATTTCTAAAACTATGGTATCAATAATGAGCTAAACATCTGCACCAACCTGCCGTTGTGTTTGACATCTAGGTTGACTTGAAAATTAGTGCTTCTATGCAATAAATTCAAATACAAAGGGTCTTTAAGAGTTTCATCATCTTGACATAGCTATTGATTGCCTTGATATGGGGAACAAGTAGCAACAAAAGTGGGTAAGCATCCATTATTGTATTAAGGGTAGTGGCTCTCTTTGCCAATCCTTTCCTAGTTTCATTTTATGATCTATATAGACCTATGTTATCGAATCAACAGATATATAGGCCGATTTGGGACAAAATGTCTCGGAATTGGATTCTGGTTCAAGTTGCTTGTGGATTCAACCAGGCTTGATTTTTGCGTACTGGAAATGATTCCATCCTTTCCCAGTCGAACTTGATCGATTCCAATGCTGACGTGGCGATTCTAGAGCGAATCCTGAGCCATTCTAGAGGCAGACACAATTTTTGAAGTTTTTTGAAAAAGAACTTTTTAGACCGAAAAGAGCCCTAAATGATAGCCTTCCACACATCAACCGAGATGAGATTTTCAACTTGTTGGATTATTCAAAGGTTCAAGCCATAGAGGATTACATCCAACATCAACAGAAAGTGTACCGATGCTCAAGGAGAACTTGGCTATGGCCAATAACAAAACAAAATGACAATTTAACCAACATAAAAGTGATAAGTGCTTTGAGATTGAAGATTGGGTTTTCATAAACTATCGATCAAGCCAAGCTTGAAGAATTGATTGAGAGTACAAGGTAGTTTTTTTTTTAACATAAAGGCAAATTTTTTTATTAAAACAAAAATACATAAAAGGGTAGGTTTGTCAGTCTTAAAATGACTCATGACGCACCAATTCCAGAAAGTCATGAAAATATAGATAGACAGGTAATAGGTAATTTAGTAGAAAAGGAGGAACCTCCAAACCCCATAGATAGGGCATTGACACTCATTCCCCTGAAGATTGTACAAACTCTGAATATTGGATCAATACGTAATGTTTGCCTTTATGTTAAAAAAGGGACCAGCAGGAAAACCACTTAAACCAAATGAAAATAACAGTGTTAAACAAAAGGGAACAAAGGGGAACACAACAAGAACCCACACACCAGCCAAAGTCAAGAGTCTAGGGAAACCTTGTAATCAACATTCACAAGAACACCAAAGTCTTTGCTCAAGTCACAGGCAGGGCATTCCTGATTATCTTCAGTTTCAACCTTGATGTCATTCTAGTTAGATGCTGATTCAGCCAAGGATTTGGCAACCTAATTTCCTTCCCTTCTAGTATGGTTCCACTTTGAAAACATGAAAGATGATGTTAATGTCTTTCTTGCATTCATTCAATTGCCACTACTGAAAATTAGAGGAATCCTACCTTTTGAAGTGATCAATCAAGATTTTAGAGTAGAACAGTATCAGTAGAATGCCTTAGCTTAGCTTCTAATAGAGCTTGATGAATGGCCATAGCTTCGACAAAATTATTTGAACCAATACCAAGACTATAGAAAACCAGAAATTAATCCTGCCATTATGATCCAATGCTTGTCTTTTGAATCTCCATCAACATTAATTTTAGCCAAGCTTGGAGGGGGATGTTCCCATCTAATAATCTGATCACCCTGAGGGTTATTATTGGTAGAGGAATTGGAGGGAGAATTTTCAAGAATACCAAGTCTCATAAGAACTCTGAATTCCCACCAAGAACTCGCTTGATAATCACGAATACAAACTTGACAAGTTTCTTTTAGATTGACCATTATTCTACCCCAAACCTGACTGATTTGCCTAGTAGAACCATTAAAAATCCTCTGATTGGTCCAACCAGATATTCCAGTAGATCAGACCAGTACCAATATCATGCAAGATATTAAGGGCTTTCAGCTTCAAAGAGGGTTGTGTCTGATTCCCAAGATAGTCTTGGATAGAATCATAATTGTTCCATGAAATTCCCATCCGATAGCACCATAAATGTCAGAGGAAAGTGGCAAAGGGGCAGGCTAAAAGGATATTTTCCCCATCCTTTTCATCCTGAAGGCAAGGATACATCTATTTGGACCAGCAACACCATGTTTTCGAAGATTCTCTTGATGAAGAAATTTATCTAAAGCTGCTAGCCACATGAAAGCACTAACCTTTTGCCAGCATTTAGGATGCCAGATCCTATACCAATGCTTAGAGTTCTTAACTTCAAGGTTTTCTGGCAAAAGAGTTTTATAACCTGTCTGCTTCAAGTAAATCCCAGATCCTTTTAGTCCCCAGCCATGGATGTCAGAATGCCTGTCTAAGAGACCTTTTGGGAGGCTAAAATATGAGCTAATTGGTTGATGAGAAGGGGAAATTGTTGACCTAGCTAGAGATCCTTAGGTTTCCATTTCCAAATCCTCACACCATCTTGCATGACATCACATTGAAAATCAGAAACATAAATCTAACCAGCTTCAACACATTTGTAAAGAAGATTAGGAAATTCCACACAGAGAGGACTATGTTGATCCCATGCATCTTCCTAAAAAAGAGCAAGGACACCTTTTCCAAAATTTCCAGAAGAGACTAGCTTTTGTCAGATTACTTCTCAGTGTCATTGTTTTCTATATTTGAGAGCCCTTGCCAAGGGTCAGCATCCTAGGAATGAAGAATGATTATCCAGATTCAGGTACTTGAGCTTAAGGATTCTGCCCCATAAAGCCTGTTCCACCACACACCATCTCCAGTACAATTTGGCGGCTAACGCCACATTGTTAAGGAGGGAAGATCTCATACCTAATCTGCCTCTCTTTGGGCTGACAAATTGTATCCCAGTGAACCTTATCAAACAAGAAAACCTGCTAGTTGAAGATGTAGCATGGGAAAGTGAGCAGTTTATGCAGATAATTTGCACTTTCTTAGCATCAAGAGCAATGCTTTTCCTAAAGGCACTGGCATGTTATGCCTCTAGTTATCCACTTGCGATCTTGGGTATTTGCGTGAGTAGCCATTAGTCTTCTTGGTTACTATTTGAAAAACCTTTTCAATGGCCTTGAGACACTCTTAGAAGCTTCATTCCTGTGTGTTTTTGAGAATTGGATACCCATTCTTTTAAACTAGTTCCAGAATTCCATTTCTATGGAAATGGCACTTTCCCATCAAACTGTATATAACTATGAATCAGCCAATTCACTATTTCTCTAGTAACTTATTCTGGTTATGTGCTAATTTTCATTTTCCAGATTTCCCTTGAAGCTGAAATATAAAATCAATCAAGTGGCATGAACTTAGTGTTCATGACAGAAATTCAGGATTCATGGCAGAAGGAAGAAATATGTATCAGCTGTTGATTGATCCTCTAATCTTATTCATGGCTCTTTCTGACCGTAGAAAAAAATTAGCCTGCACAGCCACCTCCTGTGAACTTGAAACTGCCCTTGGAAGTCTTGTTTGATTAATGTTCGCTTCTTTTTAACAGTTCTATCATAGCAGGTTCTCGTAGATATCTAAAGAATGATTGAAATTTGAAAAACTTTATTTATGGTCAATGTTGCTTTGTTTTCATTAGACTTTCCACATCTAGTTGTTTCTCATTTCCAAAAATTTATGTCCACTTTGGTTTCTATTCTTTTAAGGAACATAAAATTTAATATGTGGTGGTGTCATCCAGCTATACTGATGCCTAGCGTACAAGGATCAAAACAACATAGCTTATTTATTTGGTAATTTGAATGTTTGCAGACATTAAGAAGGCACTTCAAGGACATTGTATATATAGAAACACTCGATAGATCTGCAGCTGTAAAAAAGCAAGTAGTATTTACACATTCTGAAGAGGACAGGAAGCTATTGATGGTAATATATTTGAGATTTGGAGTCTACAATCATAATCATGAATTAAGATTGCTTCTGTGAATTCATGCACCTTTTTTGGCATTTTATTATACAGAAAGAGCTTGATGAAGAGAGACACATGGCATTGGAGTCTGAAGTGGAACAAGCAATAGGTTTTCGCCATGTAATTGATTTGATCGCTTCTGCAGGAAAGCTTATTGTAGGTCATAACTGCCTTTTAGGTACCGAATCTTGAACATTCCTCTCTGCAGATGAGGAGTAATATTCATTGCAATGACATTTTTTATATTCCAATATATCTAATATTTAGCATTTATTACAGATTTTGCTCATATCCATAGCAAGTTTATTACTCCTCTGCCAGAGACAGTGGTTGAATTTGCAACATCTCTTCGCAAGCATTTTCCATATATCATTGATACTAAGTACCTTCTCAAAACAGAGCCAATGTTACAAAATATGATGAAAAATAAGAGCACCAGTTTGTCCTTTGCGTTTACTCACTTGTGTGGGCAGATTGCTTGTACTTCAGAAACTTTCAATAAAATTATGAATTCTACTGTCAAAGTTGTGGTTCCAGCTGAACTACAGAGGTATGTTATTTAAATTTTATGGTTTTAATGAATTTGATGCTGCTGCCATATTTGATGGAGGTTATATATTTTTGAGAGTCAACCTCAAATGTATTTTTTAAGGTTTCATTTCCTCGATATTTCTGGAGGTTTTTAGATGAATTTTCAATTTTGTGTTCGAACTGTCATTGCAGGTACACAGATGCTCATTCTGGTGCAAAGCATGAAGCAGGATATGACGCTTACATGACTGGATGCATATTTGCTCAGGCTTGTAAACATTTGGACATTGACTTCAACAACCTTCATCTTGGATCTGATTTTGCTTTGGCAGATAAATTTCAGAGATATGTCAATCTTCTTTATGTTGGCTGGATCAGGAGTATAGTGCTAGACTTAACAACAGGAGAGGAAGCAGTGGAATCTAGAACTATGCTTCAACATCACAATCTTTCAAAACTCATACCTGCTAAACTAGTCCTCGTCTGGGGCTTTCAAACTGGATACAGTGACAGTGACTTGAGAGGTTTAGTGAAAGGTGTGCTTGGTACCGTATCCCCTATTACTGGAGTTTACTTCTTGGATGCAAGTTCTGCATTCATCCATTTTCGTAATGAACAGATGGCGGCTGAATTTCTTCGCTTAATGGAAGATAAGATGGAAGAAACCTGCAATTTTTTCTCATCTCAGAGACCTTTAACTTCACTATTAGAAACTGGAAGCATTAATGCTATAGGATATGATATGTATGCACAGATATGCAAGTCTTCATTGTCCAAACTGCTATTTGCAGAGCAGGCTGAAGCATTGGGAATAAGATGGCAGGTTAGTGCTAGTTTAACAGCAAGTAAAAATGGAATAAAAAAATTGAACTGTGAAACCAATGATCTTAGAAATAATCAAAATGGTCGCAAAATGGAGGAAACTCTTCAAGTTTGTCCTATAAAATATCAAGGAGAAACACTCAATAGTGAGAAAAGACATGAAAGATCTTTTTCTTATTTGTCTGAAGATAGCCATGATTTTGCAAATGATACTGAATGTGCTCCTAGTCGGAATTTTGCAAAGAGGTCCAGAATGGAGAGTTAAATTATGAGCTGGGTACATTGCTTGGTGCCCTTGAATTTTGGGTATTTCATTATTGAAAATTTAATTTGATTATTTATAGGAATATGAATTAGAAATAATCCTTGTAGATTATTGTTTATGCCCCATTTTTTTTTACCATGGCATGAAATGGGTTTTGAGTTACAGGTCCATAGGTTACGACCTTAGTTCAACACAGAACGTGTTACAGATTTGATATCTTTTGAAAAAAGCTTAATTTATTAAAAGAGCAGGGATAAAATACATCTGGGCCAGCTAGCTATGGAGGTTGTAAGATGAATGTATCTAGTACACGATCAAATAAACTACAAAAGAAAAAAGGAGAGAAAACTGATAAATGTTAATGTCGAGACTCCGAAAGAAAAATATCACGATGAAATAAAATCTCGTAAATGAATACGAATATCTTGATTGATTCAAGTGATTGAAAGGGTGGGAAGCATTGCCTCTAATTATGTATCTCTCAATTTAGTCACATACGGGAAGGTCAACCCATTAAAAAATCAACCCTAATAAATATGAAGTGCAAGTTATACATTCAAGGTACACATTTACATATACAAGCTACTCACAATCCTCTGGCATACCATAATTATGGGTAACAGAAGGGACATGATAATATGGTATTTACACTCTTAACATATTTCTAAAACACAACTTAAGAGGGCCAAATGAAGGTGATATTAACAATCTGAAACTCAGAAGAAGAGAGGCCTTGACATCTCCTAAATGGCAACTCATAGCTCGAGAAAATCTTGCATTCCAGGGAACTAATTGTTTTGTGTTCACAAATTAGTATTTGGGCATCATAATTTTAACTTGGATTCTGCATTAGTGTTAAATAATAGGATAGTCACAGGAGCATAATTGGCCTATTGTTTCACACGGTGTATTCCCATCCCACTACTTTCCTTAGCTTCTTCAAGTTTAATATTCGCCCACTTGTGATAACTAACATCTCTCTTGGATGTAGAAGTTTCATGTGTCTAATAAAAAAAATATATAGCATAATGGAGTTAACACCCAAATCCCTCCTTTGAAGCCTCAACTACTGCAGGATCAACTAAAACAATCTCATCATTTTCTTGGAAGATCCTCAAAACGGATTTAACTAAAGTACCCTAACAAGACCAAGATGTATCATTCTCATCCCTTTGAAAAATATGGATAGTTTCGAATGTCCTATCACTCCATTTTATCCTCAAATGTCAACTCATCAAATATGATTTCTCTTTGAAAGTTCGAGCGGCTCTTGTAGCTAGATGAATCTTTGCCAAAACAAAGGAGGAACAATACAAAAAAGCAACCAAAATCACGGACTAAAACTACATGCGGTGATTTAATAAATGCTCCTTTATGCTCCACGTCAAATATAGAAAATGTTGTTCCATGCAGGGAGTATTGGTGCCGGATCAAAACAAAATTATACGTTCACTTTCCGTAGAGAAAATGCCACATATTCCATTACTTATATGAGAGAAATAATGGTTTGCTATTTTCATAGAGGAACTATCCCAAGGTAGTTTTAGGAGAAAGACCAAATGAATATATATAGCTTTTGGTGTAAATTGTGTAGTATATTTTTATATCAATGTTTTGGATTACACTTTATTATTATTATTATCAAGTGTTCACTGGTAGATTGTGGATATTGCAGATCCAAGTCACACCTAATAGAATTCAAGTTTGCTCAGACATGGATAACCTCGAGATATGCAAGTGGAGGTTAAAAAGAGGGTTAAGATATATGAGGTTGTTAAAAATTTGGATAGATAAAAGTGTGATAAAATATTGAAAGAATTGTGAAGTGATAATCAAACAAGGGTGATCCCATAACAAACAACTAAATGTGTTGGGAAGAATGGATAGTGAAGGCATTAAATGTGTTGGGAAGAATGGATAGTGAAGGCATTGTGATGAAAGAAAAAAATGTGTTATTTTGAAGTGAAAATTGCCCACATGACAAAAAATAGGAAGTTCACAAAGTAATGAAATAAAAAGTAAAATGAATGGAAATGGAGAAGGAACTATAAATATATGGTAGCGAAAAAAAGGTATAAATAAGGAGTATTAGGTTTTAGGTAATACGTATTAGGGCAATGTAGGAGGAGGTGAAAAGTGATGAGAAAGAAGGCGTAAAAGAGGAAAAGAGCAATTGAAGGCTACAAAAGGAAGAAAGACGGTGACCAAAGATATAGGTTGTAAAGTGTAAGAAGAGAGCATCGAGTAACCATTAAATAGTAGTACCGAAGTGTAAGAAGGGAATTAGGAGTAACGATATTATGAAAAAGTAGTACTAAGGTGCGAGTCAAGAAGTAGTAAATCGTGGAAAATTGGGTACGAGGATAAGCATACTAGATGTAAAAGGTGGGATAAAACAAGGAAGGGAAGTGAGAAATGGCAAGAATTGTCAAATGAGTAAAGCTAAAAGAAAATGAAACAAAGGGTTGCTAGATGGAGGAAAACGTGAGTAAAAGGGAATAGAAGGCAGAGTAACTCGATAAAAAAATTAGGAGAAAGAGGTGGATGAGAGATTGAGATGAATTAGACTAGCTTGAAATTATAAGAGGAACAAGGATAAGACCACAATCTAGTGTTACATAAGAGAGAAGGCTCAAGCAAATAGGAGAAAGGAGGAAATTTTACAAACCATGGGGTTCACAAAAATCAATAAATAATGTATCCAAAAAGGGGGGTGAGAGGGTGAACACAAATAGGGAGGTTAGGAACTTTGGACTTGGGTTTCTTTAGGGAGTCTATGGGACAACACAAGTGGCATACACTCCAATCCTCATCTCTATTGAGATTGTTGTCTAAATGTTTATTGATCTCAATAACTTATGTCTTCTATAGTAGTTGTCTTCAATTGTTTAGAATTGAGCATCTTTAATACATATGTGGTGCTTTATCTTGATATAATTTGTTTATATAATCATGTTTAATGTCAACTCCATGCTCTTCGATCCTAATTCTTATGGAATGATTAGTTTCTCCAATATAAGAAATTTCACATGAGTAATCTACTTTATAAATGTTTTAGTTTAGCAAAGGGTATTTGTTGTCTTTGGATGATTTGATCAATCTCCTTAGTTTGCTGTGTGGTTTGAAGCACTCGTGGATGCCTTTTCTTTTCAAGGTTTTTGAAATCTTCTTGGATAGGCCTTTTATGTAAGGAAGGAAAGCATCATGGGTGCTTGAAGAGGAGTCCTCATTATGATAGTTATCAAGACACATTTTGGCTTATTTCCAACTCTAGACATTTGTTTCAAATTGTACACATTCTTCTTGAAAATCTTTGATAAGTGAGTGATAACTTGGTCATTATGATCCTTGACACAAACTTGAAAAGCTCTAGTCATGAGAGTTTTAAGGACACTCACTTTTTGGTTTGGGTGATGATGAGAACACACAAGAAGATAAAGGTCTGTGAGTGGATTTCCTATGAACTTGATGAGACTAGGATCCATCCAACTTTCTAGAAAGGGGGATGCCTAGGAATGGTAAATTATGATATGCTTGTAGTTCCTTGGTGAATTTGATTCCTAAAGAAATAATGTTTAAATGAGAATGTAATTCTTCCAATTTATTGAGGCTATGCTGCCAGCTAAAGATTGTGTAGTTTATATAGTGTTTCCACCATTTTGTTATAAGTGGAAAGGTAATGAGGGCCTTTTCTTCAAAGGACTCCATGAAGAGATTGGCCACTATGGGAGATAGTGGTGGGACCTATGTCTACACTTTCAATTTCTTCAAAAATTTTACCTTTGAAGGAGAACAAGTTTGATATGAGACACAACTCAACAAAAGATGCTATATCGACATCAGTCTAGCTCCGAGCCTCACTAGTAGCCATGTCAATGGGAATGTTGGTAAATGACATTACATCAAAACAAAAAAGAATATCATCTTCTCCTATTTTTATTCGTTATGAAGTCAATAAAATGACTGGAGTCTTAGATGAAAGAGCTTGTCTTTTCTATTAGGGGTTTGATTTCGTTGGTGAGGTAAGCTACTACTTTATAAGTAGGAGAGTCTATGGTGTCAACAATGGGTTGAGAGGAAGGCCTACTTTATGTATCTTTTGAGCATCATATGTCCTAGAACAGACCTTATCTGGTAAAAGTTTCTTTTTAACATTTTCTTCTATAGAAGAGAGGGAGATAAATTTATGCACCTTTCTAAGTATCAAGGAGACTTGGTTGTGATGTGATTTTTTGTAACTCCCATTGTTATTTAAGCGGTCCACCACTTTGGCTTCATAGTCTTGTTTGTTCAAGATCACGAGGGCATTGACCTTAGTAGCTTTGATGACAAGTATATTGTTATTTTCATTGATATGATCCTACTTGTAATAGGTTTCATAATGGAAAGCAACATCCCCTGCTATCAACTATAAAAAGGGGTGGGAGTAGGCCCTACTCTCTATATATATAGGGTGCAATATAGAGGTAAGGCCTAGATCGATCTCTAAGTGCTTTTATGACTAGTTTATTGCAAACACTCTAGTGGATTGGATTGTAAATATTGTTTGATGATTCTAGGTAGTGTGATTTAGGATTTTCTTTAAAGCATATCATTCTTCTTTGGGGATACTACTATTGGCAAGATTTAGAGCTAACTTTGGATTCCCAATAGTTTAGTTGAACACCTGTAAGGGTGGCTAATTTATTTCCATTAGTTTGAAAAATGAAAGGGTGACCTAATGGAGGCCACTGATGAAAACATGCAAGGACACCAAAGGCCATAATCAAACAAGATTATTCTCTAGGAGCAAGATACAACATAAGTCATTGCAAGAATAGAGAAACGACTTTGCAGTACAAGGATATATTTTATGGTGACTTCCAAAGGACACAACCATGAAGAAACAAGCCTAGGGACATGCCCCTATATCTAGGAAGGTTATAATAGTACTATAATCATACTGCACATAAGCATGAAATGTGAGGAATAGATAATAACAGAGAAATAGGAAAAGTGAGAAAAAAGAAGAATATCTAATAGAATGATGTAACGATGAATTAAAAGTGTAACAAACTATGTATAGAGATTATGTAATGAAATTATGATGAATATAATGGAGAACTGATTATACCCTATGTATGTGGGAATGTTGAATGAACATGTGTATTTTCTTTTCTTTTCTTTTGTAATCTTATTACATATGTTCTATTCTTCTTCCTTATGCATCACACTAAGGTAAATACAATTCTCACATATATCAAACTTAGACTTCTGATCTATGTTTTCTTGTCAACAATTGGTTTTTTTGTTAGGACATTAGTTGTTGATGGATAAGGAAAGAACCAAACCTAGTGTAGGGGTTGTAGTAGGTGATACGACAAGTAAAAGAGATTATAGATGATAATGGAAGAAATTGCTATAATGAGTGAACACATACTAGTTCCTAGCCCTTGAGGGGTTAGGCAGCTAGGGGTTGATGATGAAATGCGGGGATCCTGAAAGGATGTGTCTGTTGAGTTAGATTTGGTCCAAGATTTTGGGGATGAATAAAATGAGATTAAAAACGGCCAAATTAAGATATCGATGGTAAAAAGGTAATAACAAGAAGTTAAGAGAGAAAGTTGAGAAGATTGAAATAGCTTATGGGATGAACCTTACTAAAGAAAGGAGGTTGAAAGAAACTCAAGAAAGGGAGGAGAAATATCACAAAATAATTGAGGCGTGGGAAGCACCATTAGAGTGTGCCAAGAGGGTTGCTACCAAAAACCTAGGGAAGCTTGAAGCAGATGATCATCAAATATTATGATGCCCACAAATTTTGAAAAACTAGAGTAGTTAATAACACTAATAAAGGAAGAAAATATAACTTGACATGGATGATTGAACAATTGAAAATATGAAGAATCGATTGAGTTTAGATAGGGGGCTTAGAAGCAAGAGTGCTTAGCCAATTGATTATTCTAGAGTTGTTGCATTTAAAGGTCATAATTTTAGAAGGGTTTGAAGTGCTTAGCCAATCGATTTCTTGTTTCAAACCTCCTAATTTAGTGCAAACCATCTATGTACGAAAATGAGTAGGTACGATAGTTTACAAAGAGAAGGGTTGATAAGGACTTTGAATTTATAGGAAGACAAAGCGCAATGAGAAAATGAAAAGATGGATGGAATTTTCAAAACTTAGAATATTTTAAGGAAAAACTAAAAAACATTTGAAGAAGAAACGAATAGAGAAGAGGAAGACAATAAGTCATTTTATTAATGAAAATCTATTAACTAATTAATGGCGAGTCATGAAAAGTACATCCCCAAAGCTTAAGAGACACCATGAGGAGATGAGCCCCCCATATTAATTGTCACACTATGTGTTGGATAAGTAAAGACAAGTTTATATGAAAGAGATATTTAGTGACACCTTTTGGAAAAGGAAGATGAAAGATAGGAGAAATTGAGAGTAAATTTGTTAGTGCGAGCAAAGAGATTTTAGGAGAATATTTGTTTGAAATTGAGATACATAGTGTTAATGGTAGAGATAGGAAGATTGTGAAGCAACAAGAGGCTATTGAAAGTAAGAGAGAGCCAACAAAGGCAAGACTCTCAAATTCTAAATTAGAATAGAAGAACAAGAAAAAGGAAGGTAGACAAGAACAAACAAGACACAAAGCTAAATTAGAAGAACTCACCTCTCTAATAACACAAATGGACTAAATGCAAGACAAACTTCCTATCTTTGGGAAGGACACTAAAGAAGTTGGAGAGCACTTGTTCATTTTAAAATCCACATGGAGAAGATTCAGTAGCTAAGAGGATCAAATTAAATTTTATGACTTTGTTGGAACCTTGAGGGATGAAGCTTTGAAATGGTACATTAAGGAGTGTCCTATGCACAATAAGGAGTGGATTGAGCTTAAAACTAAATTCATAAATAATTTTCAATCTCTAGAAGTACCATCTAAAATTTTTAGCAAAATGAGAGATATGTGCTAGAATAAAGATGAGAGAATAAATAATTATGATAAAAAATTTAAAAGCATGGTGAGGAAGTTGGAGGAACCATAATTGAAAAATTGAGGATTGAATGGTTTGTATTGGGACTACTACTTGCAATAAGGGTGACATTAGATAGAAGAATATTTGGATAATCTATTGAAGCAATAGATTTATACTTGAGAGTCAAATCACAATCATGGAGGCAAGAAGGAGATGTCACATAAAAGAATGAAATAGAGAAATTAAGGTTAGAATTGGAACAATTGAAACTCAAGCAAGAGATATTGGCCAAGGGAGAGAACATGCATACCTCCCTTCCTTCTAGGAGAAATAAAATATGGTGCACACATTGCTTAAATGAAGGTCATTTAAGAAATGAGTACCCCATGATAGAAGGGACCCCATGATAGAAGGGACAAAAAGGGCCACCACATTAAGATTAAAACACACAAAAGGTCCAAAAGACTAAAGAGTGTGTTTTGCGACATATGTGAAGAACAAGATGACCATAAGATAGATGATTGCCCCTCATTGCTCTTGCAAACAAGAGATAAACATGAACCTCATTATAATACTAAGCATGTAAATAGACCTTTTGTATAGAAAGGGATAGCTAGAACCCAAGGGTTGGCACAAAAAGCATTAAACACACAAGATCATGGTTATCGCATTCCTCAATGGAATTCCAACTCTAGGTAGGTACTATGTGAATCATGCGGTACCACATATTTAAGATGAGGGCCCCTCTACAAGCTATGAAGAAGATTACTCACAAGAAGATGGTAGGGGAAGGTACCACGATGATAATAGAGAAATCATAGTAGAGGAAGAGGTCAATGACAGAGGAGGCGAGAATAAGTAACTTGTTTTAAGTGCTGTGAGATGGGGCACTATGCAAATGAATATAAAAGGGAGAAAAATAAATCTTATAGATTTTATGGTGATACCAATTATAATATTTTCAGTTGTCATAAGGCATCTCAATATTATAAAAATGATCAATTACCAATAAGTGATGAACTTTCAATGCTAAATGCGACAAAGGGGGCAAAATATTTAATATAAAATTCTTAAAAGAGAACCTCCCAATGCTAGAAGGTGTTAGAAATTTGAGCTAGAGATCAAGGTAGAGATAGGTGAAACCTCATTGGTAGAGGAAGGAAAATTAGATAAGGAGTATGTAGAGAGAAAGGAAAACTTGAGACAGAATGTTAATAAATAATATAAGAAGAAAAATATAGCTGTAGTGATCACTCGAGGAGGAGTTGACACTAGCAAGAAAAAGAGAGTTCATGAGGAGTTACATGATGAAGAAGGGTATCCTATTAAGGACAAATACGATCTAATAGTAGAGAAATATATGAGGGTTATCCAATTAGAAAAGAAGAATAAGAAGACTGTAAGGTCTATTTTTCAAAAAAAGAGGCACAAAGGATCAAGGAGTTGCCCAACTTAGTACAAGAAGAAAATCTAATAGAAAAATTGAAACAATTTGGAAAGTAGTGAAACAAGCATGATAGAGATAACATAAATTACCAGGTTAGAAATGTAGTAAAAACCACAAAGAAATGGAAATAGAGCCATGTTCTAGTCGATGTTAAAATTAATGGGACATTACTGAAGAAAGCTCTTGTTGACTTCGGTGCTGATGTAAATATTATGCCTGAACACATTTGGAAGTAATTAGGGACACTGATACTATATGAGACACCTTATGATATAACTCTAGTTGATGACACTCCTAAAAGCATTGTAGGGACATGGACATAGGTAGATGTAAACCTTCTAGGGATCAAAAGAAAGGTAGATTTTGAGGTAATCAATATGCATGGACGACTTGACCCTTATATTGTTTTGTTGAGTTTGGAATGGTTCGTGGATTGCAATGGTATTTTTGATTCTCAACAAGAGGAACTCATCCTTTAGGGAGATGAAAGAATATATATTGCTAAACATTGGAATGGAAGGAGCTTATGTTGAGGAGATGCATTTGGAAGATGATTCATTCAAAGGTTATACTCAATATGAAGAATCCTTAGGATTGATGTAGATAGAGAGCCTAACTTTGAAGGAGAAATAATGTTGGAGAGTGGCGACTCCACCATTGTTATTGGAGATGTAGTGGATAGAAAATGAAAGGAAGTTAGATATAACTTTCTAATTAATCTGAGTGTATTCTTAAATAGAAGAGATTTACATAGTTTGTTAAAAAGAAATAAAAACACAACACTAGGAAAACCCTTTTGAGAAAAACTTTGCCTCTAAAACTTTGAACCAATTGTATTTCTAGCACAACAATGGTTACAATACAATAAGGGACTTAAGCCTTCGCAAGAGATCATAATAATTAGTAATTTAAGAGATATTCTGGCAACATAACAATACCTATAAATACATATGATAATATGTCCATCTTGAGCATTCAATATATAGCCAATACCAAAACCACAACTGATTTCTAAAACCATGTGTTGAAAACCATGGGCTAAATTAGGCACCCAAATCAAACATAAAATACAACATTCAAAATCATGGTGAGTTAACTAATAGTTGGATAGAAAGTACCTTTTCCAACTTGAGCGCTCCATTTTGATCTTATCCATCTTTTTGAAATTATGCTCCTTGATTTTCTTTTAGTTCACCTCCCTCTCTTCATGCTCTTACTAAAATGGCAACTCTTACAAACCTTACAAGTTGTCACTAAGTAAGACTTACAAATTGCCTAATGCAAACTACAAGTAACACATATTGCCACTCCAAGTCATGGATGTCTTTTTCCAAGAGGACACAATAAATAAATATAAATTAATTAATTAATTGAACATTAGGATTGCAAGGTGTATGACACCTATCCCAACAACTTCTACAACCAAACTTGTTGTGATCTTTGCTTTGTGTTAACTGTTAAGGATTGGCAGTATTAAAAATTAATTGGGGATATTGTTGAATCCTAAGGGTCATGTTCTCCTAGGTCAAGCCCCTTGACTAGACTAGATTTACAATCATGGAAATGATCAAAGACAACAATCTCAAAAAATTCTGATGGTCTAGATGACTTTAATGTAGATTATGTTCCTTTTAGTGCTTCAAATTGAAAGATTCCTAGATTGGTTTTTCTTTACAATGTATAAGATTTTTTCCTTAATATTCAATGATAATAGATGCACATTGAATGCATTTCAATACTGAGACATAACAACTAATCATGCAAATGTGTACTAAGTTATCTCATAATAGCTACTAGAATAGGTGTGAGTTGGCACTAATTTTAATTTTAAATTTTTGTATTTAAGGGATCAATTTTTCATGGTGTGAGATCATTCTTGCATGCCATAGGATTGACTTGAGATAGAAAGGTGTGAATATCAAGGTATGTAATGAATGTATGAGTGCAAGTGCATGCATAGGTATAGTAAATGGCTAATGTATAGGAATATGTGTATATATGAATAGGATGTGATCACATATATTGGAATGAGTGAATTTCTAGAGTGGTGATGGATTTAGGAATGAGCTCAACTTCACACAAGGTTATGCCATATCTTGATATGTTTGCCATTCCACTCAAATGGGCCCAAAACTAAATGGGAAATTATGAGGGTATGTAAATTTTACTATTACATTTTGCCCCCACTTTGAGGTGCACATGAATCCTAACATGAACATGTATTTAAATGTAAATGAGCACTCACAAACATACATGCAAGGTAAATATTTAGACACAAAAGGATACTAAGGTTTATGTAAAGTAATGGACCTCACTAGATCTCATTGTGTGTGTTCATCCTTCGGCATCCATGGTCCATGGGGACCTACAAAATAAAGAAAAGATGTGCAATGAGTAATTGATGAGAGTAGAATATTTATCCATTTCTACCATATTTTAACTATTTTCCTATACCACATTAGTCATCTTTGTACCTTTTCCATAATATACCATGACTTTTACCATTTTCTATTTCATATGATTAAAATGGAAATAGGGAGTATTTAGTTGAGTTTAAGATAAAATACATGGAAAATAAAGACTTAATTGTGTTTATTAATTATGTTGCTAATGCTACCCACATAGCAAGATAGGGTATAACTGTTGAAGGCATCTTAGATCCTATAACAACAAACTAATGGTGGGTGCAAATGCTCATACAATATATCATGTAGCAGTGGTCTAATAGGGAGAAATTGTTTACCTATACCCATGGTTATTACAAACAAACATATTGATTTCCAATTTGTTGAGGAATGAGTGCATATTATGGAGAAAAATATTTATAATGTTTTGTTATAGTCATTATTCATTTTAAGACTTTGTTGTTTTACGTTTATCATTTGTAGAGGCTACTAGCCTTATAGACTTAACAAATATGTAGTAAGCTATTATAAGTTATTTCCCCTATAAAATCCTAAGGAATAATGTGAAATATGTATGAAACAAGTTAACATCATAGTGTTGTTCATAAAATTGATCCACGGTTCTTATTTTATGGTGGACTATATGTTAAAGTATTGGAGAAAGTGAACTAGTTTGAGTTAGTAGGCGATCATCTTCATCACAAAAAAGTGAGTTAGGGCCCACTCAGCACATTGTTCTTGTTGATGGTTACATAATCCTTTATTTAATATTATGTGGTTTGATTTGATTTATTTATAAGTTTGTAGTGTGAATAAATATTATCATATTTATATTTATGTTGGAGTGATTTCATAGTGTAACAAGTAATTATATTAGATGTACAAATTGTGGAAATCATTTTAGTTGCTTTTATATGTTAGGAAAGGTGTCTAAACCTAGCATCATAATGTTCAATTTGGGTCCTAGGTGGTAGGAACAAGGTTTTTTATACTAATCTTGGTTTAAGTGGGAACATGTGTAGAGAATATCTTTATTTCAAGAAATATGGCAAACATGTCTAGACTAGAGATGGAAAAATTCAATGGCACTAACTTTGAGCTATGGAAGCTCAAGATAGAGGATTTTCTCATAATTCAAGATCTATGGGCTACAATATCAAGATCCAAACTAGTTGCAATGTAACCAAATGATTAGGTAGTGTTGGATAGAAAGGTGATATAAGCCTTATCAGGATTTGCTTGGAAGATTCTACATTATTGAATGTCTGTGAAAAAATCACCGCAAATGCCCTCTAGGAAAAGTTGGGAAAACTATACCAGGCTAAATCCCTATATAATAATTTTTTCCCATGGAAGAAGTTGTACAATTTGAGGATGGGTGATGGTGACTCTGTTCTTGAGAAATTGAATCTATTCAATGTGCTTATAGCCTAGCTACAATCTATGGGTGTGGAGATAGAATATGAAGATCAATGCATGACCCTTTTGTGTTCTTTGCCAAACTCATGGGACAACTTGGTAATGGCTATTAGAAGCACTATCTCAAAATTAGTACTTGATGACATTGTGGTTGCTCTTGTCTTGGGGGAGATGATAAGAAAGGCTACCAAATCCACCAAGGAGGCCTTAGTTGTTTGTGGGCAGTCTAAAGAAAAAATCAAGAATAAGGACAAGGGCATATCTAAATCTCATGGGAGATCTAAGTCTCCTAGAAAGTCTAAGGCCAAATGTTTTATTTGCAACAAGACAATTTACTTTAGAAGAGATTGTAAGGAGGAAAAAAGAAGAATAAAGCCAAATTTGATGATGATTTTGATAAATCCTCTTAGTAGGATGTAGGAGATGCCTTTTCCATGGACTTGGAGACACATGCATGTGACGATGCATGGATGATAGACTTTCAAGATTCTTTCCATGTGACTCTCCATCTAGAGTGGTTTTCAAATTACACGAAATATGATGACTTGTGAAGGTATACCTTGATGACAACTCATATCTTAGTTTACTTGGTTGTGGGAGAGTCAAGATTTGATTTTCTATTGATAGGATCAAAGGGACTATTGGAGACCTACACATCCCTAGTTTGGCATGAAATTTATTATTTGTAAGTAAAATGAATGATGTAGGTGTGTAGGTAGTCTTTAGCAACATAAGTTGTAAGATGGTTCAATGAGCTATGGTTTTGGTGAATGAGGTTCAAGTTGGTACTCTCTTTTGGCTTGATGTGTGCACCTATGTATAGTTCAATAGTTCTTCAGTATATTTGATGAAGAAATATATAGAGTCCACACCTCAATCATTGGAACCTATAGCTAAGAGATTGGTTGTATCCAATTTTCTTTGGCATGCATTATGGGTACCTAAGCATGCCTAAGAGGACGAGTTACCCACTACGAAGACAATGTTATGACACCAATGCATGGGCCATATTAGTGAGAAAGGTCTACGAAAATTGAAAATAAAAAATCTTGTAAAGGGGCTTACTAATTATTCTCTTGAGTTTTATTTTTGTGAACATTGCAGTATTTATAGAAAGCAAAACAATGTTTAGTTTTATTCTAGTTCTCATAAATCTTCTAGGTTGTTGGATCTTATTCATTTAGATGTATGTGACCTTGTAGATGTTCCTTCCTTGTCAAAATCTTTGTATTATGTATCATATATTGGTGATCATTCTAGGAGGACATGGGTATATTTTCTTAGAAGTAAATCTAAGGTCTTTAGTGAATTTAGGGAATTTAAGGCTCTCTTATAAAACAAGATTGGTAGAAATATCAAGGTATTGAGAATTGACAATGATGGTGAGTATTATTCAATAGAGTTTGAAAAATATTGTAAGGAGAATAACATAAAAATATATAAGACAACTCCATACAATCCTTAGTAGAATGGAGTTATAGAATGCATGAACAAGATGTTGATGGAGAGGGCTAGGTGTATGCTTAGTGGGTCCATCTTAGAACATAAGTTCTAGGCAAAAGTAGTTGCTACTACATGTTACCTGATTAACAAGTCTCCTACGCCAATACTTATTGAGAAAACCTCCATGGAGGTTTGGATGAGCAAAAAAACCCCACTTCGACATCTTTGTGTATTTGGTGCAAGGCATATGCTTGTTTATCTAGGGAGAAGTCATCAAAGTTGGATATTAAGGTTGTGAAATATATCAAGTCATTGGATATGGCATGCATGTGATAGGGTACAAGATTTAGGATTCTATGGATATACAATTTCTCTATAGTCAAAATGTGATTTTTAGGAAGGTCAAGCCTTCCACTATAGTCGAGAAACAAAAGAAGGATGGGAAATTAGTTGTGTAGCTACAACTAGAGATCGAGAAGGTTGCACTCGATGTTAAACCAGAGGTTGAAGTTGGACCAAATGAGGAGGATAGTACAAAGAGCTCAAAGAGTTCAAAAGAATTACAACCTCCACCTCAACTTTTGAGGAGCTCCACTTGGTAAAGGAGGCAACCATAAAGGTATAGCTCATGACTTGAGTTTAGATGTATATTTTCTTTGTTGACTAACATTGATGAGCCTAGAATAGTTAATGGGTCATTGTAAATGAATGCTTGTGAGACCTAGAAATCAACCATGGATGAGGAGAAGGTTATGCTAAGAAAGAATAATACATAAGACTTGGTTTAGTTGCCTAAAGGATAAAAATCCATTGGCTGCAAATGGGTGTAAAAGTTGGGCTCTAATGGTAACATTGAGAAGTATAAAGCATGCTTGGTTGCTAAAGGTAATTCCCAAGTTAAGGGAATAGATTTATATGAGATTTTTTGCTTTGTTGCAAAGTTGACATCTATTAGATAGTTATTATCTTGTGTTACTTCTTTTGATCTTAATTTTGAGCATATGGATGTGAAGACAACTTTATTGCATGGTGATCTAAAGGAGGAGATCTACATGTCATAGCTAGAACACTACATTGGAAAGGGTAAGGAAAACTTGGTTTATTGATTGAAGAAAATCCTTTATGGTTTAAAATAATCTCCCAGAATGTGGTATAAAAGGTTTGATTCATATTTTTTGGGATTGGGGTTTATCTAGTCTAAGTTAGATCATTGTGTTTACTATAAATAAAATGGTGATCATTTTATCATCCACTTTGTATGTCAATGATATACTATTGTTTGGTATTGGCAAGAAAATTATTAAGGATTTGGAATCTCAGCTTTCATTATAGTTTGAAATGAAGGACTTAGGGGATACTAAGTACATTTTTAGGATGGAAATTAGATGGAATAGGCATAAAAAAATTTGCATTGGTTAGGGCAAGTATGTTAAGGATTCTTTGTAGTGTTTCAGTATGGCCAATAACAAATAATTATCTATTGTAATTTTTGTGGGAACTAAGCTTTTAGTTGAGTAGTGTCCTACAACCCTTGCTAACATGGAGGAGATGAGTTTAGTTCCCTATGGTAGTGCAATTGAGAGTCTTATGTATGCTATGGTTTGCACCAGACTATAAATTACCCAAGTAGTGGGAGTCTTGAATCATTACATGGATAATCTTGGACAAGAACATTAGGTTGTAGTGAAGAGGATCTTCAAGTATTTGTAGGGTACTTTTGAGTATTCCATATGTTATCATGGTCATGTTATAGAGGACTAATATTCATTGGATATATAGGGTTATGTGGATTAAAATTGCGCAAGGGATGTCAACAACAAAAGGTCTAACAATGACTATGTGTTTAGCTTATTTGATCATGTAGTGAGTTGGATGAGTAAGGAATAGGTTATGGTCACTTCATCTACAACAAAGGCAAAGTACATGGCAAATACTCATGCCTATAAGAAACCCATTTAGCTCTAAGATTATGTTTAGATGTTGGGTTGTGCTAGAAAACAATTAGAGTTTATTGCAATAATTAGAGTGCCATCAACTTGGGAAGGAACCCAATATTTTATGTGCAAAAGAAGCGCATTGATGTATAGTATCATTTTGTTCATGAAAATGTGGAAGATGAGAGGGTATTTTTAGAGAAAGTTGATAGTTTGGAGAATGTTGTAGATGCTTTGACAAAGCCAATTAGCATAGACAAGTTCAAGAGACACAGTAAGTCTATGGACCTGTTGGTCCCTAGCAGATAGTTGACAATGTTGGTATTCTCTTTGCTCTTGCAAGGTGTTTGACAAGTGGGAGAATGTTAGGAAAGTTGCCTCAACCTTGCATCCTAATGTTCAAATGTAATTGTTGGGATATATAGGTCATTTTTTGCCCTAAAATTTACTAAAATGGGCTTTAACTAGATAAAGTGGGTTACAAAGATGTAGACCTAGCTTTGAGATCTTTAATTTAAAAGGGGGGGCTGAACCAAGTTTCTAGATCAAATTTTATGGCCTCCGAAAGTTAGGCTCCCACTTTAGGAATGTAAGAGCATCTATGATACATGAGATAACTCTAAGAGGGAGTTACACATATTGACCAAGGATATTCACCAACCTATGACATGTCATTATGGCTATCATAAAGAATCTTTGGAGGGTTTTAATAAGACAAATTAGAGTGCACAAGTTGGGAGGATAACTGTGACATTTTATGATTGATTCTTATAGGACTTAGCTTGGGATTTGGGTGTTGGAATTTGACTAGGGGATTTGGGCTCCAATTTTGGGTGGTATTAGATCATGGTTTTTTTATTTTCCTTTTGTAGTTGAACATGTATTAGTTTCTCTATTTATTGGGTGCTTGGGATGGAGTTTGCATAGTGTATTTTGTAGGTATCGTTATGTTGTTGGCATTACTCTAGATTTGAGTGTTGGTGTTGTCTCATAGGAAGGCTCCTTTCATGGATTGTATTGTAACCATTGTTGTTTATGATTAATAAATTAGTTCAAATTTTGGAGGCTACTTTTTATTCTCGAAATGGTTTTCCTAGGATACATCATTGTGTTATGGTGAATGCTTTTATTGTGTTGTGTATTTCTTGCAAATTATTTTATATCATATTTGTTTGTTCATCTCTCCTCTTAGATTGGTGTGGGAAGAGTTTCCACAACTTAGCTTAATTTCATTATACTAGTGATTCTTTAGCAATAGCCATTTTACCATTTTATGAAATATTTTTGTAATTATTCTTGTCGATAGTGTTAATTTCTATTATTTCCTACAATTGTTCCTATAGCCAATTTTGTTGTTGTTTCTTGTAGCATTTATAGTTTATATAGCATAACATAAAATGTTTATGTAGCTAGCATTAGCCTAATCCATTTTTATTTCATAAGATAGTTGCATACATACCACACTCAACTTCATTACCTGAAGCAGTTACACGTATTGCCACTACACCTTTTGCAAGATTATGCTCTCAAATTAACAAAGGATTAAGTTGGAATTTATTATTTTGAAACCATTGAAATTGAATTTAAATATTAGATATATTCCATAAAGGTGTCCCATAACCATTTCAATTTCATCCAATCAATAACTTTTGTTACATAGGTAAAGATAAAACAACCATTAATTTTACTATCAATGATCATGAGAGAGAGAAAGGGAGAGAGTAGGGAGAGATTATGCCTATACAAAAAAATGCAATGGTATATCAGGTGATGTTGATGTCATGTGATAATGATTCCTCTAGGCATGGTGATGTGTCTTTGTATTGGTACCTGTAACAACCTACAATTTGAACAAAGGAGTATTATCGACAAGATATGACCCCTCTTTAATTAGATACATATATTGGATGCAAGGAATTTAATGAGAGGTAAAAACAACCAATGAAATGTAAAAGTAGGCTAAGAATATAGGCATGCATATCTTGTAAAGTAAATTAGTGTCATGAATGCATCACATAACAATCAACTAAAAATATTAATAGACATTGTAAACACATGGGCTAGAGATAAACATGAAGGTGTGAGATTGTCCCTAGTATGGGCTGATGAAAAATGGTGATTTAACCCTTAATGGGGAGAAATAACCATGTAAGCACATAAGACACTAGGCTAGGCATATGCCCCCACTGTGGCATCCAAGAGCATGAGCACACAATGGTTGAGGTAAGGCAATAGGTCCTTGCTATTCCCTTAACCCATTAATTGTATTGGGATATATGAAATTGACTTGTGGCTAGAATAACCATTAATTAAGTTATGTGATCATTTAAATAGTCTTATATAGGTAGTTAAGTTAGATTGGGTGGCATCCAAGGCATACATATGGTATTTAGGAGGTAGTGAGTAGTAGTTGATCAACATATTCAAAATTCTATTTCTTGTTGAAGACTTTTGGAGGTTTGCCCCCTTGAAGTGGCTTATTATTAAATATTTGTGAGTATTCCTATTATATTTCCAAGTATTTGTTGTTGTATTCTTCTATTGTGCAAGTTATTTCATATTTACAAGTGGTATTAAAGCATGATCTTAGAAATTTTTATTTTTTATTTTTTGAGGGGTAAAAATAAAAAACTTTATTCAAGGAAAATTACTTACAAATACACTAAAAAGAATTCTAGATAGCAACAACCATCAAGACATACACTAAAAGAGGAACCCGGTGGGGGAATTTGCAATACCATCCCAAATTACAAACATTAAAAAACAAGCACTATTATCAAGATTGCCATCCAACCTATCCTAATCTTCTTGATCATCGTGGAGAACGTAAAGTAGATATTGAACTTTAGTCTGATCTAAATATCCCCAATCCACAACATGACACATATCCATTTCTTCAAAGGCCTACTTGGCTAGACAATCAACCACTTTGTTCCATTCCTTAGGAACATGAACAAAAGAAATAGTATCAAAGTTTGAGGCTAGATGAAGGATTTACTTAGCAATCAAAACCAACCTCCAGGAGGAATCTTGAAGATTTCTCTTATTAAGTAGAGAAACCAAAATCATAGAATCTGTTTCAAATACCACCTTCCTCCAATCGAAATCACAATCTTTCTCCAAATCCTTTAGCATAGCCCAAGCCTCCATCTAATTATTTGAGTGCACACCCATGTAAGTGGAGAAGAAGAACTGAACCAAGACACTAATATCTCATCCAACTCCACCAATCCCAACCACACCCAGGTTACCTTGAGCAGAACCATCAATATTAATCTTATAAAGCCATCAAGAGGAGGACTCCACTTACTCAATCTATTCACCTTTCTAGAAGGTTGTAATCTATGTCCAGGCCGAACCTGTAAAGTAGTGGGCAGGGAAATCTCTAGGAGATTAGCTATATAAGCATCTGAAGAAGAAAGAGACTCCTCAAGATCAAACTTGGCCTCAATAGACTCCTTGAGCATACTCTTAACCTTATATAGGCCACAAGCTTCCACAAGGAAGAAAGTAGAGGCCGAAGGGTGGCCCATATTATCCCAAAAGTCAAACAAAGAGGTGGCTTGAGAAAAAGGTCTCTTCCATAACTTCCACCATAAACCCCAAAATTCCACAAAGAAAGGACATTGAAAGAAGAGATGATTAGTACTTTTTTCACTGTAACCACAAGGAAAACAAATGGAAGATCCACAAAAACCTATTTTCCTGATATTTTCATAGGTAAGGCATTTATTTTGACTCAAAATCCACAAGAATAAGATGCACTTAGGCTAGATGAACTTGTTTCAGATTATTATCCACCAAGGAAATTCTCTATGGTCCCTTCACTGCTGCTTTAAAAAGGTGTAGCCCAAAGCTACTGAATAAACACCTTTAGAATCATGTCCCCAAGCAATAAAATCGCTGTCCTATGAAGAACAAGTTCACACATCAATAATAGAAGCCAAAGTATCTCACTCCTCCTGAGACCCTCCTCTAGGCCAACTACCATAATCATGCCAATGATAAACCAAGGATCTCCCAATAAGAATAGAGGATTTTAAATTAGCCACTTTGGACCATGTAGTCGCCAAAAAATATTCACTTAAATGTTGGAGTTGAGGAAAAGAATAAAGAATACGAGGTGATTATCCTAGGAGTCAATCCAAAAGAGGGCATTATCACCCTTATGGATAATCCAAAAAAGACCTTTATTAATAAGAGATGCCCCCATTTTAACAGTGTTCCAAATCACGGATCTCTTCCCTATCAACTCCATCCATGGAATATCCTCATTATCAACTCCTCTTAAATACTTACAGTTAATGATTATTGCCCAAGGCTGATCCAAATTTTTGCACCAACACCAGTATAATTTAGATGCTAAAGCCTAACTGTTGAGTTTAGACTATCTAAGCCCAAGACCACCAACCTTGATTGGTTTGCACACCTAGTCCCAGCTCACAAGACTCCATTTCTACTTTTCAATATTTCCCGCCCATAAAAGTTTCTGAGCTAGAGCATCAAACTATTTGAGAGAACACTTAGGAGTAGATAGAGCCAAAAACCTATTCAAAGGAAGAGCTTGCAAGACAAATTTTAGAAGAGTCAACCTGCTAGCAAAAGATAACCACTGAAAAGTCCAATGGTTAACCCTTGACCGGAATTTGCTTAGAATCTTCTTCTAGTGGATCTTATTCAGTGTACTCGAAGATAAATGAATACCTAAATAATCCACAAGAAGCCTTCCAATTTGAATATGAAGAATATTAGCAATTATGTGTTGAACAGGCTCAAACGTATTGAAGAAGATACTAGATTTGTCTTCATTAATCTGTTGGCCAAAAGATGATAAATAGATATCAAGAGCTTTCCTGAAGTTGATAGCTTTGCCAATTCTAGCAAGACCCATAAGAGTTGTGTTGTCCACGAATTGAAGGTGAGAGTGAGAGGCCAAATCCTGAGCCCAACTCCAACCATGAATGAAGCATTTTTATTTATGCTGCTTCAAAAAACTCCCTATCTGCCATTAAAATAAACAAATAAGGAGATAAAGGATCTCTTTGTTTGAGTCCCTGAGAGACAAAAAAAAGAGAGGAAGGAATACCATTGATCACAAAAAATGAGGTAGAAGTCACATAGCTCATGATCCATCTAACCCACTCTGAACAAAAGCCAAAAACTGATAAAATGTGCTGGAGAAAAGACCACTTAACCCTATCATAGGCCTTAGACATATCCAATTTAATGAACATGGCCTTTTCCTTGGAAATAGACATGGAGTTGATAGCCTCAACCACCACCACTATAGCATCCAAAATTTTCCGCCCTTTCACAAACCCCCCCTATTTCAGAGAAATCAAGGGAGCCAAACATTTTTTTAACCTCTCTAAAATGAGCTTAGTAATTATCTTGTAAATCACATTACATAAAGCGATAGGATAAAAATAATCTAAGGAGTTGGCACCTTATTTTTTTTGGAATTAAAGAAAGAAAGGTGGAGTTGATGGATTTGAGCATCTGCTTGTTAGTTTGTGATTCTCTAACCACCTCTAACAAATCTAATCTCAGGATATCCCAAAACTCTTGAAAGAAATCTATAGGAAAACCAGCAGAACCAGGAGTCTTACCTTTTTTCATTTGAAACACAACATTCTCAAGCTCCTCCATAGAAAAAGGTTCTAAGAGTGATTTATTCACATCATCTGAAACCATTGTAGGAATTAAATCAAGAGCGAGTTTATCCTCTACTAGAGCTTGAGGACCATTCTTTGTGAACATAGAATAATAGAACCTAACCACGTCCTCAGAAATAGCTTGAAAAGAGGTTAATTATTCACCTTGAGTTGAGATGAGAGAGGCCATAACATTACTTCTTCTACGCTCCTTCACTGAGTTATGAAAAAAGGTGATATTTGTATCCCCTTCCTAGACCCAATTAACACAGGATTTTTGTTTCCAAAAAATCTTCTCTTGCAACTCCCATTTAGAGAGTTCCTTGGACCACCTAGTCTCTTCCCACAATAAATCCTCTGTCATTCCCTATTCCTTAATTATGAATGTGATTCTATCAAGCTTATCCTGCAAATGGTTTTTGATATGAAAAAGATTTCCAAAAGAATCTCTATTCCATTTCCTGAGTTTGAATTTGACAAATTGGAGCCGCTTGAAAAAAGAGAACATAGTAGTATCAAAAGTAGGTTTCCCTTCTAACCACCATGCCTCTATGAGCTTGTGCAAATTAGAATCATGAAGTCACATAAGCTGAAACTTAAAATGAGGATTTTTGGGCATAGAGAACAATGAGGAGGAAAACTTGATAGGCCAATGATCTGAGCCTCTCCACCCCAAGATCTCAGAAGATGTAGTCCAATTATTGCCAATCCAAAAATTTGAAACAAGAAACCTATCCAGCCTTTCTAAAATAGAATCATTTCCATACCTTCTATTATGCTAGGTGAATGTCCCATTACTTGGATTCACATCCACCAAATTAAGAAAGGAAACAGTATCACTCATCAAGGTAGAAGATGGACCAAGACGACCAACTCTTATTTTTTCCTCCAGACTGCATATAACATTGAAGTCTCCTACCAAAATCCAAGGGCAATGGGAACAAGAGACTGAACAAATCTAATATGAGACCAAAAAAAGCCTTACCAGGAAAATCAGTAGGCACATAAGTATTGGTGAGAAGAAGAGTCTCTCCTGAGTCAAAGCATGATACCATTAATGAGATTAAGTTCCTACTTCCCAACCACCAAAGAGGCATGATCCTATAGGAGTACTATAAGAAAGAAACACCACCAATCATACCTTGGGAGCCAATGCACTGACATAGACCCCTTCTCCAAGTCTTGGAAGATATACTAGTCATATCCTCCATTGAAAGCTTAGTCTCCTGATCCTAGTTGAGTCATGAGTAGCCTTTTGTCAAGGGATGCTAACAAACCCCTATCATTCCAAGAGATCACAATCATTTTTCAGAGGTGCTGAAGTGAGCATCCAATGTCCTAATAACACCAGATTTGACCAATGACTCTCCTATCAGTTTCATCTTCTCCTAATCCTTTTTCCTTCCAACCTTTTAAGTTTTATCACTTCCCTTTTCTTAATATTTTTCTGTTGAATCCCTAACATAGGAGGAACCTTCCTTTTGCCATCTTCTTTAACCATGGATTCATTCACACGTCTGGTCATAACAGTGTCTACCTTTGGCTCCAGCTGAATCTCTGTCATAGGGACATGTTCTATTCCTTTTGTTGATGTCTCTATAGTTTCATGTTCCTTATCATTTATCTCAATATGACCAGAAGTAGGAACATCTCCTTCCTTCGCTATCTCTTGCATCTCTACAGAAGGATTCAAAACTAGAGTAGTGGGAATACTTGAGCCTATGAAATGCATGTCCTGATCCACCATATTACCATCATGCTCTGGTGCATTATGTCCAACTCCTCAAAGTTCTCAAGAAAATCATATCTATTACTAGAGGCCCCTCTAGGATTAGCTTTGAATTGATGATTCAATGACTTTGCCTTTGACCAATATTTCATAGGGATGAACCCATTTGGGTTTGTTCCATCATTATGAATCAAGGAATTTCCTTTTTCTTTTAGATCGGATGTATGCATCTCAAAAGCAGGTTGAGGGGATCTAGTCTCTATTTTGGGCAATTTCTTTGTAAATGTTCATATTCATGACAAGCATGACATTGAAATGGAAGTTTTCATAATCAATCTGTTGAATCAAGCTCATACTACCCAATCTAATGTCTAGAGATTCAGGAAGTAGATTATTCAAATTTATTTCAACACAAAGATGGGCAAAAGTGGCTACCTTTCTGTCAAGGGTTTGATGGGAAGGAGCCAAGGCTTTTCTCAAAACCTCTGCTATGGAGTACATAATATCCTAATGCCAAAACTCCATTGGAAGCCAAGGAAGATGAATCTAGACATAAATCTTAGACGGGAGCTCCTCTAGAGGATCAAACCCTATATGCTAGGGTTTGATAAATAGGCCCACTTGGTTATGAAAGTAGGGACCTCCTTCTTAGATTAAATTTTGATCTGCTATTCGAGAGAACACCACAAAGAAGTAACTATTTGTAGCTAAGATGATTTGCATATCCCTTCAGGGTTTCAGTTTTTTCTAACCCATGCCTCCAAAAAAGGTAGAAAAATATGAACACCCATAAACTTGCAAATTAATGCATGTTCAGTCAAATGCAAACCATCATCTGCAATAGAATCTGGATTAATCACCAAAACAAGGTGATCATTGTATTTTTCAAACAACCGTTGGGTTTCAGATGTTTCCCCAAAATTTGAGGATTCTTGGACTCCTCTATTGCATGCAATAAAAATGGACAACATTTCCATGTCTAGACGAAGAAGATTTACCCCCACGAAGCACATCTTTGAAAGACAAATTAGGGGGTCCCCTGGACCTCCAAAGGCCACCATGCAAGTAGCTCCTCCAAATCACAGAAAACCAAATCTTAGAACCACAAAAATGCGTGGGAGGGGACCACACACAGACTCCATAAAGCACAAAAGGCAACAAATTGCAAGAAAGAAAAGAAAAAGGGTACGAGCCCCAATCAAATCAGCCCACACCTTGCAGACTAGGGGAATTGGCAGCTTAAGCCATCCAAAACCCGCACAAAATCATCGCCTCCATTCGCCCAAACCCTTCAAAGATCAGGTTCACATATATGATCTTGGCATTTGGAAGGCAATAATTGATGTGTTTTTTTCCAAATTTGGAGGTTGTATTGTGAAGCACATATCTATCTCAATTTTATAATTTTTTGAAATCTAGAGAGTTTATCAAGGTCACATTCAAGAAGATTTAGTTCTAATTTTAGGTCTTTTGGAGCATTTTTGAAAGTGTTATTGTGAAATTAAGGTTTTCACCAAATTTGCTCCCAAGGCTACAAAATAACACTATTTTTTAATTCTAGAAGATTGATCAAGAGTAAATTGACACAACTACAATCTAGATTTGAGATCAATTAAAGCATTTTTAAAGGATTTATTATGAAATTAGGGTTTTCACCAAATTCACTTCCAAGACTACAAAATAATGAATTTTTGGAAGATTTTTCATCAAAGTGAGATTGTTGTACTAAAAAAATTAGCTTATTTTTATTTGTTTTCACTAAGTTATTACACATATTATTTTGGCAACATCATGGATAGAGTTGCAACAACAAGCAAGGGAAGGAATCTAATTACTCTGAGAAAGACCCCTAACAAAGAGGATGTGGATTCAATGTTAGGATCAAGGAGGATTTAAATCTAATGTTTCTGTTAGATGACTAAATGTGTGAGTTGGAAAAAGGTATGTAGGACATGCACTATGAAATTAGAGGGATTCTACAATTTAAAGTTAGAGGAGTAATTGCTAGCATCAATTCTAAAATGAAAGTACAATGGGATAGTGTAATGTTTTATCTCCAAGATAAGATAACAAAAAAAAGAAGAATATTTCAATCAATGAAGGTGGATTGTGTAGTCATGTTGATCATGATCAAAATGTTGCCACTTATTTTGGATCTTAGAACTTGTTACTGAAGGTTGATATGCAAAAAATTGATGGCAAGGTTCCACTTAGTTGAATAAATCAAATGGAGAATTTTTTGATGTACATTGAATCCCAAGTGCGTAGAAGGTGACAATGGCTTCATTATATTTCAAACCCGAGCAATTCATTTGGTACCAATGACTTTGTTCTCAAATAAATAAAATGGCTCTCAATGTCACCTAATCAATTTTTATAGAGGAGCTACACTTTCACTTAATAGTGTATTAGATAACTACTTTAGCCAGTTAGCTAAACTATGACAATCATGATAAGTTAAGAATTATATTCATTGGTTCCATAACCTATCTTTACAAGTAGAAACAATTACAAATGAGAACTTGAATAACTTGTTTCTTTGTGGGCTCAAGGATCAAATCCAACATGAGGTACACATGTTTAATCTTTCTAGTAGATATCTGATTCTTTTATCCTACATGCAAGCAACATAAAGGAAACATTTTTAGCTCCCAAAAGCTAGGGGTTCAATGGCACAAGAGAAGAACTTTTCAACACAACCATTCTATCAGCCCACTAGATTGATGACTCGAGAAATCAAAGAAAAAAGGAAAAAAAGATTATGTTTTAACTATGATAGAAAATATAGTCAAGGACATAAATGTTGTCATGTCCCCCATATCGAAGGTTGTAATCAAATCAATTACGATCATACAAACCAAAAATTAAATATACGAATACAAATATTAATAAATATTATAAAATACATATTATAGAATAGTCATATATAGAATACATATAATATGTACCATGCTTGAAAGAAAGCATCGCATAGTTAAAGGCCAGCATGCGATGCCCTAATATTATTAGTAAAGTCAAACAACGAATATATGAATAAAAGACAAAGCTTATACACAATGAATTAAAGATATGGTGTGATCCATTGATCGGTAGCTTCTAATGCATATGGGGAGCGCATCTTTTAAAGGCAGGAAGATATTAATACCTTATTAAGGAGGAGAATCATTGAAAAATAAATTAACAATGAAGCACTTAAGTCTATACAAGCCAACCACGGAATCCCAAGGAATGATAAGTATTATTCAAAGGGAGAGTCGACTAAAGAATGCCAGTCAGCATAATATAAGAGACAAAGTCTTAACCACAAACAACTAACGAAGGTGATTGAAAGCATCGATTATAATTATGAAAGGGCAAGCACTTATGAAAAGGTGGCAAAGACGTGAGAGGATGCAACTTATCATAAGTGGCCCATGTTCCTTTTATATGTTGGAAGTTGCAAAAAAATTCTAAAAAAATTCTAAGTTTGGGAAGTTCCAAGTTATTTTTCTAATGTCTCTAGTGTTAGCAAAATTTCTAAGTCCTACCAAACATTCCTTTCTGCCTCCCATCCAATCCTGACCTTCTATTCCTTTAAAAAAATCTTGTAAACCTTATCAAGCCTTTCATTCCTTTCATTTTCCTCCATTTTCCCATTATGTGGGTTTTCGACTTCCTACCGGATGTGTTTTCCTCTTCGCCTCCCATCCTATATCCGCATGATGTTCTACATGAATTTCCCACATTTATCCAGTTCTAGTCATCTACTTCCAAATTTCCTTCACTTTAGATTTTACAGGTTTCTGATCGACTCCTTCAGTTTTCCTTTTGTTCACTAACATCCCATCCTATCTTGTTTTTCCACATTTATTCCTTTCACCTTCCTATCTGTTTTACAAAAAATATCGGTGAATCAAAATTCATGTTTCAAGTTCCTATATCCAGTTCTCCCATCCCATTCTAGCATCTAGTCCCTCATCCTTTTTCCACAATTCTTTCATTTCACCTTTCATCCTATTTTCAAAATTTCCCTCCTGGACCAAATATGTTTCCCTCCACTTCCCACATCTGATTCCCTATCATTTTTTGCAAAGTTTCCCTTGGTCAAACTTTTCATTTTCCTTGTCTTTGCAAACTTTACTCCTTGGACTTCAGGATATCTTCCCTTCACTTCATATCCTATCCTAACATCCAGTTCTACAACCAAATCCCACATTTCTTCCAGTCACTTCAATCACTCATTTTCTTCCTTTGCAGAAACTTGATAGAATTTTATATTTCCTTCATACATTTCCACATCTAGTTCCAAATATTTCTCTCGCATCGTTCACCCACCCACTCCCTTCCATTTGTAGAACATCCCAAGACTTTTAGACAAGCTATGTTCACCTCCTATCCTATATCCCATTCGATATCCACCTCATTTTCTACATTCACTTCATTCATTCCTGATGCAGAGGAAACGCAACAGAAGCTTACAAATGGGAAGGAGGAGTCATTAACACAACCAACATGTTAAAATCTGGGACATGCAGTATGTAATACCTATCGGCTTATCATCATCATCATATTTCTTGCTAACACAGACAGCATCATCATATTTCAAAGAGGCATGAAATATCCTCCTGCTAACTACTGTTCACTTCCTTATCGCCTTCTGCCTTTCGCCTGTCAGCAGCATCATCATATTCGACTATCAGCAGCATCATCACATTCGGCAAGCGCAAACATCCTCCTGATGTTCACTGTTCATCTTACCGCCAAACTCTATCTTCATCATCATGATGTTCAACATCACCTTCATCAGCAGGATATAAAATATCCGGTTCCTCCCATATATCCTGATGACGACAACTTCAAGCACCTTTCCCTCGATGCTTACGTCACCCCGATATCGACCTCCTTTAAACAAACAGCATCAGGATATGACTTATCAGGTCATATTGAAACATCCTGATGATGTTAACCAAACTTTATGCCGATGACTTATGCCGATGCTAAAACACTTAGCGACAGCAGGATAAACTTGCATAGGGTGATATTCGCAATATCCTGATGACGATGACGTCACTTGCACCCGATGATGATGTCAATGCACCTGATGATGATGTCAACAGGATATAAGACACATATCCTCTGCAACATGATAATGAATATCCGGTGATCTTTTCAATATCCTGATGATGACCTTTCCGGTCCTTAGCCAAAAAGTGAACTTTCACTTCTGTATGCGATAGCGATATGCGGACGATGGATACACACAAAAGATGATCCTGACGATGATATACATACTGAGTATATATCCAACCTATATCATCCTGATGCACTTGAGACATACAGTCTTCGTCAGCTTCATAACCCGATCCGGATAGCGATATACTCGCAGATGACGATACGATTCACTCCGTCTGGAAAAGCACATGCAGATCCCTGTATATCCGTCAGCTGCATGCAAACTCACAGAACCACACAATTTCACAAAGAAAACATGATGATCGGGCCGGATCACCTTCAGATCAAAACTTAATAGTTTATCTTCCTGAACCCTAGCACATGAGGATGCTAGGTTGATTCACAGCATGCTACCAATCGATCTCCCACACAATGAAATGCATAAACAGAAAACTAAAATACAACCTAAACTAACATGCATGACCATTCCACCGATTCACAGAATCAACCGGTGGAAGGGTTGAAAGAATCCATTAACCTGTAATCAGAACAGAAATCAAAACATAAACAGCTGATAAACCAGATAATGCAATTGATGAGATCTTATTTAGATGAAACACAAATGTCCTGTTTCTACAATACTATCGAACAACAATGTTTCACAATGTCTGGCCTGATCTCTGGATCTCACTCAATCACCAGTACAACATAACATAACTACTACTCTCTTTGATATCAAACCCTAACTGATCTGAGTTATTTATAGCAATATCCTACGAGTACTACCAACTCGGTTCCCAGCGGCTGGGAGCTTCCAAACGGCTGGGAGAGGACAGCTCAGACAACCTGATAACGAACTCTAACTACCTGCACACTCTCCTAGGCTGATCTAATACATATGCATTGGTCCAATGGACCTTATTACATTATGAAGTCAAACATGCTAAAAATAGACTAATGTCCTGTCCTGCGGACAATGAACCTATATCCTGTCTTGTAGGGGTGCTCCTGCACCAATTCCTCCCATCCATTTCCTTCACTTCATATCTAGCTCCCACCTTCAATTATATGGTGATTTTCCATTGGGTTGCCAACTTCACTTGCTAGCCTTCACTCCCATATCCATCCTGCATCAGATTTCTATAATGTTTCCAAACTCCTCCATAACACTCTAGAATGCTCCAACAACTTCCCAAGATGCCATTAATGCCATATTTGACTCCTACAACTTCTCAAATGCAATTTTCCTACCCAAACAACATCACACATCCCAAGGGCATGATTCCAATTATAGATTTAATGGTGGATGATGAGAAAGACATGGATTTCTATGAATGCAATGGTTGATCTTCAATTACTGATTATCTTCACACAACTCAAACGCAGATTTCATGTAAATACACTTGGTTTACATTCAATGTTTCGACCTCCTATAGTACATAAATTTATACAAGCAACCAAGGGTAGGAAAATAGGAATGTTATAAATATATGTTTGTTTTTCATTCAAAGGGTTGGTTGTTGAACCAATTTTTTGATTGTAAGTGGCTCAAGATGGTTCTAGAACATCAAATGATGCCAGTCTAGTCTATAAGGGGTGGGAATATATTCTGTAAATTGTAGGAAGAGTTTTTGAACACACATCTCTTGTAATGGTATGTCTCCATGGAAGTTGTAACGATTCAAGGGAATGCATAATCGTAGTTATGGTTTTTCTCTTGCCACATTTGTTGGTATGAATGTAACCAAGGTTAGATAAATGTGTGACAATATTTTAATTTGTTGCAAATATTTTGTAATGGTCTCTCCTTTATTTCATATGAGTTATTATAGTTTTAAGATGGATTATTAAGTATTTCCATTGCATGCATTGTAATCTTTGATTTGTATGTAAATTTACATCTGGTTCTATTGATGTTTTGATAGTGTATCTCCTTCTTCTTTGCAATCCATGACTTTGTTGCCCAATGTAGTAGGCTCTGATCTAAATTGGTGAGAGATCAAACACTTTATATTTAATTAATCCTTTATCCTCTATAGATTAAGAGTAGATTAGGGTTTCACATGCTCTCATGATTTGGTATAGCAAACTAGGGAACATCCTAAACGACATTCAATGCTTAAATCACTAGAGAATCATGTCATGCATGCCTACACCTTGCACTTGTGTACAAAATGTTAAGTGGGTTCATTTATGGGAAATATAATATTATTGTCATCTATGGGTGCATATGCAAGGTCATAGTTATTAGGTTAATAATAGGTTTTATATGCAACTAGTTAGTCTTTGATCTAGTGACAAATATAGGGGTCAAGTGTACATTGGGTATAGTTGCCATTATTTTAGTCATGTTTTATATTAATAGATTATATGTCCTATTAAGGATACCTATAGGAACACCCTCTTGAGTCTATTTGGGCTCAAAGTGAAGGAGAGCATGCCTAATCTCAGCAATTGGCATTTAATCACTCACATTTTGTTGATGAGTTGATTGATTCTCCTTCAATACGGCAAGTCCCAAGCCTTGAAGTGAGTTGATCCCTCTAGGAATGCAAGTCCCAAGCCATTCAACTAGTACCTAGGAGTTAACGACCCAACATTAGGACCTATATGTATAGAAAAGTAAGATCAAGAATATGGTACAAGAGATGTTTTTGATAAAAATAAGGAGGTTTTGAAAGGGGCCTTTCCATTTTACATTAAAGAAACCAATAGGCCCACATAATGATCCCTGTGAGATGTAGGGGAATCACCAAAAAATGAGAACAATAAATAGAGAAGGAACAACTTGAACCAAAAGCTATAGCAAGTGAACATACAAGCAAAAAGAGAACACAACAAGGCAGGAGGCTAGCTCTGCTTGACAAGCATCTTCAAACCAAAGACGACCTTGCACTCGGTAAAGAAAGTGACTTGATTTTTGAAAGACGATTTAATAGAATCATCCTCCATAACTATAGCTTTGTCCTTAGAAACCAATGTAGTCCTGGCCCGAGTCCTCCTACTGATACCAATAACAAAACTAGGATCGACCTCAAAACTTTGACTTGTCTCCTTTTCTTAAGTTTATTTTATAATATAAAAAAATTAGTGGCCAAGTTTTTCACTATGTTATTTTTGAAAGTCACAATCTCTTGCAGGTTCCTAGAAATCTCCTCCTCCTTCTCCAAGTAGTTAAATCTAGCTTCCAAGCATTGACCACTCCTATCACCTAAAGTGTTATCCATAAGAGTCATTGGATCAAAAGAAACATAGTCCATGAGAGTTTTATTGGGGCCTTCATGACCCTTGGGACTTTAAACATAGAATTCACCTACTCCACCAAGTTTTTAAGGACCTAGTTTTGAAGGTTGACCACCTCTTCCACCTTGGAGATTCTACAAGATAGCTCATTACACCTACTACACTTGCTAACAGGACTGGACATAGGGGTATTCTCTCTGTGAGCTAAGGTAAAATAGTCTTGAGGGTCCTTCAACATAGTCTTACCTTAACCAGAAAGTGCTTCAATACTACCTGAGCATGCCACAGGAGGGATCCTAGTCACAGTGAAGGCTTGTACTTGGTTGAGAGGGCTAGTGCCAATGTTAGGAACTTTGGTTTTAATAATGTTAGGCCCAACACACACAAAAGGGACATCAAAGTGAGGAACAAGGAAAGGGTTAATCTTAGGGGATAGGGGGGATCCTAAAAAATAGTAGAGGTAGGGGAAGAGAAATTATGAGCTAAAACCAGTTTGGGGCCAAAATGGGTGAGATGGATCTTGGTTGTGTTAACAACTGTCGGTAGATGGTACAAGAGATGTTAAAGGCAAGTATTATTAGGAATAATCAAAGTTCTTACTCCCAATCATAAAGGTGTGCAAGTAAGATGACACTTGACGAATGTATCTTGACTATAGAGAGCTCAACAATTACACCATAAACGATAAGTTTTCAGTTCCAGTAATTATTGATTTGTTAGATGAACTTAATGGTACTATTTACTTTACCAAACTTGATATTCGTTATGGTTATCATCAAATTAGAATTAGATATGAATATGTACATAAGACAACTTTCCAAACAAATGAGGGCCACTATAAATTTTTTATGATGCCTTTTGGCCTCACAAATGCATCATCTACATTTCAAAGTTTGATGAACTATATCTTCAGGCCATTTTTTTCATAAATTTGTTTTATAAATTTTTAATGACATCTTAATATATAGCAAAACTTGGAAGGAACACTTGTAGCATGTGAATCAAGTTTTGGACATTCTTAAACAACATTAGCCTTATGTTGAGCCATCCAAGTGTTTTTTTGGAGTCAAAGAGGTGGAGTACCTAGGTCATATTGTTTCACACAAGGGATTCAAGATGGACCCTCACAACATAAAATCCATAGTGGAATGGAAAGTGCCTAGGACCCTCAAGAACCTATGGGTTTCCTTAGGGCTTACTAGTTACTATTGTCAATTTGTAAAAAATATGGTAGCATGGAAACAACTCTCACAATGTTTTTGAAGAAAGATTCTTTCCAATGGAATGAGGCAACCACCAATGCATTTGAAAAGCTAAAGGAAGCCATGTACACAACTCCAGCTCTAGATACCACATTTTTTTAAAAACCTTTGTTGTGGAATGTGATACTTTTGAGCATGGCATAAGAGTAGTTTTCATGCAAAAGGGAATACCCTTAAATCATTTGAGAGTTACCAACTCAAAGGTAAGATTTTTTTGAAGCTATTTTATGAGAAGGAAATGATGGCTATTCCACATGCAGTCAAATCATGGAGACCTTATCTAATGGGAAGACACTTTAAGGTAAAGACAAATTATGATAGTCTCAAATATTTCTTAGAACAAAGGTTCTCATCTAAAGAGTAACAAAAAGGGTCAAAAATATGTTGGGCTATGGCTTTGAGATCATATATAATAAAGGAAAGGAGAATTTCATGGCAATGATCTATCTAGGAGAGATGAGCTCACAAAGTCACTATTGTGTGTCAATATCATATTGCAAGCAAATTAGGTGGATAAGGCATGAAAAGATTGGGAGAAGAATATCGATACTCAAACTCTCAATATAAACTCCAACAAGATTCAATTGTGTCAAATAAATTTATATGGAAAGGAAATGCTCTATGGTACAAGGATAGGTTTTACATATGTAAGAACTCAACCCTTTAGTTTAGGGTTTAAATAGAGCTACATTCTTCTCTAGTAGGTGTGCACTCTAGATTCTTGAAGACTTATCATAGAATGAAGCAAAATTCTTTTGGAATGGGCTCAAAGGGGATGTCCAAAAAATTGTAGGAGAATGCATGGTATGCTAGAAAAATAAAGGATCTAGATAATTTAGACTCCAGATCTTCTACAACCCTTATCAATTCCAAGCCAAGTGTGGGAAGAGGTATCCATGGATTTTACCATAGGTTTACCCATGTCTAGATGAAAAATATCATCATGGTTGTTGTGGATTGACTCACCAAATATGGACATTTTTGTGCTTTGTCACACCCATTTGTATCAAGTACAATAGCAACAACCTTTAGGATACCATTCAAAAGTTTCATGGAAATCTAAAAATCATAGTAAGTGATCATGATCCTATATTCACAAGTAATTTTTGAAATAACTTATTCTTATGTATGGGTACTTAGCTTGGTCGTAGCTTGTCATGTCATATCCAACCAAATTGATAGATTAAGGTGTTGAACAAGTGCTTGGAGGGCTATCTCTAATTTTTTGTTTTGAATAAACAAGAGAGATGGGTACAATGGTTGCCACTACAAAAGTGTTAGTATCACACTTCTTTCCACACTCCATCCAAAATGTCTCCATTTTTGGCACTATATGGGTACCATCCATTATCAATTACCTCTTCATTGTAGGTGCACCCAAAGGTTAGAGTAGTTGAAGGACATATTCAACACCAGCAAGAGGTACTAGCTTGTCTGAGAGAGAACTTGGCAATGGTACAAAACAAAATCAAGTAACAAGCTAATAAGCACCACAATGAAAGGAACTTTGAAGTAGGAGATTGGATTTTTGTGCAATTACAACCATATAAGAAGATGTCTCTAAATAGCAAAAGAAGGATAAGAAACTCGCAACCAAGTATTATGGCTCTTATAAGTTTTTGTAGAGGATTGGTAATGTAGCAATGATAACTTTATGAAAAGGCCCCTAAATTTTTTAATAAAATCCTAGCTAAGTGCATTATTTTTCATGGCGAATCTTTCCTTTTTTATTAAAAATATTATTTTTCTTGGTGAATTTATGCACATTATCATGATTTTTTATAAATTCCTAGCAAATCACAACGAATACTAGCTAAAGAAATTAATTACCATGGTGAATCCTTTAAAAATTTGGATAGTTGGTTGGCATAGTCTCCCATACATTCTTTTGTTTTTTTAATGTTGAAGTAGGGGCCTGGGGATAGTATCCACTAGCAGGGTCAAGGGGTAGCACCCCTTGTAGGGTCAAGGGAACAGTGCCCCTTTGCGAGGTCTGAGGATAGTAGCCTTGACACTCACAATACAAGTAGGGTCGAGGGGTGAAGCCCCTCACTGCCAAGCACAAATCCACTATCAAGAATGCATTGGAGCACACACAAACTAAACATTTTAAAAATCTCACGCCCTAAAATAAGACTAAATTACAAATGAATATGCACCTTATATTCAAATACTAATTGGACAATTCTGATTGAATTATGCAACCCAAAATAAATTTTGGACTAAGTAAACCTTTTAAAAGGCATGTTCTTATAATGTAATGAAATTCAATTAGAGTCGTTAGGTAATAATGAAAATCAATGGTGGGAAATAATGCCTTATTCCTTCACACATTTAAACTTCATAAATGCCCTACTTTCTAAAGGGGCCTCATTGTTACTAATTCATGATACCTACAGGCCCATGAGGGTCAATAGAAAGTCTAAGTTGCATGTATCAATAGAATCTAAGTTGCATTTGTTACAAGAGGTTTAGATGCTTCTACTTACTATTTGCACAAAACATAAGCATAAAGCTTAAGATCATAGTCATCTCAGGTGGACTTTACTAAATAGAAGAGTTGTTGCTTTAAAAAATAATATGAGTACATGAACTCTATGCTACTTATATTATTTATAATCATCAAATTTGAGGCCTTGTGTGCCCTAGGTTTCAGAGGCCATGACAATAAAGGAGAGAAATAGTCACGTTTGATGGTCCTTTTGCCTCCATAGGACTGTGAGGTTTGTCTACAAATTATCCTACATAGAGGTTCCACAACATAACACTTGAAAACATAATTATCTACAATTTATAAGTGGAAAATCTCACCAAATGTTATTTTAAAGTGAAAATAGCCCCAAAAGTAAGCAAGAATCTATTAGTAATGGTGATATGGCCCCCAAAACAAGTGGGAATGTAATATTAATGGTGAATATTATTTAGATTGTAATGTGTATTATAAACCTTAGGCAATTAGGCTCTAATCATGCATCATTTATTGTGGTGAAATAATTTTGTTTAAAAGTTTAATAAAATAATGCTTGGGCAATTTAAATAGAATGAAACTATGTTTTCATAAAAATGAGGTGATTTAGCTCGCCTTCTAGCTTGTCTTATTCACCAAAAATGGAGGGCCTTATTTAAACTATTCACCATTTTGTGAAGATTCACCACTAAAAAATCACTACAGTGTAGCATACAAATTGGAGTTATCTAAGTCAAAAAATTCCACATTTCTTGCTTGAAGAAGGTTTTTAGACAAGAGTTTCAACCTAGACTGAATTACTAGAGCTTGATGAGGAGGGTAGAATGATTTTGGAGCCTAAGGGAATTCTTCAAACATGCACTAAGAGGTTGCAAATAAGGGTGATCGTAGAGTATTTGATCAAATGAAACAATTCTACAGTCGAAGATGCTACATGGGAAATAAATATTTTGTGCAAAAGCATCCACAGTTGATATGCATTGAGAACAACACTTCTCTAAAGAGGGGGTATGCTACAATTGTAACCCATTAATTGTATTGGGATATGTGCAGCAAACTTCTAGTTAGCATAACCCTTCATTAAGTTATGTGATCATTTATATAGTCTTATATAGGCAATTAGGTCATCCTAGGTGGCATCCAAGGCATAAGTATGGTATATATAAGAGGTTGTGAGTAGTAGTTGATCAACATATTCTGAATTCTATTTCTTGTTGAAGACTTTTGTATATTTGCCCCCTCAAAGTGGCTTATTATTATCAAGTATTTGTGAGTATTCCTATTATATCTCCAAGTATTTGTTGTTGCATTCTTTTATCAAGTGCAAGTTTTTTAATTATAGATCCTAATGGTAAAAAATGTCTAGATACATGGCATATCAAGTGGAACCATGTAGCCAATAATGCGGGCAAGGTTATGGTGTCTCTAGTCTAACTCCAAGAGCACAAGAGCATAGCGTGATATGAATGTGAGACAAGGATAAATGAATGGTATGGGTACAAGAAAGATCATAGTGATGTGTAGCCACCCTAATAATAAGGTAAAGATGGCCCTTAATGGTTGAATGATGGAATGTGATGATCAAGAATATGTAATCATATCGATAGACAACATGTAGGTGCAAATAGGTAAGGTGTGACCATGAAAGTGCATGTAAGGTTGATTGACCCTAATTTGGGCCATATGATCAGATAGCTCTAGAAATATGATAAGAATGTTATGCCCCTAATATTCTATCTTCCCAAGTGTAATAAGATTAAGCACTCGTGGTATGCTTAACCTTAATATTTTTATTTAAATTAGCTCTAGTTAATTCCTTAGGCTGGCTTGATTAGGATGAAGGGCTGTGTTCCTACCTAATTATATCTACAAACAAGGAAGAGAAAGGCTCTTCCAAACCATCATAATCTAAAATATTAAATTCATATTCTCATATTCTAATTTTTTTATAGGTCACCCCCTCAAAGTGGTTATACATTTTATTGATTTTTGCCTTTATTTCTAAGAAATATCCTAGCAAGTGATATTAGAGAGACAATTTGGGCCAAACATTTTTTTCCATAACTTACAAACTATTTTAAATTTGACTATGATTATTTTGAGGTTTTGAGTAATCTTTTCAAGGAAGATACAGTAAAAATTTTAGCTTTTTGTGATCATTTTTAGCAAGTTATTGTCATTTTATTATTTTTCATTAAGTTGCTCTACATGCCACAGATTTAGAATTTTTAGAGTTTACATTTTTGAAAGGCTTGTGAAAATTTTGGCTAGGTTAGTTCTTTATAGTTTCTAATTAGAGGTAAAATACATTTTGTAATTTAGTGGTCAAATTTTGGTCAAAGGAGGGAAATCAAATTCAATTATAGCACATGTTTTAAATTTGTATGGTTAAAACTTGCACTGGATACTTCCCTTACCTAACTAATAAAAAGAGTTTGGAAAATAAAGAAACTAGAAGCCATGCCGTCTTTTAGATTAGAGAACTTTTCTATAAAACCTAGTCCAGTGACTCTTTATTGTCCATCACCTAAAATCGAGGGGAAAATTCCACTAGGATGTGAAAAAGTGGTAAATTTTTATCAAGGATAATTTGTTTATGTTAGCTACAACATCTTTAAATGAGGATTTGGATAGGTTTAAACAAGAACTATTACTAAAATTAAAGGCCCAATCAAACCACTTGGGTAGGCACAACCCCAACATATAAAAATCAAGGGATAGGGTAGCCTTTTCAAAGTCCAAAATCAAACCTACCCAAAATATATATTCGTAAGTTCGATGGTACAGATGTAACTTTATGGATAAATATCATGGAACAATATTTTAAGCTTCATAATATACCAGAGAATACAATGGTTGACATAGCCTCACTACATTTAGAATATGAACCATATTAGTCATACTAGAGGATGATGAGTGACATACAAGGGTAGGTACTTAGTTGGAATGAATTTACTATTAAATTAGCAACCCACTATGAGCAACCATGGAAGGGAAGATACTTCACTCAATTGACAAATTTGAAACAAATAGGATTTGTAGTCAAATATAATGTCAAGCATATAAGATTGGTGATCGAAACACAATATGTGACACCTTATCAAATGCAAGAATTCTACATCAATAGATTTAGTGATTGAAATAAGCATGATGTTGGTTTGTTGGGACCTTGTACAGTTAGGAAAGATATGCAACAAGGACTAGATATCGAACAACAAAACTTTGCCACCAGAAGTTCCATGCAAGGTCAAACATAGGATGGAGAGATAGAAATGCCACTAATCATGTTCACAAAAATGAGACAAACTTCTTTAATCAAAGATAAATCACTAAGATCTCTCCTCAACAGGAGGCAGAGAAAAGAGAAAAAGGTCTATCTTGGCATTATGATAGAAAATGGTCTAGAGGTCATAAGTGTGCCAATAGTGAGAAAAGACTAATGATTATTGAGAACAAGGTTCAGGAGGAGGAAGAAGTAGCTACAGAAGAACCAAATGGGAACTTGAGCATGTAAATCTTGAGGAGGAAGAAATCTCTACTATCTCCCTACATGCATTGAATGGAATAAACACACTAGAAACAATTAAAGTGGTTGTTTACATAAAAAAATGAAAGGTGACAATGTTGAATGATATAGGTAGTACACATAATTTCATTGAAAGAAGATTGTCTAATGAGCTCAATTGTTTCTATTGCAAAGACAATTGTCTTTGCACCAAAAGATCGACCTGTTAATGCCCGATACAACTTCCAGAGTTAATGAATCCATGGGAGCTAATTAAGCCTTGTCACGAACCCAAGCGCTGCACTGCACAACACAAGGAGACCAAGGGCGCACACCTTGCAACAATCCCACTAGCGTAAGTGAGGGGTTCGAACCCGTGACCTAGGATATGATACGAATTGTTGTTAATGCATGATACAACCGCTAGAGTTAATGAATCCACAAGAGGTGGTTAAGCCTTGTCGTGAACCCAAGTGCTGCGCTACACAACACAAGGAGACCAAGGGCACACACCTTGCAATAGTTTCATGTATCCAATCTCTAATTTCTAAGTCATGATAGTTGATGGGAAATAACTCTTATGTAGTGCTAAATTCCATCACATAAAAATTTCAATGGAAGACTATCAACTAGATTCAGAAATGTGTACCATCCTAGTTGGAGGAAAAAATGTAGCGTTGGGTGTGCAATGGCTTAAACAATTAGGAACAATGTTTTTCAATTTTCACAACTTATTCATGTGGTTTTTAGTACAAATAGACAAACATATAAACTTGTAGGGATGCAATCATCACCAAGCCAAATTATTAGCTCTCATAAGATGGAGAAATTACTTAAGAAAGGATCTCATGGCATAGTGGCCCAACTACATTATTTAGATGCACAAGACATGAAACTTCAAGATCCTCCAAAGCCACAAGAGATCATTCAACACCAAAACATTTTTTTAAGAACCCAAGGGTTTGCCTCAAGTCAAAGAACATGATCATGTCATTAAATTAATAGTAGGAAGTATTCCTCCTAACATTGCACCTTATCACTATCCATAGGAACAAAAGTTAGAAATAAAAAAATTGATCAAGGAAATGCTAGACTCAGGAATTGTTCATCCTAGAAAAAAGTTTCTATTCATCTCTAATGGTTGTGGTTAAAAAGAAGAATGAGTCATGGAGAATGTGCTTAGATTACAAGGAGCTCAAGAAACACATTCTAAAAGATAAGTTTCCTATTCTTATTATTGATGAATTGAATGGTGTAGTTTTCTTTAATAAGTTAGATTTGCATTCAAGTTATCATCAAATTCGATTAACAGAGGAGGATGTACATAATATTGCCTTTAGAAAGCATGAGGGTTATGAATTCTTAGTTATGTCATTTGGTCTCACTAATGCTCCATCAACTTTTTAGAGCCTCATGAATTCAGTGTTCTACCCCTTTCTTCAAAAATTTATGTTGGCATTCTTTGATGATATCCTCATTGATAGTAAAACATGGGAAGACCATTTGCAACATGTAGAAAATGTATTACAAATATTGGAAGTTAATCAATTCTATGCAAAAAATAGTAAATGTGTCTTTGGGGCGAAAGAAGTGGAATACTCATGACATTTAGTGTCACACTAAGGTGTTAAGGTAGAACCTAAGAAGATTGTGAATGTAAGAGAGTGGCCAAAACATAAAAATATAAAAGGTTTGAGAGGATTATTGGTTTCATATGTAAATGTGTAACCAAAAATAAGATTCAAACCCTAAGATTAAAACCCTATTTCACATCTAACTACACCTCAGTTTAAGCAAAGGAATCCATAAAACATGAATGAAATAAAATAAGAAACCTCACCCACATGCGATCCTTGTTTCACTAAAGGTGGTTTTTCTCTAAAGATTTTTTGTTGACGAAGGATGGAATGTGGTTGCTTACAATAGTAGCATGACGTTACATTCTATTTGATGATCCTCTTGAAAATGGCTCCTTAAAGGGTCCATTTATAGATTTCCAAATGGGTAGATTGACTATTAGAATTGGTTGAGAGATTAATGGTGGAGATTGAATTGGTTAATTGGTTGTGAGATGGATGGTGGAGGATAAAAAGAGGTTTTTATAATATTTTTATTTTTATTTTTAGGTGTAAAGAGGTGGGATTTAAATAATAAATTTTATTTAAATCATGTGAGAGGGGACAATAAATAAATATGACATTTATTTATTTAGGACTAGTACATTAGGATATGGGATAATTAATTAAATAAATTATTTTAATTTATTTAGTTAATAGGATAAAAATGCGGTAGGTGTGGCTGGGATGGTGGGAAATTTTAGGTGTCTACATTTGTCCCCTCTTTGAGATGTTGTTGTAACTAAGAGAAGTAACAACATTTCAAAGAAAGATAAAATATAGTGGTTTTCAGAAGAGATGCCCCAACCACTTGAAGGAGGAGTGACAAGGAGGAATGAGGTAAGGATGATTAGATGATGCTCCCATGAGAGGATAGGTGGGTTTGAATGACACGGGTATGCTCTTGAAATGGATGGAAAGGAAAGATGAGGATATGTGATTGGATGTTAAGGATGAAGGAAGATGATTAAGGATAGTCATGCTCATTGGTGTGAGCAACATGATGTTTGATGTAACACTTGAAATTATGCACCATGATATAAAGACCATGGTGATGATGTGTCTCATGCATAAAGGACTAAAGTTTGCAAGCAAGCATATGTCTAAGGCACCATGATATGAAAGACCATGATGTCATTGCAACAAGTATGTTTCAAGGATCGATGCAGATGCAAGACAAAATGATAACACACATGCAAACAAGAAAGCATGGATAAATAATCAAAATTGTTGCCCCTGTCAAGCTAAAAACTTATGATCAATTGATGATGATGATAGTGTTGTTGATGTGGGATCGATATATCTTGAGAACAACATGATAATAGTGTTGATGTGGGAATGATATATCACAAGAACAACATGAGGATAAAAGATGATACATATCTAGATGATAATGATTGTTTTTGTTGGCAAGAGACACTATGTGGCTTCATGAGTGTTGTCATTGATGGCAACAAAGTCTATCCCACACATCTGCAGTACATAGTATACCTATACCGGAAGTCAGATTGAAGATTATTTTGATCCGGTGAACAAGGACAGAGTATGCAACAAGGTCTGACAATCAGGTTTGGATCTCTCAGATGGTGTAACTCAGCAAGTTACAGATTTGGGAAAGTCAAGAAGGGTATCATGACTACTATATTCTAGAGATTTAGCATCCGGTTCTAAAGCATGAAAAATATATGAGCATCTGAGTGTTAGGTTCTAAACAGGCAGAACAGATAGAGGAAGAACTGACTGACAAAGTGTTAGACTTCAATCCGGATGAGTAAATTATGTTGATCAAATAATTTGTGGGATCATACATTGTTGGCTGACATGATTAATGACTTCTCTATCTATGTTTTTGATACGCATCACAAATTAAGCTTGGATTCAGCCGACAGAGTAATTACTTGCAGTGTTCCTGATGCCGACTAGCAAGTTGATAGAAATTCTTTATGCAGATATAAATACCAGATGGATTCCAGTATGTAAGTGTATTGTGTGAAGTAGGGATGAAATAAAGTGTGAAGAAAAGTAGGGATAAGTGTGAAAGCAGCAACTCAAGTCCGGTATGTGACAGAGCAACAACACTAAAACAGAGGAAGAATGAAGTGCATCAGATCAGTGTATTGTGCCTAAACAGAACTGAACTCTAGCATTTGTAGATGCCTCTCATCAGTTCAAACACCTGATTACCTTCTGTAAGTTCTACAGACAGTGAGTCTCTTGTAGGCAGTGTGCCTCTTGTGAGCAGTGTGCTTGGGCAGTGAGCCCTAATTGGCAAGTGCCATTTTGTACTCCTTTATTCTTTTAATAGAGAATGCAATCTTGGGTTAGTCACCCTGTGGTTTTTCCCTTAATAGGATTTTCCATGTAAAAATCCTTGTGTTATGTGTGTTGATTTTATTTCTGTTCTTATGATCACATATGCTTATATAATTTGATGCTGCACTGTTTTTAAGTTAACAAAAGAAAAGAAAGTTAAAGAAATTTTGAGATAACTGATTCACCCCCCCTCACAGTTATCTGCCTTGTTTCCAACAATTGGTATCAGAGCTAAGTTCCTCTAAACAAAGCCTAACAGCTTGAGGAAGATTTGGGAATCTCAATGGATATATATGGTATGAAGGAACAACTTCAGTCTGCCCTAGATGATCTTAAACAATCTCATTCTGAAGTCAATAATTTGAGAGACAGACTCAAAGAAGCTGATGATTTCATAAATGAACTAAAAGAAAAACTTAGTATCTCTGTGAAAAAGAGAAATGAACTACTTCAAAAATTAGCCAATAAGAATGAAGACAATGATACTAATGAAGATCTGGATGAGAAAAATAAGCTACGTGAGAAGCTATCAAAAGAGGTCATTATGGTAAGGCATGAAATGGAATTAGGGGTTATGAGATTCACCCAAGAAATTGAAAAAAAAAGGAAAAGTGAAGATAATCTAAAACAATCCCTCAAGGAGAAGATAGAGGACTGCCACAAAATCGACAGAATATTCAGGCATCTTGAATCTGATCTTGAAGAAGCTAGAGATAATGAAGAACAACTTGAGAATTAGATAGACACTCTTAAACAAAGTCTTCAAACAACAAATGAATACAAAGAGAAATTCAAGATAAGCTCAGCCCAACTTGAAGCTCTTCTTGAGATCCAAAAGAGGGTAGATGATAAGTGTGGCTTGGGATATGAGAAAGGTGAAAGGTCAGGATCCAGTCAGAAGAACTTTGGATTAGGAAACCAAGGAAACATGCCTAGAAGACCTCCGATAAGGAAACCAAATGCTCAAAGATATCCATCCTTCAATGGATATTGCTTCAATTGCAACAATTTTGGTCATAAAGCAACTCAGTGTAGAAGGAGAATGAATCAAAATAATCCATCCTTCTCTAGATAATGTTTCAACTGCAAAAGGTATGGTCACAAATCTCATGAATGCAAAAACATGCAAATAAACAATTCATTCAATGGTCGATGCTTTGCATGCAATAAATTGGGACATATGGCTAATCAATGCAGATCAAGAGGATATCATTCAAATATGCAAAGAAATGTTGTCTGCTACAATTATAATAGATCCGGTCATATTGCCAAATTCTGCAGAAGTAAAAATTAGGATAAAAAGGGTCCAGTGCAACATAATAAAAAACAAGATAAAGGCAAAGGTAAAGTAAATGTAGATGAAGTTCAAAAGGAGATGAGCAAGATTTGGGTGAAGAAGAGTACATAAAATATTGGAGATGGATCCGCACTAGAATCCGGTGCTAATATTCCTTCCGAAAACTAAACAGATGAGCTTTGGCTTAGGGGGAGTCACAGAGAAAAACAAATTCCCCTAGCCAGTCAATTAGTGCCTAAATTCGGCACATGGAATGCTGCGGATTAAAGGGTTCTCAGAAAAATATCTATATAACCCTCAGTAAAAATATGAAAGATCCGCATCGAGTTTTGCAAGAGTTAAACCACTCAAGTTAATCCAGTTTGACAACCATCTAGTAAAGTAGGATTTTCACAGATAGATCTGGTATGATTCAAAATTGAAATACTTTGATCTGCGGATCCATGGCATGACTGAAGAAAAGAAGATACATTGTCAATCCTCACTGACAATGATTCTAAGTTCAGCATAGTGATTCAAGAAGATCTCTCTCAAAATAGGGTAACCAGATAACTTATGTTGTGCATTTATTGCAAAAGGAAATTAGGGTTTGTGCAAGGTTAAAAGGGTTCATTCACTCATTATTTGCACATTTGCATTCAAGAATAAGAAAAGAAGAGCTCTGCATCAAAGAAAGATCAAACTGCAAAATTGAACTCAACTAGCGATTTGTTCCGGCTCCTATTTTGAACCCTAAAGCGTAAAAAGGTACTTCTATTTTTAAAATCTCTCTCTGAACCTTTTGTAAGATGGTTACTCCAATGGTTGTTAAGATCACTGATAGGCCGCGCCCTAAATTCAAGAAACATCCCTATAAATCTCTAGAAGTTGATCCTTTAGGCGCATTTTCTAGCATTCCGCATGGGGTATTGCATGTAGAAGATGTTAGGGTTTATATTCATGCCAACATTGAGGAATTTGGAGACTCTAAATTGATGGACATCTATCACAAACAACTAATAGATGATAGTTTTGAACTCAAACCTCAATACAAGGCTCTCCGGGATAAACACTTCAGACATTGCATACACTTTCCCTATTTTGCAGAAGATGATTGGGTCCGGTATGTCCTAAGTAGGATGCATGATAACTTCATGTGGTAAATGAGTCCCTTCAAGATAACAAAAGATGCCATAAGGGCAGTAACTAGGCTGCACTCATCCAGTGGGTTACCTGCACTTAAATCTGTCAAAAACCAGACATTAACTAAAGCCACCGGATCTAAGTTTGACAAGAGAGAAATGACCATAGATGACATCACAGATCCAGTTGTCAAATTTGCCTCAATGATAATTGGGTATAATATCTATCATTCTAGCAGGGAGAATTTTGTATCTGGGACTGCAATATATGCAGCATATCAGATGTTGAGGGAGAATACAGATTATGACCTATGTGATCTTCTCTTAAATCAACTATTAGAAAACCTGTAGAACATCAAGAAGGATAAGAAGAACTCCTTTAAGTATGGTTGTTTAATACTGTGTCTATTCTTCTATTACATGAATGAGCTACCCGGATCAAGTGGTTGGGTATGGCAAAATGACAAACCTGTTGCAATCCAGATTAGAGACTATATGTATAGACTTGGTGATGCTAAAGCTCAAAGCACAACTCTCTGGGGTTACTTTAAGAACTTCCAAAGCATGATGCAAGCTAGAGAGAGGATACCTCAATCCATAGTTGAGAAATACAAGGATATAGTATGCTTCATGGTTGACACTGATCAATGCGTAATGGAGGCAGTTGAGCCCAGAATAGTGTGGATAATGCCAATGGGATACAAGGTCGATGAGAAAATCTTGGAGCTACATATTCAACACCTGTTGAGCCAACCCAAGGACCCTGAGGCAGAAAGGTTTGGAACCTTTCAAGAACTAAGTGTAAAAATACATGTTGAGCTAAGACAACCGAAGATAAAGAGGAAAGTTAGAAGGGAAGTTGAGGAAATTGCCAAAAGATTTGGCATATCAAAGGAGGCCCTTGATGCTAATAGAGAGAAAATGGAGAAGGTAGAAAAAGAAAAAGAAGTAAAGGAGGAAAGTACCCCTGCACAAACCTCTTCTAGGACTAGATCCTCTAAGAGTTCTACTCCTGTCACTTCCAAGAGCTCAAAGTCTACCAAATCAGAAATCAAGACATCTAGAAAAGGAGAAAAAAGGATGAAGACCAAAGCCTCAAGGAAGTATACAAGCCATAAAGATGATGAGGCAATAGAATCAGATGAAGAAATTCAGGAAATAAAGAAGAGAACATCTAGGAAGTTCTCTACTGGCAAAAAGGAGGAAGAGAAGGCAGAGGAATTTGTAGAAAAGCCCACTCTTTCCATTGATGACATCATCAAGGCAATCACTGTGGATGGGAACCTGCAGCTGGTGACTGAATTCTATGATGAATACAGTGATGTTGACAAGAGAATTTTGGAAGAAGCTACTGTCAGGTACTTGAACATTTACAATAAAGCCTTCATTGAAATAATATTACTAATTCCTAAGAGTCTAGAAAAAGTACTTGAGCTGAGAAAAGATAATGCAAAGGCAAAAGAATTAGAGATTCAGGAGCAGATAGCAATTCAGCTCTATCCTTCCATCACTCCAAAACAAATGAACATGATTTTCAAAGATAGTAAGGATGAGTTCCGGAGTAAGGCAAGAATGAATAAACTCATGCTTGGAGAAACAGACCAAGTAGCAAGTGAAATAAAAGATATCCTCCGAAATGCCTTGAAGAGATTCAATCTTCCCATTGTAGAAGAAACAGATGAAGAACCTTCTACCATGGATGTTGAAGGATTAAAAGCAATCAATGAAGAAACTTCTGACAAGGATGTTGAAGGACTAAAGAAAATAAATGAAGAAATCTCTAAGAACTTAGACTCCTCAGTTCCGGAAGAGGAAGTTCTTAAGCAGCAAACTCAGGTGCAATCTCTCCTCCAAATCCCACTGTAGGTGTGACATACATTCCAGTCTCTGAAGCTGAAGGAGAAGGAAGAAAAGAGGAGAAAGTGAGTCAAGAAGAGGTCAAGGGAAAAGAAGAAGAACAAGTAGAGAAGACCTATGATGACAGTTCTGAGATCCCAAAAGAAAACAAAACTCAATCTCTGGCAAGAGACACTATAGAGGCAGTGAAGAATTTCTTGAACAAAGAAATGATGGAGATAGATGAATCTGAGCTATTTCAAGGACCACTAAATTTTGACTCTCTCTGGTGCAGACAATGAAAATAACATCTTTTGCTCAAGCCAAAGGAAAGAAAAACTCTTGAAATCTCACATGAAAGACTGTGAGCTGTTGGATATTACATCCGGGATGCTGGAGAAGATCATGCCATCCTTCGAAAAGGATCCTTCGGCCTCTCCATCTAGTAACTTAAAATCTTTGGTCAATTTTGTTGGCACTCATTTTGAATCTTTAGAGAAATCGGTAGAAGCAAAGGTCTGAAAGGAGTTTTTGGGAAAGAGATTCTCTGAAGTGCAAGGATTGATTACTAACGATAGGAGGACCTTAGACATTGGAATTAAGAGCCTTGAAAATGCTCTTAAAGATGGTGGGAACTTGTACAAATTTTTCCTATCTTGGCCCAAAGTGACAGAGGATATTGAAAAGAAGGTGAAAGAACAAGAAGGTAAACTGTCATGTTTATCTCAGAATTTTGATCCCCTCACTACATCCTTAATGAATCAAGAATGCTAGACCATTGTCATCATAAATGAAACAAAGAGGTTGAACAAAGAAAAGAAGGATATAATAAATAGGATGAGTGAACTCAGAGGGATAATTATCCCTAAGTTAGAGGAAATGCATGAGGCCTTGATAGATGCCCAGACCATAGCCCGAACCAGTGATTCGGCAGATTTAAAAAGGGTAGAAGCATATGCATTTTTGTTGAGTGGTCACATCTCCATTCTAGATAGGATGAAGCTGAGCTAGGCCACAAAGTTTGTACAGTTGAAGGCCGCCTTTGCGGATATACTTAAGTATATGTAAGTATAACATATAATTCATATATACTTATGCAGCCATGTATAGAATATTTTTTGCAAATTTTGGTATGCGGATCCCACCCTTTACCATTTATGTCAAAGGGGGAGTGAAGAGAAGTGAAAAATGTGGAATCTAGCTAAGGGGGAGTTCTGGTATAACAGTGCAAAAGACAGAGCATCAGCCAAGGGGGAGTTACTGCGACACTTAGTCATTTTTCACTAAGTGTTGCCATCAATGCTAAAGGGGGAGATTGTTCGCAAGATACACTATGTGGCTTCATGAGTGTTGTCATTGATGGCAACAAATTCTATTCCACACATCCACAGTACATAGTATGCCTATACTGGAAGTCAGATTGAAGATTGTTTTGATCCGGTGAACAAGAATAGAGTATGCAACAAGGTCTGACAATCAGGTCCGGATCTCTCAGATGGTGTAACTCAGCAAGTTGCAGATTTGGGAAAGTCAAGAAGGGTATCATGACTACTATATTCCAGAGAGTTAGCCTTTGGTGTTAAAGCTTGCAAAAGATATGAGCATCTGAGTGTTGGGTTCCAGACAGGCAGAACAGATAGAAGAAGAACTGATCGACAGAGTGTCAGACTTCAATCCGGATGAGTAAATGATGTTGATCAAATAATTTGTGTGATCATACATTGTTGGATGACATGATTAATGACTTCTCTATCTATGTTTTTGATACACATCACAAATCAAGCTTGGATTCAACTGACAGAGTAATTACTTGCAGTGTTCCTGATGCCGACTAGCAAGTTGATAGAAATTCTTTATGCGGATATAAATACCAGATGGATTCCAGTATGTAAGTGTATTGTGTGAAGTAGGGATGAAATAAAGTGCAAAGAAAAGCAAGAATAAGTGTGAAAGCAACAACTCAAGTCCAGTATGTGACAGAGCAACAACACTAAAATAGAGGAAGAATGAAGTGCATCATATCAGTGTATTTTGCCTAACCGGAACTAAACTCTAGCATTTGTAGATGCCTCTCATCAGTTCAAACACCTGATTACCTTCTGTAAGTTTTGTAGACAGTGAGTCTCTTGTAGGTAGTGTGCCTCTTGTGAGTAGTGTACTCAAGCAGTGAGCCCTAATTGGCAAGTTCCATTTTGTACTCCTTTATTCTTTTAACAGAGAATACAATCTTGGGTTAGTCACCCCATGGTTTTTCCCTTAATAGGGTTTTCCATGTAAAAATCCTTGTGTTATGTGTGTTGATTTTATTTTTGTTCTTATGATCACATATGCTTATATAATTTGATGCTGCACTGTTTTTAAGTTAACAAAAGAAAAGAAAGTTAAAGAAATTTTGAGATAAATAATTCACCCCCCTCTCAGTTATCTGCCTTGTTTCCAACAGTTTTAAGTTGATGAAGATTGACAGCAAGGTTGGGAACAAAATGAATGAATGCTTTTAGATGATAGGATACAGATTGCTTGACAATATTTGTGTGGATTGGGGCTGCTTGCAGTGGATTAATTGCATTGGATTTCTTGGGATTACTGCATTGGATTGCTTAGGATGACTGCATTATATTACTTTTGGATTACTAAATTGGATCTCATGTGGATAGTCTTTATAGTTTGACTATTGGATGGGAATGTTGTCTCCATATGATAAATAGTGACAAGGGAACACCAAGTCAAGAAAAAAGGATGGGAGATAGGTTGACTTAGGATGATGGGATTGATGGATTAGGAAGTTGAGGGATGATCTCCAAGGACTATGTCGCAAAGGAATAACATGTCGCAATCTACAAATGTCATTCAAGATGTTGGACTAAGGAGATATAGTGTATTACATAAGCTATAACAAGATGTTTGGAGGATTTGTTGTAGAAAGATTTGCTATGTCAAGATATTGCCAAAGCATGTTTCAAGATCATGCTCTAATCCTTATCAAGGTCAAAGGAAAGTACCGAGGATGGATGTGATTGATGTCAAGGATATGTGGATATGATGGAGTAGGACAATGTGATGGGATAGATGAGACAACTTGCCCCAAGTTTAAGGTACATAAACAATCAATTTACACATGACATCCATGAATGGGTTTTCATCATGGTACTTATCTAAGGCACTATGAAATGGTTTTCACCATTGGATGAATGATTTTCTATTTACAATTTTGATTTTTTTGTTTTAAATTTTTAATTTTCTAATATGCCAATTAGATGGCATTGATAGTCTTCCATGTCGTTGTCTGTTTGATATAGTCAATGTAGATGCTCTTGTCATAACATTCCATTAGTAACCTATCTAGAGTAATTGATTTGTCAATATCAAAGTGCTCATGTACAATCCATTGATGTTGGTGTGATCCTCATTGATAATAGAGCTAGACTTATATGAATGTTTACATCTTGATAGGGTACCATCATAGCCCTTATGATCTAAAGTGTTGTTACCACAATGTGGTGGATTTGGGATTTGGATGGGTGATGTTAGATGTGGAATCAGGGGTGGGTGCAAGAAGTTGAGTCCACTTTTAGTGGAAGTCCCATGGGGGAAAATCCCAACAAGAATAGGTACGCATTTCATAAAAAATGTGTACCTGTTTAGGAATGGGTGCCTGAACCTAAACTACTACCCATATGGAATAGGTACCCATTCTAGTTCAAGATTTCATTCCTAAATGGGTACATGTTAGGAATGCATACCTATTTCTAAAATGAATGAGTACCCATTTAGGAATGGGTACATGTTCCTAAAGGGTATTAATTTTTTTCCACCCCATGAACTTATTTCCTCCTCTATTCACACAACAAGGTCGATTAGAAAAAGCACTCTAGAACACATACCCACATTAGGTAACCTCAACAATGCCTATTTTTTACCTCCTCCCTCCATGAAAGTCAATTTTCTGTGTTCTCGTGTAGGTGGATTTCCTGTTTACATGTTTCTTATGTCTTTTTTATAGATTTTTTCCTATTTCTAAATTTAAATTTAGTTTTTAAACCTACAATCCTAAACCAGACTATGTTCACTAAAAATAGAAACCCTAAGACCTATTCTAAACCCTAGGACCTTTAAACCATAATATATAAACCCTAAATTTAGGGTTTAGGGTTTAGGGTTTGTAACTTAGAGGTTAATTTAATTTAATTTATGATATAATAGAAACCCTAGAAATATCAATTGATATATCGATCAATAGGTCGATTGATATTTATAGGGTTTAGGGTTTGTGATACATTTAAAGGTTAATTTAATTTAATTTATGATACAATATAAATTAGAGGTTAATTTAATTTAATTTATGATACAATATCTAAAACCTATAAATATAAAATAAAAAGATTTAAACCAAAACAAAAATAAAATGGAAGAAAAGAAAACAAAAAAATCAAAATTTTTGGTTAAAAATCAATTCATATAAAATTTAATATGATTCAATAGAAACCCTAGATAAATTATATATCAACTAATATCATCAATAAATCTATTTTATATTGATATTGATCGATATCAGTTGATATACACCAACAATAAATATATAAAATTTGATCACTTTTTTAAGGATTGGAGGTGGCCAAATGGTACTAAACATACATGTCTCTTCTCGACAATGTTTATTATTCTTTGCTACCTCCATTTTAGTATGATCGTTGACTTAATGATACATGAAAATGCTCCTCCCATATGACCTTAAGTGGATTAGGCTAAGTCACTTTCTTTGAAAATCTAAAGCCTAACTCCCTAGAAGCTTCTTCACCTCAGACTCACTATGTGAAATTGCATCCACTTCCTTCACAACAATCCCCCTTTTACTCCTTATGTAAGGAGTCCCTTAAAACACGTTTTGTTTTCTCCCCTTCTATTTAGTACACCCGGTCCTGCATCTTCAATGCCTTGTATGCTACCCTCCAAGGGTTATCTATCTATTAAAATAATTTGTATCTAAAACTTGTAGATAATTGATTATTCATTACATTTGGAAAGTTAGATGTTATGTTATATTTTCAAATCTAATTTATCCTATGAAGATCAACATTCTATCACTTTACTCTAACCTATGTTTTGAGATGACTAATCTTACCCACTTATTGAAATCACATGCTTGACTAGTCAGACAAGTGGATTATATACATGAACAACTGAGAATTTTAGAGAACAGTCAAGAGATATTGTCTAAGAAGATTGACAAGATAAATAAGGGTGTTGATGACCTATTCCAATTTAGGAAGACACTCAAGAATGAGGACATACTTAACATAGCCAAATTTCAATAAACCAAAGACATTCATCAAACCATTATCCGTATAGCCAAATATATTAATGTTAGCATTGGCACTCCTATTATAAAAGAATTTGAATAATAATTAATTGTAACTTACCATCTATTGTGATTTTTTTTTCAATTACTCTTATAATATGTTTATGTTTTGTTGAGATTATTAAAACTAAAATCCTCTTATAATATTATGAACTTTATTCAATACAAAATATCCTTAACTTACCCTACTTGATGCAAAAAAAAAAATCCTTTATTACAATTTTAAAAAATATAAAAAATTATTTTTTAAGATGTTATTTAGAGTTTTGATAAAATGTGTCAGTTATAGTGGTGACATACACACTCAATAAAAGGGTGATAATGCCAAGTTTTGTCAACCTTCGAGCACTATGAATTCCAACAACAAACAACTTTATGGTGAGATTAAGTCCAATTGGAGACTATGACCACAAAGATTTAATAGAAAAGACAACACCTATGCGGCAATTCAAGGATGCAACTATCAAGAATCAAGGAATTAACCGTCTAATTAATTCACTATTTATTTAATAATAAACATGATCTTTTTAGCCCTTGTGTTTACCATTAATCTATCATAAAGTTACCCTAGGATCTTCCTACACGTGTCAAGTGCAATTTAGGCCATTTAAGAGTTTTCTTAACCCCAAGGGATTTCAACTATAATTTAAGGGGCCAATGAAGTACCTCACCAACTATCCTTTCATTTCCATTATAGGTAGTTTTACAGAGGTACGATATAAAATTTTAATATATTTATCTTGTGCATTGAGGGAAAGAGCATTAGGGATCTTCCTAAATCTTGGACATTAGTCATTGAGTGCATATTTTCTATAATTATTTGATAATTCAAGCTAAATAAACTAAAATTAGTGCCTATCATTTAATAATGCTAATCCTATGAAGTGGGATCCCATGTAAATGTGAGAGGATAATTATTATCCCTTAGACCTAAGATAAATTTTGAGCATCAACATCAAGAGTTTCTAAATGCTTGAATCTATTGTAATACTTAATTTCATGTAGAGATATAGGCGACATTGAGATTAGCTTAGAGGATAGTACAAGAAGATCTCCAAATAGTTGTTTAGGATTTCTCTCTTAGGTTTTATTACTCAAGAACGTGTGCCTACAATGATGGTACAATCTAGGACATTTTCCTCCTTGGTTACAATATAATCAAATTATCCCTTCTTCATAATATCCTTTGTCACATACATTTGCACAATAGGCAAGTTTTGACCAATATATTGAAGTAAGGGCTTGGTGCTCACCATAACACTTGCATAACATAAAATTCAACTTCATAAAGTAGTGGATGTTTATATAGATGATCAAATACTTTCATCAACTTGCTTATGGGATCTAAATACTCTTCCACTCCACATATCTATATGTAGCAAGTTGCCATTAGATTTTAAAAACATAACAATGACCTTTGATATGTTATTTATACCTCAACTTATATTCCTCCAGCATCTTTAAAATTTTGTCGAATACACATCCTTGTAGATGGGATTGGACCTAAGATTATTCCCATTGTCTCTCAAAATTGTTCAAGTATTGGGGATCTAGTTCCAAATTAGAATGTAGCCCAAGAATTCAAGAATGCAAAGGTAGAAAATATTAGAAAAAATAAATATTAAACTATTGAACTCAAGTAGTGAACTAAGGGAGAAAACTATTCAACTCAAGTATTACATGTAAATTAAGCATATAACAAAAGTAAAATAGGAGAAAAAAGAAGAGGAATTTAGGGTAAATAATTAGAAAGAAATTGAATTACTAACATGAAAGTTGTAAGAAATAATTTAAGCAAGTGTTTAGGGAATTATTTTGGACCTTATAAGAGGTACTAAATCAATTATATGTTGTCTATGTTAATTTTCATGACTGGGTGGCTATAAATTGGTTAAAATTAAAAAAATACCAAAGACAAATTAGAAAACCTAAAAATATCAATCAATATTGATCATTATATTTAAAGTGTAATTAAATAGGACTATTATACAAATTTGATAAATAATGCTTTGAGTTATAAATTGAATGCATATTTATGTAAATCAATGATACTTGTTACAATTCAAATGTAACGTATTATTTTAAACCATGTACAAATATTTCTTGATGATACTTAATTTAAACAATTCAAATGTTGCAAAATTTGTATTAATTTAAATTGTAAAATGATTTATTTATTTATATATTTGCAAGTTTTAAATGTATAAATATTATGCATTTAACATTTCAATGTACAAGTAATTAAATTTATATTTCCTTTTTTGTAATCATAGCTAGTTCAAGTTTACTCATATGGATTAGTTACAAAAATGAGTTTATACTAGAACAAGTTTTGCAAAATGAACCCCCACCTCAAAATCCCCCAAAGCCTGCCACCCCAAACCCCCCTCCCCCAAATGCCCCCCTTCCATTTGATGAGGCTCACTTGCAAGCAACTATAAATGAGAACATAACCACACTACAGGAAAAAATTAATTTTATCCAAAATGATCCAAAAATGCTCCCACATATTACACAGTTTGCATCTTCAAAGCAAACCATTGTTGATTTTGTTTGATTGATTGATGTAGATCTAGATAGATTTCATCTTTAGAGGGAGGAGAGGAGGCAATTCTATTTATATGGACTATCATATAGATAGCTCCTTGATTTACATATTTCTAAGCATACCCTAGCCCCATATTTTACTGACCCTTTGACAAACCAACAAATCCCTCCAAAAAGAAATAATTTCAATTAGATGGTGTAGGCATCCTCAAATTGCAACAAACTTTTGGGAGTGGTGGTGAATGGTCTTTGACCACATGCCAATTCTAAGGTGCCATTATATTTTTTTTAAGAAAATTATGGGCTAAGTTTGAAATAGGTTTAAAACCCAATTATTTTGACATCAAATCATTCCAAGGTGTTGGTGATGGCATGCCACAACATAGGCTAGGGGCACGTGTTGATCCAAATTGATGTGTGCCTACTCCACCCATTGTTGCTCCTTCTTCACCTACTATTCCTGAACCCATTCACCAACAAGCAATGGTACCAACATTAGGAGCATTGAGTATGCTCTGAAAAAACTTAACTAACCAAGCTACCCACATGGCAGCTAAAGTTAGTGCTATAAAACATGGAGGAGATGATGCTACTCCTAGCACCTCACGCATGTCGACACCATTGCAATCTACACCCCATTTTTATTAGAATTAGAATTACCCATTTTATGGTCCTGTTCACACATCCAATTCAAGGGATACAACAAAGAAGGTGTCTTTGGGTAAGTGTAAGAAGTTGGGTCCACTTTTAGTGGAAGAATCATGAGGCAAATTTTTTCGAAAGGAATGGATTTTGACAATAGAGCTGATGACTTTTTCTTTAGAATTTTTGGACAAAATTAAAACCCATTACAAATGAAAATGTCTAGCTTTAAAATATGTATTTTTTTAGTGTTGAACATATTTTTCTATTTATTAATTAATTTTTAAACAAAAAATAACTCTAATTTTCAGAAGGAATAGACTTTAGCAATATGAATAACAACTTTTTTTTTCAAACATTTTGGATGAAATTAAACCCATTACAAATGATAATTTCTCTCTTTCAAATATGTAATTTTTTTAGTGTTAAACATGTTTTTCTATTTATTAATTAATTTTTAAATAAAACGCCTCATAAATTTGAAATGACATATATTACTATTTTTTAATAATTTTGATATTGAAATTTAAAAAAAAAATTATATCTAACCAATCTAGACATTATTCTCTAGATGTTGGAAAAAAATCATGTTACAATTATTTGAGGTCAAATTAGGTTGGTCGTACATGAGGGGTTTTAAAAAAACACCTTAATCCTAGTAAAAAATTAATTAAAAAACATATAATTACTAAAAAATTACAAAAAAATATCTTTACCAAACTTCAACATCATATGCATCTTTTTGCAAAAGGATTTTGAAAAATATTTTTATTTACTACTTATTTTGTTGGTCATACATGTGCATGTTTTGGCCTTCAGAATACTTTTTTAAAAGGGTCATTTAGTACATCCTCTACAAAACCAACGTTTATCATCTAGGTATTAGAATAGATTAAATATTTAAAAACTAGATAAATATCCTATATTTCATATTTTTGCACCATGTTAATATTATATGTGTAAGTGCTTTAGATTTTTACCCCAACTATGACAAACTTTGATTTTTTAGGAAAAATGCTTCCACTTTTTGGCCAAAAAGTGGACCCAACTTCTTGCACTTACCCCTTTCTTAGCTATAATAGTCAGTCCTCCTATAGAGGTATACCACATTTTATGTATGTGCTTATGTACATATTAAAATTAATAAATAGAGATCTATTTTAAAATATCAATTATCAATTTATTTAATGAATTATATATTGTGTTGTTTGGTGTAGATCACTAGCTCAACCACATCATCTTGGTTAGATCATTTGGTGTTGACGACCATACAACTCGGTACACCTTATACAGTAGACCAATAAATTACCCTTAATTGTCTAGAGTTCATTAAATATGTTTAATTAGTTTCTTAAAATTACATACATTTTAATAATTATATAATAATAATTGAAGTGTGAATCATTTTTACAACAGTTGGGAGGTCAGGACACTTCCATGTTGGACCAAACAAAAGGCGTGGCGAGTGCTCCTCCAACATAAACTGTTATGCCTGAGTCATACCTGGTGTATAGTTGAAAATTGCATTTGTACTTTGAATTCACTTGAAGTATAATTTTGTAATTTTAAGTTCATTGTTGAAAATATACATGCACATATATGTAGAATGATAGCACTATTGGGGCAATAGCAGGTCCTACCACTGATGAGCTTGGACAAATTCATGAGTTATCTATAGCGTTTTAGGTCCTACTAGTAAATCCTACACAAATTCTAGGTCTTTTATAGTTACATTTTGTAAATATTAGGCCTAATTCATGTTTTATTTAATATACGAATTAGCAACTAAGACTTTTGGTACACAATCAATAGCTATACCAGGGCAACAAGATGTGGGAGGTGATGAGCACCATACAGTATGCATGCACATAAGTCTAGATTTAAATATTAAATTTCATGGTTTTGTTTTAAATATTTGATTTAAATAATGTGTGCAATTTTAACATTAATTAATTTGAAGCTTCTTTTTCTTGTATAGCATGAGCCACCATCTATTTCACGTGGAACTAAGAGGCCTCTTCAATTTGATGATGATAGAACTTAGAGTGCAATGTTGCATTTATTTCATGGACTATGAGTATTTTAGTATTTATTTCATGGATTGTGACTATTTCAATTATTTCATGGACTGTGACTATTTCAGTATTTATCTCATAGACTATTTCAGTATTTATTGAATGGACTATGTATGTATATGTTTCTATTTCATAGATTATTTACTTAAAATCACACAACTAATTGTAAAATTGTAAGTCCTAATTCTAATTCTAAGACGAAATTACAATTACATGTCCTAATTCTAATGTGGTAGTCAAAATTAAAATTAAAAATTGAAGTCCTAATTCTAATTCTAAGTCGAAGTTACAATTTCATGTCCTAATTGCAAGTCCTAATTCTAATGTGATAGTTAAAATCAAAATTAAACATTAAATTGCTAATTGCAAGTCTTAATTACAATTCTAAGACAAAATTATATTTACATGTCCTAATTACAAGTCCTAATTCTAATGTGGCAGTGAAAATTACAATTTCATGTCCTAATTCTGATTTGATAGTCAAAATCACAATTAAACATTAAAGTCCTAATTGCAAGTCCTAATTCTAATGTGGTAGTCAAAATTACAATTAAACATTGAAGTCCTAATTGCAAGTCCTAATTCTAATTCTAAGTCAAAATTACAATTTCATGTCCTAATTGCAAGCCCTAATTCTAATGTGACAATCAAAATTACAATTAAACATTAAAGTCTTAATTACAATTCTAAGATGAAATTACAATTACATGTCCTAATTCTAATGTGGTAGTCAAAATTACAATTAAACATTGAAGTCCTAATTGCAAGTCTTAATTCTAATGTGACACTTGACAATAATATTTTACTATGTTATGGTTATCATGGACTCATGTCCTAACATTTTGACACTTCAATTAGGAGACAATGTATGTCTACTTTAGTTACCATTTACTTTGAGATATATTGTATTGATAATGCATGTTACTGTGATAAGACAAAAGTTACATGGAAAAAATTCTTGTTGTTTGGTATACTTGTATAGTGAATTATAAGTTTCAGTTTGAAATAGAAAAGTAGTGACATGGTGAATTATGACATAAATACTTGAACATATAAAACTCTAGAGTAAATGATATTGCTTAATATTTTGTATTTCAAGGTTTAGAATTAATTATATTTATCCGAGATGCTTAAGGGTAAGTTTCAATGTAATAAATTGAATGAACATAGTCAAAGAGATGTAGTATGTAAGAATAAACACTAGTGCATTCTAGTATCTTTATTCAAAATTGGGACAACAATTGATTGTGTATTGTTAACTAAAATGGTCAAGTTATTGATGTTTACATTGTGACAATGGTTGATATCCTCGAACAAGTTAAAATTAAGAAAGAATGATGAATGGGAAAAAATATATATCTATATTATGATGGGTAAAGCTCTTTGGACTATCAATTTAATCATTCTAATTTTAAACATCATCTGCAAAGAGTTAAACTAAATTACAATAAATGTTATCAAAGAGTCAACAATACCATTATAACACTCTAGAAGTAAGAAAACTGCTATTACATGAGTCATAATTCTAAGTTTTGGACTCCTGGTTTATAGTAATTTGTAGTATAAAATTTCCTTGCTTTCAAGCAATGTCATCACACATAGAATGTACAAGTAGTGACAAATGCTATCTAGATGTAGAAGACCTGAAACAAAATTAATAAAAAGTATAATGAACAAATAAATATGTGTATAATCAGTGTAAGTAAATAAATTAACTATAAATACATGAGTCCTAACTGTAAGTTAGGTGAGAAAATTACAATAAATCAAGTTGGAAAGTTACAATAGAAATTCCTTACATTGAAGTGATTCTTAGCATAGGAAAATCCAATATGTTGTCACATGTTGAATGCATAAGTAGTTATAGGCATGCCAACTAGTTGTAGGAGACCTGAAATAAAAATGATAAAAAGTATAATAAACATAAGAGCACAATGCCAAAAAAGAAATATTTATCTACAAAAAAAGAGTGAATTATTCTATTGTAACATGTTTTATAGTTAAAGGGATGGGTTAAGGCGAGTTAAGGGGTTAAGGGAACATTCAACTAGTTACTAATTGGCTAAGGGCATGGTAGTAATTAGCAATCCACTATAAATTTACTTAATCTTAAATAAGATACTAAACCAAATCCCAAAGTTATTAAAGTAAATTAAACTTACCTAAATTTTGGAATGCAGTTAGGGGATGGATTAAGGGGAGTTAAGAGGATGGATTAAGGGGACATGCAATCAATTAATAATTTGCTAAGGGTGTGCTAGTAAATCAATTAACTATAAATCTACTTAATCCTAAACTTACTAGACCAAATTCCAAAGTTATTAAACTAAATTGTACTTACCTAATTTATGGAACATAGCTAGGGGATGACTTAAGGGGAGTTAAGAGGATGGCTTAAGGGTACATGAAATCACTTAATAATTTGCTTAGGGCATGATAATATATCAATTAACTATCAAGCAAATATATATAATTATACATTAGTCAAAAAATAAAGATTAAAAGTTTAGAAATTTTTATGTATACCTGCAAACCATTTAAAAAATTTACTTCATTGTGCCATCTGCATCCTCTCTTTTTTGTAATTAATCTATAATTGCCTCATGCGCTTCCATATAAAGTGTCCATAACTCTTTTATAACAGGTTTCCCTTGATATCTTACTAATTGCATATTTGTTTCCACAACCAAATGCGAGTGGTGCACAATTTTCTTACGTGTTTCATAATCTTCAAATTTAGGTAAACCATTCTTCCTTATCAGATATTTTTGTAGCCGAGTGCTAACAACAACCAAAGAACCTATTGGATACTCAAAGTTATTATCATTTACTTTGGGTTGTAACAACTTAGGTTTTGTCTCAACATATTGAGCCATCCAATACTCTATTTCCTCTTCATTGCCTTTAGGTGCAACAACAACATACACATGTCTTGCAAAAAACTTACACATTCAATAAAGTAGGACATGATATATAATTCACAAAAATAAATGCATATATAGAATTATAGATTACAAAAAAATGTAATAAAACTAGATATTGAATTAATGTACCTTCTTGTACAAGGCCTGAAACACGATCACAATCATCTGATGCAAACAATTGATTATCCTCTTCAAACCTTGTCTCATGCTGATCATGTGTTTGTATAGGTGTCAGGGATCTATGTTTCCATTCTTGAACCCATTTTATATTTTCACATGCTTCCCACTCACCTCCAATACAAAACTAACAAAAACAAACAATCTCCCTAGTCCATATAGTCCATGTGCTTGCATTTGAACTCTTAAATGAATGCCATTTTGATAATCCATTAATTGTCTCATAGTCATATAAGAGAAGAAACTTTTCTTCTTCAACTAACCAAAAGAGTCCTCAAACTTTAGAGTTTTCACTTGATACTATAGATAATTTTGCATTACATCAATCCACAATTGCATGTGCATTTTAAACTTTGTTGCATCCACAAATTTTAGTTGCTCCCTAGCAAGAGCTCTTTTCACACATGCTCCATCTCTATCATGCTCTCCTTTACCATGCCTAGCTTCAAAGAAACTCCACATATGTTGGATATTATTTTCTTTATGGGCCCTACATAGCCAATGAAATATTCGAGCATTTTTAATTGTCCTATACAATTGTCTGACCATATGATATGTGCTATTTGGATTTCTCTTTCTTTTAAATTGTCATAAATACTTTGAAACAATACTGTGCAAACTTTGATGAATGTAACCAGTTATCACTCAAATAGAAATGGTACTCCCTAAAAAAATTATGTCATCTATTGTACTGTCATTTACATGTCTATATATAATATGAACAAAGATGGCCACCTGTACTAAACTATAATATTGAGACTAAATATCCTCTTGTGGAGCAAGAGTATAGTTTTCTACAAAGTTAACCACTAAAAGCATAGTTCCAATTGGAAATGTGTTTTTACATATGTAAAATTGTTCATCAAGCCATCGAGAAAATTGAGAGTGTTTCACATATTTGTACACAATCTTATTCTTGAATTATGTGATGACTGCATGCACACTACTTTGTTCTGTGACTAACTCACAACACTTTCCAATTTTTCCATCCTTTAATAGATATTGAACTTTGTTGAACCTCTTCACATCCACTAATTGTTGTCCAAAATCATGCGAACTACTTTCATGCATGCATTATCTTAACAATGAAAGGTCATCACATCTATTACATTGTCCAAAAATACATACTTTTGAATAAAATAATTGTCCATCAAGTGTTTCACAAAGTAAACTTGTTATAAACTCTTTAATTATTCTGGGTGGCATATTAACACCACATTCTTTTATAATTTGGTTAGTATGAAAAGTATAATGTATATATAAAAAAACATCATAATAATAATGGAATTGCAAATGAGTTGTGCAACAACAAGAGATTCGTTGTTTATTGATTTGACATATCAAGGTTTACATTTCTCAAATGATCTTTGACTTATTCTAAAATTTTCTATAATTGAATCATCTAGAAATTTTTTATATAATTCTATTTGAGTCATGTCTAATAGATGTTTTGGATGAGGATCACAATTTTTTGACCCCACTCTTAATTTCAAAACATCTCTAGCATTAGAGGATACCCTTGTATTATAATGCCAATATTTTTCAATTAAAGATCTAATTTTGTTATTTAATTTCATGTCAGACCTTGGGAGTCTACCACTAAAGCCCAACATTGGTTAAATGGATCATCATCAATACTTACTCTTTTCTTTGTACCACTCTTCTCAAAGTTTTAGCATTTTCATTTAAAAATTCACTTGTCTTACTTATCATTCTTTTGCTCAAAATTGATTTGTTAACTAAAGCAGTTGTTATTTCTTGTTGTGTTGCATTCCTATCTTTAGACTGACTCTTTGTCCAATAGAATCAATAGCATTAGAAACACTAGACACAACTTGTCTCATTGATTCATATTTCTTTTTGGATTTTACAAATATGCCTAATTTTTCATTACTCTTTGCATTTTTGATATTTTGATTAATTGTATTACAAGTTGACATTCAAATCCTATAATTTTCTATAAAAAATAGTTTATACAATCTATATCCATGGGTTTGAATTTGTCTCCAAGATATCTTACCATGAAAATTATCCAATATGTTTCTTTCAATTTAAAAAAAAAACATTTTCATTTTCACTCATACAAGGGATTTCATTTTCATTTTTTGTTGTGTTGTTTCTAATAGTAGAATTTATATCAACATTGATATATCTATCTTCCTTTAAACAACTAATATCATTATCATTGAGTGCAATTCAAAACTTACATCGATTCATTTCTATAATCACCTTTTCCATATTCTTGAACTCTTCCACATTCACCATTTCCATACTTGCATATTCTACACTCACCTCATTCATGTTGATCTCTTCAATGTTCTCCTCTTCAATAGTCATCGAATTGGATGCTTTAACATTCTTGATTTCTTGAATCCTCTCTCTCTTATCTCTTTGTAATTTTGCCTCCTTCTCTCAATGTGCTTCAATTTCTTTAGGTGTCATGAACTTCCTTTTTATTTTTTATTGATGATTATTTGATCCCATAATTACCAAACTATCTTGATAAATTAACAAATGATCTTTAATTTACTTTGAGATGGATCCCTCCTTGAGCTTTCTGAAGTACAAGTAGATGTAGATCTTTTGTTCAATATATCACATGTGCTTGATTCCTCTAAAAAATAATTTCTTTTCTTGATTCCTCTAAAAAATAATTCTTGTAATTGATTCCACTTAAAAATTCTCCTTATGATTGAATCCCTTTAAAAATTGAATATGATATGTCTTGCTAAGAGATTGCAAGAGACACATGCATACAATTTTTATAGAACTAGTCAATGTTGGGCCGTACTTATAAAATAAAAGTTGCAAAGATGTTGTCATAGTACATTTTAATAAAAATATAATGATAATGTGTTTAATATAAATAGGTACCCATTTATTTTTAGAATGTGTAAACATTTTAAAATGGGTACTCGTTTCTATTAGAATGCATACTCGTTCCTTTGCAGAATGGGTACGTGTTTCAGAGTGGGTATGCATTTCATAAATTTTCAAATTTAAAACCCATGGTTTTGCTTTGGTTTTAGGCTTGGAAACCCAACCCTCAACCTTGGACTTATATGCACAATGCCATGTTAACAACAAGAGTAAAAATTGACTTTAGCAATGAGGCTGACAACTTTTTTTTAATTTTTTTGGACCAAATTAAAACCCATTACAGATGACAATATTTAGTTTTCAAATATGTAAGTTTTTTTATTGTTGGACATATTTTTCTATTTATTAATTAATTTTTAAACAAAGGGACTCATAAACTTGAAATTACATATATTACTATTTTTTATAACTTCTGATTTTGATTTTTTTTTGGAAAAAAATTAGGTCTGACCAATCTAGACATCATTCTCTACACAATGAAAAAAATCATGTTACAATTAATTTATAGCTCAAATTATGTTGGCCATACATGAGGGGTTTTAAAAAATACAAATTAAAGCCAATTAAAATTAATGAAAAAATTCTATATTAAAAAATTACAAAAAAATATCTTGACCAAACTTCTGCATCATATGCATCTTTCCACAAAAGGAATTAGAAACATACTTTCATTTAGGTCAAATTATGCTAGTCGTACACATGCATGTTTTGGCCCCAAATATACGATTTTTAAAAATCCACTTTTGTACATCCTATACAAAACCAAAATTTATCATCTAGGTATTAGAATAAATTATATATTTGAAAACTAGGAAAAAAAATCCTACACTTCATATTTTACACCATGTTAATACTCTATGTGTAAGTGCTTCAAATTTTTACTCGGACTATGACAAACTTTGATTTTTAGGAAAAAGACTTCCACTTTTGGCCAAAAAGTGGACCCAACTTCTTGCACTCACCCTTAGGTGATTGTAGTTTGGAGGATTTAGGTGGATAAGTTGGAGCTTTAGATTGTGTTGGAGGATTATTGACTCATCGTACTTGAGATGGTGGATTATGGAGTTTGGATTTTGGATTAGGTTGATGATTAGGACCAACATTCTTATATAATCTGAAAGGTGGTAGACACCTATTATATGCAAGGAGCTTCTTTCGATGTGGCTCCACATTTTGAGTGATTACTTGATTTGGATATTTTGGTTCACCTAATTTAATTAGTGCACTTTTCTTTGGGACCCTTATTTCTTGTATATGTCTTGATTTTTGGATTCATTCACCTTTGGTGTTTGAATCGGATTTTTTTCTTTGTATGCTCTACAATTTTGTTGAACTCAATTGAAGGATTGAGGATGTGGAGGATAGAGTTTGATGGTAAGGATAATGGAGGTGGAATGATTGTTGGTATTTATACTCCTCAAAATGTGACTCAAGCACAAATGTGGATGAGTCAACCTCAATAAAACACATGAACCCTCTGCTTGCTGATGGCAACCTCCAAGTCACTCTCACTCTCATGGCAAAAACCAATCAAGTGGAAGCGTAACCCAAGGCGGTTCTGTTCATGTGGAAGCAAAACGTCATGGAGAGCGATTGACCTGTCCTAGGGCATAATATGTGTTGATGCTTGTTCTTATAAGACCGTGATGGTAGAGATAACCCTATGACCCAAAGGGTCACTAGTTGTCAATCTCCTATTTAGATTCCTTAAGCTCCAACACCTAGATGGGTGTCAATTTTGTTCATTGATGATTCTTAGGCATTCTATATTGTTGTCTTATTCTTGTATGATTTGACATATGATTTCTATGTTTTGGATAACCTTGAGAGCGTGTTCATGCTTTTCTACCATTTGAAGTGTTTGTTGTCTATGATGAATTAATTTTATTTCCTCAAGGATTTCTCTAACCCACTCACCTCTAACTCCTAGGCACATTCGTATGCTTGGATGAGAGAGTTGATCAAAGTTGACCAAGAGTTAACTTTTTGTTTAATCTTGACATAGTGATGTGACCAAAGGTTTTCTATAATTTCGCTAGATTATTTGACCTTGTGATGGTATCAAGGGGTTTTCAAGTTGAAGTTGACCTCGTGATGAAATAGAGGGTCTTGTGCACTCAGTTTTTAATTTTCTCTTTTCTAGTGTTTTTTGGATTTTGATGTATGCAATCTAAATGAATGCAAAATAATGCTTCTTTTTGTTTTTTTTGATTTGATAAGATGATATAATTACTATGAATTGAAATATGAATGCAGACCTAGGCTGACTTTTCTTAATGCAAATCTAGCTATGTTTTTGTTGTTTTTGAGATTGATTTTAGAAATTAAATAACAAACTAATCTAATGCAATAAGGAAATTTAATCTATGAAAGAAAATAACAATTAATCTAACACAATGAAAGGAAACTACACTAACAATGCATAGCCTATCAAGAGCAGAGAAACATAGTATTACTTTCCTCAAGAGCAATTTGATTAGCTAATTACTATGAAAGCATTAAAGAATATTTTTCAAATCTGACGCATAAGCTTCGTACTATCCTAAAAAATCCTTGTATGTGGCAACCTCTTTCTCCTCTGCAACAACGAGGTATTCCTCTTGGTGATAGGGATGAAGAGAGAAATTGATTTGAAATGACTAGAGATTTGCAAGCTAAAAAATTGAAAGAGATTGGAGAGCTATGAGTGCTTTGTATGCACTATGTGAGCACAATGGCTATGGCTCGGGAGCAAATTGAGAGCATATCAATGCTATAGAAGCTTTAGAAAGCTTGAAAAACTATCCTAAATATGAAAGAAAAAGAACACAAGTCCTATAATGAGCATCAAGATTCTAGTAGAGAGAAAAAGAAAAGATTATCAAATGGTTTGCAAAAATGAAAACTAATGAAATGAAATAAGAGGCTCAAAGGCCTCATAAGAAGCTTGAAAAATCTTGTGAAAATGAGAAGAACATTCTCCAACTTGAGAAATAATGAAGAGGTGAGGGGTACTTATAGTGTTTAGAGAGCTCACAAGAGGTGGGATTGATTGATAAGTTAACTCAGTTGATTGGATAGTTAACAGGATTGGTTGAGAAGTGAACTGGGTTGATTAGGGAGTGAACAGACCTTGATAGCCTTTCACAGGAGAAGAAATGGGGTTAGCATGAGATTGATGGGGAGATAAGAAGAATTGATTTATGAGTTAGAATGGAGTGATTGGGAGTTTTGAATAAGTCAAAAGAAGTTGATGATTAGTTAGGGAAGGTGACTCACGCAATCAAGGCTTAATTTGGAGAAAATTTGGGCCAAAACTAAAGAGAAACTTGCATTTTAAAATGCAAAAAGATCCCCAGTTTACCATTAGGGTTACCCATGGGAGATCTAGGATCCTACCTGGGGGATTTAGGGTCACCCATGAGAGATCTGGAACTCAAAGAGGGTGACCCAAAAAGTAGAGGTCCTAGGAGTGATTTGAAGGGTTGAGAATGATCTTAGGAGGCTAGAGATGCCACCTGTATTTTGAAACTAACCAAACTGATGCATACGAGTGGATCCCCCAGTTTACTAGTAGCGTCGCCCATGGGGGATTCAGGATCCCCCCTAGGGGATCCAAAAATCAAAGGGGGCGCTCCAGAAAGGAGAGAAGACAAGTTAATTTTAAGGGTTGGGATAGGTCTAGGAGGTCAATTAGAGGCCTCTAGGGGGTTGAAATGGGTTTAGGGAAGGTGGATTTCCCCCATTATGATGCTTGAGGCCATGTCGATAGGGCCAAAAAGTGAAAAAGATGAAATGTTGACAAAGGGGCAATGGAGAAGGAATAGGACATTGAAGGATTAGCTAGGGGATAGGGGAAGAGAGAATGAGGTGAAGAAACTCCATCCACATGTTACCAAGAAGAATATTTATGAGAGGTCATATTTACATGCTTACATGTATGTGTTTTTAATTACAACTCATCATCAAATCATTGTGTAGGCTCATGCATGATTTTAGTGCTTATAGTATCAAGCTTATTGTATGTGCTATGAATGGTCCCTATCTCGATGCTTTCATTAGATGAAGTTGCCTCAGTGATCACTGAAGTATCACTAACATCATTAAATTTTTTAAGTAATTGATATCCAATACCTTGACTATGACTGATGCAGATTGGGATAGGCTCTAAGATGCGTTGCTCATTAATGCCCAATCCTTTCCCTTGATAGTTTATGCTTTTACATATCTCATTTTCAATAAGATACTTATTGTTGTCAAAGCATGATGCTAGCCCATTGGTATGTTGTCAAGAACTATTAGAACTTTCTATTGTCTAATTTGTGAGTAAGTTTGACTTGATGAAGGTAGTTGATCCTGGTTGATAGGATACTTCTGCTTTCTCATTATGTGCACTTGTAGTGTCTTGATCATTTGAATGCTCAATGGTAGCTTGCTCATTGATAGGTTTGATATGATCAATGTCACTTATTTCATTATCGATGTGTTCATGGGGATCAAGTGTCTCATCATAGGAAGTGGATGTTGTTGGATGATAGATAGGACTAGTTATATATTGGATAGGATTGAGTGAATGATGGATATGATTAATTTGAATTTCTTGATCATCGATACAATAAATTTAGATAAGGGTGTCAACTTGGTTCTCTTGATCATGTATAGGATCTTGATCATATATAGGTGTGGCTTGGATAGTTTGATCTTGATCATGGATAGGATGAGTTAGGATGATTTGATCTTGATTTGGTTGGGTACATGTTTGATCCTGCTTTGGACTTTGTTCTTGACATGGCTCTAATAGTTTAGATGACAAAATACACAGTTCTTGGATAGCTATGATATGCTTTGGATGGTCAACAACATAGTTGCACAATGGATTTTGACTTGAGCTTGGGATAAGAGTCTCTTTGATAGGATTATGGGCATTGATTTGTATGATAATGTTGTTTAACACACCAGGATACTGAGAGGGGGGTGAATCAATATCTAATCAAACATCAAATCCTCCAGAGCACATTAAATCTTAAACATTACAACATTAACATAAACATGAAAGATGAACAAAATGCACATCAACACATAACACTAGATATATGTGGAAAACCCCAAAAGGAGAAAAACCATGGTGAGGATTAACTCACAACATATGAAGCTCACTGCTATAAAAATTACAACTTTGTTTTAGGGCTACAACCCAAGGAAGCTACTACTCCCTTCTGAATTTGTTTTAGGCTCACTCCCAAGGCAGCTACTACTCCCTGAAGACTTTTTTTAGGGCTACAACCCAAGGAAGCAACTACTCCCTGAACTGAGAATGAACTTAGAAATGATTATAGTATGATAGTCCTTCTACTGCCTAAAAACTTATATTGAAGCTCACACATTTGATGATTACAATTCTGCTTCTTTTGATGATTGGATCAATTAGGCACACTCTTCACTTCCCTCCTGTCACAAAAATGTCTTCAAGATGAATCAGGACAAGCCTTATTACTTCTGCTCTTTCTCCTGCAGTCACACATCATAATGCATAACATATTAATATTCTATTCTTTACACACTCATATTCTCATTTCTACAATCATACCCCACCTAGATCAACTAGGTTTACAATATATACATGATATTACATTGATTACATTACAAGTTGGCCAATACAATAAGAATATTGCAATTTACAAGTCGGCCAGAGATCACACATCATGAAACATGTAGAGGACAAGCCTTAACATGAACTACACGCTACTCCAGGAGGAGAAACACATGTTGTGGATATCAACACATGCTTAACCTAGTCCTAAACATTCTTCACAACATCATCCTTCAAAGAATAACATCCTCACATCACGCTCATGTGAAATGGGTCTCTTAATCAAGAACATATGAAGATTGTAGCACATCAGTCATTTCAACTTGGCGGTACACATAGAAGGTTCAACATTGCTTGCGGATCACCAAATTACTTGATACTTCACAGAAGTATGCATTGAACCTCCCTCAACATGTTCACAAAATCACATTGACAAATCTTCACATCTAGAGGAATGCAAAGCATTCTAGCAAGTCTTCATCACCAATTTACTCTGCCAAAGCACAGACCGGAACTCTGTCACTCATAACTTTCATTGTTGAAGGTATACAAAATTTATCTCTTGGATGTAACACCTTCACAACATAATGAGATTAGATTCTAAACCGCATGACCATGTCTTCAAATGCAAAGCGTTTTCCCAAGTAGTCTCCCAGGCAGCTTCTTGCAACAGAAATCTTCGTCAACTTTTAGAGACTAGAACCTTCTTGTGACAACTCATACATCCTTAGAAACCTACATCTTAGTGCTTCTAATTCCCATCTTAATATATCTTCTTGATGCTTCTAATTCCCAACTTAATGTGTCATCTTGATACTTCTAATTTCCATCTTAATATATCTTTTTGATGCTTCTAATTCCCATCTTAATGTATGATCTTGATGCTTCTAATTACCATCTCAATATACCATCATATTCAATACTACATTAATCGAGGCATGACATCAACCATGAACTTCAACAACCACATCACATCCAACACCAGAAACATATCAGACAACCCAAACTGAGTGTTGACATCAGTGACAACCAAATCACAACCTTAGGTAAGATATGTGGAACAATCTCCCTCTTTGGCATTGATGGAAACACACACCTTCTCATTCTCCCCATTTGACATCAAGGACAAAGTGTAATTGTTTTTCCTCTTAGGGCACAAACTTTTCTTTCCAACTTTCCTTGTCAACAACAACCACTACTTGCTCCCCCTAAGAGGTAGCCACCATCAATCCAGGAAAAAGATAGAGTAGGAATTACTCCCCTTGGATAGATGCACCAACCATACATCTAGTTAGAATAAGGAGGGGCAATTACCCCTAACTTCTATCGGAGATATTCAAAATTATCCTTTGCAAGAGCCTTTGTGAAAATGTCTGCAATCTGATCCTTTGTTGGAACATATTCCAATTTTACTTCCTTCTCTACAGCCTTCTCTCTCAAAAAGTGATACCTGATTGATATATGCTTGGTTCTGGAATGCATCATTGGATTCTTGGAAATATTGATAGCACTAGTATTATCACACAAAATAGGAATAGGCTCATCATACATCACCTTTATATCCTTCAAAATTTGCTTCATCTAAAGCACTTGGATGCAACAAGATGTTGCAACAATATACTCAGCTTCTGCTGTGGATAAGGACACTGAGTCTTGCTTCTTACTCTACCAAGAGACCAATCTACTTCCTAAAAAGAAAGAACCATCACTTGTACTTCTTCTATCATCAACATAACTGGCCCAATCAACATTAGTGTAAGCAATTAGATCAAAGTCATTACCTCTAGGATACCATAAGCCATAATCCAGAGTTACCTTCAAGTATCTAAATATTCTTTTCACTACCTTATCATGTGTTTGCTTAGGATTAGCTTGATATCTTGCAAACACATATACTACATGCATAATATCAGGTCTAGAAGTAGTCAAGTACAAAAATCCTCCAATCAAAGATCTATAAAGAGTCTAATCAACCTCTGAAGACTCATCATTCTTTCTCAAGTGACAACCAGTAACCATAGGATTACTTACTAGTTTGGAGTCCTCCATACCGAACCTCTTCAACATCTCTCTGATATACTTAGCTTGAGAAAAAAAGATACCATCATCTAACTGAGCAATTTGAAGCCCAAGGAAGAAAGACATCTCACCAATCATAGACATCTCAAATTCTTTCTGCATCTCTTCTGCAAACCACTTACACATACTATCATCTCAACCAAAGATGATATCATCAACATATACTGCAACTATCAGAATCATGTCTTCCTTTTCCTTAATGTAAATATTACTATCTATGGTACCTTTCTTGAAGCCTTGCTGAAGTAAGTACTTATCCAATATAGCATACCAAGCTCTAGGTGCTTGCTTGAGACCATATAAATCCTTTTTGAGTCTGCACACCATGTCCAGATCTTTAGACAACTGAAACCCATCTGGTTTCTGAATGTAGACCTCTTCCTCTAGATCACCTTTCAAAAATGCTGACTTGACATCCATCTAATAAACTTTGAAGTTCTTGTGAGCAATAAGAGCTAGAAGCATCCTGATTGCCTCTATCATGGCTACCGGAGCATAAGTCTCCTCAAAATTAATGCCTTCAACTTGTGAATAAACTTTACACACCAACCTTGCTTTGTTTCTCACAACTTCACCATCTTCATTTAGCTTGTTCTAGAACACCCACTTTGTTCCTATAACATTGTTATTGGCTAGTCTGGGAACCAATTCCCATGTCTGATTTTTCTCTATCTGATTCAATTCTTCTTCCATTACCTTTATCCATCCACCATCTTTGCTAGCATTAGCAAAGGTTTTGGGCTCTACCTTTGATAACAAACACAAATTCACTTGCTCACTTTCCTTTGCAAACCTTCTCCTGGTCTACACACCTTCATTCTTATCTCCAATGATTTGATCTGCTAAATGGTTCCTTTGAACATACTTTGCTGAGTCTTAGGGATATGCTCTGGTTCTTGTTCCTTCTCTTCTTTCTCTTCTTCTTCTTCAATGTAGGGAAATATATTAGATCCGCAGTCCTTCAGTTCTTGTGATATTTGATACAAGTCTTCATCTACCTTGACATTTGTGCTTTCAATCATCTTTCCCAATCTCTTGTTGTAGCATCTATAGGCCTTTCTTCTAGTTGAGTAACCAAGAAAGATTCCTTCATCACTTCTTGAATCAAACTTTCCTAAGTCTTCTTCATCTCTTTTGATATAACATTTTTTGCCAAAGATCCTAAAGTATTTGATAATGGGAGGTCTTCCATACCAAATCTCATAAGAGGTCTTAGTGCTATTGACCTTGAGTTGTACTTTGTTAATCAGATATATAGCAGTGTGAATTGCTTCCTTCCAGTACATGTCAAGCAGATCTGTGACAGGCTGTCATGAGGTCCTAACACTTTAGTTGAAAAATATATCAATTATATCAATTATGTCGATTAGGTAGTGTCTAAAGGTTGTATACAATAGGGGATATTTTGGACATCTCACTTAGTGTAGATTTTCAAAATTTTTGTAAAGTTTGAAAACATAAATTAAACTGGAAAGCATGAAATTGTTTAAGCTAGAAAGAATTCAAATTCTATTCTAGAAAGCATGTAAACTATCTAAGAATCAACACTTGCAATTTAACTGTGGAATTAAAATGAAGGCAACTAACTACTAACTGAAAGCACACCTAACATATTTTAACCAATGGATAAAAACAATTTTATGAACATAGTGGATGCTCCAGAAATTTCAAGTAAATAAAATTTAGAGATCAGTAACTTAAAAACACAACCTACAGGAACACACAATAGAACTAAACACAAAATAACATTTATCTAAACATAACATGCATAGAACAAAAATAACAACATTAATGATAAAAGTACTTATCTACTCTATGATCCCTTGAGTGGCCAACTCTTGGGCATTTTTACTATCAGTTCAAATCACATGTGGTACTTTAGCATCTTCAAAGTAAATCCATTCACAGGACTTCCATTACTCAGAACAAATTACTCAGAACAATACTAGTGATATTCATTCATTCATTACATAAAGTGTAACAACACAGAGAACATAACTAAATAGTATTCAGAATATATCATGCCCCCATCCTTGTTTTAAGCATTACATATATATACTGCACTACTATAAAATCCTAATTTGTAGATGGCGGGTAAATGCCATTGAAAAAGTCTTAAACAAAATTACAACTAACTAGTTTTCATGAAATAAAACATAATAAATTCTCTGAGTGGAGCCGTAAAGTCTCAAATAGTCTTAACAAAAAATAACAGAATGGTTTAAAAGAAGTAACAGAATGCTTTAAAAGAAGTCTTCCATTATGCAAGCCTAAATTTCCAGCGCCCCAACTTGCAATGCTCTAACTTCAACCGCTTGAAGTCCACTCCTTTCATAGGCTATGCATAAGTCCTGCACAATTACTCAAAGTCTATACCATTATATCAACATTAGTTAGCTAATTCCAATCAATTTGAGAAATAAAGATTTATACACCATTTTATAAAAAGTAGACAATTATTGCTTCTAAAAATAAACAAATTGGCATGGCTGAGGTGGTTGGAAAGAACAAAAAGGGGTATTTAGCTCATCATAAGAATGAGGTTGTTTATACCTCATCAATTTGCATCTTTCAACATTACCCTAGCCATCTCATTCACAATCCTATTCTTTCCACTACCCCATTTTGCTGAGGGGTCCTAGGAGCTAACAGACATCTTCTAATACCATGATATTTGCAAAAATTTTCAAATTCATTTGAAGTAAACTCACCTCCTCTATCAGACCTTAAACATTTGATCTTAGCATCCATTTCATTCTCAACCATTGCTTTGAAAACCTTAAACTTATCAAAGGCATCTGATTTTTCTCTTAAGAAAGTAACCCAAGTCATTCTAGAATAATCATCAATAAGTAACATGAAATACCTTTCACCTTGTTGACTCTTTATTCTTGTAGGGCCACATAGGTCAGTGTGAATCACCTCCAATGGCATTGAAGAAGAGTACTCCTTGCTCTTGAAATTTGTCTTTTTCTTCTTTCCCATTTGACATTCCTTGCATAATGTGTTTGCAGGCTTGGTTATCTTAGGCATATCTCTCACCGCATGAATAGAGTTGATCTTTACCATATTATCAAAGTTGATGTGCTCCATACACTTGTGCCACAACCAACACACACTGGATTGAGTCAATAAGCATGTTCTTTCATATACCTCCTTCAGATGATATATATCTCCATATGACTTGATACCTTCTACAACTAGTTTTCCAAACCCTGCCTTCCTGATTTCACAACCTTTGACATGAAAGGTAAGATTGTATCCTTTACTGCACATCTAACTGACACTGAGAAGATTGTGCTTTATCCCTTTGACATAGAGAACATCCTCAGTTCTATTCTTCCCATCAATAGTTATAGCACTCTTTCCATAGATTTGTGCCGACTCGTCACCACCAAACTTAATAGCTCCACCATTCCACTTTTTAAGGTTGATAAACTTCTCCTTGTCACCAATCATATGATTAGAGAAACCACTGCCAATTACCCAAGCCTTGACTTCTTTTGCATGAAAGGCAGTCCACACAACCATTGATTTATCATTGTTTTGGTCAACTTGCAAGGTACATTTTCCAAAATCATCCTTTTTGTCACCAACATTCAAGGCCATGAAAAGTGTTTCATCATTTGAATCATCATGGTCCTCATCTTCTAAGGAAGAACTGTTCTCCATGGAATAAAGACTTCTTTTGGGTTTCTCTCTTTTGCTATTACCTTTTGATTCTTTAAATGGACATTTAGAAGCAAAATGACCAATCTTTCCACAATTGAAACATTTGAAAGGTAACTTACCTTTGTATTTGCCTATGCCTTTCTTCAATGTTCTTACAAAGTTTACTTCTATCACATCAAGGTCATCATCTTGATTAGTTCCTTCAACTTCTGTCTTCTTACTTGATTTGAATGTTGTTTCCTTATTTGGAGCACCTTTGTCAAATTCTCTCATTTTAAAGGCTGTGAGAGAGGCAAACAATTGATCTACTGTATATTTATCCAAATCTTGAGTTTTCTCAATAGTAGACACCTTATGACTGTAGGATTTAGCAAGAGATCACTGAACCTTCTTCACAATCTCATCTTCTTTCACTTCTCCACCAAGACCTTTGATGCCATTAATTGTTTCATTCGCCTGGAGGATGTAACTAGCAATGTCTTCTTCTTCTGACATCCTCAGGGTCTCAAATTTGCTCTTGAAGATTTGCATCTTGGCTTGCTTCACCTTACTCTCTCCTTCATAAATGCTTTCAAGTTTTACCCAGACATCGTTAGCAGATATGCAACTCATTATCTTCACAAGTTTTGAATCAGCTAGCCCACTCATGATAACACTCTTTGCCTTGGAATTGTTCTCATATAACCTAATCTCATCTGCATCTATAGGATCACTAGCAAGAGTAGTGTAACCCTTCTTGACTGATTGCCAAATGCCATACCCTAGAGAAGATAGATAGTTTTGCATCCTTATCTTCCAAAAGGAATAATTTGTTCCATCAAACATAGGTACCTTGAGAGATCCATTATGAGCCATCCTAGACCTTCCTCAAGCGGTTAAGCTTCTTGTGAGTAACTTGGATCTAATACCAATTGTTGAACATACCAGGATACTAAGAGGGGGGAGGTGAATCAGTATCTAATCAAACTTCAAATCCTCTGGAGAAGATTAAAGCTTAAACATTACAACATTAACATAAACATGAAAGATGAACACAATGCACATCAACACATAACACTAGATATATGTGGAAAACCCCAAAAGGAGAAAAACCATGGTAAGGATTAACTCACAATATATGAAGCTCACTGCTATAAAAATTACAACTTTATTTTAGGGCTACAACCCAAGGAAGCTACTACTCCCTATTGACTTTGTTTTAGGGTCACTCCCAAGGAAGCTACTACTCCCTAAAGACTTTGTTTTAGGGCTACAACCCAAGGAAGCAACTACTCTCTGAATTGAGAATGAACTAAAAAATGATTACAGTATGTCAATCCTTCTATTGCCTAAAAACTGACATTGAAGCTCACACCTTTGATGATTGAAAATTTGGCTTCTTCTGATGATTAGATCAATTAGGCACACTCTTCACTTCCCTCCTGTCACAAAAATGCCTTCAAGATGAATCAGGACAACCCTTATTACTTTTGCTCTTTCTCCTTCAATCGTACATCATAAAGCATAACATGTTCATATTCTACTCTTTACACACTCATATTCTCATTTCGACAATCATACCCCACCTAGATCAACTAGGTTTACAATATATACATGATATTACATTGATTACATTACAAGTTGGCCAAGACAACAAGAATGTTACAATTTACAAGTCGGCCAGAGATCACACATCATGAAACATGTAGAGGACAAGCCTTAACATGAACTACACGCTACTCCAGGAGGAGAAACAAGCCTTGTTGATCCAAACACATGCTTAACCCAGTCCTAAACATTATTCACAGCATCATCCTTCAAAGAGTAACACCTGCACGTCAGACTCATGTGAAATAGGTTACCCTTAAGCAAGAACACATGAAGCTTGTAGCACATCGGTCATTTCAACTTGGCAGTACACATAAAAGATTAAGCATTGCTTGCGGATCACCAAATCACTTGATAATTCACAAAAGTATGCATTAAAACTCTCTGAACATGTTCACAAAATCGTATTGACAAATCTTCACATTCGAAGGAATGCATAGCATTCCAACAAGTCTTCATCACCAATTTACTCTGCCAAAGCATATACCAAAACTCTGTCACTCATAAATTTCTTTGCTGAAGGTATACTGACTTTATCTCTTGGACATAACACCTTCACAATATACTAAGATTAGATTCTAAACTGCATGATCATGTCTTCAAATTCAGAGGAATGCAGAACATTTTCCCAAGTAGTCTCCCAGGCAGCTTCCTACAACAGAAATCTTCATCAACTTCTGGAGACCAGAACCTTCTTGTGACAAATTATACATCCTTATAAACCTACATCTTCGTGCTTCTAATTCCCATCTTAATATATCTTCTTGATTCTTCTAATCCCAATCTTAATGTGTCATCTCAATACTTCTAATTTGACATCTTAATACATCTTTTTGATGCCTCTAATTCCCATCTTAATGTATCATCTTGATGCTTCTAATTCCCATCTCAATATATCATCATACTCAATACTACATTAACTAAGGCATGACATCAACCATGAACTTTAGCAACCACATCACATCCAACATCTGCAACATATCAGACAACCCAAACTAAGTGTTGATAAGAGTGTTACAACCACATCAATGACAACCACATCACAACCTTAGGTAACATATGTGCAATAAATGTTTGGTTTTAGACAAGGATGGTACTAGAAGACTCTTGGATAGGTTGGATAGACATTGGATTGCATGATGGTGTTTGAATTTGGAAGATACTAGGCTACCTTTTGATAGGTTTGGTAGATGTGGGCTCAATGAATTTATGCTTTTGAGGTAGATGATTATCCTTTGCTAAGAGTCCTTAGATAAAATCCTTCATGGTTTGCTTGGATGGGGTTGGATTAGGTTGATGATTCAACGGTTGAGGAGATTAGTGGTAGGATTGATGGGGTGAGTTGAATTGTAAAGGTTTTGAGGATGAAGTGATTGCATAGGATGTGGAGGATACAAGGTGGTCATGTGAGGTTGGGATTGTAGATATGGATTACTATGAGGACCTTGGTCTAGAGTGGCGCTTCACTTGTTAAAGGTACCATAAAGATGACCAATAAATATGCATTTAGGATTGGCATGATAGTTTAAAATCTCTTGCATGTTCATAGGTGAACAATGAAAGTTTGTGGTAAGTTTATATGCAATAATCTCATCAATACTTTCATCATCAGGAAGATTGTCATCATGATATTCGTCTTGATCTACAAGACTATCTTCATCATGATCAAAGGGGTTTTGGTTTTGATTATGATGAGGGGACGCATCAAAATAGATTAGATGCATGATGTTTGATTTAGATTTGAAAAGATTTGATGATGTTGGATATTGATTAGATTATGATTTGATTTCTTTTTGGATAATTTGAATAATTTGATTTTAAGATGATAGGATTTAGGATGACTTTGATAGCTTTAAATTTTGATGATTTGGACCTTAAGACTTTCATTGATGTCAAAAGATTTTGGAGATATTGGATTTAAGAGATTGGGTCTAAGACCTTAGGTAGCTTGATGGTGAAATGGATGAAGGTCAAGGGTTCATGGCACTTGATGCTTGATTAGATGTTGGTTGAGTTGGATTGGATGAGATTTGATTTGGTATGATTAGGATTGATTGGGATTCAGGATGAAGGTATAAGATCTTGTTGGATTTTGTTTTTGATTTTGATTTTATTGGAACTTGGCTTGATTGGGATTAAATTAAGTGCAAATATCTTTGAATGATGATTAATTTATGATTTAGGATTAAGGTACAAGATCTTTGACAAGGATTTGATTTGATTAAGGTGAAAGATTGTGTTTTATTTGGATGATGGATTTCTTGATGGCATTGTTTCATTAGATAAAGGTAGGAGACTTTGTTTGATGATTGTCTTTGATTGGAAAGGGATAGGATGCAATGGTTGATTGGGTTGATGTTGGAGATTGAATGGACAAGGGTTTAGGATGATGATTGATGGATGGATGAAGATTTTGGATGAGGATTTGAACGGATTAGGATTTAGAATGGTGATTGAATGAGGTTTGATAAGATCTATGACCTTGAAGAGATTGGATGATAATTGGGTGTCGGTTGGATTTTGACTAAATTGGAATGACTAGGATTGATTAGGATTGAGATTGAGTGATTTTTATTTGGGGTGATGGATTGGATGAGTTGGATTTTCGTTGGGGATCTAGATTAGGATTTGGAATTCTGATTTGAGGAGTTAGATTGAATAAGGATGAATTTGGTTTTGATTTGGATGAACCAGGAGATGGTTTGATCTAGATTTGGGATATAAATTTGAATTTAGTAAGGATTATGATGTTGGATTCTACACAAGGTAGGGAGGGGCATGTGATTATGATTTGTAGATATTGATTTGAACTTCCTTCAACTATTAGGAGGAGGATTAGGGTTATGGTTCTTTCAAAGTTAGATTTTGGACTTGAGATGTTTGAGGTTGAAAATGTTTAATGTTTGGACTCAAAGGTTATTCACTAGTTTTTTACAAAGAGGAGACACTAGACACATTAACAGCCTATTCTATTCAAGTGGGTGTATATACACTTGTAAGTCATAATGTACAAGTCCAATGACGATGAAACTAAATATTTTTTTATCACCCAAGATTGATCAAAAGGCACAAGGGGAGAGCATACACAAGATGCACATCTAGTTCTAGGAGGCATATACACTCACTCTAAAATCTTGTGTGGTGAGTAACTTCCTGGGGCTAACCCCTTACTGATGCATTACAAGTATATATGATTGAATGGTTTTAATCTAGGCTATATAAGCATCTAGGGGATGCCTTTGTTATACACTAGGTACATGAGGCCAAAGTTTGTGAAATGAGGGATATGTCTAATGAAATGGTTTGAGAGGGTATTCCACTCTCTTCCTTCACTTTGCAAGGTATAAAGTTCTTGCAAGATTATCCAAAAGTGACAAGTGTCCCCCAATGGGAGAGTCTTTCGATTCTCTCCCAAGTTTATATACCACACTAGAACATGAGGGTTTAGGTCATCCCCCAAGGTGATGAAATACAAGGGAAGGCCCACTAAAGGGAAAGAATATCAAGTTCTTTTGATTCCTAAGATCACCTTGTGGTGCGAAGGAAGAGCATACACAACTTGATTTCTTGGGATTAACACAACAAAAAGAGAACAAGGAAGTGTTTTTTTATCTCCAAGATAACCTTTCAATGCAAGGAGAGAGCATACACACTTACAGGTTCTCACAAGTGTTAGGATTAAGGTGCCATCAACCTTGTAAATCCTATGTAATTAATTACTCCTAATGTTGTTTGTAAATTTCCATAAGGGAAGAAGTATTCACCAAGTAGTGATCTTTTTTCAGTTGCATGTTTGATCCTGGTACCTGGCGGATGTAGGTTATCCAAGGGGGTTGCAGGGGGGTACCTCCCTATGGGGTCCAGGGGGATGGCCCCCCCAGCAGGGGGTTTGGGGGCCACATGCCCCGGCGGGGGTCTGAGGGCAACACCCTTGGAAGCCACATTTTATATATATTTTCTCATTGTAAATCTGGACCGTTCATTATTAGGCCACAGATCTAACGATAGAGGTTATGTTGGGTTGTATTGCCCTAGAAGGAAACCCCTTTATGAGGATATTGTATTACAGTTGTGTTGTAGTAGAGAGTTGAGATGGAAAAATAGGCGTTGTTGGATTGAAGACTGAAGAGGAGATTAAAAGTGTTGTATTGTAAATATTGAAGTAAATACAGACTGGTGCATCTCTTCTTGTGTGGATTTTTTTCCCAAAAGGGTTTCTCCACATAAATACTATATTATGTGTTTGATCTTCTGTTCTGTTATTTCTTTGTGTTGATTTTATACCATCTCCATTTTGGTTCTACACAGTTAAATATCTATATTACAGTTGTAATTAGTTTTCCATTGATAGTTGTTTACCTTCATTTCTAACATTTGGTATCAGAGCCTGGCTAGTTCTATGTCTTGGGTGGAAGTGAGTGTTTTTTGAGATGTAGTGGGAGTTATAGTTGAACTTATTTTATAGATTTGTGTAGAAGCCATGGATTCCTCCTCATCCCGATTGGATATAAAAAAAATTTAATGGAACAAGTTATGAGTTGTGGAAGCTGAAAATGGAGGATTTACTTAAAGAAAGAGGTCAATGGTTGGGTTGAAAAAAAGAGAAGAAACCTGATAGTATTAGTTAAGATGAGTGGGACAAGATGGAAAAAAAGGCATGGGGTACAATCTAATTATGCCCCTCAGACTCTCTCCTATTGAATGTCTCTGTTGATAAAACTGCACATGCTTTATGGAAGCGGTTGGGTGAAATCTATCAAGCCAAGAACTTGGTAAATAAATTGTATCTCAAAAGAAAGTTATTTTCCCTTAAAATAGAGGAGGATGATTTGATAACTGAGACATTTAATTTGATTCTAAGTCAATTAGCTTCTATGGATGTTAAGATAGATGAGGAAGATAAGTGTTATATTCTTCTTTGTTCTTTACCTGAGTCTTGGGAGAATTTCATTCTTTTTATCACTGTTAACCTCAAAGATCCAAAGATGGATGCCCTTGTTGTAACTCTATTGTCAAAGGAAATGAGGAAGAAGGCTATGTATAGCTTGGTGGATGCTCTTAATGTCAGGAGAAGGTCTAAGGAAGGAGGACCAAAATGAGATCAAAAGGGGCCTAAGGAATCAAAATGCTGGTCTAAAACTCTTGGGAAGAAGAACAGAGTTAAGTGTTGGAATTGCTATAAGAGGGGGCATGTTAAGAAAGAATGCAAAAACCCAAAGAAATAGTGGGATTCCTTTACTAAAAAGTCCTCAAATGCAAGCGATGAAGTTTTACTTTTTGCATGTAATGCCTGTTGGCAATATGGTTTTCATTGATGTCAACACTAATGAGCATTGCACATATGTTACCTAAGGTTGTCATTGATGTGGTTGTGTGGTTGTCTTTGATGTCAACACTATAATTGGATGCTTATGATGATGATACACTACGTTGATGGTGTGCTAGCAGTGGTTGCTGATGTTCATGGTTAGTTGTTGATGTTCATGGTTGAATGTCATGCCTTGATTAATGTCAAGTAAAGTTGTATTGAGATGTTTGTGGTCAACAACGATGATTTCATGATGATATATTAAGATGGGAATTAGAAGCTATGCTGAGGTTGAGAAGATGTTGCTGATGACCTGAAGCATGCCATATGATTGTTCCTATTGTTCCTAAGGAAGTGTGTATTGATACAAGAAGGCTCTGGCCTCCAGATGTTGGTAAAGGTTTCTACTGCAGAAAGCTACCTTGAAGACTCATTGGTAAAATGCTCCAGATTCCTTTGCATTTGAATATATGGTCATGCAGTTTAGAAGTTAAGTTCAATATGCTATAAAGGAGCCAAATCTAAAGTTTCAGATCATTTGCTCCTCCGTAGTGGAAGTTACAAGTGACAGAGTTTCAGTCTATGCTCTGGCAGAGTAAAGTGATGTTGAAGGCATGTTGGAATGCTCTGCATTCCTCCATAGTGATAGATATGGCTGCGTAGTTTTGAGGATATGTTCAGAGAAATGTATGAGTGCATCCATATGGGTTCCAGATGTTTTGATAGTTTGCAAGTTAAATTTTCAAATGACAAAGGTGATACAGATGGTTTCAAAAGCCTAATTGTTCTCAGGATATATGTTTGAGTATTTGTGCCAGTTGGAGATTGCACATATCAGTTATATGAGTTTGTGTGGACATTCTACATGTCTCATAGTGTTTCAGTTTTGAAGAGCATGAAGATCCTTCTTATTTCCTGTACCGCAAAATGTTTTTAAGTTAGATTGTGAAGAGTTGTTGCTGTTGAAGTCATCTTGAGTATGTTGATGATGAGCGCCACAAATTTCTTGTTGTGCAAAGTTCAAGGAATGTTGGGAGATAGTGTATAGGTCCTGTCAACTCATTTGGGATAAGTACAAGCAATGTTCAATCTTTCATGAGTACCACCAAGATTGTAATGACCGATGTGCTACAAGCTTCATGTGTTCTTGCTTAAAGGTGACCTATTTCAAATGAGCATGACTTGCGGATGTTATTCTTTGAAGGATGATGCTATGAAGAATGTTTAGGACTGGGTTAAGCATGTGTTGGGGTCTGCAAGGCATGTGTCTCTCTCTGGAGTTGTGTGTAGTTCATGTTAAGGATTGTCCTCTACATGTTTCATGTTGTATGTGTTGGAACTAGACAACTGAGAGGGGGGGTGAATCAGTTGTCCCACAAAATTTTTCTTGCCTTTAACCTTCTTTATTATCTTACTATCAGATTAGTGAAGTAAACATTAAAGCATTAATCAACAACATAAGAGCAGAAACATAATCAACACACTTGACACCAAGATTTTGATGTGGAAACCTGGTTAAGGGAAAAACCACGGTGGGGGTTAACCCACAGAATGCATACCTTATTAAAAGTACTTAATAAAATAGAAGACACATGCCTTCGAGCGCACTGCCCAGAGCTCACTGCTCAAAAGAGAGGCTCACTACCTACATAATTTATTTAGAAAGAATTAACTGAGAAATAACATCTACTTCATGCTTGACTCAGTTTCAATGAATGCTCAAGAACTTTTGCTCTGCCCCAAATTCTTCTTCACACTCTATACTGCTCTCGCTCCTTTCCTTCTCTGCTCTTCTCCTGATCCTTTCTTTGGATTTATCTATTTTGCACAAGGATGATTTCAATACCTCTTCAACACGTATTTATATACTTCATCAACCTTGGAATGATCAACAAGGTTGGCTAAACTTGACGCAGATCATCACACTGTCAGCCAAACACAACTGAGACTTGAATATGCTTCTACAACCACTCCACGCTTCATAAAAATGTCTTTAAGGCATCCACAACAGGCTAGGAACATCTTGTCGGCTAAGACTGGTAAGAACATCAACCTCAAGAAGAAATTTTCAATCAACAAGCTCAAACCTCAATGTGAACCTCCAACATAGTAGCCATACGATCTAGAGACCTCCACAAGCACATTAAATTCACCAATAACATCCATTCTAAACCAAATGATTAGAAGCAATTGAATCTTCCTCCGAAACCTGAAGAACACTCTCTGCCATGACTATCAAACTAGAAGGATAGCTTGCGGACCTCCAAACCATGAACCACTAGTGTTGATGATACACATTGGCTTCCCAAACATGCCTTCAGATCCACAGATCATAATTTTATATTATCAGAGCAATCCGGACCTCTTTTCTGTCACTCTGTCTTTCTTGAGTATTGCAGGATCTGGTTCTACTCAAATGACCATAACTCCTTCAAATCTTTATGCGGACTTCTCAAATCTTAACTGGAGCAATCTCTGACAATTCTCAACACAGACACATGATCCGCATGCATTGATTATCATTAATTTTCTCAATATCCTCAACAATCTGGTCTTCTATGCAGACAACAAAATAGGATACAGTTGACACCTATGGCAACAAGGATATGTTGACATCAATGACAACTCACTAAGGCACATATTTGCAATAATCTCCCCCTTTGTCATTGATGGCAACATATGATGTGAAAAAATAAATCTAATCATCAAGACAAGAACTTCTCCCCTTTCTCTTCTCACTTCTACAACTACCTTCTTTACTACTTCCCCTTACATCAGCAACTAGTTTTTCACATGACTTCTCTCCCCCTTTGACATCAATTTCAAAGGGCACATATTTGCTATCTTTTCTCCCTTTTTGCTTTAGAATGATCCTAAAATTTTCATATTGACTACTCCCCCTTTGAGTAGTAGCTCCTTAACATCAACCTAGATCACAAGATATGAATGTGAATTCCACCGGATTGATGCACCTTAGTGCATCTTAGTTCTGCTCAGGAGGGGTAATAACCCCTAACTTCTCTCTAAGATACTCAAAAGTATCCTTGGGAAGAGGCTTAGTGAAGATGTCTACAATTTGATCTTTAGAAGGCACAAACTCCAACTTGACTTCATTCTCATTTACTTTCTCTGTCAAGAAATGAAACTTGATAGATATATGTTTTTTCTTTGAATGCAATACCAGATTCTTTGAGATGCTTATTGCACTAGAATTATCACAAAAAATTGTGACTGGCTCCTCAAACACAATTCTGATGTCCTTCAACATTTGCTTCATCCACAAAACCTGAGTGTAATTATTTTCTGCTGCTATGTACTCTGCTTCTGCAGTAGACAAGGATATTGCCTCTTACTTTTTGCTTATCCAAGAGACCAATCTAAAATATTTGAAAGCAACAAATGCAAGAAATAATCTAACTACCTCTATCCTTGCCACTAGAGAAAAAGCTCTGCAAAATCAATTCCTTCTACTTGAGAGTAGCCTTTACATACCAACCTTGCCTTATTCCTTACCACCTCGCCATCTTCATTCAGGTTATTCCAGAAGACCCATTTGGTTTCAATCACATTTTTGTCCTTAGGTCTAGGAACTAGATCCAATGTGTGATTATTTTCAATCTGCATCAATTCCTCTTCCATTGCTTTGACCTAGTTTTCATTATTGTAAGCTTCACTTACTGATTTAGGTTCAATCCTTGAAATCAAACAAATCTCTTCTTGATCTTCAGACATTTTTCTCCTAGTTTGAACACCTTTACTCTTATCTCCTATGATCTGATCTTCAGGATGATTTAAACTTACATACTTGGGAGTTTTGGAGATTGTTTGAGCTTTTGTTTCTTGAACTCATTCCTCATCATCTGTGTTAACCTCTGGAGTCACCAGTTCAAACTAAATCTGGGTCTAAACTTGAACTTGCCTTCCTTGATTTTGACTTTCATCTTGATCATCTAAATCATATCCAGAGTACCTGGAATGTCCTTTCTTGCTTTCATCAACTTTGACATTCACACTTTCAACAATCTTCTCCAACCTTTTATTGAAGCACCAGTAGGCCTTACTTTGAGTTGAGTATCCCAAAAATATTCCTTCATCACTTCTTGCCTCAAACTTACAGAAGTCCTCATCTCTTTTGATATAACATTTACTACCAAAAACTCTGAAGTATTTCACAGTAGGAGGATGACCAAACCAAAGCTCATAAGGAGTCTTACCAAAATTTCCTTTGATCTGCACCCAGTTAAGAGTGTAGACAACAATACTCATGGCTTCTCTCCAATAAACTTGAGGAACATTTGTTTCCATCATCATGGTTCTGGCAGCTTCTTGAATGGTTTGGTTCTTTCTTTCCACAACTCCATTTTGCTGAGGAGTCCTAGGAGCAGATAATTGTCTTTTTATTCCATGCTTTTCACAGAAAGCATCAAACTCACTGGAGGTAAATTCTCCACCTCTGTCAGATATTAGACACTTTAGTTTCCCACCAATCTCATTTTCAGCCATCATCTTGAACACTTTAAACTTGTCAAGGGCTTCTGATTTTTCTCTTAGGAAAGTTACCTACATCATCCAGGAGTAATCATCAATTAGTAGCATGAAATATCTGTCTCCTTGCACTCTCTTAAATCTAGCAGGACCGTAGAGATCAGTATGTACCAGTTCCAGTCTCTCACTTGAACCTTGTTCCTTACTCTTGAATGAAATTTTGTTCTGTTTGCCCAATTGACATTCTCTACATATGTTATTAGGTTTCACAATTCTTGGAAGATCTCTTACAACTTGAGTGGAACTTATTTTGACAATGTTGTCAAAATTCACATGACACATCCTCCTATGCCATAGCCAACTTTGATCTATTTGAGAAATCAAACAACTTTTCCCAGAACTACTTAAGTGAAAGATGTTACCTTTGGTTTGAGTACCGAATGCAGTTTTAGTTCTAAAGCTTTCCAGGATTCTACATTTTCCATCCTTGAACTGAAGATCATAACCCTTGTCAACCAACTGATCAACACTGAGAAGATTATGTTTCAGTCCTTCCACATATAGAACATCATTGGTGCTATTCTTGCCATCAAAAGAGATGGATCCTCTATCACAGATTCTACCAGCTAAGTTGTCTCCAAATTTTACAAGTCCTCCTTCATAGTTTTTAAAGTTCACAAACTTACTTTTGTCACCAATCATGTGATGAGAACATCCACTATCAATTACCCATTCATCCCTTTCAATAACCTGAGTAGCCAAGGCACTTTCCACATTTTCACAGCTAGCAGATTCAGTAGACACTAGATCTTCTTCTTTGATAGCAATAAACACCCAATCATTTTCAAAGGAGCCTCCATGATCAGATTCATCATCTGTTACCCCTTCTTCTCCATTTTCATGGACATAGTAACATTTCTTTTGACCTTTATACCTGTTAGGGTTAGGTTTTGAAAACCATTCCAGACATCTTGAGGCAAAATGACCAATCTTGTTACAAGAAAAGCATTTGAGTGGTAATTTTCCTTCATACTTACCGGATCCTCTTGGCATTCTTCTGGAAATAAGAGCTTCAAGATCTACTGTTTCTATTTCAACATCTTCAAGATCCTTTCTTGTCTTTACAAATCTGTTTGATCTTGCACAAGAGCTTTCACCTGGATTATATCTTTTTTTTCCATGCACACTGGCTTTAAATGCAGATTCAGACTTAGGAAGAGAATCACCAAACTCACTTAATTCAAAAGCTGAAATTTTGCCAACCAGATGATCTCTTGTAACCTCTGAGACTATCCTGATTTCTTCTATAGCTGCAACCTTATGTTTGTATGAATCTAGTAAAGATCTGAGTACTTTTGATACAATTTCTGATTCTTCCAAAGTTCCACCAGCACACCTAATGCCACACACAAGTTCATTTATCTTTTGCATGTAGATTGTGTTTTCATCTTCACTCATCCTCATAGTTTCAAAATTTCCTCTTAGACTTTGTAGCTTTTCACATTTGACATATTTGTCACCTTCATACAGATACTCCAATTTTTTCAGATTTGATAAGCAGTTTTTAGACCAAAGACATTTGTCATTTCTGAATCAGTCAGGGCACTCAACAAGCCTTCTTTAGCTTGAAGATTATTTTCAGCATCTTTAACTTGATCAGGAGTTGAAGGACCTTTCTTCAGAGGTTTATACTCAACACTGGTTATTGCCCAATAGCCATCGCCCATGCATTGCAAATGGCACTCCATGCGATCTTTCCAAATAGAATAATTTGTTCCATCAAAACTTGGACTATCCTTCTGGTAGGTCGACATCTTGGATCTCCTCAAGCAGTTAGGCTTTTATGCAAGGATCTGGCTCTAATACCAATTGTTGTAACTAGACAACTGAGAGGGGGGTGAATCAGTTGTCCCACAAAACTTTTCTTGCCTTTAACCATCTTTATTATCTTACTGTTAGATTAGTGAAGTAAACATTAAAGCATTAATCAACAGCATAAGAGCATAACATAATCAACACACTTGACACCAAGATTTTGACGTGAAAACCCAGTTAAGGGAAAAACCATGGTGGGGGTTAACCCACAGAATGCGTATCCTGTTAAAAGTACTTAATAAAATAGAAGACACATGCCTTTGGGCACACTGCCTAGAGCTCATTGCTCAAAAGAGAGGCTCACTGCCTACATAATTTATTTAGAAAGAATTAACTAAGAAATAGCATCTACGTCATGCTTGATTTAGTTTCAATGAATGGTCAAGAACTTTCGCTCTGCCCCAAATTATTCTTCACACTCTATACTGCTCTCGTTCCTTTCCTTCTCTACTCTGCTCCTGATCCTTTCTTTGGATTTATCTGTTTTGCACAAGGATGATTTCAATACCTCTTCAACAAGTATTTATATACTTCATCAACCTTAAAATGATCAACAAGGTTGGCTAATCTTGACACAGATCATCACACTATCGGCCAAACACAACTGAGACTTGAATCTACTTCTACAACCACTCCACACTTCATAAAAATGTTTTTAAGGCATCCGCAACAGGCTAGGAACATCCGGTCGGCCAAGACTGGGAAGAACATCAACCTTAAGAAGAAATCTTCAATCAACAAGCTCAAACCTGAATGCAGACCTCCAACATAGTAGCCATATGATCCAGAGACCTCCACAAGCACATTGAGTTCACCAATAACATCCATTCAAAACCAAATGATTAGAAGCAATTGAATCTTCTTCTGGATCCTCAAGAACACTCTCTGCTATGACTGTGAAACTAGAAGGATAGCTTGCAGACCTCCAAACCATGAACCACTAGTGTTGATGATACACATTGACTTCCCAAACATGCCTTCAGATCCACAGATCATGATTTTATATTATTGGATCAATCCAGACTCTTTTCTATCACTCTGCCTTTCCTGAGTATTGCAGGAACTAGTTCTACTCAGATGGCCATAACTCCTTCAAATCTTCATGCGGACTTCTCAAATCTTAACTAGAGAAATCTCTAACAATCCTCTACATAGACACATGATCTGCATGCATTGATTATCATTAATTTTCTCAATATCCTTAACAGTCCAGTTTTCTATGCAGACAACAAAACATGATACAGTTGACACCAATGGCAACAAAGATATGTTGACATCAATGACAACTCACTAAGGCACATATTTGCAACAATATGATCTTTGGCCAACTTGTAAATTGTAATTTTCTTGTTGTATTAGCCAACTTGTAATGTAATCAATGAAATGTCATGTATATATTGTAAACCTAGTTGATCTAGGTGAGGTATGATTGTGAAAATGAGAATATGAGTGTATAAGGAGCAGAATATGAATATGATATGCATTATGATATGTGACTGAAGGAGAAAGAGAAGAAGCAATAAGGTCTATCCTAATTCATCTTGAAGACATTTTTGTGATAGGAGGGAAGTGAAGAGTGTGCCTAATTGATCCAATCATCAAAAGAGGAGTGGAGAGGTAGAATTGTAATCATCAAAGGTGTGAGCTTCAATGTCAATTTTTGATGAAGGGGGTAAGTCACAAAAAACACAATAATACCAATTGCACACAGAAAATAGGAATGTTATTTTATTGATTTGGATAACACATTACATTACAAAAGCTCAAATACAATTAGAGGATGAATCCTCCACAGGATACAACACATTACAGCTTCCTACCTCCAGACTTTGGAATCTTCTGCCTTTTGTAGCCCCCAAATCTGCTAGGGTTTCTATTTTCCCACATTTTCTTGACTCTACACTTTCCCCCTTATCTCTATTATTGCCAAGGATTCCCAAAAATGGTCATAAATAGCTCTTTTTGGTGGCCTCTAGCCAAATTTCAAAATTTGCATCTCCCTCCAAAAATAGGTCAACTTCCAGGAGCCATAACTTTTAATCTGAGTGTCTGATTGATGAACTGTTTGAAGCATTGGAAAGCTCGCGGAGTCCTCTACGCACTAAGAATATGATTTTATGATTTCACCCAATTTTGTGGCCGTACATGGCCTCTAAGTGCCTCAAACTTGACTTTGAAACTTTTCAGGGGTTTTTCAGGAAACATAAACTTAATATCCTTCGCAAAAGGCCTTATTTTTTATTTATGAAGCTTCCTGTAAATTTTCACTTCCATACGTGCCCAAATGAAAACTTCCCAAAATAGTAGTTTGCTATTTTTAGCATTTTGGAAAAAACTGAAGGTTCTACATCATTATTCAAGTGATTATGGAACCAGAAATACAAATTTTGAAAAGAAATGAAAATAACATCAACAATTTTGAATCATCATATTTTTTGGGTGATGCAAGATTGCCCTTACACCACTGGATCCTCCTGTATCAGGCACCCAGGGTAATTTGAGAAGTGACCTTGTGACATCTTAGGTGTTTGTTTGAGGAAAACCTAAATGGTCAACCTCTGCCTTAGACAACCAGGAAGAATCTTCAACATGACTTCCTTTCCACTTCACCAGATATTCCTCATATTGCTTGTTTCGAGTACTTCTTCCCACACGGCTATGAAATATCTCTTCTATCTCCTCCCTTGAAGTAGATTTTGGAATACTCCACTATTCTTCTGTTGGTCTATCCTCTATTCCACCTTCATGATATTCTGTTAAATAAGCAATGTTGACACAAGGGAAAGTTGATCCCACTCGGCAGCTCTACCTCATATGTATTTCCTAAATCATGCTTCTTCAGGATTCTGCATGGTCCAAATTTCTTCATTTTCAACTTATTATATGTTCCAACTAGAAATCTCTCTTTTCTAAAGTGAACCATGATTTCATCTCCCACCTAAAATTCCTTATATCTCCTCTTCTGATCTACCTTAGCCTTGTACTGAGTATTCATCTTATTAATGTGCTTTCTCACCTCTTCATGCAAATTCTTTAGGTGTTCTACAAAGTCTTCGGCTTCGGGACTCGTCTTTTCTCCCTTGTTCAACTTCCTTAACTCTAAAGCATTTATTGGACTACTCCCATAAATAATCTAGAATGGTGATTTACCTGTACTCCTATTGATAGAATTGTTGTAAGCAAATTATGCCTGTGGTAAAATCAAATCCCATCCCTTGGGCTTATCTCCTACTAAGCATCATAGCAGGCTACCCAAACTCTTATTCACCACTTCCGTCTATCCATCAGTCTATGGATGGTGTACAGAACTAAATTTCAAATCTATCTTCAACTTCTTCCACAATTTCCTCCATAAATAACCAACAAACTTGGTATCTTGATCTGAAACCATGCTCTTAGGTAGACCATGTAGTCTCACCACCTCTCTGAAAAATAACTCTGCAATATGAACAACATCATTGGTTTTCTTACAAGGAATAAAATGTGCCATCTTCAAGAATTTGTCCACCACCACAAAAATGGAATCATGTCCTCTTTGTGTTCTTGGTAAACCAAGAACAAAATCCATACTAATATCATCCCATGGCCTCTCTAGTACAGGTAATGGTTGATATAGCCCTGTATTCTAACTTGTTCATTTTGCCATCTGACACACTCTACAACTCTACACAGATTTCCTCACATCCTTCTGCAACTGTGGCCAATAATAATGCTCACCAACAATAGCAATGGTCTTATCTTGACCAAAGTGTCCAGCTAATCCCCCACTATGCTTCTCCTTAATCAAGTTCTCTCTCATGGAACTCCTTGGAATGCACAACTGGCTTCCTCTAAACAACATGCCATCTTGGATTATGAAATCCAACCATTTTGTCCTGTCTAAAGTAACAGGTTCCAAACAAGCTTTCCAAGCCTCTGTAAAATTTGGATCTTCAAGATACAAATTTTTGAGCTCATCAAACCCAACAACATCTATATTTATTTTTGTCAACAAATTTTGCCTTCCACTTAAGGCATCTGTAACCTTGTTTGATCTTCCACTCCTGTGTTCTAAAACAAAAGTATAACTCTGCAAAAACTCAACCCATTTTAAGTGCCTCTGGTTCAACTTTCCTTGAATATTAAGATATTGTAAAGCCTGATGATCAGTATATAAAACAAACTCTTTTGGCAACAAATAATCTCTCCATTTCTTTAACACCTAAACTATTGCATAAAATTCCTGATCATAAACATAATACTTTTCTTGGCATCATTAATCTTCTCACTGAAATAGGTAATGGGCTTACCTTCTTGGCTCAAAGCAACTCCTAAGGCATTGCCACTAGCATCACAATCTACCTGAAATACCTTATTGAAGTCTGGAATTGCCAAAATAGGTTGCTCTGTGACTTTATGTTCCATTGTATCAAAGCTCTTGGCTGCTCATGTAGTCCATTTAAACTCTTTTCTATCCACTCTCATTGTCTCAGTTAGGGGTGCACAAATGCTACTAAAATTCCTAATAAATTATCTATAAAAACTTGCCAAACCATGAAAAGATCATAGCTTTGTAGCACTCCTTGGTGTGGACCATTTGAGAATAGCCCTTACCTTTTCTGGGTCCATCTTAAGACTTTCCTCTGAGACAACAAATACTAGGTATACCAAATCCTTCTTTGTAAAACTACATTTCTTCAATTAATCAACAACTTATCCTCCCTCAGCTTCTATAAAACTCTTCTAATATGCATCAGATCCTCATCCCAAGTCTTACTGAAAATCAAAATGTCATCTAAATAAACAATAACAAAATTTCCCAAAAACTCTTTCAATACCTCATTCATGAGCTGCATGAATGTGCTCGGTCCATTGGTTAGCCCAAATGGCATGACTAACCATTCATACAAACCTTCCTTTGTCTTAAAGGATGTCTTCCATTCATCTCCTTCTTTGATTTGTATCTAGTGATACCCACTCTTCAGGTCAATCTTTGTGAAGTACTTGGCTCCACTCAAACAATCCATTATGTCATCCATTCTAGGCAATAAAAATATGTACTTGATCGTGATCTTATTGATGGCTTGGGAATCTGTACACATTCTCCACTCTCCATCTTTCTTCAGTGCCAGTACTGCAGGTACCACACATGGACTTGGGCTCTCCCTTATCAATCCCTTCCTTAATAGCTCACAAACTTGTCTGTTTATCTCTTTATTCTCTATAGGAGTCATTCTATGGGCTGCCTTATTCACCAAACTAGCTCCTAGTATCAAATCCATTTGGTGACTTATCTTTCTCACTGGTGGTAAACCTTTTGGTACATTATCTGAGACAATGTCCTAAAATTCTTCCAACAGATCTAAGACTTCTGCTGGTACATCTTCACATTTCTCATGGCTGATCTTAGGAATCAACACAAAACAATGATGCTTGTGCTTCCTACCCTCCAAAAATTTCCTACCATCTACCAAGCAAATTTTGGTAGTACTACATACCTTTTCTTCTACCTCCTTCAAGGGATTCAACTTATGACAAACTCCATCCTTTGTTAGGGAATATGTGTTTGCATGGCCATCATGGACCTCGCACCTATCATACTGCCACAACCTTCCCAATAGCATATGACATGCATCCATCAGTATGATGTCACATAGCACCTCATCATGGTAGTCTCCAATCTTGAACTTGACTAAACACTTCTCATTGACCAAAGCTCTATGGTCCTTCTGCAACCATGTAATCTGATATCATGGATGTGGATGCCTTCTTGTCAACTTCAACTTGTTAACCATCTCCTCTAAAACAAGATTGTCAGTGCTTCCACTATCAATAATAGTATCACAACACTTACCTTCACACTTGAACCTTGTGCGGAATAAACTCTTCCTCTATTTTGGTTCTTTCTCCTCATTCAACAAGGTTCTTCTAACAACTAGGGTTTCTCCCCTTTCAACATCTTGAGAATGCTCAGACTGCATGTCTTCATCTACATATGCAACTCGTGCATTACTTCAAGTCTCCTATTTATCCTCCCTTGATGTTACAGTCACTCGTATGCTCGATGTCCTTCTCCACATTGGAAATAGGTTCCTCTGAAACCTCCTCTTCCAGGTCCTTGCCCAGGTCTACCTCTTCCTGTTCCTCTTTACTCACCATTATTTTGGTCACAAGGGCGGTAGGAATTATCTCCTCTCTGATTTTGACTGGTGCCAACTTCTTCACTTTTATTTTGATCTTCATTATGGCCTCCATAGGATCTTCCACCAGTCCTTTTGTGTTGACCTCTTCTCCTTTGCTTTCTTTTGAAACTTTTATTCAACTTCTCTTCCACCTTCAGGGAAAACTGGTATGCATCTTCTATGGTGGTCATTTTGACCAAGCTCAACTCCTCTTGAATACTTGGCCTCAACCCATTAATGTAACAGACTACCTTCTCCTTGTTGGCCTCTTCATGGCCTGTCCTAATAGTAATCTTATAAACTCTTCTGTATACTCCTTGACAGATTTGTTACCTTGTTTCAATCCTTGCAGCTTCTTCAACAACTTCAACTCATAGTCCATAGGAATGAACTACTTATTTGGTTTGTCCACCATCTATCCCATCTGGTAATCATTCCTTTTCCTCTTCTATTTCTCTCTAACTAGACCTCCTTCCACCAAATACTAGCATGACCCTTCAACTTTGTTTTTGCAAACTTGACCCATTCTGGATCTTCGACATCTTCATACTCAAATAATTCTTCCATATCATTGATCCAATCAATAAGCTCTTCTGGGCTCAGAATCCCAGAATAGTTAGACTTTAATCCTTGGTCTCTTTCCAATCTTTGAAATGGCCCTCAACAACCTAACTTTTGTAGGATCTCCTGCAACATCTTGTTCTTCCTTAGATAGCTCTTCTTTAGCTTCATCTTCACTTTCTTCTCTTGTTCTCAGCTCAAACCATCTTCACAGCTCCTCTTGCAATGCATCGATTTGCCTTTGTAGGGCTCTAAAACCCTCTTCCATCAAAGCATTTATCCCACCATGGTTTCTTCATGGAGGCATTTTGATCTCTACATCAAACCCACAACCTTAGGTCCTGGTGCAAACTTCCTCACAATCGGCGATCTATCTACACACTCAGGAACCCTTGCTCTAATACCACTTGATGAAGGGGGTAAATCACAAAAGACACAATAACACCAATTTCACATAGAAAATAGGAATGTTCTTTTATTGATTTGGACAACACATTACATTACAGAAGCTCAAATATGATCAGAGGATGAATCCTCCACAGGCTGCAACACATTACAGCTTCCTACCTCCAGACTCTGAAACCTGCTTTCTGTAGCCCCCAAATCTACTAGGGTTTATGTTTTTCTGCCTTTTCTCGATCCTACACTTTCACCCTTATCTCTATTATTGCCAAGGGTTCCCAAAAATGGTCATAAATAGCCCTTCTTGGTGGCCTCCAGCTAAATTTTAAAATTTGCATCTCCCTCCAAAAATAGGTCAACTTCTGGGAGCCATAACTTTTGATCCGAGTGTCTAATTGATGAACTGTTTGAAGCATTGGAAAGATCACGAATTGTTCTATGCGTTTATAACTTGCTTTTGTGATTCTGCCTATTTTTGAGGCCATACGGGGCCTCTAAGTGCCTCAAACCTGACTTTGAAACTTTTCAGGGGTTTTTCAGGAAATAGAAACTTTAATATCTTTTAGCCCACAAATGATCTTTGCCTGATTCCTTCACCAAAGGTCTTATTTTTCATTTACAAAGCTTCTTATAATTTTTCACTTCCATATGTGCCCAAATACAAACTTTCCAAAAATAACAGTTTGGAAAAAATTGAAGGTTCTACATCATTATTCAAGCGATTATGGACCTAAAAATACAAATTTTGAAAAGAAATGAAAACAATATCAACATTTTGAATCATCTTTTTTGGGTGATGCAAGATTGCCCTTACACCACTGGATGCTCCTGCATCAGTTTTTAGATAGTAGAAGGACTGTCATACTGTAATCATCTTTGAGTTTGTTCTCAGATCAGGGAGTAGTTGCTTCCTTGGGTTGTAGACCTAAAACAAAGTCTACAGGGAGTTGTAGCTTCCTTGGGAGTGACCCTAAAACAAAATTTTCAGGGAGTAGTAGCTTCCTTGGGTTGTAGCCCTAGAATAAAGTCAACAGGGAGTAGTAGCTTCCTTAGGTTGTAGCCCTAAAACAAAGTTATAATTTTTATAGTAGTGAGCTTCATATATTGTGAGTTAATCCTCACCATGGTTTTTCCCTTCTTGAGGTTTTCCACGTATATCTAATGTTATGTGTTGATCTTTCATGTTTATGTTAATGATGTAATGTTTAAGTTTTAATCTGCTCCAGAGGATTTGAAGTTTGTTTGGATATTGATTCACCCCCTCTTAGTATCCTGGTGTGTTCAACAACTGGTATCAGATCCAAGTTACTTAGAAGAAGCTTGACTACTTGAAGAAGGTCTAGGATGACTCATAATGGTTCTAACAATGCACCTATGTTTGATGAAACAAATTATTCCTTTTGTAAGCTAAGGATGGAAAACTATCTATCTTCTCTAGGGTATGGTATTTGGCAATCAGTTAAGAAGGGTTACACTACTCTTGCTAGTGATCCTACAGATACATATGAGATTAATTCGTATAAGAACAATGCCAAGGCAAAGAGTGCTATCATGAGTGGGCTAGTTGATTCAGAACTTTTCAAGGTAATGGGTTGCAAATCTGCTAATGATGTCTAGGTAAAACCTGAAAGCATTTACAAAGGAGATAGTAAAGTGAAGCAAGCCAAGATGCAAATCTTCAATAGCAAATTTGAGACCCTGAGGATGCCAGAAGAAGAAGACATTGCGATTTAAATGCTTCAGGTAGATGAAATAGTTAATGGCATCAGAGAAATTGGTGGAGAAGTGAAAGAAGATGAGATTGTGAAGAAGGTTCTAAGATCTCTCCCGAAATCCTATAGTCATAAGGTTTTTGCTATTGAGGAAACTCAGGATTTGGATAAAAATATAGTAGATCAATTGTTTATCTCTCACAACCTTTGAAATGAGAGAATTTGACAAAGGTGCTCCAAAGAAGAAAAAAACATTCAAAGTAAGTAGGAAGACAGGAGATGAAATAGTTGATCAAGATGATGACCTTGATGATGTAGAGGTAAACTTTGTAAGAAGATTGAAGAAGGGCACAGGAAAATACAAAGGTAAGTTACCTTTCAAATGTTTCAATTGTGGGAAAATTGGCCATTTTTCTTCTAAATGTTCTTTTAAAGAATCACAAGGTAGCCCAAAAGAAGTCTGTAGTCCATGGAGAACAATTGTTCTTCAGAAGATGAGGATCATGATGATGCAAATGATGAAACACTTTTCATGGCCTTGAATATTGTTGACAAAAAGGATGATATTGGAAAATGTGAAAAGTCTGATACTTTGCAAGATGACCAAAATAATGATAAATCAATAGTTGTATGGACTGCCTTTCATGCAAAAGAAGAAGCCAAGGCTTGGGTAATTCATAGTGGTTGCTCTAATCACATGACTATGACAAGGAGGAGTTTATTAGCCTTAAGAAGTGGAATGGTGGAGCTGTTAAGTTTGGTGGTGATGAGTTAGCACAAATCTATGGAAAGTGTGCTATAACTATTGATGGGAAGAATAGGACTAAGGATGTCCTCTATGTCAAAGGGCTAAAGCACAATCTTCTAAGTGTTAGTCAAATGTGCAGTAAAGGATACAATCTTACCTTTCATGCCAAAGGTTGTGAAATCAAGAAGGTAGAGTCCACAAAATTAGTTGCATAAGGTATCAAGACATATGTAGACATCTATCATTTGAAGGAGGTAAATGGAAGAACATGGTTATTGGCTCAATCTGGTGAGTGTTGGCTATGGCACAAATGAATGGGAGACATCAACTTTGATAATATGATAAAGATCAACCCTATTCATGCGGTTAGAGATATGCCTAAGATAACCAAGCCTGCAAACACATTTTGCAAGGAATGTCAAATGGGAAAGCAGGCAAAGACAAATTTCAAGAGCAAGGAGTATTCTTCTTCAATGCCATTGGAGCTGATTTACACTAACCTATGTGGACCTACAAGAATAAAGAGTCAACAAGGTGAAAGGTATTTCATGTTGCTTATTGATGATTATTCTAGAATGACTTGGGTTACTTTCCTAGGAGAAAAATTAGAAGCCTTTGATAAGTTTGAAGTTTTCAAAGTAATGGTTGAAAATGAAATGGATGCTAATATCAAATGTTTGAGATCTGATAGAGGAGGTGAGTTTACATCAGATGAATTTGAAAAGTTTTGTGAAGATCATGGTATTAGGAGACATCTGTCTGCTCCTAGGACCCCTTAGCAGAATGGGGTAGTGGAAAGAAGGAATAGGACTATGCAAGAGATGGCTAGGGCAATGTTGAAAGATGCAGATCTTCCTGATATGTATTGGAAGGAAGCAATTCACACTGTTGTCTATCTTCTTAACAGAGTACAATTGAGGGTCAATAACACTAAGACCCCTTATTAGCTATGGTATGGAAGACCTCCCACTGTCAAATACTTCAAGATATTTGGCAACAAATGCTATATCAAAAGAGATGAAGAAGACCTAGGAAAGTTTGACTCAAGAAGTGATGAAAGAATCTTTCTTGGTTACTCAACCAGAAGCAAGGCCTATAGATGCTACAAAAAGAGATTGGGACAGATGATTGAAAGCACAAATGCCAAGGTAGTTGAAGACTTGTATCAGATCTCACAAGAATTAGAGGACTGCGGATCTAATATATTTCCCTGCGTTGAAGAAGAAAAAGAAGAAGAGAAAGAAGAGAAGGAACAAGAACCAAAGAAGATCCCTAAGACTCTAACAAAGTATGGTCAAAGGAACCATTCAGCAGATCAGATCATTGGAGATAAGAATGAAGGTGTGTAGACCTGGAGAAGGTTTGCAAAAACAAGTGAGCAAGTGAATTTGTGTTTACTATCAAAGATAGAGCCCAAAACCTTTGCTGATGCTAGAAAAGATGATAGGTGGTTTAAGGAAGTGGAAGAAGAATTAAATTAGATAGAGAAGAATAAGACATGGAAATTGGTTCCCAGACCAACCAATAAGAATGCTATAGGAACAAAGTGGGTGTTTCAGAAAAAACTGAATGAAGATGGTGAAGTTGTGAGGAACAAAGCAAGACTGGTGTGTAAGGGTTACTCACAAGTTGAAGGCATTGATTTTGAGGAGACGTATGCTCCGGTAGCCAAGATGGAGGCAATCAGGATGTTTCTTTCCCTTGCTACTCACAGTAACTTCAAGGTTTATCAGATGGATGTCAAGTCAACATTCTTGAATGGTGATCTAGAGGAAGAGGTCTACATTGAAAAACTAAGTAGTTTTTAGTTATCAGAAGATCCAGACATGGTGTGTAAACTCAGAAAGGTTTTGTATGGACTGAAAAAAACTCCTAGAGCTTGGATAAATACTTACTTCAACAAGGCTTTAAGAAAGGTACCACAGATAGTAATCTTTACATTAAGGAAGAAGGAGACATGATTTTGATAGTTGCAGTATATGTTGATGACATTAACTTTGGTGGAGATGATAGTATGTGTAAGTGGTTTGTAGAAGAGATGCAAAAAGAGTTTGAGATGTCTTTCTTCCTTGGGCTTCAATTTGCTCAGTTAGATGATGGTATCTTTATTTATCAAGCTAAGTATGTTAGAGAGATGTTGAAGAAGTTTGGTGTGGAGGACTCCAAACTAGTAAGTACTCCTATGGTTACTGGTTGTCACTTGACCAAGAATGACGAGTCTATGGAGGTTGATCAGACTCTTTATAGATCTATGATTGGAGGATTATTGTACTTGACTACTTCTAGACCTGATATTATGCATGAAGTATGTGTGGTTGATAGATATCAAGCTAATCCCAATAAAAGTCATGAGAAAGCACTGAAAAAAATATTCAGTTACTTGAAGGGAACTCCAAATTATGGCTTATGGTATCCAAGAGGTAATGAATTAGATCTGAGTGCTTACACTGATGCTGATTGAGTTGGTTGTGTTGATGATAGAAGAAGTACAAGTGGTGGTGATTTCTTTTTAGGAAGCAGATTGTTTTCATGGCATAGTAAGAAACAAGATTTAGTAGCCTTATCAACTGTAGAGGCAGAGTATATTGCAGCAACATCTTGCTGAACACAAGTGTTGTGGATGAAGAAAACTTTGAAGGATATCAAGGTACTGTATGATAAGCCTATTCCTATCTTGTGTGATAATACTAGTGCTATCAATATTTCCAAGAATCCAGTGATGCATTCTAGAACCAAGCATATATTAGTCAGGTATCACTTTTTGAGAGAGAAGGTTGCAGAGAAAGAAGTAAAGTTGGAATATGTTCCAACAAAGGATCAGATTGCAGACATTTTCACAAAAGCTCTTGCAAAGGATACTTTTGAGTATCTTCGGTAGAAGTTAGGGGTAATTTCCCCTCCCTGCTAGATGCATAGTTGGTGCATCTGTCCAGGGGGAGTTCATGTTATATCTTTTTCTTGAACAGATAGTGGCTACCTCTCAAGGGGAGCAGGTAGTGGTTGTTGCTGATGGGGGAGAAAGTTGAAAAGAAGAGTTTGTAACCTAAGGAGGAGAAAGCTGCCCTTTTGTCCTTGATGTCAAGGGGGGAGAATGAGTAGGTGTGTGTTGCCATCAATGCCAAAGGGGGAGATTGTTGGCAATATGGTTGTGATATCAACACTAATGAGCATTGCACATATTCTACCTAAGGTTGTCACTGATGTGGTTGTGTGGTTGCCTTTGATGTCAACACTATAATTGGATGCTTATGATGATGATACACTATGTTGATGGTGTGCTAGTAGTGGTTACTGATGTTCATGGTTCAATGCCATGCCTTGATTAATGTCAAGTAAAGCTGTATTGAGATGTTTCTAGTCAGCAGAGATGATTTCATGATGATATATTAAGATGGGAATTAGAAGCATTAAGATGAATGATGGTATATTAAGATGGGAATTAGAAGCTATGTTAAGGTTGAGAAGATGTTGCTGATGAACTGAAGCATGTTGTATGATCCTTCTTGTTGTTCCTAAGGAAGTGTGTTGATACAAGAAGGTTCTAGCCTCTGGATGTTGGTAAAGGTTTCTGCTACAGAAAACTACCTTCAAGACTAGTTGGTAAAATGCTCCACATTTGAATATATGGTCATGCAATTTAGAAGTTAAGTTCAGTATGTTGTAAAGGTGCTAAATCCAAAGTTTTAGATTATTTGCTCCTCCACAGTGGAAGTTGCAAGTGACAGAGTTCTGGTCTATGCTATGGTAGAGTAAAGTGATGATGAAGGCATGTTGGAATGCTCCACATTCCTCCACAATGATAGATATGCTTGTGTGGTTTTGAGGACATGTTCAGAGAAATGTATGAGTGCATCCACATGAGTTCCAAATGTTTTGATAGTCCACAAGTTCAGTTTTCAAATGACAAAGGTGATACATATGTTTCAGAAGCCTAATTGTTCTTAGGATATATGTTTGAGTACTTGTGCCAGTTGGAGATTGCATAGATCAGTTATATGAGTTTGTGTGGACATTCCACATGTCTCAAAGTGTTTCAGTTTTGAAGAGCATGAAGATCCTTCTTGTTTCCTATATCGTAAAATGTTTTCAAGTTAGATTGTGAAGAGTTGTTGCTATTGAAGTCATCTTGAGTATGTTGATGATGTGTGCCACATGTTTCTTGTTGTGTGGAGTTCAAGGAATGTTTGGAGATATTGTATAAGTCCTACCGACTCATTTGGGAGAAGTGCAAGCAATGTTCAATCTTTCATGAGTACCGCCAAGATTGTAATGACTGATGTGCTACAAGCTTCACGTGTTCTTACTTAAGGGAGACCTATTTCAAATGAGCATGACATACAGATGTTATTCTTTGAAGGATGATGCTGTGAATAATGTTTAGGACTGGGTTAAGCATGTGTTGGGGTCTGCAAGGCATGTGTCTCTCTCTGGAGTTGTGTGTAGTTCATGTTAAGGCTTGTCCTCTACATGTTTCATGTTGTATGATCTCTGACTGACTTGTAAATTGTAATTTTCTTGTTGTGTTGGCCGACTTGTAATGTAATCAATTAAATGTCATGTATATATTATAAACCTAGTTGATCTAAGTGAGGTATGATTGCGAAAATGAGAATAGAGTGTATAAGGAGTAGAATATGAGTATGATATGCATTATGATGTGTGACTAAAGGAGAGAGAGCAAAAGCAATAAGAGCTATCCTAATTCATCTTGAAGACATTTTTGTGATAGGAGGGAAGTGAAGAGTGTGTCTAATTAATCCAATCATCAAAAGAGGAGTGAAGAGGTAGAAATGCAATCATCAAAGTTGTGAACTTCAATGTCAGTTTTTAGGTAGTCGAATGACTGTCATACTGGTAATAATCTCTGAGTTTTTTCTCAGATCAGGGAGTAGTTGCTTCCTTGGGTTGTAGCCCTAAAACAAAGTTTGCAAGGAGTTGTAGCTTCCTTGGGAGTGACCCTAAAACAAAATTTTTAGGGAGTAGTAGCTTCCTTAGGTTGTAGCCCTAAAACAAAGTTGTAATTTTATAGCATCGAGCTTCATATATTGTGAGTTAATCCTCACCATAGTTTTTCCCTTCTTAGGGTTTTCCACATATATCTAGTGTTATGTGTTGATGTGCATTCTGTTGATCTTTCATGTTTATGTTAATGCTGTAATTTTTTTTAATATGCTCCAGAGGATTTGAGGTTTGTTTGGATACAGATTCACCCCCTCTCAGTATCCTGGTGTGTTCAACAATGTTATGTCTAATGAACAGTGGCTGATTGACTCAGGTTTCTCATATCATATGACTCCTCATGAGGAATGGTTCTTGACATATGAGAAATATGATGGAGGTAATGTTTACCTTGGGGACAAATCTACATATCTGATTATTGGCTAGGGAAAGGTACATTTGTGTTTCAGTGATGGGAGGATTAAAAACCCCTCTAGTGTTTTACATATTCATAGATTGGCTAAATATATTATCTTTGTTTCAAAGTTGAATGATTTGGGAATGCATGTAACATTTAATAAGCATGGTTGCAGATAGGTGAGAGGAAGCTTGGTGGTAGCCAGGGGAACAAGGATGGGAACTTTATTTGGGCTTGAGGTCACTACAATTTGTAGATCCACTAATGTAATTGAAATCGTTGAAAATATATGTATGTTTTGGCACCACAGATTGGGCCACACAAGTGAAAATGTTTTAAAAACAACTATGAATAAAAAGTTGCTGGATGGTTTCTCCTATTCTGATGAGCACTTTGATTTCTATGAGCATTATGTGTTTGGTAAACAAAATAGAAAATCTTTTCCTTTAGGAAGCAATAGAGCTAAAAAGAATTAGAAATTATTCATTTAGATGTGTTTGGACTTGTGGATAATGATTCTATTGGAAAATATTATTATTTCATTGCCTTCATTAATGATGTATCCAGATTCACATGGATGTATTTTATGAAGCATAAATCTAAAGTTTTTAGCATGTTTAAGGAGTTTAAAGTCTTAGTAGTGAACCAATTAGGACTTAAGATAAAAATATTAAGATATGACAATGGAGGGGAATATTTCTCTAAGGAATTTGATGAGTTCTATACGCATACAGGTATCATAAGATAAAAGATAACTCCATATACACCACAACAAAATGGTGTTGTAGAAAGGATGAACCAAACAATAATGGAAAGAGCCAGAAGTATGTTAAGTGATGCACAATTGGATAAATGCTTTTGGGTAGAAGCTATGAGTACCACTTGTTACTTGTTAAATGGATTTCCTTGTAAAGCTCTTGATTCAACACCTTATGAAGTGTGGACAAGTAAGAAACCTTCTATTTCACATTTAAGGGTTTTTGGTTGTGAGGCTTTTTTTCACGTGCCTAAGAAAAAATGATCTAAGTTGGATCCAAAAGCACATAAATACATCTTCATTGGATATGGTGAGAATGTAAAAGGTTATAAACTTTGGTATTCTCTAACCAGAAAATTTATATTTTCTAGAGATGTGATTTTCAGGGAACTTAGAGGTATTTCTGATCCTATACAACCAAAAGAAAAAAAAAGGAAGAGGATAGTCCATTTTGATTTACAACAAGAAAATACACATCAGGTTGAACAAAATGATGGATTAGGGGAAGATGAAGAAGAAGAAGATTCAAGTGAAAGTTCAAATGAGGAAGACTCTGTTGGTATAGAAGAAGTTGAGCATATAGGTGAACATGAGGAAGAATTTCTTACTCCACCCTTGAGAAGATCCACAAGACAACAGAACCTAATTGATAGGTATAGCCCACCATATTTCCGTTATGTATTTGCTTTATTGAGTACTGATGATGAACCTAGATCCTACAAGGAGGTTATTCATGCAGATGATAGCGAGTCTTGGTAGATAGCCATGTAGGAGGAAATGATGGCTTTAGATTCATGTGACACCTAGGATCTTGTACGTTTGCCCAAAGGAAGAAAGTCCATAGGATGTAAGTGGGTCTTCAAGAAGAAGTTTGGAGTAGATGGTTTATTACAGAAGTACAAGGCTAGACTAGTAGCCAAGGGCTACTACCAGAGGGAGTTGATTTTAGTAAAATTTTCTCCTGTTTCTACATTATGTTCTATTAGATTTCTTTTATCCATTCCTACAACTTATAATTTTGAAATTGTGAAAATGGATGTTAAAACTGCATTTTTGCATGGAGATCTGGAAGAAGAAATTTATATACAACAACTTACAGGTTTTGAGGTAAAAAGGAAAGAACATTGGGTATGTAATTTAAAAACATCTTTTTATGGTTTAAAACAGTTCCTCAGAATATGGTACAAAAAGTTTGATTCATTTATTTTGAAATTGGACTTTTTTAGAAGTGAAGAGGATCATTGTGTCTACATTTGATGTATTGATGATCATATTTTGATTATTTCCTTGTATGTGGATGATATGTTATTTTTCGGTAACACCAAGTTGAGTTGAAAGCTCAAATTTCAGATGCATTTGACATAAAGGATCTAGGAGTAGCTAGGTATATTCTAGGAATGGAGATCAAAAGGAACGAGGTAACAGAAAGCTTTGGTTATCAACAAGTATGTGAATACTATTTTGCACAGAGTTAGCATGCAAGATTGCAATCTTGTTAGAATTCCTTTACCAGTTGGAACTAATATTTCATTAGATATGTGTCTTAAGAATGAAGATGATTTAGAGGATATGTTTGATGTGTCATATGCTAGTGCTGTAGGAAGTTTGATGTATACAATGGTTTGCACTAGACCAAATATTGCCTAAGCAATGGGAGTTTTGAGCATGTTTATGTCTAACCCTAGTAGACAACATTGGAATTATGCAAAGAGGGTGTTAAGATATTTGTGTGGTACTTTTGATTACTATTTGGTTTATTCTAGTACTAACATTGTGGATAAGTGTTGGCAAGAGACACTGCTATGAAGACAAGCTGAGTGTTGTCATTGATGGCAAAAAGATAAGGAGAACACATCAGCATGACAGAAAGACATAACTCTAGAAGTTCATTTGTGATTGGGAACAAGGTACAAGTCTGGAAAGTCCTAAATTGGCTAAGTGTTGGAAGTGTTCATGTATGAGATAGAAAAAGGATCAATACTCCTCCGCAAGTGAAGGTATGAAGATGCGGCTCAGGTATGATGTTCACAGTTATCTATTGATGTTACATCTCAATAATCAAGTCATGACTTCCTCCAGAAGTCATCTGATGAAAAGTCCAAGTCCAGATCTGCAGAAGTAAGACAAAGACAGTGAATAGTGCTGAGTAAATTGGTCCGCATTCCTCTGCATTAGCATGTCTTATTCTACAATTCTGAAGTAAGATAGAGATAGGTCATGACTATCAGAATCCAAGTTTGTAGCTCTGGAAGTACAATAGATCCCATTCTACAGGTTCTCTAATACCAACATCCAGTAGAACAGTGTTACAGTGTGATAGGGCAACAGTTCTAAGGTTCGCATTTTGGCATACAGATTTATCTTGTTCTGTGGAATTGAATACATGCCAAGAGATCAATAATGATTGTTGAAAATGATTCATGAAGTCCCATTTGTTTTGCAACATAAGTTGTGATGTGACAGGGGAACTTATCATATATGTTATGAAGGAACAAGTCGACAGGATGGTTAATTCCTTATGCGGAGAAGAAATATGAGTTGGATGATAAATGTAAGTGTGATGCAGGAGCATCCATGGAAAATTAGCAATCAGCATCACCAAAATATTTTAATTTCTTAATTTCAATAAGATATGAGAAAGTTATGGTCATTTTACCAAGATTGGGTCTCATAATTACAACCCCCCTCTTGGAGTTACAACTTTTGGAATTTACTAAAATAAAATTCTGGAAGTTAGGTCCACCAACCTGGGCCATAAAGACCACTTACAATATTCCTTAAACTATGACGGTTACAATAATAAGTTTCATTAATTCCATGATTCTTGGCAGCATCCATGGCAAATTGGCAATCAACATCACCAAAATATTTTAATTTCTGTTTGTTTATTTTCAAAAAGATTATGGGCTTGGGAAATAATATTTTAATTTGCAACAAATATAATTTTCCTTGGGCATATTGGTAAATGTAATTATATTTTTTGCAAATTAAAATATTATTTCTCAAGCCCATAAACCTTATTGAAAACAAACAAATAGAAATTAAAATATTTTGGTGATGCTGATTGCCAATTTGCCATGGATGCTCCTGCATCAAACTCCCGACCAAAAGAAAATCCAAGCCATCTTGGATTGAGATTAGTAACAGGTCTTCATCCTTTGAATGCTCCTCCTTGATGTCCTCTATGCTCTGCCTCTTGTCCTCTTTGAAACAGCTCCAATTGGTCTTCATTTTCACTTTAGGTTTTCCCAACTTCTTGTTAAGGTTCTTAGGTCTGTCAAATGGAAACAACTTCTTCTTATCTGCTGCTTTGGATACCTGCACTTGAATAATGACAATTTCATTCATCAAAACACCTTGGTTAGTACCAACAATGTATTCTTTACTTTGCTTCTCACACTCCTTTGGTGATCCTCGCAATATAACAACATCCAAATACAATAACTTGGTCTGTAACTCTGTAACAACAACCCTATTGGCAACTTCATTATCAATTTTTTCAACAACATTAACAGTAATATGCTCTTCTACTTGTTCAACTTGCTCTTGAGACTCAAACAACTGAAAATGAAATGAAGGCTCATCCACAACCATGTCTACTTTGTCTTCTTCAATGCTTGATGTCAAAACAATATTCACTATTTCATTGCTTACCTCTTCCTCTGTCTGAGATTGTTTTTGTTCTTCCTCTATTGCTGCTGCCTTTGTTTGTCTTCTTCTTCTTTGGACAATTTTCTTAATGGGCCATGTAACCTTCCTCTTCACTGATAAGTGCCAACTTTGCAATTGCTGAACTATTCTTTCCATATTTTTTCCCATCTCTTCCACAACTTGCCTTGGTTCTCTTATCTCTTTCTCAACCTCTATTGGCCTCATCTTGTCCTCTTTCCTCTTCCTCTCTTTTTCTTCTTGCTTCTTCTTTTGTGAACCCCCAGCCTGCAAGTACTTTCTAAACAAACCCATCTCCTCTTGAAGCAAGTTTATCCTTGCTTCTCTTTATCTTTGCCTCACCTAGGTCTCTTCTTTTTTTCTCTACCTAGTCTTTTGGCAACCGGGTTCTCTCTTCAACCTACACAAACAAAAACCCACAAACACCAAACTCTCTTTTGTCCAGACCTTCTGAGCTTTGATATCAATTGATGTAGAGGGGTACTCTCCCTTTCAAATCTGCGACAAATACCAACACAAAAGCCTATGCAAGAAGGCTACAAATGAAGTGAAACAATAGAAAATGGAAGAGAAATCTGCAACACTTATTTTATTTCAATAAGAAATTTCATTACATCAACATGAATCTTATGAGATTCCTAGAATCATACATGCAACACCTACAACAAATAAATTTTCACCATCCTGGACTCATTTTCCAACATCTGGGTCTCTCCCATAATTTTCTTTTTCCAGCTCCAATAAAAACCCGTCACTTATTCCTTTCACTGCATTCTCATTTTTTGGTATTTTCTAAAATGGTTTCTGGGTTTCGTGAAAATCCTTCCTAGATTTCCCAAACATGTTTAATTTATTAATTTCAATAAGATATGAGAAATTTATGGTCATTTTACCAAGATTGGGTCTCATAATTACGACCCCCCTCTTGGAGTTACAAATTTTAGAATTTACTAAAATAAAATTCTGGGAGTTAGGTCCACCAACCTGGACCATAAAGACCAATTACAAGATTCCTTACACTATGATGGTTACAATAATAAGTTCCATTAATTCCATGATTCTTGGCAGCCTCACTTATGACAGAATCAACCCCACTTATGACAAATTTCAGCCCCCACCAAAATAGAATTTAATGCCTTTGCCTAGGAAAGATATTCTCCACTATTTGAGGCATTTATAAATTACCGGGGCATTTTTCCACAAAAATTACATTTACCAATATGCCCAAGGAAAATTATATTTGTTATAATTTAAAATATTATTTCCCAAGCCCATAAACCTTATTGAAAATAAACAAACAAAAATTAAAATATTTTGGTGATGCTGATTGCCAATTTGCCATGGATGCTCCTGCATCAAACTCTCGACCAAAAGAAAATCCAAGCCCTCTTGGATTGAGGGTAGTAACAAGTCTTCATCCTTTGAATGCTCCTCCTTGATGTCCTCTATGCTCTGCCTCTTGTCCTCTTTGAAACAACTCCAATTGGTCTTCATTTTCACTTTAGGTTTTCCCAACTTCTTGTTAAGGTTCTTAGGTCTGTCAAATGGAAACAACTTCTTCTTATCTACTGATTTGTATACCTGTACCTAAATAATGACAAATTCATTCATCAAAACACCTTGGTCAGTACCAACAATGTATTCTTTACTTTTCTTCTCACACTCCTTTGGTGATCCCTGCAATATAACATCCAACTACAAGAACTTGGTATGTAACTCTGTAACAACAACCCTATCAACAAATTCATTATCAACTTTTTTAGCAACATTAACAGTAATATGCCCTTCTACTTGTTTAACTTGCTCTTGAGACTCAAACAACTGAAAATGAAATGAAGGCTCATCCACAACCATGTCTACTTTGTCTTCTTTAATGCTTGATGTCAAAACAATATTCACTATTTCATTGCTTACCTCTTCCTTTGTCTGAGATTGTTTTTGTTCTTCCTCTATTGCTGCTACCTTTGTTTATCTTCTTCTTCTTTAGGCAATTTTCTTGATGGGCCATGCAACCTTCCTCTTCATTGATAAGTGCCAACTTTGCAACTGCTGAACTATTCTTTCCATATTTTTTCCCATCTCTTCCATAGCTTGCCTTAGTTCTCTTATCTCTTTCTCAACCTCTATTTGCCTCATCTTTTCCTCTTTCCCCTTCCTCTCTTTTTCTTCTTGCTTCTTCTTTTGTGAACCCCCAGCCTGCAATTACCTTCTAAACAAACCCATCTCCTCTTTAAGCAACTTTCTCCTTGCTTCTCTTTATCTTTGCCTCACCTAGCTCTCTTCTTTTTTTCTCTACCTAGTCTTTTGGCAACCGGGTTCTCTCTTCAACCTGCACAAACAAAAACCCACAAACATTAAACTCTCTTTTTCCCAGACCTTCTGAGCTCTGATACCAATTGATGCAGAGAGAAACTCTCCCATTCAAATTTGATCACAAACACACATAGAACACTATGCAAGAGGGCAGCAAATTAATTTGAAACACATAAAATAGAAGAGAAATTTGTAGTATGTATTATATTGAAAATCTAAAAATAAGATGCATAAACATTGAGCTCATATGCTCTTGTACAACATGGGCTTCAAACATACAAAAATCTGCAACTCAACATTCCATCTTCATTCCAACAACATCTGGATATGCAAACACATATTCTCCAAAAGCCCCCTTCCCCAAATGAACAAGCCTCAATATGTAGCAACTGAGTGAGAAGAAAACCATTATTGGTTTCTCAAAACAACCTCCACAAATCCACAAAAAAAACCTGTCACTTCCAACCTGTCATCGCTCCCTCAATTTTTAGGATTTTCTAAAATAAAATTTTGGGACTTAGGTCCACCAACCTGGGCCATAAAGACCACTTACAAGATTCCTTACACTATGATGGTTACAATAATAAGTTCCATTAATTCCATGATTCTTGGCAGCCCCACTTATGACAGAATCAACCCCACTTATGACAAAAATCAGCCCCCACCAAAATAGAATTTAATGCCTTTGCCTAGGAAAGATATTCTCCACTATTTGAGGCATTTATAAATTACCAGGGCATTTTTCCACAAAAATTACATTTACCAATATGCCCAAGGAAAATTATATTTGTTGCAAATTAAAATATTATTTCCCAAGCCCATAAACCTTATTGAAAACAAACAAACAAAAATTAAAATATTTTGGTGATGCTGATTGCCAATTTGCCATGGATGCTCCTGCATCAAAGTGGTTGTATGATTAGAGTTGACACATATGAAGACATGTGCATGATGGTTTGGATCCGCATTGAAGACTTAACACAAGAACAGATTGACATGATATAACACTTGGTATACACGTTTCACAGTTTGCTTGCCGACCTGATCATAAGAAAGATTTAGTTGTGGATATAAATAGAGAATGGATTTCGTGCTTGAAGTGTGTGATGTGTGATGTGATGTATATGAATGCGAAATATGCAAAGATAGAATGTCTGCAATAAACCAAGAGAGATCTTGAGCATATGTAAGAGCAGAGTAGAGAAACAGGGGTAGACTGAAATGAATAGTTTTGAGTCAATATTCATAAGATTAAATGGAATTGTAATCATGCATAAGTAGATGCAATCATAACAGTTCATCTTTGGCAATGAGCCACCCTTCTTCTTCTTCTTCCTTCTGTTCTTCAGGCAGTGAGCCTCTTTTGAGCAGTGAGCTCTGGGCAGTGAACCCTAAGGTAGTCAGCCTCTTGTAATTCAGTATTGCTATAACTAATAAAATTCTGTGGGTTAACCCCCACTGTGGTTTTTCCCTTTTAGGGTTTTCCACGTAAAAATCTTAGTGTTCATGTGTTATGTCTTTGTGGTTGCTGTTCATTTGTTTAATCTGCTTTCACATAATTGAATTTGGTAAATGGATAAAAGAAAAAGTGCATAAATAGTTTTGTAGAACACTGATTCACCCCCCCTCGTAGTGTTCATTGTATTCAACAATTGGTATCAGAGAAAGGTTCTTTGGAAGAAGCTTAATAGCTTGAGAAAGATCTGGGAAGGTGTTCTCATGGCAGCAAAAAGGTATCTCACTTATCCTGAAACAAGTCATCCTGGTAGCATTGTGATTGGTGATCATGTTTATGTCAACAATGAACAATTTGAAGCAGCTCTAGAAGATCTTGACAACTCCAAGGATGATATCAAGGGTTTAGAGGAGAGTATCAAAGAAGGTGATGATTGCATTCTAAAATTATAAGAATAGATTAGTAAATCTCAAGAAAGAAGGAAAGAATTATGTGAGCAACTAAAACAAGCAAGTGAATCCATAGAGAGTCTTCTCAGGGTGATTGAAGAAAAGACTAAGAATGAGGAATGTTTGAATCAAATTATGAAGGACAAGTCAAATGAATGTGAAAAATTGGGGAAAGAAGTTCTGCTCTTAAATTTTGATCTAGAAGTAGCCAACAGCTACAAAGAAAAATTCAAAATAAGCTCTGCAAAACTTGATGAGTTGCTGGACAGTCAAAAGTATCCAGATGATAAACAAGGCTTGGGATTTGAAAAGGGAGAAAGTTGAAATTTAGGACAAGTCAGATCTAAAGAAGGAAGAAGCAGAGATCATCAGGTAAGGAATCAAAGAAGAAGACCTAAAGGACCTCTGGCCAAATAACCAAATGATCAAAGGTACCCATCTTTCAATGGCTATTATTTTAAATGCAATAAGTATGGTCATAGGGCTACTCAGTGTAGAAGTAGAATGAATCAAAATGTTCCATCTTTTTCTGGTCAATGTTTCAATTGCAAGAATATTGGTCATAAAGCAAATGAGTGTAGAAGTGTGTCAAGAAATGTGCCAAACTATTCAAGGAATGGTCAATCTTTCAATGGCAAATGTTTTGCATGTAATAGATTTGGGCATATGGATAACCAATGTAGATCAAGGCCAAATTCAAATTTCAGAAGAAATCAAGGTCAGAGAAATGTTGTTTGTTACCATTGCAACAAGTTTGGACACCTTGCTAGATTCTGCAGAAGCAAAAATGTGGAAAGAGATTATCCTACACAACAGAGGAAAACAAAGTAGAAAGATGTTAAAGGAAAGAATAAAGTTGATCCTGTGGAAACCAAGAAAGAGATGAGTATGATCTGGATCAAAAGGGTGTAAATGAGGTTAAGGATGGATCCGCACGAGCATCTGGTGCAGATACTTCCTCCGGGAAGTAAATTGAGAGCTCTGGCTCAAGGGGAGCAGCGTTAAAAATCTAAATCCCCTATCTAGAAAGTTGGTGCTGGAATCCAACACGGAGATATGTGATGGAATCCAAAAATATAAATCCTTTGAAAGATAAACTGGAAGAAAATATGCTAATGCAAAATATTGCGGAGCAATTTTTATCAACTGTATCTATCAAAAAGGGGACAAACAACTTTTTGGAACAAGCATTAATGACGATTATGTTAAGTCATGTGGAAGATAAAAGGGAACTAGTTTAGTCTCAAAATCACTTTGCACCCTAAGCTATCAAGTGTTTAGAGAGATTGAAGCAGAATTTGAGCAATGACAACCAAGATTTGAAGCGTTTGGATAAATTCAAAGAAAGGAAACCCTAACACAATGGAACAAGGTATTTTCATTGAAACCCCATTTGTGAATTTGTTAAAATTTTGTAATGGCAACTCTGCAAGTCGTAGACATCACTGAACGACCTCGGCCTAAATTCAAGAAACACCCCTACAAAGCAACATAAGTGGATCCGTTGAGAGCATTCTCACACATTCCGCACAGAATTATGTATATAGTGGATGTTAGGGCATATATTCATGTTTCAATAGAAGAACATGAGAAGAGAAATCTCATCGACTTATTTTTAAATCACTTGTGCAATGGAGGTTACGATCTGAAGAATGAATACAAGGCATTGGAGACAAAGAAATTTATTTAGTACATTGATTTTCTGACCTTCGCTGAGGATGAATGGGTCTAGTATGTATTGAGTAGGATTCATGATGAATTCATGTGGCTCGATATACCCTTTAAGATCACAAAAGATGCTATAAGGGCAATAACTGGGCTATGCTCCACTGGATCAGTACCAGTTCGGAAAGCCGTGAAGAATGATAAAGTAATGGTGGCCACCGGAGAAAAGTTTGACAAAAGAGCACTAACAATTAATGATATTGAAGATTATGCAGTAAGATTTGCATCCATGGTTATTGGCTACAAAATTTACTTCTCAAACCGTGAAAATTCAGTATCCGGTACAACAATCTATACATCTTTTGAGATGGTGAAGGAAGATGCAGAGTATGATCCTTGTAAACTGCTCTGACAACAATTGATGGAAAACTTAAGGAATACCAAAGAGCAGAAATATCCATTCAAATATGGTACGTTGATTCTCTGTCTATTCTTCTACTACATGCAAGAATTGCCAGGTATGAAGAATCTACTATGGACAAGTGATAAAACTACTTTAGTTTAAATTAGAAATCATTTAAATAACATAGGAAGTATTGATGCTCATAAATCTGCCCTGTGGGGCTATTTCAAAAATTTCCAAAGCATGATGCATTCAAGGGAAAGTATCCCTAAGGCAATTGTTGAGAAATACAAAGATACCATCTATTTCATGGTTACCAAGGATCAACGTTTAATGGAGGCTGTCGAGCCCAAAACCGTTTGGGTTATGCCCATGGGATATGAGGTAGATGGTGGACTATTAGAAAATTATGCTCAACATGTATTAAGTAAACCCAGAGATCCCAAGGAAGAAAGATTTGTGACTTATGAGGAATTGCATGCTAAAATTCATGTTGAAGTAAGGAAACCAGAGATCTCTAAGAAAATGCAAAAACTAATAGAAGAAATTGTGATAAAACATGGATTCACTAAGGAACAAGTCAAAGAGGCAAGGGAAAAAGGTCAAGTAGAAAGGGAAGCAAGGGAAAAGAAAGGAAGTGAAAGAGTTAAGGTTCTAGATGAACCTAAAGAAAAAGAAGAAAAACCCAAAGCAACAAAGAGGTCTACCAAAAGCTCTGCCTCCTCCTCCGGTCCTACATCTACTGGCATAAAGGAATCTATAAAGAAGCCAACTGACAGAGGAGAAAAAAGAAAAAAAATAAAAGGTAGAAGAATGTATGTAAGTGTGGGTGGAAAGGATGAAGAAGAAACAAAATCAGATGAGGAGATAAAGAAGATGAAAGCTGAGGCAGTCAAAGCCATAGGAAAGTCCTCCAGAAAGGAGAAATCAAATAAAAGGCAAAAGGTAGAAGAACCTTATGTTGAAAAGGCTATAATATCTCTTCAAGATGTACTAAAATCTGTCACAGTTGATGGGAACTTGAAGCCCATGATCAAATTTTATGATGAATACAATGATGCGGATAAGAGAATCTTGGAAGAGGCCACAGTAAAATACTTAAACATCTTCAACAGGGCCCTTATTGAGATCATCTCTGATCTGCCTGAAAGTCTAGCCAACATTTTGACCGCCAGAAAAGAGACTGCCAGAGAAAAAGATATTGAGCTAAGACATGTACTGACAAAATTATGTCCAGAAATTACTCTAGAAGAAGAAGACTTGATTTCTAAGGAAACCAAGGACAAGTTCAGAACCAAAATGAGGATGAATTCATTAATGATGGGTGAGATTGATAGAGTGGTAAAAGAAATAGAGGAAATTGTTTTGGAAGCTCTGAAGAAATACAATCTTCCCACCACTTATGACAATGAAGACAACAATGTTGGTGATAATACATCTATTCCAGAAGTCAACATTGAAAAGGAGATAGATGAAGTTGACCAAATAGGTGAAGAAAAGGAAACACTTGCCTCTCTGGAACATCAAACAGTGGACAATACTGTTGAAGAGGGGACTGCAGAAGAAGAAATACCAACTGCACAAACCAGTTCCTCTCTGGCACATTAGATTGAAAAGGATTTGACAGATGATGAACAGAAGGAGGACATAAACAAGGCCATGGACATTAATCCTTCGGAGTAGGAATAGAAAAATGATGTCTCATGTGCAACAAGAGACACTGCAGAGGCAACAAAAGAATTATTGGAAAAGGAGGAACTAGTTATAGATGAGCCTGAGTCAATCCAAGGTCCAATAAACTTGGATACAATGTCTCCTATTCAGATGCTCAAGTTGGCTTCAGTTGCTCAAGCCAAAGAAAGAAAAGAGATATTGAAGTCCCACATTGAGGATAGTGAACTCATCAATGAAGCATTCAACATTTTGGAGAGGCTGATGCGAACATACCGGAAGGATACCTCTCTGTTTGCTTCATGTCAACTCAAGGGACTCATAGAATTTGTAAGTACACACTTCGAATCCCTTGAAATATCTGCTGAAACAAAAGTTAGACAAGAGTTCAATAAGAAAAGGTTAGATGAGTTGACAAAGTTGATAGCTCATGACAAGGTTCAGTTAGATAATGAGATACAAAGCATTCAAAGTACTATTGTAGAAGCCAGTGATATATATAAATTTTGTCTATAATGGTCGAAAGTTACAAAGAAGATAGAAGAAAAAATTAAGGACTTGGAAGAAAAACTGTTGAACATCTCTAAGTCTTTTGATTCGGTAAATGAATCAATCAGTAACAAAGAAGTTCAAGTCATCAACACTCATAATGAATTGAATGGTCTAATAAATCAGAAGTATCAAATTAAGAGTAGAATGGGACAATTGAGAAGTCTGATCAGTCCCAAACTAGAGTCAATGACTAAGCTTGTAACTGAAGCACAACTTGCTACACAAATTGCCACACCATCAGATCTACAAAAGGCAGAAACTCTAGTTTTTCTACTCAGCGGACATATACAAATTTTGGATGGTTCTAAAAAGAGCTGGGATGTTGAGATAGCTCAAATAAAGAACATCTTTAGTGACATTCTTTAGCATATGTAAGATAAAGTAGAAGACTGTACTTGTAAATATGCAGCAGAGTACATAAAATTTTGAAGTCTTGACAAATTTTTGGTTCCAGAACACACCCTTTTCCATTGATGTCAAAGGGGGAGAAGAAGATTAGTGAAAAATGGATAAACATCTCAAGGGGAGAATAAATATAGAAGTGTATATAGTAAGGGGGAGCAGTTTTGATAATGAAGCATTTTTGACTAAGTGTTTCCATCAATGCCAAAGGGGGAGATTGTTGGCAAGAGACACTACTATGAAGACAAGTTGAGTGTTGTCATTGATGGAAAAAAGATAAGGAGAACACATCAGCATGATAGAAAGACATAACTCCAGAAGTTCATTTGTGATTAGGAACAAGGCACAAGTCTGGAAAGTCCTAAATTGGCTGTGTTGGAAGTGTTTAGGTATGAGACATAAAAAGGATCATTACCCCTCCGCAATTTAAGGTATAAAGATGCGGCTTAGGTATGATGTTCATAGTTATCTATTAATGTTACATCTCAATAATCAAGTCATGAATTCCTCCGGAAGTCATATGATGAAAAGACCAAGTCCGGATCTGCAGAAGTAAGACAAAGACAGTGAATAGTGCTGAGTAAATTGGTCCACATTCCTTCGCATTAGCATGTCTTATTCAGCAATTCTGAAGTAAGATAGAGATAGTTCATGACTATCAGAATCCAAGTTTGTAGCTCTAGAAGTACAACAGATCTCATTCTACAGGTTCTCCAATACTGGCATCCAGTATAATAGTGTTATAGTATGACAGGGCAACAGTTCTAAGGTCCACATTTTGGCATACAGATTTATCTTGTTCTGTGGAATTGAAGACATGTCAAGAGATCAATAATGATTACTGAAAATGATTCACAAAGTCCCATTTGGTCTGCAACATAAGTTGTGATGTGACAGAGGAACCTATCATATATGTTATGAAGGAACAAGCCGACAAGATGGTTAATTCCTTATGCAGAGAAGAAATATGAGTTGGAAGATAAATGTAAGTAGTTGTATGATTAGAGCCGACACATATGAAGACATGTGCAAGATGGTTTGGATCTGCATTGAAGACTTAACACAAGAACAAGTTGACATGATATAACACTTGGTATACACGTTTCACAGTTTGCTTGTCGACCTGATCATGAGAAAGATTTAGTTGTGGATATAAATAGAGAATGGATTTCGTGCCTAAAGTGTGTGATGTGTGATGTGATGTACATGAATGTGAAATATGTGAAGATAGAATGGCTGCAGCAAACCAAGAGAGATCTTGAGTATATGTAAGAGCAGAGCAGAGAAATAGGGGCAAACTGCAATGAAGATTTTTGAGTCAGTATTCATAAGATTAATTGGAATTGTAATCATGCATAAGTAGATGCAATCACAACAGTTCATCTTTGGCAGTGAGCCACCCTTCTTCTTCTTCTTCCTTGTTTTCTTTAGGTAGTGAGCCTCTTTTGAGTAGTGAGCCTCTTGTAATTCAGTATTGCTATAACTAAGAAAATTTTGTGGGTTAACCCCCACCGTACTCTTTCCCTTTTAGGGTTTTCCTTATAAAAATCTTGGTGTTCATGTGTTATGTCTTTGTGGTTGTTGTTCATTTGTTTAATCTACTTTCACATAATTGAATTTGGTAAATGGATAAAAGAACAAGTGCATAAATGGTTTTGTAGAACACTGATTCACCCCCCTCTCAGTGTTCATTGTATTCAACAATAAGACATTGTACATATAGGGTTTTTTTGATGTAGATTGAGTAGGTGACTTGGATAGACGAAGGTCCACTAGTGATTATATGTTTACTTTGTTTGGAGGAGCTATGAATTGGATGAGCAAATGGTAGCCCACCATTTCTTTATCCACCACTAAAGTAGAGTATATGACTACTACTCATCTCTCTAAGGAGACAGTTTGGTTACAGATATTATGTACATGTATTGGTTTTAATTGCATGATTATTTAAGATTGGTTGTGATAACTAGAGTGCAAAATGTTTGGCCAAGAACCCCATGTATCATTCACAAACTAAGAATGTAGATGTTCAATACCATTTTGTTCATGAAATGATTGCTAATGGTCAGATTGAGTTGAAGAAAGTTGATACTCAAGAGAATGTTGCAGATGACAGGTTGTCATGAGGTCCTAACACTTTAGTTGAAAAATATGAGTTTATCGACTGAGGTAGTGTCCAAGGATATATGCAATAGGAGGTATTGTTTGGATATCTCATCTAGAAACAATTTTCTAAAGCTTTAAAAAGACTTAAACAAAATATCAAACGAGAAAGTATTTGAACTCTATACTAGAAAGCATTTGAACTCTATACTAGAAAGCATTTGAACTCTTTAATCTACAAAAACATATAAACTTTATACTAAGAATTCATACATGCAATTTTTATGATGAACTCAAGTAGTAACTAATCCTATAACTACACACACATTCAAACTTTCAACTAACAGTTTACAATAATTTAAAACTAAAGCAGATGCTCCAAAAATATTTAAACAAATAGAGCTCTAAGAACTAACATCTTAAGCATCACACCCTGCAAGTACACACCATAAAACTAAACATAAAATAACTCTATCTAAAACAAAACATTCACGAAAACAGAAAAACTTATCTACTTTACAATCCCGCGAGTGGCCAACTCTTGGGAGAGATTTGTCTTCTAACTTAGATTACATTCAATTGTTTCCACAACAACATAGTAACTCCATTCATATCTTCATAACTCAAAAGGAAGTACTCAGAATAATATTATTTGTATTCCTGAAAATAGTGAGGTGTACTTACCAAAGGGACCCTACCTTCTTGAGATGGGACTTGATCAATAGTATAACCTTGTGGAACAAAATCTAAAGGTATTTCGATGGTATAGTGACGTGTACTTACCAAAGGGCCCCTACCTTCTTGAGGATTGTTTGGTTGGTCAAGCTGTGGCATGTTTGGAGAGTTGGTCGATCTTTCTGCTGGTGACTTGGGAGTAACCCTGGGAGTAATGTTGGATTGGCTTGATTGAGGTGTGTGAGGAGGCGATTTGCGCTTCCTCGGGACAACTTGCTTGGTCTTCATAGTTTGCTAGAGCCTAGTGGTTACCATGGAATACACTAGGACAATATGTTGGGATTCTGCTTTTGTTTTGGAAAAGACAAAATTTTGATACATAGTTTACTGGACAAAAGTGTTGTACTATTTGACCAAAGGCACATGACTGTGCTACCAAAAGCGAGCTACTGTAATACCAAAGGCGATGGACTGAGCTGCCAAAGGCGAGATACTGCTATACCAAAGGCAAGCTACTGTTAGACCAAAAGTGAGCTACTGTTATACCAAGGGCACTGAAGTAGATTTGCCAGAGGCGAGGTACTATTATACCAAAGGTGAGCTACTATAATACCAAAGGCGAGCTACTGTTATACCAGAGGCGCTGAAGTAGTGTTTGATGTTTTATAAGGCAAATTTTGATAGATTTGGTTTTGGTTCTGATTGGATTTGCTTTGGCAAGAGAAAACACAACAAATAGAGTGGCAAAAAAAAGGATTGACACAACAGATAGTGTATGTTCGAGGCTCACAAAAAGCCCAATGTTTCCTCAGGTATAAGACAATTGCAAACAATATCAAGCACTTTTTATCCCTAGAGACAAAGTTTCATTGCAGTAGATCAGCTCACAACTTAATACTCCGTTGACCAAATGTCATTCCATAAAGGTGTCAGACATTTGTATCTTTGTGAGAGACGATAGGTAGGGATATCTCACTCTCCCCTCGGAAAGCTCAAGTAGGTCACAAGAGCTTTATGGCTGAGGGAATACTATCTCTTCTCAAGAGAGCCAATGGTGAGTATCTTGAGGGCTTAAATCGATTCCCCTTGCACTGATGATTACCGCAACGTTCAGAGCTAGATCGGGTAGTCACTATCTAGAATGGTTCTTAGTAACTTTGAGGGACCAACGCCTTAGAAATAATGTGACAAGCTACTAAAAGATTTAACCAATCTTACTAAGAGTATCAAACACTTCACTCGATGTGAAAATTATTTCCACAAAGAGCTAGTACACCTCTTTTCAGTTTGGCACCACAAGGTAAGACTGACGTCGGTTAGGACTTGGCTTTCGCCTTATCCCTCTTATATAGCAGTTCAAAGGAAAACTCCACTTAGGGTCCTCCCTTTTGGATGAAGCACAATCCAAAAGCAGGCCCTTCTAAAGGAACGACTGAAATGTAAGAGCAAGCATGTCACACAAAGGTTCAATTGTCCTGTTATAAGAAACATAAGGTGCAACTAGATTAGGCACACACACAATTGTAGTTGTCAATTGTCCCTTATGAAATTGAAGTGTTTGGCATTCATGTCCATTGTCCCTTAGAAAATTGAAGTGTTTTTTGCATTCATATCCATTGTCCCTTAAGAAAAACAATATATTTCTAAGACTTAGATTGCCAAAGTGATTTGTTCAATTATCCCTTAAGAATGACAATATGTTTATAAGACTTAGTGTGATAGATTAAGATTTCTTCAACGCTCGTCCTGCATGAACATGTTAGGGAAACCCATTTGCTTTGTTTGAGTGATAAGAATTTGTAACGAGTCAATTAGTTCCACAAAAACTCACAAGTTAGCAAAAATAAATTAATTTGACCAAAAGTGCTGCACTATGTTACCAAAGGAGACTTACTGTAATACCAACAATGTTGAACTGTGTTGCCGGAGATGAGTTGCTGCAGACCAGAGGCGATGCATTGTGCTACTAGAAGTGCTGCTCTATGATACCGAAAGCACGGTACTGTATTACCAAAAGCGCTTTACTGTCCCAGATCTAAAAAAAGTTGTATTTTGTCAAAAAACTTAGGTCAAACGATAATTTCATGTTTGATTTGTAGATCTGAGATGAATGGTTGATATAATCTGTGCCCTGGAATAAAAACCAATCAATGATGTTGCAACAAAAGATGGGTTAACTCAAAAGATTGTAAATACTCCTAAATACGTCAGCTTATGAAGTACACAAAATAATTGAAAGGACAAATAAATCAGCTTGCCAATCAATAAAGGATAGATATGTGAATAAAACCCTATAAAATCACAAAACAAGAATAAAAACCCTATCTTTCCAAAAACGCTTTACTATTGTGCCAATCGCGCTGTATTGTGTATCCAGAAGCGCGCTACTGCATTACCAAAAGCGCTACTATATTGCCTGAAGGCGCTACACTGCGATACCAAAAGCACTTTAAGGTTCTACCAATAGCGCTTTTCTATATTTTTGTGCTGTTTCGTACTGTACTTTAAAAAATCAATTTCTCAAAGAAAAAGAGGGATTAGTGGGTCCCACTGGGCGTGCCAGAATGTGTATGAGAAAAATTGATTAATGTTTAAATGGCTAAATCAAAACTATCAAAAACCCATAACATAAAGAGATCTATCTAAATAAAAGCCATTATCAATAAATCAAATGAAATAAGAAAGTTTTTACCCAGATTGTGTTGTTCTCTTTGTTCAAATGTGGATTTCTCAAATATGCTGCGAAACCATGTTTGCAATAAGGAAGTGTAGGTGCTTAAAGATCAATGTCAAAAGATCGTAAATTGCTCAATCGATGCGATGTATGCTCAAAGCGTTGTAAATGATGCCTAAGAATAAGTGATCGAAGAGAGATTTGTGAAGGAGATGAGGGGGGTTTATATAGGTTTCAATGAAGATCGATCAACGGTCTAGATAATTCAAAAGAATCAACGAAGGAGATAAAACAAATAACCATGATGAATGTGCACACAACATGTGTCAATCCATAAGGATAATTTTATTAAGATATGATGAAAACAAGATTGATTGAATAGATAACTCAACTTGTAATTTTGTCTTTTTTAGAGTTCTAAAAATAAGACTGATTGTGCACATGAGTTAACAAGATACTTTAAGAGGAATTGGAAGATATTTGAAATTAAATAAATAAATTTATTTAATTGATTGTGCGTGATAGAGGAATAAAAGATTATAAATAAAATATTTAATTTTTTTTTTTTTTAGAGGATTGAGATAATTTAAATAAATTTGCATGATTTATTTAAATTTAGAAGAACAATTGATTTAATTAAATAATGTAAATTATTTAAATGTAGATTTTGTTGTTCTCTTTGTTCAAATGTGGATTGCTCAAATATGTTACGAAACCATGTTTGCAACAAGCAAGTGTAGGTGCTCAAAGATCAATGTCAAAAAATCGTAAGTTGCTCAATCGATGTGATGTATGCTCAAAGTGCTGTAAAGGATGCTTGAGAATAAGTGATCGAAGAGAGATTTGTGAAGGAGATAAGATGGGTTTATATAGGTTTCAATGAAGATCGATCAACGGTCTAGATAATTCAGAAGAATCAATGGAGGAGATAAAACAAAAAACCATGATGAATGTGCACATAATATGTGTCAATCCATAAGGATAATTTTATTAAGATATGATGAAAACAAGATTGATTGAATAGATAACTCAACTTGTAATTTTACCTTTTTTAGAGTTCTAAAAATAAGACTGATTGTGCACATGAGTTAACAAGATATTTTAAGAGGAATTGGAAGATATTTGAAATTAATTAAATAAATTTATTTAATTGATTGTGCATGATAGAGGAATAGAAGATTATAATTAAAATATTTGATTTTATTTATTTTTAGAGGATTGAGATAATTTAAATAAATTTACATGATTTATTTAAATTTAGATGAACAATTGATTTAATTAAATAATGTAAATTATTTAATTGTAGATTGTGTTGTTCTCTTTGTTCAAATGTGGATTGCTCAAATATGCTGTGAAACCATGTTTGCAACAAGCAAGTGTAGGTGCTCAAAGATCAATGTCAAAAAATTGTAAGTTGCTCAATCGATGCGATGTATGCTCAAAGCACTGTAAAGGATGCTTGAGAATAAGTGATCGAAGAGAGATTTGTGAAGGAGATAAGATGGGTTTATATAGGTTTCAATGAAGATCGATCAACGGTCCAGATAATTCAGAAGAATCAATGGAGGAGATAAAACAAAAAACCATGATGAATGTGCACATAATATGTGTCAATCCATAAGGATAATTTTATTAAGATATGATGAAAACAAGATTGATTGAATAGATAACTCAACTTGTAATTTTACCTTTTTTAGAGTTCTAAAAATAAGACTGATTGTGCACATGAGTTAACAAGATATTTTAAGAGGAATTGGAAGATATTTGAAATTAAATAAATAAATTTATTTAATTGATTGTGTATGATAGAGGAATAGAAGATTATAAATAAAATATTTGATTTTATTTATTTTTAGAGGATTGAGATAATTTAAATAAATTTGCATGATTTATTTAATTAAATAATGTAAATTATTTAATTGTAGATTGTGGTGTTCTCTTTGTTCAAATGTGGATTGCTCAAATATGCTGCGAAACCATGTTTGCAACAAGCAAGTGTAGGTGCTCAAAGATCAATGTCAAAAAATCGTAAGTTGCTCAATCGATGCGATGTATGCTCAAAGCACTGTAAATGATGCCTGAGAATAAGTGATCGAAGAGAGATTTGTGAAGGAGATGAGGGGCTTTATATAGGTTTCAATGAAGATCAATCAACGGTCCAGATAATTCAGAAGAATCAATAGAGGAGATAAAACAAATAACTATGATGAATGTGCACACAACATGTGTCAATCCATAAGGATAATTTTATTAAGATATGATGAAAACAAGATTGATTGAATAGATAACTCAATTTGTAATTTTGCCTTTTTAGAGTTCTAAAAATAAGACTGATTGTGCACATGAGTTAACAAGATATTTTAAGAGGAATTGGAAGATATTTGAAATTAAATAAATAAATTTATTTAATTGATTGTGTATGATAGAGGAACAGAAGATTATAAATAAAATATTTGATTTTATTTATTTTTAGAGGATTGAGATAATTTAAATAAATTTTCATGATTTATTTAAATTTAGAAGAACAATTGATTTAATTAAATAATGTAAATTATTTAATTGTAGATTGTGTTGTTCTCTTTGTTCGAATGTGGATTGCTCAAATATGTTGTGGAACCATATTTGCAACAAGCAAGTGTAGGTGCTCAAAGATCAATGTCAAAAGATCGTAAGTTGCTCAATCGATGCGATGTATGCTCAAAGGGCTATAAAGGATGCCTGAGAATAAGTGATCGAAGAGAAATTTGTGAAGGAGATGAGGTGGGTTTATATATGTTCCAATGAAGATCGATCAACGGTCCAGATAATTAGAAGAATCAATGGAGGAGATAAAACAAATAACCATGATGAATGTGCACACAACATGTGTCAATCCATAAGGATAATTTTATTAAGATATGATGAAAACAAGATTGATTAAATAGATAACTCAACTTGTAATTTTGTCTTTTTTAGAGTTCTAAAAATAAGACTGATTGTGCACATGAGTTAACAAGATATTTTAAGAGGAATTGGAAGATATTTGAAATTAAATAAATAAATTTATTTAATTGATTGTGCATGATAGAGGAACAGAAGATTATAAATAAAATATTTGATTTTATTTATTTTTAGAGGATTGAGATAATTTAAATAAATTTGCATGATTTATTTAAATTTAGAAGAACAATTGATTTAATTAAATAATGTAAATTATTTAATTGTAGATTGTGTTGTTCTCTTTGTTCAAATGTGGATTGCTCAAATATGTTGTGAAACCATGTTTGCAACAAGCAAGTGTAGGTGCTCAAAGATCAATGTCAAAAGATCGTAAGTTGCTCAATTGATGCGATGTATGCTCAAAGCGCTGTAAATGATGCCTGAGAATAAGTGATCGAAGAGAGATTTGTGAAGGAGATGAGGGGGTTTATATAGGTTTCAATGAAGATCAATCAACAGTCCAAATAATTCAGAAGAATCAATGAAGGAGATAAAATAAATAACCATGATGAATGTACACACAACATGTGTCAATCCATAAGGATAATTTTATTAAGATATGATGAAAACAAGATTGATTGAATAGATAACTTAACTTGTAATTTTACTTTTTTTAGAGTTCTAAAAATAAGACTGATTGTGCACATGAGTTAACAAGATGTTTTAAGAGGAATTGGAAGATATTTGAAATTAAATAAATAAATTTATTTAATTGATTGTGCATGATAGAGGAATAGAAGATTATAAATAAAATATTTAATTTCATTTATTTTTAGAGGATTGAGATAATTTAAATAAATTTGCATGATTTATTTAAATTTAGAAGAACAATTGATTTAATTAAATAATGTAAATTATTTAATTGTAGATTGTGTTGTTCTCTTTGTTCGAATGTGGATTGCTCAAATATGCTGCGAAACCATGTTTGCAACAAGCAAGTGTAGGTGCTCAAAGATCAATATCAAAAGATCGTAAGTTGCTCAATCGACGCGATGTATGCTCAAAGCGCTATAAAGGATGCCTGAAAATAAGTGATCGAAGAGAGATTTGTGAAGGAGATGAGGTGGGTTTATATAGGTTTCAATGAAGATCGATCAACGGTCCAGATAATTTAGAAGAATCAATGGAGGAGATAAAACAAATAACCATGATGAATGTGCACACAACATGTGTCAATCTATAAGGATAATTTTATTAAGATATGATGAAATAAGATTGATTGAATAGATAACTCAACTTGTAATTTTACCTTTTTTAGAGTTCTAAAAATAAGACTGATTGTGCACATGAGTTAACAAGATATTTTAAGAGGAATTGGAAGATATTTAAAATTAAATAAATAAATTTATTTAATTGATTGTGCATGATAGAGGAATAGAAGATTATAAATAAAATATTTGATTTTATTTATTTTTAGAGGATTGAGATAATTTAAATAAATTTGCATGATTTATTTAAATTTAGAAGAATAATTGATTTAATTAAATAATGTAAATTATTTAATTGTAGATTGTGTTCTCTGTGTTCGAATGTGGATTGCTCAAATATGTTGCGAAACCATGTTTGCAACAAGCAAGTGTAGGTGCTCTACGATCAATGTCAAAAGATCGTAAGTTGCTCAATCGATGTGATGTATGCTCAAAGCATCGTAAAGGATGCCTGAGAATAAGTGATCGAAGAGAGATTTGTGAAGGAGATGAGGGGGGTTTATATAGGTTTCAATAAAGATCGATCAACGGTCTAGATAATTCACAAGAATCAATGGAGGAGATAAAACAAATAACCATGATGAATGTGCACACAACATGTGTCAATCCTTAAGGATAATTTTATTAAGATATGATGAAAACAAGATTGATTGAATATATAACTCAACTTGTAATTTTACTTTTTTTAGAGTTCTAAAAAAAGACTGATTGTGCACATGAGTTAACAAGATATTTTAAGAGGAATTGGAAGATATTTGAAATTAAATAAATAAATTTATTTAATTGATTGTGCATGATAGAGGAACAAAAGATTATAAATAGAATATTTGATTTTATTTATTTTTAGAGGATTGAGATAATTTAAATAAGTTTGCATGATTTATTTAAATTTAGAAGAACAATTGATTTAATTAAATAATGTAAATTATTTAATTGTAGATAAGATAGAATTGTGATGAATGAATTAAATAATTAATTTATTTAATTGATGTGGACTTGAATTTTGGAAAGAGGATAATGATTTAATTAAATAATAAAAATTATTTAATCGCAGAAGAATAAGGTTGATTTTGCTGAAATTAATTAAATAAATATAATTTATTCAATTAATGTTGAATTTTGGAGTTTTAGAAGAATTTGATGAAATTAATTAAATAATTAGATTATTCAATTAATGTTGAAATGCAGGTGATGCGACAGATTAGACGAAATGCAAGTGATTCGAAGACATGGTCATTTTAGGGTGTCTACACCTCCAACAACTATGGAACTTAAGCTTGTCGAGGTACAACAACTTTTAGTTGATCTAATATTTGGCCACACTATGAAAACCTTCAGCTTGGAGGAGGTTTGTCCTTATCCATTTGATCAGTCATTGCAAATGATCCTTTTTCCTCCCAACTTCATTATACCAAAATTTGATAAATACAAGGGATGAGGAGACCCAAAAGATCACCTTAGAGAATTCTATATCGCTTGTTTAGAGGTTGCACATAATGATGCATATCTCATGCGCCTCTTTCCTCATAGTCTTGGAGGTCAAGCTATAGAATGGTTCTCACATCTACCCACGGGTATCAAAACTTTTAACAAGCTTTTAGAAAAATTTACTGCCCCATTCTCATTAAACACAGAACATGAAGTCTCTATGTCTGACTTATGTAACAACAAACAGAAAAATGGGGAAACTCTTATCTCCTTCTTTCAAAGATGGAGACACATGGCTAGCAAATCCCCATTTAAAATACCTGAAAAGCAGCTTGTTAGCATGTTTGTGCAGAACCTTAACCAAGAATTGAGTTTCCATTTACAAATACTAAGTGCTACAACCTTTGATGAAATTACCTATAAAGGCATCAACATAAAAAAATCCCTCATCGCTAAAGGCGTGGTCAAAATTTTCAAAGAAACTAAGGACAATGCTCCCCAACAACAATCAAATGATAAACCCAAATTTTGGAACAAAAAAAAAATGTGGTCAATGATGGTGTGGTGGATTCCAAACATGTCCAAACACTACAAACACCCCTTAATCTTTCATCTAAACCAAACCAACCTCAACAACAACAAAACCAAAACCAATAGCATCAACAACAATGACAACAAAACCAAAACCAACAGCATCAACAAGAGCGGCCTCCCCAAGATTACCCTCCAAGGCGTAAGTTCACTCCTTTGGGAGAGCCTATAGAGTCAGTTCTAAAGAAACTTGTGCAAAATGAACTTGTCATGCTACCAGATGCTAGCCCATATGGCGAACCTGCTTTCAAACCCACATGGTACAAAGATAATGAATATTGTGAATACCATAGGACCAAAGGACACAAAACCATATCATGCATGAAACTCAAGCACATGTTCCAAAACCTTATCGATAGAGATGATGGCACTTTTGATGCACCTCCGAATCAAAACACAAACAAAGATCTCAACATGTACCCATTTTGTAACCATGGTCAAGGTCAACATCTTGATAAAGGTAAAGCCATTAACAAAGCTTCAACTTCCTATAACTCTATTGTAGGACGTTTTGAAGAAAGTCGTGTGTCTACCCTCACTATTAAAGGCAAATCTACGGATTACACAGTCACAACTCATCGTGGTCATGTCACCCTTCATGGGCCTACACCGAGTCTCCCAACCCAATCTAATTACAATCTTGTCAAACATCTAGGGAAAACCTTTGCACAGATCTCTATTTTGGATCTTCTACGGTCATCACCCGCACATAAAGTTATGCTAGAAAAAGCCCTATAAGAGTCTTCGGTTCCTAATAACATAGCGGTCATGGATTTCCAAGATATAATAGGTAACATTGCCTCACCTTACAATGTGGTGTTTTCTAAAAAGGACCTCTCATCCCATGATCCATGTCACAATGATGCACTTCACATTGAAGTTTTCATCCATAAACGAAAGATCAAACGCATACTTATAGATGGTGGTGCTGGTCTCAATATCTGTTCTCTCAAGTTACTTAAATAGTTGGGATACTTTGAGGATCATGTCAACATTGATCAAAGTATTACAATCAAGGGGTATGATGATGTTGAACACCATTCAGAAGTTGTTATCCACTTGCCTATACAAGTAGGCCTTGTCATGCTTGAAACTAGGTGCCAAGTCCTTGGCATTGAGCTACCTTATAAAATTATCTTAGGATGCCCATGGATCCATGCCATGAAAGTTTTTCCCTCCACGTGTCATCCGTCTCTCAAGTTCCCATTTAATGGTACAAAGATCACTATCCCAGGAGACCCTAATCCCTTTGAATTCTGTCACACCTTGCAAGGTAGTTATAAGAATAGCAACCAAGTGCCAAATAATGACAAAGCCCATGGCTCCCCATTGTATGTCGACTCTAAAAATCTAAAAAAAGCCTATGAAGCTAAACCTAATCCTAATCCTATTCCCAAAATCAAAGTTGACATCTGTGATATAATCTTTGGTGAATATGATATCTCTAAATCTTGTTGTGTAAGGCAGATGCCCTTATCCCCCAAATCCTACGGCCAACCACCCATAGCCAAAGCGACTAAAAAAGTAGTTATTCCCCCTCCAGCATACCTAACTCAATTCTAAGAGGGAAAATTATTGGCAGAGGAAACTATTTAAGACATCTCATCTTGGCTCTACAAAGAGAAAGAACTAGTTATCATACCAGTTAAACAATATGGAAATGACCTAAGAATTGTCAAAAACATGGGCTATAAAGGAAAAGGTGGCCTTGGGAAAGATAATCAAGGTGAAATAGAACACATTATTTTGAAGAAGAAGCTAGAGAAAAAGGGGTTGGGATATGGTAAGAAGGTACCACGCGCCTTGGACATCAAGGGTACTCTTGACGAGGTGGCAGAAACTTCTCTCATAGATTCTACGTCTAAAGAGGCTATCATTGATGACTCCTACCTCCATATGACTGACCTATTCACTAAATCCTCCATATTCATGCTATCATCTGTATCCTTAACATCAAACACCAACACCCAGATTGTAACACTTGTCTACCCTAAACTTATTGATTGGGACCAACAAGGGTCCCCCGTTCTAGATGTTTTTCAGAATGATGAAGCTCTTGCAGAATTAATGGAACTCTGGGACAATATCCCTCTTGGCGATCACAAACTTGGTTTTGTAATGGAACTAGATCAAACTACTTATTTTGGTGAGAATGCCAAATCCTCCAGTCGCAAAAATAAAAATAAAGAAAGATCTCTAGGTGAAAACCACACTGTGGCACCTCCTGATCAGAAAATAGTCAAAATAAAGGATGTATCCAAAGGTGAAAACCCAATTGTGACACCTGAGGATGGAGGATTTGACCTTGTTGGGAATTAAGGTGTCTCAACCTTGGTAATTCCTTGTATTTTTATGTTGTATTTATTTATTTATTTCCTATTGTATTAATTGGATGCAAATCCTATGTTGTCATATTGTGGGAGTTGGCACGATGATGTGTCATCCTACATGGCATATGACTACATATATTTTTGTCCTCACATGAGAAGATAGGCATCCCACTTAGTGGTAGGAATATTTTGCCATGTGTCGGCATCTTGGATGTTGTGTAAGGGAATATTGACTGAAACGGTCATGACAGATTCCTATGACAAAGTTAGACATGTAAGAGTTGGAAATAGAAGATCCTATGACAGGTATGGACATGTGTCATGAAGAATATTTGAAAAAGGCATTTTGGGCACCCCAAGGTGGACTATGATATGCTGTAAGAGAATATGCTATTTATAGCCTATGTACAATAGATTTTCTTATAGCTGTAAGTTATGACAACTATGAAAGATTCTATGACGGTTGTAAGAGTCATAAGAGCATCTGTCATAGCCCATTTTAGAAATAGGGGATCTCCTTGGGATGGGGTGACTTTACAAGTGTCAGGAACATCCTATAGAGTTGGATAAGTGTCCATAGGCATGGGTTTTGGGCTACGAGGCCATGTTGGAAACCCATCCCTATGTGGAGCTATTTTTGCCTTGTATATTCTTTATAAACATGTGCTTTGGAGAGGAGAGGTATTACAGGTTTGACAGGTACTGTTATGCTGCTGGTTTATATCCAGATACGAGTGTCAAAGACTCCTGCAAGAGCATTGGCTCTGTGATTGTATTGTAACCTTGTTTGTTTACATAATACATTTGAGCTGTGTTTTGGAGTGTGGGGTTTTTCACCTGTAAGGGTTTTCCCCATGTATATCTTGTCTCTCTCTCTCTCTCTCTCTCTCTCTCTTTCTGTCTTACATTCTTATGTATGTGTTTGCTGCAATATCTCTGTTAGTGGATTAACATAATATGCAATTGTAAAGATAAAATTGAATTTGCACTCTCCTCCCCTCATTAGATTAGTGTAGGAAGCATTTTCCGCACACCTAGCTTCCTTTCAGTTGGTATCAGAGCCTGGCTAGTTTTGGTCTTAGCTATTGGGTAGGGGTTTTTGGAGCTGATCTTAAGTTGAGTGGGAGTCTGTGCAGAGTATTTTGTATCTTGTTGCAGGAAGGAGATGGCAACCACATCTGGAAGAGTAGAGGTGGAGAAGTTCAATGGCACAAATTTCAAGTTGTGGAAACTCAAGATGGAGAACCTACTTGTTGATCATGACCTATGGGAAACCGTTGATGACACTAAGCCTATGGCAATGTCACAAGATGATTGGGACCTCAAAGATCAGAAGGCTAAGGATCTCATAAGATTCTATCTAGTTGACTCTATCCTATTAAATATCCATGAGGAGAAGACCGTGAAAACTCTTTGGAAGAAGCTGGGAGATGTTTATTAGGCCAAGTCCTTGGTGAACAAGCTCTTCCTGAAAAAGAAGTTGTTTGCTCTGAAGATGGAAGATGGAGGATCTATTACGGACCATATGAATTCTTTCAACATGATCCTTGCACAGTTGACATCCATGGGTGTGAAGATGGAGGAGGAGGATTGGTGTATGATCCTACTTTGTTCTTTGCTGAATTCGTGGGATCATCTTGTTATGGCTATTAGAAGCACCACATCCACATTCATAATGGATGAAGTGGTATCTTCACTATTATCTAAAGAGATGCAGAGAAAGTCTTCTGAGGTAGCCAAAGAGGCTCTTGTAGTTCATGGAAGACCCAAAGATAAAGGGAAGAAGGACAAGAAAGGTGAAAAGGATAGATCCAAATCCTGTGGGAGATCCAAATCTCTTGGAAAGTCCAAGGCTCTCTATTGGAACTGTGGTAGGGAATGTAAAGAGGAGGAGAAGAAGAAGAATACTCCTGATTTAGATTCTGACAAGTCACAAGATGATGGTGATACCTTCATCGCAGCCCTGTCCACCCATGCATCTGATGATGTGTGATTGATTGATTCTGGTACATCATTCCACATGACCTCACATCGAGACTAGTTCACGAAGTATGAAGAGTTCGATGGTGGAGGAGTGTACATCCCAGGTCTAGTATAGAACCTTCTTTCAAAAAGTATGTTGAATGATACAAGTGTGCAGGTTGTCTTTTCGAAGGATGGATGCAAGATGACTAGAGGATCTATGGTGCTTGTGAATGGTACTCGGAGAGGTACTTTGTTTCAACTGGAGGCATGCACTTCATAGTGCAATAGTTCTTTTGACTTGAAGAAAAGAGCTGCAGTCACTTCATCCCCACCATCTGAATGAGCAGTGAAGAAATCTGTTGTAACACATTTTGATGGTAGTGCACATGCTTTGGAAGTTAAACTTCCTGCTGAAAAGACTATGTGATGGCATTTGAGATATGGCCACATTGGTGAGAAGGGTCTGCATACACTGAAAAATAAAAACATCATTAAGGGGTTAAATGATTGTAATCTCAAGTTTGACTTTTGCGAACATTACATTTATGGAAAGCAAAACCGTGTTCAGTTTTACTCTAGTTCTCACAAGTCTTCTGGTGTATTGGATCTTATTCATTTTGATGTGTTTGGTCCTATTAATGTTCCTTCAATTTCAAAATCTGTATATTTTGTATCTTTCATAGATGATTACAGTAGAAGGACATGGGTTTATTTTATCATAAGCAAGACTGAAGTCTTTAGTCAGTTTAAAGAGTTTAAATCCTTTGATAAAAATTAGACTAGTAAAAAGATTAAGTGTTTGAGAACTAATAATGGTGGTTAGTTTTGTTTGACATAGTTCGATAAGTTCTATAAGGAGCAATGGATTGAAAGACATAAGACAACTCCATACACCCCGCAACAAAATGGAGTTGCAAAGAGGATGAACATGACACTGATGGAGAAGGCTAGGAGTATGCTTAGTGGAGCAAGCCTCAAACAAAAGTTTTGGGCTAAAGCTGTAGCCACTGCTTGCTATCTGGTAAACAGATCTCCTACATCAGCTCTTGTTGGTAAGACACCTGTGGAGGTGTGGTCTGGTAAGAAGCCTTAAGTTAGACATATTCATGTTTTTGGTTGTGAGGCATATGCACATGTGCTTAGGGAGAAAAGGTCTAAATTAGAGAACAAGGCTGTTAAGTGTATCTTCATTGGCTATGGTGTCGGTGTGAAAGGATACAAGCTTTGGTATCCTGTGGCTGAAAAAGTGTTGTATAGAAGAAGTGTTATCTTCAGAGAGCTAACACCTTCTTCTATTGTTCTACAACCAGAACAAACAAAAAAGAAAGAAGATGTGGTTCAGTTTCCTTCTACCCCTGAGAAGATTGAACATACAGACCTTGTGAGACTTGATGATGAGGATGTTGATAACTGAGAGGGGGGGTGAATTAGTTATCTTAATTATTTCATCTTTCTAAACTTTCTTAATAATTAATACAACATCAATTCAAATAAGCAAACATAACCATGAAATGGAAATACACATGACACAATATTTTTGACGTGGAAGCCTTGTTAGGGGAAAAAACCACGGGGTGATTAACCTAAGATTGTATTCTCTATTAGAAGAATAGAAATACAAAATGGCACTTGCTAATTAAGGCTCACTGCCCGAGCACACTGCTCACAAGAGACTCACTGTCTACAAGTTGTAAGAAGAATAATAAGCTACTTGAACTGATGAGAAGCATCCACACATGCTGGAGTTTAGTTCCGGTTAGGTTCAGTAAATTGATTTGCTGCACTTCATCCTTGCTCTTCTTTTGTTTTGCTATCCTTTCACATACCGGACCTTCCTTACTACTTTCTTTCTGCTCTTCTGCTTTTCTTTGCACTTAACAACAACACACTCTCTTATCGAGATCCATCTGGTATATATATATATATATCCGCACAAGGGATCTCATCCTCTTTCTAGTCGGCATCTGGAATAGTCAATATTTCCCAAACTCTAGTTTGTCGACTGAATCCTTGCTTACCAAGTGATGCAGATCTAAAAGAAACTTATATAAGTTATCTAACAAGTCGGCCAATAATGAATGATACCTTAAGAATCTTTATCACCATCAGCATCTCATCCAGAATAACTTTTGGTGCTCTGCCTGTCAGTTCTTCCTTTGTCTATTCTACCAAACTGGACCCTAATACTTGAATGCTTATATCTCTTTACTATTGCATCTCCGGAGGCTCAATTCTTGGAATCTATCAGTCAAGGTACTCCTCTTGACTTCCCCAAGTCTACACTTTCAAAAGATACTTCCTCTGAGAGATCCGGACCTGACTGTCGGACCTTACCACATACTCTGTTCTTGCTTACCGGACCACAACACTCTTCAATCTGACTTCCGATATAGGCACACCATGTCCTGCGGATGTGTGGGATGAACTTTGTTGCCATCAATGACAACAATCATGAAGGTACAATGTGTCTCTTGCCAACAATCTCCCCCTTTGGCATTGATGGCAACACTTAGTGAAAAATGACTAGGTGTTATACTATACTCCCCCTTGGTTGATGCTCTCTTCTAATGTACACTTTACCGGAGCTCCCCCTTAGCTGGATTCCACATTTTTCACTGTTCCTCACTCCCCCTTTGACATCAATGGCAAAGGGTAGGGTCCGCACACCAAAATTGCCCAAAAATTCAACTATACTTAGCCGCATAAGTATATAAATAGGTTTTACTTACATATATTGTAATATGTTTGCAAAAGTTGTCTTCAACTGTACAACTTCTGTCGCCCAACTTTGCTTTATCTTGTCCAAAATTGAGATGTGACCACTCAATAGGAATGCAAAAGCTTCTGCCCTCTTGAGATTTGTTGGATCACTGGTCTGAGCTATGGTCTGGGCATCTGTTAAGACCTCATGCATGGCCTCTAATTTGGGGATAATCATCCCTCTAAGCTCACCCATCTGACTTATTATGTTCTTCCTCTCCTTTTCAAGTTTCTTGATCTCATTCATGACTACAATAGTTTGACATTCCTGGTTTACTATGAATACAATGAGAGGATCAAAATTCTGAGAGAGGCTTGACAGTTTATCCTCTTGTTCCTTTACTTTCTTCTCAATATCCTTTGTCACTTTGGACCAGAATACACAAAATTTATAGTTATCTCTGCCATCTTTAAGAGCATTTTCTAAGCTCTTTATCCATTTCTCCTATCATTGGTTATAAGTCCTTGTAACTTCAAGAATCTTTTATCCAAAAACTCTTTCCGGACTTTCTCTTCTGCTGCTTTCTCTAAAGAATCAAAATGAGTACTAACAGAATTTACAAGAGACTTTAGATTACTAGATGTGGATGCTGTAGGATCCTTTTGGAAGGATGGCATGATTTTTTCTGGTACACTGGATGCAGTTTCTATGAGTTCACAGTCTTCCATGTGAGACTTCAACATTTTTTCTTTTGCCTTTGCTTGAGTGAAGGAAGCTAGCTTCATGGTTTGTACTAGAGAGAGGGAATCAAAACTAAATGGACCTTGAAGTAACTCTGGTTCACCAAATTCCATCATCTCTTTGGTCAGGAAATCCTTAACTCCTTCTGCTATGTCTCTTGCCGGAGATAGAATTTTCTTCCCCTCTGCAACCTTACCACTGTCATCTATAGCTTTTTATGTCCTTGTCTCTTCTTTTCTTTCCTTTCCTTGTTCTTCTTGACTGGATTTTTCTTTTATACTTTCTTCTCCTTTAGATCCGGAGACTGTTGGAGAGTCCAAATTTATTTCTCCTTGGACTTCCTCTTCCGGAGCAGAGGAATCTAAGTCCTTGCCTTTTTCTTCCTTGTCATCCATGGCAGAGGGCTCATTTCTTATGTCCTCTATGATAGGAATGTTGAACCTTTTGTAGGCATTCCGGAGGATTTCTTCAGTTTCTTTAGCTATTTTGTTAGTTTCTCCAAGCATAAGCTGATTCATTCTAGCTTTTCTCCGGAACTCATCCTTGCAATCTTTGAAAATCATATTCATTTGTTTTTGTGTGATTGAGGGATAGAGCTGAATAGATATTTGTTCCCTGATCTCAAGGTCCTTGGCCTTGGCATTGTTCTTTCTGATTTCTAGGTCTTTCTCTAGGCTCTTTGGAATTAAAGATATAATCTCAATGAATACTTTATTATAAATGTTAAGGTACTTGACCGTGGCTTCTTGTAGGATCTTCTGATCAGCCTCATTGTAGTAGTCATAAAATTTAGTCATTGGTTTCAAATTCCCATCCACAGTGACTGATTTGACTACATTATCAATGGACAGAGTGGGGCTTTCAACAAACTCTTCTGCCATCTTTTCCTTGTCTTCACCGGTAGAGGGTTCACCAGATACTTTCTTCTTTTTCCTCATTTTCCTTACCTCCTCATCTGATTTTGTCTCTTCTTCATCCTTCTGACTGATATAAGACCTTGTGGCCTTCGTCTTGGTTCTTTTCTCTTCTTTACCGAATGATTTTGCTTCCGATTTTGATGCCTTTGAGGTCTTAGTAGTTGTAGGTGTAGACCTCTTAGAGGATCTGGTCCAGGAGGGGGCTTCTACCAGATCACTTTCCTTTTCTGCTTCTTCCTTCTCTTTCTCTACCCTTTCCATCTTTTCTCTATGTGCATCAAGTGCCTCTTTTGAGATTCCATGCCTCTTGGCAAATTCTTCTACCTCTTTTCTCACTTTTCTCTTCATCTCTGATTGTCTGAGTTCCACATGGATTTTTATACTTAATTCTTCAAAGGTTCCAAACCTTTCTGCCTTAGGATCCTTTGGCTGACTTAGCATGTGTTGAACATGCAACTCTACAATTTTCTCATCAACTTCATACCCCATTGGCATGATCCACATTGTTCTTGGTTCTATAGCCTCCATTAGGCACTGATCAGTTTCTACCATAAAGTACACTATATCTTTGTACTTCTCAACCAGAGATTGGGGGATTCTTTCTCTAGCTTGCATCATACTTTGAAAGTTCTTGAAATATCCCCACAAAGCTGCATTTCTTGCCTTAGCATCCCCAAGCCCATGCAGGTAGTCTCTGATTTGGATTGCAACAGGTCTGTCATTCTGCCAAACCTAACCACTGGATCCAGGAAGCTCATTCATGAAGTAGAAGAATAAACATAATATCAGCCCACCATACTTGAATGAGTTTTTCTTGTCCCTTTTGATCTTTTGTTGGTTCTCCAACAGTTGGCTTAGAAGAAGTTCACAAAGATCATAGTCAGCATTTTCTCTTAGCATATGATAAGTTGTATAAACTACAGTTCCTGGTACTAAATTTTCCCTACTGGAGTGATAAATCTTGTAACCAATTATTATGGATGCAAATTTGATATCCTGATCAGTGATATCTTCAATTGTCATAGCTCTCTTGTCAAATTTTGATCCGGTTGCTTCACTCACTGTCTGATTCTTGACAGATTTAAGAACAAGTATCCCACCGGATGAGTGCAGACTAGTTACTGCCCTAATTGCATCCTTGGTGATCTTAAATGGTCTATTCAACCATAGAAAGTTATAATGCACTCTGCTCAACACATACCAGACCCATTCATCTTCTTCAAAATAGGGGAAATGAATGCACTGTGCAAAATGCTTATCTCGGATGGCCTTGAACTGAGGTTTGAGCTCAAAAGAATCATCTGTTAACTAATTGTGATAGATATCAACCAGCTTAGATTCCCCAAATTCTTCAATACTTGCATGAATATAAGCCCTAACATCTTCTACATGCAGAATTCCATGCGGAATGCTTGAAAAGGCGCCTAGGGGATCAACTTCTAGAGATTTATATGGATGCTTCTTAAACTTAGGGCGTGGCCTATCAGAAATCTTCACTACATGCAGAGTGGCCATTTTCAAAAGATTTACAGAGAGATATTTAGCAACAGAAAATACCTTTTACGCTTCTAGGGTTTGCTGAATGAACCGGATTAATTTGCTGGATGAATTGACTTCAATGGTTGATCTTTGAAAGTTTGAGACAATTTGCTACAGAGCTCCTTTTCTTTTCTTCTTGAGTGCAAATGTGCAAATGACAAATGAATGAACTCTTTTATTTTTGGGAAAGCCCTAATTTCATACTGCAATAAATGCGTGACCTAATTCATTCCAGTTGCCTTGTTCATCTTATTCTGAGACAGATCTTTTCTAGATCACTAAGATACACTTAGAGTCATTCTTAGAGAATAGTGATAATCTATCTTCCTTTCCTTAATCATTTGATCTATCCACAGATCAAGATTCCATAGTTTAAATTATGTCAGATTAAACTGTGAAAAACCTACTTCTCACAGGATGATTGATGAACCAGATTAGTTTTCAACTTGTTCAAAATTTCTTGCGGATCTTTCATCTTTTAACCAAAACTTATTTAGATGTCCCTTTGTGAATCCTTTAATCCGCAACTCTCCTTGTGCCAGTTCCGGCGCCAATTAACTAGCTGGGGGAAAATGTTTTTCTTTGTGTCTTTCCCTGAGCAAAAGCTCACCTTTTAATTTCTGGAAGGAATATCAGCACCAGATTCTGGTGCGGATCCATCCCCTATGTTTTCTGTACTTCTCTTCACCCAAATCTTGTTCATCTCACTTTTAACTTCATCCACATTCACTTTTCCTTTTCCCTTGTCTTGAATCTGATTATCATGTACCGGACCTCTTTTTTCCCGATTCTTGCTTCTACAGAATTTTGCAATATGACCGGATCTATTGCAATTGTTGCAAACAACATTTCTTTGCATATTTGATTGATGTCCTCTTGATCTACATTGATTAGCCATATGACCCATTCTATTGCATGCAAAGCATCGACCATTGAAAGATTTGTTCATTTGCATATTTCTGCATTCATGAGATTTGTGACCATACCTTTTGCAGTTAAAACACTGTCTAGAGAAGGATGTGTTAGTCTGATTCATTCTTCTTCTGCACTAATTAGCTTTGTGACCAAAGTTATTGCAGTTGTGGCAGTATCCATTGAAGGATGGATATCTTTGAGCATTAGGTTGCCTCACCGGAGGTCTTCTAGGCTTGTTTCTTGGATTTTTTGATTCAAACTTCTTCTAACCGGATACAGAGCTCTCACCTTTCTCATATCCCAAGCCACGCTTGTCATCTACCCTCTTTTGGCTTTCAAGAACTTCAAGTTGAGCAGAACTTATCTTGAATTTCTCTTTGTATTCATTTGTTGTTTGAAGATCCCTTTTAAGAGAGACAATTTGATCTTCTAGTTTTTCTTCGTTATCTTTAGCATCTTCAAGATCAGATTCAAGATGTCTGATTATTCTATCCATCTTGTGGCAATCTTCTGATTTCTCCTTGAGAGATTGTTTTAGATCATCTTCAGTTTTTCTTTTCTCTTCAATTTCTTGGGTAAATTTCATGACTTCTGATTCAATTTCATGTCTTACCATGATGATCTCTTTTGACAATTTTTCACATAACTTGGTTTTCTCCTTAAGATCTCCATTTGTGTCATTTGCTTCACCTTGACTTGCCAATTGTTGAAGTAGTTCCTTTCTCTTTTTCATAGAGAGACTTAGTTTCCCTTTTAGTTCATTTATGAAATCATCAGCCTGTTTGAGTCTTTCCTTCAATACATTGACTTCAGAATTAGATTGCTCAAGATCATCTAGGGTAGACTGAAGTTGCTCCCTCATACCATACACATCCATCTCAATTCCCAGATCTTCCTCAAGCTATTAGGCTCTGTTTGGAGGAACTTGTCTCTAATACCAATTATTGATAACTGAGAGGGGGGGTGAATCAGTTATCTTAATTATTTCATCTTTTTGAACTTTCTTAATAATTAATACAACATCAATTCAAATAAGAAAACATAACCATGAAATGGAAATACACATGACACAATATTTTTGATGTGGAAACCCTGTTAGGGGAAAAAACCATGGGGTGATTAACCCAAGATTGTATTCTTTTTTAGAAGAATAGAAATACAAAATGACACTTGCCAATTAGGGCTCACTGCCCGAGCACACTGCTCACAAGAGACTCACTGTCTACAAGTTGTAAGAAGAATAATAAGATACTTGAACTGATGAGAAGCATCCACATATGCTGGAGTTTAGTTTTGGTTAGGTTCAGTAAACTGATCTGCTGCACTTCATCCTTCCTCTTCTTTTGTTCTGCTGTCCTTTCACATACCGGACCTTCCTTACTGCTTTCTTTCTGCTGTTCTACTTTTCTTCGCACTTAATAACAACACACTCTGTTATCAAGATCCATCTGGTATATATATATATATATCCGCACAAGGGATTTCATCCTCTTTCTAGTCGGCATCCGGAATAGTCAATATTTCCCAAACTCTAGTCTGTCAGCTGAATCCTTGCTTACCAAGTGATGCGGATCTAAAAGAAACCTATATAAGTTATCTAACAAGTCAACCAATCATGAATGATACCTTAAGAATATTTATCACCATCAGCATCTCATTCGGAATAACTTCTGATGCTCTGCCTGTCAGTTCTTCCTTTGTCTGTTCTACCAAACCGGACCCCAATACTTGAATGCTTATATCTCTTTACTCTTGCATCACCGAAGGCTCAATTCCTAGAATCTATTAGTCAAGGTACTCCTCTTGACTTCCCCAAGTCCGCACTTTCAAAAGATACTTCCTCTGAGAGATCCGGACTTGACTATCAAACCTTGCCACATACTCTATTCTTGCTTACCAGACCACAACAATTTTCAATCTGACTTCCGGTATAGGCACACCATGTCCTGCGGATGTGTGGGATGAACTTTGTTGCCATCAATGACAACAATCATGAAGCTACAATGTGTCTCTTGCCAATAGAGGAGAGCTCTAGTAACTCTAAAAGATCAGAAGAAGAAGCAGAACCTCAACCTCAGCCATTGAGGAGGTCTACATAAACAAGAAAGCAACCTGATAGGTTTGGTTATTCATTGCTTGATTCTAGTTGTGCTTTTGCTTTACTTACTAACACTGATGAGCCTAGAACTGTGAAAGAGGCTATGCACATGAAAGATGCAGGTTCCTGGAGGCCATGGAAGATGAGATGGCTTCTTTGGAAAAGAATAAAACATGGGACTTGGTGCCTTTGCTTGATGGACAGAAACCCGTTGGATGCAAATGGGTGTTCGAGAAGAAATTTGGTACAGATGGCAGTGTTGAAAAGTACAAGGCTAGATTGGTTGCAAAGGGGTAATCACAAGTGAAGGGAATTGATTATGGTGAAATTTTTTCTCTTGTTGCAAAGCTGACATCCATTCAATTTCTGTTATCTCTTGCAGCTGTTATGACTTAGAGGTAGAACAGATGGATGTGAAGACAACTTTCCTTCATGGTGATTTGGAGGAAGAGATTTACATGTTGCAGCCAGAGCATTACATAGAGAAAGGTAAAGAAAATTTGGTTTGCAAGTTAAAGAAGTCTTTGCATGGTTTGAAGCAGTCTCCTAGGATGTGGTACTTGAAGTTTGATGCCTTTGTGTTGTCGATTGGATATCTGAGATCAAAATCAGATCATTGTGTGTATTACAAATTTGACAATGATCGTATTGTCATTATTGCATTGTATGTTGATGATATGTTGTTGATTGGGATTGGTAAGAATATGATTTCTGATTTGAAGTCTTAGTTGTCAGTACAGTTTGAGATGAAAAATATTGGGGCAGCCAGGTACATTCTGGGGATGGAAATTAGAAGAGACAGAGCTAACAGAAAACTTTGGTTAAGCCAGAGTAAGTATGTGAAGACCATGTTGGATAGGTTCAGCATGGCAGATTGTAGACCATTGTGTGTTCTTGTTTCATTGGGGACAAAGTTGTCTGTTAGTGATTGTCCAAAATCTCCTAGTGAGGTGGAGGACATGAGCAGAGTACCTTATGCTAGTGCTGTTGGCAGTTTGATGTATTCCATGGTCTGCACAAGACCAAACATTGTCTAAGTAGTGGGAGTCCTTAGTCAATTTATGGCTAATCCTAGATGGGTACATTGGGATGCAGTTAACTGAGTGTTCAGATATTTGAGGGGTACTTCCGAGTATTCCATATGTTATCATGGTACTATTATAGGACCTCTGCATTTAGTTTATATTCATGGATTTGTGGATTCTGATTGGGCAGGTGACATTGACAGTAGGAGATCCACCAGTGCCTATGTGTTCACTATGTTTGGTGGTGCAATTAGTTGGATGAGTAAGCGACAACCTGTGGTTGCTTTGTCCACTACAGAAGCTGAGTACATGGCTGCAACTCATGCTTGTAAGGAAGCCATTTAGCTTAAGAGATTATGTTCAGATATTGGTGTTGATGCAGGTTAGATTACAATTAGTTGTGACAGTCTGAGTGCGATTTGCCTTGCGAAGAATCCAACTTTCCATGCCAGAACAAAGCATATTGATGTATAGTTTCACTTCGCGTGAGACATGGTAGAGGATGGGAAGGTAAATTTGGAGAAGGTAGATACTTTGAAGAATGTTGCAAATGCATTAACGAAACTAGTGGGCATAGAGAAGTTTAGATGGTGTTCAGAGTCTATGGGCCGCTTGGCCTATAACAGTTAAATTTTGTTAATTCTATCAGCTCTTACAAGGTGTTCGACAAGTGGGAGAATGTTGGGAATTAAGGTGTCTCAACCTTGGTAATTCCTTGTATTTTTACATTGTATTTATTTATTTATTGCCTATTGTATTAATTGGATGCAAATCCTTTGTTGTCATATTGTGGGAGTTGGCACGGTGATGTGTCATCCTACATGGCATATGATTACATATATTTTTTTCCTCACATGAGGAGATAGGCGTCCCACTTAGTGGTAGGAATATTTTTTCATGTGTCAGCATCTTGGATGTTGTGTAAGGGAATATTGACTGAAACGGTCATGATAGATTCCTATGACAAAGTTATGACATGTAAGAGTCAGAAATAGAAGATCCTATGATAGGTATGGACATGTGTCGTGAAGCATCTTTGAAAAAGGTATCTTTGGGCCCCCCAACGTGGACTATGACATGTTGTAAGAGAATATACTATTTATAGCATGTGTATGATAAATTCTCTTACAACTGTAAGTTATGACAACTATGACAGATTCTATGACAGTTGTAAGAGTCGTAAGAGCATCTGTCATAGCCCATTTTGGAAATAGGTGACCTCCTTGGGATGGGGTGACTTGACAAGTGTCAGGAACATCCTACAAAGTTGGACAAGTGTCCATAGGCATGGGTTTTGGGCCATGAGGCCATGTTGGCCACCCATCCCTATGTGGAGCCATTTTTGCCTTGTATATTCTATATGAATAGGTGCTTTGGAGAGGAGAGGTATTACAGGTTTGACATGTACTGTTATGCTACCAGTTTATCTTTAGATATGAGTGTTGAAGACTTCTACAAGAGCATTGGCTCTGTGATTGTATTGTAACCTTGTTTGTTTATGTAATACATTTGAGCTATGTTTTGGAGTGGGGTTTTTCACTCGTAAGGGTTTTCCCCATGTATATCTTGTGTCTCTCTCTTTTTGTCTTACATTCTTATGTATGTGTTTGCTGCAATATCTCTGTTAGTGGGTTAACATAATCTACAATTGTAAAGATAAAATTGAATTTGCACTCTCGTCCCCTCATTAGATTAGTGTAGGAAGCATTTTACACACACCTAGCTTCCTTTCAGACCTTCCCTTACCATCTAAGTATCAAGAGAAATTAGCTCTCCTAGTGGAAGATTCTATAGAGATAAATCTGGGCACAAAGCAAAATCCTAAAACAACATTCCTTGCAACATCACTCTCAGAACAAGAGCACAAGAATCTTACCAACTTCTTCTTACAGTGAACCATCAACTTTGCATGGACCTATAATGATATGCCAGGGCTAGACCCTTCGCTAGTAGTTCACTATCTCACGGTTGATCCAAAAGTTAAACCGGTCAAACAAAAACTAAGAAAGATGCACCCACAGATAGCTCTCTTGGTGAAAGTTGAAATACATAAGTTGTTAGATGCAAAGTTTATCAAGCCTATTGATTATCTAGAATGGGTCTCAAACATTGTACCTGTGGCTAAACCAAATGGGGGCATCCGCATGTGTTCTGACTTCAGAGATCTCAACAAAGCATGTCCCAAAGATGACTTTCCATTGCCAAACATTGATCTCATAGTGGACATGACTGCTGGTCATGAAATGTTTTCTCTCATGGATGGATTTTTCGGATATAATTAGATAATGATAGAAGAAGAGGATCAACATAAAACAACTTTTACTTGTCCTTAGGGTACCTATTGTTGGTGTGTCATGCCATTTGGTCTTAAAAGCATAGGTGCCTATCAAAGAGCAATGACAGTTATATTTCATTATCTCTTTCATCACATCATGGAGGACTATGTGGATGATATACTAGCAAAATCTTCTAGGGTAGATCACATACAGGTTCTAGGACAAATCTTTGATAGACTCAAAAAATATCAAGACTCAATCCAAAGAAGTGTGTCTTTGGGGTGACCTCAGGAAAACTGTTGGGATACATTGTATCTCACAGAGGATTGAAGTAGATTGGACAAAAGTCAAGGCTATAGTGGAGATGCCTCCACTAAAGAATTTGAAAGCATTAAGGAGCCTTTAAGGAAGGTTACAATCTATTAGATGATTTATCTCACAGCTAGCAGATAAATGTCAACCATTTCAACACTTTCTCTGAAAGGATGTCTCATTTCGATGGGATGATAAGTATCAAGCAACATTTGATCAGCTCAAGGAATATCTAGCTACACCTCCAGTCTTGGTACTACCAGTTGCCGATAGACCTTTGATCTTGTACATCTCAACTACAACTGCAGTCCTAGGGGCTCTTCTAGCATAGTATGATGAATCAGGAAAAGAGCATGCAATCTAATATATCAGTTGAACCTTGGTGGGTTATGAACTTAATTATTCACCTATGGAAAGAGCTTGTTTAGCCTTAGTGTTGGCTTCCCAAAAGTTATGGCATTACATACTAAACCAACACACAAATCTAATAGCCAAAATTGATCCATTGAAGTATCTCCTAGCAAAAGCACCTCTCACAGGCAGACTAGCTAAATGGGTCATGATCCTTAGTGAGTTTGACATTGAGTATGTGGATCGTAAAGCAATCAAGGGGCAAGCCCTAGCAGATCAACTAGCAGAAGCACCCATGACAGATGTACATCCTATGGTATCTAACTTTTCGGATGAGAATCACTTCACTCTTTCTACCTCAGTAATGTGGAAGTTGTATTTTGATGGTTCCTACACATAGCATGGATCAGGGGCCGGCATCCTATTTATCATGCCTCAAAATGACTATATCCCAAAGTCATATCGGCTTGAATTTCTTTGCACCAATAACATAGACGAGTATGAAGCACTCCTCATAGGTCTCAATATAACAGTCCAATGGGACATCAAAGAACTACAGGTATATGGAGACTCACAACTAGTCATTTGACAAGTCAACGATGAGTACCAAACAAAAGATGAAAAGCTGGTCCCTTACAAGCAACTAGTGGATGCCTACAAACCACACTTTTCTAGCATCACTTTTGAGCAAATTCCAAGAGAGCATAACAAATTTGCAGATTCTATGGCTTCTATGGGGTCACTCATAGACATGCCTGCAAACACACATAAATGTGAATTCTTGATCGAGCAATTGTTGATACCAGCTGTCGATGTTCCAACTATTGAAATCATCTGCAAACTTGTTGGTCCCAATTCCCCATGGTACGAAGATATCTATGAATACCTTAAACATGGTACCTTTCCCTTTGAGCTATCCACAACCCAATGTAAAACCTTTATCCGTCGATCCTCCCATTACACCATTCTGGGTGATACACTATATCACCAGAGTCTCAATGGTATCCTCTTACGATGTCTTAACACGGAAGAAGCCGATGCCACATTACGAGAAATACATGAAGGTGTTTGTGGCACACATTCTAGCAGTCCTAATCTAGCTAAGAAGATACTCTAAACTGGTTATTATTGGCTTACCATGGAACAAGATGCTATGTAGTTTGCTAAGAAGTGTCTACAATACCAGCAACATGGAGATTTGATTCACACACCAGCTCATGAACTACAACCTGTGACAACTCCATGGCCCTTTTCACAATGGGGTCTCAACCTCATAGGATAAATCCATCCATCCTCATCCAATGGCCATAAATTTATCATTACCACCACTAAGTACTTCACAAAGTGGCTCGAAGCCATTCCCATGACTTATATTACCGACAAGCAAATAGGCAATTTTAGCCTTAACTACCTCATTTGTCTGTATGGTATCCCCCAATCCATTGTCACTGATAATGGGAGACCATTCAAGAATCAAGATGTCCACGCCTTGTGCACCCAATGCAATATCCAACATCACTTTTCCACTCCCTACCATCTGTAGAGCAACAGCCAAGCCAAGGCTTCCAACAAAACCATTCTAAAAATCCTCAAGAAAATGATCAATGAAGCTGGTCGTGATTAGCACTTGCAACTCAATCCCACCCTATGGGCCTACCGCACTAGTATCAGAACACCAACTGGTGCAACACCCTATGCCTTGGTCTATGGATCTGAAGCCATTTTACCTATAGAGGTTGAGATCCCATCCCTTAGAGTATCCTCGTAGCACCTGATTGATGGAGAGGAGTATCACACTTCTAGATTAGCTGAGCTAGAACTACTAGATGAGACACGCCTTGCCGTGCTTAATCATCTTGATGTCTATCAAAACTGCCTCCAGCGTAACTATAACAAGAAGATCAAAGAAATATAGTTTCAAGTTGGTGATCTTGTCTTAAAGGAAAATTAGAGAAATTAAGAAGATTGAGAAAAGAAGGTTAAGTTTGAGACTAATTGGTTAGGACCCTTTATTGTCACAACAACATATGGATCAGGAGCTTATGCTTTAGCAACACCTGAAGGCATTCCTCTTGATGAGCCACTCAATAGTGTTCATCTCAAGAAGTTCTTTGCCTGATCCTTAGAGTATCCATGTCAAAAAAAAACAAGAAAACAAAAAAACAAAAACAAAAAAAATCTGTCCTCTAGTGAAAACCTGGTAAATAGGTGCCTTGGATAAGTACCATAGTGAAAACTTGGCAAATAGGTGCTATGTGTAGAGTCAGCATCCATTATCTATCGAGTCTTGTTGATTCCATGTCCATTTCATGATAATCTTCATTCCATGTCCATTTCATAATAAACTTCATCCATCCATCCATAATAAAACCATTGACCTTTCTGCATTTCCATTTCCTTGTCTAGAATAGCTTGGAAATTTGTCAATATCACTCATCTCATGTCCATCGTCAGCTTACCCATGTCAGTTATCACTTATTCCATGTCAAGTTACCCATGTCAAAGTTATCCTATGTTAGAAGTTATCCATATCAAGTTACGCATGTCAAAGTTATCCTATGTTAGAAGTTATCCATATCAAGTTCTCCATGTCAAAGTTATCCTATGTCAAAAGTTAACCATGTCTTGTCGTTGTCCTATGATACTATGTCTTCCTATCATCCATTGTTGTGCTATGTTAGTCATCCATAATAATACCTCTACCAGAATGGGGGCAACCCTTTCCTTAACCTAGGTCTTGGAATGGATCCTTATTCGTGGCTCATCACACCATCAAACAAAAACAAAAACACATCAACCATCTCAAACAAAAAACAAAAACACTTCATCCTTCAAGTAAAACACAAACAAAAACAAAAAAAATACTTCAAAAACAAAAATAAAAACACATCAAACCAATCCATCAATCATATCACTTGTCTTATACAGATTTTCACACTCTCAAAACCATACCAGGCGTCTTATACGAGGTGTTTCATTTCTAAAACCAGACACCTTCATCCAATCTAATCCTACATCATCAATATCCTAGAACTACATATCATCTCATCTCAATCTTAAGGTACCTTGATCCCATGGATATGGGTATGTAGGCAGTCTAGAAAATAAAGGAAGTTTCCAGTACTTAGGTACATAAGATGACATCATTTCACCTACCCAAGCTCAAACACCTTGACCCACTCATCACTCTATCCAGAACTACGTATTATCATTTTCATCTTTCATCGTAATGTGCCTTGATCCCATGGATATAGGGTATGTAGGCAGTTTGGAAATACGAAGGATGTATCCAGTACTTAGACACATACGATTCATCATTCTTCACCCATCTCAATCCATTGACATTCCATCTTTCTAGCCTTCCATTTATCAAAATCCATCCACCTCGACTTGATTAACTCAGGCAGAAAAACAAAGCAAACTACGCATCCTTTCAAAGCAAAAGTCCTTAACCAACCTAAAGCAAAAAGACCTACTTGTAGAGCCATATGCTGTCTTACATATTGATTGCCAACATTTGCTACATCAAACAATTATCTTATATAGGATGTTCCATGGTCAAAACCAGACCAAGCGTCTTATACGACATGTTGCATTTCCTGAAACCAGACATTATCCTATCAACAGATCAACACCCTTTAATGGATATAGCGTTCCTACAATAAGGCTATTATCTATCCTATCTATCCAATCTATCCCAAGCAACCTCTTTGGCAAGAGAATATGTTGGTTGTATGTTTACTTTGTAAGTCAGTCAATTTTGCTTTTTGGTTTATCTTTTTGTCCCTTTCCCATTACCTATTCAAAACTACCTTGATTTATCTATATCTTGGTATGTTGCGATGCAGTACAGATTGGGGGCATAGTCATTGCTTTTGTGTGCCGTGTTTGAAGAATGATCTTTAGTATCTTTCTTAGCAGAATTTTTATCTTGTGCGTGTGTTACAACCTAGCATCTTGCATATTAATATTCTTCTTACATTTATGTATTGAAGTTTATTTTATGTTCAAGACTATGGATCATTCACATATCCAACAAGGTTATATTATGTTTAAGAGATCTAAGTTCAAATTGCTTGCTTGCAGAGTCAACATCCTCGCATTAGGATATCACAGCCTCTTGGTCTTTTATACCTTGATGGAAAACATCCATGTGCTATATCAAAAATAAGGATTACTCTTTATAAACATTTGTGAAACCGTTGCAACAAGCTTACACATTTACCCATCCATTTATCCATGGCATCATATAGATTTTCAAGGAAAGATCGACCAACAGTCTTTTCTATCATGTCCTCTTCTATCTCCACTATCTTCCAATCTATCATCAACATCTGTCACATATCTGCAAAACCACTTGTTAGATATCACATGTCATACATCTCTAAGTATATACATCATCATAATATCATCATATGTCATACATCTATAAGAAAAATCATCATGTCATCATATGCCATACATCTATAAGCATAATCATCATCATGCCATGTCATCATGTCAACATATGTCATACATCTATAAGCATAATCATCATCATGTCATATCATCACGTCATCATATGTCATACATCTATAAGCATAACCATCATATGTCATACATCTATAAGCATATACATCATCACATGAATACATAATCATAAATACATGTCATCACATCCATGTCATAAAGAAATGCATCACAAAAAGCATGAACATCCATGAGCATAAAGATCATCATATGTCATCATATATCATCATCAAAGATCATCAATATATATATATCTGTCTACATCAAAAGTCCATATGTACATTAATATGCATCCAAATAATACATCAAAAAGTACATCATGGCTATCAAAAGCCCGCAATATACATCAGATGCACACATGCATCAATCAATATGTACAAATGTGTCAATGATACAAATAAAATGGTACAGTATGTACAAATATACATGCTCTAGTGTATGCTAGTGGGTAGAGCTGCCCGTTTGCTGCAAACCCTGTCCACCACCTGCACTCGGCGACGGTCCACTTGCTGGTCCTCCTCCATGTGGCGGCAATGGTGGTCCCCTATTTGATGAAACTGATCTCCCCATCCTGTGTGACAAGGAGGCCCTAGACCTGCTCCGCTCTCGGAAGCTAGGCTCCCAATGATCTGCCAGCACCACGCCAAAATAGAGACCTTGTTGGCCTTGTTTTCAACTTCCCAAAATTTAAACTTTTCGCACATCAAAACCTTTCGTCAAGTCATCTTTTCGGTTAGAATTTGCCGATGTCGTGCATGTCAATCATGTCGGTAACTTGTTATCAAGACGTCATACTTTGTCTTGTTCATTCAATATTATCCCAAGTTAAAATTTACATTGCATCGACTTAGTAATCCTCGTGTCCACTTTCTCTTTCCGCTAAGTTTGAGTCTACTTTCATTTTTCACTAAGAGAGAGTCTACTTTTGATTTGTCCTAATTTGATGTTCACTTTCACTTTTGGCTAAGTGAAAACCCGCGTTGGATAAACTTTCACTTTTCACTTTCAGTTTTTACAAAGAGGAAGTCTTTTGGAACATTACTTTCACTTTTGGCGAACCTGTAACTAAGACATGATTTTGCAAAGAAAGAGTTCACTTTCACTTTGGGTGAACTTGTTTCAAAAACAAGATTTTGAGAAATCCTCACAGGAGTTTACTTTTACATTTGGCTAATCAAGCCAAAAGTCATGGTTTTTCAAATTTTCAAAAGAATAACACTCCACTTCTATTTGCGGCAAAATAGAAGCCCGCTCTTCCATGTCCACCAAATTCTCCCTGGATCAAGGAAACAATTTTAAACCACTTCTTTTTTAGCACATACAATATAGAATGTGATGACTGGCAGTTGAAGAGTCCATTCACATTGGTCAGAAAGCAGATTTCTCTCCCACAAGCAACGCCATGCATTTAAAAAAAAGGGGGTATAAACATGGATTCTAAAATGGTTATAAACAGTTAGAAATGGAGCGGGAGCATGGATAAGTTGGGTGAATGGTTTTCAAAACACAACAAACTTGATTTTACGCCATTATTACAGTTTACATCTCAAAAATAAGAGTTTTTCTGAAGTAGATACACTTTGTTGTCTCAAGCAACTCCATGAACTACGAATGTCTACCAGATATAACGTTGCAAATGCAAAATGATGAAGTGTAGGTAAGGGATATGAACTTTTTGATAAATCACCTCAGACAGATACTTGGACTTATGGCATGGAATGAATGGAGAGGCACACAAACTATTTGACAGAATGCTTCAAAGCAGATGCCATCTCATAAAATGCAATTGTTGCAGGATATAGAAAAATTAGTTTATTGGAAATGTTTCAGGATCTACTCAATCAAATACAATTGGCAGGTGTAATGCTAGACTCCACAAAATTTGGAGATGTAGACCCATGTTCTACAATCTTTACTAGTGTCCTCCCGGCCAGTGAGATTCTTGTTAGCTTTAGTCGCTCTGGTGAAATGCATATGCGCAAAATGACTGTATTAAAAAGGGTCGTAAATCTTTCAAATAACTGCAATTGTCAGGGGTAAAACCAATATCCATAACATTTTCCAATATCCTCTTAGAGTGGGGCAAAATGGAAGGTTTATAACAAGGTTTGAATAGCCATTAAAGCATAACTTAAATCAGATTTTGTTAATCGACGTAGCTGTAAGTGCCTCGACAGATATGTATGTATAATGTCTAAACAAAAGCAATACATGTGTACAGTTTGTTAGAATGCCTTGAAGAAATGTATCCTCGTGGACTACAAAAATTGCAAGATATACATAAAATGGAAAAGCTGGCATAAATTTTTCAAACAAATGCATTTGGTTGGTCTAAGACCGAGCTCCACAACCTTTTGATTTCCTTTGGAACAACGTATGGTCATCCTTCGAAGCATGAAAAATGGAGGTTTTTGTCAGAGATTATAAATTGCAAGTGCCCTCATAAACATACAACACACATGAACTGTTTGACAATTTGCCTCAAAGCAATGCGGTTTCGTAGACTATAATGGCGGTAATGAACTATACAAAATGTATTTGTTGACAAGGTTTTAGAAAGATTTAAAGAAAATGTTCTCACCAACTACCACCACGTCCCATGAAAACCATCGATATTCACATAAGGCAAGGAATCTTTGCAACAAGAAGGTTATTATTTCGTGGTAGTTATAACCACCGAATTTTCATGGTACACAAATTAAAAGAAGCGCGGCAGTCATTGTTTGACAGAATCCCTCAAAGCAGATGTCATCTCATGGGCTGTCGTGATAGCAAGATGTACACAAAATGGATGCATTGAAAAGACTTTAGAAACTTTCAAAAGAAAGCATTCACATGTAATGCCAGACTCCACAACTTTACCAAGGTCCTCCCATTCGCAGCTGGCCGCATGAGTTATTCACCTCAAATAATTGTGTTCTCATGCAATGCAATGGGTAGGGTATGCACAGAAGAAATCTATTGAAAAGGCTTTAGAAACTCTCTAGCAAATGCTATTTTCAGATGTGGAGCCAAATTCTGCAACCTCTACTAGTATCTTTCTCTACCTGCACCATAAAGGCACAAGGATTGGTAATTTTTGTTAGATATTATATTTGGAAATACTCTGGTAGAGATGTATACCGATTGAAAACATAGACAAGGGCACATGAAGCTTTTGATAGGCTGCAATGTAGAAATATTGTCTCATGGTACGCAATGATTACAGGGAATGCACAAAGGGCATAGAAAATTTCAAGCAAATGCAATTGACAGGGGGAAAGCTGAACTACTCGACCCTTACCAGCATCCTCCTCGCAGCATGGACAAGTCATATGGACCGTTTTATACTTCCTCAAAGCAATGTGGTCTCAGAGACTACAATGATTGCAATATATACATAAAATGAGGTTGTTGTAAAGGCTTTGAGTCTTTCAAAGAAAATGCAATTGGTAGTTAAAAAAAACAAGTTCTACAGCTGTTTGCCTGGGTCATCCCCACAGGCACCAAATCAAGGATTTTAGAATAAGGTTTAAACATCCAATAAAGTATAACGAAATAGCATTTCTTTTTTTATATCATAATTACAAGTGTGTTGTCAAACATGCATGCAAAATGAGAAGCTAAAAAAAGGGGGCATGTGAGCTACTTAGCCGCATTGATAGGCATGAGTGCAAAATGGCATTGTAACTATTTTATAAAATACCTCAAAGACATGCCATTGCATGGAATGCCATGACTACAATATAAAAAAAAATAAAAAATGGATTTGTTGAAGGTGAATATGGTAGATGGATGGTTGCCCATCAAAACACAACTATTTTGGTAGATGTACTTACAAAATATAAAAGCATAAAACAAGGCATGGAGATTGTTTGACAAAATGCCTTAGAAGAAATACACTAGAGAATTATGAGTTCACATATCCTTAGGTTGTTTATGGAGCAACTTTTACTCTCATATATCACAACCAAAAGGATGTTTCTTGTCCTTGTTTTATTGCATGTTTTGCACCAAGCATGCACAGAAATCTCTGCCCTATATGTGAGCTTGTAGTTGTGGGTTTGAATGCTTCGGGTTTACTTTTGCTCTTACACACAGATAAGGTTAGTCATGGCACAAAGATGCTATTGGTGTTGTGGGTGTTAGCCTTACATAATCAAAGAGAGTTGTGGTTTTCATTCTTGTCTATATAACACATAACGCTACACAATCTCTTGCACTTATAGAAATGATAAAGTATGCTCATTTGAACAAGGTACATTCGATGTTGTGAAGGGAACTATGGTCCGGCTCACTATTCTTGTTGTTTCAATGGAGTTTGGTGTGGTAGCACCTATACTAGGATATATTACTTCAAAGGAAAAGAGTTTGGTGAAGAAGTGATTATGTTCCTGACAAAGTCAATAGAAAATGGATATCATCATACATATCAAGACTCCCAAGAACATGTGCATGGATGGTTTTATTCAGATTCACCAACCACTTGGTGTCATCATCTCCCATGATCCAACATCATCAAGAAAGGATAGCTGAGACACAACATTGCAATTGAGTTTGAGGAAGGGCCTCAATATGCAGGTTTAGGTTATTTTAGGGGAAATGTGAAGGTTAAGGAATGCTTTTAAGACTTCCCAAGCACAATCTCTATGCTCAAAAAGGAATCGGTCCATATTTTATATGCATGAATAGAGGAAGTCTAAAATTTAAATATCCAGAGAAGTCATCAACATTCAGTGAAGTTTGACCACCAACATAAAGTGGATGGAGATGGAAAGGGCTCAACGAAATAAGCAACTTGAAAGTCACAAGTTCTAATGACCTTTTTTATAAAAGTGACTTATGTCACTTGTTGTAACTAAAAGTTAGAGAATGAACCTTATTCTCGGAAAAGTGATGTAAAATGTAACTTAAAATAAGGTTTATTATTTTACTATTTTTCAAAGAAGGTAGTTATTAGGTAGTTGAGGTAGTTACAAAGTGGTTACGAGGTAGTTACTGGGAGCAAGCCTATAAATACAAGGCTATTTTGTATGTAAAGAAAGGGGAGGTCTCTTTAGAGAGAACTTTTGCAGGGGGAACTTATGAAACTTCTTGGAACATTTTTGGTCTTACACATTGTATAGTTTACCTTTGAAATTGTATAATTTCAAAAAGATAATGAAGAATTGCATTTCAGTTTGTATGTTCTTGATGTATTTTTGAGTTATGATTACTAGTTTCTCGTATGTCAAATTGGTGATCTTTCTATGTATTTGTGTAAATCAAAGTTATCCATTGAAGCATGCAATTGGGGTGATGAAACACAATCATGTCTCGGTATCCTGATTTGAAAGTGTTAAGATAAATTATCTCTTCGTATGTTGAGATTTGCCATCCTTCTTCATCGTTGTTGCACATATGTCATGAAATTCATCATGGAGTTTAGGAAAGTGGTTTCTAGCTTTGTGGTGAAACCCCCTCGTACTTTTTAATAAGATTGTGAAACTCCTGTTGGTTTTCGTATGTCTACCACAAGGGTTTCTACATGCCCATTTCTCCTGTTATTTTGCTTTTCTTCCTTTTTGTACTTTTAGGATAAAAGTACACAAAAAACCACAAATACCCCCATCATACGAGGGAGTTGCCCCTCTCAAACGCAGAGGAAGATCGTTGCTCTGTTGCAATCCCTCCAACTGTTGGGACAATTTAGTCACTGCTCAAAGGGCAACAGGTTATTTTCAAGGTTATTTCACGGTGACAAATCTCTTTACCAACAGACCTCTGCAATACTCAGCCTCTCTACCCACTGTGAACAACTCTCCCTGAACTCAGGTGAGCTCACTAAATAATGTTAGCTGGTCTGCACCCACTGTGCAGTGTGCAACATCTCTCTCATCTCACCCTCTGCAAGGTGGCCTCTACAGTCAAACACAGGCTCATCTCACTCTATTGTCAATTGGGCAATACACCCATCATTTGATGGTGGTGGTGGTGGCACTGCCTGTGCCACTGCCAATGATGCCTATGCCACTGCTGCTACCTATGCATGTAGCTGGGCCTACGCCTCAACCTGTCTGGTCTTAGCCTAGGCCACATCTCTATCTCTCCTCATCTGAACCATCCTTAGTTCCAAGTGAGTCCTCCTCGCTATCTCCTCCTACAGTAGTCTCTATGCCTGCTACAGTGGTGTCTCTACTAGCAATACAACCCACTGTCCTCCAGCCTCAGCCATTGGCACATCCGCCTGGCCTCCGTCATCTCCCCCAGCCTATCTATGTGTTGCAACCTACTGTCGGGCCTATCTCTGCATCCTCACCTCCGCTCCTACAACTGTAACCTCCCTCACAGTGCCAATGACTCCAGGTCTAGTCACTCTAACTTGCCTGTGTGTCTGCCAGTAGGTATCATATGCTGGGAGTGTGCTCAGGTCTGCACCCCCTGTAATCCAATCCCATATAACTGGGGCAAGTCCCCGTAAATCTGCTAAAGCTGTCTCAAGTGAAATCTCTGGCCCCCAGTCATCCACCTCCCTCCAGGTTCATGCATAAATCGCCTTGCCTATAGGCTCCCCCTGCGGCAAACCAAACTGCCTCAATACCCTTTCTGAAAGGTATCTCTCTATCATATCAGTTTGTCTACCAAACAAATATCTTGGCTGCCGGCAGTACACCAGCTCCTCATGGTCATCATCCCATGACTCACAATCTCTCCACAGGCACCAAACAAAGATATCCATCTCATCTAGCTACCTTTGCCAGTAGCTCACTAAACTGAGCCACCGATTTGTAATAACACCCTCATACAAAAATGCATAAGGCTTGCCATGATCTCGACAACGCTGAGAGATAGGCCTAATCACTGGGATGTGCTCCCAGGCCCATACCTGCAACAATGTCACACCTGCCAATAAATTGCTTCCTGATCTGTATAGATAGTCATGCAAATCATGATAAAGCTGACCCAACACACATGGTCCCCATGCATATCTAATCCCATGGGCGAACATCCCTAATAGAACTATGCCCCATCCCATAGATAATCCCCTGGACCATCGATTAGGACATAAGAAACCTCCAATAAGTGAAACAATAATCCATCTAATCTTGTCACAAAGTCCCTCAACTCGAGCCCATCAGATCTCCTGATCCTGCACACCTAGATCATCAGTCACAAACACCTCTTGTAGGCCTGCCTATCCTCGCTCCGTGTCATAATCAACTCTATCACCTTGAATAGGAATCCGTAGGATGCACCGAACATCCCCTAATGTCACTATAGCCTCCCCTGTTAGAAAGTGGAAGGATGAGGTCTCGCTGTGGTATCTCTCCACAATCGTAGTCAATAGTGCAAGGTTCACCCTGATGGGCATCAGATGAGCAACATGCCATAATCCCATGATCTCTAGGAAGAGCTCCTCCTCCTCGCCTAGCTATATAGCTAGATCAACAATCAGATAGTGTCCCTCTTGAGACTGCAAGGGTGGTAAGACAATCTACATCCAGGACGACCACTTGTTAAAAATCTTGCAAAATTCAACCGATTCCTAAGTCAACATATTTTAAAATACTTAAGTCCAACCTAGTCAACTCTGGTCTAGACCTCTGAAACACTTTTTCCAAAGTCAACCTAACTCAAACTGAATCTCAACCCAAAAATGCTTAGATTTCATCAAAGGCGCTTAACTGTGTTACCACACACGCTTAGCTTCTTTGCATAGGCGCTTAGAAACAAAAGACCAAAGGCGCTTAGTTTTAACCCAAGGCACTTGACTGTTATACCATAGGTGTTGTTTTGCTTTGCATAGGCACTTAGTTTTGTATCAAACCCTAATTCAATAGCGCTGAACTTTTTTACCAGTGGCACTTACTTGAGCTACCAAATGCATTGCGGCATTTGCCAAAAGCGCTGTGCTATGGACAACTAAATCAAAAGTGCTGTGATTTTTCCAAGGGCATGACACTGCGTGCCAAAGGCACTTAGTCATGTCGAAAGTGCTTTAATAGGTGCCAAAAGCGTCGAGCTTGAACTTAGCACCTTTGGCCAAAAAATTCAAAACCCTAGAAAAAAAACCCTAAAAAAATGCAAAACAAAAATAAGGTTTTCAATCACTTACCACTCCTGAAGCTCCTGTTGGTCTCCCATAGGTCCGCATGAGCTTCGCTTGGTGCTTATGTACAGGAATCAACATGTCTGCAAGCTATAAACAAACTCTAAGCAAGAAGCACTCAACTAAGCAAGGAGGCTAGGGGCTCTAAAAATTTGATAACTCTAGGTGTGCAAATGAGGTGTGTTGACCCCTTGGACTCTATTTATAGTGTCCCAACCCTAATTCTTCCCACCCCTACTCCATATTATTCTTGTGTCTGCTATCTTTTTCATCGTGTCAGCCTCCGTCTATCCAACCTCGTCTATCTCCAATGCAATCTTCTAGTCGAGCGTCAACCCAGTCCTTCTGTCGCTCCCCTGTCTTTCCTCTCAAGGGGGCATCCTATGCCAACTACATAGGGGCAACTAGCTACAGTGGGGCATCAAATTTGTATCATGTCTTCAACAATCATTTTCTTTGAAGCAATGCTATAAACTGCATTGCATCAAAGAGGGGCAAAATGTAGACACTCAGAAATGACCATGTCATCACATCACTTGCATTTCATCAAATATGTCTAATCCCCTGCATTCAACATTAATTAAATAATCTAATTATAAAATAAATTTCATCAAATTCTTCCAAATCTCCTAAATCGACATTAATTGAATAAATTCTATTTATTTAATTAATTTCATCAAAATCAACATTTTTCTTCCAAAATTAAATAATTTCAATTATTTAATTAAATCATTATCGTCTTTCAAAATTCAAATCAACATCAATTGAATAAATTAATTATTTAATTAATTTATCATTTTTTTAAATAAAAATGGGTAAAAACTTTATTGAATCAGAAAATCAATACAAAGCAGAAAGAAACACCCATAAGGGGCACAACGAAAATCAAAAATTAAGTAACACCCAAAAAGCTCCTCATATCCTCCATAACCCAATCTTCAAGAGCATGGGCCAAATCACCAGGAAGGTTGTCCCAGTCATCCACATTCCAAGTCTCCATCTGCTCAGATGCCCACCTCGCCAAACCATCCGCCACCTTATTCCACTCTCATGGCACATGACAAAAAGCAATAGAATCTAAAGCCTTGCTCAAAGAAACAATTTGTTTGGCCACCACTGCAAGTTGCTAGTTCACTTCCTCAAAACGTATCTTATTCAAAATATCAATGACCACCTGAGAATCTGATTCACAAATAATCTGCTTCCAGCCAAGGGCACAAGCATGCTCTAATGCCAGAAGAATAGCAAGAGCCTCCATGAGATTATTTGTATGCTGACCTCTATATATAGAGAAGAAAAAAATTACCACCCCCGAACTATCCCTGCCAATGCCACCAACTCTAGCATGTCTAGGATTACCTCTGGAAGATCCATCAGTATTGATTTTGAGCTCCCCCCAATGGGAGGACACCAGCAACCAATATGACAAACCCTCGCTCTCCCACGCCCATGTTGAACCGTCCTCAATTTTTTGTCCACCCCTAGAGAGCCCAGGGCTTCAACAACATCACAGTCACTCACTAGAAATAACAGGGATAGATAGATCACACTTAACAGCCAAAGTTTCCTACAGACCCCCCAAAATCCTCAACTAGAGCTGACAACAAGTAGCTTCTTGTCCAGAAAAATTCTATGGTTGCGCTCCAACCAAATATGGCAAATTGTCAAAGTGGGGCCAATGATTCAAGCAGTGAGGAGAAAAGAGGTCTTTACATGGGGAGGCCCCAAACTCCTCCAAAAGTCCTCTAAAGAAGAAGCATGTCTACACGGTATATGCTAGAGATTCCACTAGAAATGCCAAATAACTTTCGCAAAGGAACACTGAAAGAAGAGATGGGGGATGCACTCCTCATGCCTACCACATAGAACACACATAGAGGGCCCCTAAAACTCATGTTTCCAAAGGTTCTCCCAGGTAAGGCACCTCCCTTGAACAACTAACCATGAGAAGAAGTTACACTTAGGACAAGCAAACTTATTCCAAACCTGTTTCCACCACGAGACCTCCGAGCTCCCAAACATTTGCTTATCAAGAACTTGATAACCTGAGGCAACAAAAAATTTACCTTTTGGATTAGGACCCCAAGCCAACACATCTCTCCCAAGAAGAGAAGTGCAGACACGCCTTGAAAGAATCCCAAAAAGCTCCTGATAATCCCCAACTGCCCCACCAAGAGGCCACTCCTACGGAACCTTCCATCTATACACACTAACTTGTCCCAAATTCTGAAGAGTTTTAAAATCAGCAACATGGCACCACCCAGCATCAATAAAATGCCTACTCAAATTCTATAGGTGGGGGTGAGTAGACAAAATGGGAGGATAACCATTCCAAGAATCACGCCAGAAGAAAGCATCCTGCCCACCATTGCAAATCCAAAACAACCCCTACTTGACCAACTTAGCACCCCTTTTGAGGGTACTCCAAATCATAGAACCCTTCCCCTCCCAACTGAAGCGGGCAACATCCACACTCTCAACTGCACCCAAATACTTTGAGGTAAGAATTTTTGCCCACGATTGATGTTGCTGTGAACACCACCACCAATACAACTTAGCTGCTAAAGCTTGTCCATTCAAATAAGTTCTACGTAGACCTAGACCACCCGCCTGCTTCGGCCTACAAATAGCTTCCCACTTGACCAAACTCCATTTCCTATGAAGTAGGTTGCCAGAACAAAGGAACTGCTGAGACAAACTCTCAAAGTCTTTGATAAAGTTGGAAGGTGCAGAGAGAACAAAACATCTGTACAGAGGAAGAGACGGCACCACTAACTTTAGAAGAGTCACCCTACTCGCGGAAGAGAGCCACTTGTTAGTCCAATGACTAACCAAATTTCTGAACTTATCCATAATCTCCTACCAGAACAATTTAGGAAGCGAACGAATAGCAAGTGGAATACCAAGATACACAAAAGGGAGAGTGCCAATCTGGAAACGAAGGATACCAACAATTCTCCTCTGAATAGCCTGCAGAGTATGAAAGAAGTAGATAAAAGACTTCCCCTCATTAATTTTTTGACCCAACGCAGCCAAATAACAGTCCAGAATCCTGCGCCAACCGGAAGCCTCCTCAATATTGGTTCTACCCATCAGAGTCATGTCATCCACAAATTGCAAATGTGACTGAGGGGGAATATTGTTTCCAAAACTCTAGCCCTTAATCAAACTAGTCTCCACCTGGGATCTAATAAACCTCCCCAAACCCTCCACCAATAAGATGAACAAATAGGGGCATAAAGGGTCCCCTTGTCTGAGCCCCCTAGAAGCACCAAACAACTCCGTCAGCTCACCATTAATCAACATCGAAAAGGAAGGAGAAGTAACATAGCTCTTGACCCACTCAATCCATTCACTAGCAAAACCAAATGCTCCCAGAATCTTAAATTAGAAGGCCCATTTAACCTGATCATAAGCTTTAGCCATATCCAACTTAATAAACATAGCTTTCTCTTTAAAATGATCCATAGAATGAATTGTCTTAGCTGCAATGATGACACCATCTATAATTTGCCTACCAGCCACAAAACCCCCTTGCTCTTCAGAAATTAACTTGCTTAGCCAGGGTTTTAGCCACTCAATAATCAACTTAGTAATAATCTTGTAAACCAAATTACATAAGGCAATGGGCCTAAACAGATCTAGATAATTAGCCCTATCCTTCTTTGGAATGAGAGAAAGGAAGGTAGCATTCATGGATTTCAGCATTTGTTTATTCATGAAAGATTCTTGAATGACCTCCAACAAATCAAACTTAATCACTTCCCAGAACTCCTGGTAGAACTCAATTGAGAAACCATCAGGCCCTGGAGCTTTTCCCTTTTTCATCTAGAACACAACAGTTTCAAGCTCTGACAAAGAAATAGGATTAAGCAAAGAAGCATTCATTTCACTGGTGACTAAGGGTGGAATACTATTCAAAATATCAGCTTCATCCTCCTCCACAGGAAGGGAATCCTTAGATAGTAGAATTAAAAAGAAAGGAACAGCCTCAGTAGAAATAGAAGTAGAGGAGGAGAGAATCTCCCCATTTGAAGACCTGAGAGAAGAAATGACATTACCTTGTCTCCTATCCTTAACTGAATTGTGGAAGAAAGAAGTATTCCTATCTCCTACTTGAAGCCACTCAATTTGGGACTTTTGTTTCCAAACAATATCCTCACGTAATTCCCATTCCTCAACTTCCTTCACAGCAGCAACTTCCAGCAAACCCAGATCCTTAGTGAGGCTCTGATCACGAATCTACCTAGTGATCAAGTCCAAATGAGCTTGAGAAGACTTCTTTGCATGGAAAACATTACCAAAGTGTTGCCTATTCCACCGTTTCAACCTATATTTCACATATTGGAACCTCTTGGAGGAGTACATAGCAGTCCCATGTGACAGCTTCCCCAAATTCCACCAACCAGGAAGAAGATCATGGAGGGAGTCATCTCTTAACCACATGAGCTGAAACTTAAAAGACTGCTTTACACAACGTTGAGGTAGCTTAGCAGCAAGTTTGATCGGCCAATGATCAGAACCGCGCCCATCCAAAATCTCAGAGCTAGTCAGCCACCTGTCCCCCAACCAAAAATTGGACACCAAGAATCTATCTAGGTGTTCAGAAATAGCAGTGTCCCCACATCTCCTATAATTCCAAGTAAAGACCCTATTAACAGGCTTAATGTCAACCAAATTTAAGAGAGCCACATTAACCTTCAAGAGATCAGAAGAAGGCTCCAAGCGAGCAATGCCTCCCCTCTTCTCATCCAGAGAAACAATGGCATTAAAATCCTCGGCAGAATCCATGGGAGATAAGGATCCAAAGTCCTCACATATCTGACAAAACCCTACAACTTTACCTTGCTATGAAGGTCAACCAGAGCATAGATGTTAGAAAAGAGTACTCTCTCTCCAGACTCAAGATGAGAAGCAACACAAGAAATCAAACCTCTACAAGAGTAACACCAAATTGTTCTGAATCTACGTGGGTCCCATAAGTGCACCAGAGCTACCAAGTGCACCAACACATTGACACTGACCGCGACTCCAAATCTTTGAAGCCACACTCATCATACTATCAATTGATAACTTAGTTTCCTGAAGGAAAACCACATCAGGTGAATGAATATGAACCAAATCCCAAATAGCCTTTTATCTAGAGATGCTATTCATACCCCTCACATTCCAAGAGAGCACAATCATCATTGGGGTTGGGAGAAGTGAGCATCAATAGTCCTCACAGAACCCGACTCAACCAATGTCTCACCAGCTAGCTTTACCTTTTCTAGGTCCTTTTTTCTACCAACCTTAAGAGGTTTCTCAGGAGCCCCTTTTTTGAGGGTTTTTGGATGCAAACCCAAGGCTGGGGAAGGAGCCTTACTTTTTCCTGAGTCTGGAGTACTCCACACTTCAAATAGAACACCACCAACACTAGGAGAGCCACCAAAAGCTTCTAGTACCAAATCCAATGCTCCCTGAATAGGAGCTGGAGGAGCCAATTCAGTGTCCATCTGAGTACCCTACTCACCAAGCTAAGTTGAACTAGGAATCACATTGGGCTGATCCCCAAGAACAACCTCAGTAAAAGATCCAACTGTTGCCTGCAAGTCTACCTGAAAACCTTCCTCCTGGACCAAATCCTCCAATGTCTCAAATTAGTTGAAGGTTTCCTCCTCTTGCCTATCCTTGAGGGATCTCTTCAGGCCTCGACCACGATTACGAGACTTAACCAGAATAAAACCTTCTTTATCAGCCCCACTTCCTTGCATGGGGGCTTAACCCTTATCTGCTTTCAAATCAGGCTGAGTAGGAGCATTACTTGAATGAGTTGCACTAGAAGCTCGGGGCACCTCTGTTGAAGTTGACCATATTCATGACATAGCCAACACCTGAAAGGTAACATCTTGTAATCTAACAGTTGAGTCTAGGAGCAAGACCCAACAGTCATATTGATAGAATCTAGAAGCGGCTGGCTCAAATCAATTTCAACACAAACCCTAGCATAATAAAAATTCTCTTATTCAAAGTTTGCTGAGAAGGACCAATAGGTTTTCCCAGCAACAACGCAATTGACTACAATATATCACTTCTCCAGCATTCAAGCGGCAACCGAGGAAGATGAACCCAAACTGGGATTCTAGAAGGTAACTCCTCTGCTGAGTTAAAGCCAGCATGCCATGGTTTGATGAAGAGACCCACCTGATTATAAAAACATGGACCCCCTTCGAAGGCCATATTTCGATTCGAGACACACAAAAAATCCACCATAAAGAAGTTATTTGCAGCCATCAAAATATCAAAATCTCCTTCCGGGTTCAATGTCTTGCAAATCCATGTATCAAGAAATGGGGGAGAAACCCTCATCCCCATGAACTTACAAATCAAAACATGATTGCAGTAGTAATTAATATCCTGGGCTACTGACTCCGATTGTATTACTAAAACCGGCCGCTCCTAGGCCCTCTCCAAGCATCCATTCACCTTTGGCAATTTAAGGGAACTATTTCAGACTACATCTGATCCAGAAGAAGACTAAATTGGTATTCTAGTATCCTCCCAATCCATAGAAGAAGCATGACCCACCATATCCAAAGGCACATTCAAAGCCATTTATACCAAACGAGTGAGGGCCGAAAATGCCCCCCCACACCATGCCAAATCCAAAGCAATGGCTCCAAATAGGCGCACCCCCACCAGAGACAACACCTCAAAGGAAGAAAACTCCCAACGTGTAGCAAACACGAACCAGAGGGCACACAATAGAAGAAAACACACAGTTGGAAAGCCTTAAACCTTGCCCACCACCACCTGCACCAAAGAACGCCTCATAGCTAGAAAAAAGAAGAAACGGTGAAGTAGACCCGGTCCCCTTGACCCCCCGCTGACATGCAAATTCCCCGCACACAGAGAAAGCTCGATCCTGCAAGCTAGGGCTCAGGTGCCCTAGCCTGCTCTCCCACGCATGCTGTCGCTATCTCCTCTTCAATTAATTCATCATTTAAATCCTCTTAATTTATAATTAAATAATTTCTAAATTATTTAATTAAATCAATTATTCTTCCAAATTTAAATAAATCATTCAAACTTATTTAAATTGAATATCTCATATCTCTAAAAATAAAATATAAATCAAATATTTTATTTATCCTTCATCATGCAAAATAAATTAAATCAATTTATTTATTTAATTTATTTAAATCTTCAAATTTATTCTATGTCTTCCATCGTGCACAAACAATCAAATAAATTTATTTATTTAATTTGCTTTGTTTATCTTCTAATTCTTCTAAAAATAAATCTTATTCATCATGCACATCAAAATTAAATAATTTATTATTTAATTTATCTCCAATCATGTAAAAAGCAATTTATAAGTTGAGTTAATTGACTTAATCATTATTGTTTTTATCTCCAACTCATAAATTAGAAAAAAAACATTTCTATTTTTATGAAATCTAAAAATATGTCTGTTCCATATCTTTTTATGTCAAATCAATCAATTAACTCAAACAAAAATAGCTTTTTGTGTGACACATGTCAGGTGCACATTCATCATGAATTCTAGATTTATCTCATCCATGATTCTATTAAAATTTCTGGACTGTTGATCGATCTTTATTGAAACCTATATAAACCGCCCTCATCTCCACAATAAATCCTCTTCGATCATTTATTGTTAGGCATCCATACAACGCATTGAGCATTCATCGCATCATTGAGCACTTTGAGTACAAACACAATCTACATCCGCTTGTTACAAACATGGTTTCGCAATTTATGAAGCAATCCACATTCGATCAAGATAAAAATACAATCTAGGTGAAAGCTTTCATTGTTTTTGTTATTATTCATTGATTATTTGGTTATTCGCTTAGATCGTTATCTTGATGTTATAGGATTGAGTTGTTGATTATTTCATTGTTTTGATTATCATTCGATCTCGATTTTATTCCTGTACATAGTTGCCATAATAATATTATTTATTATGGTAGGGAATGACAAACTTATGATGACTTAATATGGTGTACTACAGAGGTGACAATGGGTGTGTTTTAAGAATGTAGGAATATTTACACAGAAGGGAATCACAAACTCATAATGGTGGAGGAAGATGTCTAAGGATTAGATGCACAAGATATGAACAAAATTCTAGAGCATCACCGCAAGATGTAGCCAGAATGAAGGAACAACGTTCCAGAGCATCACTGAAAGATGCAGCCAAAATGTAGGAATAAAGTTCCAGAGCATCACTGAAAGATGTAGCTAGAATGAAGGAACAAAGTTCTGGAGTATCGCTGAAATATGTACCCAGAATGCAGGAACAAAGTTTTGGAGCATCGCTAAAAGATGCGACCGGAATGCCGGAACAAAGTTCTGGAGCATTGCTGAAAGATGCAGCCAGAATGCAAGAACAAAGTTTCAGAGCATCACTGAAAGATGCAGCCAGAATGTAGGAACAAAGTTCTGGAGCATCATTGAAAGATGCAGCCGGAATGCAGGAACAAAGTTCTGGAGCATCGTTGAAAGATGCAGTCAGAATGCAGGAACAAGGTTCCAGAGCATCGCTGAAAGATATAGCTAGAATGAAGGAACAAAGTTTTAGAGCATCGCTGAAAGATGCAGCCAGAATGTAGGAACAAAGTTCTGGAGCATCGCTGAAAGATACACCGGAATACTGGGATATGACAAGGGCATGGATCTATTCAAACAAACAAGTATTAGAGCATCGCTGGAAGATGCGCCAGAATTTGTACTCTTCAGAGATGAAGCCCTACAAAATAGTGATGAAATTTAGACAAGTACAATGATGAACATATAAATAAATGTTTCCTAAATGCATATATACACACTCAAAAATTTTATTATTATTATTTTTTTAACTTTATTATATTGTCTCTGTCGAAGCAGGGTCAACACATTGAGTTTCTCCTTGCATTTCTATCAGTTGAGTAAACTCCTCTTTGTTGATAGGTTTATGGTCAATCCGAAGGCAATGTCCATTGACTAAGAGAGTTCTAGAATCACCATGAATGGGTTTGAACTGCACTGCTTCATTTGGGAATACTTTAGAAATCTCGTATGGACCCAACCAATGAGTTCTCAGTTTGCCTTTCTGGTCTTTGTATCAAGAATCAAATAGCAACGTCCAGTCTCCCTCATGGAATTCTCTTTCTTTGATGTGTTTATCATATTAGGCCTTTTGTTGTTGTTGAACTAGCTCAGTTTGATGGATAACTTCTAAGTGAAGTTCATCTAGCTCACTAAGCTGCAAGACTCTCTCTACCTGAGCTCGATCGAGGTCTAAATCTAACTCCATTGCTATTCTCAGAGTTTGAAGTTCAAATTCAATGGGTAGAAGAGGTTTCTTCCCAAAGACTAATTCATAAGGAGTAAGACCAGTGGTTGATTTCCAAGTTGTATTGTAGGCTCAAACAGCTTCAGGCAATTTTCTGGCCCACTCACTTCTTCTTGATGAAACTATTTTTGTGAGGATATTTTTGAGCTCCCTATTAGTGAATTTTACTTGACCATTTGCTTGTGGTTGATAAGATGATGACTTTTTATGGCTTACCTAGAAATGATCAGTAAAAGATAACAAAACCTTAGACATAAATTGGGGTCCTTGATCTGTGACAATTGACCTAGGGGCTCTAATTCTAAGAAAAATTCTATTATACAGGAAGTCTGCAACCTGTTCTTCTCTAGTAACTTTCAATGCTTGGACTTCTGCCCACTTGGTCAGATAGTCTACACAGACCAAAATATATTCTTTTCCTTGCGAAGGGGGATCTATAGGACCGATAAAATCCAAACCCCACTTTTCAAATGGTTCAAAAACTACCTACGGCTGCAGAGGCATTTTGTTGGATGCTGTGGGTCTTCCCACTCGCTAGCATTCATAACAACAATGAACATAGTTCTTCACATCCTTGTGCATAGAGGGCCAATAATATCCTACACCTAAGATTTTATAGGAAGTCCTTTTGGCAGAGTAGTGTCCACCAAATGGATCGTCATGGCAAGCTTTGAGGATGCTATATGTTTCATCTGGTCTGACACAACGTCACATGACCAAGTTAGGGCCACATCGGAATAACATGCCATTAATCCATTTGAAGTGAGCACTTTCTTGAATGAGGCATTTCTTTTGTTTTGATGTAAAGTCCAGTGGAAGCTCAGAGGTGGCTAAGTAATTGGTAATGTCTGCAAACCAAGGTGTTTTGATGGAGACAACGAATAAGTTTTCATCAAGAAATTCGTCCTATACAAGAGTACAATCTCCATTATCTTGTTTTATCTGGGATAGAAAGTCTACAACTATGTTGAATTTCCTAGGCTTATCCATTATGGTCACATTGAATTCTTGGAGAAGTAATAACCATTTGATTATTCTCCCATTTACAAAGGGTTTGTTCATCAAGTATTTGATAGTTGAATGGTCTGTGAACACGGTCACTTTGTATCCTGTAATGTAATGTCAGAATTTGTTTATTGCATGAACTATTGCCAGAAATTCTTTCTCTATGGTGGTGTAGTTTCGTTCAGTGGGGCTCAAATTTTTGCTGATGAAATATATAGCATACTTTCCTCCATTCTCATCTTCTTGACCTAACACTGCTCTAATAGCATCATTGGAAGCATCGACATAAATATGGAAGGGGATTTTCCAGTTAGGTCCTCGTAGGACTGGGGCTGAGACAAGCTTTTCTTTAATAATGTCAGAATATTTAACATTCTTTTGTCTAGACAAAATCCACATCTTTCTGAAGAAGAGAGGACATGAGAGCTGCAATCTTACTGAAGTTTTCTATGAACCTACGGTAATAACCAGCATGTCCTAAGAAACTTTTGATATCTATTTAATTCTTTGGGGTTTCTAGTTGTTGTATCACTTCAATCTTCTTAGGGTCAACCTTTATCCCTTCAACTGAGATATGATGTCCTAGCACTATACCTTGTTCTACCATTATTAGACATTTCGCATGGCTTAGAGAAAATTGATGATCTTCACATCGTTGCAATACTCTATCCAAGTTTTTGAGGCCATCATCAAAAGTGGAACCATAGAATGTGAAATCATCCATATAGACTTCTACACAATCGTTTACAAGTTTAGCAAAGATAGCTAGAATGACTCTCTGGAATGTGGTAGAAGCATTACAGAGCCCAAAGGGAAGAACCTGAAATGCGAATGTTCCCCATGGGTAGGTGAAATTAGTTTTATCTTGGTCCTCTACTACCACTTGTATTTTGTTACATCCACTAAATCCATCTAGGAATGAAAAATACTTCCTTCCTGCTAGATTATCCAAAACTTGATCTATGAAGGGTAGCAGGAAATAATCTCTGTAGGTTGCTTTGTTGAGTTCTCGGTAGTCAACGCACACTCTCCATTTTCCATTTTTCTTTGGCACTACTACCAAAGGTGAAACCCATTTGTTGTCAGAGATAGGATAAATGAATCCTACTTGTAAAAGTTTCTCAATTTCTGTTTTGGCAATATCTTTGAGAGCAGGATTGAGTCTTCGTTGAGGTTGACAAACCGGTCTAACATCCTCAGTATAGATGTGGTGGGTACAAACACTTGGGTGAATTCCTCTCATGTCTGTATAGTCCCAAGCAAAATATTTGGACTTATTCATCAAAACATCAAACAATTTGAGCTCATCTGATTCTATCAACCAACTATTGATATTTAAAGTTTTGCCTAGTAGTAACATGATAGTTTTGGTCCTAGGGTAGTTGGAGGTGATAGTATGAACTTCTTTTGTTAAGGTGTTGAGAGGATAGCTATGTGGTATAGTTCTATGGAGTCTGGAAATATCTTTGAAGAAGTGATCTGTTTTCATAATGATATTAGCCAGGGGACAAGGTAACACCGTGAAGTTGGTGTAATCATGTTCCTTGTCGTCAATGTGGATTGGATGTCCCAAAATTTCTTCCACTTCTAAAATCTCTTCATCACCTGAGTCTAAGGAAAGGTCTTGGATGTTTTCTAATTCATCTTCTAACTCTTCACCATGTTGTTTAATGGCTACCATAGCAAGTGAAGCTAGATTCTCTTTTTTATCAAATTCATCTGATTCATCAACCCAAACTTGGTTATGCTCAGCAGGTTGAGCAGGGGGATATAGGCTTAAGTGTTTGCTATTGGGACCATGTGAAATGATCATTCCTCCTATTCTATAGTCAATCTTAGCTAAAACTATAGCTAACCACAGCCTACCCAATATTACCGGGTAACTGTCCTTGGGTGTGAGGGACTGGATAATTTGGAAATCTACTGGATGTTCCCAATCATCAACCTTGACAGGGGCATTTTCTAGGACACCTTTGGGAATGGGTATGGATTGATTTGCCATTTGTAATATGGTAGTTATGGGATGCAAATCAGTGAGTCCTTTTCTCTGGAAGAACTTTCCCATTTTCATTAGTTTTTATGGTATACATTGCATGACATGAAAATGATGAATTTGAGTTCTGGATCAAATCGAGTTCTAACAAACTTTCTATTTCCTTTTTACACATTTCAACTTCTTCATAACTCATAGGGAAGTAGTTTGCCTTACATTTTGGAAGCATCTCCTTACCATCTGCATCTTTTTTCAAATTAGTTTGCAGGGAAGATTTCTCTGATGCTTCTTCAAGTCTTTAGTCATTACAGTTTCTTCAAATTCTTGCTTTAGCTAATCCAATGGTGTTTCTGCAAGTTGTTGTTGCTTTGCTAACCAAATTGTATTGACTTCCTTTTTCTTCTTCATATCCATAGTGGTTGTGAAGGCTAACTCACTGTGAACTCTTGGAACCTTGAAGATGTTCTTCAAAGTAATTTCACGCTGATCCATAAGGATCGGCTCCCACTGCTGCATGGCTGCGCTACTGATAACTTCATCATAACCATCCATCTCATATTGAACAAAAATTAGTTCTTCACAATAATCAGGACTAAGATGAACAGGTACCTTGCATATGAGATTAGAAACGTGCTTACCATTACCGAAGTGGATCTTTGTGGTTTGGTGGAGTTGACCACTAATTGTATAGTACTAGACTCTCTGGTAATAGAGTCTCCTAACAATAGAGTTGAGTCATTTACAATCTGAACGTCTCTTTGGACTTTCTCTATCTGCTGACTCATTTCATTAATGTCTGCTCCCAAGTCCACTAGTGCATTAGGTATTGCTACCTCATTGATCATTATTGTTATGAGTGGACTACGTAGGTCACCATATTTTGGGGTTAATGTTTTTCCAGCTAGAAGGTTAGCTAGATATCCATTGATGTGCACCGTATTAATCTATTTAGGTTTCCTTCCTGGTGTTTTTATACACAACTATTTAACTAGCTGGTTAAGTTCAGGAATTTATTTAATTGCTTGTAACAAGGGAATCTCGATATGGAGTCATTTAATTTCTTGTATTAAAGAAGTTTCATTAGACAATGGCATTTCCCAAGAGTTTCTAGGAACAGTTTCTCTGAGGCGTTCTAGAAAGGGTGCTTGAGTTTTCTTTCTTAGCATAGAATCCTTTTCTGGGGTATTTGATGATCATTTGGTGACTTCTTCTTGAGACGATTCTATTTTAGGTGGTAAAGTTACTTGAGATTATGTTGGGGATAACTTCTCTTGATTATTCATGAGGTCATTCTCTAAAGGTACAAAAAGAGTCTCTGGTTCTATGTTAAGTTCCTCGTTTGGGTCTTCTGTGATTTCAACAATGGTGGGTTGATTAAGTGTTTTTCCTAACCTCAACTGAAGGTTTCCACAATAGATAGCATTAACTCCCGCCATGTTATCTTGATCAGTAGCATATACTAGAGCATTTTGACGTGTATTCTTGGGATTAGGGATAGGTTGTGCCAGTAGTGGTGGTTGATTAATTTGTTCATTCTATTGAGGATTCTGGGGAGTCGGAAGAAGGTTCTATTGCAGATTTGGCATTCGTCTTAGACCATTATAAAATTGATTTGGTGGTTGGGTCCATTGTGGAGGTTGATTGTGAGGGTGCCATTGTTGTTGAGGCTGGTTTGACCATGGAGGATTTCCCCAAGCTTGGTTCGTCCATTCAGGTGGTCCCCAAGGTGGGTAAGATCCCTAACTAGGTGGTACTAAAGGCCAAGGAGCTGTCCACTGTCTGTTGTTCCAATTATTTAGAGGTTGCCATGTAGGGTTGGAGTTTTGACCATAGGAGAAATTCCCTCCATGTCTTTGACCCACAAAATTGATCTCCTCCTCAGTATGAGATGACCTCTTTTTAGAATTCTTGATTACATTCAGAATCTCACATTGATCAGTGGCATGACTCTTTTCACAAATTTGGCAATTGTCAGCTTTGTCCAAAGGGTACTCTCTTAACAGATGTTTGTTCCAACACCTAGGGCAATAGATGGATAAAGTATCAGGATTACGTGTTTTGGCCTGTATTCCATCCAAAGTGGTGTTTAGCTGAACAAGAATGTCACTTTTCAGATTTGCTATTTCTTCTTGTAGTTTACCTATTTCATTTAAACCTCGTAAAAGACTAGATTTACAAATACCTCCTCGAGTACGGGAGAAATTTTGGCATAACTTAGCGATATCACCAAGTTCAAGTTGGGACACATCTCCTTTTCCCATTAAATCTAGGCTTCTCCTAGCATCCTCATCAAGTCCTTTGAGAAATATAGTCTTCAAAATTTCTAGACTTATGGCTTCTTCACCACATAATTTGGTTAGAAAGATAAACCTATCAAGGTAATCTTCCAAGCTCTCATCTTCCTTTTGTCTTAGTTTGAACAATTCCTCTTTCCTATCAGTCACTCTGCAATAACTCTGATATTTGTCTAAAAAGACAGTTTCCATTTCATCCCACGTAGTTATTGACCCAGAAACTAATCCCATGAACCAACTCATTGCAACGGTTCTCAGAGTGGAGGGGAAGAGTTTAAGTTTCTGGCTATCATTCTTGTAGTCGTATGTTTGACACAATACTTTGAACTCGAAGAGGAACTGGTCAGGATCTTCAGAGGAGAGTCCCCAAAAAGTCAGTAAAATGGATGGTGGAATGTTTTTCATTGGTGCATCGTCATCTTCGTTGAGAACAATAGGGTAGGTAAAGGTTCATGCTACCACTCTTCTCAGGATATCACCATCTCCGTGGTTTGGTCTCCCATTGAGAGGGTCATTATTGTGATTATTAGCCATGATGTCAAAAGGAATGTTCTCCTCCTCAAAGATTAGGTTTGTTGGCTGCATGATCACCTCCTCAAAGGTCTAGTCTGATGGCAGAACTTCTGGGGTATTTTGGGAGGTCTCAGGTTGATCCTGCTCGATCAATTCGTGACTTAGTTCTTCAACTGAGACTTCTACCTCCCTACTTATGGTTGGAACTACTATTGGGGGGTTTTTGGTATAAATCTTCCGTGCGGACCTCGTTTCTTGACCATGCAGAAAGAGAGGTTTGGTAACTATTTTTGGGTGTTTGCTACAAGAGGTCTCCAAGCATTTTCCTAATAACACTTAGAAAAAAATCATGCTTCCCCGACAACGGTGCCAAAAAGTGACAGGTTGTCTGAGGTCCTAAAACTTTAGTTGAAAAATATCAGTTCATCGACCAGGGTAGTTTCCAAGGCTATATATAATAGGGGGTATTATTTGGATATCTCATCTAGAAACAATTTTCTAAAGCTTTAAAAAGACTTAAACATCATATCAAATTAGAAAGCATTTGAACTCTATACTAGAAAGCATTTGAACTCTTTAATCTACAAAAACATATAAACTTTATACTAAGAGTTCATACATGTAATTTTTATGATGAACTCAAGTAGTAACTAATCCTATAACTATACACACATTCAAACTTTCAACTAACAGTTAACAACAATTTAAAACTAAAGCAGATGCTCCAGAAATATTTAAACAAACAGAGCTCTAAGAACTAACGTCTTAAACATCACACCCTGCAGGTACACACCATAAAACTAAACATAAAATAACACTATCTGAAACAAAACATTCATGAAAATAGAAATACTTATCTACTCTACAATCCTGCGAGTGGCCAACTCTTGGGAGAAATTTGTCTTCTAACTCAGATTACATTCAATTATTTCCACAGCAACATAGTAATTCCATGGATATCTTCATAACTCAAAAGGAAGTACTCAGACTAATACTATTTGTATTCATGAAAATATTGCAAAACATAACTCTTTGACTATTTGCCAAAAAGATTAATATTCATTCCTCACACAGTATGATATATATCCATGTTTTGAGCAACTAACTAAAACTGAACTATTATGAACTCTTATATTCTAGATGGCGGTAAAATTCCATTTGAAAAAGTCTTATAACAGGAAAATAAAATTTTTAACGAATGATGTCTTTAAAACATATAAAAAGCTCTGAGTGGAGCCATAATGTCTCAGATAACCAACATAAATAAACAAAATTAAAAGAGTCTTCAATCAATGCATGCCTAAAATTTCTGGCACCCTCAACTTCCGGCGCACTTGGACCTTAGCTGCTTGAAGTCCACTCCTCTCATAGGCCGTGCATTAATCCTACACAATTACTCAACTCTACATACTATTATATCAACATTTAATAGCTAATCTCAATCAATTTAGGAAATAAAGATTTGTACAACATTTTATTAAAAATAGATAAATATTGCTTATAAAAACAAACAAATTGGCAAGGCTATGGTGATTGGACAATGCAAAAAGGGTTATTTGTTTTATCAAAGGAATGAGGTTGTTTATACCTCATCAGTAGATTCACTTACTAAACCTGTGAACATAGAAAAGTTTACGTGGTGCAGGGATGCCATGGGCCTTGTTCCTAGTGCTTAGTTGTTTTATGTTTTCCTATGGATGAATTTACAATGTATGATTTCAAGTGGGAGAATATTAGGATTAAGGTGCCATCAACCTTGTAAATCCTATGTAATTAATTACTCCTAATGTTGTTTGTAAATTTTCGTAAGGGAAGAAGTATTCACCAAGTAGCGATCTTGTTTTAGCCGCATGTTTGATCCCGATAGCCGATAGATGTGGGTTATCTAGGGGGTTGCAGGGGGTACCCCCTGTGGGGTCCAGGGGTGGCCCCCTGGTGGGGGTCTGGGGGCAACACGCCCCAGTGAGGGTTTGAGGGCAATGCCCCTGGAAGCCACATTTTATATATTTTTTCTCATTGTAAATCTAGACCGTTCATCATTATGTCACAGATCTGATGGTAGAGGTTATGTTATCTTGTCTTTCCCTAGAAGGAAACCCCTTTATGAAGATATTATATTATGGTTGTGTTGTAGTAGAGATTTGAGACTAGAAAAATAGGCATTGTTGGATTGAAGGGTGAAGATGAGATTGATAGTGTTGTATTGTAAACTCTATTGAAGTTAATATAGACTGGTACATCTCTTCTTGTGTGGAGTTTTTCCCCAAAGGGTTTATCCACGTAAAAACTATGTTATGTGTTTGATCTTTTGTTCTGTTATTTCTTTGTGGTGATTTTATACCATCTCCATTTTGGTTCTGTATAGTTAAATATCTATATTACACTTGTAATCAATTTTCCATTGATAGTTGTTTGCCTTCATTTCTAACAAGAAGCATGGAAAACAATGTTCATTCCCCATTAAAAAATATAATGTGTGCAATTAAACTAATGATTAAAAGTTGGTCTTCGATAAATGTAGTTGCACAAAATGCACTAGTAGTTTCAAAAATTATCTTGGACAAGTGATTTTTCTGCAAGAAATGCATTAGAAATGAAAATCAAACCCCTACAAAAATTAACAAATAATGGTATGACATCAAAATAAAGGTTACTATGATATTTCTTATGATTTTTAGATCAATTTCAAAAAAATCATTAAAATAGGCTTTTACATGCAAAAGATATGCTCATTACAAGATTGAATAGCCCATTGAAACTAGAGTTTCCATATTTCTACCACATATCCAACTTAGATCTGATTATTTTGTAATGTTTTCAAACTCAAAAAATTAAATACAAAGAATAGAACCTTGATAAATTTTGGTGAACTTTCCAAAACTGTAAAGCTATCAAAAAAATTCTTTAATTTGTGGTCTAGAAAACAAATTTATGAAAAATCATAAAATTGAAATGACTCACTCAATATCAATGATATAAACTTGATTTTTGGATATCAAAATCCTTAGATAATCCTAAAACTTGAGTAAAAAAATTGTAGACAAATTCGTATCTGTTTGAAATATTTAAGCAAATCTTTAAAAATCATAAAATTTAAATAACTCACTCAATATCGATGATGTAAACCTGATTTTTGGCTAGTAGCTTTCTTAGATTATCCTAAAACTTTAGTAAAAAAAATTGTAGAAAAATTCACATCCATTTGAAAGATATAAGCAAATATTCAAAAAAATAGGGTTTTGTCTTCACCTTTGGCCAAATCGTAGTTCCCTATAAAAGTTCACCCCCAAATTCCTCCAAAAATGAATGAAAACCTGCAAGATGAGGTTAACAAAATTTGCCAAAAAAGGGTTAAAGAGGAACAAGGTCCCACCAGGCGTGCCAGAAATGTGATACACAAATGTGAAACCAAAAATAAGATTTAAACCCTAAGACTAAAACCCTATTTCACATCTACCTACACCTCAGTTTAAGCAAAGGAATGAGTAAAATGTGAATGAAATAAACTAATAAATCTCACCCACATGTGATCCCTGTTGCACCAAAGGCGATTATACTCCAAAGATTTGTTGTTGACGAAGGATGGAATGTGGTTGCTCATAGCAACAACATGATGTTGCATTCTAGTTGATTATCCTCTTGAAAATGGCTCCTTGAAGGGTCCATTTATAGATTTCCAAATGGGTAGATTGACGGTCATGCTTGGTTGAGAATTGGTTGAGAGATCAATGGTGTAGATTGAGTTGGTTAATTGGTTGTGAGATGGATGGTGGAGGATAAAAGGGGAATTTTTATAATGTTTTATTGATTTATAGGTGTAAAGGGGTGGAATTTAAATAATAAAGTTTATTTAAATCATGTGAGGGGAAAATAAACATATTTATTTATTTTTGACAAGGACATAAGGATACAAGCTAATTAATTAAATAAATTGTTTTAATTTATTTAATTAATAGGATAAAAATGTGGTAGGTGTGGTTGGGATGGTGGGAGATTTTTAGGTGTCTACACCTGGGTATAATAGGATATTATAGAAGTTTTGTTCACAACTATGCTCACATAGTAGCACCCTTAACAATCTTGTTGAAAAAAGACTTTTTTCATGGTTAGAGCAAGTTGCCCAAGAATTTCAACAACTAAAATAAGCTCTTACTTCTACTCTTGTGTTAGCTACCCTAGGCTTCTTTGAAACGTTTGTGGTAGAATGTGATGCTTCTTGACATGGCATTAGGGTAGTACTAATGCAAGAAAGGAATCCCTTGGCATTTAAGAGATGATAACTCAAAGGAAAGAACTTGGCACTAATATCTAATGGGAAGACATTCAAAGTCAAGACAAATCATGAGTCTAAAATATTTTTTAGAGTAATGATTGTCTTTAAAGGAACAACAAAAATGGAGCACCAAGATGTTATGGTACAACTTCAAAATTATTTACAAAAAGGCAAGGAGAATATTGCGGTTGATGCCCTTTGTTCATAGGGAAAAGTGGAAACAACAATTTGTGCCATTTCTTTATTAAAACCTGAATGGGTAGAAATTGCACATGAAGAGTGGAAACATGACCCTCTAACAAAAAAATTCATTAAATAATTTCAACAAAACCCATCTTCTTTAGATAAGTATGTTTGGAAAGGAGATTCCTTATGGTACAAAGATACTCTCTTTTGTGCAAAAAATTTAGTTGAAAGATAACATATTGTCTCAAATGCATAACTCAGTAAGAGGACAGTTGGTGTTTTTAAAGACCTATCATTGTATAAAGAAATATTTATTTTGGGAAGGTCTTAAGGGGGATGTAAATAAATTTGTGACCAAATGTTTGATATGCCAACAAAATAAAGGTGAAATAGTAAATACCCCAAGCCTCTTACAACCAATAGGCATTCTAGCACAACACTAGGAGGAAATATCAATGGACTTCATTACGAGGTTGCCAAAGGTAGACAACCTCGATATGGTTTTGATGTTTTTGGATTGACTAGCCAAGTATGCACATTTCTATGGACTCTCTCATCCATTTCAAGCTAGTATTGTGCTATAAGTATTCATGTAAAAGGTACAAAACTCCATGGTATTCCCAAAATCATTGTGAGTGATCATGACCCTATCTGCACTATCATCTTTTAGGAAAACTTATTTGTAACATAGGGCACAAAAATAACACATAGTCCATCTTGTCATCTCTAATCAGATGGTAACACATAATTTATGAATAAGTGTCTAGAAGGATATCTATGTTGCTTTTTCTTTGACAAACAAGCGCAATGGTCCAAATGCCTTTCACTAACAGAGTGGTAGTACAACACATCATTTCACACATCAAAAAATATGACTCCATTTGAGGCTCTTTATGGGTACCCACCACCATATACTAATTATTTACAAGGTCATCCCAAGGCTTATGTAGTAGAGGATCATATGCAACGCCAACAAGAAATGCTTCAAATCCTTAAGGAGATTTTAATTATGGCTTAGAATATGTTGAAACAACAAATAGATCAACACCATGGTGAGAGGAATTTTGAGGAGGGAGATTGGGCTTTGGTTGCAACCTTACAAACAAATGTCACTCAATAAGCTTAATAACATCAAGCGTGCATCAAAATTTTATGGTATCTATAAGGTTCTCCACTGGATCGACAATGTAGCTTATAAATTGGAACTTCCACACTCTTCCAAATGATGCAGAGGCATCCACACTAAAACCTTGACATACAGCATGTATGTCTACAACCCATCATCATCATCATATTTTCTGTTAACATTGTCAGCATCATCATATTTTCTCTTGCCGACCGATATCCTCCTGCAGACAATCCTTCGACCTTTCGCCTGTCAGCAGCATCATCATATTCGGCTATCGGCAACATCATCATATTCGGCAAGCGCAAACATCCTCCTGATGTTCACTGTTCATCTTACCGCCAACCTCTATCTGCAGCATCATGATGTTCAACATCATGTTCATCAGCAGGATATAAAATATCCCACTCCCTCCATATATCCTGATGACGACAACTTCATGCACCTTTCCTTCGATGCTTACGTCACCCGATATCCTGATGACGATTATCCTGATGACGATGACGTCACATGCAGCTCCTCCAATATCCTGCTGTCGGCCAAACTTAACATTATCGGCCCGCGATGGTTTTATCAACCCGATCTTCTACCTTATGCCGATACGCTCCTCCTCGGCAACACCTGATGATGATCACCCCGAAACGCATTCACCTTATGCAAACGATTGCATCTTGCTCACCTCCATCTACTCAGATGACGCCCGAAGTAACTGCAGGATATACACAGAAATATCCTGATGATGCCGTTGCGATGGATTTTCCAACCTTAGCGGATTTTCACCGTTCCGATCCGCCGAACCTCCTGAGGTGACCCGATCCGTCTCCTGGATAACTTTCCAGACTCTAACAACCAGCACGACCTAGCACATACCCATGCTAGGGTTCTCAACACCTCTCGACTGCGATCCTGCACACCTGCATGCAAACAAACAAAAAATGCAAACTAAATCCTAAACTACTGTACATAGCCATTCCACCGATTCGACGAATCAACCGGTGGAATGGATCAGCGAATCCATGTAACCACCAGAACAGCAAATCGATCACACAATAGAATCCAAAACAGAGAATGGACACAAACAGGATCTCCTTATTTGATTTCAAAAGATGCAAATACAGTATTCTGTCTCACTCTGTCTCACTCCCTGCAATCTAGCTTCTCAACATCTATATCTAAAACCAACCGATCCTCATGCATAAATAGGATCTCTTGCGAGTACTACCGACCTGACTCCAAGCGGCTGGGAGCTTCCAAGCGGCTGGGAGGATCCAACCGAACATACAGCATAACAGCTGTCCTAACAACCTACCTAAAAATAGTAAAGTATGGTCAACATGACCTTATTACATGCATTGGTCTTACAAGACCTTCTTGGAAACATTAACAAGACCTATAACAAACTACCTGCCTCATGGAGGCCAGCTGTCAGGTAGGTGCTCCTGCACCATACTCCCCAACAGAAAAGAACTCATGTCCCATGAGTTAGGATGTGGAAGTCCTCCACCTTTACACTTTGTCATGTCAGTGTTCTGACTTGTTCCAGCTTTATCCTCTGCTGGCTCTCGGCTGCTCCAAGACTTCTGAACTGTAACTTGCCTTCTTGCAAGTAAATCCTCATGCCTGTCAATGTAGGCCATTCTCTCACATACCTTGTGTTTGTCAGGTTGTCTGACCAGAACCTCTGTCTGAACTGCCTCTTGAACTTCTGCAATGTTCAACTCTATCTTTCTTTCAACCTTTATAGGACAAACAATAGTCCCAACTATGACAACATCCTTGTCATTCCTCTCAACTGGTTGCTGTTTGCAAACCTGTTTCTGAACCTGCTGCTGACCTCTGTCAGTCACAACTGAAATGTTCTTCAACCTGTTGTCCTTAACAACTTCTTTCCCTGTAGTGTCCTCAACTACCTTTATGCCTGCTCCTATAGGCTTTTGCACAAATTCCTTCTTTCCCACTAAAATGATTTGGGCTGCCCCCTGTGCTGCAGCATTTTCCTACAATGGCATCAACATAATAGTCTTCCCATCTTTCTTGATGGTGTAGGTATTAGCATACCCATCATACAGTACCCTCCTATCAAATTGCCATGGTCTACCCAACAGTAGGTGACAACATTCCATGGGCAAAATGTCACACAAAACTCTATCATGATATGCTCCAATCTGAAAATCCACATATGCCTGTTCATAGACAAAAGTGATTGACTATCACTCACCCAAGATGCTTTGTAAGGGTGATGGTATGGAATCCTTTCCAAATTTAGTTTATCCACCATTTCCTGAGATACCATGTTATCTGTTGAACCAGTATCAATGACAACCTTACATACTTTACCTTTGCTCTTGCATGTGGTCTTGAAAAGAGCTCTTCTTTGCATCATATCCTTTGATGTCTGCAAACTAGTTCTCCTTAGCATCAATGCTTCTCCCTCCTCAGGGTATCCATAATCGTCAGGAACTCTATCTCCTTGATAAGTGTTTGAACTCTGCACACTTTGCTCTACTTTCTCTTCTTGCACAAGTTGTGCTCTCTTGTCATTCGTTCTATCATTTCTGGATGATGAACCCTTGCTTTCTGGACATTTGAAAAATGGATGACCAAACTCACCATAGGTGTAACACTTTCCTGAAAATGTAGTAGAATCTCTACCACTTCCAAATCTGCCTCTGTTACCTTTCCATCCACCTCTGAAATTAGACTGTCCCTGTCCTTTACCAGTGTCTTCTTGACCCTCATTGGTTTGCCCTGTTGTAGGGGCTAATCCTCTTCCCCTCATATTGCTGCCTCTTCCTCTCATGGACTTATCTTGTCCTCTATTCACCTTTTCTTCAATCCTGATTGCCATTTGGTAACAATCCTCCACACTCTTAGGGTTAGCTAAAACTAACTCATCCTGTATGTTCAATCTCAAACCAGCCAAGTACCTAGCCACCTTTTCTACCTCATTCTCATGATGACCAGATCTCATACTCAACTTATAAAACTCCTCAGTATATGCCTTCACATCCATTTCCTTCTGCCTTAAAAATTGCAGCTTCTTAAACATCTGAATTTCATAATCCTTAGGCAAGAATTTACCTTTGATCCTTGTGACCATTTTATCCCATGAAGTAATCTTTGACCTTCCTTGTTTCCTTCTCTCGGATTGTACATAATCCCACCATACCAAAGCATGACCTCCTAACTTGGTCTTTGCAATCTTTACCTTCTGATCCTCAGCAACATCTTCACATTCAAAGTGATTATCAAGTGCAGCAATCCAATCCAGTAACTCATCTTCATTCAAACTTCCATTATACTTGGAAACATCAACCTTTACCTTAGGTTTATCACTCTGTACTGCCTTTAACAGTTTTGCAAATCTCTGGTCTTCAGCATCCAGATCTTCAGCTACCTCTTCATACTCTTCAACAGTATCTTCATCTTCTTCAGACTCACTGTCTTCCACTTCCCTCTTTTTGTTCTTTTCCAGGGCTACAAGCCTGGCTTGAAGTGCTTCAGCAAGCTCCTTCATCTTCCTCATCTCTCTGGCATGTTTTTCCTTCATCTCCTGTAATTCCCTTGCAGTACCATTACCTTTCGGAGGCATTTTGTCAACCTCTCACTCCTCTACCTCTGTCCTTTCGGTGACAGAATCAACTCTACCTCTGCCCTTTCAGTGACAGAATCAACACACAACAGCCTAGACCTTTTGCTGAGCTCTGATACCACTATGATGCAGAGGCATCCACACTAAAACCTTGACATACAGCATGTATGTCTACAACCCATCATCATCATCATATTTTCTCTTGCCGACCGATATCCTCCTGCAGACAATCTTTCGACCTTTCGCCTGTCAGCAGCATCATCATATTCGGCTATCGGCAACATCATCATATTCGGCAAGCGCATACATCCTCCTGATGTTCACTGTTCATCTTACCGCCAACCTCTATCTGCAGCATCATGATGTTCAACATCATGTTCATCAGCAGGATATAAAATATCCCACTCCCTCCATATATCCTGATGACGACAACTTCATGCACCTTTCCTTCGATGCTTACGTCACTCGATATCCTGATGATGATTATCCTGATGACGATGACGTCACATGCAACTCCTCCAATATCCTGCTATCAGCCAAACTTAACATTATCGGCCCGCGATGGTTTTATCAACCCGATCTTCTACCTTATGCCGATACGCTCCTCCTCGGCAACACTTGATGATGATCACCCCGAAACGCATTCACCTTATGCAAACGATTGCATCTTGCTCACCTCCATCTACTTGGATGACGCCCGAAGTAACTGCAGGATATACAC